>CM057458.1:197462500-198712500 GCA_016271365.2 Neoceratodus forsteri
CAGTGCCTTTTGGACCAACAGCAGCAGTCTATTGTGGTGACAGCCAATCCAGTCAAGAACTGGGAGGAACTCAAAGGAAGTGCCCGTTTTGTCGGGTTGGAGTTTCAGTTGAGCTTTGGCAGTGAAGAAGGAAGGAGCCCTGTGCTTTTCAGTGTGCAGTTTTAGTCAAAAACGTGTAAGGCCCAGAGTTCCGGTCTGCAGCTTGTGTAACAGCTTGTTAGGACTGAATCCGTCCTGTGAAAAGAATCAAAGGATCTCTGAAGAGTAGAAACCAGGCTCACCCTGTAGAAGACTGGAGGAATAACTGAATTGCACTCGGTCTGTCAGGAACTGAATCTGCTGTGTGTTCTCCCGGGTATTGTGCAGTAATTGCGATCGGGATACAGATGCAGCCTGCCTGGTATAGTGCTTTCTTTTATATGGATGTGTGAAGAGGTTTGTGTACCTCAAGTGAGCCCTGCTGACATTGAAGGACCCTATCTTATTTGGAGGTCGTAGTACTAATTCAGGGTCACTCCCTGTTGAATTGCCACATTAAATCCAAATGGAATTACTGTACTGCTGACTGTTTAATTCTCCTTTTCTCTGTGTGAAAGGGCCCCTACCAGCTGCCGCGGTTTGGACTAGCCACTAGGGCTTGGGTACCCAGGGACAGTAACTGATAGGGATAGGCCTGTGCACAGAGCCATAGGTAGATTATTAGAGTGATAAGCTAATTGACCTGATTTCCCCCTGTCCTTGTTATATTCCCCCTAAATAAATCAGAGCTGCTTGTTTCAGCAAAGTTATACTGCCTGAGGTATTTGTCTATGTTAAAGTACTGTACTGTGATTGTTGCACTGTATCTCATTTCACAGGAGGTCCAAGTGCCGAACCAGACCTGGGGTAAGTGTATACTGAAGATAATTCTGATATATTGTGTGGGCCACTAGTGGGAAGAAAGGGGGTTGCAGTGTCCCAGAGGGCTGTGACCAAGTTAGTTTAACTATTGCAAACCCTGACCTCTGGGTGGAGGCACCCGCCATTGGATCCAGGCCCCTCAACCTGTTAGTGGCAAATCAGGCAGGGGTAGTAGCCTGGGATAGCGCCATCTAGGGGTTACATCTTGGAGGCTCACCGCTGGGATTGTGTGTCCTCTAGTGGCCATATTACGAACCACTGTTAAGAAAAAAATGGGTACCCGACAGAAGTGGCTGTGCACCGGCTGGTGGAGTGGTGTACTGGGAGGAGATCGACCCCAAAATGCTATGCTTATCCTGGACATCCCCTGGGTATCAATACAGACACTGTGCAGGAGTACTTTCCAAGGTGGAAGGTTTACAAAACCCTGTGGTGGTGGGTCGGCATGCTAATCTGCTCACCCACACTTTCCTGGCCCTAGTAGAGTTTAAGGATCCCATAGATAGCTCCAAAGTGCCACAGACCATTACCCCAGAGGGAGCCCTCACTGCTTGGAGAGTGATAACTAAGGACAGTAAAGACCCGGGGGGGAATCAGCCCCCACCACTATCTGAAACTTCTGAGGAGAAATTTGCTGAATGGTTGCTGGGAGAGGGGAAAACTGTGGAGGACTTGAAGAAACTATTCTTGCCACCTGGGGGTGTTCCTCCCCCAACACCCTCTCCTGCTCCAGTGCCCGTAATGGTGGCTGAACCAATGCAGACTCCTATTTCTGCACCTGCCATTAGTCACGACTCTTACCAAGGTTGAGGATCTTCTCTGGCACCCTCCCCACCCCCAAGGGAGGATGACTGGGAGACCTGGATAGACTATGTTGCCCCCAATTGCTAGAATGGCAATGCTCGGAAGCCGAAAGATTAAAGAGGTTAGTAGAGCCTCCGAGGTCCCGCCCTGGCTTACCATTCAGCAAACGGGCCAGTAACCCTGAAGTGACTGCACAGGCCTATCTTGAGGCCCTGGAGAATGTGTATGGGAGCCCAGATTCTGATGAGGACCTATGGTGGAGAGTAAGAGATGCACAACAGTACCAAGGGAGTTGTTGTCTGTGTATGTATCTCGGCTGGAAAAATTGTTGCAAGAATGCCTCAGAAAAGGTAGTTTGCCAGCGATTGAACTGGACCGAACCAGGCTGGACAGGATCCTTAAGTCTGCCCCTTCTCAGAACTGCTGTTGCTTCAGTTCGCCTGGCAGATCGACTGGAATCCCACCCTCCTATGATGAGTTAATGAGAGAAATTCGAGGAGTTGAGAAAAGACGACCTCGGGAGGGACCTGCACCAACAGCTGTGGCTATCGACCCGAGTGACTGAGGGTGACCCATCAAGTGAAGTTCAGGGCAGAGGTTGACAGTCAATGAGTGCTCTGACAAGGAAAAAGATATGCCACAATGGGGCGAACTGTTGAGAGAGATCCGGGAATTCAAAAACAGTCCCTTTATGAAGGCCACGCCTGCAAGTACGGGCCCTGACCTATATCCGACTGCATCTGCTATGGGGTGGGGTACCCACCCATGTATCTCCTGCTGATAACAGCTCCAAACTCAATTCCTTGACCATGGAAGTGGAGAAACTGACGAGATGTCTCCAAATGCTTATCACACCGCAGGACAGAGATGGCACCCAGGTTTCCAGTTAGTAATACCCCGCCCTGGCTCCCAGTGTGGCGCCTCGCCAGCTCAAACTCCAGAAAGTATGTTTTGCTATAATTGTGGGAAAGATGGGCACATGAAAGGGAATGCCAGTCCCAAAAGACACTGACAAAGTTGCATATAGGCTACAAGGAGGCTTGGAGAAGAAATCAGTGGTTAAGAGGTGCACACATGATCCCAGTGAGGGCACCAAAATGCTAATTCACGCCCTTTGTGGCAAAGTCAGTTGCCCAGGCCCCACTACCGCCTCTCCAGACTGGTCCAGAATAGTGGGTCCCTCCATGGAGACCACTGTAAAGGTGAATGGAGTGTCTAGAAGAGCTGTATTAGACAGTGGCTCCCAAGTGACAATTATGTTCCAGGATTGGTATCAGAAGCATTTGTCAGACGTACCCTTACAACCATTAGAAGGACTGCATGTATGGGGGTTAAGTGAGAAGGCCTACCCTATTCTGGGTATATCTGAATTTGGCTGTCTTTCCCCACCTCCGTGGCTGGAGTGGCCGAACAAGTAGAGACCCTAGCCTTAGTGTGTCCCTCCACTGGACTGTATGATGGTGTCCTTTGTTGATTGGAACAAATGCTCATGTGTTGGAAGGCTGGCACAGTTGTGTTATGAAAAACAGGGGTCAAAGACTAGTAGAGCTTTAAGAGTTCCGCTTTAATTAAGAAGGCCTATGAGGCACAGAGAGATGCTGAAAAAACAGAACCAGAGGAACCGGTCGGAATTGTATGGAAGAAGGATCCTGAGTCTCTGATCCTGGCGCCAAATGCCCAGTGTACCTTACAGGGAGAGGTCCGTATCAGAAAGGATGTTAAGAATAAAATATTAATGTTGGATGCACCAGGCGATGGAAAATTGCCAGAGGGACTGCTGGTCAAGCCTAGTATTTTGCCCGCTAGAGCCCATGCTTATGCCAGAAGGGTAATGGTCCAAGTTCATAATGTGTCTAAAGAGACATTCGAGTAAACAGAGGTTGCATCCTGGCTAATGTGCATTGTGCAGACACTGCAGTGCTACCCAGCAGCAAGAGTTCAAGGAAGAATGACAGAGTAACGCTACTTGTTTGATTTCGACTCCTCTGCCAGCTGAATGGAAAGTGAGGATCAGTGAGAAGCTTGCCCAGAGAGACCAGGTGTTTTCTTTAAAGGAATGGGATGTGGGATGCGTGCAAGGAGCTGAGCACAATATCCGCTGCATGACGAAAGACCATTTCGTGAGAGGTCTCGCGCCTGGCACCTGCTGACATAGATGATGTGAGACGCATCTGCAAGAGATGTTAGCTGCTGGTGTAATACAAGAATCCAGAAGCCCTTATGCTTCCCCATTGTGGTAGTGAGGAAAAAAATGGAACAGTAAGGATGTGTGTGGATTATCGCACCTTAAACCGCGGACTATCCCTGATCAGTACACAATGCCCGCATTCAGGATGCTTTGGACTGCCTAAGCGGGAGCAAGTGGTTCTCTGTGCTGGATCTCCGCAGTGGGTACTACCAGATCCCGATGGCCCTAGAGGACCGTGAGAAGACGGCCTTTATCTGTCCGCTTGGCTTCTATGAATTCATGAGGATGCCTCAAGGTTTCAGGTGCTCTAGCCACTTTTCACGATTGATGGAGCGTGCAGTGGGGACATGAACTTACTAGAGTGCCTGGTATACCTAGATGATGTTATTGTGTTTGGCAGCTCACTGGAGGAACATGAGAGCAGATTATTTAAGGTATTGGACCGACTGGAGGACTTTGGCCTTAAACTGTCCATTGATAAGTGTCAATTCTTTCAAACATCAGTAAAGTATGTGGGACACATAGTATCCACAGGAATAGAGACCGACCCAAGTAAAGTGGAGGCCTTGACCACCTGGCCACAGCCCAAAAATCTAAAAGAACTGCAAAGATTCCTGGATTCTGTGGTTATTATCGACGCTTCATCAAGGACTATTCAAGAGTGATCCGCCTTTACTTAACCTTACTCAAGGGTATCCCCAACCCATAAAAAATACCAAAAGTCAGCGTCCCTCAAGACTGAAGAGTGTATTTTCATCCGGTGAAAGTATTTGGGCCGCTGGACTCCTGATTGTGAGACTGCTTTTCATGAGATCATATATCAACTTACCCATGCTCCAGTGCTGGCCTATGCCGATCCAAGAAAACCTTACGTCCTGCACACTGATGCTAGCTTGCAAGGGTTGGGGGCTGTGTTGTACCAAGAGCACGAGAATGGCCTGAGACCAGTGGCCTTTGCCAGTAGAAGCCTGACCCCATCCAAAAGAACTATCCTGTACATAAGTTAGAGTTCCTAGCTTTGAAGTGGGCTATTGTTGACCAATTCCATGAGTACTTGTATGGGGCTAAAATACTAGTAAAACTGACAATAATCCTTTGACCTATGTGCAGACCTCAGCTAGTTGGATGCCACTGGCCATAGGTGGCTTTCTGCATTATCTACATATGACTATGCTCTCGAATACCGAGCAGGTCTGAACCACATAGATGCTGATGCTCTCTCCCGAGGCCTGTTCCCCAGAATGATTGGGTCCGATTGGCAGAACCTGACATTGAACTCTGCCGAAGTTTGACAGGGAGGAACAAATGTCCCACGGACGCAGTGGACTGCATGGTGGATTGCTTGGGAGCCTCTGAGAATTGCATACCTGCTGCTTATTGCCACTTTTCTGCAATAGACATTGGTGCACTGCCTCAGCTGGACAATGACAGTATTCGTGGCTCAATCCCACGATCCCATGATCAAAGCAGCTTTAGAAGCCCTCTATGCAGGAAAAGATGTGTCCAAATTACGCTCCACTGATTTGAGAACTGCACTGTTATACAAAGAAGGTCCTAAGTTGAAACTGATCAATAAACTGTTATACAGAGAAACAGTAGACAGAGGGGACAAGTAGACAAACAACAACTAGTGCTGCCCACTGCTTTTGAGACTCAGTACTGAGGTCCTTGCACAACCACATGGGGCACCTTGGTATAGACAGAACACTTGACTTGGTGAGATCCAGATTCTATTGGCCTAAGATGGGGGCTGATGTGGAGCAACACATTCGAACTTGTAGTCGCTAGCTTACAGAGAAAGCTTTGCCCCAGAGGCTGCCCCTTGTTAACATCACCACCAGTGCACCCATGGAGCTGGTCTGTATTGATTTTCTGAGTTTGGAGTCAGATCAAAGAAATATCAGTAATGTGCTGGTGGTCACTGACCATTTCAGAGATATGCCCAAGCTTTCCCACCAAAGACCAGAAAGCATCCACTGTGGCCAAAGTACTTGTAGAAAACTTTTTGTTCACTATGGGGCTCACAAAGAATCCATTCTGATCAAGGGAGAGACTTTGAGAGTCGCCTGATTAAAGAGATGCTTTCTCTGTGGGGAGGCTGAAAGTCCAGAACCACTCCTTACCACCCCAGGGGACCCACAGCCTGAACGTTTCAACCGCACTTTGCTAGATATGCTAGGCACCCTGCACCCAAAGGACAAGCCTAGATGGAGCCAACAAATTAGCACCTGGTACATGCTATAACTGCACCAAAAGTGATGCCACTGGATTCTCCCCACCACCTGATGTTTGGAAGAGAAGCTCGACTACCAGTAGATGTGTGTTTTGGGGTCTCCTGATGGGGTTCAAGCTGACAACTATTTACAGTATGTGCAAACGTTAAAGGCCCAGCTAACTCCATGCGTACCAACTGGCTCAAACCATGGCTGCCAAAAGAAAATCTGCCAACAAAGAAAGGTATGATAAAAAGGTGAAAGCACAGGAACTCCAGGAGGGAGATCGGGTATTGCTAAGAAATCTGGGACTGCATGGCAAGCACAAGATTGCTGACAGATGGCACCATCTCCTCACATTGTAGTGGGCAAACTAGATGATCTGCCAGTGTACAAAGTAAGGCCTGAGAATAATTCAAAAGATGTAAAACAATGCATAGAAATCATTTACTGCCCATTGGACAAATCTTAATTGAGTCTGAGCCCCTAGAAGATGCCCCTCTGGACCAGTGACTAGAGCTGCTGCTAAGAAAGATCAAGAAAGTCTGCACCTACAGAAGCAAAGTTAAAGTGTTCCTCCACAAGTCCCAGTTGAGCATGACTGTCAGTCCATATCGGAAGAAAGTGAGAGTGACTTTGAATACTATCCTTCTTACGAACTGAGTCAATTGTTTCGGGCAATCCCTAGTCAATACTGGAGATGAAGCTGGGCCTTCTGGACTGTCTAAGCCCCCAGCTTCATCCCTGGAGCCAATGCTCCCAGAAAGTGAAGTGCAAAGCATCAGATCAGATGAAATGGAATCATTGTGCATGGTTGAACTGTTTGAGCTTTCAGGGAGGAAAATGATGGATTGGGGCAGACTGGTGATACACCGAACAAGAAGAGTATTTTGAGTGCCCTGACAGTCCACTGCCAGTGTCCCAAAGCTCTCCATGCGAGCCAAATGTTGTGGACTCAGAAACTGTAACTCCTGGAGCTGAAAGTGCCCCAAGTTCTAGCCTCTCACCCCCATGGAGACTCCCTGACAAGTGAGGACAATGCTGAAAATGAGGCTCAGAGTGCAGAGACTATAACAGTTCCCCCTAGAAAGACTGGTCGAGCTGTAAAGCCTGTGGTGCACCTCAGTTATGATTCACTTGGGAGGCCTGTGGACTTGCCTCTCAATGTTGTCCATAAAGGAGTGTATGTGTCCCGAGCTCATTGCCCAAACTGAGCATCAGTGCTAACTCCAAGTTACTTGTGTTGCCCTCTATATGGTGCCTTGCCCCATCCAGCCCCAAGGTAACTGATAGGGAAGGGCCCCTCTTCAGGTTTCATGTACAAGAGGTAATAACTTCAGTTATGGTACAATGTGTATGTAATACTGTGTAAAGAGGACGTACTGCAATGTTTCAGAAATGTGTTCTTGGTAAATGATATATTGACTGATGATTACATATGCGAGCCTAATGCAAATGTATATGGTTGCAGTTGAAACTTATGGGTACTTGCTTGACGCGGACGCCAAGCTTTCCCAGGCCAGGAAGGGTGTAACCCCCTGCAAATGGGGTTCCTAAAAGACTTCGGGAGCTTGCTTGAATGCTCCAAGCCTGAATGGTGTTTGCTGCCTTAGCCATTTATCAGTGAGTGTTTTAGAACCTCTGGTACTGTCTCTTTAAGAGCTGTCTGCTTGCAGACATAATTAGTTTGTATGGGGACTGTGTGTTTTTTGATTGAGTACCACTCATGCTGCTGCCAATTCACTCCATTTTTGCAGTCACTAGGAGTGCAAAGGAACCTATCTGAAAGATGTAACTGTTTGCCAGAAATCATTTACAGTAATTATGAAATTACAGTTTGTCTAACCTGCTTTCTTTTGCAGTCAGAACAGTGTCTGCCTAGTTCCCCATTCTGGTTTTGAACTGCTGAACTGGACCAATCAGTGTGGGGTAAGCTAGCTCTAAATGGTGCCTTGACGAATCAGAACTTGACTCATAATCTGAGCCAGCCACAAGAGGATTGTATGGGCAGTGACTCTGGGAGATGTAGTTTAGACTTCAGTGCCTTTTGGACCAACAGCAGCAGTCTATTGTGAGTGACAGCCAATCCAGTCAAGAACTGGGAGGAACTCAAAGGAAGTGCCGGTTTTGTCGGTTGGAGTTTCAGTTGAGCTTTGGCAGTGAAGAAGGAAGGAGCCCTGTGCTTTTCAGTGTGCAGTTTTAGTCAAAACGTGTGTAAGGCCCAGAGTTCCGGTCTGCAGCTTGTGTAACAGCTTGTTAGGACTGAACTGTCCCTGTGAAAAGAATCAAAGGATCTCTGAAGAGTAGAAACCAGGCTCACCCTGTAGAAGACTGGAGGAATAACTGAATTGCACTCGTCTGTCAGGAACTGAATCTGCTGTGTGTTCTCCCGGTATTGTGCAGTAATTGCGATCGGGATACAGATGCAGCCTGCCTGGTATAGTGCTTTCTTTTATATGGATGTGTGAAGAGGTTTGTGTACCTCAAGTGAGCCCTGCTGACATTGAAGGACCCTATCTTATTTGGAGGTCGTGAGTACTAATTCAGGTCACTCCTGTTGAATTGCCACATTAAATCCAAATGGAATTACTGTACTGCTGACTGTTTAATTCTCCTTTTCTCTGTGTGAAAGGGCCCTACCAGCTGCCACGGTTTGGACTAGCCACTAGGGCTTGGGTACCCAGGGACAGTAACTGATAGGGATAGGCCTGTGCACAGAGCCATAGGTAGATTATTAGAGTGAAAGCTAATTGACCTGATTTCCCTGTCCTTGTTATATTCCCTAAATAAATCAGAGCTGCTTGTTTCAGCAAAGTTATACTGCCTGAGTGTATTTGTCTATGTTAAAGTACTGTACTGTGATTGTTGCACTGTATCTCATTTCACAGGAGGTCCCAGTGCCGGAACCAGACCTGGGGGTAAGTGTATACTGTGAAGATAATTCTGATATATTGTGTGGGCCACTAGTGGGAAGAAAGGGGGGTTGCAGTGTCCCAGAGGGCTGTGACCAAGTTAGTTTAACTATTGCAAACCCTGACCTCTGGGTGGAGGCACCCGCCATTGGATCCAGGCCCCTCAACCTGTTAGTGGCAAATCAGGCAGGGGTAGTAGCCCCTGGGATAACGCCATCTAGGGGTTACATATAGGTAGATGAAGGAAAGGTGACGGAACAAAGTAGGTATGGAGAGGCTGAGAGAGAGAGAGAGGCATGGGTGCAGAAGGATGGGCAGAAAGCTGATATTCGGAATAGGGTTACCACCTTTTAAGAAGTCCAAAGTGGGACATTTCTTACTGAAACTGGATTTTTCGCAGGACAATATGTCATCTCGACCAACGCAACAGACATGTTTTCTTTAAATAATCAGAATTAAGACTAAGTGTTGCAATTTTTAGTTGTTTCTTGTGTTTTCTATTATTTTAAGGTATTTTAGTTAAGGTATTATAGTTTCTTGCAACATTTAGAGGAAAATCAGAAAATAATTTTTCTACTATAATGTCAGGACATTTAGTATTTTTCATGTTTTTCTGCAGGACACAGCTGCCCAAATCAGGACTGTCCTGCGAAAATAGGGACAGGTGGTAACCCTAATTCGGAATGAATATTTCTGCTTGATCTTCACAGTTGAGGATGTGTGGGCTGTCTGCCACAGTGCAGCATCTAGGAATGGCAAGGAACAAATTTGGAAATGGGTAGACTTACAGAGGAAATGGTGCTTAAGAGACCGAAAGGATTGCAATTGGGTAAGTCCCAAGGGCCCGGCGTTTCACTCTTGAGTACTGAGGGAGTTGGGTCAGGCCCTGGCTGCCCCCCTGGCAGATCTGTTCAACTGGTCAGTCAAGATGGGTATGATTTCCAGAGACTGCACAATAGCAAACATGGTCCCTCTGCGGAAGAGTGGGAATAGGGGGTGATCCAGGGAATTATAGACCATTTACAGTAGCGTGATTTCCATTGCGACTGTAACCAAAGAACAGCTAGTCGAATTTCTGGAGTCCCACGGACTCCAGGATAGCAAGCAGCATGGCTTTGTGAAGGAGAATGAGGTCATGTCAGATGAACTGTGTTGCTTCCTTCAGTGCAGTGATGCAGGCTTTGACCAAGGGCCAAGCACTATATGTCCTGCACCTGGACTTGAACAAGGCCTTCAACTCTGTGCCTGACAAAAGGCTGATAAAGAAATTGGGTGACTTAGTTGTTGGGACGAAAATCAGTAGATGGGCAGAAAATTGATTAGAGGACACAAATGGTGTTACTAAATGGTACATATTCAAATGTTTGGGGGGGGGGGGTTTACCAGCAGAGTCCCACATAGCTCAATCATGTGCCCAGAGCACTTCAATGCATTTAGTTGCAAAACAGAAGAAGGAATCCGGGGCAAGATGCATCTGTTCACAGAGTCAGGGTAGATAGTGAGGAGGGACTTGAAAAGACCTTGGATATTGGAAATTTGGCCCAGGATTTAGCAATGCACAGTGCCAAAAAGTGCAAGGTTATGCACTTGGGGAGGGGGAATCTGAGGTCTGAATATTGCATAGACCGGGGAGGGGGTAGAATCTTCCAAGAATCTGTCTTCTCCATAGAGCACCACTCTTTGGTCTTGAGGCAGTAGCATACAGCAGTAGAAACTTTTTTTTTTTTTTTGCTATGCAGTGACGGTGTCAGCATGGCACATGTGCATCACCACGTGCAGGACCAGTAACTAATGTCAGCACCATAAATGCCTCAGTTCTGGGTTTTGTGGGGGGGGTTTCACCATCAAGTGTGCACTGTGGAAGCGAACAGCAACTATCTCAGTTCCCTTTCTCACTGTAGTTTCTTTCTGAAAGTATAACGTGTTCTAAAAAGCCGAGGCTGTCAAAAGCTTTAGGGAACCTTTTCCGGCATTTGTCGGTGTGAGAAAAATATTGCCTGCACTGACCGATACATGGTTTGTTTCCCCTGTCTTGGACCCGACCATGATTTGGAGGCTTGCATGCTGTGCCACATATGATGTCTGGACTTGGACCTGCAAACTCTGTTCCAGACCCAAGCTTCGAGAGCAGACCAGGAAAAAAAAAGTGCACTCAGTAGATGGACGAATAACAACATACATGTTTGCTAAGGTGCTGCTGTATTTATTTTAGTAAAGTGACAGAATACAGGTGCAGCAAACACTCAGCATTTTACTTGAAAGCTTCGCCAAAAATGACTGGGCACCACCTACCGATCACCTTATAAGGAGACATCTTAAAGGCACGGCACCAGTCAGTGGCACATGTGTGATGAAGTGCATGATGCTCAACAAAACTAATATATCTGAAGACAAACTGTTATCAGACTCTGATCAAATATAGATAGGGTCTCTGTATGCTACAGTCAGAAGCTGGAAATACAGATCTTGAGCTTCTGAATGAGATAAAAAAAAATATCAATTCATTGCAATGCATAAAAAATATAACACAACATATATGGCAAACAGCTAGTACAAAAAGGATGTGAATTGTATCCTGTCATTCAGTCCCTAGAGCTAGTAGATCAACAGCACGTGATATTGTACATTTTAATGGCTGGATCAAAAGATTGGCACAAAGTGAAGGCTTTTCGTTCTTGGACAACTGGGGAAGGTTTAATGATCCCAGATTATTTGGAAGGGATGGATTACATTTAAATAGGTATGGCTCACGTATATTGGCACACGCAATTAAAAATGAGGTGGGAAAACATTTAAACTGAAATGTGAGGGGACGGGGAGGGACATTTACTGCAATCCGATATTGGTTGACAAGGAAACCAATAAACACCAAAGACAAATTCAAGGGGGTTGGAATTGTATGTTGATAAACACCAGAAGTTTAACAAAGAAAATGGACGAATTGGAACAGGTGTTATACAACAACCAAATTCACATGTGTGCCATTATAGAAATGTGGTGGGCTCCGGCAGACAGATGGAGAGACATCCAGGGGTACAAGCTTTTCAGTAAGGAATTAACAAATAGACTAGGAGGTGGTGTGGCTATATACGTGTCCGAGGAAATTACAGCTGCAGAAATAAAGTGCAATCCATCCAGTCCATTAGAACAAGTATAGCTAAAACTTCACCCCAGGAAGGAGGAAAACAATTTCAATAGGACTTATTTATAGGCCACCTTCCCAGGATGCAGACTTGGGTCATGATATGTATTCAACATTTAATAATATTGATGCTGAGGAAAATGTGATTATCTTTGGTGATTTTAATCTGCCTACCATCAATTAGAATACTTTGGTTGGCCAGTCCCATACTGAATGAGAATTCCTAGATGTTTTGGATAGTTTGGGAATGGATCAATATGTTATGAATCCAACAAGGAGCTGAAAGCATTCTAGACCTAGGGATTAACAATATGGGAGATAAGATCAATAGATCTTACTTCGAGAGTGTTCCTGCAGTAGGAGGTCTTCACATATAGGACTTCGCCCCCTGGCATTAGGACTGCATGGCAAACTTCTAGCTAGCAATCTATAGCAAGGGACCGCCCCCGGCATCACATGATGGGACATCGGCGTGACCGTATATAGGGGGCGGTCCCCACACCCGCCCTCCAGTTCTTTCCCGCCAACGACCTGAATTTGTCTGCCCTCGCAGTGAACTCAGCTTCAGTCGACCATTTTATATAAGTATTTCAAAGTTTTTTCTGTCCATTTTCTTAAATTTTGTTGCATGTCTTCGCGCAAAATTAAAAAGAAGTGCTCACAGTGCAGCGCTCAGATCCCACACCAGGACGATCACTCCTTCTGCATCCTCTGCCTGGGCCCCAAACACGGGGTGGCTGATTGTGAGATCTGCCAGTCCTTTAACCAGGCCATGTGCTCCTGGCACCAGAAGGGCCCTTGATGCCCATCCCCTAAAACAACACCTTGCATCGATGGAAAAGGAGCTTCAGGAGCTGCGGGAACGTTCCTCTTCACCCACCCCAGAAAAAAAGAAGCAGCGCTGGGAATGGTCTCCCTCTACTCAGCATTGCCAGACAGCCGATGCCACTTCAGCGGGGGCCTCTACTTCAGTGAGTACTTCTCCTCCTCCTAGGTCCCCATCCGTCTTGACAGATCGGATGCCTCCCCCCCACCTTTCATGCCTTGGTCAGTGAGCAGCAAGGGGATTCCTCTCCAGAGGACTTGCTTTCAGGACCTGTCAACAGCTCGACCGATAAGTCTCCCTCCAGCTCCGCTGCCAGGTGCACAGCCCCAGTCGATAAGCCAGACTCCAGCTCTTCGGCTGTTGTACGCTCAACCACGACTGATAAGTTGGACATCGGCTCCTCCAACGCCTGCCCGGTTGAAGCTGATAAGTCAGTCGCCAGCTTGTCCAACGACCGCTTGGCTGAAGCTCTCCCATCGGACCCTTCCTTGGTCCCCGATGTCGTGCCGAGCAAGCTTCCACCTCCTTCTGGGCCTTCAGCCCTTCTGCCATCGGGCCCCTCTGGCAACTATGCTGGCTGCCCGCTGCCACAGTTCCTATACTACACAACGCCTGGAGGGCCATTGCCAGGCTCCCATCATGGGTGCCAAAGCCAGGGTACCCAACACTGGGCCACATGTACCAGGGATACCATCCTTACCCCTACTGGTATCAGACTCTTGGCTACCCCCCTTATTCTACTACGGGATACCCAAGCTACCAACCTCCACCACCGCCCCTGCCTCCACCTCCTCCCCCTCAGCTGGAACCACAAGGGATTGTTCCAGCCTGGTGGTAGGATGCCAGATCCCAACTCCTGCAGTAGCTGGGACAACCCCATCTGGTCATGGCTGCCACCCCGACCCACAATGCAGTGATGAGGAGCCCATCCCCAATCGACCACTGGTTGTCAGACAGGGACTCGGGCAGATGCCCAGCTGGGGTTTTCTCTAGAGCCAAGGCCACGGAGCCAGTTCCAGGCATGACCTCCCTACCAAGCAGACCGGAGTCTTCCGACTCTGACTCTGACTCCAACTCTGTCGGTCATTCAGAGCTTCATTCCCCTATCGAGCCACAACTGAAGGAGTCTCCCAAGTCTCCGCCAGAGGACCCGTCCTTTGCAGAGCTCCTCAGGTCCATCCAGCAGGCCTGTGGTTGGGCATCTTAGGAGATGGACCCCAGAAGGAAGAGGCTCACAGAACATCTTGACCTAACTAGTGCAGGCCCCCTCCCCATCCCACCATGGACAGGGCCGCATGAGGACTTAACGTCGACAATATGGCAACAACCGTCCTCCATTCCTGTGGTTTCGAACAAAGCCGACAGGACTTATCACCCCCCAAGAAGGGGCATGCCATTTAACTAGTCAACCTAAGGCTGACACTATAGTTACTACTGCGGCCCATGATAGGTCAGCTTAGTTGAAGCACCTGAGTGCCTCTCCACTGGATAGAGGGTCTAAACAGATGGACTAGTATGACCACAAGGTATATGCTTCCTCCACCTGTGCCATTCGGTCCTTAAATTATGTGCCCCATGTGGTGTCCTTCCAGAAGTCCGCTTTATCTGACTTGGAAAAGGATCTACAGGCTATTCCGGATGAGGACTTCAGAAATAAGCTTCTGGAAAAAGTACTGAACAAGTCTTCATGCCAACATGCTTTGCAGGCCACGTATGATTCAGTGGCCTGGTGCACTGCTATGTGCATTTGTTTGAGGCATCTGGCTTGGCTCGGCCTTTTGGGACTGGCGCAAGACATCCAAAGCACTCTTCTGGACACTCCCTTTAGGGGTTCCATCCTTTTTGGAGGCGACACTAAGGACATTATAACAGAGCTACAGGAGAGTGGCAGGTCATTTAAGAACATCCTCTCCATTTATCGCTCAGGCCAAAAACCCAAGCATCCTTTTCATCGCCCCCAGAAGAGGTGGAATAGGCAGAATCAGGGCAGACGACAGGGCAAGTGCCCTACCACTGGTTCTGGTGCCCAGACTCCACAGGCAAAAGCCCAAAAGGCTGCTGGAGGCAGCAAAGTGACCCTCCCCTCTGCATCCTAACTCGAGGGCACCCCCTCCTTCCGTTTTTCAAGAGGAACCCATGAGGGGAAGGTTTGCCCTCCAGCTAGAAGGATGGAAGGCGATATCCACAGACGCTTGGGTACTCCAGCACATCACAAGAAGGCACTCAATTGAGTTCCTGGACAGACCCCCGGACAATCCACTGGGCAGGTCTCACTTCCCGTCAGGCCACCAAGGACTCATTCAGCAGGAAATCCAAGGTCTGTTGGAAAAGTCAGCTATAGAGCTGGTTCCTCCAGGGCAGATAGGAAGGGGATATTACTGCCACTTCTTCCTAGTGCCCAAAAAGACGGGAGATCTGAGATCAATACTAGATCTCAGCCTGCTCAACCTCTTTGTGGATTACAAGAGGTTCTGCATGCTAACTCTCCAGGGATCTTTACCCTTGCTCCAACAGAACCAATGGCTGTGCTTACTGGACATGCAGGATGCTTACCTGCACATCCCTGTCCACCAGACTCACTGCCGCTTCCTGAGATTCTCCTTTCAGAAGAACCATTATCAGTTCAAGGCCCTCCTTTTGGCCTCTCCTTGGCACCTCTGGTGTTTACCAAGTGCCTGGTGGTGGTAACTGCGGCATTGCGCCGCAAGGGGATTTATGGGTTCCCATACCTGGACAACTGGCTGTCAGCCCTGTCACAGGACAGTCTGATGGATTCTCTTTCCACCACCCTGGACCTCTTTTCCAGACTTGGCATCATTGTGAATTATCCTGAGTCTCAACTCTCACCCTCTCAGCATGTCCAATTTATTGGAGCGGTGCTGGATATGGTCCAGGGCAGGGCCCTTTCTATCTGTGGACAGGGCAGAAACTCTCATTCTACAGGCTGCGTTGGTGTCCAACTCCCATTGGACCACAGTGCGATCCGTCCTCCGACTGTTGGGTCTCATGGCAGCTGCCATCCCCACAGTTCTTTTGGCCAGACTGCACATGAGGGTGACCCAGTGGACCCTCAGGGTCCAACGGGACCAGCGATTGGACAACATGGACCACAGGGTCTTGGTTTCCAGCAGCTTGAAGAGGGATCTTCTCTGGTGGCAGAACATTTCCAACCTCTCCCTGGGGATCCTTTTTCATCCCCAACCCCCTTCCATGACCCTCGCGATGGATGCTTCTGGTCAAGGCTGGGGAGACCACCTTTAAGACCATCAAACTCAGGGGAGATGGTCTCCACAAGAGGAGCATCTGCACATAAATATTATGGATATGAGAGCTGTGCTGTATGCATTTCAAGCTTTCCAGTCCCTCTTACTTCCAGTAACACTCCTAATCCAGACTGACAACACGGCCATGGTTTGATACATCAACAAACAGGGAGGCACCTGATTGTACACCCTCTGTAGGGAGACAATGTGGGTGTGGTACTGGGCAGTCCACCATGGCCCGTCTCTGGTAGCAGTCCATGTTCCAGGAATTCACAACGTCCTGGTGGACAGTCTCAGCCACACTGTCGCATGAGCTCACAAGTGGGAGCTAAAGTAGGAAGTAGTGGAAGATCTCTTTGATCAGTGGAGTCGGCCAGAGATAGACCTCTTCACCTCCCCATCCAACACAATACCCAGCTTTTGCTCACTCGTTCCCAAGTGTGGTGTTTTTTTGGTGGGACACGCTGTCTGTATCCTGGATAGGGAGATTTCTGCATGCTTTCCCTCCCTTTCCAGTTCTTCAGAAGGTTCTGCTGCAGCTTCAGGCAGAGGGGGCTCCCATGATTCTTGCAGCAGACATTGGAACCCCAGTACCACTTCTTCTCTCCTACGACCCTCTGTCTCAGAAGCAGGGCAGTCTGGGGCATCTGAGCCTCAAGTCTCTCCACCTGCATGCGTGGAACCTTTGGACATAGTAGTCTCTTATTTTGGTGCCTCTTCTCGAGTCGCCCAGGTTGTAGTGGAGGTGAGGAAACCCTCAACTAGATCCATGTGTGCTATGAAGTGGAAGAGATTCTCTATCTGGGCCATGGACAAGGGCCTGGACCCATTCTCTTGCTCGGCCCCCCCAGGTCCTTGAGTACCTCTTGCATCAGTCTGATTTGGGCCTCAGTAATTTTTCACTCATAGTCCACCTTTCTGCGGTCCCCCCCCCCCCGGGATTTAAATAGTATTTTAGAGAAACTTACTTTGCCCCCTTTTGAGCCAGAAGCAAGTTGCAACATGCGCTATTTATCTTGGAAAGTGCTCTTCTTAGTTGCCATCACTTCAGCTTGAAGGATTTCAGAGCTTCAGACCCTTGTTTGTAAGGAGCCGTATTTGATTTTTCACAAAGACCAGATGGCTCTGTGGACTAACCCTTTCTTTCTTCCGAAAAGTAGTCTTGGAATTTACTTTGAACCAAGATGTTCAATTGCCAGTTTATTACCCAGAGTATTCCAATGGGGGGGAATACCTCCTGCACACAGAGGTGCACAGGATTCTGAGATACTATATCTCTAGGACTAAGGAGGTGCGTAAATCTGACCAGTTTGTGGCCATAACACCCAGACATCAGGGTACGGCCATTTCGAAACAAGGTTTGTCTAAATGGTTGGCTAATTGCATCTCGTACATCTACCAGAAGTATAAGAAGCCCCTTCCAGGGGAAGTGAAAGGCCACTCAACACGTGGGTGATATGGCTGCCTCGATGGCCTTCCTGCGGAATGTGTCCCCTGCGGATATTTGTGCAGCGGCCACTTGGTCTTCCATCCATACTTTCACCAAGCATTACAGTCTGGACGTCACCTCTAGGCATAGGGCTGGTTTGGGCCTCAATGTTCTGCAAGGCCTCCTGTCATAATCAGCTTTCTCATTGGCAGACATTTCCTCCTCCCGGAACTTAGTCTCCGACTTCTTTTTCCTTGATGGCTCGGTATTCAGTCCTATATGTGAAACATAGAAATTGTCGGCAGACAAGGACTGCTAGGCCCACCCAGTCTGCCCGTAGGCCCTATACATTGTATGTGGCCACTGACCCTATGTGATCAATGGCTTTTCATCACTCCCTCTCCTCTCACTTTTCCCTTGTGCCTGTCCCAGGCGTGCTTAAACCCCTCCACTATGCTTGCCCCCACTACCTCCTGTGGCAGACTATTCCAAGTGTCGACTACCCTTTCTGTGTAGAAAAACTTCCTTACACTACCTCTTAATCTACCCCCTTCCAATTTCATATTGTGCCCCCTTGTTCTAGTACTTTTTCTACATTGGAAAAGGTCCCCCGCCTGCACCTTGTTTATGCCCTTGAGGTACTTGAAAGTTTCAATCATGTCCCCCCCACTGTCTCTTCTCCTCCAGAGAGTACATATTGAGATCACTTAGTCTCTCCTCATATGTTTTGTGATGTAAGCACTGCACCATCTTTGTTGCTCTTCTCTGGATAGTCTCCACCTTATCTATGTCTTTGCACAGGTGTGGTCTCCAGAACTGCATGCAGTACTCCAGGTGAGGCCTTACCAATGTTTTAAACAATGGCATCACCACCTCCCACCTCCTACTGGTGATACCCCTGCCTGTGCACCCCAGCATGCCACTGGCCTTCCCTGCCGCCTTTGTACACTGCTTTGATACCTTAAGGTCATCAGCAATGATAACCCCTAGGTCCCTTTCCTCTTTGGTGACAGTCAGTGCCTCCTCCCAACCTGTAGCTCTCCCCAGGGTTCCCTCTACCCAGGTGCATTATTTTGCACTTCTTTGCATTGAACCTCAGTTGCCACATCTCTGACCATCTTTCAAGTTTCTCCAGGTCCCTCTTCATTTTCTGCACCCCTTCTGGAGTATCCACCCTGTTGCAGATCTTGGTGTCATCTGCAAACAAACAGACCTTTGCTTCCAGCCCCTCTGCAATGTCACTAATAAAGACATTGAATAGGACTGGTCCTAGTACTGATCCCTGTGGTACCCCCCTGGTCACCCCCTCTCCCCAGATTGTACCCCGTTTACCACCATCCTCCGTCTCCTGTCTGTTAACCAGTTCCTAACCCAGTTCACTACCTTGTCTCCCATGCCCAGACTACCCATCTTGTTAATCAGCCTTCCATGTGGGACGGTGTCGAAGGCTTTGCTGAAATCCAGGTAAGCGATGTCTACCGCCCCTCCCTGATTAAGTTCCCCAGTCACCCAATCAAAAAAAACTATTAGATTTGTTTGACATGACCTTCCTGCTGTGAATCCATATTGCCTCAGATCCTGAGCACCACTGGATTCCATATGTGCCACTATCCTTTTTTTTCAGCAGTGTCTCCATGATCTTTCCCACTACTGAGGTGAGGCTGACTGGCCTGTAGTTCCCCGCCTCCTCCCTACTGCCACTTTTGTGCAGTGGGACTACATGTGCCCTCCTCCAGTCCTCTGGAACGACACCCGTGTTTAGTGACTCTGTGAACAGGGACACCAAAGGCACTGCTACTTGCCTTCGCAGCTCCTTTAATATCCTCGGGTGGATGCCATCTGGCCCTATGGCCTTATCCACCTTCAGCTTTGTGAGTTGTTCTAGAACTCTCTTCACTGTGAATGGACTGGTGTTCACCTCCCCCCCCCAATTGCCTCTGCAACTCAACTGTAGTCCTTGACCCTTCCCCTCGTTAGTGAATACTGAGCAGAAGTATTTGTTCAGTATCTCTGCTTTGTCCAGATCCCCCTCCTTACACTCTCCCTTCTCCCCTTTGAGCCTCACAACTCCCTCCGTTTTTTCTTCTTTCACTGATGTTCATATAAAATGCCTTATCCCCTTTGTTTACAGACTTTGCTAAGCCCTATTCTGTCTGTGCCTTCACCCTCCTAACAGCCTTCCCTGCTTCCCTTAGAAATTCAAGGTACATCTCCCTGTCCTCCTCCCTTTGGCTCCCCTTATATTTCCTGAAATTCAGCCTTTTAACCCTGACTTTGTCCCTCACCTCTTAGGAGAACCATAGTGGTTTCCTCCTTCTTTTCCCTTTGTCCACTATCCTAATGCATTGGTTTGTTATATCCACTATGGCTCCTTTCAGTTTCTCCCATTGTTCTTCCACCCTCTCTACTACCTCTCCCTTCCCCAGGACTGCTTGTATACATCTACCCATTTCAGTGAAATCCACCCTCCTGAAATCTAATACTCTTGCCTTGTGTGGCTTAATTGAGTCCATGTCTCCATCTCTATCTGCAGGAACCCTCTCGAAACACAAAGGAAATTAACTAAATCCTTAGCAGGTTTCAATAGTAAGGATTACAGGTCTAGAATAAATGAATTAGGTTTGTTTACAGTAGAGACTCAAAGGATGAGAGGGGATTTACTTCTGACCTACAAGATATTGCAAAATCCTGACTTGATGAGGTTATGTGGCTTTAGCTTTAAAGATATATCAGCAAGGGATTTAAGATCACATAAGAGACAATTATATGTTTCAAGGGCAAAAACTGTTAAAAGATATATTTTTTTTTACTATAAGATCATCCTAAATATGGAACTACCTACCTACAAATATTGTAATGGCACCATGCTTTGAGCAATTTGATTAGATTAGACAATTACTTGATTCAAATCAGTTGGGTAACTGACCCCAAGGAAAACTGACCCCACTAGGAGTGGGAGACAATTGAATGGGCCTTGTAGCCTACCTTGTCTTACTCTACCAAGTATTACCAAGAAGTAAGATTTTACAGTTATGTAAGAACTTACCGCATCAGTAGATCTTTGAGAGAGGTAGGTCTCATTTTCCTTCCCCCAGCTCCTGCTTTTTCCTCTCCTCTCCTTTCCTTTCTCAAGGTTTTGTTTTTCAGTAGCTTCGGGCTCCAGGAGTTGTACTCCTTTCTTCCATTTTCCTCTTCTTTGGGTCTTCCGGCAGGAGAACCGGAGGGCGGGCATGGGGACTGACCCCTATATACGGTCACACCGATGTCCTATCATGTGACACTGGGGGTGGACCCCACTATAGATTGCCAGCTAGAAGTTTGTCAGGGGTGCAGTCCTATATGTAAAGATCTACTGCAGGAACCTCTCTCGAAGATCTACTGTTACGGTAAATTCTTATGTAACTGTAATTTGTACAGTGTCATCCCAGCTTAGAAATAGTGACCATGCCATGACGGAATTTAAGGTTGAAGCTAGTAATCACAAGATAACAGGTATTACAAGCATTAGGTGCTTTGCCAAAGCAGATTTTCAGGATAGGCATAGCGAGGTACAGAATTGGGATTGGCAAACTGGCTTTAGAAATTAAGACCTGCATGATATGTGGGCCACTCTGCAGGGAACCTAGTATACCTTACTGGTCAGGTTACTGAACTATAAAGCCCTACACGATCAGGGACCCTGTTACTTGCAAGATCTCCTTCACCCTTACTGTCCCTCCTGTCCGCTCCGATTCACCGATGAGGGATTGCTAGAGATTCCATTTAAAAACATCTGGGTCCCAATCATTTGTTTTTACGGCCCCAGCCCTATAGAATTCTCTACCTCGTCGGGAACATGTTTGCCTGACCGTCCATAGTTTTAAAACAGCGTTAAAAACATATCTGTTTAGCCTGGCCTATCCAGACTCTTTCTAGACTTTCAGTAGTAACAGATTTGGTGGATTTTAAATGATTAATGTTTGTTATGTTGGTTTGAAGTTTGTTTATGTTATGTTCAAGTGCCTTGGTTTGAGAAAGGCACTTTTTGTAAATAAAATTGACTTAACTAAATATGTGCCACAGAAAATCAAGTATAATAAGTTAGGACGAATACTGTCCTGGTTTAACAGGAAGATTAAAAGATTAATGAAGGAGAATGAGAAAGCATATATCATGACTAAAACAGCAATACTGCAGATGGATGGTCCAAGTACAAGACAGTAACAAGGGAATGTAAAAGAAATATAAGACTAGCCAAAAAGGAATATGAATGGAATTTAGCAATTTGAAGGATAATTATAAGTCTTTTTATAATTATATAAACAGTGTATGGGGGGGTCAGTTTACAAATTGGACTTACAGGATCATAGCGGCAAACTGATACATGAAACAAAGCACATAGCCAATGAACTGAACACTTTTTCTGTTTTTAAATGTAAAAACAAGTGTCAGCCCCACAATAACCAGTAACAGAGATAATCGAATAATAATGGCTATAACATCTTTAGGCTGGATTGCCTCTCCAAAAGAGGTGGGGGGCTGCGCTCTCTACCTAAAAGACTCCATACAGAGGTACCACATCATTACCTCACTCCAACCCACAACTGCTCAGATACTGCCAGTGAGAATCCTCCTCGGAGCCCAAAACAAAACACGCACTGTTGCCACCATCTACATCCCTCCCAAAGAACAGGGAACTGGTCTAACAGCTGTTCTTGACTTTGTAAAGTCACTCCCACTGGACACCAAATCCATCCTCCTAGGCGACGTCAATATCAACTGGCCTGCGGCCGATGCTGGTGCACACAGGGATACCATTGCTGCGGCAAACCTCACACAAATGGTTGACTCACCAACCAGGAAAAATTACAGGACCAGCACCAGCACATTGTTGGACTGGATCCTTACCAGTCACCCATCGTGGATATCTAACATTAATGTCCTCCCTGACTCTCTCAGCGACCACTCCCCTGTTAGCTGCACCTGGTCAAATAAATTCAAACAACCGCCAAAAACTATCACCAGCAGGGTTCTACCCAGTGGTCACCTTCCTCGACTCAAATCCCACCTCCTCCATCAAGACTGGTCCCCTATCTTCAATACAACCAACGTAAACATTGCCCTTGACCACTTCATAAACATCTTCACTGTGGCCTGTGACATGTATGCTCCTATAAACACAAAGTCAAATCACTCAGTAACCCTTAGCTAACAGGTGACCTCAGGATGCTAAAAACAAGAGACTACCTATGGGAGCTGGCCAGAAACTCTGGAAGGCAAAACGACATCCAAAACTACAAACGTGCCCTCAATGACTGCACCATAACCATCCGGCAAATGAAGTCCGCCTACTATAAGCATGCCTTCACAAACTCCTAGGGCAATGGTCGGGAATTCTGGAAGAACATAAAGGAACTCACCGGGAACCCACCCAAAACCCCCCATCAATACTCAACATCAACGGAACCACAACCCTCAACCCAAAAACCATTGCAGATACCTTTAACAAGGCCTTTACCGACCTCAGCGCTGTCCTACCCAAGGACTACTTCAAAGATGGTGAAGCCCCTCTGTCCGCAATGAACACTACTCCCACCAGCTCCCCCTACTTCTACTTCAAAGCAGTCAAGGCTCACCAAGTACACAAATATGCTACCAAAGCCCTTGGTAAATCAAGATTCAGTAATGACTCCCTTGATCTCAAAATCCTGTCTCTCACACTTGATGAAGTGCTTAGTCCTCTGACCAGAATTTTCAACCTCTCCCTCAGCCTTAGCCAGTTCCCAGACAGATGGAAATCTGCCACTGTCACCCCAATCCATAAAACTGGTGACAAAACTGCCCATGATAACTACAGACCTATCTCCCTACTATCCCCACTCTCCAAGGTACTAGAATGCATTGTCTTGGACCAGCTCGCAGAATACCTGGATACGTACAACATGCTGTGCAAGCAATAACATGGGTTCCTCAAAGGTCACAGCACCTCCACAGCCCTACTTGAATTCACCGGCACAATCCACAATGCACTTGATTCCAGTGAACTACTAGGCTCAATCTACATTAACTTAACTAAAGCCTTCGACACCGTCAATCACCGCCTCCTGCTTGTCCAGCTTCAGAATACTGGGCTGTCAACTGACTCCATTGGCTGGTTTAAGAGCTACCTTGAAGAACGGTCCCAAACAGTAAGAGTCACTGATACCTCTCGGGACCCTGAGACCGTCCGCTCAGAGTCCCCAGGGCTCCATTCTGGGACCCTCCTCTTGAACCTGTTCTTAAACTCTCTACCGGGCAACTGCCCAGAACAAATACTACTCTACGCCGACGATGCTGTGATCCTCACCTCGGACCCTGATCCAATCCAATTACAAAATAAACTTCAGCGGACCTTCTTCTCCATCGAATCCTGGTTCCCAAGTCATAAACTGCTTCTCAATCAAAAAAAAAAACAAGTCTATGGTCTTCTGCAGCCCCCACAACCAAAACAAACAACTCCACCTCTCCATTGCAAACGAACAAGGAGCCATCCTGGAGCAAACACAATCATTCAAGTACCTCGGCATCACCCTTGATCCCCACCTCTCATACACTGTCCATATCAGTAATGTTGCAAAGTCTGCCAATGTGAGGTTAGGCATATTATTCCAGCACAGGAAACACCTAACCCCAGAAGCAGTGTCAGTGGCCATCCAAAGCTCCATCGTCAGCATCATAGACTATGGTCTTATATATGGGTCTGCAACTACCACTGCTCTCAAATGTATAGAGACCTCCCTGAATAAGGCCTGTTGTTTCATCACTGGCTCACATCGCCATACCCACACATGTAACCTTAATTCCCAATCTGGATGGCTTCAACTGGACAAACGCATAAAATACCAAACCTGCATCACGGCCAAGAAAATTATAATGGGGCTTGCCCCACCTGGTGTCTGTGCCCTCCTTAAGCCTAGACATAGGAACGTCACTACAAGGATATCCAATTCCCATCTACTACATATCCCACGATGTCGCACAACCCAAGGACAAAGAACATTAAGCCTATCAGGCATCAACTGACTCAACTCTCTTGGCAGTGACATAGCGACCGCTTCAACACTCAGCCTCTTCAAGTCCAAGCTGCGCCTCTCACTGCTTGTATCCTGCGATTGCCCATCTTAACATTTCCACTGTTTCAGCTGCACATGCCCCAGCACCCAGCACTTACAATCAGTCTTTGCACCTCTAGCACCTTACCTGTCATATTCTCTTGACAAGGCCCCCTGGCTGCATTGTCTCGCCCCTCGCCCACCTCCCCTGTATCTCCACTCTTGCCCCGCCCTAACCCCTCCCATACTCGCTTATCCCTGCACCTCCTTCCCCCTTGATCTCCTACCCTCACTTCCCCCCACCCCCCTTCCTTGTCTTGCTCATAGCTCAAGTCTTTGTACTGGTTATTACATGTCTGTAAGTCAATGACTATATGTTTGTAACTAAAAATTATGACTGTTGCACACGCTGACATGGAACCTTTGTAAAAGAGCCTCAGCTCAAAGGTATTGTAATCCTAGATTGAAATAAATAAATAAATAATCAGAAAAGATAGACTGGATAAAACAGTGCCAAATAAATAATCCGGTCCAGACGGGATTCACCTGAGAATAATAAAGGAGCTTGCTGAGGAGTTATCAGGACCTATGACAATGATATTTCAAAGATCAATAGATTTTGGCACAGCAGTGGATAGTTGGAGAGTAGGTAACATTACACCTATTTTTAAAAAGGGATCTAAAAGGACTGTAGTAACTACAGACCCATGAGCTTAACTTCCATGATTTATTTTATTTTATTTAAAAATTGGTAACTGGGAAAGGCACACTGAGCCGGAGCTCATTTCCAGGTGCAACCTGGGGTAGGGGAGCATAGAAGTACAGATATACAATCAATAGACGAGTGCAGTTGTACAGTCAATATAAAAAAATACACAGTATACAAAACATTTAAGATATCATAGGTTATATCAGAGCTTAGAAGACATTTGTCCATATTGCTCGCCTAAACTTCATCTGTATTCAAAAAGCCCCCTTTGACTGCAAAAATTATCAAGCTTTAATTTTAACTCATTTATCGTAGAACTTCCCACTACTTCCTCTGGCAGTGAATTCCAAAAGGATACAACTCTTTGACTATACCATTTCTGCCATCTTATTAAATAGCACTTCTCCCTTTTAATTGCAGAGTGTGTGCACGTGTATTGTAAGTTTGGTCCCTAAACTCTAGACCTAACCTTTCCCACAACTCACTGTCTGTTAGTGCTTTGTGCAGTAGACAAATATCACCTCTTATCCTTCTGTTCTCCAGTGAGTACATGTGCAACTTCCTCAACCTGGCCTCATAGCTCTTTCCCTTTTGATCTTTTATTATTCATGTAGCTCTCCCCTGAACCTTTTCAATAATTTGAATTTCTGTTTTTTTTGTATGGTGACCCAAACTTGGGCACAATACTCCAAATTAGGTCTTACCTGTGATACATATGGTGGCACAATAACTTCCCTCTCCCTACACGAAATGTGCCTAATTATGCTATTCAACACTCCGTTAGCCTTTTGGACAATGTTTCTACAGTGTGACTTAAACTGCAGGTCACTTGTTATGCCCAAGTACCTTTCCTCTATGAAACTTGAGGACAGCCATTAATGGTATACAACACATTTGGATAATTATTGCCCAAGTGCATTACTGTGCACGTTTCTGTATTGAATTTCAATTTATACTTAACAGACCACACTTGAAGAAATTCTAGTGCATCCTTACGTTTAATAACATCTTCTGTGGTATTTATTACTGCCCCCAGTCTGCGGTCATCTGCAAATTTAGTCAACCACATGCAATCATTGTTGTATTGCAGAGAAGTGACATACAGATTAAATAAACATGGTCCTAGAACAGAACCCTGAGGGACACCGTTTGTCACCTCCGTCCAGTCCGAGCAAACCCCTTGAATGCTCACTCTGTCTCCTGTCAGATCGCCATAATGATATACAGCTAACAATGTTTCTATGTGTGCTCATATCAGTCAAAACTTCAGTCAGTTTTGGATAGGGTAGTTTATCAAATGCCTTGATGAAATCCAAATAAATTACATCCACTGAATTACCCAGATCCAAGGCCTTGCTAACTCTACCACAGAACTCGATCATGTTTGTTTGACGAGACCTGAACCCTTGTAAAACCATGCTGTGTTTTATCATTCTTTTATTTGAATCTCATATATATTTAGTTATGAAATCCCTCTAGGATCTTACAGATGACAGAAGTTAGGCTTACTGGGTGATAATTTCCTGGGTTCTTCCTATATCACTTTTCGTGCGGGGTACTCACTATTGCTGACTTCCAAGAATCAATCATTTCACCCTTGTCTAAAGATGTCTGAAATACATGAGTCAATGGGAAAGCAATTTCCTTTGCTAGTTCCTTAGTAACTCTGGATGGAATCCATCAGGGCCTGGTGACTTGTTAGGATTTATGTCACTCAGTCTGCTGTTTACATCCAATATACCTATATCAATGGGGCTAGATGTAACTGTCTGCTGAGGAGCTCTCATTGTGTTATTTGTTTTTTCATTTAATACCAATGAGAAATATTTATTCTAGGATCGTGGATATGTTGTTCTATCCACACTGTTTGGCATGGTCCTTTCCCCTTTAATCTTGCCGGAAGGTCTTAAAGCTGGCTTCTCCCACCCACCCAGGTAGTATAACCCTCTGCTCGGCCCCATGATGTCAGATCTTCCTTTCTGCTGGAAGATACAGGTTCCCTCCTTACCGCTCGTGCGTTCAGTAGGCCCTGGCTTCAAAATCTTCAGATTTGCTCAAAATTAAACTCATTACAGTTAATTATAATCGTTCGCGATCTCAACCGCTATGGAAGATAAATCTTCTCCAGGTTTCCGCTGCCACCCATGAGGGCAAAAGATATCTCGCACAGACCAGCATGCCATGTGAGTGTATTGTCTGGGTGTCTGCCATGACACAGAGGACTGCGAAATCTTTCGCGGATTCCACCCGAACGTTTTAGACGATCATCTTGCATGGCTGAAATTGGACAGAGCAGAGAAATGGAATCCACCGGTCAAATGTAAGGAGGCCCACTGGGCGGTCTCCGTGGCTGTGGGGTCCGTCAAGCAGCTTGAACAGATGAAGGCCTTTGAGGAAGAAGCAACTCTGGCCGCTGGATCGTTCTTCTCAGTCCTTTTTCGTGCCGCTCAACTTGGGCTCCACTTTCTCCGGATCCTTTGAGGAGATGCGCCAATCCCTTTCCACCAAGGGTGTGGGGCCTTCAGGCACACATGCCTCTAGGGTCTCATAAAAAGGACAAGGAACCGAGAGAATCCTCGTCTCACCGACAACGTTCCTGGAATTGTGAGAGATCTCAGTCCCAGGAATCACCTGTCTTGACTTCGGTTGAGGTTGTGGCCTCGGCCGCTGGTTTCACGGCCCCACCATTAGGCCAGCTGGCCCAGACACAGGACGGTGATCCGATTCAGATCGTTCTCGACCCAGTCAACCCATTGTCACCCGACGAGGCCAACAACACTTTATTTAGGATCCCGGTCCTGGCTCTCTCCGACAAGAAGACCTAGCCCACTGGGAATCTCGTCGGAGAACTGGTTCCCAACCAGAAAGCACCACCAGTCTCCCCGGTGCTTTCCAGTTGACCCCGTCGGTCTTCCAGATGATCAAGGTCAAGGTCTTGGACCCCTTCAACCAACAGGCTGAAGAAGGTGCACAAGCACTCCACAAAGAAGCATCGCCAACATTCTTCTTCATCCTTTTCGGATGAGGAGAGGCTTTGTCAGAAACTCCATCGATGGTATGAAGATCTAATGTGGCAACCGCTGATTTTGTCCGGTCAAAAGCCGGTTACGGCTTCCACACTGGCCATTACTTGGCTTTTGCCTCCCAGGCCAAAGCCAACTCCTTCAGAGCCGGCACGCACCGTTCCTTCTCCCATGGAGCCTGTCAAAACAGTTTGACCAAAATCGCCCTCTCCACCAATCTTGGTGGAGCCACCACCAAAACAGCCCCCAGTGGGGGTGCCTACAAAAGAGTCTTGGCCTGTTCTGGGCCTCCCACTTAGGCTTTCTGTTATCCTCACTCCTGACTGTCCAAGGCGGGAGGAGGAAGACACAGGTGGTCATTCAATTTATCAGGACTCCTCGGAGTCTGAGGACTCAGACCTTCATTCCCGTCCCTTGGACAAGGAATCGGTCTGCAGTCTCTCGACGGAGGAAGGCCCCTCTTCTTTTATGGCCATCCTCCGCCTTATCTCTGAATCAACAGGGATGCCTCTCGAACCCATTCAAAAACAGGCCAGATATCCCCTCATGGATATTCTTAAATGGGGGATTCACCGACGGAAGCCTTTACCGTGGCCAAGGCCATTGTCTGTCCGGCTTTGGAGCTGTGGCACCATCCTGCCTCCTGCCCTATGCCTTCTGCCCAGATGGCCTGCAAATACATGGTGCCCATTGGGTCCCTTTTGGGGTTCATAGAGCATCTCTCTGTGGAGGGTCTGATGCCTGAATCTGTGCTCAGATGCTCGGGCAGCTCGGTAGATACTGATAGACCTCTGGACAAGGAGTCCAAAAAACTGGACCACTCTGCCCATAAGTTTTATGCCACCTCTTCGCTGGGCCTCAGTCAGGCAACCTCGGCCGTCATCATGGCGCATTTCTCTCATGCCCTTCTGGGCTTCCTGGATGAGGTTCTCCCTCACCTCCCCGCTGACCTCCAGACCACGGTCAAGCAGGTCCAGGACCAGGGTCGGGCTGTTGCCAAGCAGCAACTACAGATGGCTCTGGACCTTTGGGATTCATACGCCCGTTCATTGGCAGCCGCGGTTGCCATGCGCCACAGGGCTTGGTTAAGGGTCTCCACCTTTATGGCGGACACCCAACACAAGCTAACGGATGTCCCATTCCTGGGTATCGATTTCTTCGGCTCAGGTGTGGACAGTCACCTCCAGTGCATTGAAAAGTCCAATGCCACCTTGAACTCAGTAACTTCTGCACAAAAGCAATCTCAGGGTTCCAAAAAGCAGAAGAAGAAGCCATTTCGGCCAAGCAACCCCACTTCCAAGCAGGGCAGCAACAACAGCAAGCACAACCTTGGCGTCCTCGACCCAAGTCTGGGCCTCCGGTGGTCCATAAGCCAGAGGACAGGGCTCCGGTGGTCCCCAGTCCAGACCCTCTTCCTCCAAGCCTGCCCAGTGATGGGATAGGGGTGGCCACCCCCTATTCCTGTCACACAAGCTCTGGGTCCTCCTATGGGGGGCTGGCTCCACCACTTCCTTTCCGCCTGGTCTGCTGTTACCATGGACAGGTGAGTTCTAGAAGTGGTCAGCCAGGGTCTGCCTCTGGAATTTGAGCAGTACCCTGCAAGCCGAGCCCGCGCTCCACAGGAGGAGATGGTATCTGTACACACTCAGTCGGCTCTCAGAGACATCACCACCCAGTTCCTCTGCAAGGAGGTGGTGGCCAGAGTCACAGACATCCCAGTTGACCCAGGGTTCATTTCCAGGTACTTCCTGGATCCGAAGCAGATGGGGGGCTGGTGCCCCATTCTAGATCTGCACGACCTGAACCAGTTCCTCAGGTACTCGCACCTTCAGGATGGTAACTCTGTCCCAGATCATACCATCTCTCAAGGAGAACATGTGGTTCTGCTCTCTGGATCTATGGGATGTGTTTTTCCATGTCCCGGTCCGTCTGTCTCAGCAGAGGATCTTCCTGAACTAAGTCTCCATCACTCATTCACACTAGTGGGATAGCGCTGGAGGCACTAGGACCAAGCGGGAGCCAAAAATTTTCTGAAGGGTCGGTGCCGAGGTAAGACCGTGCATGCGTGGCACCACGAGACTGACTCACACCTGTGTAGGCTATCCCGGCATCGACCCTCCAACCGCCTCAGTTCCTTTTCTCCCACCATCGAGTGCACTTGGATGTCGACGTCGCTCGTCTGCCGGAGTCAAAGTTTTCATCTGTACGACAGCAGCTTTTAGTGTTTAATTTAACTGTTTAATGTAACTATTTGGTAGTAATTTCTTGTTTTATAGACAAGAAAAGAAGATTATGAAGAAAAAGAAATTCTTTCCTGCCATCAACGGAGTCATCCTTAGAGGTTAGCGGTGACGGTAGGAAGACTTTGTTTGAAACTTGTTATGGCAGAGGGGCTGTGCCCAGTCCGTCACCCTTAAGTAACGGGAGAGGGTCTGACTATGGACAGTCCTGTGCTCGGGGGAGGACAGTCCACCAGCACTAATCTGGTGGTGCCAGGGATCGGCCGCTTAGCATCGAGCTCTTCTTCCTTGTTTGGGAAGAATTGGTACCACTAGGGTTGCCCGTTGAATGCGTCTGCATGAGGTTGTTGCGTTGGAAGGCGATGAGCCTGAACCGACTTTGTGGGTTCCCCTTGGCCACGCTTCTAACAGCCGCATTCTCAACTCCGGACTCCATCTCTGTCCTTATTGGAGTTCTGGTGAGCAGTTTCACCTCTGGGTCGCTCCTGTGGAGCAGGAGGTTTGACTTTCCTTTTTTCCTGGCTGTTTTCCTGTTTTTGGGGCCTCGGAGCCGTTGGACCGGAGCTGGGTCAGTTGGATCAGGATGAGCGCGGTGCCTCTTGGTGCCTTCGCCGTCATGTCAACTCCTCGTGCCTACCCCCCTCTTCCTTTTCCATGCTGGGGCCCTTGACACCACCTTTCTTTCTCCCATCTTCTCCATTGGCTTTTCCATGGTGTTTTTCCTGGCGCCGTGCCAGACACTTTGGTGGCACCACAGGTCTGGCGCCTTGGCCACTGGTTTGGCATTGGTGCCGTAGGTGGCACTGCTGGTGTTTGGGTCAGTGCTGTGGCTCAGCGCCATGAGCTCTGTGCGTCACCATGGGTGCTGTCATTGTTGCCTTCGTTGCCGGTGCTGCTGGTGGTGCCGTGGGTGTCTCACAGTTACACATGAATGCAGCAGCTGCTCATGTGTGGTGCGGGCACCCATGGATGCCGCTGGCAGTGCCAGGCATCTGCAGGGGATGCCGGGCTCCTGCGGGTACTGCACATGGTGCCTGGCACCCATGAGTGGCGCCTGGCACCCGTGGGTGTCATGGGTGCCATGAGTCCATGGGTGTCATGGATGTCATGGGTGCCATGGTACCTTGGGTGCCCTCAGGTGCCATGGGTGCCATTGCTGCCATGGGTTTCTTGGGTGCCATGGTACCATGGGTGCCATGGGCGTCAGGGTGCCCTTGCCTGCTATTTCTGCCATTGATGCCGAGAATACCTGCGGGTTCTGCTGTGGCTGCCCTCGGGTGTCTCCCAGGTTGGCATAGGTACTGCTTGGTACCCTCCTGTGCCACGAGTGATGCTGGTGCCGCAGGGGTGCCAGTTGGTGCTGTCCGACAGAACTAGGGACAGATCTCCGTTTGCGGACTTCTTCTTCCACGGGGCTTGTGGCAGGATGTTTCCACAGAATGAAGTCCTGTTCTACGGATTATTTTGTCCACACGTTTTAGTGGGTGATGGTCTGCATCGGGTTCAATGCAAAGAAGTGCAAAGTAATGCACCTGGGAAATAAAAATCCAGAAGAAGAGTACACAATAGCAGGGGAGGTACTAACGACAACAATAATGGAAAGGGATCTGTGTGTAGTCATATCAGATGACCTAAAGGTGGGTAAGCAATGTGAGAAGTCAGTAAGGAGAGCCGGGGGATACTGGGATGCATAGGAAGGGGCATCACAAGTAGAAAAAGGGAAGTGGTTATCCTTCTATACAGACAGTTGGTGAGACCCCATCTGGAGTACTGCGTGCAGTTTTGGAGACCTCATCTACGCAAGGACATAGACAGGATGGAAGCAGTCCAGAGGAGGGCAACTAAAAGGGTGCAGGGTCTACATCAGAAACCATATGAAGAGAGACTCAGAGAGCTTAATATGTATACCCTTGATGAAAGGAGGGACGGGGGGACATGATAGAAACTTTTAATTACCTCAAGGGAATCAACAAAGTCCAGGAGGGTAGCGCCTTTCAGAAAAAGAGATGTGTAAGAACAAGGGGGCACAATTTAAAGTTGGGGGACGGCTCAGGGGTAATGTGAGGAAATTCTTTTTCACGGAGAGAGTGGTGGATGCATGGAACCGCCTTCCTGGAGAGGTTGTGGGGTCTAAAACAGTGGGGGAATTCAAACATGCATGGGACAGACATAAGGCAATTATAGTGGGGGGTTGCAGGAAGTAGGCTGTTGGTTAACTAGAATCTGCAGCTTATCCAATAGGTAGGGAAATGGGCAGACTGGGTGGGCCAAGTGGTCCTTATCTGCCGTCAAAGTCTATGGGTCTTGCGTCATCCAGCGGTTTTCCGCTGATGGGACTCTCCTGTCCTGTTCTGCCAGCGGAATCTCTCATTCTGCTCAGCACTTTTTCAGCTCCCTACATGGTGCCAAGCTCCTCGACACCCTTCCTGGTGGCGGAGTCTCTAGTGGCTCTGACCTAGACCCCTCTTTGGGGTCCTTCTGTGGTAAAAGGGCATCTAGATGAGTCTCTCCCTGTCCTACTGGTCAGTGATACAGTGGATGACTCATTTTATATACTGAAGGACACGCCCTCTCTATCATTAGAGTCCATGATGGAAGCTCTTTTCAGTAGTTCCTCAGTAATGGGGTCCACCATAGTGTTCAGACTGCATCTGTGGACCATACACCTCTGCGTCTAGACTGTTTCAGTCGTCAAGACAATTACACTCTGTGGAACATTCTAATTCAATGGTCGGGAGCTGCACAGACTCTTCCACTCCTTTGATAGGGGTATACAGCCCCCTTCTGATGCTGCCCCTCTGGTGGCTGCTTTGGCACAGGTGGTTAACATCTGTCTAGCTATTATTATTAGTCCAGTCAAGAGTTCAGTTATGGATCCTCAGGCTCCTCCTGCTCCTCAGAGGGATGACATCCTTGTCATTTCTGTATCAGGCAATCCTTGCGAAATAGCAGCCTGCAACCTTGTCAGGCTCGAACTAATGATGAAAAAAAAAAAAGGGGTTAGAATTATCACAGCACAGGGCCTAGTTGGAATTTCCCGATACCACACTTTGGATCTGGTCAGGTTCCGCCTCAACCCTGAGGCGGTCGTCTCTAAACTTTGGTAAAGAGTACCTGATTTCTTCTACCCCTAGGGGCAGTCCGATCCAGTGGTGGTATAGCTCACCTCTTTTCTCTAGACAGATTTCTCTTATTCTGAGATATTTCCAAAACCTACCTAGGCGTCCAACCAGTCTGTTAGTCCCTCTTTTTTTTTTTTTTTTTTTTTCAATCAGGCTTTCTTCTCTTGATCAGAGCCTTGCAGCAACAGAAGTGACTCTTCAGCGAGCCGGAACTTAGATTTCTACTTCCATGCTCACTTCAACTTAACAGATGACATGCTCCTTCCTTGACCACAGGTCAAGTAGATTTTTTTTTTCTGAGATAGCTTCTCAAATATTCACACCTTCAGTTCCTGTGCACTGGTACCGTGCCAGTCGCACACGATGCTATCCTTTCCGACTGTGTGACGGAGCTGTGATTTTTTTTTTTTTTTTCAAACAAAGCAAACTAGAGTCCTTCCTACTCCCTTCAGGGACCCTGGAGTAACTAGTGCCTCACTGCATTGAGCCACTTCTGCCACTATTTGGTCACTTCAGTGAATGGGTTAGCCCTAACTTGGTCCTGCTGTGTACCTCCTTGACACACATCTGCCTCTATTTGCCTTACAAATCCAGCCCCTGTTTTTTTCTGTTGAAATGTTTTTTTCCACAGTGGACACATCCTCCTGTACACTTTTTCCTTTCTTCCCTGAGTTCAGAGACTGCTACTACAGTTATACACACAGGGGCAGGATGATTCCTTCTTGGAGTATGCAGTGACTAGGATCTGATTCTACTACACCACCACAAGAGGCTTCTAGGTTGTGCTTCACCTTCCATCAGGAAGGTTTCATTGACTAAGTGAAAACTATTCTCCTTGATGGGCTAACCCCACCTGGACCTTCTTTTGCTCACCAAGTAAGGGGTTCAAGTGCTCCTGGACCTGTTGTTTGCAGGCCAGCCATACTTGGTAGTGGGGGTTCCATCTCTGCTTTTTGGTCTACCCTGAACCTGTAGACTTTACCTCTGGCTCTTGCAGTTCCTGAGGTCCTTTTACATTAGATTAGTACATGTCTTTGACACTATTAGTCTTGGTCCTATACCAAATTGTGAGTCCGGGTTTTCGCTGCTCTCTCAGAGTGGTTGTGGCTTCATGGCAGAGTTTCATTTTGTGCCCATTGCAGTCGTCTGCAAAGTGGTGAGTTACAACTCGAGCGCTTATCTTGTAAGCATCATGTTCTGGATGCTCTTTACAAGACGGCTCTTTTTATTAGCAGGACAGTCCTTGGCCATCCTTTCTGGGTGAACCCTATCTCCTACCACCCTACTCAGGGTTGTGGGTTTTAGCTCGGTACTCTCCCACTAGTGTGAATGAGTGATGGAGACTTAGTCCAGGAAGATATGGAAATTACATACTTAACGTAATTATTGATCTTCTTGGACAGTCTCCATCACTCATTCACATGCCCGCCCACCATCCCCTGGGTTCACTCATTTTTCCTTCCTGGTCTTCATGGCCTATAGTTCATACTGTAAAGACATTGTCCTTTGACCTTTATTACAAAGGCCATCTGGGCCCTCTCAGGCCCAGAAACTCAGAATGAGTTATTCTCATTAGTTACGCTGCACCTCCTTGGTCGAAACGGTACTGAGGCAGTTGGAGGGTCGAGACTGAGATAGCCTACACAGGTGCGAGTCAGTCTCACGGTGCGTGCATGCGTGGTCCTACCTCGGCGCCGACCCTTCAGAAAAATTGTTGGCTCCCGCTTGGTCCTAGTACCTCTGGTGCTATCCCACTAGTGTGAATGAGTGATAGAGACTGTCCAAGAAGATCAATAATTATGGTAAGTACGTAATTTCCATTTCTTTCGCTTCTGAGCAGAAGGAGCCCTATTGGAGTTCCGAGCCATGCTGTTCGGCCTGTCATCGGCCCCATGGGTCTTTACCAAATGCATAGCAGTAGTGGCAGCCTACCTTCAGCGTTTAAAGGTCGGAATCTATCCAAACCTCGACGACTGGCTCTTGGTGGGTGCTACCCAACAAGAGGTGGAGAGGTCCAGGGATCTGTCCCTCTAGACCTGTACTGAACTTGGTCTCCTGATCAATGAGGCCAAGACGGAACTCGTACCTTCACAGGTGATATGTTTTATTGGGGCAGAGCTCAACTCCTGCCGAGCCAGAGCCCAGCTCCCAATGGACAGGGTGGAGGTTCTGTCCTCCTTTGCCCAATCATTTCTGGTTGGGCACTTGCGCCCTGCCTGGGACTTTCTGCACTTTCTGGGTTACATGGCGGCCTGCACCACTATCGTCCGATGGGCTCGGTGGCATATGCGCCCCCTCCAATGGGAGCTGGCCAGCCAGTGGACTTAGCATCATGGTCACTTCGACCAGCTGGTCACAGTGACACAGAAGATGTCAGACACTCTCCAGTGGTGGACCATCCCAGAACACTTGCAGGAAGGGATCCCGTTTGTCTGTCCCAAGCCAACGGTCAATCTTACTTCGAGAGGGCTCTTGCAGTAGGTATTCACATATAGGACTGACCCGCCAGGCATCAGGCCTCCACGGAAAAATTTCTGGCTAGTAGTCTCTGGCGGGGGACCGCCCCCACATCAGGTGACTGGCGTCATGCGACGTCAGTATAAAGGGCAGTCCCCCACGCCTGCCTTCCATTTCTTTCCAGCCATCGGTTTGTGAAAGTTTCTCGCGGTAGAGTTCAACGCTCATCAGTTGTTCATCGGTCTAGTTTTCAAACTTTTTGACCTCATTTTTTCTCTTTTTTTTGATATTGACCAATTTGCTGAGTATGTTGTCCCCGACGCCCTCTGAATCGCATAAACATAAGTGTGTCTTGTGTGGCTCTCAACTGCCACACAAGGACGGCCATTCCTTGTGCCTCTTCTGTCTGGGACCAGACCACCCCTTGGGGAAGTGCCAACACTGCCAACAATTTAACTCCGCTACCCCGAAAAGAAGGCAGCAGTCCCTGGGAGAAGGAGCTAAAGAAGTTAAGGCAGGCGTCCACTTCCCCCGAAGGTCACAAGAAGAAACAGGACAAGGAGAAGCATCGGAAGCGGGAATCGGCTTCCACAGCCACCGTGGCTCCAACTGTAGTCGCGGCATTGAAGGTAACGTCCCCTCCGGGGGATCGTTCCATGATGACCATCTTGGAGATGTCCAAGAAAATGTCGCCCCTCCCGTCTGGCTCACACTGTGGCCCTTCAGAAGCCTCCGGGGAAAAGGAGGGCCACTTCCACCACACGGTCCTTGGGTTTGAGTGGGTCCGGTAAGTCGGATGTCGGGGCCACCGACGTTCGCTCCACTCACTCCTTCAGGAGGGCACACAGCCAAACTTTCACAAGACAAGGCCTCATCTCCAGTGCGACCTTCCTCTGGCAAGGGATCCGATAAGTCAGACATCGGCTCCTCTGACACCTGCCTGGATTCGGCCAATAAGCCAGATGTCGGTCCTACCAATGCCTGCCCAGCCAAGGAGCCTGCGCCGGACCCTTAAGATCGATCCCACACTCCAGGTTCTCCACAGCGCTTGCGTTGCCCTCTGAAGTCCTCGTCCTCTCCTGACCCCGGGGACTCTGACAACCGGGAGGGAGAATGGAGGAACTTGACATGCTGCCGTCAGGGCCCCTCGTCGGGACCAGACACCCTGACGCCGGACCTCAGATCGCGCCGCCCCACGCCGCTTACCTTACACCTGCCAACGCCCCTTACCGGACGGCGCCCTCACGCTGGGCCTGATGCCCACGGACCAGCCTTTCCTTTACCTGGCCCACCAGCTGGGCCTCTGCCAGGTCCCTCTGTTCCACCAGAGCCCCTGGCTCCCGGGTATCCGACACCTCAATACCCGGCTCCTCAATACCCGGCACCACAATATCTGGCTCCACAGTACCCAACGCCTCAATACTCGATGCCAGGTTTCCTGCCATCTGGTTATGGATACTCCTTTTACGGATATCCTCAGTATCCATATCCCCCTCCTCCTCTGCTGCCCACTCCTCAGCTGCCAGTGGATTTGAAGGAGACTTTGGCCTCCTGGTGGGCTGAAGCCAAGGCTTAGCTCACCAGAGAGGCAGAGAGTTGTCTACTGACACTGGACCCTTTACAGGATCCCCTACATCAGAGACAGGAGACTCCCTCCCCCTTACCTGGCACCTGTTGTGGGGAGGACACTCGCCCCAGGGAACTCCCCAAAGGGGCTGTCCCTCCCCTGCATAGGGAGGAGTCTTCCTCTTCTTCGTCGGATACATCTGACTCGGACTCAGAGGGACACTCTGATCCTGATGACAAGCCACATACTCCAGACTACCCCATGCCAAGGACTCCTCCGAAGTCTCTGTAGTAGGGTGTGGGTGTAGACAACTTAACACAGGTAGAGACCAAAGGTAGGTTGTGACACACAAGAACGCCTTGAGTGCCTTTTATTATAATGATCCAAATAAAAGTTCAAATAATATAACCAAGGAGGAAATAAAAACACTGAAAAACTGGATACAAATCAAATCCTAGCTCACCAAGAGCTTACAGTTACTTTTCAAGGTGGAACATAGAGTGGAAGTAGTTTTAGTCTAACTTTCCACTATCTTCTATGGTTCTGGAACAGAGTTTCACCTACTCCTGCCACTGCTATCTAACATCTCTGTCAACCTTTTCTCTTTATAGGAATTCACAGGGCATAATTAGTCATGTGGTCACTGTAGTCCACCCCCTAATTAAATAATTACACTTTATTTCTACGCTAATACATAAGAATGGGGGACTACAGTTATAACAAGTTGATATTTTATTTTACAATTTTGATATCTTAGTTACTACAGTCCTCAAAGCAGGTTAGAAACACATATTCAGTAGCTTGAAACCTTAATTACCTAAATTAGCTAATAACTCTGCCCACATTGTGATGTCACTCAGTTCTGACCCTCTACAAATGTGCTTCATTCTGGGCTGCCAGATCCTTTAGGAGAGCTTCAGTCAAGACAACAACCAGGTAATCTGTAGGGGCTTTTTCCTTTAAATACTGCCTAGTACATTTGTTTAATGTGTTGTTATGTTTTCTTCATGCATGTGGATAAAAACTCAAACAAAAAGCATAACCTGCAAGTCTGATAGACAGACAGACTAAACCCTTTTATTTAGTGGGACATGCTGCTTTCCCTTTTGCAGCTGAACTAGTTTGCACAACTCACATGTGACAAGGAATACCCCTTGTATTTTAAACCTCCTGACCAGCCTTCTCAGAGCCCCACAGCTTCTCTCCTAAAGCTGTATCTGTAACAGTGCTAGTGCTAGCTTTCTTAAGGAGGGACTTAATTCAGTAACCTTAACAGGGGAAAAAAGGCTCATTTTTATTATTCATTCTGTTAAACAATGCAACAAATGCCATAATAAAGTTCGGGCGTTTTGTGCATTTTTCTTTATTTGAAGTTGGGAATTCTCGAGACAGGAATAACGAATAAAAGGGGGGGGTAGAGAATACACTATAATGGGCGGCCACTCCATTATAGTGTGAAAAAGATAGAGGATACTGCTGCAGCAGAGTTTGATAGAAGGAGAGGCAGATGGGGAGAGACAGAAACAAGAGGGCAAAAGACTAGAAGTCTGGCTCGAGGATTTCTAAGTCCAAATCTGGGGCAATACTGCCACAGTCTCCTCCAGAGGATCCCTCATTTCTGGAGTTACAGAGGAAAATCCAGGAAGTCCATCAGTGGCAATCACTGGAGCCAGACCCACAGTGTAAAAAGCTTGCTGTTCACTTGGATCTGCCCGAGACTGGTTCCACCCTGGATAGAGCCTCATGCGGACCTTGTTTCCACTATTTGGAAACAACCTTCCACATTAGCCCACCTTCCAAGGAAGGTAGACCGGCTATATCAGGCTCCTGAGGGTACAGATGTTTTGAACCTACACCCCAAGGCGGATTCGGTCGTTATTAGCGCTGCTCACGGCCATTCTGCTAATCCAAAACACCTCAGCTGGTCCCCACGTGGCAAGGAGTCACGGCTTCTGGACCAATACGGGAAGAAGATTTATTCCTCTTCTACCCTGGGTATTAGGGCCCTGAACTATGTGGCACATATGGGGGACTTTCAGAAGACCATCCTTAGTCAGGTGGAATCAAAATTGGACTCCCTTCCTGAGTCTCGGACTATGCAGGAAGTGGCAGATCTTGTCCATTCTGCTCATTCGGCCAGTAGGCACATGCTTCATGCCATTTAAGACACAGTGGACTCAGCCGGAACGAGCTCGGCTTTCGCCGTAGGCTTATGGCGCCATGCCTGGCTCCGTGTGTCAGGATTGGTCCCTGAAGTGCAATCCACTATCCAGGATGCCCCCTTCAGGGGTTCAGTGATGTTAAGGACATCATTACCGACCTGCACTGCACTCAAGTCTCTAGATGCTATGTACAGGTTCCCTTAAGGGCAGCGGTGTCTCTTTCGTAGACGTAACCATCCAAAACCAAAACCACAGGGCAAGCGGCCCAACAAGCTTTGGGCTGCTCCAGCAACCAAGCCTTCCCCTAGCAAAAAGGCTGTGGGAGCCTCGGCTGCTGCGCTGCCCCACACCTACTGACACCTCACCTCTCCCACTGCCTCTGGAGGCTCCAGAGGAACCGATAGGGGGAGATTCTCCTTCCATCTGCCGTGCTGGGAGAAGATAACGTCAGATGCTTGGATGTTCCAGTTGATATCAGCAGGACACTCAATCGAGTTTCTTCAGAAACCACCCCGAAGAACCCCCCCTCCCCGGTTGTCTTACTCCCCACAACATCTTCCTCTGGTAGTAGACTGAATCACCTCCCTTTTGTCGAAGGCAGTCCCCGACCATATTTGGGGGACAGGTTACTACTCGCATTTCTTCCTGGCTCCAAAGACGACGACGGGAGATGTGAGGCCTGTTCTAGACCTCTGCTCTCTGAACATGTTCGAGGAGTACAAATGTTCTCTTTACAGAGCCTTCTACCACTCCTTCGGCAGGGACAGTGGCTGTGCGCTTTGGACATGCAGGATGCCTACCTGCAAATCCCCATATGCCCTTCCCACCGCAAATTCCTCTGTTTTTGCTTTCAGGGGGACCACTACTAGTTCAAGGCCCTCCCATTTGGTCTTTCCTCGGCTCTCCGAGTTTTTACCAAATGCCTGTCTGTGGTAGCAGCCCACCTGCATACCCAGGGAGTAAAGGTATTCCTGTACCTGGCCGATTGGCTCCTGGCAGCCCCTTCCAGAGAGGGACTCTTGCACTCTCTTTCCATTACCCTGCAGGTTTTCACCAGCCTGGGTATCACCAACAGCCAGTCAAAGTCCCATTTGGTCCCTTGCTAACACCTCCAGTTTATTGGCTATTCTGGACACGACCATCAGCAAAGCCTTTTTGCCTCCGGACAGGGTGGACACCCTCCAGACTCAGGCCTGTCTTCTGTCCGGTCACAGGAGGGTTGGCGCCAGGTCAGTCCTTCGCCTTCTCGGGCTCATGGCGGTTGCCATTCTGACAGTTCCACACACTTGGCTCCATATAAGAATCTCTCGATGGATGCTTCAGTTTTAATGGGACCAAACACTGGACAATCTAGACCAAGAGGTACTAGTTTCTGATCCCATGATCAGGGACTTACAATGGTGGATGGTGCAGGAGAACCTATGCCTGGGAGTTTACTTCAACATCGAACCCCCCTCCCAGACGCTGACGACAGATGCATCAGGCGAAGGCTGAGGAGCCCATCTCGGGTCTCACAGGACTTGGGGCAGCTGGTCCAGGTTCGAACAAAATCTACACATAAATGTGCTTGAACTGAGAGCAGTCCTTTATGCCTTTCAGGCTCTGTCCTCCTTTATCCTTCCCGGTCATCTCCTTGTACAAACAGACAACATGTGCACAGTCTGGTATCTCAACAAGCAGGGAGGAACACGTTCCTACCCTCTGTGCCGTGAAGCAATGAGAGTTTGGATTTGGGCAACCCAGCATCACCTTCACTTGACTGCAATTCACGTTCCGGGAGTGGAAAACACGCTGGCAGACCAACTCAGTTGGTCCTCAGCCAGGGCCCACGAACGGGAACTGTATCAAGAAGTCATAGATGACATCTTTCTGCAATGGGGAATGCCTCAGATAGACCTCTTTGCATCTCCCCAAAATGCAAAACTTCCTGCCTTCTGCTCGTTCACTCCAGGGTGAGACATTTTTTGGCGGGATACTCTCTCTCTCTCGCTTGGAGGGACAGATTTGTTTATGCCTTCCCTCCTATTCCCTTAATTCTGAGGGTCCTGAACAAACTCAGATTGGAGGGAGCTCAAATGATTCTCATTGCTTCTTTCTGGCCCAGGCAAATTTGGTTCTCTCTTCTGTAACAGTTTTCAGAGAAATCTCAACTTCCTCTGTCACAACAGTTATTGACCCAGGATCAGGGGACCAGGGTTCATCCACATCTCAGATCCCTTCATTTGCATGCGTGGCTCCTGCAGATGTAGCAAAAGCCCACTTCGGAGTTTCTCTGCTAGTAGCGAACATCTCAGTAGAGGCCAGAAAGCCTTCTGCCAGGTCCACCTACGCCATGAAGTGGAAACGGTTTTCAATTTGGGCCACTTCAAAGGACTTTGAACCTTTCTCGTGCCCAGGCAATAAAGTCCTGGATTACATGTGCCATCTTTTCAATCTGGGTCTCAGCCATTCCTCATTAAAGGTCCACATGGTAGTGATTTCAGCCTACCATATTCCCTTCAGGGGCAGGACGTTTGTTTTTTAAATCGGAAGTCTCCAAGACCTTCCTCGGAGGGATTCTCCATTTGAAACCCCCCATATGCATTCCTGCCCCTCCCTGGGATTTGAATTTAATTCTGGAGAAGCTTACCTTTCCTCCCTTCAAGCCGGCAGCTACAGCAGATTTAAAGTCCCTTTCTTGGAAGACACTCTTCCTCATTGCCATTGCTTCTGCTCGGCACATTTCCGAGCTTCAGGCCTTGATGTGCAAAATCCCATACTTGATTTTCCACAAGGAACATGTGGCTCTACACACCAACCCTAAATTTCTCCCTAAGGTGGTGGCTGGATCTACGCTGAATCAATCCATTGAGCTACTTGCTTTCTTTACACAACACTCCAATCAAGGGGAGTACCTTTTGCATACTTCAGATGTTCATAGAATACTGAGATACTATACCACTCGGACTAAGGATCTCAGGAAAACTGATCAGCTTTTTGTCTCTCTTGCTCACAAAAGAGAAGGCAATGCTGTTTCTAGGCAATGCCTATCAAAATGGTTGGCTCATTGAATCACTTTCTGCTACGACAAGCACAACAAGACCCTGCCGGGTCAAGTCAGAGGTCATTGCACCAGAGTAATAGCTGCCTTTGTGGCTTGTTTAAAGAATGTGTCAGCGACGGACATCTGTGCAGCCGCAACTTGGACTTCTGTCCATACCTTTACAAAACACTACAGTTTGGACATTGCCTCTCACCGTAGAGCAGGCTTCGAGTTGGCTGTGCTTCAAGGTCTTCTTTCATAAGGCCCATTCAGCCGGAGGTTCCATACTATGGATAGTTATCTTACTCCCGAGTGCTTTTCCTTGTTCCAGACTGCTTGGGACTCAGTCCTATATGTGAATACCTACTGCAAGAGCCCTCTCGAAGTAAGATAATACAGTTACATAAGAACTTACCATAACAGTAGATCGAGAGAGAGAGGCTCTTGCAGTAGGTATTGCCTTCCCGCCCTCCATCCCCCTAAGCTTCTTTGGCTCCATTTCCATGGGGGAATATCCTCCTCTCTCGCCTTGCCTTTTTGGCCCTTGTGGGAAAAACTGGAAGGTGGGCGTGGGGGACTGCCCCTTTATACTGACATCGCATGACGCCGGTCACCTGACGTGGGGTTGGTTCCCTGCCAGAGACTGCTAGCTAGAAATTTTTCTGTGGGGTCCTGATGCCTGGTGGGTCATTCCTATATGTGAATACATACTGCAAGAGCCTCTTGCAAAGATCTATTGTTACGGTAAGTTCTTACATAACTGTACTTTCTTATGACCGATACCTCTCTCACAGGCTGGGGACCCCACATGGGGAACCACAGGGCCCACGGGTTCTGGACTCCTGAAGAATCCCGATATCATATCAACCTGCTGGAGCTCAGAGCAGTCAGGTTGGCACTGTCAGCATTCGCTCCACTCCTTTGGGGTCAAGTGGTGCAAGTCCAGATGGATAATACCACGACCATGTACTATCTCAACAAACAGGGTGGCACGCACTCCCGACTGCTGTGCAGGGAAGCGCTCTGCATCTGGACCCTTGTAAGCTGACTGAAGGCAGATCTTCTAGCCATCCATATGGCAGGAGCCTCCTATCAATTGGCAGATTCTCTCAGCCATGTGGGCAAGACATCCCAAGTGTGGTCTCTCCATCCAGAGGTAGTACACAGCCTGTTCTCCCACTGGGGCAAACCAATGGTTGATCTGTTAGCCTCCAGGGAGAACACCAGGCTGAGGCTGTTTTATGCCCACCCCCCGCAGCAGGGCTCGCTGCAGGGGGATGCCTTCTCAAGGCTGTGGATCCCAGGCCTCTTCTATGCCTTTTCTCCACTTCCCTTGGTTCACAAGGTGATCCTCAAGGTCAGAAGGGACAAAACGCAGGTGATCTTGGTAGCCCCAGACTGGCCGCTCCAGTTCTGGTGTCCAGATCTCCTCAGCCTCAGCTCCAGGCCTCCACAATGTCTTCCAGTACATCTGAACTTGTTATCTCTCAGTCAGGGGAAGGTATTCCATCCGGACCTTCAATCCCTGCACCTGACAGCCTGGTTCCTGAGCGGCTAGAGTTCCAGGCTTTGGGTCTCTCTAAGGATGTACTCACAGCTGTGGAAGCATCCAGGAAGGAGTCGACCAGGAGGTGCTATGCCTTCAAATGGAAACATTTTTCCATTTGGTGTCAGGGCAAGGGCCTGGACCCTCTGTCCTGTCCAGTGGCTAGCATCCTAGACTACCTTTGATCTCTGTCCAAAGGGGGTCTTTGATCTACAACCCTTAAGGTGCACCTGGCAGCCATCTCTGCTTACTGGGCACAGGTCGGTCAGCAGACAGAGGCACAGGAAAAGGTGGTTCTTTAAAGGCCTAGACCACATATCCCCTCTGCTGTGTGAACCTACACCTCCATAGGATTTACTGCTGGTTCTGGCAAAGCTCATGGGCAAGCCATTTGAACTGATGCACAAGTGTGAGATGTCACATTTGTCATGGAAGACTGCCTTCCTGGTGGCTATCACATCAGCCAGAAGGACTGGGGAGCTCCAGGCGCTCTCGGTGGAGTCTCCTTACCTGATCTTCCACAGAGACAAGGTTGTTTCTCCCAAAGGTGGTGTCGGAATTCCATCTTAGCAAGGTGTTGACTCTGCCTGTGTTCTACCCGAACTACACCTTGGAGGCCGAGTACAGGCTCCATACTCTGGACCTGAGACAAGCGCACTCTTATAAGGAGCGAACGGCGGAAGTTCGGTGAGTGGTTTGCCAGCTGTTTGTCACCTACGCTGAAACCACACCTGGCAGACCTGCAGCAAAGCAGATGATTGGCAGATGGATTACATCCTGCATTGATCTCTGCTGTAGGTTGGCAGGCAAGGAGCGTCGGCGGCTTCTTCCAGGGACATCCTTATCCAGGAAATCTGCAGGACTACCACCTGGAAGACAGCAAACACCATAATTACTGACTACCACATCGACCTAGAGTCACACTGGGATGTTGGTTTTTGGGCCTCAGTTCTCCAATTTCTGTTCCCCAAGTAAGTATCATCTAGAGGGGGTGTGCGCCTTGCCTCCCTCTTCCTGGAGAACTATTAGGAGTCTGCCAAACAGTGTGGATAGAACAACATATCCACGATCCTAGAAAAACAGGTTATTCACCTGTAACAGTAGTTCTAGGAGCGGTATATGTTGTTCATCCATACATACCCACCCAACTTTCCCAGCTTTGATGCACAACCTGAGCTTCCAGCGGGCAAAGATCTGGCATCATGGTGCAGAGCTGAGGGTTATACCACCCAAGAGGGTGGGAGGAGCCAGCTTCAAGTCCTTCCAGCAAGATTTAAAGGGGAAAGGACCATGCCAAACAGTGTGGATGAACAACATACACCACTCCTAGAAAGTACAGTTACGTAAGAACTTACAGTAACAGAAGATCTTCCAAGGACTGTCTCTTGCAATAAGTCATTACTTATGGGAGTATCCACCAGGTGGCGCTGTCACATGGCAGCTTCTTCCAGCAGTCTTCCATGGGGGATGCCCACATGACATCACTTCCTTTGGATATGTATAAGATTGGGCGGCCCACAGTACCCTCTGTTCACCGTCGGCTTCGGCGAGCACGGCCTGGACTGAGGTAAACAAGGGCCAGAAAAACAGAGAACAGTGATCACTCCCAATGTCCTGAGTTGCAGATTCAAGTCAACAAGGCATGGGGGACAGAGGGCGGGGGACTTACTATAAAAGACAGTCCTCAGAAGATCTACTGTTACGGTAAGTTTTTACGTAACTGTACTATCTTCTACGGACTGGTCTCTTGCAGTAAGTCATTACTTATGGGAGATTACCAAGCAGTAAAATGCAAATGGGAGGAAAGGCAAGGCTAGAAGCTGGGCCAGAGGGCACGCCCGACGGTCGAGCCCATGCAAAACCCAGCTGTCCACGATGCCAAAGAAGCGAACTTCACAGTAAATATGTCAACTGCAACCGCACCCGCTCTGGCAGATAGACCAAAGGTGGGGAGGACAACATGTATGATATTTAGTAGAAATGTCAACTCAAACCTCTTCCGTGCAGGCAGATAGGCCAGCGGTTAGGCAAAGACAACTGGCATGAAATCATAGAGAAATATCAACTCAAACCACACCCGCTCAGGCAGATAGGCTCAAAGATGGGTGAGGACAGCAAGCAGGAGGCATGATTTAGAAAGAACTGTAGGTGACCAGGCACAGTGATTCATCCTGATGAGGCAGAGGTCATCAGGCCCTGGTGTAAAGTCAAATCCAGTAGAAAGACAAGTAGAGCGGAGCAGAAAGAGGAGCACTGGGGAAAAAACATCCCGGATGGTCAGAGGAAGGAACAACTGAAGGGCTCCAGCAGGGAGAGTACCAGGAGTTCCATAAGATCCGCATGTAGGAGTGAAGCGTCCAGTTCAGGAGCAAGTCTCCAAGAAAAGGTAAAGAGATCCCCAGGCACCTCTGAGGCCTGCAAGAGGAGGGGGGGAACCCTGAAAAGTGGTTTAAGGCACAGAAGCAGGTCCCACCCAGCATGAGGGGCAGGCATGCCGCACCCCTGGAGGCTCTACCACAGTCCCAAGATGCACCCCGGTAGGGGGGCTGGGCATGAGGTGGCCTGCCCGCAGGCATAGGGGTGGGATCTGGGGGCGTGATAGAGGTCCTGAACAGACCGGAGAGTATGCCCCGAAGCCTGAAGGGAATCCGGGATGGACTGAGCACCAGATTCAAACAGCAGTTTCCCAGAAAAAGGGGCATTGGTGACTGACAGCTGGATGCAGGATGGCAAACCCGAAACCCGCAGCTAGGCAAAGCACTGAAGGGTGATGCCAGGGGCTGAGAGGCGGGCCGATGCATCAACCTCATCGAAGGATGCATGGAGCAGGTGAAGGGGAAGGGAGGGCATGGCAGACAGTAGCTGAGCTGATCAAGGCCACGAGGGGCAGGCTGAGCAGAAGCAGGACAAGACCAAATATGAGAGAGTGCGTGAAAACACGCAGGAATCAAAGGCGGAACAACCATGGCAGGCTTCTCAGGAATGTCGAGGTAGGCAGCCATGTCCCAATGAAAGGAGTCCTGATCCACAGCAGGGAAGCCAAAAGCATGCTGGATCTGTAGCATGAACTCTGTGAAGGAGGGATCCGGGCGAGAGGAAGGATCGGGGGTTCAGGCGGAGCAGCCTCCAAAAAGGATGTGGGCAGGGGAGAACCAAGGTCCCATGGTCCAAGAAGTCCCTGCCAGGAAGATCCCCCAGAAAAGGATCCCCCATCCCAGAATCTCCATAAAGGGAGTCCACATAAATGGGAGGAGGGGGGGACCAGGTGGGAAGCATCGGATCCGGGTGCAGGTGCCCGGGTGGAAGGGAGGGGGAATGGGACGAGACTGGACCCTGGCCCATGGACCGTAGGACCTCCAGTACAATGCGGGTGATGCTCGGCACTTGTAACAGGGGGAGATCCAGAAACTGAGGGCGCCCAAGGGCGGCGCTAGGAGAAGGGAGAGCCAGCCAGGGAACCGCTGACCCCGAATAGTGGGAGAATGCACTCTGACCCTTGTGATCCGGGACTGGCAAAGGGGTAAGGGACTCAGGGTTGGGTCCTCTCAGTGGGGCCGAAGGCCCGAAAAAAGTTGTGTCCAAAGGGCACAAAGCGGGTGACAGGGGAACCACCGAGCATGCAGAAACAAGGTGCCAGGATGAGCGGGGGGGGGGTGCGGAAGTAAAACCCCAAGCAGGGGGTGTCCCTGGGTGGGAGGCCCTTATCACCAAGGGAAGAATCCCTGTCAAGGAGGAGAGGCTCCTCCGTTGACGGTGGAATCAGTCCCGTCAATGAGAGACCAGAAACAAGCCTCTCCATCGACAGTGGAAGCCGTCCCGTCAATGAGACATGCAAAACATGCCATTCTGTCAACGAGAGAGGCTTCCCCATCAACAAGGAGTGCCCCGTCGATGGAGAATAAGCCTCCATCGATGAGAGAACAGCAGAATCATGTCCCGTCAATGGGAGAAGAGATCCCGTTGACGAGGGAGAGCAAAGAACACATGTAGATGAGGAAGCATCCCCATCAACAAGGAACGTTCCGTTGATGGGGCAACATAGCCCATTGATGGGAGACATTCAGAAACAAACTCCATCGACGGGACAAATCCCGTCAAAGATAAAACAAGCCCAGCAGGCTCAGTCGACAGGGGGAGCAGCCCTGTCAATGAGGAACGCTCCATCGACAATGGAGGAGCCTCCATCGATGGAGTAAGGCGGAGGGAGTGTGAGGAGTGTGAATCCTGCTCCCTCCTATGCCTGGAACAAGTACCCTTGACCGGAGAGCCTTTAAAGTGGCCCCCCGAGGTCCGTTCCGGCCTGGCTAGATGATCAGCCATGAGCAAGTCCCAAGGCCCAGCAAGACAGCCTGGGCCAGGGAGCAGCAGGGGTGCTGTGAGCATGAGCAAGGAGGGCTGGGGGCACTGTGAGGAGTACAGGCCAGGCCTAGTGGAAGTAGAAGAGCCAGGGCCTGGGAGGAGTACACATAACCAGGACCAGAGGCAGGAGCCGGGGGTGCAGCAAGTGGTGCACAGGGAGTGTTTCACAGGCCTGGCAGAGAGAAGCAAAATTGGGCTGGGCTCTTAATAGCAGCACTAGTGAATCCCCAGACCCAGCAAGAGTGCCTGGGCCAGGGAGCAGCAGGTGTACTGGGAGCTCTAATGGAACACCTGGCCTGCTGTATAAAAGAAGTCCGGGGGTACTGTAAGTAGGTCAGAGGCCTGGAACAGAAGGTAGAAAAATCGGTTCGAGTTTGAGTTGAAGACTGCAAGCCAGGAGGTCAGGAGAGCAGACTGTGCGAGCTGAAGCCGGCAGGAAAATGAACAGAGGGTACTGGGGGTTCTCGGTCCAGGCCATGCTCGCCAAAGCCGACGGTAAACAGAGGGTACTGTGGGCCACCCACTCTTACACACATCCACAGGAAGTGATGTTGTGTGGGCGTCCCTCATGGAAGACTGCTGGAAGAAGCTGCTGTGTGACAGCGCCACCTGGTGGATACTCCCATAAGTACTGACTTACTGCAAGAGACCAGTCCATAGAAGATCAACTGTTACAGGTGAGTAACCTATTTTTCTGTATTTGAGCTATCTGCTTAGTCTCTGTTACTACTAAACCATCATGATCAACTAAAGGGTTAACCCTAGTATTACTCACCTTTTTATTGTTAATATATGAAAAAAAGCGTTATAGTTGTCCTTAGTTTTCACTGCCAACCTTTTCTCATAGTCACCCTTTGATTTTTTTTTTTCATTTCCTCCTTAACAAATTCCTATAATGACTCCATCCACCTTCATTATTACTTTTCCTCTCATTTCTGTAAGCTCTGTTTTTCTTCTTTATCAAATTCCTGACCTTTTTGGTCGTCCAATTTGGTATTTTACCCACCCAATTATAGTTCTGTTTCATAGGTATATTGTTTATTACTTGGTTGAGTTTAGTACTAATCAAATACCACATGTTACTCAATGGCGTATCTTGAAAATCTTGCTGCCAATTCCATTTTGCCAGGTCATGCCTCATTTGATCAAAATTGGCCTTACCACAGTTCAATACCAAAGTTTCCCCTTTGTGGTCTTTACTAATTTCCTGAATCTTAAATGCCTCCGTAGCATGATCACAATTTCCAAGTGGCACAGTTACTCGGCAATCCTTTACTGTGTCTCCCATGTTACTTAAAACAAGATCTAAAGTACTTTCGCCCCTTGTATGTTCCTTGACTAATGGTCCAGACCTATTTGCTCAGATGCTTCCTGGTAACTTTCTTCTGTCTTACTTGAACCTTGTAAAGCCTCCTATTTAAGTCCTGGTAGGATATTATTAATGAGAGATTTTAACCTATCAGCTGGATTGAGATCTTTGATACACCTGTAGAGAGTTAAATCAACCTCCTGTTTAATTGATAGGGGCCTATAAATCACTCCCAGCAAAATCTTGGATGCTTTATGTGGGGTCAATTTGATCCGTGCTTGTTCAGTGTCACTCAGACCTATATCAATATCATCTGTTTTAATACATGGACAAATGCAAGTTGCATAGCATCAGATTAGGACAGGAACAATAAATATATAGAGGATAATGCCTGATATACAGGTGATAACCGCAATGTAATCACCTCGAGTGGTTGCTGGGGCATCAGTAAACCTCGAGAGTGCAGCTCGAGAAGTTTACCATTGCCTTAGCAACCACAAGACACATCAGGCATTATCATTTATAGTGTATTGGACTTGACATGAGAAGTTACCCCCCCCCCACCGGAACACAAGTAGTTTAGTCTTACCTTATTAATGAATCTGCACTATGGCCATATGATTGTGTAGGAAAACAATTTATTAGGATACAAGGACTGAATGACAGCAGGCCGAAATAGCACCAGAGTTAAAATCTCTGTCAGACATGGCGATCACTAGACTCAGTAACAGTAAACTGACAATTGGAATGTTATTTGAATACTGCACTGAGACTAACAAGCACGTTCTGGGTGTGTAGAATACTGAATAACACTGGCATTCCGTTTTGTAAACCCACTGTCATGACATAGATGAGAGGGGTTTATAAGGTTCTGACATCACGACAGTGAGATGACAAGGTTGTAAACAGCTTATTTTCAGTGGGTAATAAGGGCTACCCATACATTATATAGAGAATAAAGTATGGGTCTGGGTGTGTAATGAGAAGTTTACATGCACACGAGGGGTTAGATGCTACATAAACCCCGAGAGTGAAGCTCGATGGGTTTATGACTAGCATCTAACCCCAAGGGTGTGTGTAAACTTCGAGTTTACTCATCCCAACCCATATTTTATTTTATATAATTGCTGGGTTTCCCTTTTTCGCCTCTGCAATTATATAAAATAAAGAGCTTCCAGTGCATCTGCAGTGCGGCTTCGTTTTTGGCCGGTGCCCAGATTTGAATATTGGCATATTTGATTCGGCATATTTCAAAATTGCCTTTTTTTTTTTGTGTCCAGGTTTCTGAAGTTTCTACTGTGTATCGGGGGAAAAAAATAAAAGAACTTACTGCTGAGTTTTTCTGGCGGTGCTGTTTCGGGAGAGATGGAAGCGGTGAGCGGTCTTGACTGGTGGCACTGCTGCGTGAGCATGCGCACAGCAAGGGGAACCGCGCACTTGTTTGCCGTTATAAACACTCCTTTATAACAGCAAATTACGCCATGGTTTCCCTATGGGAAAAAGGGGAAGCCAGTTATTATAAATAAATAACTAGAAACATATTAATATACCAGGAGCGGTGTTCGCAACCCCACCGCAAAGCTTGGAAAAGTCAGCAGCACAATTGGAGTAAGCCAAGAGATAACTTGGGTGGTAGCAGCAGTAATAATAGCCTGAGGATGGGCTTAAACTGGCTGATTGGTAAGGTGATGGAAGGAATAATAAAGGACATGGTGGATGAATTTATTCATGCAAATTACATGATAGATGAGACACAGCATGGTCTTTCTAAGGGGAGGTCATGTTTGACTAATTTGATAAGAGTTTTATAACAGAGCCTCAGGAGTCTTGGATACAGGGGGCCCAATTCTCAAAACTTGGTGCAAGCCGTGCCAAAGGTGGCTTGTGCTGATCGCCCGTGTCCCATGGACCCTGCACCCAATTCTCTTTTGAGCAGGGTCCCAGTGGCAAAGTTCCATGGCTTGTGGCAACCCTAGCAGTGCGCCAAACAGAGGGCACACTTGAACAGGGTGCTGCAAGCCTGCAGCAATTATGCAGAATTGTGCATAAGCACACCCAGTCCAGGACCTCCGGTCACCCGTAATAATATACAAATTAATCCTGGTGGTCTAGTGGCGACTCCTTCCCTGATCACTGTGAAAATAAAATGCAATTACCACCTTGCCCTGGTAGTCTAGCGGCTCCCTGAACACTGGTAAATAAAATCATTGTGAAAATAAAATATAACAACTCCCTTTGCCCTGGTAGTCTTGCAGCCCCCGATCATTGTGAAAATAAAATATAAATACCCCTTTGCCCTGGTAGTCTAGCGGCCCCCCAATCCCTGAATGTTGGTAAAATAAAAAACATGGCCCCTTTTCCCTGGTAGTCTAAAATAATGCTATTGTCCGTACTAGAATACAAAGTAGAAATACTTTTAAAGTTCCCTTTTTTCATACTTTTTTTTCTCAAAACTCTTTAAACTTTGTGGCTACAAAATTGTATAATAATTTATCTACCTCTATTGCTAGCTGTTCTAAGTTGTCAGTATTTAAGAGATCCCTCAAAAGTTACTTATCAGTTAATTCTTTATGCAAGTGTTTGAATTGATCAGTTAATTTTATATTCTTTTTTTGTTCTATTATTTTATTATTGTGATTTAATTACTGTATGAATGTTTAAAACTGGATGCCTGTGAAAATGGGCATTTATGCCCACAGGCCCTCCAGTATAAAATAAACATGAAATTAAATGAAAAAATATGGCCCCTTTTCCCTGGTAGTCTAGTGGCCCCCCTTCCCTGATCCTAATGTCCCCGAAATCAATGTAGAAAATAACAGCTGGTGGTCTATTGGACCCCCGGCAGTGCCCTACCATCCCCCAACCCCTACCCATATGGGAGAGCAGCTGGCACAGCCTCCGCTCATACCTCAGCCAGCCGCCAGCTAAGCTATGAATGAGCGCATACATATATAGTGTGACCTGTCAGTCATTGAGTACGTGCTATATACAGTACACGCTTATTCAGAGCTCAGTCGGCAGCTGGCTGTGGTGGTGAGCGCTGGGCTGTGCCAATCGCTGACTCCGTTACAATTTGGGGGGGCAGGGTGGTAGGGCACTGCAGGATGTAAGGCCCACAAGACCACCAGCTGTTGTTTTCTATATTGATTTTGGGGACATCGGGGAGTGGGCTACTAGACTATTAGGGAAAAGGGGCCATATTTTTTATTTTACCAGTGATTGGGGAGGGGGGCCACTAGACTACCAGGGAAAAGGGGCCTTATTTTTTATTTTACCAGTGTTCGGGGATTGAGGAGGGGGGCTTCTAGGTTACCCTTAGGGGCTAGAGGGTAATTATATTTTATTTTAACAATGACTAGGGAGTCAAGTCAAGTCAGCTCTATTTAAAAACGCTGTTCCAAAAAAAAGACCACAGTGCTGTACATAATTAAAAAAAAGTATACAGATCAAATATATAAAAATACCACACAATTAAAACAGGACTGAAATAAAATAGCAGTACATCAAAATAAAACCACACAGCCAGCTAGTATTAAATTCTGAATAGGCTAAGCTAAAAATATGGGTATTTAAGGCGGTCTTAAAATTCTCGATGGTCAGGCACTCTCTTACCTGGCAAAGTAGAGAGTTCCACAGGGTAGGGGTCACAAAAGCAAAAGAGCGAGACCCAGAGTTCTTCAGTCATACCCTAGGAACCTCTAGCAATCCCTCACCAGCGGAACGGAGTGAGCAGAGAGGGCAATAGGGGCAGAGAAGATCTTGCAGGTAGAGCGAACCCTGCCCATGTAGGGCTGTAGAGGTCAGTAACCCAACCTTGAAGGTGACTTGACAATATACTGGCAGTCAGTGCAGGCTGTAGAGCACAGATGTGACATGGCAAGATCTCAATAATCTAGTCAACAACCTGGCCGCCACATTCTGCACTAGCTGCAGTTGGTGGCCATCAACGCCCAGAAGCCATAGGTACAGTTCATTGAAGTAATCAAGGCAAGAGGTGACAAAAGCGTGGATGAACATTGGAAGATCGCCAGGCGGGAACAGGCGCTTAATCTGGTTGATGATCCTCAGATGAAAAAAAAAGATTTTAAAGACAGCAGACACCTGAGATTTTAAAGTCAGGCTGCTGTTGAACACAACTCCCAGATTTCATACCCGATCTGAAGTCAGCAGCTGGTCAACCCTGAGCCAAAGCCTGGAGGGTTGCCCCACTGGCAAACCCAAGCCATGGCGACCTGGTTCCACTACCAACACCTCAGTCTTGTCTGAGTTCAATGTCAGCCAGTTAGCACTCATCCAGCCCTGGATCTCAGAAAGGGGAGCGGGGCCACTATACCACCATGGGGGATACTATTACTGTACTTTCAGGGATATTGGGGAGGGGGGGAACTGTGGCAGATTGCCACTACCAGGTCCACTCCCCCGGTGGTGAAATTTCTGAGTGCCCTTAGGGGCTAGTCTAAGAGCACTTAGAAATTTCACCACCGGGGGAGTTTTATGAATCGTGATTTAGGGGATTTGGCAGCCTGCATCTGCCGCAAGCCCCTGGCACCATGCCGCAACACTATGTGTGATGCAAGGGTGGTGCAGGCTGCATACAGTAGGCACAGCTGCCTTTGTGAATTACTCCCAGGGCATCGTTTGGTGCAGGGGACACTTTGTGCCAGTTACTGGGATGAAAGCCCCTTGCGCCCCCATGGGAGCTTTGAGAATCAGGCCTAGGGAATCCGGTGGATATTCTCTATTTAGAACTGTCTAAAGCCTTTGATAAAGTACCACATGGTGGTCTGATTAAAATTTCATGTAACTTTGGTTTAAATACCAAAATAATTCGGTGGATAATGTCATGGTTGTAGGATAGAAAACAGAGGGTTAACATTAGAGGGATCATGTCTGATTGGGGGAGAGTCTTTAGTAGAGTGCCCCAGGGATTGGTCCTGGAACCTTATCTTTTTGGTTATTACTTTTTCCTCCTTGAGCTGGCTGTCCTCCGGAGGGTGCCCCCAGCCCTGTCCCCTGGTGGGGCCAGTGGGGTTCCCCAACCCCCACCAGAGACCGGATTCAGAGGGCCAGCACCGTGACTGGTCAGGAGTGGGGCTTGCGAGGCACCCTCCACCATTGTGCCGCGGCTTCACTTTATCCTAGTGTTCTCCCTGGAGCTGGGGTGTGCAATGATGCCCGCGGAGAGGAGCGTGCACTCATCCGCATGCGCTCCCTCCAAGCGCCTGCCCCAACTCCTCCCCCCTACTGCAGCACGGCACCCTGTCCCCCAGCCTCCGCTAGGGGGCAGGTGAACGCTGACCACTGAGGGACCTCCTTTCCCAGAGAAGGAGAGCAGTCCATTGGACACTCAATCCTTCTCCTCCCCTGCCGACCTCCCAACAGCCCGTGCTTGTCCCTGAACATGGGTCACCAGCATGGCACGAAGTAAGGTGTCCAGTGCCTCAGCGCCACCAGGTCAGAACCTCTTTTAAACATTTCTCAACCATGCCTAGGAAGGTATATGGCACTCTACATTCCTTGGATGACACAAAGCTGGAGACTGTAGCACAACATGAGACTGATGTCTTCAACTTACAGAAAACATTGACAGAATTAGAAACTTGGTCCGAATCATATAAATTAGAATTTAACACGGACAAGTGTGTAGTAATGCACCTTGGTAGACACAATAAAATGAAGTATATGTTATATGGCCAAGAACTCGGAGAGGTCAATGAGGAAAAAGACCTAGGTGTAATGATTTCTAAAGAATTAAACTTCACAAATCACTGCCATTTAGTGATTGGAAGAGCTAATGGAATTTTGGGGAGCATTAGTAGGCATATCTGTAGTAGGGAGAGTAATATGATTATGCCATTATACTCCTTGCTTGTCAGACCAAATCTGGAGCACTGTGTGCAACTGTGGGCCCCCTACCATAAGGTGGACATTAAGGCTTTGGAAGGAGTACAGCACATGGCTACAAAGTTGATAACATGAATTAAACATATAAGTTATGAAAACAGGTTGGTTGAGTTATCTATTTACTTTGGAGTACAGAAGACTAAGGGGAGATATGTACCTGATTTTCAGAGCTCTCAAAAATTCGGATCTACAGGAATTGTTGGGGTTGGAATTAAGGAACCAGCAAAATGTCACAAAGGGTCATGCATTACAATTAAAAGGATAGAGATTTTGCACAAGTAAAAGGGGGTGCATTGTTCAGCCAAAGAGTAATTCCGCCATAGAATTCACTCTCACATGAGGTAATCAGAAATCGCAGTTTATATGAATTCAAGAAACAATTCAATGAATACAGCAAAAAAGTATAATATTTTGGGCTACCACACTTAGAATGATGGTGAACAGTAATGGGCATTTGCCTTCTTTGTTCGTAAACTATCTATGAACATATTTAGGCCAGGAAACAGCATGGCCTTAAGTTTGAAAATTCAGAAATGTTGACATTTAGCCAAACTGAACTCAAGGTCTCCACCCCATGGTCCCAATGTAACATTTTCAATCCCCATAAAGAGGACTGAATGCACATTGGGATCTGTAGATTCCATAATATGGCCCATGTAGTCACCAACTGTATCTTTCAACTTTTTTTGGTGGAACCCACATAGGAGCACTCTCATTTGCATGTGGCCAAATACACCACATGAGTGGTATTGCAGTTTGTGAACTTTTGTATGTGGGTAACTTTGCCATAAGTGGGATTAAGGAAGGATTTACCTTCCCTGCTGACCATGCAGTATTTACATCTCCCACATTTAAATCATCCCCTTTGAAGGGCAGTCCTCAACATAGTCTCAAAGCAGATCACCAGACTTGTTCCCCCCTCCAGTCCCTTCACCATTCTTCAGAGGCAATTGAGGTACTAAGCTGTCCCTCCTCACACCAAGCTGGGGCAATAATGGAGTCTCATGTGGTGGCTTCAGGTGGACCTTCGACCCCTTCTGGGTGGTCACACAAGCACCCAATATGGTCCAGTAGCCATCAGCACTGGAGCACCATTGTCAGGGTCAGCAATCTCTTCAGTATCAACCACTGTCCCAGCATCAGCACCATATTGGCACTGGGCATGAGGTTGTGCAGTGGCTGGTGTTGATGCAGGCTTCATCACTGCTGTCTGTGGCAGTGGGACTGTCAGCACTGGAATAAGTGCAAGCCTCAGTGTTCATGTCTGTCTTGTGGCTTCTGCCAGTGCTGGTGCTGGCACTGACTCCCATTCCGGGGCAGTCCCCACAACAGGGCATCCCAGGGACCAACCAGCCATCATCCGGCCAGGGGCTCCCCTATGAACACTCACCCATTAGACAACACTGGGGATTGGCGCTGCTGGGTTGGGAAGCTTTTAAATGAAGACTTCAAGTGGGCCAGAGGCCCAGTACTGAGCATGGGTACCAGGAATCAACAAGCTACCAACATCTGTTTTAGGCTGCTACCTTAAGTGCCTCAGTCCCTTTTTGATAGCCTGGCTGAGAATCTCAAGCCTCCAGGCCAGTTTTCTCAGCAGCAGTTTAATTATTGTGGATAGAGAATGTTCAGCGCAATTAACGCAGCGCTGTTTCCAGCAATGCCCTTTGCGCCATCCTCTGGCAGGCTTTCTGCCTCCAACCTTAACACCCTCTTCAGAGGACAATGAAGAATCCTCAATCCACATCTCCTTGGCTGTTGAAGAGTCAGTCTTCCAGCAGTTTATGAGGGAGATGCAGGATGTGCTGCGTGGGCCAATTTTAGTGGGCAGAAACCTTAATGTGCCACTGGGTTTCTTGAACTTTTGGCCAATCAGCACACAGCAGTGATGCCTCCTTGGCATACTGCACTGGGAGAGGTGGCCATGTTGCTCTGGAGGCACCCTTTCACCACACCCACTACTCTGAGAAGTCCCCTGACTAGATATTTGGTTTTGAGTGGATAACCTACAGAGATCAGTTACCCTACTGTGGCATTGACATCCCTCCTGAAGTCAATGGGGAACAGACACATCTCCACAACTAGGCAATACCCCTATAGCCAGAATCTAGATGGATGCTTTGGGGAAGAAGACGTTTAACATGGCCCCAGTCATTCCTCACCAGAGCTTCATACCTTGCTCACATGGTGGCTTATCAGCGACATCTGTGGTCTCAGATGTGTGCTTTGCTATCTGAAATGCCTGAGGGTGACAAAGTGCGAGCTGTCCTTGGCATAGTTGCTAAGTGCTTGGAGACAGCTTCATACCAGACGAGGACATCAAAAAACATCTCCAAGGTGGCCTCTTGCTCATCAGTATCCACCATCTGTCAGGAGGATATATTGGCTATTTCTGTTCTCATTAAGCTCAGTTGCTTGCCACAAGGTCCTCAGTCCTCATCTATTGCTTTATGACTGGGATGGTGTTGCGATAGAACAGGTAACCCAGTTTAAATATCTGGGAGTATGGCTGGATTGTGGTTTAACCTATTCACTTCATATTAAACATATTAGTCCCCTCTCCCCCAAATACGACATTCCTCCTCCCTTCTCTCCCTAGCCTCTGCCTTACATAACTTTCTTTCTGTTAACTGCTCCTGTTTTAACCCTCCCTAACTAAGGTCCCCCTTCATGCCTGCTCTGCTACTCGCTCAACGTGCTCCCGTCAAATCCTCCCTGCCCCCTAGAGTCTTTCTACCCAGCACTCCTTTCTCCTCCTCCCCCTTGTTTCTACCTCTGCCCTTCTACCCCATTCCAACTTGTCCATGCTTGTATTGTCCCCAAGCAGGGTTCTCAGCATCTTGGAGAGGTCTAGTACCGGGCTATTTGCCTCTCCCCCCCGCTTCATCCCCACTCTGCTCCTTATCCAGTTCTTGCCCTCCCTTAATCTGACCTCTGGCAGGGTTCTCTGCATCCTGGAGAGACCAGTATTAGGCAAGATTCTCCCCCCCCCCAACACTACCCCATCCTCCTATTCTACACTTCCTTTACCAAATATATTTCCTTTCTTTTCCTGCCACTCTACTCCCCTTTACCTATAGGCCTCCATGTGCTTCAGCCCCTGGCAGGGTTGGAGGAGGAGGAGAAGTTGTAAGTCACTACAGAAGAAGAGAAAGACAGGGAGAGAAGGAGAAGGAAAAAAGGGTTAGGTGGGGAAGAATATCAGTAAGCACAGGATGATGCAGGGAATGCTGCAGTGCTCTGGCTGTAGTGAAGCAGTCTTCAGAAAAACATTCTGGTTACTGCAGTGCTGCCCCATTTGCAGGCACCTCTCATGGCTGATGGTGGAGGTCGCCAGTCTCTGGGCTGAGCTGGCAGGAATACTGGGGACCTTCACCCCCACCCAGAGGCCACCAGGTCCCCAGCCAATGCCACAACGGCCACCCAAGCAGATGGCAGGCTGGACTACAGTGGGCTCAGGAATGTTCAAGGAAGGGGGCAGAGACACATCCCCTATCCAGTCCAGCTCATGAACTACTACACAATGTTGGAGGAACGGGACAGCCCTGCAAAGGAACCCAGAGCTGAGACCAGGGAGGAGGTGAGGGTCCTCCAGCAGGGATACTCAGTGGTGGGAGGAAGAGAATCCTATAGGAGGAAGAAGTTACTCCTGTTGGGGGACTCAATTGTCTGGGGAATTGATTTGGGCACAAATAGTAGTGAGGATAGGGAGGTAAAGTGCCTTCCAGGAGGCACAGCTTGGAAGGAGGGGGTGCACATCCAGAGGATCGCTGAAGCTGTGGCAAGGAGGGGAGGGCTGGAGGTCATTATCCATTTGGGGTCAAATGACCCATCCAAGGATAAGGCAAGCTTGGAGCAGGTGAAGGAGGACTTTACAGTGTTGGGAGGGTGCCTGGTAGCAAGCTCTGTGACATTTTTGGAGGTGCTGCCAGTCCACAGTGGGGGGGGGGAGAGGAATCTCCACATTAGTAACTTTAACACATGGTTGAAAGGAGAAGGGGTATGGCTTCATTGGGAACTGGGGACCCACCTGGAGTGATGCAGCCCTGTACAGTGGCGATGGACTGCATTTGTCCAGCAAGGGGAAGGCAACCCTCAATGGATGGTTTAAATGCTTTGCTGATGAGCGTTTAAACTAGCCGGGGGATGGACAACAGGAGCAGGGATACTCAGGTAGCCCACCCCCAGATGGCAGAGAAAGCAGAAGAATGTAGCAGGAAGAGGAGTTGATATCAAGTTTATCGGAATCAGGCAGAAACTGAGTAGGAAAGGAACTGGGAACACAAGAGAAAAATATCAGGAAAGGGGATAAGATGCAGGGGACCAAAAACAGGAAGAGAGAGAGGTCAGACAGTAAAACTTGGAAAGTCATGTTGACAAATGCACGCAGCCTGGGAAATAAAGTCCCAGACATGGAGGCCTTAATAACTGAAGGAGATCTGGACATAGCAGCAATAACTGAAACCTGATACACAGCTAACCACGAGTGGGAAACAAATGTACCAGGATATGTTCTATTCAGGAGGGATAGGGGGTAAAAAGGGAGGGGGACTAGCCCTGTATGTCAGAGAGAGTATAATGGCAGCAAAGGTACAGGGTAGGCAGGGGGAGGCCGAGGCACTGTGGGTCATCCTTCAGCCTGGAAATGGCACAGTAATACGCACGGGGTGATATACAGGCCTCCAGGACAAGGAGAGGAACTGGACAGGGAGCTATTGGAGGAAATACATGAGATGGCAATGAAAGGTGAAATTCTATTGATGGGGGATTTAAATATGCCAGACGTGGATTGGAACACCAGTGTATCTGCTTCAGCCAGAAGCAGAGGCATCCTTGATTCACTCCAGGAGGCTGGATTCAGGCAGCATGTGCATGATTCCACCAGAGACAGGGCAATTCTAGATCTAGTAATGACCAACAGGGATCGAATCGCAGATGTCCAGGTAGAAGGACAACTGGGATCCAGTGATCAGAACATTATGTGGTTCAGCATATGGACAGAGAACCACTCAAGTCATACTAGGACAAAGGTTTTGGATTTCAAAAATGCTGACTTTGCTGAAATGGGGAGGGGTATCAAAAGAGCCCTGGCGAGAACGAGGGCAGGAGGTGTAGTGAAAGAACAGTGGAAGCATCTAAAGGAAACCTTACTGGAAGTAACAAACCAATGTATCAGATTGGTATCCAGAGGCAAGAGAAGGGAAAGCTTTGCGAGGTTCTCTAAAGAGGTGGTGGTAAAGGTCAGGCAAAGCGAAAAGGGTTCAGGAAATATCAAGGAGATCCCAGGGGAGGAGGATAGAGAGGAGTACCTAGAGTGTCTAAAAGAAGTGGGAAAGGCAGTAAGGAGAGCAATGTCATGGACTGAGGAAGGTTTAGCACATTCAGTTAAGAAAGGGGACAAGACATTCTTCAGGTACATCAACGAAAGGAGGAAAAGCAAAGGGGTGGTTACAAGGCTCAAGGGAGAGGAAGGGGAATGCAAGGAGGGTGACATAGGAAAGGTAGAAATACTGAATAAATATTTCTGTTCAGTATTCACAGAAGAGGGGAAGGGGTAGGGGCCACATCAAGACATCAGTTTCCAAAGGGGTGAAGAGGTGGACAGTAGCCTATTCACAGGGGAAAGAGTCCTGCAGGAGCTCACTAAATTGAATGTGGACAAAGCAATGAGACCATATGGTATACACCCAAGGATATTAAGAGCACTGCAAAGGGAAATAGCAGAACCTCTGGCAGCCATGTTCACAGAGTCATTTAACACAGGGGTGGTACCAGAGGATTGAAGGAGGGCACATGTGGTCCCTCTACACAAATCCAGCAGCAGAGAGGAGGCGGGGAACTATAGGCCGGTCAGCCTCACCTCAGTAGTGGGGAAGATCATGAAGAGTGTGAAAGGCTGTGGGTTGAATAATGGACCATGAAGCAGTGATGGTTTGAACAAAATAACATTTTAAATTTATTACCAACAGAACAAAATAAATAGCGGACTGTATTTCGACAAAATAAAACAAAAATCAAAGAGAAGCATAAATCAAAGGTTGTAAATAACCATCTCCGTATACATAGCTAGAAGAGGCTAGCTAGGTCTAGGTGTTTCACCCTCAACACTTTTCTACCATCTCAATACTGCATATACTAGTAAGGAATATATACCTAAATGGCATCATGTGACTAGATAACTCCTCCTCTTAGTTCATATTACTAACAATTAAATTCTCTCTTCATGTCTTTTAACTATAAAACAAAGGTAACAGTCTTTATTTAAAGATTCTTTGATAAATGCAGTACTGAAATAGAAAATCACTTGTTTATTCAACAAAGAATGACATGTCAGTCTCCCTAAGCACCGCCTTCCCAAACTCAGACATAAATATGCCGAAGAAATGTCCAGCCAGCCCTTAATATCGCAGAGTGAAGAGCTGGAGCTGGAGTACTGAACTGCAACATCAAACTTCTAGGCTCTCACTGTTACCTAAACTGTTGCACTAACCTTACAGATGAGCGTTCAGGTAAGCTTGAGTTTCCGACTAACCCCCCTTCCCAAAGTCTGTATTTACAAAAATGAGCACAACAAGAAATAATTCCAGAATCAACCACACAAGCATTTTCTCTTTCAGCAAACGAAGGTTGTTCTCCAGTGCGAAAGAGTGCACATTCGTGGCGGACAGAAAACAGCCCCAATTCAGCAGCTGCATCACCAAGGAGAAGAAGGAAAATGTTTCTCCAAGCAGCGGTTTTTAGTCACTGAACCAGGGTCCCTTGTTTACCAACAAGAAAAGAACTAAACAAGGTAAACCACTCCAAGGATGCATGAACAGAAGAGGGGCTCATTTTAAACTTTTATCTACTTTCACTATTAAACTCGAAGCTATTATGCTTCATACCAGAATGGCTCACATTTGCTTCAGTGAGCAAGTGCAAGGAGGCTCCGGGAACTTGCGTTTTCCACTAGAAGAAAGTTTACTGTTGCCAACTACTTCTTTTTAACAATTGCTACGAAGTCGTGCTCATGGAATAAAAAGTGGCAGACTGCAATATATACAAAGATTTGACAAATAAACAAAACATAAGATGAAACAGATATTGAGGGGACACTACAACAAAGTGGGTGGCCAGCCCAACAAACAAAACAGACACACAAATGTTCCACATAGACAAGAAGTGCAGTCTTATGGTGTCTTCCAGATACATGGCTTCCTATCAATACCTTCTGGTACTACTATACAGTTTGCAATAAAGAAAAAGGGGGTCCCTCTCACATTTCCACCTCACCTAGAATAAAACTGATAGGGTTTGTCAAAGTTCCTTCCAACAAAGACCTGCCTAACACCTATCTTCAGATTCCTCCATTGGAGAGATGGAGCCATAGCCCACCCTCTCCAGGGCTCCACCTCAGGGACCCTAAATAACATATTAACTACTAAACATGAAGGAGGTCTTTACTCCTTCATTAACAATTCCATCTTTTTCCCCCGAGGTCTGATGATAGGTGTTGTGACATATCCATTCCATACCTAGACATAAAGTCTGCATTACTGTGAGCAACCCCTTTTCAGTGTTAAAATGATAAGGCTGTCAAGAAAGATACCATCGCATAATGCGAGGGTTTTTATCTTTCATAATGTTCAGCCAGCAAAGGGGATTATGGTCCATCCATAATTCGAATTCCACTCCCAGAGGTAGAATTGGAGAACTTCAATGGCCCAACAGATGGCCAAACATTCCTTTTCTACAGTAGAATAGTGGGTTTCCCTCTCGTGTAATTTTCTACTAATATAAAAAAACAGGATGTTCTTCTCCATCTATTACCTGAGCGAGAACAGCTCCTATGCCATGATTAGATGCATCCGTCTGTACTATAAAAGGTTGAGAAAAATTTGGCATAGTTAACATGGGCAAAGAACATAATCATGCTTTAATGGAATGAAAAACCTCTTCACATTCCTGGGTCCAACTTACTTTATCTGGTTTATTTTTTCTGGTCAAATCAGTTAAGGGGCTTGCTATCGTGGAAAAATTTGGAATAAATTGCCAGTAATAGCCAGCTAGACCTAGAAAGGATCTTACCTCTTTTTTTTGTAAGGGGCCTAGGGCTATTAGCTACGGCACTCACTTTGGTTATTTCGGGTTTTACCACTCTATTCCCAATTTGAAATCCAAGATAAGTCGTTTCTTGCATGGCTAATTTACATTTAGTTAGATTACTAGTTAATCCAGCATTAGCTATGGCTGATAATACCAAAACTAGATGTCGTACATGTCTCTCCCATGAAGGGCTGAATATTATGACATCATCTAGGTACGCTGCACTATAGGAAGAGTGTGGTGTTAGGATTTTGTTCATCATTCTTTGAAAGGTGTCCGGAGCACCATGCAAACCAAAGGGCATCACAGTGAATTAGAACAACCCTATAGGTGTGCTAAACGCTGTTTTTTCTCTGGCATCCCTTTTAAGGGGAATCTGCCAATGACCTTTAGTTAAATCGAGGGTGCTAATATACTTGGTAGTTCCTATATGATCAAGGACATCATCAATTCATGGCATAGGATAACTATCAAATTTAGATAGGGTGTTTAGACATCTAAAATCAAGGTATATACGAATGCCCCCTTCCTTTTTACTAACAACCACCATAGGGAAGTTCCAATCACTGTGAGATGGTTCAATTATACATAGGTTCTGCATTTTTTTAACTTCCTGTATGACTTCTTCTCTAAGCCTTTCAGGTAGTCTATACAGTTTTTGCCTGATGGGTAGTTGTTGGGCTACATGAATTTGATGTACTGCTTCTTTTGTCTTCCCAGGGTTCCCTGTAAATATATCCTTGAATTCCTGTAACAAGTTCTGTAATTCTCTGGCTTGCAGGTCAGTCAAGTCAGGATTTACTAAAATATCCCCCATTTCTCCTATACCCTCCAACCTTTGATATGCAAGATGTAATTCACTATCAGAAGAGTCAGGATGAACATAACTACAAAGGAGGGGAGGTCTAATCTAAGGGGAAGGAATATTTGTTCCTAGTTATGACTGTGGCGGCCAATAAGGTGATAACACAAAATTGGCTCTCAGAGAACCAATTAACAACCTCTCAATGGCTTAACAATGTTAAAACAATCAGAGAGGCAGAAGCTGTTACAGCCAAAGTGAGGCAGAAAGTGGAGAGATTTAATACCTGGTGGCATCCCTTCTTTACTTACTTAGAAGAGAGGGAGGGACTTTCAGTGCTAGCCCAGCAACAGATGTGAAGTGTCCATGAGCATTCACAAGGGATAGACAAAGTAAAAGATAGTAAAAACAGACACCAAGTTTGAAAGTTTTTATTAGATTTAATTTATTTATTTCTATTTAGTTTTCTTTTTTTGTTGATTCCTGTTTTTGGTACAGAAAATGGGAGACAAAAAAAAACAAAACAGTAGTCATGTACACAGTTGTGATGATGCCTTGCTGAGTGATCAGTACAGAGTAAAATGACAGATGAGTGGACAATGTTTGTACTAAAGAATAGTCCTAATAACAATTGTGTGTAATAGGTAAAAATGAAATGTAAACCTTCTTTCATATAGCACAATATGTAATTCAATTGTATGTCTACCTGAGTATTGTCTCTAATAAAAAAATGTAAGTTCAAAAAAAGGAGGGGAGGTCTTTCCTCCCAGAGCTTTAACAAATTAGCATGATATATCTGTGTTTTACTTCTTTTATCAGGTAATTCTATTTCATATGTTACAGGACCTTATCACCTTATATGGACGTTGCCACTTCATATGTAATTTATTATCTGAGGATAGTAATAGGAGTAAGACTTTATCCCCCTCTCTGAATTCCTTATGCCCTGTCCCTCTGTCATAATACACCTTCTGTTTCAACTTGTTTTCCACATTAGCCTGATGTGCTTTTTGCACATACTTAGCTAATCATGCATGTAATCGCTGCTAGTAGTCCAATGGCAGAATTTCCTTCTGAATTTCCCTCTCTTCCCATTCCTTTTTAATAATGTCTAGGGGGCCTCTGGGATTGCAGCCATATGACAGTTGAAAGGGCGAATATCCAGTAGAGGCTTGGGGTACCTCCCTGTATGCAAACATCAAATATGGCAGATACATGTCCCACTTGTTCCCTTCCTCTTGAACATATTTCCTCAACATTGCTTTCAACGTCTGGTTGAAACGTTCTACCAACCCATCCATTTGTGGATGATAAGGTGTGGTAAATATCGTCTCAATTTGAAGGGTTTGATATGAGCGTTGCAACAGACTTGAACAAAAGTTAGGACCCCTGTCAGTTAACATTTCCCTAGGTATACCCATACGGCTGAAAATCTTTACCAGTTCATTTGCTATTTTGGATGCAGTCACAGTTTGTAGGGGAATAGCTTCAGGATATTTGATGGCATAGACTACTACTACTAAAATAAAGCAATTCCTTCTGGCACTCTTGGGCAGGGGACCCACTACATCCATCGCAATTCTTTGGAAAGTATCTGTGACCACCAAGGGCATAGGAAGTAGGGGTACCATGTCCTTACATCCAATCTTAGCAATTTTCTGGCATTCTCCACAACTTTTACAATACTTAGCCACTTGTTTGTGAATGCTAGGCCAATAAAAACGATGGAGTAAGCAACTGAGGGTACAGTCCCTACCTAGGTGACCAGCTAAGGGAATGTCATGGGCTATTTCAAGCAATTTAGTCCATCTGGGCCATATAGCAGACCCTTCAGTAGGCAGTCCCACCGAATCCCACTTCTGCCACCATGTGTGAAAGGCTGTGGGTGGGATAATGGACTTGAAGCAGTGATGGTTTGAACAAAATTTAATTTTCAATTTATTACCAACAGAACAAAATAAATAGTGGACTGTAGTTCAACAAAATAAAACAAAATCAAAGAGAAGCATAACTCAAAAGTTGTAAATAACCATCTCCATATACATAGCTAGAAGAGGCTAGCTAGGTCTAGGTGTTTCACCCTCAACACTTTTCCACCATCTCGATACTGCATATACTAGTAAGGAATATATACCTAAATGGCATCATGTGACTAGATAACTCCTCCCCTTAGTCCATATTGCTAACAATTAAAGTCTCTTTTCATGTATTTTAACTATACAATAAAGGTAACATTATTTATTTAAAGATTCTTTAATAAATGCAGTACTAAAATACCAAAATCACTTGTTTATTCAACAAAGAATGACATGTCAGTCTCCCTAAGTACCATCTCCCCAAACTCAGACATAAATATGCCGAAGAAATGGCCAGTCAGCTCTTAATATCACAGAGTGAAGAGCTGGAGCTGGAGTACTGTACTATGACAACAAACTTCCAGACTCTCACTGTTACCTAAACTGTCTCACTAACCTTATAGACGAGTGTTCGGGTAAGCTTGAGTTTCCAAATAACCCCCCCTTCCCAAAGTCTTTATTTACAAAAATGAGCACAACAAGAAATAATTCCAGAACCAACCACTCAAGCATTTTCTCTTTCAGCAAGCGAATGTTGTTCCCTAGCACGAAAGAGCGCACATTTGTGGAGGACAGAAAGTTGCCCCAATTCAGCAGCCGCATTGCTGAGGAGAAAAAGAAAATGTTTTCTCCAAGCAGCGGCTTTTAGTCACTGAACCAGGGTCCCTTGTTTACCAACAAGAAAAGAACTATACAAGGTAAACCACTCCAAGGTTGCATGAACTGAACAGGGAATCATTTTAAACTTTTATCTACTTTCACTATTAAACTCAAAGCTATTATGCTTCATACCAGAATGGCTCACATTTGCTTCAGTGTGCAAGTGCAAGGAGGCTCCGGGAACTTGCGTTTTCCACTAGAAGAATGTTTACTGTTGCCAACTACTTCTTTTTAACAATTGCTACGAAGTCGTGCTCATGGAATAAAAAGGGGCAGACTGCAACATATACAGAGATCTGACAAATAAACAAAACATAAGACGAAACAGATATCAAGGGGACACTACAACAAAGTGGGTGGCCAGCCCAACAAACAAAACGGACACACAAATGTTCCACACAGACAACAAGTGCAGTCTTATGGCATCTTCCAGATACACAGCTTCCTATCAATACCTTCTGGTACTACTATACAGTTTGCAATAATAAAAAAAAGGGGGGCCTCTTACAGAGAGATTGCTTAAAGAAAGGGTAGTGGGGCATCTAGAAGCCACTGGAGCCCAGGACCATAGGCAACATGGATTCACAACGGGGAGGTTGTGTCAGACACATCTGGTTGATTTCTTCAACTGGGTGACAAAGGAAGTAAATCAGGGTGGGGCAGTGGATGTCGATTGCATTGATTTCAGCAAAGCCTTTGACACAGTCCCACATAGGAGGCTGATAAACAAGCTGGGTAGGCTGGGTATGGGGGACAGGGTGGTAAACTGGGTTAGAAACTGGCTAACAGACATGAGGCAGAGGATGGTGGTAAATGGGGTGCAGTCTGTGGAGAGAGGGGTGACCAGAGGGGGGCGCCTCAAGAACTGGTCCTGGGGCCAGTCCTGTTCAGTGTCTTCATTAGCGACATTGCAGAAGGGCTGGAGGGAAAGGTCTGCCTGTTTGCAGAGGACACCAAGATCTGCAACAGAGTGGATACCCCAGAGGGGGTGGAGAAAATTAGGAGGCACCTGGGGAAGCTTCAAAAATAGTCTGAGGACTGGCAACTGAAGTTTAATTCTAAAAAGTCCAAAGTTATGCACCTGAGACACAGAAACCCTGGGGACAGCTACAAGATTTTGGGGGGGGGAGGGTTCCTGACAGTCACAAAGGAGGAAAGGGACCTGGAGGTTATTATTTCAGATGACCTGAAAATGTCAAAGCAGAGTGCTAAGGCAGCTGGGAGGGCCAGTGGCATGCTGGGGTGCATAGGCAGAAGTATCACCAGCAGAAGGAGGGAGGTAGTGATGCCATTATATAAAACCATGGTCAGGCCTCACATGGAGTACTGCGCGCAGTTCTGGAGGCCGCATTTTTGTAAGCACATTAGCAGGCTGGAGATGGTCCAGAGAAGGGTGACTAAGATGGCACAGGGCTTGCAACACAAGACTTATGAGAAGAGATTAAGGGACCTCAATATGTACTCGCTGGAAGAGCGGAGGGAAAGAGGGGACATGATAGAAACATTCAAGTACCTCAAGGGTATAAACAAGGTGAAGGGGGAGACATTTTCCAATACAGGAGGAACACAAGAATGAGGGGACATGATATGAAATTGGAAGGTCGGAGGTTAAGAGGGAATGAGAGGAAGTTCTTCTTCACAGAGAGGGTGGTGGACACATGGACTGGTCTGCCTCAGGAGGTGGTAGGAGTGAGTACTGTGGATGGATACAAGCATGCTTGGGACAGGCATGAGGAACTATAGAGGTACAGCAGCGAGTGGGTCAGAAGCAGTAATCCAGTACAAGGGCTTACAGGCAGACTAGATGGGCCAGGTGGTCCTTATCTACTGATAATTTCTATGTTTCCCACTGGGACCATGAGCCCTGGGTCCGGAAGGGACCCAGGTGTGCTCCCCAGCCCAGATCTGGGGCATCTGTGGTTAGGATATGATGCAGGGAAGAGATCTGGAATGGAACGCCTTGAAGCAGGTTCAAGGGATACATCCACCACTGCAGTACCTTGTGCACTGGAGAAGAGACCGGGACTGGATGGTCAAACTCATCTGAGCGCTGGTCCCCCCTGTACCCTGAGGGTACACTGAAGGGTACACATATAAAGCCTGGCCAGCGGAACGGTGGGTATGGCCGCTGACATTAGGTGCAACAATCTGAAGTACTCCCTGCCAGAATGTACTGACTCTGAGCGACTTCCTGAGTTTGGGGATGTGGCACTCTACCCTGTTCTGGGGCAGGAAGGCCTTCCCTTGCACAGAGTTCAGAACTGCCCTTATATACTGCAGTCTTTGGGACGGTATTAGAACCACCTTGGGCAGATTGACAGTAATGCCCAGGGAGGAGAAGAACTAAAGAGTGTGCTTCAGACTAGTCAGCAGAAGCTGTTCTGTGGATGGGGCCTTTAGGAGCCAATCATCCAGATAACGGAAAATATACAGTTCCCTCCCTTCTGAGAGCTGCTGTGACCGCTGCCAAGCACTTAGTAAAGACTCGTGACACAGAGGATAAGCCAAAGGGCAGCACTTTGAACTGCTAATACTTGCCCTGAAAGGCAAAACAAAGAAACTCCCTGTGCAGAGGAAACACAGAGATATGCAGGTAGGCATTCTGCATGTCCAGTGAATACAGCCAGTACCCTGCCTTGAGGAGGGGCATTAGGCCTGCCAAAGTCACCATCCTGAACTTTTTGTACTGGACAAACAGATTGAGTTCATTTAGATCTAAGATGGGCCTCAGATCTCCAGTCTTTTTGGGGACCAGGAAAAACCTGGAATAAAACCCCTGGTTTCTCCGGCACCTGTGCACTGGTTTGATGGCCTGCCTTGTGCAGAAGAGACTGTACTTCCTCCTGGAGAAGACAAGTGAGCCAGGAATAATTGAAGGGTGGAGGGGTGTCTGGAGTCTGCTGTATAAGCTCCAAGGTGTGGCCCTTTTCTATGATCTGCAGAATCCATGCATCTGAAGTTATGGTTCTCCACTGATTCAGATGGAAGGAGAACCGATCTCCGACCACCAACTCCTGGGTCTGGACCAGAGGAGGACGTCTGGCAAGGAGTCAAGCTGAGGTGAAGCCAGTCACAGAGGCTGGTCCCTAACTTCTGGGGTGCTTGGCCGCTGCTCCAGCACTGGAGGGGTCAGGCAAAGGAGCCTGGGCTCTATGCTTTCCCTGGGTATGGGCAGCTGTTCCAGGCCCACTGTTCTGTTTATGAAAAGTAGGCTGCCCTCTGCCCCTTGGCTGAGTGTGGTAGAGGGGGTGAACTGATTTGATGGCCGTGCCTGAAGCCTGCAGATCATTTATGAGGTCCTGGACATCAGGGCCGAACAGCTTAGTGCCATTAAAAAGGGCATTAAGCACTTTGTGCTGCACATCAGCCGCAAATCCAGAGACTCTGAGCCAGGAGTGCCTATGGAGGCATATGCCAGTGGCAGCTGCACTGGCAACGGTATCAGTGATGTCATACAGTGATCTGAGGAGATGTTTGCTAACATCCTCAGCCACCTGGACACACTGAAGCAATTCCTGCTTTTGTGAGCCATCAGGAAGGGCTTGAGCCTTGCCTTGCCTTTCTTCTAGTTGGCTTTTTGGTATTTGACCATGTGTGACAGTTTGTAATCCTCAAACTTAAGGTGGAGGAGGCATAAACCCTTTTTCCCCAGAGGTCTATCCTACAAGATTCCTTGTCTGTGGGAAGGGAACTAAGGTGTTTAGGCGTCTTAGATCTGTCATTAGCTGCCTTAATGACCACTAAATCAGTTTCGGCCTGGGCAGCAAAATAGGGGAGACCCTGAGGGGTGTGATAAAGCTTGTCTGCCCTGCAGGGCATAGTTGGCACCATGTCTGGTCTGTGCCAGGCTGCTGCGGCTGCATTCTTCAATGCTGGGAGCATTGGAGGAATGATCTTTGAGGAGATTCTGGAAACTCTAGGAAATCCACCAGGTCTTTTCTGGTGGCATCCACTTCCTCAGTGTGGAAACCCATGGTAGAGGACAGCTACTTCATCACATTAAAAAATGTGGGGTCCTTAGAAGAGGACCTGGGAGTATGCTTCACAGTGTTCTTACTGACGGAAAAGGATGTGGACTTGTCAGAAAGCAGGATCTCTTCCTCTTCTTCCTCAACATCATCAGGAAGAATGAGGTCAGGGTGATGCTCCTCTTCAACATTGACCTCTTCTATTTCTGGGTCTGGCATTGGATTAGCTGGTGGCGATCCATGGGGAGACTCCCAGGGTCGATGACAAAGCAGCCATCGATGGTGTCAGTGAAGTGGGCCTATTCAAGGTGCCCAGCTGCTGAACGAGTACGTTAGTGAACATAATCAGTATTTTGTTCAGGTCAATGGTGGATGTTAGTGGAGGGGGGGGGTTCAACGACATAGGTGTTGATGACCTACCTGTGGTGTTCTGAGAACCCGATGAGCCTGTAGCCCTGGTAGGAGAAGAGGCATGCCTCGATGGGAGAGTCGATGATGAACCTGTTGTCAATGGAGAGGCCAACGTCCAAGCGCCCTGAGAATTGGGTGGAGGTGCTGTCAGTATGGGTCTGGTGGGTATAGAGACCCAGACAGCTGTTCTCCTTATTGGAGCGGCCGTCGCAACTGAAGATCCCCCCGAAGAAGCTCTGGGAGCTCGAAGATCTAGTTGGCAACTGGGAGGCCGGGGGCCTGGAGGACCCTTGCCTGTAGCTGGCCACCTGTTGTTCCATCAGAAATTTCTTAAGAGCCTTTTTGCATTGCTGAAAGGTAGTTTGATTGAACTTCTAGCAGAGCTTATAGTCAGAGACTTTGTGGTCAGGCACAAGACAGCAGACACAAACTGAATGTTCATCTGTTGAGGCAATCTTCTTTACACAGCGGCAACAATGGAAATGAGAAGAGGAAGGATTAACTTGATATAAACAAAAGAAGAAATCTCTTGAAAAAGAGGTTTTTTACTAGGTAAGTGAAAAAAGCTGTAGGCTGAAAAAAGGCATGAATACTGTGACTGAGCTTCCACGAAGACCCATGCAAGCGAGTAGATGGCGGAAAAGAACTGAGGAAGGAGCAGGGCCATCCACGCCTATATGGGGTCGGTGACATTGGCGGACATCAACGGCGTGGGTGGCCCCAGTTGTACTGAGATACCCCTGAAGAAGATCTGCCTTGTCCCAGACAAGCTATGCAGAACAGCATCCCTGGAGCTGGCCTTTAAGAACCAGTCTTCCAAAAAAGGGAACACATACAGGCCTCAGCAGCAAAGAGCTGCTGCTGCTACTGCCAAGCGTCTTGTAAAGACTCATGGTGCAGAGGACAAATCAAAGGGCAATACTCTGAACTGGTAATGTTCCCACTCCAGCAGAAAGCAGAGGTATTGTCTGTATGATTTCCTATCTTGACATGAAGATATGCGTCCTTCATGTCCAGAGAAGAAATCCAGTCCCTTGTTTACAGAAGAATCAGGGATTGCAGGGATAATGTTTGAAGCTTTTTGTATTCAATGCAAAAATGGAGATCCCAGACATCCAACACAGGACACAGATTCCCTGTCCATTCTGGGATCAGGAAGTATCTAAAATAGAACCCTTTGTTTCTTTGTTGAGGAGGAACCAGTTCTACAGCTTGTTTTTGCACAAATGACTGAACATCTTTCTTTAGAAGGGACAAATGGTCGGGAGGGTAACTGGAAGGAGGTGAAGGATGGCTAGAGGGGTCTCTAACAGCTCTAAAGCATACCTCCTTGCAATTATCTCCAGTACCCACTTGTCTGTTGTAATCTCCCTCCATTGTTTGAGATGCAGAGGTAACAGCAGAGTTGGGGGCATCTCTGGAAGATAGTCATGTGGAGTCACTGGTGGCAGTGCCACCGGTACCAAATGCTTTGGGTGCTTCCGTACGTGCACTGGGGGGGTCCCAGCAAGGGGCCACCTGCTCTGCCATGGCCTTGCTGACGGTAGACACGGCCACCTCTGGCAGCAGGCTGATAAAGTATCCCTTCCCACACCCCCTGACAGGAGTAGGATACAGGGATTTGATAGACCTTAGGGCCATTTTTGAGTTCTGAAGACCTCTTAAAGTCTCTTCAACATCACAGCCAAACAGTTTTGTCCTCTCCAAACCACAAATATCTTCACATACAAATGACTTAAAGTGCAGCCCTGGCAGAACAGTCAGAGACATCACATACTGAGCACAGCAAATGCCTGCCAACCTCAGCCCCAGAAGGTTTTAAGTAACTCGATCTTGAGAGAACCCTCTGGCAAAGGCTGTGCCACAGTTCTGGCAGCTTTCCACAGGCTGTTCTGATATTTTATCATATGGGCCTCATAATTTGCATTTCTAACGTCCAGTGAGGCAGAGGCATAGGCATGTTTGCCAGTCACATCCAGCCTCCTAGATTCTTTATCAGGAGGTAAAGTTCTGATATGTTTAGGTACTCTGGATCGATTGGGAGCAGCCATGATGACTACAGAGTCAGTTTCTGACTGGTTGGCATAATAAAACTAAGTAGATGGAGCTGCATACTGCTTATCAGCCTTCCTGGGAACTGCAGGCAGCGAGTTTGGTCTGTACCAAGCAACAAAGGTAGCATCCTTTAATGCAGGGCAAATTGGTGGAATTATTATTGAGGCTGTGCAAGGGACCTCCAAAAAATTCCATCAAGTTTCTTCTTGTTGAATTTTCCTCTTCCACAGCAAAGCCCGTGGCAGTCTGAATTTGCTGCTGCATAGCTTGAAAAGTAGGATCCTCAGGAAGAGACCTTGAGATATAAACCAGTGAGTCCTCACTGCAGGATGACAGGGCAGAATTAGAGTGGGGTGTCACATATTGTGCATACGAACATACGAAATTGCTGGCAGAAAAGGGCCCACAAGTCTATCAAGTTTGCCTAATTGTGCAGCTCTTAGTTTCATATCACAGCTGCCCCTTCGTAAGATAAGGTTCACCTTCATATTCCTCCTCTAACACCATGAGGTTGGATTATATTCAACCTCGTCATCATCTTTATTGATGATGGGCATCGTAGAATGCACCAGTGATGCCAGAGGTGGCTGAGAGGCAGGAATCTGCGCAGCAGGGGGCCACATCTATGGTACAACTACCTGTAATGGTAAACAAGGCAGAATGTGTTGTAGAATTACTCAGAACAATGCCAGCACAGCCTGAGAGTAGACGGCTCCCTGCAAAATGGCCAGGACCACTTGTGCCCATGGGCCTTGACCCGATAATGATGGCATTGTACCATCCACAGTAACACAGTAGCTGAGTATTCTATGTAAATCCAAAGTATGGAGCAGTGCATCACCCTGATTGGCATGTTCAGAGTAATAAACAGAAAGGTGTATTACTGTTTGCTTCAGTATAAATTCAGATTCCACCTATGGTAGAAACTTTGGATTCATAAGCAAAGACTGTCTCTGTGAAAAAAGTCAAATAAGGGGCTCACACATTAGAGCCTGAAGCTTGGAAATCCTTCCAGCAGAAGTCATTTAAACTAAAAATAACATACAAATATACCAGCAGATAAAGGTGTTACGGCCTGGCTAATCTGCTTGAGTGTGCAGTTCCAACTGTGTTTACAGAGGGAACTGCCCCCACACCTTGACCTCTATCAAATCCCCCCTTCTACCCCTCTTCCCCCACCTGCAACTCCCCCCTACCCTGCCCCAACCTCTCTTGAAGCTGTCCACTGATTTAGGGATACCACCTCCTCTGGCAACTCGTTTCACTCAGGTACCACCCTCTCAGTGAAAATATGCCTTCTCATCTCCCTCTTGAACCTTCCCCCACCAGCTTCAGGCTGTTACCCCTAGTGGTCTTGTTTCTACTAACACTGAAGAGGCACTTGGGAGCTCACCCTGTTTATGCCTTTAAGGTACTTGAAGGTCTCAATCATGTCTCCCTCTCCCTTCTGTTCTCAAGAGGACATGTTGAGCTCCCTGAGCCTCTCCTCATAGGTGTTGCTTTGCTGGCCCTGGATCATTTCGGTTGCCCTTCTCTAGACCGTTTCTAGCAAGGTAATATCCTTCGTAAGATAAGGGCACCAACATTGCACATGGTACTCTAGCTACTGTCTCACAAGAGACCTGTACAGCAGCAGAATGACCTCCGCCTTCCGCTGGTAATTCCTCTGGCTATGCAGCCCAGCATCCAATTTGCTCTGGCTGCTGCTTTCCTGCAGCGTGCCAAATGTTTCAGGTCATTCAGGATAATTACACCCATGTCCTTTTCTTCCTCTGACCTGGTTACCTGCCCATCACCTAACCAGTATTTGGTCCCTGGGGTTTTTCACCCCCAAGTGCATTGCTTGACACTTTTTAGAACTGAACCCAGTTGCCAAGTGCTAGACCTCTTCTCTAGCCTAGCCAGGCCTTTTGTGAGTCCCTGTCTCCTGTCCTCCATGTCCACCCTCCTACAGAGCTTTGTGTCATCCATGAACAGGCATATCTTTCCACTGATCTCATATGTGAATGTTAAACAACACTGGCCCAAGCATAGAGCCCTGTGGGACCCCACTGGTCACAGGCCTAGCTTCTGAGAATGCACCCCCCCGACTACCAACTTTTGGCTTCTGTCCTGCAGCCAACTTCTGACCCACCCACCAAGCCCAGCCCCCACTCCCAGGTCTAGTTTCATGACCAGTCTCCTGTGCGGTACAAAGTAAAAAGCCCTTGTCCACTGCCCTGGTGACCCCATCAAAGAAGTCAATTAGGTTACTCTAGCAGGACCTCCTGACATAAACCCATGCTGCCTCATATCCTGGAGTCCATTTTCCTCCAGAAAACCCATCAATTTCTTAGTCATGATGGTCTTCAGCAGCTTGCCCACTACTGCGGTCAGGCTGACTGGCCTGTAGTTTGCTGGTTCATCCTTCAGCCCACTTCTATGGAGAGACAATGCCTGTGCAGCTCTCCAGTCTTGGAGCATGGTCCCCAATTCTAGAGAGATGTTGAGCAGGTCTGTCAGGAGATCCACCACAACCACCTCCAGTTCCCTTGAGACCCTTGGGTGCACACATCTGGCTTTGGGGATTTATCCACCTTCAGGGCCCTTAAGTCCCCCGTCTGCTTGAATGACTCTGTCCTTGAATTCCCCCACCCCCATTCCCTTGTGGTGCTTGTCCATCCTCTCTAGTGAAGACTGAACAAAAGCATTTAAGTACCTCCACATTTTCTTCACTACCCTCTGTCAAACACACTAATTTTTCAGTCTCATCTTTTGTGTTCCTTTTCTCCCTTATATATTGGAAAATGGCCTTCTCTCCTGTTTTTTACCCTGTGTGTTAGCTGCACTTCATTTGTAGCCTTTGCCACCCTAACCACTCTGCTTTCATACCTTGATTAGCAGAATAATCCACCCTATTCTCCTGAGTATGTCTGTACTTCTGGAAGGTTGCCCTCTTATCACCTACAGCTTCTGCCACCTCCTTGCCAAACCAGCTAGGCTTTTTGACAATAGTTTTCATACTTTTGATTTTGGCACACTCACTAGCGCTCTCCATCAGTCCCTCTTTTATTATTGCCCATTTCTGTTCCACATCCATCTCTCTTCTGATCCAGCAATATGTCCTACTAGAATTTCTCCTATTCTATCAATGACTGCTCTCTTAAAGTCCAAAACCCTTGCCCTGTTCCTGAAAATCCTCCTGCCCACTTGGAAACACACTGTGTAGTGGTCACTACCTGCAAGTGGCACTTCCACTTTCACATCTGAACATACAGATGGACAGGACCAAGTCCAGTACAGTGCAGTCCTCACCCCAGTGGGTTCCTGGGCCAGATCATCACCCTGAAATGCATCCAGCAGAACTTTCTCTCTAGTTTGGAGATAGCTGGGATTCTCCAGTTCACATAGGTAGAATGAAATCCCTAATTATTACTACCCCCAACTAGCCATTTCTGTGATTTGAGACCCTAGTACTCTGTCCAACTTCTCTTCTCTTCCTGGGAAGGTGGCCTGTAGACTACCCCCATCCTTAGTTTCCTGTCCCAGTGGATTGTACCTGTACCAACAACACTTCAGTCTCACCCTCCACCTCTTCATATCTGGTACAAGTTACCCCTCTTTCACATATAAGGCTACTCCCTTCCCCCTCCCATCCCCCTAATCTTTTCTATACAGCATATACCTGGGAACTGCGAGGTCCCAGTCATGGTTTTCTGTGACCCACGTCTCTGTAATGGCTGCTATGTCCACCTCTCCCTTGGCCATCAGTGACTGCAGTTCTGACACCTTGTGACCTAGGCTTCCGGCAGGCAACATAAGCCACAACTCGCAGCCAGCTCAAAAGGAGCAATGTCAGTTTCTCATGCACAAAATTCAAATCCCAAGGTGGGACTGGATTACAGAGAAGTTTCATATTGAGAATACTTCACTGAAACATATGGGACACCTCTAATTGCGTAACCATACAATCATCAGTTGAGGCATGGAATGCTAATATTGCAGACAAATGCACCTTAAGTGAGGAATATTGTAAGCCAGAGACAGATAAGGACAGCAAGTATTCCAACACAGCATTCACAGGACATGTGAATGGGTCTAAATTCCCAGAAGTAGCCCAAAGTGAACTACTTCCACTTCAAGAAATAAGTATGTCTGGTAGAAGGCTTTCTAGCCACAATCAACAACCTTAACGGACACCCCAAAACATGCAATGGCTGTGTCTTTAGGAGCCATGCATTCAGATGTAGAGGAGGCTCTACTGTCATCTGTTGCAGAAGTGGAAGCCATATTTGTTGGGGCCATAATGGAGCAATGAAGATGAGAGTGGCATGGTATACCATGATGATAGCAACCGCATATAGGTGATTGTCAAAATGGTGACCCATATGAGGGCAATATCATCATGGGCGATAGTAGGGGGATGGCTGCTGTTGCAACGACGAGTGTAGGGTGGGCGACAGGAAGGGAGGATGTGCAACAGGACGTATGGGGATAGGGAACTGTTTCTGCTGAGTCAACCATGTGGTGTGGTGGGTAGGGTGGTTGGCTCTGATGGAGCAGGTCCTGGGTTCGGGACTGGGCGTGGGTTAAATTTGCGACATCCCATGGTTGCGAGACTTAATTTTTTAAAAACTGGGCTGTGCACCCCTCTTCAACATGCACCCCCCTGAAATTGAGAATCTTTACACAGGGGGGTGCAGGGGTGAATTCCCCCACGAGGAGTTTTTTTTGGGGGGGGAGAGGCTTCCTGGTCGCCTTTCAGTGCATATCGCTAAAAATGTTTTGGGGATAATGCAGTTCTCAATAATAGCGACCCACATAGAACCGAGTGGCACTCTCCATCTGCAGCTTAAGCACAACTCTCTGTATCAGAGTAATTGGGGGAAATAAGTATAGGTAGCCACCTTTCCAAGACAGGGACAGCACATGTCACCTAAAAACTTCAGGCCCTGGAGCGAGCGAGCAGAAATGTGGCAGTTTTGGTTTATGTGGGGACACAAAAAAGTCCAACTCTGGATGACCCCATCTTGCAAAGAAGTCATTCACCAGAGGTCAGCTGTCACCATTTGTAAATTCTGGACTGTGACCAGCTTAGTCTGTCTGCCAAGATGGTTTAAAGACCTGGGAGTTACATGGCTGATACCTGTAGGCCACAGGACAGAGCCCAGTACCACACTCTCCTTGCTTCCCTGCATAAGGCATAAGAGAGAATGCTCCCTTGTTTGTTGATGTAATGCATCACACTGGCACTGCCCATATGGATTAACAGAGGACTGGAGCAAAGATGTTCCTGAAATGCTTGGAAGCTTATAGGATAGCTCTCTTCTATACAGCTTGGCCTCCACTTTGGTCCATGGCCCCTGTGTCTTGCAAGACCAGATGAGCATCCCAGCCAGAACCAGAGGCATCCATGGTAAGGATCTCTACAGGAACTGGTGCAAGGGATGAAATACCCTTAAACAGGGTGTCATGATCCATCCACCACAGCAACGTTATGCGAAGCAGAGATGTGACAGGAAACATCTGGTCCAGCTCATCTGTCAACAGATCCAACTGGACCAGAGTGTCCACTGAAGAATCTTCATATGAAGGCATGCCAGGGACAGCACTATGGCAGCAGGCATGAGACCCAGGAGATGTAATACTGTCCTTGCAGACATATAGCTCCTGCATATCAGCTGCGCCTGGACATTTGCCCTTTTCTGTGGCAGGAGAGCACATCCTTTCTCTGTGTCCAAGACCGTCCCTATGTACTGCAGTCATTAGCAGGAAGTCAACACAGACTTTGGCACATTCATTGTGACCCCAAGTCTTCAAACAACTGCTATGTCAGAGACAGCAGATGTAGCAAAACTTCCCTGAAGCTGGCCTTCAGAAGCTAGTCGTCCGGATAGGAGAACATATACAGACCTTCCCCTGCAAAGGGTTGCTAACACTACTGCCAAGTATTTGATAAAAGACCTGTGGGGCAGAAGATAAGCCAAAGGGCAATACTCTGAACTGGTAGTGTTCTCCCTCCAGCACAAAGCAGAGGTACTGCCGGTGTGATTTCCTGATCTTGACATGAAGGCATGCATCCTTCATGTCCAGAGAACAAAGCTAGTCCTCTGTTTTCTTACGGATACCATTCAAAACTTTTTGTTTTCGATGCAGAAGTTGATATCCAACACAGGATGCAGATCCTCTGTCGATTTTAGGACCAGGAAGTATCTGAAATAGTGCCCTTTGTTTCTCTATCAAGAAGGAACCTGTTCTATAGCACATTTTTGGAATTATAACTTAACTGCTTTCTTCAGAAAGGCCAAGTGGCCCTCTAACAGCTCCACAGCATGCCCCCTTGCAATTATCTCCAGAATTTACTCATCAGTAGTGATCACCTGCCACTGTTTCAGATGCAGGGAGAGTCTTCCCCCCACAACCACCCCAGGAGGTAACAGTGGAGGTGGGGTTGTATTTGGAAAAGGGTCAGGCAGAACTGTGGGGGCAGTGCCACCAGTATCAACTGCTTTTGGTGCTTTTGTATGGGCATAGGGAGCAGGCAGATAACTACTTACCTTACTATAGCCTTGCTGAAGGTAGGCATGGCCATCTCTGGTAGCAGGCTGGTGAAAGCAGCCCCTTCCATGACCCCTAGGAGGAGTGCATACAAGGACTTTATGGACCTTGGAGTCATTGGATACATTGGAGGCCTGGATACAATTGGTTAATCCTGACATCTTATGCCTCACTGAGACATGGCTAAACCTAGCATCCTGGATGCACAATGTACCCAGCCTGGATATGCTATCCTCTGACAGGATAGAACTGGTTCTAAGCGGGGGGGGGGTGTTGCCATCTACTACAAAAGTCACCTTAAGCTAAAAGCTGCCCCTATCCCTAGTCCCCAGATGCGTTGCGAATCACTGCATGCAATACTGGCCCTAGGTGTGAAGTACCTACACATTATATGCCTATACAATCCACCCACTGGTGGACTGGAAAGTCTTCAGAAACTACTTCAACATTCATCACAAACAATGAAGATGAATGAGACCATCTTGCTTGGTGATGTCAATCTGAACTGGCTGGGTCCAAATCATAGCACCTTGGCATCACTAGTTCAAAGGCACAACTTCCATCAGTTAATAACTGAGAACACGAGAATGACCAGCTCCCTATCAGGAACACTGTTAGACTGGATCCTCACAAATAGACCTGACCACATAACAAAGGTAGCCGTCCTGGCTGACTCTATAACAGACCACTCGCCCACGATCTGCCACTGGCGCTCCTGCCCACCACCTGCTCCTCGATCCCGCCTGGTCACCTTCACTAACTTTGCAAAACTGGATCTAGAAGCCTTTCTCCTCAACATTGCCAACACGGACTGGTCTGAAATTTTCCTTGCAACAAGTGCTGAGGTTGCCCTAGACGTATTCCTTACCAGGTTTGGTGAAGTTCAAAAGCGGCATGTACCGAAAACAAAGAGGAGGGTCAGAGGTCAACAAACGCGATGGCTAGATAAAGAACTACTCCACAAATTCAAAGCCTGGGACAAGCTCTGGAAACAATACAAGACTACTGGCCTACCCAGGGATCATCTTATCTACAAACAGCATAGAAGTGTCTGCAAAAAACAAATCAGGCTTGCAAAAAGCAAGTACTGCCAGAATCTCTTAACCAGCTCCTCAAATGATCCACGCAAATTCTGGAATCACATCAAAACCTTCCTTGGCACCCCGCAATCTGTCACCCCCTTGGAAATAATTCTTCACGGTATCCACTGCAATGACTCCCTTACCATAGCCAATGCCTTCAATCAACAGTTCTCCGACCTAACTCCCTATACGTCCACCCTAAATGCTGCACCTGCTGCCCCTCAGCCACTCTCTACAAAAGGGAAAACTGATGCATTAACAAGTGACCCTCAACAAGCAGCAACAAAAACTTTTTATTTCAAGGCTGTGACTAGAAATCAAGTTCTTAAACTCCTAAATGCCATATCTGATAACACCAGCCCTGGCTCGGATACACTGGAACCCCGACTACTGAAAGCTGCTGCCCATCTCATCTCATATCCATTAGCCAGGATTTTCACACTGTCCCTCTCCACAGGCACAGTCCCAGAGATTTGGAAGGCCGCTAGAATTACCCCCATTTTGAAAAAAGGGAACAAAAACAAAATATCGAACTATAGACCCATTGCCATTCTCTCAGTCCTCAGTAAAATTCTAGAGAAAATAGTAGCCACCCAGGCCATCGAATTCCTCGACTCCTCAAACTCACTCTGTGAAGCACAACATGGTTTCAGGAAACATCACAGTACCACAACAGCATTAGCGACATTTACCTCTGATACTCTTATAAATATGGATGAAGGTCATCTAACGGGGGCTGTGTTCATTGACCTCACCAAGGCTTTCGACCTTGTGGATCACCCCCTTCTGCTAACTACCCTTAAAAACCTTGGCTTCTCATCCCCTGTAACAAACTGGTTCAGTAGCTACCTAACAAACAGGACACAAGTGGTGAAACTCAACTCTGCTATCTCTGACAGTGCCACAATCAACATTGGAGTACATGGGGGGCTCAATACTAGGCCTCTCCTTTTTCACTGTTCATAAATAATCTTCCCAGCAGTTTAACATCTGGTGCCTCGCTACTCTATGCTGATGACCTGGTTATCTATGTCGTTCAGGCTGTATTAACCATCTCAATGCCACTCTGACATCTGCCTTCCATTCGGCTCAACACTGGCTAAACGCTCATCGCCTCATACTTAATGCTAGCAAAACAAAAGCCATGCTACTGGGAACAACGCATAAACTTAGATCCTGCTCATCTCCCCTGAATATACTTGACCTAAACGGAACCCCTCTCGAGACTGTAAGTACGTTCCGCTATCTGGGCATACTGCTCGACCAAACCCTTGACCTGAACCAGCACATCCAAGAAACCTGCAAAACGGTTAATTGCAAACTGGAGGCTGCCTACAGAACTAACTACATGCTCACACCCACTGCCAAGCTGGCCATTGCCAGGGGAATCCTCCTGCCAACTCTATGCTACTGCGCCCCCATCCTAACCATGGCAAACAAAACTGCACTTCAAAAGTGGGATACCACCTACAACAGTGTTTGCCGATATGCATCAAAGGCCCCCCGCCTTAAACATCACTGCCAACTTTATAAGGACCTAGGCTGGCTTTCCCCCTCCTCCACTAGACAGTACTACCTCTGTTGCCTCTCAGACTCCATGATCAGAGTGTTTAGACATGCTACACTATCTGAGCTGCTCCAGCCTGCTATCTCCCCGCGTGAGCTGAGATCGTCTGATAAGTCTTTCCTAAAAGTTCCCCTCTGCCGCACTTCCAAGGGCGCTGGTGCATTTGGGCATGCTGCCCCCCAAGCGTGGAACTCACTACCTATTGACCTTAGACGAGCTTCCTCACACCTTGCTTTCAAGCGAAGACTACGGAATCACCTTACTTCTATGGACCAATGTGCCTGTTTTGATCCTACCTAAATCTTTTCTTCACGTTACCTCTCCCTCCCCCTATCTACATGCCCATTCGTCTACCTACACCCTACTTGATGCCTTGCATACTGGTTATTTGGACTGCTTGCACTTTCTTTTATGATAACAAAGAAACTTGTATGGCTGTACTGTCTGATATATTATATATGCCTCTATCACTCTACCTTTCTTAACCTTGTGTTATGACAATTGCCGTTTTTACTTACTGTGTTATGTATTACAAATGTCTTCAGTCACCTTATTGTTACAATCGTTGTGTGTAACAATTTCCAATTACCTTATGATTGTGATACCTGCTTTCCCATCCTGCTGTTTGCACTAATCTTTTGACGTATGTATTGAAAACATCCTGCTGTTTTGCACTAATCTTTTGACGTATGTATTTATTGAAAACTGGTACTGGTCTCTCCTCATCTTCTCCCCCACACACCCGACTACCCTGGTATTTCTTGCGGCTATCAGTTCCGCAGCACTGGGTCGCTATCGCACCTTTTCTCGCTAAAGCCGTATGCGGCCGTAACTCTCCCCCTGGTGACCGTGTCCCCTTACGTTCCCTGCCGGCTTACGGTTCCATAAGCCCGGACGCCGACTGCAGCATTCTACCGCTAATGCTGTATCTTCCCACTTCCCTGATCCCTTCCTTGATGCCGGTTTTCAGCCTTCCCCCCCCATATCAACCTCCTTGCGGGTCACCGCGCTCGTGAACAAACCTGTCTAGCTCTGGAACCCCTCGCTCATCCAGAATGCCAACCCTGCCCAGCTTGGGCTGCCTCCAGCCAGGCCCCTGCCTTTCATTCCGACCCAAGGTTCCCGTGAGTCCGATTGCTGTTCCATGTTTTCCCCACATCAGCCGTACTCACGCCTGCTCCTGCCGTTCTCAGCACAACTCCCTATGTAACCCTACCTCTTCCCTGTCTCCAGCCCCTGTAGTCTATACACTTTCCTTCCTACCCATCGCTGGCCAGCCTACCCCTGGCCGCCCCCCCCACCTGAGCCTCTCATACCCGGAATCGGTTCCATGACCCCAGTTATAGACTCTTGCCTCCTGCCGCAAAAGCCGTAATCCTTTTTGCTGTCCCACCCTACACTCTCCTAAGATTCTTGGCCAAAACAGTTGGCAGAGTTCTCTTACCTTGGTTCCAGCCCTGCCACCTTCCAACTACCTTGAGCTGTGCACTCACCCTTCCCTGCCCACATCCCCCCATCAGTTTCCCCAAATCTAATCCAAAATCTGTCCTTCCTCCAGTACCCTCTGCTTACTTATAAAAAATTGTATGCTTGTATCTGTGTACCTGTACTTGTACTGTATAAACTGCACCGTTCTACTTGTATTGTAATTGTACCTCCAGGGTCGTGCCTGAAAATAGTCACTTGCTGGCTAGTGCACCTACCCGGTTAACAAAAACTAAATAAATAAATAAATTTTTGAGGTCTTAAGGCCATATAGGGCTTCTTCAACATCATAGCCAAACAGTTTTGCCCCTCTAAAAGGGGCATTCAAAAAAGCTTGTTGCACATCACTAGCAAAGCCAGGTACTCTGAGCCAAGAATGTCTTCTCATGCAAATGCTAGACACAGTCATAAGCTGAGTGTAGCAAATGTCTGCCAACCTCAGAACCAGAAGTAAATGTTTTAAGTAACTCATCCTTGGCAGAGCCATTAGGCAAAGCACAGGATGCAGTATGAGCAGCTTTCCACAGGCTTTTCTGGTATTTTACCATGTGGGTCTGGGTGTTTGCAATCCTAAGGCCCAATGATGCACATGCATAAGTACAGGTGCCCATCACATCCAGCCTCCTAGATTGTTTATTAGGAGATAAAAGTGCTCATGTGTTTAGGTGCTTTAGACCTATCATGAGCAGTCATGACGACTACAGAGTCAGTTCCTGGCTGACTAGCATAACAAGGCTTAGGAGATGGTGCAGGATACTGCTTATCAGCCTTTCTAGGAACTGCAGGCACTGAGTTTGGTCTGCACCATGCAGCAAAGGTAGCATCTTTTAATGCAGGATATATAGGTGGAACTACAATGAAGAGTGTGCAGGGCACCTCCCAAAATTCTTTTAATTTTTATTTGTGGAATCTTCCTCTTCCACAGCAAAGCCCAAGACAGACTGCATGTGCTACATCATGGCTTGGAAAGTTGGATCCTCAAGATGATATCTCAGAGTACATGCCACTGAGTCCTCACTGCATGTTGAAAGGGAAGGACTAGAGTGAGGAGCTAAATATCATTCTCTTTCTTGTTCCTCCTCTAAATCCATGAGGTCAGGATTATATTCTACTTCACAATCAACATCTCTATCGATGATAACAGCTAGAGAACACACCTGCGACACTGGTGATGGCTGAGAAGGAGGAATCTTCGGCATGCTAGAGGAACCCACTGATGAGTGCTGAGCACCTGGTGGTCCCATCGGTGGAATAACTGCCTGTATTAGTAGTCCAGACAGAATGAGTCTGATAATTTCTGAGAATGATTCCAGAACAGCCAGAGAGTCGACAACGATGGGACTACTTGTGTCAATGGGCCTTGGCCTGACCACGGCATCCTACCATCCACAGTAGGTATGGCACAGCCTAAGCCAAGATCTAGCCTTGGCGTCTTAATGATGGTCAGGGCCTGCAGCCAACATCACCAGACCTGGTGATGATACAGTGGATTTACCATGTCTCAGCAATGACTGGAACTTCACCAGCTAAGCAGAATTTTTTCTATATGTTTGGACTTGTGGCTGGACGATGACTGTTCCCAGTCCTGGTCCTCAGACTTTGGTGGCTGCTTCTCCGCCAATGATGAAGGAGATACAAATTTTAGACCCTGTTCCTTCTGCAGAGCTTTAAAGGTTTTGAGAAGAGAATTTTTTTTTAGAGTTTCCTGCAGTGTCACCTTGTAGCCTGGTTGAACTTCTGGCAAACCTCACAAGTCCTCACGTTGTGAAACAGGCTCAGACAGCACACACAGAACATGCGTCTTCCTTGTGAATTTTATCTCTGCATCTGCAATATTGAAATAAAGTCTCTTTCGACTTTGGCAAAATGCAGAGTCTAAATAAAGACATCATAAAAAAACCTGCAACAGCTAGGTTGACAGCATTTCCTTTAGCAGGTCTGATGAGGATAATCGAGGGCAGAAAAAGAACCGGTGAATGATAGGCCCACCCATGCTTATATATATTCAGATGTGGTATGTCATTGTGGGCAGTCCCCAGCTAGCAAAAGTCTCCATGTGGCTATAGTGCTGATGCCTGCAGTTTCAAAGGTGTGGCCCAATGGAAAAGATATCTCTGAGAAGATAACAAATCAAACCGGTATTTGCAAAATAGCTTCTTCAGAAAATACAGTTCTCCTTTAAACCCTTACTCAATCCTTTCTGAAGGAATTCCAAAACTCTGGCTATCTACAGTACATCGAGTATGCTATAGATTTCTTCACTTTTTCTCAGTTCTGAAAGACTTGGCATAGCCGGTGTATGCTGCAGTGGTAGTGCACTTTCTGGATCAAAGCTATGTTCCCTTATGCATGTGAAATGTTAAATACTGTAACTGTGGTGAACATCTGATTGTACTCAAGCTACAGCATATTAACTGTACCTTCTCCAAGCTGTAAACGGACCATGCTGCAATTAGAAACCATTGTAAACCCAACTCAACCGTGTATTTTTTTCTCATGAATAAAATGATTTAGTCTACCTTAGTAAACACCTCCTTTCAAGCACCAAACCCAACTGAAGACAATCTGAGTGCAGAATCTGTCCTCTGTAAAGGTCTGGCCTTCTGGGAGGGGCAAAAGATCCTTGCACTTCTATATTTAGCATTTCCAGATACCATGCTCAATGGGGCCAGTCCTGCATTGCCCTCCATCTTGTAACTTGGAGGGGGAGGATCTAGATCAGTAGGAGGGTAGTCATTATCCTCAGGGGAAGCTTGCATACCTGGAAGGGAGCCTCTTTATTCCATGGGATTGACCTTCTGGAACCCATGACTCAATAGTGTCACTAACTTGGGGTAAATCAGATAGGCAATGAATGCCAATTTTAACCCTGATGTCCCTTTGCCAGGATTCTCTGTTCAGTGAACTTAGCCACACATATGCTTCTTCGTGTCCTTTTACAGGACTCCCACTTCCTTGTCTGCAGCATGACTACTAGTAATAGACAACTGAGGCCACTTATGGCTGGTTTCCAGCCATCATAACAGAGGGGAAACTCACACTCTGAGCCCTGTTCTGGAGCACAGCTGCAAGGCAATATACCCTTACAAACTGTTGTGCCTCCGTCACTATATCTCCTTCTTAAATAGCTAATTAGCAAGATCTCCTTGGGTGGCTATATAGCAGGTGAAAGGTGTGTGTGTGGGGAGTGCCTGATCCAAGAAAAACTAACAGACAAATTGCTTCACAGTATTAACAGGAAAACTTCTTCTACATGACAGCAGGAGACAAGTGCAGAAAATGTTGCTCCTGTCTGAGGAGAATCCCTTTAATATAGGAGCACTGACTGACAGAGGCAATGGAAAAAGTTAAAATGGAACCTCCTGTAGTAGTTGTTCACCTTAGGAGGCAGTAGAATTAAGAGTTCAACCCCCAAAAAAAAACCTAGAGCCAGTGAGTGGGAGCAAATAATTTGGTACCAGGAACGAGCATGGAAAACTGTTCCAACAGCTGAAATCAGGGGCACACTGCATACTGAAGAGGACTGTGTGGATGCACTCGAAAGCCTAATGGTGCCAAAGCCACACTGTGTAGACCAGCTTGAGTGAGAGTGTAGGATAATGATGAGATTTTAAGATGCCAGTAGCTAGAGAGCTGAGATGCATGGCTACAGTGTGAGTGAATGCTAGAGAACGTGCACATGCCATAAAGGTGGCAAGTGAAGATGCATTGCATTAGTAGAGGGACTGCTAAGTTGAGACAAAGGCTGCAGTTGGAAGCCTGCTTCCTCTAGCACCAAAGGGGAGTAAGGAGATGCATGGGTGACTTAAAACCGTGCTTTGACTCTGAAAAGAAAAACAAACAAAACCAAACAACCTGCAGCAACGCCACAATGCTGGGTCAAATTCTCAAACTGCTGAGCAAAAATTAGAATCCTACTGAACAGCACATAAACAGCTGATATGCCAGTGCTCTAAAAAAACAAAATACAGAACGTGACCACCAACACCCCAAACACAAAAACAACACAACACTCCAAAAATAAAATTACTGGCTAATCTATATTGCTCCCTAACAATGAATAACCACCTATCCGTAGAGAACAGTTGGAGTCCTATGTCTGGGGGCTGAGGTGCACTTACATCTCTATATGTTATCAAACCACCCTTAGCCAGCAACACCAGAGTGCCAAAAAAAAAGGTGTGTGCTAGAAAAATACTGTGAAAAAATGAAAATTACATACTCACTGTAATTCTTGAACTTCTAGGAATGTATTCACCACTGATTCACACTAGTGGGTCTTTTCCAGAAGCATTAGGACCATACAGGACCTTACAGGAGCCAGAACTTTTCAGGAAGACTGGCACCAAGGCAAACTACGTGTATGTGCGGCCCCCATGAGACTGGCTCATGCTGCATGGCTTACCTCTGCACCAGTCCTCAACCGCATCAGTACCTTTTTTTTTTAAACCTAAGGGCACAAGATAGACCTGGCGACCTGTATAAAAAAGGGTCAGCAAACCAGCAACATAGTGTCTTCACAGCCCAAACCAAGAAAAAAGGATGAAGTCTAACAAAACGCACTGGAGTGAGCCTGAGGGATGGTGGTTAGGCATGTGAATCAATGCTGAAGATATTCCTAGAAGAACAGGAATTAACGATGAGTACATCATTTTCAGATCTTCCAGGAATCAGTCTTCATCATTGATTCACACTAGTGGGTCAGAGCACCAAGCTCACACAAAATCTCACAGACTAGTGCAACAGGCATACTGCCTGGCAAGGTCATCCAGGGCATAATTAACAAAGGTGTGCACTGTGCTCCAGGTTGCAGCTCTGCATGTAGCAATGACAGGTACAGAGTGAAGCTCTGCCAAGGACACAGCAACTACTCTAGTGTAGTGGACACAAACCGGACCTTTTCTTCTTGATCTGAGCTATGGCATAGCAGTAGCCTAGGCAGCTCACAATCCAAGCAGAAATGCACTTGATTGTAACAGACTGTCCCTTTCAACTGGGAATGAAGGAGACAAACAGCTGTTTGGATTGCCTGAAGTCCTTAGTTCTGTACAGATAAAGGACCCTCTTAACTTCCAAAGAATGTAGAGCACACTCTCCTTCAAGCAGGTAGGCAGCACTAGTGGCTGACTCAGGTGGAACTCCAACAACACCTTTGGTAGGAACTAGCGTGTGTTCGGAGAACTACCTTGTCCTTTTGGATAACAGTATATGGAGGATCCATGACCAAGACATGGATTTCAGACACTCTGCAAGAAGAAGTGCTGGCAACTAGAAGTGCTGCTTTCCAAGTTAAAGTCTTCATCTCACATGTCACAAGGGGCTCAAAGGGCTTGTGGGTGAACACAGCCAGCACAAGGCTGATAACCCAGGTAGCCACCGGCTTCCTGATGGGAGGCCTTGTGTGCAAGATACCCATAAGGAAACTCTAGAATAGTGGCAGCTACGCCATGTAGAGGGTACCAACGGGCTCACAGTATGAAGAAATTGCGCACAAGTGGACCTTAACTATAGAATATTGCAAGCCAGCATCAGAAAGGTCCAGCATTTACTCCAGAACCTTGTCAGGTGGGCACCAAAAAAGGTTTCAGAGCACCAGCTTGACTTCCTAGTGGAAGGTTTATGGGCAGCCCAAAGTATTTCAGAGACCCTCCAAGATACCTTGTACCTGTTCACTTCAATTTCTTCAAAAGCCAGGCCTGAAGGTGAAAAGGAGCACAGGCTGGGATGCACCAGGTGACTGTAGGTTAGGAAGTCCATCCCGAGTGGAAGAACCCTCTGTTTGCTGACTGATAATCTGTTCAACAGAGGAAACCATATCTGTTGAAGCCAACATGGGGTAACCACTATCATACCGGCCCCATGCACCTCCAGTATCAGCAAAGCATACATAAATAGATTTCACTATTGCAGTCTGAATACAGCATGAGAGAAAGTCATATCCTAGATTTCTGGAGCAGAATTAAGTCAGTTTGGCATTGAGTGGAGGTGGGAAAGATCCACATCTGGGGTGCCCCACTTGAACAGTAATCCCACTATGTCTGCAGCAAGTGACTGTTCATGAGGATCGGCTTTTGTTCAGTTCAGCATGCTTGCCAGAGTGTTCTGGACTCCTGGCAGGTAGATGGCATGGAGCAGGGTGCCCTGCTCTAGGCACCATTTTTACATTCTCACTGCCTCCCTGCAGAAAGTGTGGTCCTCCATGTTTGCTGATGTAATACATCATAATTGTGGCTGACAATATCCACTAGGGCTCACAGGCTGTACAAAACAGACCACATCTCCAACACAGTGATTTGGAAATGAGTCTTTTGACGGGTCCCAGACACCTTGAGTTTGGAGACCATGACAGTGGGGACCCCATCCCAACAGAGAGGCATCAGTTACATAGATACATAGATACATAGAGAGTGTCAGCAGATAAGGGCCTATGGCCCACCCAGTCTGCCCATTTAAGTTTGTAAGTTCAGTTTATGTTTTCCGGGAAGTCTGTTGCCCCTTACCCCTGACCTCCAGAATTCCTTTATGTCTATCCCATGCATTCTTAAATCCCGTGATTGTTTCAGCCCCCACCACTTCCTCTGGCAGGGTGTTCCACTTGTCCACCACCCGTTCTGTGAAGAAATTCTTCCTCACGTTTCCTCTGAATCGTCCTCCCTCCAACTTCATCCCATGCCCTCTAGTCCTGGAACATCTTTTTCGCTTAAAAATAGTGCATTCCTGCACCCTGTTCCTCTCTGTAAGATACTTGTATGTCTCTATCATATCCCCTCTCTCCCTCCTCTCCTCCAGGGAGTACATGTTCAGTGCCTTCAACCTGTCCTCATAGGACTTGTGATGCAATCCATGCACCATCTTTGTTGCCCTCCTCTGAACCTTCTCTACCCTGTCTATGTCCTTACGTGGGTAAGGTCTCCAGAACTGCACAGTGTACTCCAGGTGTGGCCTCACTAGTGTCTTGTATAGTGGAATTATGACCTCCCTTTTCCTGCTGGTGATGCCCCTGCCTATGCATCCCAGCATCCTATTTGCTTTACCTGCTGCCTTGTCACACTGTTTCCCTACCTTGAGGTCATCAGGGATGATAACTCCAAGATCCCTTTCCTGCTTGGTGCATGCTATATCCTCACCCCCCAACTGATATATTGTTCCAGGGTTTTTGTGCCCCATATGCATTATCTTGCACTTCCTTGCATTGAATTTCAACTGCCAAACCCCTGACCATTCTTCAAGTTTCTGCAGGTCCCTTCTCATTCTGTCTACACCCTCTGGTGTGTCTACTCTGTTACAGAGCTTTGTGTCATCAGCGAACAGTGAAATTCTGCCTTCTAGGTCCTCATAATGTCACTGATGAAGATATTGAATAGTACCAGTCCCAGCACTGATCCCTGTGGTACCCCACTGGTCACTCTTCCCTCTGTGGAGTGACACCCATTTACCACCACCCTCTGTGTCCTGCTGCCCAGCCAGTTACCTACCCACCGCACTACTGATAACCCCCTTTGAAGGCATAGAGCCGAAGCGCAGGGGTCTGGACTTGCCATTTGGATTAAAATCACTTGCAGTATATTTTTCTGTGTCCTGGAGTGCTCATTACCTTGGCTTTTGTGTGAAGTATTGAGGTTTGCACCTCACACTGTGAGCACCCGCTCGTAGTGTTGTGCTGTTTTTCTGTTGGATTCGATTCCACCGCACTACTGTCCTGCCCACACCCATATTCCCCAGTTTGTGCAATAGTCTTCTATGTGGCACAGTGTCAAAGGCCTTGCTGAAGTCCAGATAGGCCATGTCCACTGCCCTCCCCTGATCCACCTCCCTAGTCACCCAGTCAAAAAATTCAATGAGGTTGGTCTGACATGACCTTCCCCTGGTGAAACCATGCTGCCTTGGGTCCTGTAGTCCATTGACAACCAGATGTTCTACCAATCTCTCCTTCAGTAGTGCTTCCATGATCTTTCCCACTACTGAGGTGAGGCTGACTGGTCTGTAGTTCCCCGCTTCCTCTTTGTTCCCACTTTTGTATAAGGGGACTACATCTGCTATCCTCCAGTCTTTGGGTACCTCCACTGTTTCTAGTGATCGGCTAAACAGGATAGCAAGAGGTTCAGCCACCACCTCTCTTAGTTCTTTAAGGACCCTGGGGTGCACCCCATCTGGCCCTATTGCTTTATCAACTCATTACTTCCAGTTCCTTCAGGACCCTTTCTCGTGTAAAGGGACGTGTGTCCATTTCTGCACCATTCTCACCCCTTGTACTCCATTCAGACCCATTACCCTCCTCTTCCTCAGTAAAGACTGAGCAGAAATACCTGTTCAATATGTCAGCTTTACTGTTGTCATCCTCCACACAGCCCCATCCTCTCTCTTCAGTCTCCTATCCCTCCCTTTGCCTTTCTTTTTCCTTATGTACCTGTAAAGGTTTGTCCCCTTTACCCACTGATTTTGCAATATGTTCTTCTGTCTGAGCTTTGGCTTCCTTACTGACCTCCCTGCCTCCCTTTGCTTCTCCTGGTACTTCTCCCTATCTCCTTCTGCCTGTGTCTTTTTGTATTGCCTGAATACAATCTTTTTGGCTTTCACTTTCTTTGCTACCTCTTTGGAAAACCATAATGGTCTCCTCTTCCTTTCCTCTTGCTAACCTGCTTAATACATAATTCTGTTGCTCTTGTAATCCCCATTTTAAATACTTCCCACTGTTCCTCAACCCCTGATTCCTTTCCCATTCCCCTTAATGCCTCTTTCAAGTATCTCCCCATTTTCTCAAAGTTTGCTCCCCTAAAATCCAGGATACGTGTTTTTGTGTGGTTTGGTTCTGCTCTTTCTGTGATTTCAAACCACAGTGACTGGTGGTCACTGTTCCCCAGGTGCTCCCCCACTCTTACCCCCATCACACTGTCCCTGTTTGTGAGCACAAGGTCCAGTATTGCCTTCTGCCGAGTTGGTTCCATGACCAGTTGCTTGAGGAAGGCACCCTGAAGGAGTCCAGGATAAATCTGCTCCTAGTTGATGCTGCTGCTGGGATGCTCAGTCCACATCTGGAATATTGAAGTCTCCAACCAGTACTACCTCACCTTGTCTGCCATCCTCTGGATGGCTAGCATCAACTCCCTATCTGTTTCTTCCTCCTGGGCTGGTGGTCTAAAGACCACACCTGTGCGGATGGCTGGCCCCATTTTCCTTTCCAGCTTAACCCACAGTATCTCTCCCCCATTTTGTTCCTCCTGGATCTCTGTGGCCCTTATGTCATTTTTCACATACAGTGCCACTCCTCCTCCCTTCCTGCCTGCCCTGTCTCTTCTGAATATGTTGTAGCCAGGTATGGCCAACTCCCAGTCGTGAGAGACACCTCAGGCTCCATCTGGGAAAAAGGAAAGCTCTGAAAGAGATTGTCCTCAAGGGACCACCATGTGAGTTGCCAAACCAGGGGCTTGTCACCTAAATGGGGTAGGTCTGAGGGGGTGATGCTTGTGACCACTGAGCCTCTAGTGAGTCATTCTCATGTGCAACTGTGCCAAGGGCATTGTGAACACCAAGGAGGCTATCAGACCCAGCATGTGCTGCATGGAGTGAATGTCCACAGTTTTGCACTCCATGATGTGGCATGCCTTCTGCAGGACCACTTGCTTTCTGCTGTCTGGTAAGAAGGCACATACATTGGTCATACCCAGAAGAGCTCTTATAAACAGCAAGTGCTGTGAGAGTTGGAGCTGAGACTTTTCTAGATTTAGCAGAACCCCCATGGAGGTGAGGAACTGAGAGGCCATGACCACTGTCTGTCCCTTCTCCTGCCTGGATGGACTGGCTATCAGTCAGTCATCCAGGTAAGGGTAAACCTGGAGTCCTAACTTCCTCAGCTGCACTGTGAGTATTGCAAAGCAATTTGTAAAGACTTGAGGCACTGAAGACAGCCAAAAGGGCAGGACTTTGAACTGGTAGTGCTACTCCAGCACAACAAATCAAAGGTATCTGTGGTGGAAAACTCCAGGCGCTAAGAAGAGCTCAAATGACAGACTGAACTGGTAGAGCTACCACAGCACAACAAAGTGAAAGTATCTGTGGTGGCTGGGGAGTATCAGTTTGTGCTGTTATGCATCTTTCCTGCATATCCAAGGGAGCTAACCAGTCCAGAGGTTTTAGGAAGGGAAGCAGTGACCCCAGAGAAAACATTTAGAATTTTTTCTGACCCATGAACTAAAAGTTTTTTTTTTTATTATGCATTTTATGTGTTTTTCCTGCCCCCAATCCCAGATGCTGATGCATGCTCCACGTTCCAAGATGCCCTCCCGACTTGCCACCCCTCCCACTTGCACTGCCACTGGACCTCCATCTGGTGGCAGCAGAACTACAGGGGATGTAACAACCATCCCAGGAGAGGAGAGCTGCTGTTAGGTGCTCAATCCTGCTCCACCCCCATGCCCGCACTCTGACAACCCAAGGTCGTTCCTGAAAATGGTAGCCAGCGTGGTGCGAGGTGTGGCATCCAGCACCTCAACCCTCAGCGCCACTGGGCCTGCTGAACCTGTTCAGGTTTCTGAGGTTGAGAATACAGTGCATACCCCGACTTCTTTGGTACCAAGAAGTAGTGGGAGTAGAAGCGTGTGTTTTGTTCTGACTGTGGCATTATTTCCACTGCACTGTTGCTCAGGAGGCCAGCAATCTCCTGCTCCACAAGCTCTGACATCTGAGTTGTTAAGATGGGCTGCCTTCAGGATGGATAGTCTGAAGGGATTTCTGTGAAGTCTATGAAGTATCCCTCCTGGGTGATCCTGAGGACCCACTTGTCTATCGTAATGGATCCCACTGACGGTAAAACTGGGTTAAGTGCCCCTCCAAAACTGGGGCGGAGAGGTCTGCCTTGGGCAGCTGAGGTAAGACTGAGGCTGGAACTTCAGAGGGTGGCACTGGGTGACTTTGGCGTCTGCGCCTTCGTTTGATGCTGGGGAGGCTGAGGTTTGTTTTGGGCTCCCCTTCCTTTTCCATGAAAAGGCAGCCAGTTCTGAAAGAAACCACATCCTTTCTCCCCCTGAAGGTCAGCAGGAGCTCGCCTGGAAGTCTCAAGGATCATTCTAGTTTTCTGAGACACCTCAAGAAACTTTTCTACCTGCTGTCCAAACAGGTAAGTTCCATCTAAGGGAACATTCATAACCTGTTGATGGGCATCTTGAGAAACAAACAGCAGTTTGTATCCAGGAATGCTTTCTGATGCAGTGTATTTTCTATCTGCTTGCAGACAGATGTAACAGAAGCAGGTCTGTTCCAAACCTCATCACACAGAGCTTCAAATGTGGGTGGAACAGGAGGAACTAGACTGATTGACATGGCAGGAATGTTTAACCACTGCAGCTGGAGATGGTTATGTGAGTCAATTGATGTAGGCTCAAAATCTAGAAGAATGCATGTTTCTGAGCAAAGCCTGGAAATACTGTACAGATCCTCCTCAGGTACAAAAGTTGGGCCTGGGTCCTAACAGTCCAGACCAGAGAAGGAGTCCTCATCACCACCCTCAGAAATAATGAGATTGGTGTCAGAATCACCCCCCTCAGAGAAGCCCGGCCCTTGGCGCGGTTAGTTTCCGCTTGCGGCGCCCAGCGTACCAGTTCGGAAACGGACTCAGGTAGCTGGAGGGCGGTTGGGAGAGGGAGGATCGAGCGCCTAACGGCTGCCTCTCTCCTGGGAGGGAGGGATGCCTGTCCCGCTGCTTGATCGCCACCGGTGGACACGGGTGGTGTTGCAGGGGACCGATAAAGGTGGGAGCGTGGGCCGGAAACAGGCGGCGTATCGTTAGTGCGCCGCTCCTTGGTCTCCTAGAGCGCCATGTCCTGTGGGGGGACAAGAAAATCAGGAAGAGCACCTGGCGTGAAGGAGAGTAGACGGGTCCCGACTGCCCCAGATAACCTGAAACTGGGCTACTAGTGGCTGCCGCAGATGGACATACAGCGAGAGACTAATGGACTGGAGGGTGTAATAGGGGAGGTACCCCTCCTCCCCGCCGGGGTAGGCCGGCGGAGGTGGGGTCCAAGAGTGGCACCACGGTAGATACCCGGGGAGGGATTAGGGGAGCCCCAGTCTAGGGGTACCTGGAAGAAAAGATCCACCACGCCAGGAGAGTAGGAGGAAAAAAAAAAAGAATCACCCCCCTCCACGTCCTCCCATGGAGGGAGGGTCATAGAAAGGTGTAGCTCGCAGGCCCTGTAATCCAGAACGTGGCCTTGACAACACCAGCCCCAAAAGACTAGGGGGTTAGTGCCAGAGGCAGTGCCATAACTGGAACAGAATCTGATGTTGGGGAAAGCCCAGGCACCAAGGGTAGCACAGAGGCTGATGCTGGAGCTGGCATTGAGTCAGGCGCTGAAAAGCCTAAACCTTGCACCAGCCCTGGTGCCAATGACTCAGCCAGCACTGAAGTCACTGACAGTGGTACTGCGTAGGGTGCAGCCACTGGGACAGGAGCTAGCGGCGAGGTCACCAGCAAGGGTCCTGCGGCTGCTGCTGGAGCCAAATGCTCTACATGGCTTGAAGGCCCCTTCCACAGTTCCAGTTCCACTGGCCCCGAATAGCCAGGGACAGGCAAGTGAGCCAGACACTGCACCCACTGCTCCCTAGGAGCTGCCCAAATGGTGGAACTGCCCACTGGAGTCCCATTTACTGACAGGGAGAGGCTCTGGGCCTGAGACCGCAATCTTCTAGTACCAGAGGCCCCAGTGATGCCGATGGTGCCAGTGAGGGCCTCTGGCTCTGGGAGACTGAGGATCTCGGGGCAGACCTCACAGTGGCGATATCGAGCTTTGTCATTTGTTTCCCTTCTGATGATAAGGTGAAGAACTAAAGGCTGAGTGGCGCTGAGAACCCGACTTGGATTGGGAACAGGTCTGCTTTATTTTTGTGCTTCTTGGAAGACTGGCTTTCCTCCTGAGTCCAGTACTGCCCATTGTTAAAATGCAAGTGGACTGTATTCGGCCCTGCTGCTGAAGCAGCTTGCCTGAGAAGGCTCCCCACTGTCGGCTTCCATGGCCAATGACTGTTGACTTGGTAGGGCTGTGAGAGACTGACAGAAATGTTTTTGTAAAATCACTAAAGTAACACAAAAATAAACTCTAGCTTTAAACACTAAAATTGAACAGAACTGAATGCTGCTGTCATATATATGTGAAGTTCTGACTTCCAGCGGGTGAGCGATGTCAATGATGTGTACTCGACGGTGGGGGAAAAAAAGTAACTGAGGCAGTTGAAGCCTATTGCAAACAATACAGCATGAGCCAGTCTCATGGTGCTACATGTGCGCAGCTTGTCTTGGCGCCAGTCCTCCTGTAAAGTTCTTGCTCCTGCAGGGTCGTAGTGCCTCCAACTAAGACCCACTAGCACAAGTCAATGGAGAAAACTGATTCCTGACAGATCCTGCAATTTGAATAAAATTTGAAAGAAAGGATATGGGAAAAATGTATCTATTGCGGTTTCTTTGCGGAAGTTGAAGTGAGCTGATGCTCTTCATTGAATGGAAGACTGAAACTGGGGAAAAGAGCCTCACGATCACTGACTTCCTGGTACTTATGAAGGAAAAAATCTGCATAATATTCCTGTCTCTTTTAACTAATTGGAGAATGACACATAGTACAGAATTACCCTACAGCAGAAAGATACATCTGAAAAACACAAACACTGCTTTCTTTGACAAGAAATTCTATCATACTAATTTCTTTTTTTTTTCGTCTGCTTCCAATTTTGTCACACAGTGATTCATAACTGCTGGGTAATTAGGTCATCCTACTAGGGACATTGCCACAGTCACAAAGACGACATCATCCCAGAACCCTGTCTGTATTAACATTCTAGACAGTTATGGCTCATTTGCGCTACCACTATGCAGTTCATTGACAAAGTTATATTAAGATCATTTTTTTTTTTAAGGTTCTGTCCTATCTTGAGATTTAATAATCAGTTACAGCCCTCAATCGTAGCCCTTTGTGTAATATCTTTGTTCAACATACTCACATATGCTCACTTCAGTGCTGTGCTCCTGTGTTCTCATTTGCAAATGATTTGACATCCCTTCTCCCTATAAACTTCACTTTTTACCTCAACATCACATGAGAATTATATAAATGAACACAGCAAAGACATAACATTTTTGTGCCTGAAAAACATTTAACTTGTTACAAAACCAACTGCGAGAATTTCATACACCGGAAGCACACTCTCATAGAGAGAAAAACTCTGAGGTACAAACCAGTGACAACGGAACAAAAACTAAAAAAAATACATTAAGCCTGAAAGAATTATTCTTTCTATATCATTCTGCATTGTCTTTGAGTTATTCAGAAATGCTGGGCTGTAAGAAACAATAAACCACATCCTCACTGGGAGGGGGAGATTTTTCTGATTTCATAATATACGAACATATGAAGAAGCCAGCAGAAGAAGGCCATTTGGTCTATCAAGTCTACTCGTACTGCAGGGTTCACAGCTTGAGCTACTGTCCCTGCCCTCCTTCCCCACTCCTTCCATCCTCTCTACCCATGCTCCTTACCTTCCCCCATGCCTATGCCATCCTCTCTTAAAGCTGCCCACTATCTTCAATGAGATGACCTCTTCTGGCAGCACTTTCCAAGTTTCCACCACCCTCTTTGTGAAGAAGTGCTTCCTGACCTCCCTCCTAAATATCCCACTCTCCAGCTTAAGACTGTGTCCCCTCATGTTATGGTTGTCATTCAGCTTAAAGAGATTCTCCTTATCAACCTTATTTATCCCTTTCAAGTACTTGAATGTCCCAATCATGTCCCCTCTCTCTCCTATTTTCCAGGGAGTACATGTTCAGTGCCCTCAACCTCTCTTCATATGCCTTACTCTAATGACCAGCTATCATTTTTGTAGCCCTCCTCTGGAGCTTCTCCAGCAGATTAATGTCCTTTCTGAGGTGTGGGCACCAGTACTGAACTCCACACTCTAGATGCGGCCTTATCAGTGACCTGTACAAAGGCAGTATGACCACCTCTCTCCTACTACCGATCCCCCTAGATATGATGATGATGACAAAAATTTTATTTTTAAACAGAATACAAACTGTTGGGTTAAGGCCCATTTTCAACAGTGTCCTGTGGATTCTTTCTCCCATATCAAACACTCATTCATCAATAATATTGAAAAAGTTTCTAACTAACAATGACATACATTGATACTTCACTCACACTATTATACAGACATATTGCACATGTAATTTAAAAAAAATAAAATAATCTAATATTGAGTCACTCAATAGCTATCTACTAGTTGAAACAAGTTCAATTCTCATAAAAATAACTTTTCAGAGCTTTTTTAAACTGAAGATGTCCGTGAATTAATTTTATTTCTCTAGGTAATTTATTCCAATGGGCCTCAAGGTTGTTCTGCAGGGTAGTATCCCCTAATCTACTCCTAGATTTTACATTAGGTATATATAACTCGGAGTACCTTAGGGAAGTGGTTAATAGTCATGAGGATCCTAATAAGATATGTTGATTTAGGGGATGTGTATGCATGTTATAAATCAATGTGTGGCACCAAATCAACCAACAATATAGTTGTTTTGAGGCTGGGTACAACCACCCGAGATTTCCATATATTTTACAGTGGTGAGTTCCAAATTTAGCATTAGATACAAATCTGTCAAGCCTATAATATGCCCAGTCTATTTTATTTAAATAAATCTGAGGAGAATTCATATATAGGCTGGACCTATATTCCAGGACAGGGATTAACAATTGATTCACCAACCTTTCCCTTGTTTTGGTTGTGAAGCAACCAGACAACCTCCTCAAGGCTCCCAATCTCTGATTAACTTTACTTACTTGATGACAAATATGTTCGGAATATTTTAATCTTGAATCTACTAACACCCTTAAATATCTATAGGACTTTACATTTACTAATTGAGTACCATCAATCAATCTTAATTGTAACAAAGGCATCTCAGACTTTCTCACACCTGATGTAAAAGTCATACATTGGATGTTTTTAATACTTATTTGCAAGGCAGAATTAACAATATCAATAACAATATCAGCTCTCCATTAAAACCAAGCAAGGAATCACCCTCGAACAAGTTCATACCTTCAAATACCTCGGCCTCACCCTCGACTGTAATCTCTCCTATGTCCCACACATCAATAACATGGCAAAAGTAGCCAACACCAGGATGGGCCTTCTATTCCGACATAGGAAACATCTAACCCCAGAAGCTCTGTCCATAGCTGTCCAGAGCTCCATCATCAGCATCATTGACTACGGTCTCATTATCTATGGATCTGCCACACCCTCATCTCTCAGGCGTGTTTCGACTTCCCTCAATCAAGCCTGCCAACTCGTTACTGGTTTCCACCGTCTCACCCACACCTGCAACCTCTACTCCAAAACAGGCTGGCTGCAACTGAACAACCGAATCAAATACCAAACCTGCATCACTGCTAAGAAAATCATGATGAGAAAGGCACCACCAGGAGTCAGCACCCTTCTCAAACCCAAAATCACCAACTGCAACACCAGGAGCTCTAAGCCCCAAATCCTTCAAATCCCCCGCTGCCGCATGTCCCAAGGCCAAAGATCATTTGCATACAGGGCTCCGTGTTGGCTGAATGAGCTCTCTAGTGACACCTCATCCACAGCAACGCTTGGAGCATTCAAAAAAAAGCTCCGCCACTCCATAACTGGCACGTCCACCTGTGCTTGCACCCCATAACATCTTCATTCCCTACACTGCTTCTTGCACTTACCTGTCCAATGCAGCTTCTAATGCACTTGCCCTGTGTCTGTCCTGACAAGGCCCCTCGGCTGCCTCACCCTGACCCTCTACACCTATGTCTTCCCCTACTCTCAGCCCTCTCCCCTTCTTGCCCTCTTCCTCCTATTGTTTCTTGAGTTACCCATCACTCAGTCTGATTTTGTCAAGCAAAGTTACTGTCTAAAACCATGTACCTGTAGCTGTTTCATGTTTTAGTGTCTGTTACCCTGTAACCAGCATGACGTGGAACCTTTGTAAAAGAGCCTTGGCTCAAAGGTACTTTGTAATCCTAGACACAAATAAATAAATAAAAATAAAAACGAACCACTCCTCCATGTGAAACAGATCAATCTGCTGCTGCTTTTCCAATTGATCATAGCTATCAGCCGATGACACTAATACAGTGTCATCGGCGTATAGCCAAATTTCACTCATAGATATTGTTGATACAATATCATTAACATAAATGTTGAACAATAGCGGACCCAATATTGAGCCTTGGGGTACCCTTCTCCCAACTCCTACCAAATCTGAAACAGCTGTTCCTATGGAGACACACTGATATCGATCAGATAGGTAAGACTTAAACCAGTGCAAGGGTTCTTCCAATACTCCTACTATACATAATCTTTCCATCACCTTACAATGATCCACCAAATAAAAAGCCTTACTTAGATCCATGAACACCGCACCAGTCCTTTGACCCGGATCTAAAGATATTGCAACAAGACTATTGAAGTCTACTAGTGCGGTGCATCTCAGCACCTTGTTTGCCTTTGCTGCTGCTTTCTTGCATTGTTTGGAGTGCTTCAGGTCACTAGTAATCATCACCCCCCCAGGTCCTTCTCCTCCTCTGATGCAGATACTTGGACTCCACCCAGGTAATACTCTGCCCTGGGATTCCTGGCTCCAATATGCATAACTTTGCAATTCATGGCATTGAAGCCAAGCTGCCAGATCCTGGACCACCTCCCTAGCTTTTCCAGATCTTCCTGTAGGTCCTGTATCCCTTCAGCTTTGTCCACTCTTCCACAGAGCTTGGTGTCATCTGCGAATAGACACATTTTGTCCTTAATGCGATCTCTTATGTCATTGATAAAGACATTGAACAACACCGGCCCCAACACCAAGCCCTGCGGGACCCCACTGGTTACCTCTTTGGTGCCAGATAGCTCTCCCCCACAAGCACCCTCTGGGTTCTGTCCCTTACTATATGCTATATGCTCATGTTCTGACAGCCACTTGCAACACTTTGTCCCCAAAAGCTGTTATCAGCAGAAATGTGAATGTCCAATCCATAATGTTTTGTCAAGGTATGCAAAGATCAAGGCCTACTTTTTATAATTCAGACAGACGCTCCTGCTCTTTCCACAAAGGATGCTGCAAAAGCTGTGGTCAAATGGGCTTTGATCAAGACTGATGTATTCAGTTTTGCTGCCATGTAAACCTTTGCTGTAAATGATCTGACCCGCCTAATCATGGTGGCCTTGCAGGCCATCTGATCTTTCTTTGCTGTGCTATACAGAACTAATAGGTTATATGATCAACCAAACAACTGTGTTCTTACTAAACAAAGTTTTGACTGCCCTGCGATCAAACCTGTTTCTATCAATGGTTGGTTTCAGGAAGAAAAGCAGAGCAGATTAACCTTTTGGTTACCATGAGAATCTGTACTTTTGGGTAGAAATATATTTACAGTACAACCTTACCTTGAAGAAAGACGAGATAAAACTCCTTACATGAAAGCCTAGTGCTTGCTAGCCCATATCATGGAACATATAACTACTAAGCAGATTAACCTCTTGGCTAATATGAGAAATGAAAATTACTTACCTACCGTAATTTTTGATCTTCTTGGACAAGTCTTCACCGTTTATTCATACTTCTGGGTTCTAGCCAGAGGTGCTAGGACACTACGGGAGCCAAAAATTTTCAGGAGGGCCGAGCGGCCGTGGTAGGACCGCACATGAGCGGCACCATGAGATTAGCTCGTGCCTGTGTAGGATTCCTCTGCGTCGATCCTCCAACCACCTCAGCACCTTTTTTTACTGAGGAGGTGCAACGTAATAAAACAAGAAAACACCTAACCTAACAAGGGCATAAGATAGCCCTTTTAACCCATATAAGAAGGGTCAATTAAAACAATGTGTTCACAGCCCAACCAACAAGGGAGTGAAGATCAGGAACAGAATGAGTGAGCCTGGGGGATGATGGGTGGGCATATGAAAAAAGGTGAAGACATGTCCAAGAAGATTAAGAATTATGGTAAATACATAATTTTCAGATCTTCCTGGACTTAAAGTCTTCACAGTTTATTCATACTTCTCGGTTAGATTACCAAGCTAAATCAATCTCCTGAGCAGGACAGCAAGAGACAGAGATCACTCAGGACAGAACTGCATTAAGGATTGTCCTGCTAAAGGAAGCATGCTGGCTGGCATGGACATCCAGAATGTAGTGCTTCACAAAAGTGTGCACTGAGCTCCACGTAGCTGCTTTGCAAATATCGGCAATAGGAACAGGGCACAACTCTGCCAAGGGCACAGCAACTGCTGTAGTCGAGTGGGCATGTACCTGGCCTTCCTACCTGTCCTGTGCCTTGGAGTAGCAGTGTTGAAGACATGCTACTGACCATGCAGAAATACACCTAATGCCAACAGGCTGACCCAGCTGAGGCATGCTAAAAGATACAAACAGTTGCTTGGATTGCATATCTTTTTCATTCTGTCACTGTAGAATTGCAGAACCCCGGTAACATCCAGTGAATGAAGGGAGTGCTCTCCTTTTTTGAGGTGTTGTTGAGGCACAGGTCAGGAAGCATAGGAAACACCAGGAGCAGTTCTAAAATTCACCAAAAATATTTATTTACAGTAGCAGTAACATTAAAAAATAAACTTGTTCAGAATAACTACATACAGAGGAGAAATGAAATATTTTTTTCTTTCAGTCTCTGTGTCCCTTTTCTCCTTTTTCCAAGCAACTGCAACGTAGCTCTTATAAGTCCTTTCAACCCCCATCCTTAGCAAGCATCCTGTTTTTGTAAATATCAGGCAGGAGCTGCTAGAACACAGTGTTCTTCAGCTGAGAGGTCCCATTTCCACAGCTTTTGCAAAAGGCTTAAAAGCTGAACTCTGGTAACCTTTAGCTTCCAACAGCTTTTTGCAGTCATCTCAAATTATAATTATTTACATTTCAACAGTAATACTATATATTTTCCAAACACAAGGGATCTCAATATCAGTTACATTTTCATACAATGATTTACACATATTTTTATATCAGCAGATCCAGATACGCAAGGGAGAAAAACAGACAGCAAGAGAAAACTGAGAGACAATGAGAGGCACAGAACTGTGAGCCTGTTGGGTTGATCAAGTCTGAGGTCTCACAGGAAAATAGGTTGTGCAGGCAGACAGACAGACAAACAAATGGACAGGAAAGGACAGATCTTTGCATTTTAAACACTTTCTCTAACAACTGGGACAGGGTCCTATTCTACCCTATTGCATGAGGAAGTTAATGAAGTAAATAGGGAGAAGCAAAGGCTGTTTTGAGGTGAAAGTCTGAAACCACTTTGGGCAGGAATTTAGGGTGAATACAGAGTACCACCTTGTCCTCATTAAAGACGTGTAAGGGGGTCCTGTGATCAAAGCATGGATTTCAGGGACCCCACAAGCGAAAGTGACAGCCACTAAGAAGGCTGTCTTCCAGGTCAGAAGTCTCAATGTTCAGGTAGCTAGCAGCTCAAAGGGTTTACGGGTGAGCAATCTAACACCAGGTTAATATCCCATGTGGCCACCAGTCTACTGACTGGGGGTTAGTGTGTAGGATACCTTTTAGGAATCTCTTGATGAATGGTAACTGAGCCAGTGACATCTTCTGTACTGGCTCAAGATAGGCCAAACTTGCACAGAGGTATACCTTCACTGCCAAGTACTGCAGACCTGAATTCGACAGTTCCAAGAGGCACTCCAACACCTTACTTGGTGGGCAACAGAAAGGGTCCAGATGGGACTTTGCACACCAGATGGAGAAGCATTTCAACTTAGCTGCGTAAGCCTTCTTGGTGGAAGGCTTATGTGCGGCTAAGAGGATTTCTGCAATTGTCTGGGAAATCTAAAACCTGCCCACTTCTTTCTCCTCAGGAGCCTGGCATGGAGATGAAGGGAGCACAGGTTGGGATGGACCAAAGATTGCTGTGTCAGAAGGTTCACTCATAGAGGGAGTTACCTCAAGGGAACTTCTGACAGCCTGGTGGTCAATGGAAATCATATCTGTTGAGGCCAGAATGGGACAATAAGAATCATCTTGCCTCCATGCCTCCAACTTGAGCAGCACCCTCTGAACTAAAGGAAGAGGATGATGAAGTGTACAGGAAGCGTCTTGTCCACTGCAGTCAGAATGCATTCTGACAGAAAATGCCAGGTTCTGGGTTTCTGAACCAGGATTGAGGCAGTTTTGTGTTGAGTGGGGACACAAAAAGGACCAGGTCCAGACTGCCCCACTCATTGAATAGTGACTGCACAACATCTGAACTGAAGCATCGTGCTTGAGGCACCACTCTCACATCCTCATGGCCTCCCTGCACAGAGGGTAGGGGAATGCTCCACCCTACTTGTTGATGTAATACATCACAGCTTTATCATCCGTCCAAAGGAAAATCATTTTGTGGCAGAGGACATCCTTCAGGATTTGGATAGTGTGCAAGACAGCTCTCATCTCTAAGATATTTATGAGAAGATGAGGTTCCTCCGGGCTCCACACCTGAGTGTGGAGGTCTTGACAGTGAGCTCCCCAACTGATCAGGAGTGCATCTGTGGTGATGGTGATCCAATATTTCAGTAGGTTAAGGGGTAGACCTTGCAGAAGCTTATCCAACTGTGTCCACCATGCAAGTGATTTTGTTTGAGGCTCTGTCACTTTATGTGGAGGATTCTTCTGGTTTACTGTACCCACTCTCAATAGTCCCTGTCCCTCTTCTCTCAAGTATTATTGCTGCTTAGCCTAACATCCACTGTTTGATGTATTTGATATGCTCTCTTAGTAATTGTTAAGTACGATTTTGATCATGTTTTTGTCCATTCAGACTGAATGTAGTAGCATTTAGCCTTCACCATTGATTATTCACTTGTTTAACTTGTAATTGTATGTATGATTTTTTGGTTTTTTTTTTACAATGTGGAACCTTTGTAAATGAACTGTTAGCTCAAAAGTTGTACTCTGAGATCACAATAAATAAACAATAAAATAAAAATAAATAAAGTTTGTGGGTGCATGGTCAGTGACCACTGTTTGCTACGGATGATGCCATGAGTCCCAGCATCCGTTACATTGAAAGGAGCTCGAACAGAGTTGTTTTCCGTGATGTAACGAGCCATCAAAAGATGTCATTTCTCCTGTTCTCCAGAAGGAAAACCCTTGCCCTGGAGGTATCCAGGAGGGCTTCTATGAAGAGGAGCTGCTGGGAAAGTGAACTGGCACCTTCCCCAAATCAGACCCCCTCCCCAGATATAAGCAACTGAGAAGCTGTGGTGACTGCTTCCTGTGCCTCCTGCCCGGAGGGGCTAGCTAGGAGCCAATTGTCCAGGTAGTGAAGATCTGAATGCCAAGGTTTTAGTGAACTCCTCCCTGAACATGTACTTGTTTAACCTTCCAAAGTTGAGAACTGGGCGCATGCTGCCTGTTATCTTGGAACCAGAAGGCAATGGAAATAGAAACCTGTGTTCCGTTCTGCTGTGGAACAATTTCTACTGCCCTGTTCCTGCAGAGGCCCTGTATCTCAAAAGTAAGAAGTTCTGACTGAGATGGGGACAGACTAAGCTGCCATCTGGGTGGAAGGTCTGGGGAAATCTCTGCGAAATTGGAAGAGTACCCCTCTTGGACAATCCTGATGACCTATTCGTCCACTGTAATGGACTTCCACTGGTTATAAAACTGAGTCAGACCCTCCCACCACCGAGAGGTGTCCACCTCAGACAACTGAGGTGGGACCTGAGCTGGATACTCAGAACTAGGTACAGGGCACCTTTGGGCCCTGTGTCCACTGCTGCATCTTATTCATGGCTGAGGAGTTGGTTCCTGATAAAGGCTCCTCAGCCTCTACCTTGAAAGGCCTGCCTGTTATGAAAATGTTGATGGTTCCTGTCCCTCTGAGGGGCAGCAGGAGCCAGCCTGGCTGTTTAAATGGCAGCCCTGATGTTCTGAGTGGTCTCCAGAGCTCAACCTGTGGGCCAAATGGATAAGCACCATCAAGGGGATGTTCATCACCTGCTGAGCATCGGGTGAGAAATACAGGTTACTCACCTGTAACAGGAGTTCTAGGAATGGTATATGTTGTTCATCCACATTGTCTGGCAGGTTTCTTGCTGCTTTAAATCTTGCCGGAAGGTCTTTAAGCTGTCTCCTCCCACCCACCTGGGTGGTAAAACTCTCGGCTCTGCCCCATGATGCCAGATCTAGCCCACTGGAAGCCAGGTTGTGCGTCGAAGCTGGGGAGGTCGGGTGGGTCGTGTGGATGAACAACACATACCATTCCTAGAACTCCTGTTACAGGTGAGTAACCTGTATTTCTAGGACATGGATATGTTGTTCATCCACACTGTCTGGCAGACTCCTAGCAGTTCTCCGGGAGGAGGGAGGCAAGGTGCACACCCCCTACTTAGGGAATAAAGACTGGAGAACTGAGGCCCCAAAACCAGCATCCCGGCATGACTCAAGGTCGATGTGGTAGTGGGTAATTAAGGTGTGTACTGACTTCCAGGTAACAGCCCTGCAGATTTCCTGGATAGGGACGTCCCTGGAAGCAGCCACCGATGCAGTGGTATGGTGGGTAGAATGAGCTCTTATCCCTCTGGGAGGCTCCATGCCCACCAACCTATAGCAGAGATCTATGCAGGAGGTGACCCACCTGCCTATCGTCCACTTGGCTGCAGGTCTGCCAGGTGCGGCTTCAGCATAGGTGACAAACAGCTGGCGAACCTCTCCCTGAACTTCAGCCATCCGCTCCTTGTAATAAGCGAGCGCTCTTCTAGGGTCCAAGGTATGGAGCTTATATTCAGCCTCCGAGATGTGATTGGGGTAGAACACTGGCAGAGTCAACACCTGGTTAAGGTGAAACTCCGACACCACCTTCGGAAGGAATTTCGGGTGCGGGTGCAGGACAACCTTGTCCCTGTGGAAGACCAGATAAGGAGACTCAATGGAAAGCACCTGGAGCTCTCCCATCCTTCTGGCTGATGTGATAGCCACCAAGAAGGCAGTCTTACACGACAGGTGAGAGATGTCACACCTGTGCATTGGTTCAAATGGCTTGCCCATGAGCTTAGCCAATACCAGCAGTAGATCCCACAGAGGAGGAGGTTCTTGCACTGGAGGGGATATGTGATCAAGGCCTTTGAAAAAGCACCCGACCACCTTCTTCTGTGCCACCGACTGCTTCCCGGCCCATGCCCGGTAAGCAGAGATGGCTGCCAGGTGCACCTTAAGGGTCGTCAACCGAAGCCCTTGCTGAGAAAGGGACCACAGGTAGTCCAGAATGCTTGCCAAGGAACAGGAGGAAGGGTCCAGGCCCTTGACCTGACACCAAATGGAGAATCTCTTCCATTTAAAGGTGTAGCATTTTCTAGTCAACTCCTTACGGATGCCTCAACAATGTTGAGGACCTCGTCGGAAAGACCCAAGGCCTGGAACCTAGCCGCTCAGGAACCAGGCTGTCAGTTGCAGGGATTGAAGGTCCGGATGGAATACCTTCCCCTGATTGACTGAGATCAGGTCCGGGCGGGTTGGAAGCCGCCTCAGGAGCCTGGAGCTGAGACTGAGGAGATCTAGATACCAGAACTGGTGGGGCCAGTCTGGGGCTATCAGAATCACCTGCGCATTGTCCCTCCTCACCTTGAGAAGCACCTTGTGGATCAAGGGAAATGGCGGAAGGTGTAGAAGAGGTCTGGGGTCCATGGCCTCTAGAAGGCATCCCCCTGCAGCGAGCCCTGCTGAGGGGGGCGGGCATGAAACAGTCTCAGCTTCACATTCTCCCTGGAGGCAAACAGATCTACCTGAGGCATGCCCCAGTGGGAGAACAGATCTTGTACTACCTCCGGCAGGATAGACCACTGGTGGGACGCAGCCTCTATCCGGCTTAGGGCATCGGCCAGAATACTGGAGGCTCCTGCCACATGGATGGCAAGGAGATTCGTCTCCAGGCTGCGCACGAGGGACCAAATGCGGACAGCTTCCCTGCACAGAGGCATGGAGTGCATTCCGCCCTGGCGGTTTAGGTAGTACATGGTCATGGTATTGTCCATCTGGACCTGGACCACTTGGCCCTGTACAAATGGAGCGAAGGTGGTGAGGGCTAGATGAACCACTCAAAGCTCCAGCAGGTTGATGTGGCATCGGGACTCCTGAAGGGACCAGAGGCTGTGCGCTCTGTGCTCCCCCAGATGGGCACCCCAACCCATCAGAGAGGCATTGGTTGATAGAGAGACCGTTGGCTCAGGGTGGACAAATGGGTTGCCCTCCTGCAGATGAGCTGGAACAGTCCACCACTGGAGAGCATTCCACATCCTCTGGGTCACTGTCACTTGCTGATCCAAAGGATCAGAGTGCTGTGACCATTGGCTGGCCAGTCCCCATTGTAGGGGACGCCATCTACCAACGGGCCCAACGGACCACTCTGGTGCAGGCCGCCATGAGGCCCAGGAGGCACAGGAAGTCCAGGGCAGGGCACAATTGCCCAACCTGAAATGATTGGGCAAAGGAGGAAAGAACCTTGGCCCTGTCCACCAGGAGCCATGCTCTGGCTTGCAGAGAGTCGAGCTCTGCCCCGATGAATTGCATCACCTGCTTTGGCACGAGTTCCGAATTCACCTCATTGATAAGGAGGCCAACTTGAGAGCAAACCTGGAGGGCCAGATCCCTGGACTGCTCCACCTCCATTCTGGAGGAGGCCACAATCAGCCAGTCGTCCAGGTAGGGGTACACCCGGACCCTTTCGGCTCCACAGAAATGCTGTCACCACTGCCATGCATTTGGTGAAGACCTTGGGAGCTAGAGAAAGGCCGAAGGGCATGGCCTGGAACTCATACAGGGATCCCTCTGCCCTGAAGTAGAGGAATCTCTGGTGGGACGGACGGATTGGGACATGAAAGAACGCATCCTGAAGGTCCAGAGAACAGAACCACATGCCTCATTCCAAGGATGGAATGATCTGAGCCACAGTGACCATCCTGAAGGTTTGAGACCTTAGGAACCTGTTCAGGTTGTGCAGGTCTAGAATGGGGCGCCAGCCCCCCGTCCGTTTCAGGACCAGGAAGTACCTGGACACAAACCCCAGGTCTGGTGGAGGGTCCACCACCTTCCTGATCACCTCCTTTTCGAGGAGCAGAACAATGTCAGCTCGATGAGCCAACAGTGAGGCTGCGGACCTCGTAGCCCTCCATGGGGTGACGGCTCAGAAGGGTGGGGCCTGCTCGAACTCCAGAGGCAGACCCTTTCCTACCACCTCCAACACCCAGCGGTCCATGGTGATAGCGGACCAGGCAGAAAGGAAGTGGCAGAGCCGTCCCCCCACAGGAGGAACCCAGGGGGGAGTGATGAAGCTGAGGGCGACACCCCTCAACCCGTCACTGGGTAGGCTTGGAGGAGGGACCGGCCGAGGGACCTCCTGGGCCTTTTCCTCCCTGCTTCCTGTTAGAGGAAGCCGCAGGCTTGGCTTTGGGGTGCCAAGCATGAGCATGCTGGCCCTGATGCTGGTGTTGCTGGGTCAGATGTGCCGCAGGTGCAGAAGGGCGAAAGGACTTATATTGCTGACAATGGCCCTTGTCCTTCTGGGTGGAGGTGACCGAGTCCAGGGTAGTGTTGGACTTTTCGATCCACTGGAGGTGGCCTTCCACTCCAGGGCTGAACAGGTCAGTCCCCAAGAAGGGGACGTCCACCAATTTGTGCTGGGTATCTGCCGTGAAGGTGGATATCCTCAGCCATGCTCTGCGGTGCATGGCCACTGCGGCCACTGCGGCCACTACTGATCAGGCACAGGAGTCTCCAATGTCAAGAGCCATTTGGAGCTGCTGTTTTTCCACTGCCCTTCCCTGATCCCGCACCTGCTTGACTGTAGTCTACCGGTCGGCCGGGAGATGAGGGATCACCTCATCCAGGGAGCCCGTGAGGGTGTGGGAGAAGTGTACCATCAGCACGGCCGAGCTGGCCTGACGGAGGCCTAGGGAGGATGCAGCGTACACCTTGCACCCAGCATAGTCCAGCTTTTTGGACTCCTTGTCGGGGGGGCTTGTCCACATCCCTAGCATTCCCGGAACGCCGGAAAACACTATTGGTGACCAAACCCTCCGAAGAGGGGTGCTCCGAAAAACGGGACAAAGAGCTGATAGGGACCGCATACTTCCTGGCCATCCTGGCCAAAGGCGCAGGACAGAAAGCCAGCCACTGCCAAAGCTCCAAGGCTAGGCCAACAATGGCTTTAGCCACCAGAAAGGCCTCCGCAGGTGAATCCCCTTGGTCCAGTATCTCCGTGAGGGGATGTTTGGCCCACTTGGATATGGGCTCGAGCTGCATCCTGGTGGACTCTGAGATGAGCCAAAGCAGACCCATGAATGACGATGGGCTCTTGTCCATCGACTGCCCCCCGGAGGACTCCAGGTCAAGGGGTCTGGAAAACAGGGAGGAGTCGTTGTCAGACTCTGAGGAGTCTGCGAAGAGCTGCCTGGGGCCTGAGCCACCCTCCACCTGCCGAGGACGGTCGGGAGTGAGGGTGACCGACAACCGGTGGGGCAGATCCTGACCCGACCGAGAGTCCTTGATCGGTGCCCCCAACTTCAGTTATGGAGCAGCTGGTTTTGGCTGAACAACTGGTCCAGGCTTGGGCACCTCGACTACCGCAAGGGGTTGTTTCGGCCTTCCGGGTGACAGCCACTTAATGGCCGGGGAAGGCGACGGTGTTGGCTTGTTCCCAGACAAAAGGAGCTGCTGCCACATTAAGTCCTCGTAGCCTCTACGCAATTTACACTGAAGCCTCTCCTCTTCCAAGGAGGAAGACGAGGATGAGCAGCGCTGCCACTTTCCTCAGTGCCGAGACCGAGACCGCCGATGTCGGCGGGATCGGCTGGACCGAGACGAGGTCCGAGACCGAGACCCTCGGTGTTTCGAGGGTGGGGCTGGGAGGGCAGGGACACCCGCCTCCTCAGCTCAGGAGCCTTGACCGGGACTCTGGCACAGGAGGCACAGGCAAGTCTCGGTTTCCACCTGGGGAACGGTGATGAAGGGTTGTCGGCTTCACCAGTCGACAGCCTGTCCGATGGGTTGAAAAAATCTCGGCAGCGTCGTGGTGTCTCGGATGGCTGACCTGATGGGGACACTGAAGCCAGCGGCCTTAGCCGCAACCTCGATCAAGTCGAGGCCGACTGTCCGGGAAGGGGACCTCCACCTCACGAACGTCGACGGTGGGACTTACCCTTCGAGTCCTTCTTTCTTGACCGAGAAGAGTGTCCTGATGGCCCCTCTTCCTTCATGGAAAGGGATTGGCAAAGCTCCTTAAAAAAAGCTGTGTAGGAGGATCCCAGAGAGAGCAGGATAAATACCGTGACCGAGGAGGATGAGGATGCAGCCTGGGCCGCCTCCTCCTCGTGGGCGATCATCTGCTTGAGTTGCTCAGCAGAGCCAGCCACCGCAGACACCGCCCAATGGGCCTCCTTAGACTTCAACAGCAGGTAGCGCTTTTCGGGGTGCCCAAGTTGTAACTGGGCAGCTCGGTCTTCAACGACGTTGGCCGAGAACGATCTATACAACTCGCAGGCCTGTGGGTCATGATCAAGGCCGAGGCAGTAGACGCACATGGAGTGCGGGTCTGTCCTGGACATCTTCTGCCCGCATGGGCACCGCCAAAAACTGGGACTCGATTTGTCCATCGCAGCTACGAGGGAAGAATTTGACCGAAGTCTAGAGAATTTTAAAACTACTTTCGGGTGAACCGAAGAATTAGGATCCAGTCTATACGCAGAGCGTTAAGGAGGGAACCTGAGCTTCCAAGTGGTAAGGAGGATCTGGTGTCATGGGGCGGAGCCGAGAGTTTTACCACCTGGGTGGGTGGGAGGAGCCAGCTTGAAGACCTTCCGGCAAGATTTAAAGCGGCAAGGAACCTGCCAGACAGTGTGGATGAACAACATATCCATGTCCCTAGATCCTGATGTTCTGGGCCAGAAGTGTCACCTTCTACAAATGCCAGTGGCAGCTGTCCTAAAGGCAGTGTCATAGACATCCATAGAAGCTTTCAGCTGATTATTGGACTATATGTCCCTGGTAATGGAGCATTAGATTCCGGGAGGCTCTCAAGCATTGATTTGAGTGTGTTTCACAGGGTGTACTCGTACCGATGAGTGTAGGAACTCAAGACGTAGAAGTCTGCTTTGGTCCACAGTTGAAGTCTGAAATGCTATGGTGGATCCCATGTCCCTGAGGAAAGACTGGAAAGAAAGATCTTCCATCACAGGCTCCGCTAATACAGAAGGCTTGCGTTCCAGCCCTTAAAAATGAGTCATCTGCTGCATCTTTGACAAAAGCAGGACAGGGTGAGACTCATCAAGATCCACTTCTACCCTAGAAGAACCTCCAAAAGGCAGGTCTAGGCCAGGAATCACAGGAGATGGTGCCACCAGGATTGGCGTCAAGGATTCAGTGCCATCGCTGGCACCACATGCAGCGCCGGCACCAACTACGGCACCGGCACCAGCACCACTGCTGATCCTAGATCTGAAGAAAGGGGAAATGAAAAGCAGTACCTGTGCCGGCCCCTGCAGGGAAGAAGGTGGGGGGATAGGCACATGGAGTTGGTGTTACTGGCACTAGCACTGGAGAGGGCTCTGCATGCACATTCTGGTCCGACCAACCTGGCCGCAGCCTAGCGGCTCTGAGGCCCAAAGGCCCTAGAACCTGGTCCACTGGTCAGGTCAACCAGGCAGACGCCTTATCCACTGCTCTAAAAGAGTGTCCCAGTGATGAAACTGCTCAGCAGAGCCCCAGTCGTGGACAGAGACGAGATCTGGTGTCAAAGATCGCAGCCATTAAGAATGGAGCCCAAGAGGATCCCACCGGAGTCGTGTCAGGCCTACTGCTCTCCACCACTGATGATCCTCAAGCAGACGTACCAGAGGGCAACCTCGAGTGGTACCATTTCTTCTTTGACCAACGGGACGAAGAAGAACTTGAGGTAGAGTGGAACTGGGTCCCTGATCAGGGTCGGGCCTGCTACTTTTTGTGCTTCAGGTGGACTGTCCTCCCCCCCAAGCACTAAACTGCCCATGGTTGGACCCCCCCCTCCATAAAGGGTGGCAGACCATACACAGCCCCACTGCCAGAACAGCTTTCAAACAAAGTCTCCCTACTGTCAACACTATCATCTACAGTTGACTCAGTTGATGGCATGCTGAAATTTTTCTTCAATTAGACTTTTCTTCATCATCTTTTTTTTTCAGATAAGAAAACAACACTAAAAGTAGTTTGTTAATCAAATACTGAACAGCTATAGCTGCTGTCATCTAGATGAAGACTCGACTCCCAACAAGCGAGCAACTTCATCACTGAAGTGCACTCGACAACTGGAAAAAAGGAACTGAGGCAGTTGGAGGGTTTGTTTGTTTGTTTATTGTTCTAGGAATTACTACCTTTGAGCCAGAGGGTCTTTTACAAAGGTTCCACGTCAATTAGGTACAGTACAAAAGGTTACATAGATAACACAACAATTTGTGTTGTGTCAAGAGCAAGAAAACATATACAAATACATATCAAATCATTTGTGCAAAAGGACATGAGATATCAATAATCACATTATTATTACAAGAAAGAGGTCATGCCAGATTAGGAGAAACAAATAGGAAAAGTCCAGAAAGAGAGGGTAAGTGAAAGGTGTGAGGAGCAGACAATAGCAGGAGAAAAGGTTTCCCAAACATGTCTTTGTCAAATAGCAGGACAGGGTGGGTAGTGAGAAAATAGGAGGGTTTAATCAGGGCAGTCACAGGAGCTGGAGGTGGCAAGGTGAAGAAAAAGCCTTGATTTGAAAATACCTAGAGAGGTGGAGGCAGTTATGCAGTGCTGAGGGCATTTAGCCAGCTGAGGCACGATAGGCAAATGATCTTTGTCCCTGAGAAGTCCGGCATCGGGGACTTGGAGAGGCTGGTGTTCTGATCTTCTGGTAATCCGGTGCTAGCGCCGGGCATAACAGGTCTTGGATACAGGGTGGAGTGAGGCCCAGAGTGGATTTTTCACCATCAGGCAGGTAAGGTACTTTATCCGGTTTGAGAGTCGCAACCAACCTGAGTCAGCATAGAGTTCATGTGTGCACGTCGATGTGCACCAGTGAGCAACCGACAGGCCTTATTTAGGGATGTTGTAATGCGACTAATGCTGTAGTAGTAGCAGATCCATATATAACTAAGCCATAATCAACAACTGAGATGATAGAGATTGGATGGCAATCCTCAGTGCAGAGAATAGGTAAGAAAGCTGTCGGTTCCGATACAGAATCCCAATTAGCTGATTAATAGTTTTGCTGTACTATCAATGTGAGTTGCAAAGGTTAGGCCTTGATCAAAGTTGATTCCAAGATATTTGAAAATTGGCACTTGTTCAAGGGTATTTCCTAGGTATGTATTAATGGTGAGTGGGACTTGCCGTTTCTTGTTTTCTTGGGTTAGAAGAGCATGGATTTAGTTTTTGTGGTTTAGAACCAGCTTATGTTCAAGGAACCACATCTCAACTTTGGAAAAAGCATGCTGAAGGTTGAGGCGAAGAGGTTTGGATCTTTATGAGTGGCAAGAATCACGGCATCCGGCATAGAGGATTATTTGTTCAGGGCAGGATTTGGGGAGGAGTTTAGGAAAAGGCTGAAAAGGAGGGGCCCAGGATGGATCCCTGGGGAACTCCTGAGCGAACCGGTTTGAGTCTGAGAGAACTCCAGCTATTTTACAGATTGAGAGCGCTGAGCAAGGTAATTTTTACCCAGTCACCAGGACCCTGCAAGAGCCCTAGGGATAGTAGTTGTTTGATAAGTAGGCCATGGTGAACTGTATCAAATGCCTTGGTTAAGTCAATGTAGACTGCTCCAGTTAGTTTCCTTTGTCCAGGCATTGTGGATTGCTCCTGAGAATTCAAGTAGGCAGTCGATGTTGTGCCCTTTCCTAAATCCATGCTGCTGAGTGCATAGGATGTTGTGCTTTCCAGGTAGTCTGAAAGTTGGTCCGCCACCAAGCGTTCAAGGGCCTTAGAGAGAGGTGGTAGTATTGATATCGGGCGATAGTTACCAGGCAGTGACTTATCACCACTTTTGTGCACCGGAGTGACAACTGCAGTTTTCCATTTCCTAGGGAATTGGCTGTAGCAGAGGGAGAGATTGAAAATTTTTGTGAGGGGGAGCAGTACTTCCTCCAGAGTGAGGGACAGAAGTTTAAGGTCAATAGTGTCGCTGCTTGCTCGGGACTTTTGAAATGGCCTTCTTTACATATTTATAGACTTCATGTGCCTTTACTAGTTTGAAATGGAAGGGTGGTTTGGTTGGAGAGGCAGTAGTAGAAGTAGAAATTGGAGGGTCAGCATCAGTGAAGAAATCAGATGAGAGGACACCACTAAGGTCCGTGAAGGTATAATTTAGGGTGTTTGCAATGATCTCTGGGTCTAATGTAGTGGTTCCATCCATTCATTATGTAGGAGAGGATTTGGACTGCTGACCTATGATATTCTTTATATTGTCCCAGAAGGATTTCCTTAGCCCCAGGAGTTGGAGGGCATTCTTGAAGTAGGAGCTCTTCATCAAGCGGATCTGTTTAGTACAGTGGTTACGAGCCTGTTTATACTTTTGAATGTCCGACAGAGTGCCAGTAGCTCTTGCAGTGGGCCAGAGGTGATCCTACTTTGAGTTGTGCCAATAGCTTCGCCGTGGAGCCAGGGATTTGTGGAGTGCTTTGATTTGGCGCTTTTACTGGTGCATAGGTGTCACAGGCAGTGTTGAAAGTAGAAATAAAGTAATCAAGGGCTAGGTCAACATCTTGAGTTTGTAAATCAAGGACCAGTCTATCTGCCTAAGACAGGTCTTGAGATGAATAAGGTTGCCATAAGGTAGGACTCTGCTATAGATGGTTTTGGAGTCTTACGAAACTTATTTGTCCAGGTACATATTATTGGAGAGTGATCACTGGGCGAGTCAGGAGAACACCCATTGGTTATATGGGTAGGGTGGCTGGTAAGGATCCAGTCAATGAGGGTGCTGGTCCCTGATTTGTAGTTTTCCTGGTAGGGAGTTTACCACTTGTGTTAAATTTGCTGCTAGGATAGCATCTTTGTTTGACCCTGCATCAGGAGCAAGCCAATTTATATTAAAGTCCCCAAGGAGAAGGAGTTCGATGTCAGTAGGTTGTGTACTTACGAACTCGAGGACAGCCTGTAGGCCAGAATCAGGATCTTTTGGTGGGATATAGACAACAGAAATCGTGAGGACTTTGTTTTGGGCACCAAGTAGTATCTTGATAGGGAGGAGTTGCACTGAGGTTTCTGTGGTGGGGTAAGAACCAGGGAGACAGGTGAGGTAGTCCTTTATGTAGATTGCAGACCCTCCACCCCTTTTCGAGGTCCTATCCAGCCTGAATATCTTGTAGCCTTGTATAGAGATGGCATGATCCTGAGTATTAGGTGTCAGCCAAGTTTCGACGATGGCAAGGATATCTGGGTTGTGCTGGCTGGCAAAGATTTGAAGGAAGGCCAGTTTTGGGAGGAGAATGCAGATGTTTAAGGTAGCAATTTTGAGCACCCCCTCCATTTTGGCAGGCTTTGTTGTACTGTAGGAGACAGGGCCAGGATGTGAGTGGACACTTCCTGATATTAAGAGGAGGAGGAGTAGGAGTTTAAGAGACAGTTGCTGTACTTCGTAGTCAATAGAATTACACTTCTGAGGCTTATGCGGCTTGGACCAGTGCAGGCGTCTAGGGACCCAGAGCAAGGAGGTTGTTAGTAATAGAGGATGATATGCCCATTTATCCTTGTTGTAGGTTGTCAGTTGCACCCAGTCACTTGCAGATAGGTACCTGGTGGTTAAGTCAAAAGCCAAAAGAATGATCAACAGCTGAGGTCCAGAGTCACTGAAATGTTAAAATTCCTGAAGGTGATTAACTGTGCCTGCACATATGCAGGATGTGAAATCCCTTTGTCTGTATGCTGCTTTGTCATTCAAACAGGTTGCTGAAAAGCCCACATACAGATCATGGAGCAGGTGAGACGAAAGTGTGGATTCCAGCAGGACCCAGAGTCACCAAGGTTGTCAGATGTAGTTGCTTCACTTATGTTTTGCTTGAGATAGCTTCCAAAAAGTTGATTTTAAAATGAAGATAAAGATACCTGATGATGATTTTTTTGCAGAAATCCAGTCCAGGAGACTTTCACGGATGTAGTGAGCAAGAATGGTATAGTTACCACAAGCAGAAAAACATGTAAATCCACAAAAACTAAGCTGCAGACACAGACAAACACAAGCAGCCACCACACAGACCCAGGGGGAGTGGCAATGAAGCTTGAGCTGAGATAACCTATATGGCATGAGCCAGTCATGCATGCACAGGCCTACCTTGGCACTGGCCTTCCTGAAGATTTTTGGTTCCCACTGGGTCCTAGCACCTCAGGTGTAGTCCCATTAGTGTGAATTTTGGTGGAGACTTTAAGTCCAGGAAGATCTTCAACTCAAATGTGGCGAGAAGCTCAAAAGATTTATGAGTGAGCAAATCCAGCATGAGATTAATATCCCAGGCGGCAACCACCTTCCTAATTGGAGGCCTTGTATGTACAATACCTTTGAGGAATCTTTTTAATAAAGGCAGCTGGGCCAGAGACATTTTGAACTGGCTCGTGATAAGCAGAAAGCGCGCAAAGGTGTACCTTGACCACTGAATACTGCAGTCCTGTATCTGAAAGATCTAACAGGTACTCCTCCTCAGGAGCCAGGCATGGAGATGAAAGGAGTGCAGATTGGGATGAACCAGGGATCCCTATGTCAGAAGGTCCATTCATAGAGGCAGTTGCCTTGGAGGGCCCTCCTACAATTTGCTGATTAATGGAAACCAGATCTGTTGAGGCCAGTAAGATGCAATTAGACTCGTTTTGCCACCCTGTGCCTCTAGTCTGATCAGCACCCTCTGAACTTGCGGTAGCAGGGGGAATGCGTACAGAAAGCATCTTGTCCACCACAGTCTGAATGCATCCTGACAGAAAACAACAGGTTCTGGATTTCTGCAGCAGAATAGTGGCAGTTTTGTGTTGAGTGGGAATGCAAAAAGTTCCACGTCCAGACTGCCCCACTCATTGAAGAGTGTTTGCACGACATCTGGTACAAGCAACCAACTCTGTTCTGCTGAGGTGATCCACCAGATTGTTTTGAATTCCTGGGAGATAAGACTGCCTGAATCAGAGCACTGTGTTTGAAGCACCATTCCCATACCCTCATGGCTTCTCTGCACAAGGGGCAGGAGTGGGCTCCCCTGTTTGTTGATGTAATACATCACCACCTTGTTGTCTGTCTGAAGAAGGATTATTTTGTGACAGAGGACATCCTTCAGGGCTCGAACAGCATATAGGACCGCTCTCATTTCCAGAACATTGTTGTATAGTTGAGACTCCTCTTGAGTCCATACTCCCTGAGTGTGGAACTCTTGGCAATAAGCCCACCAGCTGATCAGAGATGCACCCATGGTGATGGTAATCTGAGACTCTGGAGGGGCAAAGGGCAGACTTTGACAAAGGTTGTCCTCCTGAATCCACCGTGCAAGTGATCTCCTCAGAGGTTCTGTCACCTTGATGGGGTAATACTGCGGATGTGACGTTGGGGACAACTGTGTGCTGAGCATCCACTGAGTGGTCCTCATGTGCAATCAAGCCAGAGGCACTGTGGAAACGGACGAGGCCATGAGACCCAACATCCATTGCATGGGTGAGCTTACACAGGGTTGCTTTCTCCAATAAGTGAGTCATCTGGAGAATGTCATTCCTCCTGTCCGCCGAGAGAAAGACCCTCACCTTGGAAGTGTTGAGGAGTGCCTCTATGAAGAGGAACTGCTGACAGGCTTGATGCTGTAACTTTTCCACAGTTCAGCAGAACCTCCATGGAGGTGAGGAACTGCGATGACGTGCAGACAACATCCTGCATCTCTTGTCTCGATGGGCTTGCTAGGAGCCAATTGTCTAGGTACGGAAAAACTTGAATGCAGAGCTTTCAAAGATGTGCAGTGAGAACTGCAAAACACTTTGTAATAACTCAAAACGTCGGGGAGAGTCCAAAAGGCAGGACTCTGAACTGGTAGTGTTGACCCAAGGCCATAAAGCGGAGGTACCTGTGGTGACTGGGGTGTACTAGAATTTGCTGGTAGTTGTCCTGCATATCCAGGGATACCAGCCAGTCATGTTGCTGGAGAAGTGGAAAAAGTGTCCCCAAAGAGACCATCTTGAACTTCTCCCGGAACAAGAACCTGTTTAGCTTTCTGAAGTCTAGAATGGGGCACATGCCGTCTGTTTTCTTTGGGACTAGAAAGCAATGGGAGTAGAACCCTGTGTTCCATTCCTCCCTGGGAACTACTTCCACTGCCCTGTTTTGAAAGAGGTCCTGAATCTCTGAGGTGAAAAGGTCTGACTGCACGGCGGAGAGACTGTGTTGCCGCCTGGGTGGACTATCGGGGGGGATCTCCGAAAGGCTTAGCGAGAACCCATCCCGGATAATCCGGAGGACACACCTGTCTGTTATAAACTTCCGTTGGTTGTAAAACTGAGTCAGATGACCTCCCACCACTGAGGGAAATTTCACCTTGGGCAGTTCAGGTGGGACCCGGGTCAATGTTTTCAGAGGGTGGTACTTTGCACTTTCGAGCCCTGTGCCTTCTGCTGCATTTTCTTTTGCAACTGAGGGGGCTGGTTTTTGTTAAAGGTCTCTCGGCCTCTACCTCAAAAGGACTGCCAGTTACGGAACTGACAATGGTTCCCGTCCCTTTGTGGAGCTGAAGGAACAGGTCTGGCTGTTTAAATGGCAGTCCTGGTCATCTGAGTGGCCTCTACTACTTACTTAAGTTGAGGGTCAAACAGTCAAGTACATTAAAAGGGACATTCATGACCTGTTGTTGAGTATCATAAGAAAATCCTGATGTTCTGAGCCAGGAGTGCCACCTGATACAAATCCCGGCAGCGGCATCTCTAGCAGCAGTGTCATAGGCATCCACAGAAGCTTTCAGCTGATGGTTGCTGGATTGTATGCCCCTGGTAACAGTTTGCAGAAGCTCCAAGGTAGAGTCAGACTCCAGAAGATTCTTAACCATTGATTTCAGAGAGTTCCAAAGCACATTTTCATATTGGGAGAAGTGTACTTGATAACTGGCAATGCGCATGCCCAGAGTTGCAGCTCCGAAAGCCCGTTTCCCTAAGGTGTCAATTTTATGAGATTCCTTATTGATAGGATGTGCTGATGCTTCCTGAGGGAGAACAGCCTTGTCGTTCTTTACAAGGACAACCAAAGTATCTGCAATTGGTTGTGATGCTAAGAAAGGTCTGTAGTTGGGTGGGGGTCATACTTCTTGTCTGCGGACTTGGCCACAGAAGAAATCAGAGCCGGCCTCTCCCACACTGCCTGTGATAAGGTCTCAAAGGGGGGGGGAGAGTATCATCGAGGCACAGGTCAGGAAGCATTGAACAACCAGGAACAGTTGTAAAACTCGCAACAAGAGTTTTATTAATAATAACAATAAAATAGAAAAATAAAATTGTTCAGAATAACTATTTACAATGGCAATAGAAACACAGAAAACAGTCTCCTTCTGAGTCTTTCTTCTCAATTTCCAATCTCAGTCTCTGCCTCTCTCTTTTGCAAAACATTGCAGTTCCTTTTTATAAGTCTGTGCAGGAACGCGTTAAGAAAATACTATGCTTCTCACACAGTGTTCTTGTAAGTTTCCAATGTTCTTGTCAGTTTCAGCAGGTGCAGCAAAAAGAACATTGTGACCCAGAACTGACCTCTTGTTTACACCTTCTGCAAAAGGCTTGAAAAATGCATCTCAGGTTAACCCCTTGAGTTCTAAATAGCTTTACAGTCATGTCAACAGTATAACTATATTCCGCTTTAGCTTTGCAATCATTTCAACAGTAGATCTATATACAGTTTTAAACAAAGGGATCCCAGTATCAATTACATTTCCACAAAATGATTCAAATATATTTTTATACCAGCAGATATGCAAGGGAGGAGAAAAGACAGAACAGCAAGTGAGGGTAGAGAGATAGCGAGAGGCAGAGAATTGCAAGACCATTCGGGTGATCAAGTCCTAGGTCTCACGGGGAAAATGTGGTTGCTGATCCAGACAATGAAGAGACAGAAAAGGAGAGAATAGAACAGATCCTTGTATTTAAACTCTTTCTCCATAACAACTGGGACAAGGAGGCATTCAACTCTGTCACAGAAAAGAGGTGTAAGGCTCATAGAGACGTTAGAAATATGAAGGAACTCTAGGCACAAAAGCTGACATGGGTCCACAGAGGAGGTCTGTAGAGCCAGGGTTGTCCCACGTTTCTGAGAAGAGACTGGAAGGAAAGATCAACTAGGGATTCAGCTGGGATGGAGGACTTCTCGTCCAAGCAGACAGATGAGTCATCCTCGCCATCATCAGACAAAATAAGGTCAGGCTCAGACTAATTATTCTCCACCTCTTCCCCGGAGAAATCAGGCCTTGAAAGGCTGAAGCCTTGCCTGGACAAGGGGTAGACTGGAGACGCTGGAACTGCTATAGGGGAAGACCTTGGTACTGCTTGGCACGAAAAGCCCTGATGCTGCAACTGGCACTGAATGCCACACCCAGCACAAAAGAACACCCTGCCAGGTGCAGAACAAATGTCCGAGAAACACTGCCAGACCTGGAATAAGAGGGGAAGGGAAGTGGTACCTGTGCCAGCCTCTGAGAGGAGTCATTAGGGGGAAAGGCATGTGGAATGGGCATCAACAGCACCAGTACCAGCGAGATTGGAATATCCACCACCGACAGTGAATGCACGTCCCATCCTGAAGGTCCCAACCATGGCCCAGCGACTCCCAGACCCGAGCACCCCAGAACTGGGCCCACCAGAAGGGAAAAACGAGACAGACACTGTACCCACTGCTCCATAAGAGTGACCCAGTGATGAAACTGGTCACCAGAAACCCCACATGAGAACAGAGAAGGGCTCCAGTGTCAAGAGTCTCAGCTGTTAAGAGCAGAGGTCACCGGGACCCTGGAGGTGTCGGGGTGGGCCAGCTGCTCTCCACTACCAAACACTCCCTTGCAGACGTACCAATGGGCAACCTTGAGTGGTACAGCTTCTTCTTCCTCTGCCAGAAAGAAGAACTCAAGGTCCAGCGGTGCCGGGTCCCCGACCGGGAATGGGCTTGCTTCTTTTTGTGCTTATGTGAGGACTGTCCTTCCTCCTGAGCACTGGACTGCCAATGGTCAGATCCCCCTCTGAAAAGGGCTGCAGACTGAACACAGCCCCACTGCCAGAACAACTTTACAGTGAAGTCTGCCTACCGTCACTGAGATCATCCATGGTTGACTCCGTCGATGGCAGGGCTGAGAGGAAAAACTTCTTTCTTCTTCAATAAAGAAAATAGAATGACAATACTAAAATGAACTGAACGACTATAAGCTGCTGTCGTACAGATGGGAAGATTTGACTCCGAGCGTTGTTCATCGCAGAAGCACACTTGATGGCAGGAAAAAAGGAACTGAGGCAGTTGGAGGGTCGATGCCAAGGCAGCCTACACAGGCGCGAGCTAATCTTGTGGTGCCATGCATGCGTGATCCTACCACGGCGCCGGCCCTCCTTAATATTTTTGGCTCCCGTAGGGTCCTAGTGCCTCCGGCTAGAACCCAGAAGTATGAATAAACAGTGAAGACTTTAAGTCCAGGAAGATTCTGTAGTTTTTGGGTAGAAATATAGTTTGCAGTACAACCTTATCTCTAAGAATGATATGATAAAGCTCCTTACATGACAACCTAGAGCCTGCTAGCCTATAACATGGAACACACAGCTACTCTGTCTCTACTACCTGATCGATGCTCTTTTCCTCACCCCCCTTTTGACTCCACCTATCTCCACCTCTCTGACTTGTACATATGTAATATATTTGTATTTTTATGTATTCATTATTTGTAATTGCTACTTGGTTAATTCTTGCTACGGATCTCCACCTTAGACCATTATCCACATTGGAATGTTATGAAAATATTCAAGCTTGCGATCCGACGTCCTGGGTTCTGGAACGGACCTGGAAGTTGGAAGGCCGGCTCTCTAGGCTGGCTCTCCTTCTTGGGGGGAGATGTCTGGCCTGTTGGGCAACTTCTTGCAGAGGCCTGGGGAATCACCAGGAAAGACTGGTGCCTGCTTGCATTGGAGGCAAGACAGATGCTGGCATCACTGCACGCCCCGCCTCCCAGGGGATCATAGCCAAACAAATTCCGGTCCCCCAGCCATGACACCCTGCTCCACCACCGCTCCCACTGCCACCAGTGTCTGCCAGGGGGTCCTGCTCCCGTGGCCCCACCCTAGGGGGCAAGCCAGGACTCGATTTCATTGACTGTTTGGGGGGTCCTGAGGGGGTAAGCCTGAGTATGGTGGGTTGGCACGCAGGGCAGGGGCTGAGCTCCACTATGAGCATAGGGGGGCCGGACCCAAAAAGTATAATCAATAAAAAAAAATATATACACCTGCATGACACCCCTGGATGGCGCCCCCCCCAATTCCAGTTCTGCTACCAGTGCCACAGATATCTAAATTTATAGGACACTGAACAAAGAACTTTGTCTGTCCCATATTCCTATCTGTAGAAAATCTTAATTTCAACAGTGAAGCTCTTCCAGATCAGATCCTCAACTGTCAGGCATACCTGCCAAAAATAAATGTTATGTAAGAACTTAACGTAACAGTAGATCTTTGAGAGACTCTCTTTCATTAGGCTACACCTTTGGAACTATAAGCTGTCAGCATCAGGACCACTCAGAAACCCTCTTTCTAGCTGGGGGCCACTCACAATCACATGCAGGATCTACATACACATAACATGGACCACCACCTCTCAGTTCCCTGCCAGAGATTAGCTTCAGAGGACCTCCAGCTGTGAGGAATCAGAAAATGAGCCCCAGCACCAAACATACAAGAAAAAGCATGGGGCTTGAGACAGGATGCATGTAGTAAGGTTTTAGGCACAGCAATTGATATGATCCTCACTGAAAGCAAAAGGGGGGAGGAGGGAGGGTATTGCGTGGCCTAATGAAGAGATTCTCATGAAGATCTACTGATACAGTAAGTTCTTACGTAACTGTTCTATCTTCTTTGAGGATATTTCCTCCATTAGGCCATACCTTTGGAAAGATTTTCAGGAAGTACAAAGTAAACTGGGAGGGATCTATGACTGTACAGTGACAAAAGTTTTGACGACCGACGGTATAGTGAAACCTTTATGTTGACCGCACTTGCAGTCGGCATAAAGGTAGTCACTGCCTACCATGTTTTCTTTGGGGGGCTTTGTCCCCGAACCCCCCAAACAGAGGGCTGCACCCCCCCCGCACCCCCAATTAATATAATCAACTCCAAGTCAGAACTGATTAGGGGAGGAGGTGCAAGACCCCCAGAAAACTGTGCTGGGATCCAGCGCTGACACACAGCGACCTGTCGCTGTTGTCGCTCGCTGTCTGGGCAGTATGTAATCAAAAGGGAAAGCCTTGCAGTACAGCCAGCCCAAAACCAGCACGTCTATGAGAGGTGATGCCCAGGCTGCAATATTGAGGGGAAAGTATGAACAGTGCTCCATGTTGCTACAGTAAATATGCCAGCAGCAGGGACACTTTGAAAGAAGAAATAGCTAAGCTGATGGCGTTTCCTTCAGCTGGTCCAATGAGGGCAATCAATGGTGGGAGAAAGAACTAAGGAGTGATGGGGCAGTTGGTCCGATGAGGATGATCGACAGTGGAGGAAAGAACTGAGGAGTGATGGGTTCACCCACATTATGTAAGCATAGATACTGTGTGTCACTGTGTGCAGCACCTGGCTAACAGAAAGTTTCTGAGTTGTCCTGATGGTGATGGCTTATAGTTCCAAAGGTGCAACCTAATGGAGGAACTATCCTTGAAGAAGTTCATACCTACACCCTATTATGTGTTATGAATGTAGACTGCTTCTTAGAAACATGACAGTATCCAACCTGGGGAGTCTCCTCTACTCAAGAACCAGGGGACTAATTGCATCAGCTCCATACTTTGGTGGAACACAAGTCTATGGCGCAGATGCTCCTGCTAAACTAGAAGACAGACCAGCTCCTGATCTGCCAAATTGGCAAGACTGAAAAACAACAGCCTTTTTGACTGCACTGCAGCTATTAGGAAAAAAATGTTCCACAAGATCCATACTAGCTGGACGCACCCAGGGAGTAGTGGTCTGTGGGGAGCTCTCGAACCCTAGAGAGGTTAGTAGTGGGGTACCGCAGGGCTCGGTCCTGGGTCCAATCCTGTTTAATGCATACATATCGGACATCAGGGAGGGTATAGGGTGTAAAATGAGTCTCTTCGCTGATGACTCCAAGATGGGAGCAGTAGTTGAGGGAGAAGAGGGGAGGTTGGCCCTGCAAGGGGACCTGGACACCCTGGAAAGCTAGGCTCACACATGGAAATTAAATTTCAATATCACCAAGCGCAAGGTGTTACATCTTGGGTGGGGAAACCCTAAACACAGGTACACTCTGGGAGGGAAGGCGCTGGAGGCCTCAATAGGGGAAAAAGACCTAGGGGTCATGGTGGATGCATGTATGAATAACTCTGAGCAGTGCAGGAGAGCGGCTAGCAAGGCAAACAGGATGTTGGGATGCATTGTAATGGGGATCACCTCTAGGAGCAAGGAAGTGATTCTGCCACTATACAATGGACTGGTTAGACCACACCTTGAGTACTGTGTACAGTACTGGAGACCACACTTGAAGAGGGTCATACAGCTCCTGGACAGGGTACAGAGGAGGGCAACTAAGATGATACGAGGGCTAGGGGATTTGACGTATGAGGACAGACTTGAGGAGCTCTGCCTGTTTTCATTGGAGGAGAGAGAGAAGAGAGGGCATGATTGAGGTCTTCAAGTACCTCAAGGGAATAAATAGGGTAAACATGGAGGGGATCTTTAGACTAAAGCAGGGAGGTATCACCAGAGGGCATGGTTTGAAGTTGGAAGGTGGAAGGGTGAGGGGGAAAAGAGGAGGAGGAGGTTTTTCACTGAGAGGGTGGTGGACCTTTGGAATGCACTGCCTGGTGAGCTGGTTCAGAGATCCACAGTGGAGGGCTTCAAGAGAGGGTGGGACAGACACAGAAAGTGGATGTATCAGATGATGGCCTGTCCCAGGGGGGTGGGGATGGATGATAGGGGTTTCAGGGACGCAAGGGGAGGGAGGGCCTCGGCACCCAACTAGGGATCTGAGATTCGAGCAGACTCGATAGACCATAAGGCCTAATCTGCTGGCAAATAGTGTGTTAGTAAAATGATCAGATTATTCTGAGAACCACCAGGAAACATATAATTTGACGACAGATAAGGACTGCTTGGTCCACCTAGTCTGCCCATTTCCCTACCTAATGCACAGGCTGCAGATCCTAGTTAACCAACAGCCTAGAAACAGCAAAAAAGGTAAATTTGCCTTATGTTCCACAGTTTAGACTGCATCCAGCGTTTCTGCTATAGGACAAAATTGTACTGAAGAAACCTGAAAACCACAGCATTGGCCAATCGATACAGAGGTCTTTATTCATGGTCCTAAACCATCGACACAGAAGCTTATACACTTGCTGGCTAAGCAGATATTTCCCTGGGCATACATACTAACAGCTGAGCCAATTTTCTTGGGAATTCAGCTCCTATGTAAGATAAACTGCCAAAAGGGATTCCAAAGTTTTTCTGCTGAATTAGAACTTTTTACACCTTGGTCAACATTGTTTAACTGTTTTTACCACCTTGCTTGTTTGTTACTGACCCTCACTGCACTGTCTTTCAAACTTTTACTGACCTTCAACAAATCTGATCTTTAAAGTGAATTAATGAGAAATAAGAAAAAAATTACTTGCCGTAGTAATGTTGTTTCTTCCAAGGTGTCTTTTAGTATGCTTCACAGGTGCAGATATGCCAGCTGGGTTCAGTTGCCCCAGAGGTGGAGACAATGTAAATGAGCACAGAGCATTGTCCAATCAGGAGACAGTGAAGGGGAGTGCTGCCTGCGGTCAGCCTAGAGGGCTTCAGAATTGTTTTGATGCTGAAAAAAGGGCAAAAAATGTGCCCCATCAGAAAAAACCTTTTACAACAGGAATGAAAAATCATTCAAAACCTATGCTAACAATAGCAAAAAAGTCCAAACAGCTACTGTGAAAAATGTTTTTGAGGATAAGAAGCACATAAGAACTCAATTGGCTAAAGAGGGAAAAGCAGAGCCATCTGCAGTCAGGTTATGTAGGGGAGGATGGTTGGGAGGTGAAGCATACTAAAAGACACTTTGGAAAAAACAACATTACTATGGTGAGTAATTTTTTCTTCTCACCCCAGGGGTCTTTTAGTATACTTCACAAGTGCAGACTACAAAGCACTACAGTTGGGAGTCAGGTACAGAACCTGCTTTGGAAACAGACTCTGCAACACTGCTGTGCCAAATCTGGCATCTCATTTGGACTGTACATCCAGGTAGTAGTGCTTAGTAAATGTGTGTACTGTCTTTCATGTAGCTGCTTTGCAGACACCAAGCAAGGGGATATCCCTTGCTGCTGCCACCGTGGTAGCATTGTCCCTTGTGGAATGGGCCCTTAGCGGGTTGTTTGCCAGCTTTGCTGTAACAGAACTCAATGCAAGAGACAATCCAAAAAGATATGATTCTCTTGGTAGCTGGCCTTCCCCTGCTGACCTCACCATAGGTGATGAAAAGCTGAGTGTTAGCATCTCTGAACTGCTTGGTATGCTCCAATCAGCAGGTCAGTGCCCTCTTCACATCCAAGCTATGTAGCTTGCATTTACCTGGTGTGGAGCTTTCCGTGAAGAAGACAGGAAGTGTGATTGATTAAGGTGGAACTCAGAGACTACCTTTGGCAGGAACTTTCTATTTGTTCTGAGGACTACCTTGTCCCTGTGGGCAATGATGTAATTAGGTTCAGTACAGAGAGCCTGCAGCTCTGAGATCCTTCTGAAGGAGGTGATGACAATCAGGAAGACAGTCTTCTAAGTAACATACTTCAGTAGCTGTCTCCATAAGTTTACAGGGTGGTCCCATGAGCTGAGCTATACAGAGGTTCATATCCCATGGAGAGGCAGGTTCTCTAAATGGGGGTTGAAGATGTAGTAGGCCTCTGAAAAACTTTTTGAAGATAGGCTGAGAGATAATAGATCTCTCTTTCCCTGTAGAGAGGTAAGCCAAAATGGCTGCTAAGTGACCCTTGATGGAAGAGGCCTTGAGGCCTGCTGACTGAAGGTGTACCAAATAGTCCAGAAGAGTTGGCAGATCAGCCCGAAGAGGGTTTATCTGCCTATCCCTACACCACAGGGAAAACCTTTTCCACTTGGAAGCATAAGTCTTCTTAGTGGTAGTTTTTTAAGCCATACGAAGGACTTTAAGGACTTGTTCAGAGTACTGAGAATCAAGAAACTCTAGCTCCTGAAGTACCAAGTCTTGAGGTGAAGGGACTGAAGATTGGGGTAAACTACCCCGTCTGAGGCAGGGTCAGGAAACTGGGTCACTGGCAGGTGAATGGGCTTCCTGACTGACAGGGCAAGGAGCAGTGAGTACCATGGTTGCCTTGCCCAGTCTGGCGCCACCAGGGTTATGGTGGCTGTCTGGTCCTGGAGTTTCAGGAGAACTGTGTGTATCAGAGGAACATGAAGGAAAGCCATGCAGAAACCTCCCTGTCCAGTCTAAGGTTAGAGCATCTACTGGGATGGTCCCCAGCACTGGGGGCCTCCAACAGTACTGTGGAAGCTGGTGGTTGAGGCTGGAGGCAAAGAGATCCACACCTCTGGAACACCCCACCTTCTGAAAACTGTGGCTAGGACCAGTTTGTTCAGGGTCCATTTGTGGTGACCCTGACTGATGCAACTGAGGGCATCTGCCAAAGTATTGTCCTTACCATGGAGATGAATAGTGGACAAATCTATGTCTAGGGAGTAGGCTAGAGACCAAATTTTCATTGCCTCTGTGCAAAGTTTGGTGGATCTTGTGCCACCCTGCTTGTTGATGTTGAACATGGCAGTGGTGCTGTCTGTTCTGATCTGAACAGAGTGGCCTTTTAGCTGTGAAGCAGAAGCATTGATGGCTAGGTATACAGCTTTGAGTTCGAGCAGACTGATTTGGTAGGTGGACTTCTTGGTGCTCCATGTGCCGCTTATGGATTGGTCGTGCAGGTGAGTTCCCCAACCTAGGAGTGAGGCATCTGTCATAAATGGATGACACCAAGCTCTGCAGGAGAGTGGACATAACTGAAGGGATACAGGACATACAGGAATATCTGGAAAAGCTGGAAAGGTGGTCCAGGATCTGGCAGCTTGGCTTCAATGCCAAGAAATGCAAAGTTATGCATACTGGAGCCAAGAATCCCAGAACAGAGTACTACCTGGGTGGAGTCCAAGAATCTGCATCAGAAGAGGAGAAGGACCTGGGAGTGATGATCACTAGTATCATAGGTATCATAGGAATAACTGAGCATGATAAAGACTTTTGTATGTGAAGCTCGCAAATGTATATCTTTGGGACAATTTATTTTTTATGTAATTATACATCCTGTCTCCAGTATCTGTCTAGATTTACCTTAAAAAGATGCACTGAACCACTCCCTACCACTTCTAGTGGCAATGCGTTCCAAACTGGAACAATTCTCTGATTAAACCATCTAGCTCTATTCTTAGATCTATAATTATCGCTATCCAACTGAAGGGGATGAGACCTAGTCTCATGATTCTTATTTTTAGTTTGCATTCTCAGGAGATCCCATAGATTGTGGTTTCCCCAATCTATATATGTTAAACACATATCTCCCCTGTGTCTTTTGAATTCCAGTGTAAACATATCCAGCTCCTGAAGTCTCTCCTGATAAGACATATGCCTCAAACCCTCAATAGCTTTAGTGGCCCATTTTTGCATCCTCTCGATGATCTGAACCTCCCCTTTCTTATATGGGGACCAGACCTGTGCTCCATACTCCAATATATGTCTCACCAGGGAAGAATACAAAGGAATTATAACCTCTCATTTCCTACTTTGGACATGTCTTAGTATACAATTTAAAATTGTATTACTTTTCTGTGTAATATTAACACAGTGAGTTTTGAATGAGAGATCCTGTGTCACTGTAATTCCCAAATCCCTTTCTTCACTGGTTACAGAGGTTAGTGATCTGAAGCACTCCACGCAGTGCAAGAAAGCAGCAGCAAAGGCAAACAAGATGCTAGGATGCATATCTAGGGGGATCAGTAGTAGGAGAGAGTAGGTTATACTGCCCTTGTATAGGTCACTGGTAAGGCCACATCTAGAGTATGGAGTTCAGTACTGGTGCCCACACCTCAAAAAGGACATTAACCTGTTGAAGAAGGTCCAGAGGAGGGCTACAAAGATAGCAAGTCAGCGGGGTAAGGCATACGAGGAGAGGTTGAGGACAGTGAACATGTACTCCCTGGAAGACAGGAGAGAGAGACATGATTGGGACCTAAAGGGATAAATAAGGTTGATAAGGAGAGTCTCTGTAAGCTAAGTGGCAACCATAACATGAGGGGCCACAGTCTTAAGCTGGAGGGTGGGATGTTTAGTAGGGAGGTCAGGAAGCACTTCTTCACACCAAGGGTAGTGGACACTTGGAATGTGCTGCTGGAAGAGGTCATCTCATTGAAGATAGTGGAAAGCTTTAAGAGAGGCCAGGATATGCATGGGGGAAGGTAAGGATCATGAGTAGGGAGATGGGAGGCGTGGGGAGGGAGGGCAGGGACAGTAGCTCAAGCTGTGGACCCTGCAATATGAGCACACTTGATAGACCAATTGGACTTCTTCTGCTGGCTTCTTCATATGTTAACCTGGCAGGTTGCTTTAGCCGGAAAGGAACTCCTTCAAGGAGGTTCTCTTTGTATTTCCACCAGTTAAAGGCCTGAAGTAATGTTTTTGGTGACTTGGACTAGTTTTGAGAAAGAGTCCTTTTTCTGGGACCAGTGAGCCCTGAGGTGGTACTGTATGTCCCTCATTTGGAACCTGGTGTAACGCTCTGCCCCTGCTTCTGATTACCTGTATGATATTTATAGTATAAATAACTGGTCTGTGTATGAAATTGTCTCACACAAGTTAGCAGACTTGGCCTGTAACTTTAAAGGTCAATAGCTGGAACTACAGGATGTAATTAAACTGATCAGGTGAACCAATTATTAACTGACTTCCTTACAGAAGGGCATTTTATTACCTTTTTATGACCTGCCCAGGCTTCTGAAGTTGAAACCAGACATAAAGTTTATGACGTAACAGGATGAAGAGTAATTTGGCAAGGTCCTCTAAAATTTTAACATGCAGCCGAGAAATAATGACAAATGGTAGGATTGTTAAGTTCAAAGAGAAATGTTTGATTAAAGGATGTCATATTTAGGAAATGTTTTTTCTAATATTACCATTAATTAAAAATACCTCCTGGTAGAAATTATGTTAGAACTAATTCTAAAAGGAGGAGCTACCTGACTCACCAAAAGGGGGTGGGAAGATAAGGTTAGAAATGCAACATTGTATCTGGGGAATGTGTCATATCATTGTGGGCTCTGAGACAGAAAGTTCTCTCTAACTTAAACACACTTAGAAAGGTAATACTTAGAAAGAAATTAAGTCTTTGTGGTAGGAGTGTTTTGCCTGTAACTTCCTTTTTATTTTACATGATTGTATGCTGTATGATATATTGTTCTGTGTTTAATTTGACCTTTTCATCATATTTTTAGTAAATAACCATTTCTTTGAAATACTGCCTGGGTGTCTTCTCAGTTTCTTTTTTACATGTGATGTATAGGTGGTTAAGTCTGACAGCTGTTAAAAAGCTTGATTGTGTACTAAGCGTGTGTGTAAAGGTAAGAATATACCTAAGGTTTCTCACAGAGTTTTAAGGGTTCATTTTGAAGACCTGGCTGGGTGCCCCTGGCGAAAGATTGTACTGTAGTCCTGAAGAGGGTACATATCTGAGCCTGTAATTGGATATGCTGGCATAAGGTTCACAGTTTGAATCCTTCCAGAACTTGAGGCTAACAGGTGATTCAGACCCAAAGCAGACAGGAGGGTTACCCTGTCTGTTACCTGTTCACACAATTGTGCTCTGAGGTTGACACTACGGGAGCAGAGGGCCTGACCTGCAGAGTGCATTTGTGACACCTGGCACCTGGGACCACTTCTGTCATAGATGCCATGTGGTCTAGAAGTCTGAGGAAATACCTGGCCAGCCTTGGCTGGCCTGGGATGAAGGAGTTGACCAAGTTCAGAAATGTTTGCACCTTGTCCATAGGAAGGAAGGCCTTTCCTTGCAAGGTGTTGAGTTCCGCTTTGATGAAGTCCAGTGTCTGAGCTGGCTCGAAGTGGGACTTCTCCTTGTTGATGATGAATCCCAGAGACTCCAGAGTGCATCTTGTCTGAATCAGGGCATCTGTCACTTTTTGTGGTGTCTTTCCCACTATTAGCCAGTCATCCAGATATGGGAAGACAGACACCGCTTATCATCTCAAGAAAACTGCAACTACTGCTAGGCACTTTGTGAAGATCCTGGGTGCTGAAGTGAGTCCAGATGGTAGGGCTGCAAACTGGTAATGGCCTGGTGGCAGTCTGAACCTGAGAAACTTTCTGTGGGACGGCCTTATGGAAATAAGAAAATGGGAATCCTGGAGGTCTATGGAGACTAGCCAGTCTCCCTGCTGCAGAGAATGTATCACCTGGTTCAAGGTAACCATCTTGAGTTTTGGCTTCAGCAAGTGCTTGTTCAAATGTCTTAGGCTGAGAATAGGTCACCACTCCCAATTTTTCTTCTGAGTAAGAAAGTACCTGGAATAGAATCCCTTTCCCCACTGAGGGGAGAGAACCCTTTCCACTGCTTGAGCATTCAGAAATGAAAATTACGTACCTACTGTAATTCTTCTTGGACAAAGTCTCCACCACTCATTCTCACAAATGAGACTACGCCAGAGGCACTAGGACCCAGTGGTAGCCAACATTTTTCAGGAAGGCCAGCACAGAGGTAGGGCCATGAGGAAGAGGCATCACGAGGCAGGCTCGTGCTGTTTAGACTACCTCAGCATTGACCCTCCAACTGCCCCAGTACCTTTTGTTTCCAAGCAGGTGCAGCGTAACTAACCTAGTGAAAGACTAACCTAATATCAGACATAAGATAGTCTGAATGACCCATGTAAGAAGGGACAACAGAACAAAGTCTTCATCTCAGCCATCGAAGGAAGTGAAGACCAGAAACAAATAAGTGAGCTCGGGGGATGGCGGGTGGGCGTGTGAATGAGTGGTGGAGACTTCGTCCAAGAATCTTCCTGGACATAAAGTCTCCACCACTCATTCACACTAATGGGAAAATACCAAACTAAAATAATCCCCCCTGAGACAGGCAGCAGGAGAGAAGAGCTCACCTAGGACAGAAGTCCATTAAAGGAAAACTCCACCTCATATCTTTTAAATGTTATTTGTTTCCATGTCAACAGACAACTCTTTTCATGTAGCTGTTAAGGATGTATGTAAATGTTTTAGTCTGTTTTTACAGTTCATACTAGGCCCTGTGACTGCTCTGGGCATCTCCATTTCATGGTTGTTCAAATCGCATTGTCCCTGAGAACTGCATTAGCATATGAGAACATGATGTCAGATCACCCATTTATACCACGTATCTTTATGCTGAAAGAACAAATACCTGCATAAATTCCCTGGAAAATCATAAACTGAGAAAAGTTTAAAAGGAAAAATATCTGCATTATAACTCAAACAGTTTGCAAAACTCACTGAAGGTAAATGTGGTATTCCACACCTTTTTGCAGCTTGTTTCTTTTAAGACTAATTAAGCAGGCAGGCATACTGGGAAGTTTAAAGGGTGATTACGCATCATGTTCTCATATGCTAATGCAGCTCTCAGGGACAATGAGATTTCAACGACCATGAAATAGAGACTCCCAGGGCAGTCACAGGGCCTAGTATGAACTGTAAAAACAGACTAAAAACATTTGCATATATTCTTAACAGCTACATGAAAAGAGTTGTCTATTGATATGGAAACAAATAACATTTAGAAGATATGAGGGTGGAGTTTTCCTTTAAGGATTGCCCTGCCAAAAGACTGATGCTGTCTGGCATGGATATCCAAGGCGTAGTGTTTTACAAAAGTGTGCATGGAGCTCCAAGTGGGCTCATTGCAGATGACTGCAATGAGCACATTGCAGATTTCAGCCAGAAAAGCCACGACTGCTCTGGTAGAATGAGCGTACACTCTGCCTTCTAACTTAACCTGTGCCACAGAGTAGCAGTGATGGAGGCATGCTACTATCCACACTGAAATACACCTGATAGCTACAGGTTGACCCAGCTGGGTCAGGCTGAAGGAGATAAACAGTTGTTTAGACATGCAGATTTCCTTGGTTCTGTCTAAGTAGAACCTCAAGGCTCTCTTCACATCCAGGGAATGAAGGGTACATTCTCCTTCATTCTGGAAGTTCACAAAGTAGATAGAAAGGACCAAAGGCTGGTTCAGATGAAATTCTGAGACAACCTTAGGAAGAAATTTGGGATGAGTCCTAAGAACTACCTTGTCTTTGTGAAATACAATGTATGGGGGTCTGTGACCAAAGCATGTATTTCTGATACTCTGCAGATGGAAGTAATGGCCACCAGGAAGGCCGTCTTTTCAAGTTACAAGTAGCTAGAGACTCGAAAAGTTTATGGGTGAGCATGTCTAGCACAAGGTTAATATCCCAGGCTGCTACAGGATGCCTAATTGGTGGCCTGGTATGCAGAATGCCCTTAAGAAACCTCTTAACCACAGATAGTTGAGCCAGAGATATGGAGAGTATAGTCTCATGATACGCAGAGATTGCACAAAGATGAACTTTGATGGTGCAGTATTGTAGACCTGTGTTAGAGAGGTCCAGAAGATACTCTAGAACTTTGTTCGGTGGGCAGAAAAAGGGGTTCCAGGAGGATTTTGCACACTAGATAGAGAAACGCTTCCACTTAGCCGTGTAAGTTATTCGAGTAGCTGGTGTGCGCGCAGCTAATAGAACATCTGAAACTCTACATGAAATGTTAAACCTATTCACCTCTGTCTCCTCAGGAGCCAGGCATGGAGGTGAAGGGACCTCAGGTTGGGATGGACTACAGGGCCCTGGGTCAGTAGGTTCATCTAAAGTGGATGCGGTTTCGGAGAGGTTTCCGATAGTCTGTTGATCAATGGAAACCAAATTTGACGAGACCAGAATGGAGCGATTAGAATTAGTCTGCACCCCAGTGCCTCCAGTTTGAGCAGTACCCTCTGAGTTAGGGGCAGAGGAGGTAATGCTTTTTGTCCACTGCAGTCTGAATGCATCCTAAAAGAAAATGCCATTTCCTGAATTTCTAGAGCAGAAGAGAGGCAGTTTTGCGTTCAGTGAGGACACAAAAAGGTCCAGGTCTGGAGTTCCCCATTCTTCAAAGAGTGACTGCACAATGGTTATGTTGAGAGACCACTCATGAGGATCTCCCTCCATTCTGCTGAGATGGTCCACCAGATCATTCTGTACTCCAGGCAGGTAAACCGCCTGGATTAGAGCTTTGTGCTGCAGACACCATTCCCACACTCTCATTGCTTCCCTGAATAAGGGGTAGGAGTCTGCTCAACCCTGCTTGTTGATGTAGTACATCACTGCCTTGTTGTCCATTTGAAGGAGAATGGTCTTGTGACAGAGTATGTCCTTCAAGGTCCGGACCGCATAAAGGACAGCTCTCATTTCCAGGACGTTTATGAGATGTTGGGACTCATCCTGACTCCATCGGCCCTGGGTGTCGAGATCCTGGCAGTGAGCTCCCCATCCCAGCAGGGATGCATCCATGGTGATAGAGATCTGGGGATCTAGAAGGGTGAAGGGATGACCACCAAGTGAGTGACCATTTCAGTGGTTCTGTCACCCTGATGTGAAAGGACTGAGGGTGTGTGTGGTTGGTGACCACTGAGTGCTGAGCATCCACTGAGTAGTTCTCACTTGAAAAAGACCAGAGGCACAGGGAAAACTGAGGATGCCATGAGACCCAGCATCCACTGCACTGAGAGAGCTCGGACTGAGCTGTTTTCTCTGATGAAGCAGGCCATCTGGAGGATATTGTGCCTTCTGTCTTTAGAAAGGAAGGCTTTTGTGCAGAAGGCGTCCAGAAGGGATCCTATGAAAAGAAGCTTCTGGGAGGGCTGTAGCTGCAACTTTTTCAGGTTTAGCAGAACTCCCATGGATGTGAGGAAGTTTGAGGACATAGCCACGGCCTCTAGAGTCTCTTGTCTGGAGGGGCTCATGAGAAGCCAGTCATCCAGATATGGGAACACTTAAATCCTGATCTTCCTCAGAAGTGCCGCAAGAACTGCACAGCACTTTGTAAAAACTTGAGGCACCGAGGATAGCCCAAAGCGCAGGACTCTGAATTAGTAGTGCTGATCCAGTGCCATGAACCTAAGGTACTTGTGGTGTTTTGGCTGTATGAGAATATGTTGATAGGAAAGGGGTGAAGAGAAGAGGAAGGAAGAGGAGCAGAAAGAATCGGCGTCAAAAACCTCTGATACCCATGTGGTGCCACCAGAGCTCCCAGCGCCGCCATAGGAAGTGGCGCCAAGAACAGAGACGGCACCAGCATAGGAAATGGCACTGAGCGTGGCACCGGCAAGAATTACGGCACTGAATGCAGCGCTGGCACAGCTGGCAATGAGCGCAGTGCCAGCACCGCAGAAGAAGTCTGTAAACTCTGATCTGAGGAAGAAAAGTGAAGAAATTCAGCAGGAGATAAAGGCACCGGTGTAGACCCCTACACCGCAGCCATGTGAGGGGGATAGACACCAGGGCACAGAGTCAACGGCACTGGAGAGAGTGCCGCACGACTTGGAAGTCCCAACTGCCCCACCCGCAGGTCCGAAACCAACAGACCCAAAGGTCCCGGTGACAGACTAGCCAGTTCAGACAGCCGGGAAAACCTCCACACCCATTGCTCCATAAGAGCGGCCCAAAGGTGAAACTGCTCACCAGAGGACCCCCCCGCAACAGTCTGGGAAGGGACTCCGGAGTCGAGGATACTGATTACCAGGGACAGAAACTGGAGGGAACTCCAAAAGAGGAGGAGACTGGCCCCTGCCCCCAGCAACTGATGATCTATGTGCAGATGTACCAGAGGGTGACCTCCAGCAGCGTCGCTTCTTTTTCGACTGGGAGGCTGAAGAAGAGTTCGAGGTTGAGCGGTGCAGAGAATGGGATTGCTTCTTTTTGTGCTTTCAGGGAGACTTCCCATCCCCCAGAGCACCAGACCATCTGTAGTCGGACCCCCCCCTCCTCCGTAGAGGGCAGTGGACCAGACCCAACCAGGCTGACTGAACAGCTTTCATGCAAAATCTCCCTACCATCACATGCCCCACTCATGGTCGACTCTGTCAATGGAGGGCTGAAGACGACTTCTGACAAAATATAATAAAATTTAATTGGTACTTTATTTTCTCTAGAAAATGATAAAAACTAATAAAACTGAAGCTGCTGTCGTATAGACGAAGAAGTTTGACTCTTGGCGGGCAAGCGATGTCGTCACTGAAGCACATTCAATGGCGGGAAAAAAGGAACTGAGGTGGTTGGAGGGTTGACATCGAGGTAGTCTATATGGTGTGAGCCTGGCTTGCGGTGCCACTTCCTCGCGGCCCTACCTCGGCGCCAGCCCTCTTAAAAAATGTTGGCTCCCACTGGGTCCTAGCACCTCTGGCGTAGTCCCATTAGTGTGGATGAGTGGTGGAGACTTTACGTGCAGGATGATGATGCTTTACCTTCAGCTCCAACAGTAACTTCTCTGTTGGGGTTAGGGGTTTTGAAAGTTTGGGACCCTGAAGGGAGGGACACTGTTTGAAATGCAGAGACCGGACTTGGCCCACCACCTCCTGTACCCACTTGTCTGTGGTAATGAGATGCCATTGGTTGAGGAAGTGGGATAGCCTGCCTCCTACTGGGGGAGGTGACCTGAATGCAGGCAGGAGGACTGCTGTTTAGCTTCAGTAGTGGGAGCGGGAATGGAGCTGACTCTTCACTGGCCTCTCCTTCCTCTCTCTCTGAAAAAAAACTCTCATCTGTGAGAAATCCATGGGCACTGGCATAGGGTAAAAAGCCCTGGGGAAGTAACCTTTACCCCTCTGGTCTGAGAAGTAGAGGATTTTTCTTTAGCTGCATTACACTTGTAAGTAGACTTGTATTCATTCACCTTTTTCATGTAGGCCTCAGTTTGATCCCCAAAAAGGGAATTTTCACAGGGAAAATCCATTGCTTTTAACTGGGTGTCCTGTGAAAGGTTAGTAGTTCTTAACCATTCATAATGCCCGCGTGAAATGGCCTGTGCCATGACTCTTGAGGGTGTATCATTGTTGTCCACAGCCAGTGGAACTGATACTTAGTGGCCTCTATGGCTGTCTGCACTGTTTCCATGATATCCTGGGCCATAGTGTCACCATACTGTTGTACTATGGCCAGACTAGATTTCGAGAGAACTCTTTGATAACAGGCTGCATACACCATATATGAAGAAGGGTGTAACAGCAAAAAAGCAGTGGTATAAGATTTTTTGCCCATAGAATCTAGCTTTCTAGATTCCTTTTTGGGGGACTGAGAGGTAAGAGCTATATTTGCCTTGTCACAGGCTGCGGCCTGTACTATTCCCGGATGATCTGGGTGCACATAAACAAAATCAGCATTTGCCCTACTGACTGTAGCTATTTCTTTTCAATTTTTCTTTCAACTCCAGTAACAGAAGTAGGGTGTTGGAATATTCTTATAGTTGCCCTTTAAAGGGTGTTGTGAATGGGCAAGATTAGCTTTCTAGAGGTAGAAAGACCCATCATTTCTATATAGTCTTCCTCCTCCTCTTGTTCATTGTCCTCCTGGATAGCAAGGTCCAGGGAGTCCACCATATACTTGACAAAAGTAAAATGAGATGAGACATCTTCCTGACCATTAGAGGGGGCACCAGACTCTTGGTTGGGGTGCCCATCAGGCTGTAAGAGCTCATCCTTTGCCAAGTTTTCTTCCTCTTCTTCATAATAAAAAACCTAGCCATAGCCAGGGTTTTGAAGAGGTACCATAGGATCTGAAGGGGCAGCGAAAAAATTGGCCATACATTGCAGAGTCTGATATATTTGCCAAGCCATGGCCATTTAATTTGCAGAGGGCATATTTTTATGTGCCACTGGTGTCTCCCCTTGCTTTTCAATGGGAGGGGCAGTGGTATATTTTTCTTTTCTTTCCTTTTTAGCAGGGATTGAATCAGAACCCTGCTCACCACAGGGTGGACTGATCCCCTTGGATACCTGGAAATTTCCAGGTGGACCCCTCTCAGTTGGGTACCTGGTCACCCACTGAACTCTGAAAACATTTGTATTTATCATCTTTTTTCTAATTAAATGGGGTATCTGGGACACTGTCGATAAATGCAAGATATAATCACAGAGCTAATGTACCAAATTGAAGTGGAATATTGATATGAGTGTGTCACCCTGGGCCCTCCAGTATTGATTTTAGAGGTGAGCCCTCTATACCACAGTCCGACCCTAGCTCATGTCTTTTAGAGGCTTGGTCAGAATTTTTACTTTTCTCAGACTTCGTTTCAGTATCACCCTTAGAAAATGTATCGTTAAACTTATATTAAGAAGCAGTACTTTCCTCAGCACTTTTAGAGGAGGGGGAGGCAGACTAAGAGGTCATACTTTTTAGCCCTGTTAAGAGCAGATTGTTGTATTGATTTTAAAACAAAATTCACAGGAGTGGTCTTGACCAAAACAAGTGAAACAAAGATTGTGGCGGCCTGCCTTAGCGACAATTTTAGAGCAATTCAAACAGTTTTTTTTTTTATTTCTGTTGGTTCAGACCTTGTAATTGGTTTCACTAACATGCAAAACTGTCAGAAAAACTAGAAAATAATGTTTCCCTCAAGGGAAAACTGAAAGATACAGGTTCCAAGCAGTGGAGAACCATGGGAAAAATGGACCTCAGCTACGGTAAACATTACCATAAATCTCGGTACCTCGTGGAAAAAAGAAACCGCAGATAGAAATTAACAAAGCTGCAAACTTTTTAACTCAACCGTGGAAAGAATTTACCTCAGGAAAGGTGGGAAGTGATCAAAAGTGCTGAAAAATGAGGCAAAAGTCGGTGGTTCCCAGGAGCTAAACGGGGACTGCAGAAACAAGAAAATAATGTGATAAAAATACCCTTGAACTGAAGGCAGCACCAGAAAAAAGTCAGAGAAAATAAGCCTCTGAAGAGATGAGAAGAGTGAGCACTCTGGTGCAGTGTTGCTCAGTCCTCAGAGAAAAAATTCTGAAGCCCTCTAGGCTGACTGCAGGCAACACTCCCCTTCTCTTTCTCACTCATGATTGGCCAATGCCCTGTGCTCATTTACATTGTCTCCACCCCCGGGGCAGCCGAACCCAGCTGGCATACCCCTGGGGTGAGAAATGGCTCTTGTTAATAACACATTTATCTGAAGGCTCTGGTCCACTGGGGACCAAAAACTCTGCACCAGCATCTGATCTAATAATACACCCCCGTCTTTCAGCCTGGTATCATTTGTCAGAATCATCTCCAAAGATGGAGACAGAAGTGAGACTCACAAGAGATCAGCTTTTTCTCCCACTGTTCTAGCAACTTGTTTACAGAGTGCAAAATCTATACTAGTACACCTAGTACTGCTCCAAGATGGTACCAGTGAGATAAAAGATGAACCTGAAGGGGGTCTCAAATGCCATTAGACCCAGGAACCCATCTCCATGGTGGCTGTCAACAGGCCCAAAATCTTTGGGCTGATACAAAGTACAGTTAAAAGAACTTACCATAACAGTAGATCTTTGAGATGATCTCTTGCACCATGCCACACCTATGGAACTATAGCCACCAGGTGCTAGGACCAAACGGAAACTTCTTAGCTAGTAGTCTAGCTGAGGTTGCCCACGACAATGTCAGATGCCAATGTCCTCTCTACATAAACATGGGTGGCCCGGCGCCCTCCTCAGATCCCCCACTGGAGACCATATGCAAAGGACCTCCTACTGGGAAACTGAAGAAGGACCAGAGGTTCCCATCACTCAGCTAGTTGAAACAGAAGGTGCACCATTCTGGAGAGTGAGACAGGAAGAGAGAGAAGCCCTGAGGGCAAGGAGGATGGAGAGTGGGATGGCATGATCTGATGCAAGAGATCCTCACAAAAATAGCACAGTTAACGCTGGCCTGCCGGCACAGCAGTTGGATTTCCGCTTGCAACATCAGTGACCCAGGTTCGAGAACGGACCCGGGTCACCAGATGGCCAGCTGGGGTGAGAAGGATTGAGCGTCCCTTGGACGTCTTTCCTTCTCCAGGGGGGAGGGTGGTGTGTGCTTGGTGCACATAGTGACATCTGGCAGAGGCTGGGCGCATTGCACAAGCACCACTGCCTCAAGAACTCAGGGGTGGGGCAGATGCTGACCATCATTGCACATCCCTGCCCCTGCTTATGGGGAGAAAAACTCCACCTACGGCCATCTAAGTGAAGCCCTACCCCAGGGCTTCAATCAGCCTCCCAGCTGGTTCTCCAACCAGGATCAGTGTTTGCGGTGCTGATAGGGGCACGGTGCCATGACCCCACCCCCTGGGGGGCAAGCCAGGAGTGATAGGAGAACACAGGCACTATGGGAGGTGGGAGTCTGGGGGTCCGTAACCAGGGCAGATGCCGACGGTCCGTGGTGCAACAAAAAGTATACTGAATAAAAAAAAAAAGAGCACAGTTACGTAAAAACTCACCATAACAGTAGATCTTAGAGAGAGGCTCTTGCAGTAGGTATTAACCATTTGGACTGTGCCCCCTGGTGTGAGGACCACACCGAAAACTTTAGCTAGCAGTGTCTGGTGGGGGACTGTCCACCGATGTCACGCGACGGATGTCAGCATGAACCTATAAAGTGGATAGTCCCCAGCCCACCCTCCAGTTCTCCCATTGGAGACCTAGAACAAACTGACAGGAGAATGGAGTGGACTCCTTGAGCCTAAGTAAAGCTAAAAGAAATAGTAGCAGAAGCTGGGGGAATGGTGGGAGGGAAAGTTATCTACTGCAACAGCCTCTCTTGAAGATCTACTGTTACAGTAAGTTGTTATGCAACTGTACTATCTTACTTCAAGAGGGCTCTTGCAGTAGGCATTAACCATTAGGCCAAAGTCCTGAGCAGTGTAAATCAGACACATCTGAAGTACGGGAGGCAGGAAGGATCTGCAGAGATGCACAAAGAAGTCATGAAAGGAGGCCCTGAAGGACAGCTAGTCCAAAGCCAGCCCTGTGCTTAGAGGCAATGTCCAGACTGCAGTGTTTCGTGAAAGTGCAGAGAGCTCCAAGTGGCTGCCACACAAATGTCAGCAGCAGACACATTTTTGAAGCAAGTAGCAGATACAGCCATGCCTCTGGTAGAATGCCCTTATCTCCCCCAGCGAGGGTTTGTTGTACTTCTGGTATCAGAACACAATGCAGTTTGTCAACCATTTTGACAAACATTGCTTGGAAACAGCAGTGCCCTCTCTCTTGGGTGCAAAGAATATGAAAAGCTAATCCGTTTTGTGGACTGATTTCATCTGATTCGTTTAGTAATGCAAAATTCTAACATCTAGTGTGTGTGTGCAGAATTGCCTCCCCTGATTAGTGTACTCAGGGTAGTACACTGGTAGTTGAATAGTCTGATTCAACGTAAAACTCTGAAACAACCGTAGGCAAGAACTTAGGATTTGTAAGCAGAGCCACTTGGTCTCTGTGGAAAATGAAATAAGGCTCCCTACATATTAGGGCCTGAAACTCAGTAATCCTTCAAGCAGAAGTGACAGCAACTAAAAAGAGCGCTTTCCAAGATAGATCGCACATGTTGCAACTTGTGGACGATTCAAAAGGAGGCAATGTGAGTTTCTCTAAAATAAAGTTGAAACCCCACAGTGTGGCAGGGTTACGCACCCGGGATTTCAAGTGGAGGATTCCCTTCAGAAATGTTTTGGAAATCTCCAGCTGAGCCACAATTTTGCCTTCCACTGGAATGTGGTAGGAAGAAATGGCTGAGAGGTGGACCTTCAGCGAGGATGAGAAATAACTCAGACCCAGGTTGAATAGATGCAGCAAGTACTCCATGACTTGAGGAACAGAGCACGAAAAAGGGTCCCAATCCTTCAAAGTGGATCAAATGGAAAATCTCTTCCATTTCATCGCATAAGTGGTCCTCATGGAAGGCTTTCTGGACTCTATGAGAACTTAGGCCACCCTAGAGGAAACCCCATAGTGTGAAACTACTATGTCAGAAGGTGCCACGCGTGAAGGTGAAGGACCTTGAGGCCTGGATGAACCAGAGCTCCCCCCTCCTGAGTCAGGAGGTCATGACAGATGGGCAAGGGAACTGGGGGCTCCACTGCCAGCTGTTGCAGAAGCAGGAACCAAATTTGGCACGGCCAAAGAGGGGTGATCAGGATCATTTGAGCCCCTTCCACTTGCAACTTGAGCAGCACCTGCTGTAGGATCTCAAAGGCATACAAGAACTTCCTTGTCCAGTAAAGAGATAGTGCATCTCACCAGAAAACACCAGGCCCTGGAATGAGCGAGCAAAACCTAGGAAGTTTTGCACTGGATGGGGAGGCGAACAGATCGAGCTCCGGACAACCCTACAGGCTGAAAATGCCTTCGATCACTGACTGGTTTAGATCCCACTCGTGAACCTTGGCCTGGGTGCAGCCGAGACTGTCTGCCAGGTCGTTCTGGATGTCCAAGACATGAACTGCAGTAGGGGAGATCTGTTGCAGAATTGCCAAGTTCCAGACTCGTATTGCTTCCATGCAGAGAGGGTAGGAGCAAGTGCCCCCTTGTTTGTTCAGATATCAGACCACGCACATAATGTCTGTTTGGACCAGTAGTGGACCGGGACTGAGGAGGTGCTGAAAGGCCTGCAGGGCATACAGCACCACCTGAATCTCCAACACATTGCTGTGTAGAGATAGGGCTGACAGATATCACAGCCCTTGGGTCCTGTGGGTCTCTGGATGAGGCCCCCAACCCAGTCCTGATGCATCCATGATCAGAGTCTGGATGGGCAGAGGGGACTGAAAGGGAACTCCCTTGCAGAGATTGCTGAGATTCTGCCACCACAGAAGATCCTGATGCATTGATGTGGAGACCAAGACTTTGTGGTTGAAGTCATCTGATCTCTGGTCCCACTGACCCTGAGCATCCACTGCGAGACCTGCATGTGGAGCCTGGCCAGAGGAAGAGTTGGGATGGCCACTGCCATAAGGCCCTGGGTGCTGAGGACAGGCCTAAGGGGAGAGCCTTGAACTGGTAGCATTCCCCTTGAAAGGAGAACCTGAAGTAGTGGCGGTGGGCTTGGAAGACCGGTATGTGCAGGTATGCATCCTGCATATCCAGAGCGCACAGCCACTGTCTGTTGTACAGCATGGGCAACAGGCCTGGAAGGGTCAGCATTTGAAATCTTTTGTACTCTATGTACAGATTCTGGGAGCTGAGGTCTAGTATTGGGTGCAGGTCTCCTGTCTTTTTGGGAACCAGAAAGAAGTCAGAGTATTACCCTTCTTCCTATCTGATCTAGAGGAATGGGCTCTATGTCTGCATTTTGCAGAAGAGCCTCTACCTCTTCCCAGATGATGGGAACAAGCACCCTTGGGTAAGAGGATGGACCCGGAAGGCTGTCTGGGGGCCTCTCCAGAAACTCCAATGTGTGGCCCTGGGAGATTAATTGAAGGACCAACAAATCTGCGGTAATCACCTCCCATCCTGTCAGATGACCGGTGAATCTTCCGCCCACCGGTTCCTCTGACTGAAGAGGAGGAGGGCCAGCAGCCATGAGTCAAGAGGCAGAGGGAGGGCTGCCCCTGAAGTCCTCTGATTCTTGGCTGGAGGAATTGGCCTTTGCTGAAGGGGCCCGACATTTGTTCTGACATCTGGTCTGTTGTGGTTGCTTCGTCCACCATCTCTGTTGTCGATGAAAGGGCTTCTTTGCTTGAAAGCCAGTGCGGTACATAGTCTGCACTGAACGTAACACCTGCCACTTATCCTGGAGGTTTGTGATGATGTCCTGTGCATCTCCTCCAAAGAGGATGGAACCACGGAAAGGAGCATCTTGGATGACAGCCTAGACATCAGGTGCTAACTCAGAAACCCTCAGCCAAGAATACCTCTGGAGGCAGACTGCAGTAGCTGTGTCCCTAGCTGAGGAATCCACAGCACTGCAAGTCACCCTCAAAGAGTGGCGACAAGCAACTTTAGCTGACCTAATGGTGTCAGAGAAGGTTTCCTTCGTGTCAGAGTCCGGCATGGCCTCAATAACCGGCGAAAGAGGGATCTTTGGTACACCAACGTATGCGCCACATAATTAAAGGCACACATAGCCAGGGTTGAGGATGAAGAAAACTTATGACCAAATAGGTCAAGCTGCCTCAACTCCTTGTCAGGGGGAGAGGTGCTCATGTGTTTAGGTTTGGTAGCTCTGTTGTGCGCTGCATGAATGACCACCGAGTCCGCTTTAGGGTGGACGCTAAGAAAAAATTACTTACCATAGTAATCTTGTTTCTTCCTAGTGATCCTCAGGTATTCATAACTTTCTGCAGTAATCCTTCTAGGTAGGACTGCCCGGAGAAATGATGGAATTCTTTGCACGTGAGAAGTTTTCAAATGCTGCCTCTACTAACTGCCAGTGTTCTAAACCTCCTCAGATTTTTTAGGAGCCTGGAAAAGCAGGCCCAAGAGGGTATAATTCTAAGAATATATTGATTAGTATAATTAGGATTGGAAAAAATTCCAAAACTATTAACAAACCACAGACCTCCAACTGGAGGGAGAACAACATAATTAAGAAACACAGGAGAAATGTCAGAAATACCCCAAAAGAGGCACAAATGAACCCTGCTTACTAAAACTATAACTAGATGCAGAGATTATGCATCTAAAAAGGTATACTCTGTTCTGGTGGCACAGCGTGCAGAATGCAGAGGCTGAAGTTCTGGAAGGGGAGGTAGGGTGGGAAGTTATGAATACCTGAGTATCACTGGGAAGAAACAAGATTACTATGGTAAGTATTTTTTTCTTCTAACCCCAGTAATACTCAGGTATTCATAACTTTCTGCAGACTACAAAGCAGTACCACTGGAGGTGGGCACAGAACCTTATTTTGGAAACAGACTTTGCAGGGCTACTGTGCCAAACCTAGCATCACTCCTGGACTGAATAACCAGGTTGTAGTGCTTTGTAAAGGTGTGTACTATTTTCTAGGTAGCTGCTTTACAAATATCAACCAGTGGGACATCTCTTGCAGCTGCTAAGGTAGCAGCTGTCCCTCTTTTGGAATGGGCCGTCAATCCTGTTGGGGCCTCCTTACCCGCTTTAGTGCAACAGAATTGGATACACTGGACTATCCATGAAGAGATGGACCTTTTTGATGCTGGAATACCTTTTCCCACATCCCCATAAGTCAGGAACAGCTGTTTTCTCTCTTGCCTATGGTCCTTGGCAGCTGTCATGTAGTAGCTGAGAGCTCTCTTGACATCCAGACTATGAAGTCTTCTTTCACCAGAAGTGGAATGCTCAGTGAAAAAGACAGGTAGAGCAATGGATTGGTTAAGGTGAAAATCAGAAACCACCTTGGGGAGGAATTTTCTGTTTGTTCTCAGGACTACCTTGTCTCTATGAAAAAAATATATAGTCCTGTTCAATGCAGAGAGCCTGAAGCTTACTGATTCTTCTTGCAGAAGTCATTGCCACTAGGAAGACTGTTTTCCATGTGACATATGTCAGGTGAGCTGTAGACATGGGCTCAAAAGGAGGGCCCATGAGCTGAGCTATACACACATTGAGGTCAGATGCTGGCATCAGTTCCCTATGTGGGGGATGCAAATGGGCCAGTTCCTTAAAGAACCTCCTAAAAATAGGTTCTGATGCTATTGCTACCATTGCTCCAGCAGAAAGATAAGCAGATACTGCTGCAAGGTGGACCTTTAAAGAGCTGGGCTGTAGTCCCAGGGAATGTAAATGAGAAAGGTAGTCGAAAACAGCTGGTTCTCCAGCCTATGCTGGCACCAAGCCTCTAGCTGAGCACCAAATTGAAAACCTTTTCCATTTGGAAGAGCAGGTTTTCTTAGCTGAGGGTTTCCTGTAACCCCTCAGGATATTTAACACTGCTTCAGAGAGGTGTAAATTAGCATATTCTAGTTCCTCAAGAGCCAGGCCTTGAAATTGAGAGACTTGACGTTTGGGTACAACAGGGTTCCCTACTTGGAGGTCAGCAGGTTGTGCCTCCGAGGGAGGTGTATTGGTTTGGCTACAGACAAGGAGAGCAGTAGAGAGTACCATGGCTGCCTGGGCCAAACTTGAGCTATCAAGATTAGAGTTGCTGAATGGGATCTGAGCTTGAGCAGTACCCTGAATACCAGGGGAAAGGGAGGAAAGTAGGGTTACCACCTTTTAGAAAGCCCAAAGTGGGACATTTCTTAGTGAAACATGATTTTTTGCAGGACAGTACGTAACCTTGACCAATGCAACAGACTTGTTTTCTTTATATAATCAGAATTAAGGGTAAGTATTGTAGTTTCTTAGTTGCTTCTATTGTTTCTTATCATTTTAAGGTATTTTAGTTAAGGTATTGTAGTTTTCTACAACATTTAGTGGAAAGTTAGAAAATATTTTTTCTGCTTTAAAATCAGGACATGTAGTATTTTTCATGTTTTTTTGCAGGACACAGCTGCCCAAATCAGGACTGTCCTGCAAAAATCAGGACAGATGGTAACCCTAGAGGGAAGGCATACAGGTACCTCCCTGACCAATCCACAGCCAGGGCATCCAGAGGAAGTGTACCCTGATGTGGTGGTCTGTAGCAGTACTGTGGCAGGTGGCGGTTCTGGTGGGATGCGAACAAGTCTATCTCTGGAGTGCCCCACCTCCTGAAGCACTTTGCACCACTTGTCTGTTCAGGGTCCATTCATGATGGGCCTGATTGATTTGACTTAAGACACCTGCCAGGGTATTGTCCTTTCCTGGGAGATGGATTGCCTGCAGGGACACTCTCAAGGAGTAAGCCAAAGTCCAATTGTTCATGGCTTCTGTGCAGAGGAGACCTGACCTGGTACCTCCCTGCTTGTTTATGTAGCACATTGTGGTGGTATTGTCTGTTCTGACTTGCACCACCTTCCCTTGTACCAATGCTGAAAAGGCTTTTAGAGCCAGAAACACTGCTCTGTGCTCTAGTAAATGTATATGCTGAAGGGACTCTGCAGCTGACCAGGTGCCCTGGGTCATGTGATCCCCTAGATGGGCACTCCAACCCAGGAGGGATGCATCTGTTGTGAGAACAACTGAGGGAGACTCTCTTTGAAAAGGAACCCCCTCACTTAGGTTGGGTTCCTCCTTCCACCACTGGAGTACTTGCAGCAGAGTCCTTGTTACTGGGATGGGCTATAAAAGAGGATCTTTTCTTTGACTCCAGTGAGCCCTGAGGTGGAACTGGATGTCTCTCATTTGGAACCTGGAACCCAGCACTGTGGTTGTGGACACAGCCATATGGCCCAGTAGCTGCAGAAACTGCCTTGCAGTCTTGAGTTTGTGCAAACTGAATGAATTTGCAATCCACTGGAGACTCCTGACTCTGTCCAGAGGCAAATATGTCCTGCCTTGCGGGTATTAAGCTCTGCTCCTGTGAACTGCAGAATTTGTGCAGGAATGAGGACGTTTTTTTGTGACTGATTAGGAACCCCAGAGACTCCAAGAGCTCTTGGGTGATCTGTAGATACTGCTTGACTTGATCTGGTGATTTTCCTACCACCAGCCAGTCATCCAGATATGGAAAAACTGTAACCCCCTGCCTTTGAAGGTGTGCCACTGCTGCTGCTAGACACTTTGTGCACACCCTTGGGGCCGAGGAAAGGCCAAAAGGCAGGGTTGAAAACTGGTAATGACCTGAAGGAAGTCTGAACCAGAGATATTTTCTGTAGGACTTCCTTATGGGGATATGGAAATAGGCATCTTTCAAGTACATTGATGCCAACCAATCTTCTTTTTGGAGTGTTGGCAGAATCAATGCCAAAGTTACCATTTTGAACTTTGGTTTCTTCAGATGCTTGTTTAGAGCTCTGAGATCCAATATAGGCTGCCACTCCCCACTTTTCTTTGTGGTGAGAAAGTACATGGAATAGAAACCCTTTCCTCTCAGGGGGATTGGAACAGGTTCTACTGTCCTTAGCAGCAGGTTTCGAACCTCTGACTCTAGCAGTTTCTTTTCTGCTAGGGAGGGTGAACTGAAGACCCTGTTTTTTTGATGAGGAAGGGATTTGAAGTCCATAGACAGACCCTGACCCACCACCTCCAGGACTTGCTTGTCTGTGGTGATGTTCAGCCAAGCCTGAAGGAAGTGGGAAAGTCTGCTTCCGACAGGGAGGGAAAAGGAGGCCTGTGCCTCAGGGGGTCTGCTTTGTCTGGGACTGAGGCTGGGCCTGAGACCCTTGCCTACAACCCCTTCTACCCCTGCCCCTGAAGTATCCCTGTTGTGGATACTGCTGGTACTGGGCTGGAAAGAGGGTATGGTGTGAAAGGACCTGCCCCGGCCTCCCCTTCCATAAGGCCTGGTGGATGGTGAAGCTTTCTCTTCTGCAGAGTTGTTTCTATAAGTGGCCTTGTACTTATCCACCTTTTTCATGTAAGCAATCATGGATTCTCCAAAAACAGAATTACCCTCTAAGGGGAAATCCAGTGCCTGAGCTTGAGTGCCCTGAGCCAAGCAAATCTCCTCTGTGCCACCGTGTTATCCATCCATCTGGCTGCAGTATCATTAGTATCAGCAGCCATCTGGAACTGATACTTAGCCACCTCTAACCCAAACCTGGCAGTTTCAGCCAGATCATCTGACAAGGGTGAGGGGGCTTTCTGGGCCATGGCCAAAACTGACTGCCACAGTGACTTCTGGTACTGGGCAGCATTGGCTTGAAAATTGGCTTGGCGGATGGCCAGAGAGGCCGACAGGTACCCCTTCTTGGCCATGCTATCAATTTTTATAGAGTCCTTATCTGGAGGATGGGAGGACAGAAGGACCCTAGATTTGTCGCAGGCAGCTTGCTGCATGACCCCCTAGTAGTCAGGATGGGAGAAAAGGAACTCTACTCCCTCCCTGTCCATTTGATACTTTTTATCCATCCTCTTGTCAAGGGGAGGAATGGAGTTAGGTGTTTGAAGGAGTTTTAAAGCATTCTTCTTGAAAAACTTGTTCACATGGAGTTGAAGGTTTTTTGTGGGGGTCAGCCCCATCATTTCCATGTATTCCACCTCCTCCTCATCCTCAATCTGTTCAGAAGTGGTGATGTCCAGGGCATCAACCATCTTCCAAAAAATGTAAAATGAGAGTAGTCCTCAGAGGCCCTAGGGGGAGAACCAAACTCCTGCTCAGGGGAAACCTCAGGTTCTATAGGTTCCCCTTCATCCTCCTCATAATCTCCATAGTCTTCTTGGTCTGGGAAAGAAGATTTTGCAGTACTGCCACCCTGGAGAACCAAAGATGGGTCAGGATGCTGCTGATCAGGAGGAATAATGCCCTGTAAGGCCTGGATGAGTTTGAAAGCCTGGGCAATTTCCTGAGCCGAAGGCATAGTCAGCCCAGACACAGAAGTCCCCAGTTTGGAAGGCGGGGGTTCAGTGTGTTTTAACTTTTTAGTCTTGTTTGAGGGAACCGTGGGGTCAGCTGGTTTATTGATCTTCTTTGTGCCCTTTTCACCCATCTCAGGGTTACAGGCAACTACAGCTGTGGTTTCACCCACAGTTACTTCGGGTATCGGCTGGTCAGAGTCAGCGAGACCCCTATTCTGAGCAAGCGTCTTCTTAAGCCGTTCAAGGTGTTTTTGCAACTGTCTTTTCTGGGAATGTCTTACAAACATTGCGTTCCTCATTTAAATGTTCATAACCAAGGCAGGCCACACACAAACTGTGTTTGTCTGCCCTTGCAAATACTTCCCCACACTGTGTAGTTTTTGAAACTTGGCTCACCGGTTTTCTTTTCAGGTTTCTCCAACATATTGTCCAAAAAGGAGAAAAAAACAGCAATCGCTAAATAACAAAGACTGTTTTCTTTCTTTCTTTCTTTTTTTTTTTTTTTTTTAAAGAAAACAAGCAGTTGTAGTCGGTTCCGGAATCAGGAAAGAACCGGAGGAGCCGAACCGGCGATAGAAAAAGGAACCGGGATTAGCGGTTTGGTAACTGAAGCTATTGGTTACAAAAAATTGATTTTAAATAAAATTAATTTGTAAACTAAGGGTTTTTTCAGTCAGAAAACCCCGACTAATCAACAAAACTAACCCGGTTCCCCCACGGTTATACCGAACCGAGAGGAACTGGGAAAAACTAAGTTAAACTAAAGATTTAACAACAAAATACAATTAGTAGAAAGCAGCAAATTATATATGAAGTTGTCTTCACGCAGATGAAAGTTAGATAAACAGTACTCCGAGTGACCAGACTTTTCAGGTGGAGAGAAAATATGAGAAGGTTTAGAACACTGGCAGTTAGTAGAGGCAGCGTTTGAAAAGTTCTCACATGCAAAGAATTCCATCATTTGCAAGTGTTCTATTCTCTCCGGGCAGTCCTACCTAGAAGGCTTACTGCAAAAAGTTATGAATACCTGAGTATTACTGGGGTTAGAAGGTGGTCTTTGCCCTCTGGCATATGGCAAGTCCTGTCTGCATTCTTGGCCACAGCCAAAATGGAGGAGGGCATTAGCGAGATGGTGGAAGTGAGATCCTCGTGAGGTTCCAGCCAAGGGGGCGGGTGGACTGGGGACAGCTCAGGCATGCCCAAATGTTAGGCCAGCCTCTTTCGCTTGGGGTTCTGGTCCTCAGCTTTCCAATCACAGACCTCTGCAATCCTTCTGAAAAGATATGAAAGGGAGGGGATCCTCCAGAGGAGACTTCAGAGACTCCTTATCTTTGGGTTCTTCCAACGGAGGTGTCTCAAAGCCAGAGACTGAAGAAGAGGAGTCCAAATCTGAATTCAAGCCTGACGAAAGAATCGGGACTGGAGATAGAGCTCTTGGGCGTGAAATCTTGAAGAGATCAGAAGGTCCACTCTTATAAGAGGTAGCTGTGTCCTTTGTCAGGCCTGATGTCGAGGGACGTTGCTCTCCTGGCGAAGGGGACTGATGCATCAAAAATGAAAATTATGTACCTACCATAATTCCTGATCTTTCTGTGTATCTTCACCATTCATCACCTTTGGATAATGTGGCTGGAGGACATGATCCCGCGGGAGTTTTTTTTTTTTTTTTGGATGGGCGGAGTCGACGCACCATCGGTGCTACCCTCGAGGCCGATGCACTGCGTGGCACTCGTGGGTTGGCCATTATATGTCATCGACCCTGCTCTCCCACCAGTTCTGAGTCACCGTAGAGTAAGGAAGGGACAAGGAAGTCCAAGGGACAGATAAAGGAAAAGATATACAAACTAAAAGGAGAAAAACATGACTGAGAGGACAGAAGGAGAGTTAAAAATCTAAGGGGATTGGGAAGGGGCCCCAATCTCTAGAAGTAGAAGAAGAGGGAGGGAACAATTAGAACTAGGGAGGAGGGGACATACCCTGAATCTCTGACCTGTCTCCAGATAGTATAGGAACTGCGAAGAAGTAGCCAGAAGGCTGCACTGCCAGAATTCAAGGCACAGAATCTCTGGCACTAAAAACTCCAACATAAGCAGAAGCGATTATTCTGGAAGAAAAGACAGGATACAGGGTAGTACCCCCCAAAAAAACAAATTTGGAGGTAAGAAACAAAGTTTCTTAAATTAATTTAAGGGTTGAGTACCTAAGGACAAGATCGAAGGAGAATAGCAGAAAAGAGAGAGAGAAAGAGAGAGAAAAGAAGAGAGGGCAACCATCACCCCCACCCCACAGGGGTGGAGCCAAGGCACTGAAGAGAGAAGTGCCCTCTCCCCTGATCCCTCTCCCCTCTGACAGAAGGTAAATCCCCCCTGTGCCCAAGGTCACCCTGCTCCTGGAAAAGAAGGGGGAGAAAAGGGGGGCACACAGAGGGTGGGGAACCCAGAGACTGAGGCCCCAGGGGGATGGAGGGTGGGATGGTGATGAATGGTGAAGATACACAGAAAGATCAGGAATTACAGTAGGTATGTAATTTTCATATCCTATCTGTGTCAGTCTTCACCATTCATCACCTTTGAGTGAGTACCGAGCCCCCCCCCGAAGGGGGCCCTAGACCCTAAATGACTAAGTCCCTTAGCTCTCAGTGGGTGACACACTGGGAGGGAGAGCCTTCACGGGTCTGGAGAAGCCCGAGACTGGAGAGAGTGAGACGGGGACCCTGACAGATGTTGCCTCACCCTACGGGAGACAAGATGGGTTCTCTGGTATGTGGAGGAAATCACCCGACGCCGGGCCAAGGGTGACAGCCGGAAAAGACACAGCCATGCCATCTGCCTAGTGCAGATTGCTGTCCCTATGACCCTGGAAGCTACCTCGTTGGCATCATAAGATGCCCTTGCTTGGTGCCTTGCTAGCTCCAGGCCACTTGCAGAGAGTGCAATGGCTTGTCTGGTTACCTCCGAATCAGGTATCAAGGCTAGGAGTTGACCTAGCCTGGCCCACAGGAACCTATCATAGGTAGCGTAGTGGGCCTGATGTGCAGAGATTGAAAGAAGCAACCATGCCGAGTAGAATGTCCTCCTCCCCTAGAAATCAAAATCCATGGAATCTGCATCTGGGGGCCAGTCATGGTGAAGGGCAAGAAGCCCATCAGGAGTGTCCAGCTGTGTCAGTCCTGACTAAGGATGAGGCAAACTACCTGGAGACTTCGGGGGGGTACAATACCTCTGGCACAGATCCCTAGGGGCTGGGACTCCAGAAAAGGGTCTTTGCTTGAAACGCAATGATGCCTCCCAGAAGGGAGCAGGCCAGGTGGGCACCACAAGGGTGTCCACACTGAAATTGCCTAGGAAGGCGTGCATCAAATGCTCCGGATTGTGCTGAGTGGGTGGGGTGACATGCAGGTCCTCCAACATCCTCACGAGGAAATGTTGATACTCCGGAAGATCAGCAGCAGGGGAGATGTGGACAGAGGGCTCCTCTCCTCCTGAACAGGAGGATGAGGAGGTAGAGGACCTCACAGATTCAGTGGCTGGTTGCTCAGGGGGAGGTTGGAACACCTGCCTGTCCATGGCCCTAACATATGAAGGGAAATGAGCTGCCACAGCACTGAATTGCTCCCAGAACAGAGGTCCAGTAGGGACAAGAATGCCTGGGAGAGCAGGAGAAGGTGACAGAGGAGTGGGGGCAGAGCTGACAACAGGAATCGACTGTCCTCTGTCCGGGCAAAAGAGTGCACATGGAGCCCCCAAGGGAGGAGGAAGCTCTGGAAAACTCAACAACCAACAGCTGATCAACCATACTGGAACTGCCTAGGCTGTGCCCTGAAGATTCCACCCATGAGGTGACTGGGGAACTCCAAAAGGACAGTCCCTACCTTCAAAGAACAGGGCCCTCTCGAGGAGGCTGAGAAGGAAGGGCAGAGGTCCACACTACAACTCCTCCTGAACCTGGGTGGGTCCCAGAAAAGGGTCGCCACATCGAACCCTGACCCCTCAGAGTCCGAAAGAGCCCTCCTCCTCATAAACACCAGCCTAGGCAGCTGACAACCCTGGTCAGTCCCCAGAGGGACTACCCAGGGAGTATCACCCTCCCCTCCTGTAGGTGCTCTGATTGGCCCTCAAAGTTGGGCGATCCAGGCACACCACCTGAGGGGGTACCACCACTGAAGGGGCAGAAAACCCTCTGAAGCCAGGCAGCAGAGCAATAGTGGACTGCACCACTGCCTGCTGGTCAGCACCCATTACCCTGGACATGGGGGCAACTGCCCGCTCCTCAGAGGGGGGCTGGCTCTGGTCAGTTGAGGAAACTACCAGGGTGTCCACATGGGCAGCCAACTCCAAAGAGTCAGACAGCTTGTCCGAATCAGATTTTGCCTCTGAGGAGGTGGAGATCGAAGTCTGATGCCAGACAGTACGTGGATGCCTGCTGCCATCCCGACCAAAGGGGGTACCAGTCCAGGTGTCTGCACCAGAGCCAGTGCCAAAGTCTCCATCTGCACCATGAATGGTGCGTGAAGAAGACACGGCGCCGAGGGAGGTAGCAGAAACGGAGTCGATGCCTGCCATGGTGCTGTCCCGACCCATGGCACCGCAAGTGGTGCTGAGGTCAGGGACGGCACCGACGATGGCACTGACACCCCCCACGGTGCTGTGTCCTCGCTCGGCACCGCACGTGGCACCAGAGCTAGACACAGTGCCGTGCTCAGCCTCGGTGCTGCAAATGGCGCCAAGGTGAGAAATTGTCAAGGACAGTGCCATAGAACCTCCCACACTGCCGTCAGCACCATTGGTGCCACAAACAGCATTGACAGTGGAGACGGCACCGACCACAGTGCCATCAGGGCCCAAGGCACTGCGACTGGCGTCAAGGCCCAAGATGGCGCCGACAGACAGCATCGAGGACAGTGCCGACTCAGGCTTCCCAGCCCTAGAAGACAACATCAGGGGAGCCTTCGCCCCTGAAGGGGCGATTGCCAGTGCTGTGCCTCCCGCCTTCCCCCCAGGAGGGATGGACTGGACCTCCTGAACCGCGGAAGGGGCTTCTGCAATGGCGAGGCTACTAGGAATAGAGGCCCCCTCCTCCATGGTCCGTATAGAACCGGGAGGGGACCTGGAGGAAAGGCTGAGAGACCACGGCTTGTCCCAATGAGTGTGCCCCCCGAAAGTCAGCAGAGCTCGGCCAACTTTCCACATGCATTACTCGATGACACGATGGTCCACAGAGAAGCAGGCGTCGCATGTATCCATGTCGTGAAGCGGGCCAAGACATGCGAGGCAACAGACATGCTAGTCAGTGACGGAGTACCTGCGGCCGCACGGGCTCAGTCGCATAGGGGGCCACCCCGTCTTTAACGATTTCTTGCCCCCCCGACCAAGACATGATCCACGGCAAAACAAGCTAAACAAAAAACTCAACATCACTGACAAATAAAGAAAAGGAACAGTCTTACCACAGCGGTGTCAAGTGGTGGTGAGAATGGAACCGGCAGGAATACAAAGACTGCGTCGAAGGATTTTAGTTATTGAAGGATTTTCAGTGTCGAACTAGGCCTCTAGCACAGCAGCTCCATATGAGGTGTGACCTCTATTGCGGGAGACGAAGAACTGGCGGGAGGATGGGGTCGATGACACCTAACGGCCAACTCGCGAGCATCACACAGTACGTCAGCCTCGAGGGCGGCGCTGATGGTGCGTTGACTCTGCCCATCCAAAAAAAAAAAAAAGCTCCCATGGGGTTGTGACCCCTGGCCACATTACCCAAAGGTGATGAATGGTGAAGATTGACACAGATAAGATCTGGGCATGCTGGGGTAGAGGTCGCTACCGGATGATGACTATCCAATTCAGAGACTTGCTGAGACTTAGTTTTGGTCCACCAGGACTGGAGAATGGCCCTGAAGTCCACCTGTGGTTGGGGAGGCAGAGGAGGGGGCAGGGGAGGCTGGTACACTGGCTGAAACCCGAAGCCATAACCCGGCATTAGGTATTCTGACATCTGGTAACCAGGCATGGGATAACTATGGACATAGCCCAGCGACAGGTACTCTAGCGAAAGAAGACCTGGTGCCTGGTACCCCGATGGAAGATATCAAGGGGTATGATAGCACGGTGGCTGGTAGCCTGTCTGAAAGTCCGGTGCCAGACCTGTCGGAGGAGCCCTTGGGCTCGATGGAGGACCCTGAGGAGGCCCGAAAGACGGGTTAGAAGACCTAGAGGGGCGATAGTCCAACATCAGGCCCAGGGTTCAATTTTAACATTATTTTACTAGCCCAAAACCTAGTGCAAATTGGCCAGGGCTAGTGCAGCTAACCCTCTTGTACATCTTGACTAGTGCAGGGTTTTCCATGGCTGTTAATAAAGTTAAAAATGTCCCTACTTTAGCAGGCTCTAGTCCTCATGTTAATCTCTCTCTCAGTGTTGCAGATGACCTGGTGTGAGTAATGCCTCATTAAGAGCTGCAGTTTTCTGGCAGTTCAAGAAGGTGATCCCACAAAAGGCTCAATGTGAGTAATTATCACTGCACTGTCAGAACTTTCAGCTAGTGTCCAGGGTTTGATCAGGGGTAGAAACTGTTATGTCACTAGCTTTCAATTTTCTGATTGTCTCTGTCTGAAAATTTGCCCCACATTATTAAGACTGGTGCCCCTCATTTCCCTACATTTTGAATGTTTGTATCCATCATTTTAGAGAAAAAATTTTAAGAGGCACACAGGGTCTGCTCTGCAGATGGTGGGTTTTATCCCAGCCTCATCATAGCTGCTCCCTCTCCCCTTCAAATCTCTCAGCTATGCACTTTCCCTACATTTTGAGTGTCTGTATCCAACATTTCAGTGACACAATGAAAAGCGGTATACAGGGTCTGCTCAGCAGGTGATGGGTTTTATCCCAGCCTCACCATGGCTGCTCCCTCTCCCCTCCAAATTTCTCAACTCTGTACTTTCCCTGGACACCACTGCAGACTGTACTCTGACTTGACTATTCACAGACCCACAGCTGCCTTTACTGGCAGGTGTAGGCATCCTCAGCTCTTCTAAATGGACCATGCCAGCCAACACCATCCATATAGTCCCACCCTTATCCTACTCAGCATGTCCTTTCATTAGAAAAGCAAAATTTTGGAGAATGTATGATAAAAGTACAAAACACTTTAATAAAACACATAATTTGAAAGGTTAAAATAAGCATTCTTGGGGTGCATAGATCATCCTATATGGAAACATGGGTAGTATAGTATCATGCCTGTGTATTGTTTACCTTGGCCTGATGAAATGAGAATGTTTTTTAAAAAAAAATCTGTTCCTATTGGGGCACAGCATGTTAAAATCAATACTTTTAAAAATAAAAATCTGAAAGTTATCTGTTTCTTTAGGTTTGTGTAGTCTTTTCCACCAAAGAAATCCTAGATGTGCTCCTGGCTCACTTGACACTGTACAAAAACTCCCAGAAGTACCAGGCTCCAGTTGGTCTCAGGGTGAGGACTGAGAATGTGTTTCTCAGCCGGACTCTGTTTAGTGCCCTGTGGGTGGTGCTGAGAGAGTGGTGAGGTGCATGATGATGCCAGTTGCTGTATCTGCAGAGCTAAGTCTACTTGACTGAACATTTGCTGCTGTGTTATCCTCTGGTTCAGGGGGCACAGAAAAAGGAAGAAGGAGGCCATGGTACAAAACATTGGGGTGCACACTGTGTGTAATGGCATTGTAGTCATTTTTTTCTGCTAGGGCTGGAAGCAATGTGGGAGCAAGATAAATATGCAATAGTCTGAGTATTTTCTTGGCTTGCATTTTTTCACTGTATAAGTGATCAAAATTGACCTTTACAGTTGTGGGCTAGTGCAATTTTGAATCAACCTGTCCTGCTGGCTAATGCAAAGAAAAGTTAAGGTTGACACCTGGTCAGGCCACTTAGGAGAGAGCCCAATGTCAACCCGGCGGTGTCTTCCGATGGAGGTGGAGGTGCAGAAGGTCCTGCTGGAAGGGTCGGTGAGGAAGGGTCCTGAGGGTCCACCGGGAAACTGATGTTGATGCCCAGCTGGAACCTGGTAGTGGCATTGTCTAGCTGTTGTCATCCTGGCTCTGGCTCCAGGTGTTCAGGGGAAGCTGGAGGCAAGAAGGGACCCTGGTCAGGCAAGCCCTCTGGGGTATGTTGAGTAGGAGACTGCGACGGGCACTGAGGATCAACGTCAGGCTGCTCATCAGGGCATGATGGAAGCGCCTGGGCTGGGTGGGCATCAGAGACTCCAACGTCTGGCTTATCAGCTGTGGCTCAGTGATCACTGAAGCCTTCGGTGACTGACTTAACAGCCTGGGCTGGGTGCTTGTCAGGGACTCCGACAAGTGACTTATCAGCCCCACCAGCAGGTTTAGACCCTAAAGTTTTGAGTGGTCTAAGAGTGGCAGGAGCCTCAGATGCCACTGAAGCAACCAACGTCAACAAGGCAGGTGGCTGTGGGGGAACCAAGGGCTGCTCCTAGGAGGTTGAAGTGGCTTTGACCTTAGAGGTGGTACTCCTGGAGGGAGAGGGCAGTTGGTTATCCGTGGTCCCCGGAGGGAGTCGCAGGCAGGAGGGAGACCTTTCCTGGCCCCGATGCTTCACATTGTCCTTTCATTTCTTATGGTGGTATGAATCTGACAAGGGTGAGGAAGAGGCACTCTACAACTTCTGTAACACTTTCTCCATTGAAGCCATTTTCTGTTTTAAAATATGGGCCTCGAGGGCCTTTGGCCGGTGTTTCTGTGTGGCCTGGTTGAAGCTCAGGCAGGCCTCACAGTCTGCAGTGTGGTGTTCTGGGCCCAGGCAGAAGAGGCAGAGAGTATGGTCATCTTTATGCGGGAGTTGCATGCTGCAGGACTTGCACTTGTTTTAATGCAATTCGGAAGGCATCGAGGAAGACATACATAAAGATTAACTTACAAAAAAATTGTAGAATAATTCAAAAAATAATTTGAAATATACTCATCCGAAATGGCGGTCGAACTGTAGCAGCGTGCTCCGTGAGGTTCAATGTGCACAGGATGATGGGGGGAAAGAACTGGAGGGTGGGATGGGGACTTCCCACTATATAGGGTCATGCTGATGTCCATCACATTGACATCGGTGGGTGGTCCCCCTTCAGACACTGCTAGCTAAAGTTTTCTGTGTGGTACTGATGCCAGGGGGCACAGTCCTAATGGTTAATACCTACTGCAAGAGCCCTCTCGAAGTAAGATCTACTGTTATGGTACGTCCTTACATAACTGTAGTGTCTTCATCGAGGGTGTCTCTTGTATCAGACTACACCAACGGAATGGGTCTCAAGCAGTACTGACAGAGAGAGAGAGAGAGTCTGGGTGGCTGGAGGTTACAGGCCTAAGACAAAAGGCCTTGAAGCACAGCCATGCCATAGCCTGCCCTTCTCCGAGAGGCAATGTCCAGACTGTTGTGCTTAGTGAAATTGTGGACAGTGCTCCAAGTGGCAGAGGCACAAATGTCATCGGCTAACACATTCTTGAAACATTCAACCAAAGTGGCCATGCCTCTGGCAGAGTGGCCACAGACAACCCAAAGAAGTTCCTTGCCGTACTTCCTATACCAGAAAATAATATAGTTGGCCAACCATTTGGATAGGCACTGTTCAGAAACTGGTGCGCCCTCTTTCCCAGGGGTGAAAGAATCAAACAGCTATGAGGATTTCTTACAGTCTCTCATGCAATGAAATGGAAATTATGTACTTACTGTAATTATTGATCTTCTTGGACAGTCTACATCACTCATTCACACTAGTGGGATAGCGCCGGAGGTGCTAGGACCAAGCGGGAGCCTAAAAGTTTCTGAACGGGTCGGCGCTGAGACAGGACCACGCATGTGTGGCTCCACGAGACTAGCTTGCACCTGTGTAGGCTATCTCAGCATAGACCCTCCAACCGTCTCAGTACCTTTTCGACTGAGGAGGTGCAGCATAACTAATGAGAATAACTCATCCTGAGTTTCTGGGCCTGAGAGGGCCCAGATGGCCTTTGCAAGAAAGGTCAAAGAATAATGTCCTCACAGTCTGAACCATAGGACCATGAAGACCAGGAAAGAAAACCAGTGAATCCAGGGGATAGAGGGTGGGCGTGTGAATGAGTAATGGAGACTGTCCAAGAAGATAAATAATTACGGTAATTACATAATTTCCATCTCTTCCTGGACTAAATCTCCATCACTCATTCACACTAGTGGGAGAGTACCGAGCTAAAACCAACAACCCTGAGTAGGGTGGTAGGAGATAGGGTTCACTCAGAAAGGACAGTTAAGGACTGTCCTGCTAATAAAAAGAGCTGTCTTGTAAAGAGCATCTAGAACATAGTGCCTACAAGATAAGCGCTCAAGTTGTAACTCACCACTTTGCAGACGACTGCAATGGGCACAAAATGAAAGTCTGCCAGGAAGCCGCAACCACTCTAGGAGAGCGGCAAGAACCTGGCTTCACAATTTGGTCTAGGACCAAAATTAATAGTGTCAAAGACATATACTAATGTAACGTAAAGGGACCTCAAGAACTGAAAGACCCGGAGGTAAAGTCTACTGGTTCAGGGTAGACCAGAAAATGCGGATGGAACCCCCCACTATCAGTATGGCTGACCTGTAAACAACAGGTCCAGGAGCACTTGAACCCCTTACTTGGTGAGCAAGGGGCCCAGCTGGGGTTAGCCCATCAAGGAGAATGGTTCACCTTAGTCACAGGAACCTTCCTGATGGAAGGTCAAGCAAGACTTAGAAGCCTCTCATTGTGGTCTAGTAGAACCAGATCCAACCCACTGCATATTCCAAAAGGAATTATCCTGCCCCTGTGTGTACAACTGTAGTAGCAGCCTCTGAACTCAGGAAACAAAGGAAAAAGTGTACAGGAGGATGTGTCCACTGTGGAAAAAAACATTCTAGCAGAAAAAAAAGGGCTGGATTTCTAAGGCAAATAGAGGCAGATGTGCATTGAGGAGGGACACAGCAGGACCAAGTTAGGTCTAACCCATTTGTTGAAGTGACTGAAAGAGGCAGTGACTCAATGCAGTGAGGCACTACCCACTCTGGCCTCCCTGAAGGGAGTAGAAAAGGATTCTAGTTTGTTAGCTGAAAAACAAACATCACAACTCCATCATGCACTTGAAGAGGATAGTTTCATGAGCGACTGGTAGGGACCAGTGCGCAGGAACCGAAGGTGTGAATATTTGAGAAGCTACCTCAGAAAAATGACCTACTTGACCTTCCGTCAAGAAGGAAAAAATTGCCTGTTAAGCAAGCAAGGAAGTAGGAACCTGAGTTCCGACTCATTGAAGAGTCGCTTTTGCTGCTGTAGGGCGCTGCTCAAGAGAAGAAAGCCTGATAAAAAGAAAGGGGAATTAACAGACTGATCAGTCACCTAGGTCTAGGAAATGTCTCTGAATGAGAGAAATCTCTCTTAAAGAAAGAAATGACCCATATCGCCACTGGATCAGACTCCCCATAGGGGAAGAAGAAGTCAGGTGCTCTTTACCGTACTCTGGAGACAAGCACCTCAGGGACTGAGGTGGAACCTGACCAGATCCAAAAAAGGGGGTATCGGGTAATTTCAGCTAGGTCTTGTGCTGTGATAAAATTTTTTTTTTTTTAGTCCGAGCCTAACAAGGCTTTCAGGCTGCTATTTCACAAGGATTGTCTTGATACAAAATTACAAAGATGTTCTCCATCTGAGTGCAGAAGGAGCCTGGGCGTCCATACTGAAATCATGACCGGACTAATAATCACAGCTGGAGAGATGTTAACCACCTGTGCCGAAGAAGCCACCGAAGGGGCAATGTCACAAGGGGGCTATATACCCCAATCAAATTAGTGGAAGAGCCAGAACGGCTCCCGGCCATTAAATTAGAATGTTCCGCAAAGTGTAATTGTTTTGACGATTGAAAAAGTCTAGACGCGGAAGTGTATGGTCCACGGACGCAGTGTGAAATACTATAGTGGACCTCATTACTGAGGAACTACTGAAAAGATTTTCCATCACGGACTCTGATGATAGAGAGGATATGCCCTTCAGTATACAAAATGAGTCATCCGCTGTATTACTGACCAGAAGGACAGGGAAAGACCCATCTAGATTCACTTCTACCCCAGAAGGACCTCCAAGAGAGGTCTAGGTCAGAGCCACTAGAGATTCTGCCATCAGGAAGGATGTCGAGGAGCTTGGTACCATGAAGGAAGCCGAGGAAGTGCTGATCAGAATGAGATTCCACTGGCAGAGCAGTACAGCAGAGTTCCATCAGCAGAAAACTGCTGGATGACACAAGATCCCACATAGACCGCCACTCACTAAGATGTGTGGAAAAAATAATCCACAGAACAGGAGTTCATTCTGCAATAAACATCCCGCCACAAGTTCTGTGGAAAGGAAGTCCAAAAAGGAAAAATGTGTCACTAATTCTGCCATACAGCACCCACTAGCGCTCGTGAGGCACCAGCATCACTTGTGGCACAGGAGGGCACCAATCAGTGGCTATGCCAACCTGGGCGATACCCGAGGGCAGCCACGGCAGTACCTGCAGGCACCCCTGGCACCCATGTAGCAATGGCACCCGAGGGCACCCTCTGACACCCATGGTACCATGGCTCCCATGGCACCATGGTACCCATGACACCCATGGCAAGAATGGCACCCGAGGGCACCAGTGGCACCCATGGCACCTGAGGGCATCAGTGGCACCCATGGGCACCTGCAGTGCCACCTGTGGCACCCACAGGTGCCCCCAGTGCCACCCCTTGTTATCCATGGCACCAGTGGCACCCATGGCACCCATGGGCACTCATGGCACCACCTGTGGCACCCACAGTTCTCCGGGTGTCAACCCTGGCACCCATGGCACCCACCCGCAGGTGCATGGCACCACCCAGACACCCATGGCACCACTGACTGTGCTGACAACCAATGGCAGCAACAAGAGCACCCATGGCACCGCACAGAGCAATGGCACCAACCCACAGCACCAACTAAGGCACGGTGCCGACCAAGGCACACAGGCATGGCACCAAGCAAGGCACCTAGCAACAGCTCTGAGGCACGGCGCTGCCCAAGGTGCCGAATCACAGCACCGAAGGAAAATGCCAATGGAAATCCTGAGAAGGGAAGAAGGAAAAAGGTGGTGCCCGTGCTGGCCCCTGCATGGAAAAGGGGGTGGGGTAGGCATGAGGGGTCAATGCGATGGCAAAGGCACCAAGATGGCACCTCGCCCATCGTGATCCAATCGACCCGGCTCCGGTCCAACAGCTCCAAGGCCCAGAGGTCCCGAAATCAGGAACAGAGCCAGGAAAAACTGGAAAGTCAAACCCCCTGCTCCACAGGAGCAGCCCAGAGGTGAAACTGCCCACTGGAGCTCCAACGAGGACAGAGATGGAGCTCAGAGTCGAGAATGCAGCCATTAGGAGTGGGGCCAAGAAGAACCCACCAAAGTCAGTTCAGGCCCATCACCCCTCCTGACGAACAATCCTTGTGCAGACGTACCAACGGGCAACCTCGAGCGGCACCGATTCTTCTTCCCCCAATGAGGAAGAGCTCGAGGTTAAGCGGAGCCAGATCCCCGGAACTGCTAGCTTTGTGCTTTGGAGGACTGTCCGTAGTCGGACCCCCCTGTTAATTAGGGACGGCGGACCGGACACAGCCCCTCTGCCATAAAAACTTTCAAACGAAGTCCTCCTACCATCACCGCTACTGTCTAAGGACGACTCCATTGATGGCAGGAAAGAATTTCTTTTTCTTCTTCTTCATAATCTTCTTGTTCGTAAAATAACAAATTACTACTTAAAATATTAAATTAAACGTTAAAAGCTGCTGTCATATTGACAAAAACTTAGACTCTGGCAGACGAGTGACGTCGACATCCAAGCACACTCGACGGCGGGAGTAAAGGAACTGAGGCGGTTGGAGGATCGATGCCAAGATAGTCTACACAGGAGTGAGCTAGTCTCATGGTGCTGTGCATGCGTGGTCCTGTCTTGGCACCGACCCTTCAGAAAATTTTAGGCTCCCGCTTGGTCCTAGCGCCTCCGGCTCTATCCCATTAGTGCGAATGAGTGATGGAGACTTAGTCCAGGAAGATCATAAGATCTGAGTATTCTATGTACAGTACATCTAAAATACGGAGCAATGTTTCCCCTCGATTCACATGTTCCAGAAAGTAAACAGGCAGGTGGATAACTTGATTCAGGGTAAACTTAGACACCACCTTCGGTAGAAGCTTATATTTGGTACACACAGACTTTGCGAAAAACAAATAAGGAGACACACATCAGAGCCTGAAGCTCGGAAATCCTCCAAGCAGAAGTAATAACAATTAAAAATACCACTTTCCACAACAGAAAGTGTAGCTCACAACTCGTGGCTGGCTCAAAAGGAGCCAAATCAAGTTTTTCTGACACAAAATTTAAGTCCCAAGGCAGGACCAGATTGTGGGGATGGGAGGCTTCAGATGAAGAATGTCGCTCAAAAATGTATGGGACATCTCCAGTTGTGCCACTGCGGGCCATCAACAGGCACATGGAAGGCTGATATGAAAAAATTACTCACCTGTAGTAATCTGCACTGCCCTGGAACCAAATGGAATGCTATGCTAATGATGGAATCTTTAGCTCGTGCATCCAGTTCAAAAATTGCCCAGTGTAACTGCCTACAATCTAACCTTAGATTTCTTAGAAGCCTGCAAAGAGGCCATAGTAATGTATAATTAGAATAGAAATAGAAAAAAGGGGCCCCAACTGGGGCAACTAGTAAACATTAAATCATAGGAAAAAAGAGAGAAACATTTTTCTTAATGTCAGATTCACCCAAGGAAAAAAACCTACAAACTGTAAAACACTACTAAGAAGTGGCAGCAGATGGCATACCACTCCAAGTATACATACAATCAGCACTGGATAGGACTTTTTACTGATTCTGCCAGGGGAGGCAGGTTGGGAATTAATAATATTAGTGGATCCTGTTGGAAGAAACAAGATTACTACAGGTGAGTAATATTTTCTTGTAACCCCAGCAATCCACTAATATTATTACTTCTTGCAGACTATGCAGCAGTACCTCAAAAAGGTGAGCAAAGAATTTACTTAGGAAAAAGACTCTCCAGGACTGCTGTGCCAAACCTGGCATCACTCCTGGACTGCGTGTCCAGGCTATAATGTTTAGCGAAGGTGTAGACTGACCTCCAGGTAGCTGCTTTACAGATTTCCGTCAAAGGCACCTCTTGGGTAGCTGCAATAGTGGCAGCTGTGCCCCTTGTAGAATGAGCCCTAAGCCCAACAGGGGGCACCTTACCTGCTTTTCAGTAGCAAAACTGGATACACTGAACTATCCATCGAGAGATGGTTCTTTTTGAGGCAGGTGTCCCCTTACCTACCTCTCCATAGGTGAGGAACAGCTGTTGTCTGTCCTACCTATGGTCTTTGGTATGAGTCATGTAGTAGCTTAAAGCCCTTTTTGCATCAAGGCTGTGAAGTCTATGCTCTCCTGAGCTAGTGTACTCAGTGAAGAAAACTGGCAAGGTAATAGACTGGTTCAGATGGAAGTCTGAGACCACCTTGGGGAGGAACTTCCTATTAGTTCTCAACACTACTCCCTGTGAAAGAAAACATATTCTCTTTCCACACAGAGGGCCTGGAGCTCACTTATCCTCCTGGCAGAAGCGATTGCCACTAAGAAGACTACCTTCCAAGTAAGAAACTTGAGATCTGCAGAGGCCATGGGCTCCAAGGGAGGAAGCATAAGCTGAGCAATGCAAACGTTCAAATACCAAGCTGGTACTGGTTCCCTGTGAGGGGGAAACAGGTGAGACAGTCCCTTAAAAAACATCCTAAAGATAGGATTTGATGCTAAGGAGGAGTCTCTTCCAGCTGAAATGTATGCTGACACTTTTTAGGTATATCTGACATTTTAAAGAAAACAGGAACCGGGAACCGACAAAAATAAAGTCAAGTTAAATACTTGCGGTAGGTTCAGCAACCGAGAAAAATCCAAATCTATTGGTTCCAGTCGGATCTGGAACTGAGAAACAGCTCAGGGAGCTGAGAAAAATTGGTTCAAAAACAATAAATTTTACAGAAAAACAGGAAAATATAATCAGAACCCTTTAAAAAAAGGTTCCGATTCAGGAGAGAAAAGTATCGGTTGCCTCTTTTTTTTTTTTTTTGTTATTTAACCAGGAGTAGCACACTAAGCTGAAAGCTTTTTTACAGGTGCATCCTGGGAGCACAGGGAAGTTAAGTAACTTGCTCAGGGTCACACAGTATGTAAGTGGAAGCTGTGGGATTCAAACCCAGGTCTGGTCTGCTGGATGTCACCAGATTTGCAGCTCAGAGCCTTAAACCACTGCACTATACTGTCTCCCTTGGTTCACAGGAACCGTGAGGAACCGTAAAAATAACACTAAATTTAAACTAAGAGGTAAAAAGCTAAAATACAATTACACTAGGCAGTAAATGAAAATATTAAACAGAAATACTTAAGTTGTTTTGTTCAATGCATTTCACGAATTGCTCTTGATAGAGAGAAGATCTCCAGGGTGTCTAAACTTTGCAGCGGAGAGAAGAAATCTGAGGTTAGAATATAGGCAATTACACTGGGCAGTTTTTGAACTAGATGCATGAGCTAAAGATTCCATCATTAGCATAGGATTCCATTTGGCTCCGGGGTAGTGCTTGCTCAAAGGAGCGCTGCAAGAAGTAATAATATTAGTGGATCCTTGGGGTTAGAAAGCAGCCACGTGAACTTTAATGGAGTATTTTTTTTTTTTTTTTTTGACCGGGTAAGTGCACTAGACAAATCCTGCCTATTTTCAGGCATGACCCGGGGGAGGGGGTTACAGATGAATGTCAACTGACCTTGAACTAGGTTAAGCTATTGGTGGTATATTTTTAGAGAAAGAGGGAAATTTGGCCAGGACACCGGGGAAATTCCCCTGCTCTTTTTGATAAGTGCCACTGGATCTTTAACATTTACCTGAACTACCTCCAATCCAGGCAGATGGGACCTCGGTTTAACATCTCATCCAAAAGACAGCACCTCAGAAGTGCAACACCCCTCTCATGCTGCACTACAGTGTCAGTACTGGGATATTAACCCAAGTGCCAGATGTGGGAACTGAACCCACAGCCCTCTGATCTCCCAGTCTCAGAGGCGAGTGTGCTACCTATTGAGCCACTGACACTGACAATTGCAGGCCTGAATTTGAGAGGGACAGCAAATATCCAGAATTTGATTCACTGGACAGGTGAATGGATCCAGATGATGGGAAGCAACTTGTAGAGCAAAGTGCTTGTACTTCAGGGAACATATGGTCCCAGTGGAGGGCTTCCTAGCAGCTACCACAACATCAACCACCTTCTGGGACACTCCAAATTGAGCCATGGCCATGTCCTCAGGAGCCAGGCATGAAGGTGTAGGGATTCGAGGTCCAGATGGACTAATGTGCCCTGCTCCTGTGAAAGCAAGCCTCTGCACAGAGGAAGGGGTACTGGAGGTTCTGCTGCCAACTGCTGCAGTAAAGGGAACCAGATCTGGTGAACCCAGATGGAAACAATGGGGATCATAGTCGCTCCTTCCATCTGAAGCTTGATCTGCACCCTCTGAAGTAGGGGGAAGGGAGGGATGGCATAAAGGAACCTCCCTTTCCAAGAGAGGGACAACGTGTCTTGACAGAAAGCTCCAGGCCCTGGAGCGAGCAAGCAGAAAAGTAGTAGTTTTGCATTGAGTGAGACCTACTGTTGCTTTTATGATATACTACATGACATACTAATAAAAACACTGAATTTAAGAATAACAACTCGACAACAAGAGGTCATCCATTACAGATAAGGGTTACTAAGTTTAAAATCAACAAAAAGGAAGCACTTTTTTCACACACAGGGTGGTTAACCTCTGGAATAAACTGCCTACTGGGATAGTTGTAAGCAAGATGAAGGATACTGAAAAAAAAAAAGGCTGGATAGGTACATTGAAAATGGTGATGAAATGAGATATTACTTAGAAAATTGAGGAGCTACTTATGGGCACACTGCCCTTTCTGCTCCTAAAAGCATTAGTGGGGATGCAAAAAGGTCCAACTATGGACAACTCATCGAACAGGTCTTCTACAACTGACGTCGGCAGTTCCCACTGGTGCACCATGGACTGTGACCTGCTTATCCTGTCTGCCAAGACATTCTGGCACCTGGAACATGGACTGCCAACAGTTCTAGACTGCAGTCTAGAGCCCAGTACCAGATCCCCATTGCTTCTCAGTACAGGGGGTGTGAATGGGCCCCCCCTTGCTTGTGTGATGTACTGCACTACACTGATGTTGTCCATCTGCACCAGCAATGGCCCTCATCTCTAGGATGTTTATAAGGAGGGAACTATCCACTGCAGTCCAGCTTCCCTGGGTCTGTTAAGGGCCCAGCTGTGCACCTCCACCCATCCTTGAAGCATCCATGGTGAGGATCTGATGAGGGGAGGAAATCTGGAAAGGAATCCCTTTGAGTAAATTACTGGGTTCCATCCACCACTAAAGCACTTTCCTTACTGGTGAAGCTACTAGAACCTTCTGTTCTAGATAGTCAGTGCATTTGATCCCATTAGACCCTTAAAGTTCATTGAGGGATCCGTATGCATAGGGAGAGGCATCACCAGTAGAAAACAGGAAATTATCCCTCTGTACAGACAGTTGGTGAGACCCCATCTGGAGTACTGCGTGCAGTTCTGAAGACCCAATCTCCGCAAAGACATAGACAGGATGGAAGCTGTCCAGAGGAGGGCAACTAAAATGGTGCAGGGTCTGCATCAGAAGACATATGAAGAGAGACTTAAGGAGCTAAATATGTATAGCCTCGAGGAAAGGAGGGAGAGGGGGGACATGATAGAAACTTTCAAGTACCTCAAGGGAATCAACAAAGTCCAAGAGGGTAGCATCTTTCAAAAAAAGAGGTGTGCAAGAACAAGGGGGCACAATTTGAAGATAGAAGGGGGGCGGCTCAGAGGTAATTTAAGGAAGTATTTTTTCACAGAGAGGGTTGTGGATGTATGGAACGGCCTTCCGGAGGAGGTTGTGGAGTCAAAAACAGTGGTGGAATTCAAGCATGCATGGGACAGTCATAAGGCAATTCTAGGGGGTGGGGGTAGGAAGAAGTAGGCTGCTGGTTAACTAGGATCTGCAGCTTATCCATTAAGTAGGGAAATGGGCAGACTGGGTGGGCCAAGCGGTCCTTATCTGCCATCAAAATCTATGTTTCTATGTATGTGCAGCCTTGCCAGAGGAACCATGAAAATGGCTACAGTTAAGGCCCAGCAGCCACAGAAATGTCCTGGATGTGATATACAGTGGCTGTAAAGGAGCTGGGCCTGTTCCATGTGGCATTTCATCCTGTCTTGGGGCAGGAAGGTCACACCCTGGGCCGTGTTCAGTATGGCCCCTATATACTGGAGACACTGACAGGAGGTCAAGATTGACTTGGGCATCTTGACCATAATCCCCAGGGAGTGGAGCAGCTGTCTGGTACGCACAAGGGTGCGGATGAGTTGCTCCTCGGATTGAGCCTTGACCAACCAATCATCCAGGTAAGGGAAGATGTACAGTCCCTCCCTCCTGAGGGCTGCTGCCACCACCGTCAAGCATTTGGTAAAGATCTGTAGCGCAGATGACAACCCAAAGGGCAAGGCCCTGAACTGGTAGTGCTCCCCTGGAACAGGAATATGAGGTATTACCTGTGGGGAACGTGAATCTTTATGTGCAGATATGCATTCTGCATGTCCGGGGAGCATATCCAGTCTCCCTTGTGCTGTAGAGACAGCAGGCCTTGTAGAGTTACCATCCTGAACTTCTTGTGTTGGATACAGAAATTCAGGTTGCTTAGGTCCAGGATGAGCGGCAAATCCCCTGTGGATCTGGGAACTAGAAAGAAGTGGGACTAGAATCCTCTGTTCTTCTGGAACTGGTTCGATGGCCCTTTTCTGCAGCAGCATGCGAATTTCCTCCAGCAATACTGGAAGTGAGCTGGAGGGTAGCTTGAATGAACTGGAGAAAGATCTGGAGGCCACTCCAGAAGTTCTAGCATGTGGCCCTGCTCTACAAGCTGCAGGACCCAAGCATCTGTTGTGATCTCCCTCCGAATGCCACCCCTTACCACCACCTCCTGCAGTGCTAGAGGTTGGGGGGCTGGCAAGGAGTCATGCTATAGCCAGTGGCTGGGGCCACATAACACTTTAGGCCTCTCAGAGGTGGCGGTAGGGTGGGGTGAAAGGCTGTGGCTGCTCGGTGCTTGCCTGGATGTTGGGTACCTGGCTTGGGCTTACGGGAGGCCTGACAAAAAGGCACCTTCTGACAACCTCTTGGGTGTGTATGGTAAAGGGAATGAACTGACTACAGGGTTCTCCCAGAGGTCTGCAAGTCAGAAAGGATGTCCTGTACATCCACCCCAAAGAGCCTGTAGCCTCAGAAGGGAGCGCTCATGATGGGCTGTTGCATGTCAGTGGCAAAACCAGACACCCCGAGTCAAGAATGTCATCTGAGGCAGATGCCCACTGTAGCTGCCCTCACAGAAGCATCTGCAATATCAAAGGCAGCCCTCAAGAGGTGTTTGCTCTCATCTGCCCTGGACTGGAGGGTTTTAAGCAGCTCCTGTCTCTGGTGACCCTCTGGAAGGGACTGAGCCACAGTTTTGCCCTTCCTCCAGAGAGTGTTTTGAAACATGATCATATAGGCAGTGTAATTAATACCTGCCCATAAGATCCAGTTTTCTGGACTCCTTATCTTGGGGGAGGGGGGATCTGAGGTTTCTTTGACCTATCATGGGCAGCATTTATCACCAATGAATCTGCCCTGGGTTGCTCAGTGAAAAAAGGCTTCCCTGAGGGAGCTGGTACAATCTGTCTGCCTTAGCTGTACCAAGGTGGGCTCAGGGAGATAGAGGGTGGTGGAAAAGAGATGCATCCCTCCAGCTGTACCTCTCCATAATTCTCTACGCTGTTCTGGTGGATAATGGTTCCTCTATGGAGGCACCTGCAGTGGAGACGAAGGAGGATGCTGGGAACCTCCACAAAGGAGACCCACAGGAGAGTGGCACGGGACCCCACAGGGGAGTGAAACAACTCCTGGTGGGGGACTCAGTCATTAGTGGGGTAGAAGTGGGAGAGGAAGGGGAAAGGGAGGTAAGGTGCCTGCCTGGCGTCATGGCTTGGAGGGACAGGAAGCGAATCCTCAGGCTCGTGGGAGCAGCAGCACGAAGGAGAGAGCTGGATGTCATTGTCCACCTAGGAACAAATGACCTGGCTGTGAATGGGATCAGAGCAGTGCAAGAGGAGTTTGTAGAGTTGGGGAGGGGCCTTAGACAAGTAGCTGATACGGTAACCTTCTCGGAGGTGCTGCCTGTCTATGGCAAGGGTAATGCTAGGGTACTCCACAACATGTACTTCAATGAATGGTTGAAAAACTGGTGTGGAGCTCAGGGTTTTGGCTTCATTGGGGACTGGGGAGCCACCTGGAGGAAAGCAGGCCTATACTGGCATGATGGTCTGCATCTGTCCAGGGGGACCAGGATCCTAGGTGATAGATTTAAATGCTTCATTGGCAAGCATTTAAACTAGCCAAGGGGGGAGGCACTGAAAAGGAGCAGGGAAATCCCAGCCTCCCCCCACAAAACACAGTAATTAGTGAGGTAAACACCAAAGTAGAGAAGTCATTAGGGAGCAGGACAGAGGTAAATGCAAAAAGCGGCAAACGCAGTAAGGACAGGGATGGGGCTAAAAGGGGTAAGACCATCAAAAAATGGAGGGTGATGAGTACTAGTGCCCATAGTCTGTGTAACAAGCTCCCTGAACTAGTGGCCTTGATGGAAGAGGGAATGCCATGGTACACAGAGAACCATGACTGGGATGTCAACATACCAGGACACACAATCTACAGGAAGAACAGGGTGGGTAAAAGAGGAGGAGGAGTAGCTCTCTATGTAAGGGAAGATATCAAAGCAACAGAACTAAAGAGTAAACAGAGCAAATGAGGCACTCTGGGTCACCCTGGAGATAGGAAATGGCACCACAATCTGCATGGGGGTTATATACAGACCCCCATCTCAGGGGAAGGGAATGGACAAGGAAATGATAGAAAGCATCCTTAGAATGGCAGAAAAAGGAGTGATATTGTTGATGGGGGACCTGAATATGTCAGTTGTTAACTGGAGCACCTTTGCTGCAGGCACATCCAAGAGCAGGGTCATTCTTGATGCCCTACAAAGGGCATGCCTCAGACAGCTAGTATTGGAACCCATTCAGGAGGGAATAATCTTAGATTCTGTACTCTCAAACGTGGATGGTGAAAGAATCTTGGATTTAGAAGTAGGAAGCCATCTGGGAACAAGCGACCACCAAACAGTGTGGTTCACAATAAAAATAGCCGTAGAGTCAAGCCATACAAAAGGAAGAGTATTGGACTTTAGGAGGGCTGTCTTTGGGAAAATGAGAGAGTGCCTCAGAAAAGCACTAGCAAACAGACAAGAAGGACAGGTGGAGGAACAATGGGGAGTAATCAAAACAGCCATTGCAGAGGAAACAAGCCTTTGTGTGAAGCAAATCAACAAAACACATCGAAGGAAAAAAATGCTATGGATCTCAAAAGAGGTGTCAGGGAAGGTTAAGGAGAAAAGGATAGCATTCAGGAAATACAAGGAAACACAGAAGGAGCAGGACAGAGGACTTTACCAGTTAAAGCAGAAAGAGGCAGGGAAGCCAGTCAAAATAGCAAAGGCCCAAACTGAGGAAAGGATAGCCAACTCTTAAGAAGGGGGATAAGACCTTTTATAGGTACATTAGGGAGCAAAGAAAGACCAAGGGAGGGATACTGAGCAGACTAGGTGGACGAAGTGGTCCTTATCTGCTGTCAAAGTCTATGTTTCTATGTTAATAAAAGGAAGGGAATGTAGGCAGAGGGTGACAGTGAAAAAGCAGTGATGCTGAACAAATATTTCTGCTCAGTATTCACAAAGGAAGGGGGGTATCTAAACCAAACAAGAGAAACACTCTGGATAGGTGGGTTGATACCAGTCCATTCACAGAATAAAGGGTTTCTGAAAGAACTAGTAAAACTGAAGGTGGACAAAGCAATGGGGCCTGATGGGATTCACCCAAGAATTCTAAAAGAACTAAGGGTAGAACTAGTGACACCACTGACTACTCTCTTTAACAAATCATGGGAGATGTGATTCCTCTTCACTAAAGTGGGAGTAGGGCAGAGGCAGGAAACTACAGACCAGTTAGTTTGACCTCAGTGGTAGGGGAAATGATGGAATCACTTCTGAAGGAAAGAACTGTTGAGTACCAGGAGGCCAGTGGGGCACAGGACCCAAGGCAGCATGGATTCACAGTGGGAAGGTTGTGTCAGATGAATCTAAGATTTCTTTGACTGGTGACCAAAGTAGTAGACCAGGGAGGGGCTGTGGACATGGTTACCTAGATTTTAGCAAGGTATTTGATACAGTCCCACACAAAAGATTAATATACAAGTTAGTCAACCTTAGAGTGGGTGCCAAGGTGGTAGCCTGGATAAAAAATTGGCTGGACAACAGGACGTATAGGGTAATAGTAAACAGAGTCCACAGTGAAGAAAGGAGGATACTAGCAGGGTACCACAGGGTTCAGTACTGGGATTGGTCCTTTTTAATGTCTTTATAAGTGACATTACAAAAGAACTGGAAGGAAAAGTATGTCTCATTGCAGACGACACAAAGATCTGCAACAAGGTTACACAGAAACATAGAATTTGACGGCAGATAAGGACCGCTTGGCCCACCCAGTCTGCCCATTTCCCTACCTAATGGATAAGCTGCAGATCCTAGTTAACCAGCAGCCTACTTATTTCTACCCACACCCCCTAGAATTGCCTTATGACTATCCCATGCATGCTTGAATTCAACCACTGTTTTTGACTCCACAACCTCCTCCAGAAGGCCGTTCCATGCATCCACAACCCTCTCTGTGAAAAATACTCTTACATTAGCTCTGAGCCGCTTCCTCTATCTTCAAATTGTGCTCTTGTTCTTGCACACCTCTTTTTGAAAGATGCTACCTCTTGACTTTGTTGATTCCATTGAGGTACTTGAAAGTTTCTGTCATGTCCCCCCTCCCTCCTTTCCTCGAGGCTATACATATTAAGCTCCTTTAGTCTCTCTTCATATGTCTTCTGGTGCAGACCCTGCACCATTTTAGTTGCCTCTGGACAGCTTCCATCTTGTCTATGTCCTTGTGGAGATTGGGTCTCCAGAACTGCACACAGTACTCCAGATGGGGTCTCACCAGCTGTCTGTACCGAGGGATAACAACTTCCTGTTTTCTACTGGTGATGCCTCTCTCTATGCACCCCAGTATCCCCCCAGCCCTCCTTACTGCCCTCTCACATTGCTTGCCCACCTTTAAATCATCTGATATGTCTATCCCCATGTCCCTTTCCATTTTTGTTGTTGTTAGTATCTCACCCCCCATTGTGTACTCTTCCTCTGGGTTTTTGTTTCCCAGGTGCATTACCTTGCACTTCTTAGCATTGAATCTAATCTGCCATACATTTGACCATTCCTCTAACCTTGCCAAGTCCCTTCTCATCCTTTCCACCCACCATGTGCATCAACTCTGTTGCAGATCTTTGTGTCATCTGCAAAGAGACATACTTTTCCTTCCGGTCCCTCTGCAATGTCGCTTATAAAGACATTAAAAAGGACCAGTCCCATTACTGAACCATGCGGTACCCCACTAGTAACCCCCCCTTCTTCAGAGTGGACTCCATTTACTATTACCCTCTGTGTCCTACTCTCCAGCCAATTCTTTACCCAGGCTATCATCTTGGGACCCACTCCCAGGCTGGTTAACTTGTATATAATCTTTTGTGTGGGACTGAGTCAAATGCCTTGCTAAAGTCTAGGTAGACCATGTTCACAGCCCCTCCCTGATCTACTACTTTGTTACCCATTCAAAAATCTATTAGATTCATCTGGCATGACCTTCCCACTGTGAATCCATGCTGCCTTGGGTCCTTAGCCCTCTGGCCTCTAGGTACTCGACAATTCTTTCCTTCAGAAGTGATTCCATCATTTTCCTATCACTGAGATTAAACTAACAGGTCTGTAGTTTCCTGCTTCTGCCCTGCTCCCACTTTTGTGAAGGGGAATCACATCTGCCCTCCTCCAGTCCTCAGGTACCATCCCATCCTCCCATGATTTGTTAAAGAGAGTCAGTGGTGTCACTAGTTCTACCCTTAGTTCTTTTAGAATTCTAGGATGAATCCCATCAGGCCCCATTGCTTTGTCCACCTTCAGTTTTAAGAGTTCTTTCAGAACCCTTTCTTCTGTAAATGGGCTGGTATCAACTTCTATCCAGAGTGTTTCTATTGTTTGTTTTAGGTACCTCCCTCTTCATTTGTAAATACTGAGCAAAAATATTTGTTTAATCAATCAATCAATCAATCAAAATCTTTATTTATTCAGGCAACATCATTGAGCGTAGCTCATTTACAAGATGGACCTGAGTGGTCATACAAATAAGGGTACAAGTTTTTTTACAAAGACATGAGAATAGTATAACATTAGTACAATCAAATAAATAAGAGATATATACAAAATTTACAGATATACAAGGCACAGTAAATAACTTAACCTGTAAAATGAAGAGGATAATAGATATAGTAGGGATAATAATCAAATAATAGGGCTTTTGTAGGCTTTTATATGAAATGTGATAACTGACTGGGTAGAAGAAGGAAACTAAACATAGTGGATTACAGAAGGAGGGTGTAGGTTGGATGGGAGACTAGGCCTTATGGAAGCAGTTGCACAACTCTGGAAATAGGAGTGTATAATCTTTTGAAGGATGATAAGGGTAAGAGGGCATTCAGATTCATAGATTTTTGGAGTGAGTTCCAGACAAATGCTAGGAATAGCTGATAGCAGCCCTCCCAAACCGGTGCAGGTATTGGGAATCTTTAGCATAATGAGCTTATTGATCCTTAAGGTGTATGGCCTAGATGTGATTTGGGTGAAACAGTCTGAGATATAGGAGGGAGTTTGCCTGATAAAGCTTTAAAGATCCAGATTGCAGCATTCCTTTTCTTCTGTGCTGTAGGGATGTCCAATTGACTGCCATGTAAAGAGAGCAATGATGGGTGCTGGAGGGAAGGTCTGTAATAAATCTGATGGCTCTATGATACAGGGTGTCCAGCTTATTTAAGAGGGAGAGTGAGCAATGGCCGAGAAAGTCAGCGTAGTCAATAAGGGATAGGAATGATGCCTGGATTAATCTTTGTTTGGAGTCTCTGGTAAGGTAGTGTTTTATTCTGTAAAATAGGCCAAGCCTTTGTCTCAACTTTTTTAATAGCTCTTCAATGTGGACAGAGTAGTCAAAATTATTGTCAGTCCAGACTCCAAGATATTTGAATTTATCCACAAATTCCAGCTTTTCTCCAAATAAGGTGGATAGTTGTGGGGTGATGAATGATGGGGTAGTGGCAGCGCATTTTGTTGCAAAGAACATAGCTTTTGTTTTTTGGCATTTAGAAGTAATTTTTTCCAATAGGTTGTGTTGTAGGATGGAGAATTCTGACTGTAACAGTTCACAGGCTTTTGATGGTGAGGATTGCTGACATATAATACAGTATCATCAGCAAACAGATGTATGTTAGATTGAGAGAGGTTGGCATCAATGTTATTAATATAAATGGCAAAGAGGATGGGGCCTAGGATAGAGCCTCCTATGTACACCTCTTAGCAGTGGTTTAGAGGTAGATAGGTAATTTTCATTTTTTACCAATTGTAACCTTCCAGAGAGATAGCACCTAAACCAAATGAGTGAGAGTGAATCAAGGCCTACAGAGCTAAGAGGAGATTAATGATTCATGATCCACTGTATCAAATGCTTTACTCAAATCCAGGAACACACGCAAGGTACTATTCTTTTTATCCAAGGCAGTCTGCCAATCGTTAGTGACTTTGGCTAGGGCAGAGATGGTGTTATGTATTGATCTAATCCAGATTGTGCTGGATTTAGGAGGTTGTTGGTGTCCAGATAGGCCCTTAACTGTGAATTTACTAATTTTTCAAGCATCTTGGATAGTACCGGTAGGATGGAAATGGGCCTGTAATTGTTAAGGTCCATGGGATCACCTGATTTAAGTAGTGGAACTACTTGAGCTGTTTTTCATATGGAGGGGATGGAACCAGTAGCTAGGGAAAGATTGAAGAGGTGAGTGAGGGGGGCAGATAAGGCGTGCAATGCTACTTTAAGAAAGTAGGGGTCCAGGGAGTCTGCACCTGCACTCTTAGAAGTATCTAAATTGGATAGGAGGTCTTCTACTTCTTTAAGGATATTGGTTTGAAGGAGAATGTTGAAGCAGCCTTTGTCCCACAGTGGATTGAAGGTTTAATGATGATCTCAAGAGATTTGCAGGTGAAGAGTCAAATGCTAGGCCAGCTGTGGTGAAATGGTCATTGAAGGTATTTAAGATTTCTTGCTTGTCAGTGATTTCTATGTCACTTAGTAGCAGTTTGGAGGGTAAGGCAGGGTAGAATTTTGGCCTGAATTCCCTTTATAGTACCCCAGAATCTGGATGGGTTAGTATAGGATGCATCCAATTCAGCTCTATAGTAGGCAGCTTTGGCATTTCTTATTTGTTTTGTGCATGAATTTCTTGCTTTTCTGAATTGAAGCCAGTCTCTAGTATCCTTTGTTTTTCTTGCCTTTTCCAGAGTTTGTCTCTGGCTAACAAAGCTGATTTAAGGTCAGCAGTGAACCAACGGCAAGATTTTATTTTAGTTCTGACACTGGTGATTGGTGCATGTATATTGAGGGCATTAGTGATAATGTCCTTTAAGATCTGAAGAGCTGTCTCAACTGAGGTTGTAAGGTAAAATCTTGCCAATATGTTGTATTGCACAAATCATGGAGATATCCTGAGATGTTGAAATTCTTTTTGACCTTTTATGGAGAAATTTTCAGGATTGGATGGCTCGAGTGTAGATCTTATGCCAGCTATAGGACAATGATCACTTACATCACTGGGTAGCACTCCAGCATGAGAATATAAGTGAGGCTTGTTTACCATCATAATATCCAGGAGTGAGCTGTTGGTAGTATTTTTAGGTTAATCCTTGTTGGATCTTTGATTAATTGAGTGAATCCATAGATGTCACAGAAGGTTACTAGGGGTGCAGATGCATTAGATAACCAATTTAAATTCAAATCACCAAGGATGATGGTATCTTCAGGGCCTAGACTGAGTATTGATCCTAGGTGAGATAGGAGTTTGAGGCCTGCAGAGGGGGGCCTATAGCAGCCAATCAATTTAAAGGAAGACATGTTAGGAAGGGATATTTTAATTGACAAGCATTCAAATTCCTTTGGTTCGGATGTATTGATGAGGCAGGATGCAGAGATGGTTTCCTTGACGTAGATGGCCACCCCATCACCCCTGGAAGGGCGATCTGATCTGAAGAGCTGGCAATTGGGAAGGTTTATAGCACTGTCTTTTGTTGTAGATCCGAGCCAAGTTTCAGAGATAACCAGGAAGTCAGGTAGGGTATGTGCAACCCATGCCTGTATTAAGGAGAACTTTTTAGAGGCTGCAGCATTGAAGTGAAGGAAACTTAGGCCATTTATGGAGGTTAGATCAGATGGGGATAAAAACTTTCAGTGGGGCCAGGATTGATTTCAATAGTACCAATACTGATCAGAAGGAAGAAGATTAGTTTGAGGAGGGCACCAAATGATAGGGATAGGGAGTGATCAGAGCATTTCCTCCTTCTTGGGAACCACTGTGTAATGGGTGAGGGTCCTGTTATATGGGTGTGGAATTTATCACAAAGTAATAATCTGATGGACAGGCATAGTGGGTTAATGTAATGCCAAAATGGATGCAAGGCACTTGAGGAGTGTTGTAAGGATAGAGAGCCTTTTGTGGGATACCCTAGGATTGTAGTGAAAATGGCAGAATATAAATAAGGAATTGGTGGGTGTCCACTGGGGATGGCAGGGGTAGGCCATATTCACTGCCTTAATCACCATGGCATGGGGTATATCATAATTGTCATTTGGGATTGAGGAAGATGAGAGGCTCAGAAGCAAAGGAAGCAAAGTAGCATTGTGGAGGGAAGGTAGAAGTTAAAGTAGAGGAAGAGAAATAGCTATGAGTGGATTAGAAAAATGGCGGGAAAAGGTGTATAAAAAGAATCAACCGAGGGGGCGGCAAAATTTTGCTGCTTTGCCCATACCTTTCTGCCTGCTTCTCCCGGCCTTCTGGTTCCCTGGTCGGCTTGTCGGTCGCCGCCCGCCCGCTGGTGGCTCGGAGCCCCTCCGGTCCCTGGGTGCTCGAGGGCTGTGCCAGCTGGAAGGTAGGGGACAGAGGAGAAGGCAGTGAGCAAAGGCACTTTATTGCAGCAATCTGCAAAAGGTGCTAAAAAGCCTGAATCTGCACAACAAAGACTGGGAGGGTATGGGGGTTAGGCTAAGCCGCCTAGCCCACACAGAAACACAAAAAGGCTGTAATCACAGGCTAAACTAGATATCTACACAACCCTCAAATAGGGCACATTTAAAAAGTAAAACCGCTCTTTTTAGGTAATTTTAACAATAAAGCATAATAACAGAAATCCCGGCCAGAAATGGTGTTGCAAAGTCCAGCTAAAGTCTATGGGAAAGGCGCACCAATCAGAAGCAAGGCAGAGTTAGCGGTCGCTTTCCGATTGGTTTGCGGCTTTGCCCGTACCTTTCTGCCTGCTTCTCCCGGCCTCCTGGTTCTCTGGTCGGCTTGTCGGTCGCCGCCCGCCCGCTGGTGGCTCGGAGCCCCTCCGGTCCCTGGGTGCTCGAGGGCTGTGCCGGCTGGAAGGTAGGGGACAGAGGAGAAGGCAGTGAGCAAAGGCACTTTATTGCAGCAATCTGCAAAAAGGTGCTAAAAAGCTTGAATCTGCACAACAAAGACTGGGAGGGTATGGGGGGGGGTTAGGCGCCTACGCGTCTAGCCCACACAGAAACACAAAAAGGCTGTAATCACAGGCTAAACTAGATATTTAGTATCTCTGCCTTTTCACCGCCACCTCTGCCCACCCCCTCCCCTTTATTAAGCCTCATTATCCCTCCCTTAGTCTTCCTTCACTCCCTGATGTACCTAAGAAAGGTTTTATCCCCCTTCTTAACTGAGTTGGCTATCTTTTCCTGTTTTGGGCCTTTGCTGTTCTGACTGCCTTCCCAGCTTCCTTTTGCTTTAACTGATACAATTCTCTGTCCTGCTCCTTCTGTGATTCCTTGTACTTTCTGAATGCTTTCTTTTTCTCTTGAACCTTCACTGCCACCTCCTTTGAGAACCATAGTGGTTTCTTACATTGTTTTGTTTTGTTTATTTGCTTCACACAAAGGCTTGTTACCTCTGTGATGGCAGTTTTTATTATTCCCCATTGTTCTTCCATCCCTCCTTCCTGCCCATTTGCTAGTGCATTCCTTAGGCACTCAACCATTTTGGCAGTCAGCCCTCCTGAAGTCCAGTACTTTTGCCTTTGTATGGTTTGACTCTATTGCTGTGTTTATTGTGAACCATACTGTTCGATGGTCGCTAGTTCCCAGATGGCTACCTACTTCTACATCTGTGATCCTCTCTCCATCTCCATTTGAGAGAACCAGGTCTAAGATTGCTCCCTTTTGAGTGGGTTCCAATACTAGTTGTTTAAGGCATGCCCCCTGTAGGGCATCTAGAATAACCCCACTCTTAGAAGTGGCTGCTGCAACTGCACTCCAGTTAACATCTGGCATATTCAGATCACCCATCAGCAATATCTCCCCTTTATCTGCCATTCTAAGTATACTTTCTATCATTTCCTTGTCCATTTCCTCCCCCTGAGAGGGGGGTCTGTATACAACCCCTGTGTGGACAGTGGTGCCATTGCCTGCCTCCAAATTGACCCACAGTGCTTCTTCTCCTCCCTGTTTACCCTTTTGTTCTGTTGCTTTGATTCCTTCCCTTATGTAAAGAGCTACTCCTCCTCCTCTTTTACCCTCCCTGTCCCTCCTGTAGATGGTGTATCCTGGTATGTTTATGTCCCAGTCATGGTTCTGTGTGTACCATGTTTCTGTGACTGCCACGATGTCCAGATGTTCCTCCTCCATCAAGGCCATTAATTCAGGAAGCTTGTTACCCAGACTACGGGCATTGGTACTCATTGCTCTCCATTTTTTGATGGCTTTACCTTCTGTAGCAGCATCCTCCACTGACCTTTCTACCTTGGTCTTTTTCTCATTTAGTACCCTGTTTCATAGGGGGATGCTGGGATTTTCCTGCTGCTCATCAGTGCCTCCCCCTTGACTAGTTTAAAAGCTTGCCAATGAAGCATTTAAACCGATTGCCCAAAAGACTTGCTCCCTTCCTGGACAGATGCAGACCATCCTGCCAGTAAAGACTGGTGTCCCTCCAGGTGGAACCCCAGTCCCCAATGAAGCCAAACTCCTGTGCTCCACACCATTTTTTCAACCATTCATTAAACTGCATGGTGCAAATTACCCTTGCCTCACCCATGCCACTGACAGGCAGCGCCTCTGAGAAGGATACTGTGTGTGCTACTTGTCTTAGGCCCCTCCCCAACTCTACAAAGTCCTTCTGCACTGCTCTAATCTCATGATGAGCCAAATCATTTGTCACTAGGTGGACAATGACGTCCAGCTCAGACTCCCGTGCAACTGTTCTCGTGATCCTAAGGATGCGCTTCCTGTCCCTCCAAGCCATGACACCAGACAGGCACCTTATTTCAGTTTTCCCTGCTCCCCCTAGTTCTATCCCCCTAATAATTGAGTCCCCCACCAGGGCTGCTTCCTTTCCCTGTGGTGCCCTCTGCCTCCTTCCTGAGGGCCTCCCTTGTGACACTTGTCTGCAACCTCCTTAGTCTCCTCTGCAGGTGCATCCATAGGGGAACTATGCTTCCCCCAGAATGGTGTATGGATTGTGGAGTGGAACAACTGACTGGGTGTGCCTCTGTTCCACCACCCTTAACCTCCCTGAGCCCACTGTGGTCCAACTGCTGTGCTTTCTTCGCAACCTCTGAGGTAGTGGTGGTGGCTGTGGTGCTCCCTGGATGGGGGAGGTTACCTTACTACTGTCCAGTGTGGCCTGAAGATGGGCAACTTCCTCCCTCAGGGCAGAGAGTTGTCTGCAAACAGGGCAGCATCTCAGCCTCCAGAAAGATTCCCAGAAGACTGCTGTCCCACAGCCATTACATTGCACTACTCCCCACGTCTGTCTACCTTGTTTAGTTTATTTTTTTGTTTGTTTTTTTGTGTGTGTGTGTGATTGGTTTGTTATATAGAAATATATATATTATATAATGCGTATGCTTATATTGTCAGTGCAGTGTGCTAGAGAGGATATGACAGTGATATGCACCTTGCCCTCTTGAGGAAATGATGTCAGAACCCCAGATATAAAGAACTATTTCCAGGGGTGGGTGGGGTGAGGGATGGGAAGGGTTTGGGCCTAAACTGTGCCCTCATGAAACAATCAGCTAAAAGCTCTGACCTACCGCTGTGATGAGTGCCTTCCTGTCAGCAAGATACACAAGATGGAGTGGAGAGGATGAGAAGGGACTTGGCAAGGTTGGAGGAATGGTCAAATGTATGGCAGCTTAGATTCAACACAAAGAAGTGCAAGGTAATGCACCTGGGAAACAAAAACCCAGGGGAAGAGTACACAATGGGGGGTGAGATACTGGCAACAACAAAAATGGAAAGGGACCTGGGGGTAATTATATCAGATGACCTAAAGGTGGGCAAGCAACATGAGAAGGCAGTAAGGAGGGCTGGGGGGATACTGGGATGCATAGGGAGAGGCATCACCAGTAGAAAACAGGAAGTTGGCATCTCTCTGTACAAACAGTTGGTGAGACCCCATCTGGAGTACTGTGTGCAGTTCTGGAGACCCCATCTCTGCAAAGAAATAGACAGAGTGGAGGCTGTCCAGAGGAGGACAACCAAAATGGTGCAGGGTCTGCACCAGAAGATGTACGAAGAGACACTAAAGGAGCTTGATATGTATACCCTCGAGGAAAGAAGGGAGAGGGGGAACATGATAGAAACTTTCAAGTACCTCAAGGGAATCAACAAAGTCCAAGAGGGAAGTATCTTTCAGAAAAAGATATGTGCAAGAACAAGGGGGCACAATTTGAAGATAGAGGGGGGATGGCTCAGAGGTAATGTGAGGAAGTATTTTTTCATGAAGAGGGTTGTGGATGCATGGAACAACCTTCCTGAGGAGGTTGTGGAGTCAAGAACAGTGGAGGAATTCAAGAATGCATGGGATAAACATAAGGCAGTTCTAGTGGGGGGGGGTAGGAGGAAGTAGGCCGTTGGTTAACTAGGATCTGCAGCTTATCCATCAGGTAGGAAAATGGGCAGACTAGGTGGGCCAAGTGGTCCTTATCTGCTGTCAAATTCTCTGTTTCTATGTTTCCTGGGAATCACTGGAATCATATTTGGCCTATACCAGGAAGCCACAGTGGCATCCTCAAATGCAGTCATTAGAGGAGGAATAATCAAAGGAGGGGAATCTGGCAATTCCAAGTATTCGGTCAGATTCCTCCTGGTGACATCCTGCTCCTCAGCATCAAACCCCATAGCTCCTTGCAGCTGCCTCATTACCGAGATGAAGAAGTGGGGCCAGGCAATGCATGAATTCCCAAAAAGAGGAGAGCACAGTCTTGATGCCAATGGTTAGAGGCAGCCGTGGAGCACCGTGCTGTGTCGAGGTAGGGGGGCTGGTTACTCTACCTTGGCGGAACAGCCTGAGGCATTGACAGAAGGGGCTGAAGCCCCAGTGGGACAGCTGGGGATAATGGTGGGGAGGTTGGGTCCCCAACGTTGAGACAGAAAGCCCAGCTTTGAAGGGCCAGCACTTGCTGATGTGGTGCCAGCAGATCCCCCTGCCTGAAGCCCCTGGACAAGAGGGGGGAAAATAGCAAGGGTTCCTGGGGCATTGATGGGATAGGCTGGGGTCCCAGCATTGATGAGATGGCCAAAGGTGTTGACGGGGAAGATGAAAATCACCATGTTGATGGGCCAGTGCCGGCCGAGGAAAAGGTCTGGCGGGGAATCCTGTTACCCCTGAACCACAATGGACCTAAGTGGCAGGAGTTGCAGTGTCAGCGGGGGCATCAGTAGGCTCAATGCCAATGACCCATCACCAGAAGAACCAGCAGGAAACACTACAAGGCTGACCCTGCAGAAGAGGGTGTGGGCGGCAATGGGGATCGCCGCTGAAGTGGTTGACGACTTGGCCACAGTCGGCGCCTAACGCGGCAACTAAAAGAGTATCAGGGAGGATTTCTACTTGCTAGGCTCCCTCTCCTGGTGCTTGTGTTTGCCAGATAATTTATCCCAGGCTTTGGAGGAGTGGAAGCCAGTGGACAAAGCTGGAAAGGCGGAGAAGCTTCTTGCCTGGAGCTCCTTCTCCATTTGGGTGACCTGTTCCAGAAGAAAGATTTCTAGGACTTTCTGATGGCACTGCTGGGTGGCCTGGTTGAATCTATGTCAGCTCTCACAGACCTTAACGTTGTTGTCTGTGCCGAGACAGAAGATGCAGGCATCGTGGCTGTCATTGTCGAAGATATTCTTACCGCACCCACAATAACGGAAAAGCTTCTCAGGGTCGGTCGACAAACGGAGTCAAAAATCACTTTACAAAATAAAGTGATGAGCAAACTAGGATGAAAAAGGAAATAAAAGAAAAACATGAAGAAACTGAAGATTTGGCAGTCGACTGAAGCTGCAGTGCCTCCGGGGAGTCTGATGCCTGATAGTCGATGGCGGGAAAAGAACTGAGGCAGGCACGGGGCCACCGATGTTTATATAAGGAGAACATTGGCATCTGACATTGTAGGTGGCCCCAACTAGACTGCTAGCTAAGAAGTTTCTGTGTGATCCTAGTGCCTGGTGGCTACAGTTCCACAGGTGTAGCCTGATGTAAGAGACACCCTTGATGAAGATCTGTGTTTTCTGAACTGATGCATCCCCATCATGAGATTATTAATTCTCCACTTAGAGAAGAAGAAAAAATTACTCACCATAGTAATCTTCAGGCCCAGATTAAGAGGGAGGAAAATAGGCCAAATGCCCCAGGCCCCCCGCCAAAGGGGGCCCCTCGAAATGGCAGTGCATGAGTGCAATAAATATATGCACTGAACCATTTAAATGCACCTGCTGGCTGCTGCTTTAAATTACTTACTTCTGGCCCGTGCTGTTCATGATTTTGCCAGTAGTGTCGCCCCTGAGACTTTGAGAATGGGGGGGGGTCACATGGTATGCCGAAGTCGAGTCATCTAGTTTATATGCCACTGGCACGTCACTGCGCATGTAAGCGCATGCTGCGTCATCACCGCCGCAGTGTTGTTGGAACCTTAGAGGAGAGCAGATGTGAGTTCTGTTTTTTTCCAACCGACCAGGTAGTTAGTCTCTCGCGACTCGCAGCTTATTTAAAAAAAAAAACTGTGTTTGTTTTTGCACAAATTGCAGTTTCAGAAAAGTCAAACTCACACACAGGTACTTAAAGCAAGTGGGGAGCAGATCTAAACAATAAAGCAAAGTAATGTGTTTTGGGACTCGGGAGGAAGGGATGGAGGGACAGACTTGGGAGTCGGGCCTGGGTGGTCAGGACAGGTTATATGCTGAGCGGGGACTGGGGAGAGTTGAGCAAGAGAGCTGCGACTCGCAAGGGGAGGTAGGAGCGAATGAACAGTCAAGGTCAGTAGCAAACCACCACACCGCGTGGCCCAAGTGGCAAGCCAGTCCGCCAAGGACTGACTGAAAAGGAGGGAGTCGATGAACTATTGCACTACTGGCATGGCATTATTCTGATGGGGTTAATTCAAAGTTTTGAATAATTCAAAACATTTCCACTGCATTGCCAGATTTTTTATTTATGATCAGCATTTTACCCGTAACCCAATGTATCTAGCCAGACCTGGGACTACAGCTCGAACACCCCACGTGAAATACTTGGGGGGGGGATGTTGACTGTTGTTCAGTTTGGTGGAGGAGGGGGGCCTATGAGAACAATTCAAAAACTATTGATTTTGATGCCAGAGAATGAAAGAAGGGGCTGAGACCCGAGGAGTAACTAGAACGCATGTTGGAGCATAATTTTACTGAGATGGCCAGTAATGTGAGTTGATTCATGTTGCTTTTTCTAAGTACTAAATAATTCGTTATAATACCTCACTCTGAGCGAAGTATTATAATGAATTATTTAGCACTTAGAAAAATGAGAAGTGAAGCATGAACAACAGTAGCAAAACTAAGTGCAGGGCTAGATGTAGCACCGCGAATATCTCTGCACCTTTTACATGCTCTGTCCAGGTGATCACACGATTCTTTCCCTGTGGCCAGGAATCGAACATCAAAACTGTTGGCGGTGCCCTGTGGCTATCAGTCTGGTAAAAAACAAATGACCCGGAACAGTAAAACACCAGAAAAAAATAAAATTAAAAAGGTTAACTTGACGGCATATGCAGATACCTGGTACCAATAAAATCATCACAAGGAAAATGGAAACTTTGTGATAATTAATAAACTGCAACACTACCAGCATTAGTTTTTTAAAGGTGTCTTAAATCATCCTATGTTTTATTATATTTAACATTACAAGCTGTTTTACAATGTACCTGTAATAAACCACCTGAGATGCAGCCATTTGTTTTCAGTCTCCACATATTACTACAGCTGGGTGAACGACTGGGCACTGAGGGTTAAGTGATCTGCTTGGGGTCATATTACAGACAGTGGGTATATTGGCTCTGGGGGTGGTATTTGAACCTGTGCTCTTCTAGTCCCCGATCCTGTGCTCTAACCACCATAACCAATGCGTGTTTACATGTAACCCCTAGATGGCGCTATCCCAGGGGCTACTACCCCTGCCTGATTTGCCACTAACAGGTTGAGGGGCCTGGATCCAATGGCGGGTGCCTCCACCCAGAGGTCAGGGTTTGCAATAGTTAAACTAACTTGGTCACAGCCCTCTGGGACACTGCAACCCCCTTTCTTCCCACTAGTGGCCCACACAATATATCAGAATTACCTCCACAGTATACACTTACCCCAGGACTGGTTCCGGCACTGGGACCTCCCTAGAAATAAGATACAGTGCAACAATCACAGTACAGTACTTTAACATAGACAAATACCTCAGGCAGTATAACTTTGCTGAAACAAGCAGCTCTGATTTATTTAGGGGATATAACAAGGACAGGGGAAATCAGGTTAATTAGCTTATCACTCTACTCATCTACTTTATGGCTCTGTGCACAGGCCTATCCCTATCAGTTACTGTCCCTGGGTACCCAAGCCCTAGTGGCTAGTCCAAACCGTAAGCAGCTGGTAGGGGCCCTTTCACACAGAGAAAAGAAAAATTAGTTTAAACAGTCAGCAGTACAGTGATTCCATTTGGATTTAATGTGGCAATTCAACAGGGAGTGACCCTGAATTAGTACTCACGACCTCCAAACAAGATAGGGTCCTTCAATGTCAGCAGGGCTACTCTTGAGCTCCAAGAGACTCCTCACACATTTATATGGTAACCAGTCACAGGCAAAAGTCACTTAATGGCAGCAGGATTCACTTGAGGTACACAAACCTCTTCACACATTTATATGGTAAAAAGAAAGCACTATACCAGGCAGGCTGCATCTGTATGCCGATCACAATTACTGCACAATACCCGGGAGAACACACAGCAGATTCAGTTCCTGACAGACCAAGTGCAATTCAGCAATTCCTCCAGTCTTCTACAGGGTGAGCCTGGTTTCTACTCTTCAGATATCCTTTGATTCTCTTCACAGGACGATTCAGTCCTAACAAGCAGTTACAGCTGCAGACCGAACTCAGGGTCTTACACACGCTTCCGACTAAAACTGCACAATCGAAAAAGCACAGGGCTCCTTCCTCTTCACTGCCAGAGCTCAACTGAAACTCCAACAGACAAAACTGGCACTTCCTTTGAGTTCCTCCCAGTTCTTGACTGGATTGGCTGTCACTCACAATAGACTGCTGCTGTTGGTCCAAAAAGGTGCCAGTCTAAACTACATCTCCCAGAGTCACTGCCCATACAATCCTCTTGTGGCTGGCTCAGATTATGAGTCCAAGTTCTGATTCGTCCAAGGCACCATTTTAGAGCTAGCTTACCCCACACTGATTGGTCCAGTTCAGCAGTTCAAACCAGAATGGGGAACTAGGCAGACACAGTTCTGACTGCAAAGAAAGCAGGTTAGACAAACTGTCATTTCATTATTACTCTAAATGATTTCTGGCAAACAGTTACATCTTTCAGATAGGTTCCTTTGCACTCCTAGTGACTGCAAAATGGAGTGAATTGGCAGCTCGAGTGGTACTCAACAGAGAAGCACACAGTCCCCCATACAACTAATTATGTCTGCAAGCAGACAGCTCTAAAGAGACAGTACCAGAGGCTCTAAAACACTCACTGATAAATGGCTTAAACGCCAAACACCATTCAGGCTTGGAGCATTCAAGCAAGCTCCTGGAAGTCTTTGGGAACCCCATTTGCAGGGGTTACACCTTTCCTGGCCTGGGAAAGCTTGACGTCCATCGCAAGCAAGTACCCATAAGTTTTAACTGCAACCATATACATTTGCATTAGGTCTCACATGTAATCATCAGTCAATATATCATTTTACCAAGAACACATTTCTGAAACATTGCAGTACGTCACTTTTACACAGTATTACACACATTGTACCATAACCAAGTTATTACCTCTTGTACATGAAACCTGAAGAGAGGGGCCTTCCTATCAGTTACCTTGGGCTGGATGGGGCAAGGGCACCATAGTTAGAGGGCAACACAAGTAACTTGAGTTAGCACTGACGCCAGTTTGGGCAATGAGCTCGGGACACATACACCCTTTATGGACAACATTGAGAGGCAAGTCCACAGGCCTCCCAAGAAAATCATAACTGAGGTGCACCACAGGCTTTACAGCTCGACCAGTCTTTCTAGGGGAACTGTTACAGTCTCTGCGCTCTGAGCCTCATTTTCAGCATTGTCCTCCCTTGTCAGGGAGTCTCCATGGGGTAGAGAGGCTAGAACTTGGGGCACTTTCAGCTCCAGGAGTTACAGTTTCTGAGTCCACAACATTTGCCTGCATGGAGAGTTCTGACACTGGCAGTGGACTGTCAGGGCACTCAAAATACTCTTCTGGTTCTGTGTCACCAGTCTGCCCCAATCCATCATTTTCCTCCCTGAAAGCTCAAACAGTTCAACCATGCACAATGATTCCATTTCATCTGATCTGATGCTTTGCACTTCACTTTCTGGGAGCATTGGCTCCAGGGATGAAGCTTGGGGCTTAGACAGTCCAGAAGGCCCAGCTTCATCTCCAGTATTGACTAGGGATTCCCTCAAACAATTGACTCAGTGTAGGAAGGATAGTATTCAAAGTCACTCTCACTTTCTTCTGATATGGACTGACAGTCATGCTCAACTGGGACTTGTGGAGGGAACACTTTAACTTTGCTTCTGTAGGTGCAGACTTTCTTGATCTTTTCTTAGCAGCAGCTCTAGTCACTGGTCCACAGGGGCATCTTCTGGGGCTCAGACTCAATCAAGATTTGTCCAATGGGCAGTAAATGATTTCTATGCATTGTTTTTACATCTTTTGAATTATTCTCAGGCCTTACTTTGTACACTGGCAGATCATCTAGTTTGCCCACTACAATGTGAGGGAGATGGTGCCATCTGTCAGCAATCTTGTGCTTGCCATGCAGTCCCAGATTTCTTAGCAACACCCGATCTCCCTCCTGGAGTTCCTGTGCTTTCACCTTTTATCATACCTTTCTTTGTTGGCCAGATTTCTTTGGCAGCCATGGTTTGAGCCAGTTGGTACGCATGAGTTAGCTGGGCCTTTAACTTTGCACATACTGTAAATAGTTGTCAGCTTGAACCCCATCAGGAGAGACCCCAAAACACACATCTACGGTAGTCGAGCTTCTCTTCCAAACATCAGGCGGTAGGGGAGAACCCAGTGGCATCACTTTTGGTGCAGTTATAAGCATGTACCAGGGTGCTAATTTGTTGGCTCCATCTAGGCTTGTCCTTTGGGTGCAGGGTGCCTAGCATATCTAGCAAAGTGCAGTTGAAACGTTCAGGCTGTGGGTCCCCTGGGGTGGTAAGGAGTGGTTCTGGACTTTCGCACTCCCACAGAGAAAGCATCTCTTTGATGAGACGACTCTCAAAGTCTCTCCTTGATCAGAATGGATTCTTTGTGGAGCCCCATAGTGAACAAAAAGTTTTCTACAAGTACTTTGGCCACAGTGGATGCTTTCTGGTCTTTGGTGGGAAAGCTTGGGCATATCTCGTGAAATGGTCAGTGACCACCAGCACATTACTGATATTTCTTTGATCTGACTCCAAACTCAGAAAATCAATACAGACCAGCTCCATGGGTGCACTGGTGATGTTAACAAGGGGGCAGCCTCTGGGGCAAAGCTTTCTCTGTAAGCAGTGACTTCAAGTTCAAATGTGTTGCTCCACATCAGCCCCCATCTTGGCCAATAGAATCTGGATCTCACCAAGTCAAGTGTTCTGTCTATACCAAGGTGCCCCATGTGGTTGTGCAAGGACCTCAGTACTGAGTCTCGAAAGGCAGTGGGCAGCACTAGTTGTTGTTTGTCTACTTGTCCCCTCTGTCTACTGTTTCTCTGTATAACAGTTTATTGATCAGTTTCAACTTAGGACCTTCTTTGTATAACAGTGCAGTTCTCAAATCAGTGGAGTGTAATTTGACACATCCTTTCCTGCATAGAGGGCTTCTAAAGCTGCTTTGATCATGGGATCGCGGGATTGAGCCCGGAATACTGTCATTGTCCAGCTGAGGCAGTGCACCAATGTCTATTGCAGAAAAGTGGCACTACAGCAGGCATGCAATTCTCAGAGGGTCCCAAGCAATCCACCATACAGTCCACTGCGTCCGTGGACATTTGTTCCTCCTGTCAAACTTCCGCAGAGTGCCCGAATGTCAGGTTCTGCCAATCGACCCAATCATTCTGGGGAACAGGCCTCCGGAGAGAGCATCAGCATCTATGTGGTTCAGACCTGCTCGGTATTCGAGAGCATAGTCATATGTAGATAACGCAGAAAGCCACCTATGGCCAGTGGCATCCAACTTAGCTGAGGTCTGCACATAGGTCAAAGGATTATTGCAGTTTTACTAGTATTTTAGCCCCATACAAGTACTCATGGAATTGGTCAACAATAGCCCACTTCAAAGCTAGGAACTCTAACTTATGTACAGGATAGTTCTTTTCGGATGGGGTCAGACTTCTACTGGCAAAGGCCACTGGTCTCAGGCCATTCTCATGCTCTTGGTACAACACAGCCCCCAACCCTTGCAAGCTAGCATCAGTGCAGGACGAAGGTTTTCTTGGATCGCATAGGCCAGCACTGGAGCATGGGTAGTTGATATATGATCTCATGAAAAGCAGTCTCACAATCAGGAGTCCAGCGGGCCCCAAATACTTCACTCGATGAAAATACACTCTTCAGTCTTGAGGGACGCTGACTTTTGGTATTTTTGTGGTTTGGGGATACCTTGAGTAAGGTTAAGTAAAGGGGGATCACTTGAATAGTCCTTGATGAAGCGCCGATAATAACCACAAAATCCCAGGAATCTTTGCAGTTCTTTAGATTTTGGGCTGAGGCCAGGTGGTCAAGGCCTCAACTTTACTTGGGTCGGTCTCTATTCCTCGGTGGATACTATGTGTCCCACATACTTTACTGATGTTTGAAAGAATGTTATCATGGACAGTTTAAGGCAAAGTCCTCCAGTCGGTCCAATACCTTAAATAATCTGCTCTCATGTTCCTCCAGTGAGCTGCCAAACACAATAACATCATCTAGGTATACCAGGCACTCTAGTAAGTTCATGTCCCCACTGCACGCCCATCAATCGTTGAAAAGTGGCTGGGGCACCTGAAATCCTTGAGGCATCCTCATGAATTCATAAAGCCAAGCGGACAGATAAAGGCTGTCTTCTCACGGTCCTCTGGGGCCATCGGGATCTAGTAGTACCCACTGCGGAGATCCAACACAGAGAACCACTTGCTCCCGCTTAGGCAGTCCAAAGCATCCTGAATGCGGGCATTGTGTACTGATCAGGATAGTCCGCCGTTTAAGATGTATAATCCACACACATCCTTACTGTCCCATTCTTTTTCCTCACTACTACAATGGGGAAGCATAAGGGCTTCTGGATTCTTGTATTACACCAGCAGCTAACATCTCTTGCAGATGCCGCCCACATCATCTATGTCAGCAGGTGCCAGGCGTCGAGACCTCTCACGAAATGGGTCATTATGCAGCCGGATATTGTGCTCAGCTCCTTGCACGCATCCTACATCCCATTCTCTTTAAAGAAAACACCTGGTCTCTCTGGCAAGCTTCTCACTGATCCTCACTTTCCATTCAGCTGGCAGTGGGGAGTCGCGAAATCAAACAAGTCAGGTACTTTCATCATTCTTCCTTGAACTCTTGCTGCTGGGTAGCACTGCAGTGTCTGCACAATGCACATTAGCCAGGATGCAACCTCTATTTACTCGAATGTCTCTTTCAGACACATTATGAACTTGGACCATTACCCTTCTGGCATAAGCATGGGCTCTAGCGGGCAAAATACTAGGCTTGACCAGCAGTCCCTCTGGCAATTTTCCATCGCCTGGTGCATCCAACATTAATATTTTATTCTTAACATCCTTTCTGATACGGACCTCTCCCTGTAAGGTACACTGGGCATTTGTCGCCAGGATCAGAGACTCAGGATCCTTCTTCCATACAATTCCGACCGGTTCCTCTGGTTCTATTTTTTCAGTATCTCTCTGTGCCTCATAGGCCTTCTTAATTAAAGCCGGAACTCTTAAAGCTCTACTAGTCTTTGACCCCTGTTTTTCATAACACAACTGTGCCAGCCTTCCGAACATATGAGCATTTGTTCCAATCAACAAAGGGACACCATCATACAGTCCAGTGGGGGACACACTAAGGCTAGGGTCTCTACTTGTTCGGCCACTCCAGCAACGGAGGTGGGAAAGACAGCCAAATTCGATATACCCAGAATAGGGTAGGCCTTCTCACTTAACCCCTACATGCAGTCCTTCTAATGGTTGTAAGGGACGCTCTGACAAATGCTTCTGATACCAATCCTGGAACATAATTGTCACTTGGGAGCCACTGTCTAATACAGCTCTGGTAGACACTCCATTCACCTTTACAGTGGTCTCCATGGAGGGACCCACTATTCTGGACCAGTCTGGAGAGGCGGTAGTGGGGGCCTGGGCAACTGACCTTGCCACAAAAGGACGTGAGTTAGCATTTTTGGTGCCCTCACTGGGATCATTTTGTGCACCTCTTAATCACTGATTTGTTCTCCGAAGCTCTCCTTGTAGCCTATATGCAACTTTGTCAGTGTCTTTTGGGACCGGCATTCCTTTTCATGTGCCCATCCTTCCCACAATTATAGCAAAACATACTTTCTGGAGTTTGAGCTGGCCGAGGCGCCACACTGGGAGCCAGGGCGGGGTATTACTAACTGGAAACCTTGGTGCCATCTCTGTCTGCGGCGTGATAAGCATTTGGAGACATCTCGCAGTTTCTCCACTTCCATGGTCAAGGAATTGAGTTTGGAGCTGTTATCAGCAGGAGATACATGGGTGGGTACCCCACCCCATAGCAGATGCAGTCGGATATAGGTCAGGGTCTGCATTTCGAGGCGTGGCCTTCATAAAGGGACTGTTTTTGAATTCCCGGATCTCTCTCAACAGTTCGCCCCATTGTGGCATATCTTTTTCCTTGTCAGAGCACTCATTGACTGCCAACCTCTGCCCCTGAACTTCACTTGATGGGTCACCCTCAGTCACCTGGGTCATAGCCGCAGCTATTGGTGCAGGTCCCTCCCGAGGTCACCTTTTCTCAACTCCTCAAATTTCTCTCATTAACTCATCATAGGAGGGTGGGGATTCCAGTCAATTTGCCAGGCGTAATTGAAGCAACAGCAGTTCTGAGAAGGGCAGACTTAGGATCCTGTCCAGCCTGGTTCGGTCCAGTTCAATCGCTGGCAAACTACCCTTTCTGGAGGCATTCTTGCAACAATTTTTCCAGCCGAGATACATACAGACAACAACCCCTTGGTACTGTTGTGCATTTCTTACTCTCCACCATAGATCCTCATCAGAATCTGAGCTCCCATACACATTCTCCAGGGCCTCAAGATAGGCCTGTGCAGTCACTTCAGGGTTACTGGCCCGCTTAGCACGGATGGTAGCCAGGGCAGGACCTCGGAGGCTCTCACTAACCCTCTTTCACTTTTTGGCTTCCCGAGCATTGCCATTCAAGCACTTGGGGCAACATAGTCTATCCAGGTCTCCCAGTCATCCTCCCTTGGGGTGGGAGGTGCCAGAGAAGATCCTCAACCTTCGGTAAGAGTCGTGACTAATGGCAGGTGCGAAATAGGAGTCTGCATTGGTTCAGCCACCATTACAGGTACTGGAGCAGGGAGAGGGTGTTGGGGAGGAACACCCCTGGTGGCAAGAATAGTTTCTTCAAGTCCTCCACAGTTTTCCTTCCCCAGCAACCATTTAGCAAATTTCTCCTCAAAGTTTCAGACAGTGGTGGGGGCTCATTCCCCTGGTCTTTACTGTCCTTAGTTATCACTCTCCAGGCAGTGAGGGCTCCTCTGGGGTAATGGTCTGTGGCACTTTGGAGCTATCTATGGATCCTTAAACTCTACTAGGGCCAGGAAAGTGTGGGTGAGCAGATTAGCTTGCCGACGCACCACCACAGGGTTTTGTAAACCTTCCACCTTGGAAAGTACTCCTGTACAGTGTCCGTATTGATACCCAGGGGAATGTCCAGGATAAGCATAGCATTTTGGGGGTCAATCTCCTCCCCAGTACACCACTCCACCAGCCGTGCACAGCCACTCTGTCGGGTACCCATTTTTTTCTTAACAGTGGTTCATAAATATGGCCACTAGAGGACACACAATCCCAGCGGTGAGCCTCCAAGATGTAACCCCTAGATGGCGCTTATCCCAGGGGCTACTACCCCTGCCTGATTTGCCACCAACAGGTTGAGGGGCCTGGATCCAATGGCGGTGCCTCCACCCAGAGGTCAGGGTTTGCAATAGTTAAACTAACTTGTCACAGCCTCTGGGACACTGCAACCCCCTTTCTTCCCACTAGTGGCCCACACAATATATCAGAATTACCTTCACAGTATACACTTACCCCCAGGACTGGTTCCGGCACTGGGACCTCCTGTGAAATAAGATACAGTGCAACAATCACAGTACAGTACTTTAACATAGACAAATACCTCAGGCAGTATAACTTTGCTGAAACAAGCAGCTCTGATTTATTTAGGGGGATATAACAAGGACAGGGGGAAATCAGGTTAATTAGCTTATCACTGTACTCATCTACCTACGGCTCTGTGCACAGGCCTATCCCTATCAGTTACTGTCCCTGGGTACCAAGCCCTAGTGGCTAGTCCAAACCGTGGCAGCTGGTAGGGGCCCTTTCACACAGAGAAAAGAAAAATTAGTTTAAACAGTCAGCAGTACAGTGATTCCATTTGGATTTAATGTGGCAATTCAACAGGAGCTACAATTCTGAATTAGTACTCATGATCTCCAAACAAGATAGGGTCCTTCAATGTCAGCAGGGCTACTCTTGAGCTCCAAGAGACTCCTCACATTTATATGGTAAACAGTCACAGGCAAAAGTCACTTAATGGCAGCAAGATTCACTTGAGGTACACAAACCTCTTCACAAATTTATATGGTAAAAAGAAAGCACTATACCAGGCAGGCTGCATCTGTATCCCGATCGCAATTACTGCACAATACCCGGGAGAACACACAGCAGATTCAGTTCCTGACAGACCGAGTGCAATTCAGCAATTTCTCCAGTCTTCTACAGGGTGAGCCTGGTTTCTACTCTTCAGATATCCTTTGATTCTCTTCACAGGACGGATTCAGTCCTAGCAAGCAGTTACACAAGCTGCAGACCGGAACTCAGGGCCTTACACACATTTCCCGACTAAAACTGCACACTGAAAAAGCACAGGGCTCCTTCCCTCTTCACTGCCAGAGCTCAACTGAAACTCCAACAGACAAAACCGGGCACTTCCTTTGAGTTCCTCCCAGTTCTTGACTGGATTGGCTGTCACTCACAATAGACTGCTGCTGTTGGTCCAAAAAGGCGCCGAAGTCTAAACTACATCTCCCAGAGTCACTGCCAATACAATCCTCTTGTGGCTGGCTCAGATTATGAGTCCAAGTTCTGATTCTTCCTAGGCACCATTTTAGAGCTAGCTTACCCCACACTGATTGGTCCAGTTCAGCAGTTCAAAACCAGAATGGGGAACTAGGCAGACACAGTTCTGACTGCAAAGAAAGCAGGTTAGACAAACTGTCATTTCATTATTACTCTAAATGATTTCTGGCAAACAGTTACATCTTTCAGATAGGTTCCCTTTGCACCTAGTGACTGCAAAATGGAGTGAATTGGCAGCAGCTCGAGTGGTACTCAAACAGAGAAGCACACAGTCCGCCCCATACAAACTAATTATGTCTGCAAGCAGACAGCTCTTAAAGAGACAGTACCAGAGGCTCTAAAAACACTCACTGATAAATGGCTTAAACGCTAAACACCATTCAGGCTTGGAGCATTCAAGCAAGCTCCTGGAAGTCTTTTGGGAACCCCCATTTGCAGGGGGGTTACATACATATTCATATCCTGAAAGTACATCCAAATTTGCACTATCCAAACATGTGAATATGGAAACATACAATACATGATTTGAGGCAGTGACAAGAACAGTACTTTTCCAGCATAAAATGTCACTTTTTACAGTTGAAAAAAAAAATCAGAAAACAGTAAGGAAACCCCTCAAAATGCACCATTTTCAACCATTTTTTTCAAAATTTCACGAGGGAGCATGCCCCGAACCCCCCTAGATTGTTTGGGGTTTTTGACCTGTCACAATCACTGCATACGCATGGGCCCCCCAGAGGTCAAGTGCCCCAGGCCCCCCAAAGGCTTAATCTGGCCTTGGTAATCTTTCTTCCAAGGTGTCCTTTAGCATCAGTAACTTTAAGCAGCTATCTGACCAGGTAGTACTGTCCCAGAGGTGTGGTTTATGCTACTTAATTAGAATCAGTCAATCAGGTGAGACTTTGGGGGTGTGCTGAGGTGAGACTGCCTGAGAAGGTACCAGAATTTTTTTGAAGATGAATGGGCACATGCCCAAAGTTATGAACCAACATGAATTAAAAATCATACAAAAGCATGTATAACAATAAACCAGAGAAACTTTGCTTAAAATGAAGTTCCAAATGGAAACTTAGCAAATTTGGTAGACGAGAAAGGCAGAGAGCTCTGAAGTCATGTTGTCAGAGGAGGAAGGGTGGCAGATTACTGATGCTAAAGGACACCTTGGAAGAAAGAAGATTATTACGGTGAGTAAAAATGGTTACTCACCTGTAACAGTAGTTCTAGGAGTGGTATATCTTGTTCATCCATACTAGTTGTCACGTCCCTTTTTCCTTTAAGGATCGCTGGAAGGTCTTCAAGCTGGCTCCTCTCACCCACCCAGGTGGTATAGCCCTTGGCTCTGCCCCATGATGCCAGATCTTAGCCCACTGGAAGCCAGGTTTGTGCATCACAGCTGGGGAGGTCGGGTGGGTCCATGTGGATGAACAACATATACCACTCCTAGAATGACTGTTACAGGTTAGTAACCTATTTTTCTAGGATTGTGGCTATGTTGTTCATTCACACTAGTTGGTAGACTCCTAGCAGTTCTTTGGGAGGAGGGAGGCAAGTCGCACACCCCTTACTTTGGGAACAGAGACTGGAGAACAGAGGCCCCAAAACCAGCATCCCGGCCTGACTCAAGGTCGATGTGGTAATGGGTGACGAAGATGTTTGCTGTCTTCCAGGTGGCAGCCCGACAGATTTCCTGGATAGGTATGTCCCTGGAAGCAGCCACCGACACAGCGGTATGGCGGGCAGAATGAGCTCTTATCCCTGTGGGAGGCTCCTTGCCTGCCAACTTATAGCAGAGATCAATGCAAGATGTAATCCATCTTGTGATTGTCCACTTTTCTGCAGGTCTGTTAGAAGTGGCTTCGGCGTAGGTGACGAACAGCTGGCGAACCTCGCCCCAAATTTCTGCTGCACTCTCCTTATAATAGGAGAGAGCGTGTCTCAGGTCCAGAGTATGGAGCCTGTACTCGGCATTTGAGGTGTAGTTCGGGTAGAACACAGGCAGAGTCAACACCTGGTTAAGGTGAAACTCTGACACCACCTTTGGGAGGAATTTGGGGTGGGGGCACAGAACAACCTTGTCCCTGTGGAAGACCAGATAAGGGGAGTCCATCGAGAGCGCCTGGAGCTCCTCTGTCCTAATGGCAGACATGATAGCCACCAGGAAGGCCGTCTTCCACAAGTGTGACATCTCACACTTGTGCAGCGGTTCGAATGGCTTGCCCATGAGCTTTGCCAAGACCAGCAGTAAATCCCATAGAGGTGGAAGTTCACGCACCAGACTGGTATGTGATCAAGACCTTCTTCTGTGCCACTGTCTGCTGACTGGCCTGCACCCGGTAAGCACAAATGGCTGCCAGGTGCACCTTAAGGGTCAAAGACCGAAGACCTCCTATGGACAGAGACCAAAGGTAGTCTAAAATGCAAGCCATAGTACAGGACAGAGGGTCCAGGCCCTTGCCCTGACACCAAATGGAAAATATTTTCCATTTGAAGGCATAGCACTTTCTGGTCAACTCCTTCCTGGATGCTTCCAATACTGTGAGTACATCCTTGAATAGACCCAAAGCCTGGCACTCTAGCCATTCAGGTACCAGGCTGTCAGGTGTAGGGATTGATGGTCCAGATGGAGAATCTTCCTCTGACTGACAGAGATTAGTCTGGATGTGTTGGAAGATGCCTTGGTAGCCTATTGCTGAGGCTGAGGAGATCTGGATAACAGAACTGGCATGGCCAGTCTGGGGCTTCCAGGATCACCCGTGCCTTTTCCCTCCTCACCTTGAGGCGTACCCTGTGAATCATGGGAAATTAAGGTAAGGCGTAGAAGAGGTCTGGGGTCCATGGCCTTGAGAAGGCATCCCCCTGCAGCAATCCCCACTGAGGGGGCAGGCATAAAACAGCTTCAGCTTGGTGTTTTCCCTGGAGGCAAACAGGTCCACCATCAGTTTTCCCCAGTGGGAGAACAAGCTGTAAGCTACTTCTGGATGGAGAGACCACTCGTGGGATGTCTTGTCTATGTGGTTGAAGGTATCTGCCAGTTGATTTGAGGCTCCTACCACATGGATGGCTAGGAGATCTGCCTCCAGTCAGCTCACGAGTGGCCAGATGCAGAGCGCTTCCCTGCACAGCCACCAGGAGTGCATGCTGCCTTGCTTGTTCAGGTAGTACATGGTCGTGGTATTGTCCATCTGGACTTGAACCACTTGACCACGAAGCTGCTGCTGAGTGAATGCTGTCAGTGCAAGTCTGACTGCTCTGAGCTCCAACAGGTTGATGTGGTAAAGGGACTCCTTGGGGGTCCAGAACCCATGGGCCCTGTTGTCACCCATGTGGGCTCCCCAGCCCATGAGAGAGGCATCAGTCGTGAGGATGACTGTTGGCTCGGGGCAGACAAATGAGATCCCTTCCTGCAACCGGTCTAGGATGGTCCACCACTGGAGAGCGTCCCACATCTTCTGGGTCACAGTGATTAGCTGGTCAAAACCACCTAGGCGCTAAGTCCACTGGGAAGCCAGCTCCCATTGAAGGGAGCACATATGCCACCTGGCCCAATGGATCACGGTAGTGCAGGCCTCCATGTAACCCAGTAGGTGCAGAAAGTCCCAGGCAGGGTGCAATTGCCCAACAAGAAATGAATGGGCAAAGGAGGAGAGAACCTCTGCCCCATCTGCCAGGAGCCGAGCTCTGGCTTGGTGAGAGTCGAGCTCTGCCCCGATGAAGCATATCACCTGAGAAGGTATGAGCTCTGACTTGGTCTCACTGATCAGAAGGCCAAGTTGACAGCAGGTCTGGAGGGCCAGGTCCCTGGACCTCTCCACCTCTTGCTGGGTGGAACCTCCTAGGAGCCAATCATCGAGGTAAGGGTATACCATGACTCCTCAATGCCTGAGGTGGGCTGCCACCACTGCCATGCATTTAGTGAAGACCCATGGGGCCGATGACAGGCCGAATGCCATGACTCAAACTCGTAAAGGGTTCCCTCTGCTCTGAAATGGAGGAACCGCTGGTGAGATGGACAGATTGGGATATGAAAGAATGCGTCCTGAAGATCCAGTGAGCAGAACCACATGTTTTGCTCCAGGGATGGTATGATCTGGGACAGAGTTGTCATCCGAAAGGTGCGCGACCTGAGATACTGATTCAAGTCATGCAGATCTAGAATGGGGCACCAGCCCCTCTTCTGCTTCGGGACCAGGAAGTGCCTGGAAACTAACCCTGGGTAGACTGGAGGATCTGCCATGCGGACCAGTGCCTCCTTGAGGAGGAGGAGCTGGGCTATGTCATCTCTCAGAGCCAACTGAGTGTTGGCTGATACTCTCTCCTTCTGTGGGGCACAGGCTCGGCTGGGTGGGTACTGCTCGAATTCTAGAGGCAGACCCTGGCTGACCACTTCTAAGACCCACCTGTCCGTGGTAACAGTGGACCAGGCAGAAAGGAAGTGGTGGAGCTGACCCCCCATGAGAGGACCCAGAGCTGGTGTGACGGGAATAGGGGTGGCCACCCCTATCCTGTCACTGGGCAGGCTTGGAGGAAGAGAGTCCAGGCCCTGAACCCTGACCTCCTCTGCGGGCCTAGGGAGGTCTGGGCTTGGGCCGGGGGCACCAATCCTGTGCCTACTGATGCTATGCTCCCTGAAAGGAGGACTGCTGGGCCGCAGAAGCTGAGTGTCGAAAAGGCTTCTTCTTCTGCTGCTGCTTCTTAGGGCCAGAAGCGCTTTGAGCAGAAGAAGCTGAGTCCAAAGTGGCACTGGACTGTTCAATTGTGCTGGGTATCTGCCATAAAGGTGGAAAGCCTCAGCCAAGCCCTGCAGCGTGAGGCAACTGCGGCTGCCACTGAAATGGTGCATGAGTCCCCAGTGTCCAGAGCCATCTGATGCTGCTGTCTGGCAACGGCACGGCCCTGGTCCCAGACCTGCCTGACTGTAGATTGAAGGTCCACAGGAGATGTGGGAGAAATTCATCCAATGACCCTAGAAGTTCATGGGAGAAGTGCACCATGATGACAGCAGAGCTTGCCTGATGGAGGCCTAAAGAGGAGGCTGCATAGACCTTCCTGGCAGAGTGGTCCAGTTTCTTGGACTCCTTGTCCATGGGTCTATCGGTGTTGGCAGAACTGCTTGTATGTCTGAACACAGAGGCGGTCACAAGGCTCTCAGCTGAGGGATGTTGTGTGAACCCTGAGTGAGACCTCACGGGCACCGCATATTTGTGGGCCATCCAGGCAGATGGCGCTGGGCAGGAGGCAGGATGCTGCCAAAGCTCCAAGACTGGGCCAACAATGGCTTCAGCCTCAGGAAAGCCTTCTGTCAGGGTATCCCCTCTCTTGAGAATGTCAGTGAGAGGGTACGCCGCCCATTTCTGGATTGGTTCCAAGGGCATCCCCATGGATTCGGAGATAAGGTGAAGAATCCCTTGAAAGGATGAAGGGCCTTCCTCCATCGACAGATCACCAGCCGACTCATCATCCCGCATGTGAGAGTGAAGGTCGGTGTCGTCTGAATCCGACGTATTTGGATATAATGGTTGGCAGCCAAGGTCGCCCTCAATGTGCCTGGGGCAATCAGGCATGAGGGTGAGGAAGAACAGGGGTTGACTGAGCTTCCTTCATAGGAGCCCCACCCAAGGGCTGTTTAGGTGGCGGCTCCACCACAATCGGTGGAGAGACCAATATCGGCTGAACCGGAGTGGATCTAGCCGGCTCCGTGGGGGGGGGGAACCAATGTCACCAGTTCCAGAGGAGTTGGCATCGGCCTAGGAGGCGAGAGCCAAGTAATGGCTGGAGTAGAGACCGTGGTCGGCTTCTGCCTAGACAGGATCAGCTGCTGCCATGTCAGATCCTCGCAGCGTCAGCGGAGCTTCTGCCAAAGCCTCTCCTCATCTGAGGAGGATGAGGATGACCGATGGCATCACCTCTTTTTGGAGTTCTTGTGTATCTTCCTCGGCCTCTCGGTCGAGGGGGTCTGAGATCATGACCTGGACTGGACTGGCCAGGTCGGTCGCCCGGGAGACACTGGTGGGACCAGTGACTTCCCAGGATCAGGGACAAGTTCCTCAATGGGATCCCCAGCTGGTTGGGTCTCCTCATCGGGAAAAGACAGGACCAGAGTGCTATCGAGAGAGTCGTCGACCAGAACAGGCAACAACGGACCGATGGGATTGAGAATGATCTCAACCTCGTCGATCGAGACCTCGGTCGACTGGCCAGATGGCAAGACCAAGAAACCAGTGGCCAAGGAGGCAATTTCGACCAAAGTCGATACTACCGGCTCCTAGGACTGAGATCGCTCATGAGATGAAGACTGATTCAGACCCTTATCCCTCTTACAGGACTGAGAGGAGTAAGAGCCTGTGTCCCTTGCCCTTAGTGGGGAGAGAGTGGCACAACTCTCTGAAGAAACCCAAAAAGGTAGAGCCCAAGTTGACAGGAACAAAAAATGACCGACAGGAAGACTCTGCGGCCTGCGCAGCTTCTTCTTTGAAGATCTGCATTCACTCCAGCTGTTCACTGGATTCTGCAGCTGCGGAGACCACCCACCAGGCCTCATTAGATTTCGCTGGAGGATTCCATTTTTTGGGCCTGCCTAATTTGAGAGGTGTGAGATAACCGTCGAGGATGTTCGGGTGAAAAGCGAGACACATCTCACAGTCTTGGTGTCACGGCCAACACCTAGATGTAAATAAACGATTTAGTATGCGGATCAGTGTGTAACATTTTTTTGGCCGTATGGGCAATGGCGAACTGGGTAAGATTTATCTTCCAAGATGGAATTATGAAAATTACCGTCGTTAACTCAAGCGAGTTGAATTTTTGGAATAACCGAAGGTTTTGAAGCCAGGGCCTACAAAAAGTGGGAGCAGAAAGGTGGCAACCTGAATCTTCCAGCTGAAAGGAAGATCTGGCATCATGGGATGGAGCCAAGGGCTATACCACCCGGGTGGGTGGGAGAAGCCAGTTTGATGACCTTCCGGCGATCCTCAAAGTGGAAAGGGACATGCCAACTAGTGTGGATGAACAACATATCCACGATCCTAGAATTTTTTCTTCTTACCCCAGGGGTCCTTTAGCATCAGTAACTTTAAGTAGGGTTTGACAAATTTTAAAATTAGGCACTTGTCCACGGACAAGTGGCTTCTCAAAAAGTAGTTGTGCTTGAGTTGGCAGCCCAGGTATAAAATGGCATATTTTTAATTGAAAGTATAAAAATACAGAAAACCTAAACAGATTTATTGTAGTATCAGTTATTTAGTGTTGTAACAGAGAATAATATGAATGTTTGTTTTTTTGTCAGGAAGGAGAGGATTATGACAGAATTTAGCATCAGATACGAGCAGCAGCACAGTGAGATCATGCAGCAGACAGTACAGCATCAGCAACGGAAAAGTTACAGGAAGCCTGAGCTTGCTCTAGCCGGAGCATCACATTCAGTGTCATAATCATCATCAACACTAGTGACAGCGTCAGGGACATTTTGATGTAAATCAGCAGAACTAGTAGTTGAACTAGCATGACCATTAACGTAGCGTGTGCCAGGACCAGATAGTAGCCAGTGGTTGATAGCTTGATCTGGATCAAAATTGTCTCATGCAGGACCTTCCACTGTTATATGCAGAAGTGACTGGAGTGTGCCATCAGCCAAACTTGCTCTTACTTTTGTTTTTATAAGATTCTGAATGGAGAATACTCTCTCACATTTAGCTGTAGACATACTCATAGCCAATAACATTTCTATTAGGTCAAGGATGTCAGCAAAAAGCTGGGCTGGTCTCTCTCACAGCAGTCGTGAATACACTTGCAGATATGGCTTATCAAATGCAGACTTTAGCATTGCTTTGAATGCAGAATACTCCCTTTTTATACTGGTTACGTGATCTTCAGGAAAAAAGTTGTGAAAGTAGTTAAGAAATTACTTAAATCAGTCATGCCAAATTGTGCAAATCATCTCATAATGGATCAAAATTTTTGAAATCTAAACAACTGAACCATTTCAGAAGTTCCTCTAAGAAATTCCAAAAATGCTAGTCAATGTAAGATACTGCTGCATCTATTAAACTGTGCAGCTGTGTTCCCTTTGAATGTAAAATGAACAACTCTGTCCTCACTTACACATTTGGAAATGACATAGCTCATGCATTTATCTGCAGGGTTATATTGGGTTAGAAATAATGTCAAACTTTCCAGGTCTTATTTTAGCTCCATCAACTGGAGTAAGCATGTCTCGACGAGACAGGGGACTTCTAATATTAGCAGGTCATCCTTTTCAAATTCCAGTGCAAAATTTTTCAATATTGGCAAAAAATCTTGGATAATAAACTATGATTTTACCAACTGTACTGAGTGCACATCTCTTAGAAGTGCCTTTGCTTTGGCACCACCATCACCAGCAGAGTTTGAGACATGTTCAAGATGTCGAACTACTGTGGGCAGATTGACTTGAACAGCATAAACTAAATGTTTCTTACTTGCAGCAAGTCAATGAACTTTCATTATTGCACTAAAATGAGCCAGCTCAGTGTGTATGACATCTGCTGTTTCCTGCCATTCCCTATGTTTTTGGGGCTGTAGTAAAATTTAAAAATTCCTTTCAGGGTGTTTTCTACTTTTTGAACAAAGGGAATTTTTTTCATGCTGTACTGCTAACTCCAGTTTGCGGGCTACGCAATGCATGAGCATTACAGTGGGGACATGTTCTCTGATTTTTGCTATGGTGCTACCTGTGTGGCCCATCATCACACTGGCACCATCAAAGTTTGCAGATAGGAGAACTGGTCCAGGCTTGCTTACATCATTAAGGTCTGCAAAAGAAAGCTCAACAGACTTCAGCGCACAGCTTATTGCTTTAAAAACTCCATCTGTGTGAGAGTGCTCTAGAGGTACAGCTTTAATTAACAGAGTTGTAACCTTTTTTTCTGTGCCATCAACAAAACAAAGGAAAACATTTTCTCACTCTACTATGCTTGTATCTGTACTGCCATCTGCAAGAACGATAACGATTTTTGTATATTTGACAGTCTGGATCTGTGTTTTAGACATGACAGCTGATACTGCATTACAGAAATCTCTGGCCCATTTACCATTTGTGTAATTGCTACTGAGTTTAACCCCATTTTTTTCTTGCAATGTGCAAAGCAACTCCATATCTGAGCAAAGACGTAAATTTTTAGCCAAGGAATATGTAGTATTAAATAAAACATCTCATTTTATTTTTGGTGGCTTCCTCCTTCTGAGAAAATGCATGATATATTATTGTATCAGATATGTTAAAATTGACTGCACGTTGACAAGTTTTGTGACTATGCTAGTTTACACAAATTATGTGGATTTGATTTTTCATGGGCTCTGACTGACTCAGTTCAGAAATTATTTGAACCAGTGGCAAACACATTAGGTTTTTTGGAATAAGCAGGAGTCGCAAGAGTGGGATATTTCTCACAGACTGAGCAGTACAGGACACATTTTTTGTCATCATACCATAACCAGGTAAATTGATTTAGCCAGTGATGCAGAAATGTTCAAGCCCTTTTTTCTACGTCATATTTTTTTTGTCTTTGCTTCTTTTCTCAGTGTTTAAGTTTGTTGTTTGTTCATCTAAAATCAAAGGTCGCTTTATCTGTACTGAACCGAAGAATGTGATGATGGCACTGCTGACACCACAGAACTGCTGCCATAGCTGTCATTCTCACTCATTTCACAAACTGGCATGGTTAAATCAGATTGCTCACCTGTTATGGCTACAAACACAGACCCAGACCAAGAACCATTATTTTGCTTGTTTTCCTGACTAGGGCCAGAGGGTCTGGTTGGGGCTGGCTTTCAGACTGTGAAGAAGGCTCTTTACTTTTTGTTCTTGATGAAGATGACATGGAGGATGTCCCAATCCAAATGGAAAATAGAGTAGTTTGCTTTTGCTTATTTCTTTGCATTTTTTAACTCTATGCAATTGTGAAATATTGTTGTACACAATAAAATTCTATGTTATCTTTGTATGTGTTGTGTAATTTTTTACCTTAAGCTGTTGTGCTTATGCTTACAACACTACAAGAGGGCAGGACAGAGTAGGTGGGATTAGGGAGCAGGAGTCAAGTACTAGTAGGACAGGACACTCAAGTATAGTACTACCATATTAGTAGTAGGCAGGTGTAAGTATGGTATTGGTGGTAGTGGTTGCTTCCTAGTACCCTTGTACTAGCTAGCAGCTACAGTAGCACTGCTGGTCAGACAGGTAATAGAGTAATTAAGTGTTTTGCTTCCTCCCGGGCCTTTTTTCAACCACTTTAGCTAGCTTAGCTAGGAAAGGTGCTTATTTTTTGTATCAAGCAGCACCTAAAAATGTTTTTTTCCCTTTCCTCTACCCTCTCAGGGAAGGTTAGTTAGGTCTCACAGCCACACACTCACACCTCCACCAAAATAGCTAGGTTTATTTATTTTTTTGTATAGCACAAAAAAGGTTTTTCCCCTTTGTACAGTTTATTTCTAAGAAGTCTGTAGTTGTTCCCCCAAGTTCCTTTACCCACGCAGGGAAGGTTAGGTCTCATAGCCACACACTCACCTCCACCAAAGTAGCTAGGTTTTTAATTTTTTTTTCTGTAGCACAAAAAATGTTTTTCCCCTTTGTATAGTTTATTTCTAATAAGTCCGTAGTTGTTCCCGTAGTTTCTCTACCCTCTCAGGGCAGGTTAATTGGGTCTCACAGCCACACACTCACACCTCCACCAAAGTAGCTAGGTTACGTCCCCCAAAAAAAAAGAAAATGCTTTTTTTTTTGTACTTTCTTTGTTGTTTGATTTAGTCCAGTTGTCCCCACATTATTACACCCTCTCTTAGGACAGGCTTGATTGGTCTCAGCCACATACACCCCCCTTTCACAACTTAGCAAGCTTTATTTATTTATTTCTTTTAAGAACAAAAAACAAGTTTTTTTCTTGTATAAATCCCTATAACACACACAGATTAGGTTATTATGTCCTCCCTCTGACCTCAGGGCAGGTTTTGGTTTCAAAGTTTCACCCACATTTCCACCACTTTACTTTACTAGCAAGTAGTAGGATATAAGGATTTCTTTTTTTTTATTATCAATAAACAAATCTTAGTTTGTTTTCCTTTGTTTTTAGTTAATACAATTCTTTGCCCTGTGCCCTCCCTCTTCAGAGTGTGCTCTTTAAGCTCTTATTTGCATTAATTGTATTTTTTTCCCTCGTTATTAATCACAGCTGAGTTAGGTAATATAGGTAGTTCACTACCCCCCAATCAGCAAGTAGTTTAATTAGTCCACACAATTGTGTCACAATCACTACACACAGCCCCCTGATTTCAATGTGCTCTGCTACAGACAGTGCTTGCCAAATTGCCCCTAATTATTTTTTTCTTTTTCTACACTTTGTTTTATACTTTTTTTCCTCCAGATTATTGCTTAAATTAAATTGTAATTTGTTTTTGTCCCCCAGGCAAGAAACTTCCTGTTCTCCTCTGTGACTGCCAAGTTGTCTGCACTCCCCACACATGGATCTCTCTTCTCTCACGTCTCCCCCTCCCACCACCTAGTCTACTACAGATCAGCCCGAACCCTCAGTGCCTTATTTTTTATATTTCTTTCTTTTCTGCAGGGCACTCAAGTAATTTAGGTAGTAAGAGTAGTAGTTGTAGGTAGTTTAGTTATGTGGCCCCAACCCGTCTCCACTCTCCTGACCAGAGTATGCAGAGCAGCAAAATGCCTCTCTTCTCTGGAAGTGTCAGTAGCGTAATTGTGCCTCTTCAAACCTGCGCCAGCTAATGACACTCCTAACTTCTTTCCAAGATGCATTGTCGCCCAATAGCCAGGACTAACAGGCTTTCTACTACTGCTATATGCTGCCAAGCCTGTCAGTCTGGCTGAATGTGCCCAATTGTGACGAGTAAACACTGCTCACTCCCAACCTGACTTCCCGGCTCCCGCTGACAGTGCTCGACTCAACTGCCCACCGGCTCCTGTAACTGGAGCATGCATTCCTGCCAGCAAGTACCACATGACTGAAGTTATGCCCGTGTGGTGACTGCCAGGTTGTGCTGCTCCTGCTCCACTCCAGCCAATGGGGAAAGAAATGGAGGTGCTGTTGCCATCTAGTGGTTGGGGAAAGGAAAAACAAGTACAAACAAAACAAAAAAATACCGGTTTGTTTGGTAGTCTGTGGGACAAGCAGGACATAGCAAACTGCTTGTCCTCAATTAAAAAACAGTTGTCTGGGATGTCAGACTTTAAAATTTGTCAAGCCCTGACTTTAAGCAGACTACAAGCAGTGTAGTTGGGAGGAAGGCAGAGAACCTACTTAGGATAGAGACTCTGCAGCACTGCCCTTCTAAATTTGGCATCAGATCTTGACTGTACATCTAGGCAGTAGTGCTTAGTAAATGTGTGTACAGTCTTCCAAGTGGCTGTTTTGTAGACATCCAGCAATGGGATGTCCCTAGCAGCTGCCACCGAGGCAGCCATGCCCCTGGTAGAATGGGTTCTGAGGTCCTCAGGAGGCTGTCTGCCAGCTTTTTCATAGTAGAAACAAATACAACAGACTATCCAATAAAAATAGTTATCTTGGTGGCTGGTTACCTCTATTCACTTCCCCATAGGTAAGGAATAGTTGCATGGAACCCCTAACCTATTTAGTGTGTTCCAAATAATGGAACAGGGCACTCTTAATGTCCAGGCTATGGAGTTTCTGTTCCCCAGGAGTGGACTTTTCAGTAAAGAATACTGGTAGGGTAATGGATTAATTAAGGTGGAACTCAGACACCACCGGGGCAAAATCTTTGTTTGTCCGGAGCTCAACCTTATCCCTGCAAGGAATAATATAGCTGGGCTCAATACAGAGAGGTTCCAACAGTGAGGTTGCAGTGTCAGTGGATCAACAGGTAACACACACCTCTGAGGCCAGGAGATCAGAAGGCTGTGGGTTCTAGCCCCACATCAGGAACTTGGGTTAATATCCCAATACTGACACTGCAGGGCAGCATGAGGGGGGTGCTGCACTCCTGAGGTGCCGTCTTTGGATGAGACGCCAAATCGAGGTCCCATCTGCCTGTTCAGGTGGTAGTTCAGGTGGATGTTAAAGATCCCATGGCACTTCTCAAAAAGAGTAGGGGAAATTTTATTACAAAAAGAAAACTACAGAAACTGATACAAATTATAAGACATAACAAAATTGCTATTCCTAAAACAGTATTGTAGAAAGAACATGAAATAAGTATGATACCACACAGTCTATTCAGAACATCATAAGGAATACTTGTAGTACTATTTCTGGATGATGTAATACCTAAAAGGGGAAAAAACAGAAAGAAAAAAGGAAAAAAAAAAAATAAATTCTAATAAAACCCACACAGTTCACAACATTTTTTCAAACTGCAGGATATTGTTTTCTGAAATGAAAAAAAACAAGAAAAAAAAACTTCCCTTCTTTACTCCATTAGTCTAACCTAAAAAATACACAGCCTTCCGTCTCTTTTTCCACTGTTCCCAAGTCAACAATTGTTTATCATATTGCATCTGTGTAACTATTTCTTTCTCAATCATTTGAATCAAGATTTGAGGTCTAATAAATTTTTGTTGCAAAACATATCTACAGTGGGTCTGCCATAAAATTAACTTTATGCACATATACAATAATCGAACAGTGATAGCTTCAATAGTAACAGATAAAGGAATAGTACCTGTAATAACATTTTCATAAGTAGTTGAACTCCAGGCCTCATCCTCCCAACTTTGAGCAATCCTACTCCACAGTTCCTTGGCATAGCTACAAGTAATAAAAAAATGCTCCATGGTCTCAAGTTGTTCTTCACATTGCTCCCTAGGGCACATTTGTTGTTCTTTGCATTTATGCTTTGAATTACCCTTTACCCCCAAATGGCCATGCACACTTAACCATACCACGTCCCACATAAGTGAAAGGGTGCTTTTATCTACAAAATAAAGTTCCAATAAATGTTGTTTTTCTTGAGGGATATTTGGATAAACTACGGGGATCAACTTGTGTACCTATTGTAAGTACTGTAAATAATGCTATTATGTGTCTTTTTCTGTAACTAATTTTGGGTCACCCCTGAAAAAGGGACCTCTGGTCTCAATGGGCTTACCCGGTTACCAAAATCTAAATAAATAAATAAATAGTAAGAGCCAGATTGTATCCCTTCATAAATTATTTTACTACACAGGACAGCCACCTGCGAAAGAGTAAGCTTCCACCGTCTCAATTTTTAAAGTGAATATACCACAATTTGAGGCCAGCGTTCCTGTTTTCGTACTTTTACTGAACCTTGTCTCCATAACTGAAGCAAGGGGTTCAACCATATAGCCATTACCTGTTTCCAGACCTCCCCTCCCGCTAATAAAAATATCGAGACTGTATTACATAAAAACAAACTGAAAAAATAGCTAATTGGATTTAACAGAGTTAGCCCCCCTAGTTTATAATCCCAATACACCTCTTTTTTTATTGGGTTCAGCCTGCTACCTCTCACTAGCTGAAACGTTTGACTGAGGAGAGAGTAACATCCAAAAAACCAGGGAGTGGGAACACAGCCCCCCTATATGTCATATGTCAATTGTGGTAGAAAAAAAGTTTTGATTATTGACACTTTTTTTTTCCTTTGTCTGTTGCCATTTTTTCCATATCTGAATTTTTTCATTACTTTTGTCCAATATATCTTGCCAGTTTTCCTTTGCCATATCTATATCCCCAAACTGTAATCCTAAAATAGTGATAAGTATTTGTCATAGAAATATTCTTCTAGCCGTGCAGTATCATCACTAAAAATAACCCCCTACATTTTCCATGATTTAAAGTAGAATCTGTCAATTGAGAAAAACGGTGAACCACATCCAATGCACATTCAACAGAGCTTCTATCTGCTATGAGAAGACACACATCATCAGCATAAGCCAATGTTTTTGTCAACCCCACTACTCCCGAAATCTGAAGACTCTTAATCTGGCTAGTGTGTGGTATCAATTTTAGTAATGGATCTAAACAAAAAATGTACAAAATCGGACTCATTGGGCATCCTTGTCGGACTCCCTGATTAATATGTACAGGTTTTTCCAGATATCCATTTATTAGTGGATTCAAGGAAGCTATCGCATATAACCTCATGAGCCAGGTAACAAAAATTTTTGGTATACCATATTTTTCCAACACCATTTGTAAATAAAGATGGGGAATCCTACTGAATGCTTGCTCTTGATCAAGACTGATGATATACCCATTTAATTTCTTTTGTTGTCCTTGTGAAAAAATCTCCCTCAATAAAAGAAGGTTGTCAGTAATCTTACTCCCCTTAATAGAACATACTTGGCTAGGGTCAATAACAAAAGGAGCAACAGTTCCCAATCTAAGAGCTAAAATTTTCATCAGAATCTTGAGATCCGTATTCATTAAACTAAGAGGTCACCAGTTTTTCAACAGTTTCCTATCCCCGTTTTTATACAAGAAAATTTGAATGGCTTGTCCAAGTTGTGGTGTTATGTCAATTCCTTACAGTATTGTATTGAAAACAACATGGATAATCTCCACCAGATTAGGCTTGAAAGTGTTGAAAAATTCTGAAGTGAGGCCATCTGGTCCTGGAGTAACATTGTTTCGCAGTGAACAAATAACACTTTAATTTCTAAATCTGAAACATAGAAGTTGACAGCAGATAAGGACCACAAGGCCCATCCAGTCTGCCCATTTTTTTTCTACCTTATGAATGTGCCATAGGCCTTTGCTCTGTCAATGGCCTGTCTATTCATACTCATCTGTATTGCTCTCTTATGCCTATCCCATTCCTGTTTGAAGCCCTGCACTGTATTCATATCCACCACTTCCTGAGGTAGGACATTCCATGCATCCACCACCCTTTCTGTGAAAAAGAACTTCCTCACATTACCCCTTAATCGGCCTCTCTTTAATCTCATGCTGTATCCTCTTGTCCTGCTATTTTTCTTATATTGAAACATGTTACACTCTTTCACCTTGTTAATGCCCTTAAGGTGTTTGAATGTTTCAATCATATCACCTCTCTCCCTCCTTTGCTCTAGGGTATACATATTGAGTTCAGTTAATCTGTCCTCATATGTTTTCTGATGCAGTCCGTGCGCCATTTTGGTTGCCTTTTCTTGACTGCCTCAATTTGGTTAATGTCCTTGTGAAGGTGTGGTCTCCAGTACTGCATGCAGTACTCCAGATGGGGCCTAACCAGTGTCTTGTAAAGAGGGATTATTACCTCCCTCTTCCAACTTGTGATACCCCTACTAATACACCCCAACATCCCTCTAGCCTTACCTACTGCTTTAGAGGTCTGCTTGGATGATTTCAGGTCATCAGTGATGATGACGCTCAAGTCTCTTTCTTCCCTTGTGACTGCCAGCAACTCCTCTCTCAGCCTAAAGTGGCTTCAGGGTTTCTCTTCCCTATGTGCATGATCTTACACTTCTTTGCATTAAACCCCAGTTGCCATTCTTCTGACCATTTTGCTAGTTTATCCAGATCTCTTCTCATTCTGTCCACACCATCTGTATCATCTACTCTGTTGCAGATCTTGGTGTCATCTGCAGACAGACAAACCTTACCCTCCAGTCCATCTGCAACATCACTGATGGAAATATTGAAGAGGACTGGCCCCAGGACTGATCCCTGAGACACCCCACTTGTGACCTGCATCTCTTCTGAGTGTATACCATTTACCACCACTCTCTGTTTTCTGCCCGTCAACCAGTTTGCCACCCAGCTGTCCAATGTCTGCCCCACCCCGAGCCTACCCAGCTTATTAATCAATCTTCTATGTGGAACAGTATTGAAAGTTTTGCTGAAGTCAAGGTAGGCGACAACTGCTCCCCTTGGTCCACCACTCTGGTTACCCAAAGAAATCTATGAGATTAAGTTGACAGGACCTTCCTTTTGTAAACCCATGCTGTCTTGGATCCTGTGCTCCTATGGATTCCAGGTGTTGCACTATCCTTTCCTTATAGGTTCTGTAAGATTTTTTAATAAATCCTGAGAGATTACTGGAACCTGACAGGATGCCAACATCTGTGAGACCATATCCTTCGTTACATCCGCTGTGGCATATAATTGTTTCATATAAGTATTGACTACAGTCAATATATCTGAAGTACTCTGCACCACCTCTCCCTCCTCTGTAATAAGGGAGTCCATGGATCCCCGATGCAGTCTTGTTCTACAACTTTCATAGATATTTCCTGTTAACTTTCTGGGGTTACCTTTCCTAAGTTCATACAGCACAGATGCCGCTCTGCTGTATTGTAAGGCCTCCATTTGTTTTTTTTTAATAGTTTTAACTGGTCACCATAACCTTCATTTATGTGTGAGACCACTCTCATGTACTGACCTTGTAGTGTCAAATACTGCAAATATTTTTCAGAGTGGATGTGATAGCCCCATGATTTTAATACATATTTTATATCACATTTTGTCTGAATCCACCACCTTGTGATATTATCTTCTAAAAATGCCATTGACTGACGTGCCCGTAATAGATCCTGTACCTTTGCTGTACGTACTGTATCAGTCAAAATGGTATTATTCAGTTTCCATACACCCCTGCCTCTCTGAACCGCTCCCCCAAAGAAAATTTTACCTTAACCATTAGGTGGTCTGAAGTTTCAAAAGGTACAGTAAAAGCAGAAACACATTTTAGGGAACAGGAGAAAAAAAAACAAAAAACACGATCAATCCTGGTCGCAAGGTGTACTCTATAAAAGGTATACCCTCCAGTAGCATGAATACTCTGATAAGCATCATTCAGACCAGTCAAAGTCAGCACACTTTGCAGTGCATTTACATCACAGAAGATTTTTTTTTGTGGCACCCCCTTTATCCAAAGTTGACAAGCCACAGGTAAAATCTCCTGCCCAGATTAGGAGACATAAGGTAAACAAAAATTGCTTGATTTGCATAAACACATCTACCATATTTTTTTTTCCTGTGGTTCATAAATAGTAATTATACGCCATTGTCTATGAAGATGTGTAAAATCTATCAGTAACATTTTACCCATACAGAATTCTAACACCCTTGTGATAGAGAAATCCCACCCTAAAAAAAGAATCCCCACCCCCACACATTGTTCTAAAGTGAGAGGAAAAAAAGCAGGACCCCGGCACCATAATTTCCTAGCATTTTCAGGGGCGTAGACAGGATTTGGTGGTGGGGGGTTTCCCTAACACTTCTAGGGGGTCTGGGGGCATGCCCCCCTAGAAAATTTTGAAAATGTAGGTGTTAAATGGTGCAGTTTTGTGCATTTTAAGCAATAACTGTAGAGTCTCAAAAAGTATCAAAATTCAAATCATCACTCTCATCCATCCCTGCAGCCCCAGGTATTTCAGCCAGGTGTTCCTTCTAAATTATTTTTTTTGGGTGGGGGACATTATAGGAGCATATTCCTGGGGAGGTTAAGGGACGCTGTGGAGGATTGAGGGGATCCGATTGAGTCGGGTGACGGTACAAATAAGGCGAATAAAGAGAAGTAAAAAAAAACATTGAACCAGAAGTCGAGAACCCCCTCCCCATGGTCATTTTTCCATCACCCCATATCATCATTTTTATTTAGCCCTCTTAGTTTATGTTGTTCATGATGCGATCAGCCAGCCAGCCATGTTTTCATTTCTTGACCTTAGACCCCCTGCTCACATCAGCCCCAGTGTGATGTATCAGCACAGAATTATAGAAATCCCCACTTCTAGGCCACTTTTAGTTTACAAAAATTGCCCTCCACCCTTGTAATTTTTCCTTATTGCCTGCTCAGCTGCCACAGCACTGAAAATTATTAGGTCGCCCCGCATTGGTAATTTTTCCTTTCCCCGCCTGAATCCATGTTTAGTGTTAGTTTTTTGCCCCATTTCACCTAAGTGCTCAGCTGCAGTGCATTTTTATTTCAGATACCTGAAATATCCTCCCTCCTGACTTCACTGCTGCACCCCGCCCGGTCACCCGTCTGCCTCCAGGCTTCTAACACCATCTCACTGAAGGACTGTAATTTTGCCTGTCCCAGTGAGTACATTGGGGCCCGAGTTCCTTACTGTGGCCTTCCCCGAGATGCCCCCCCTGCTGCTGAGGCTGTCCATTACTCCCCCATCTCCCAGACTGCAGCTGCCATGTTTAATCCGCCTTACGGCCTTGAACACACTATGGGCAGCAAGCTAGCTGCTCAGAGCACCTCCACAGCAGGTCCGGAATGAAGACTGCCAAGAGAGTGTGTGCATTCAGCATGCGGCGGCTCTCAGCATCATGTGACTGCCAATCTGTAATCACACGTGATGCAGAGCCGGGGTGGGCCGAGACCTCTTTGTGAGCAAGCTGAGCACTGCCGGTGGAGGCAGGGCTTCATCAGCTGACCGGCCATCAGGGTTTTTTTAAAGTTTAAATGCCTGGGAATCATGGTGCTGTTTGGAAAAGTTATGGCCATGGGCTGGGCAGCATAGCCTTGGTTTCAGGAGGCAGATCGACTGTTTGTAAGTAAATCTGGGGAGGGTTGCATCACAAGTGACTCGACTCTCTGTGCAGAGTCTATGGCTAAAAGAAATTAAAGATTTTTGGGGGGACACAGTCGGCAAGCAGGAGGTGTGAGGGTGGTTTCTGAGCACCAAGGAAACCCCCCAAGCTACGCCCATGATTTTCTATATCATTAGTAGAGTAAAGATAAACATCTTGTAAGCAAGCGATATCTATGTTATTATTTTTTAGAATATTAAAGCTAACAAGGCATCTCCGGCTATTTCTTATGCTGTTCACATTAACAGTGGCAACATTATATTTATAAAATTCAGCCATGGAGACAAGAATGCTCAACTTTACTCACAGATACTCCATGCCCTTTCAAGTCATTGCCTGTTTACCCAGGCGTTGGCTACATCTGGGTTTCATCCCTAGCCGTTTAGTTTTTGTTCGCACAGCTTGTACAGTTGCCATAGAGCACTCTTCATCTGAATCAGTGGAAAAACCTTTCTGTGAGGAGACCGTAGATGAAGATTCAGAATGGTCACCACCATCTGAATCATAAGTTTGTAGTACCTCATAGGCATTGGAAAGTTTCATCTCCTCTTTCTTTTCTCCCATACGTTGCACTTTAGCTTTAGGTTTTACATTTTCAGCTGTCGTTTTTTTGATGCCACAACTGTGGTCTCAGGTGGTGGCATATTTTTCACAGTTAGTTCTACGTCAGTCCGTGGGCCTGCGGTTTCTGCAGTCTGAGAAAGGTCATCTGGTAATGAATTCTGGAGCTCTGTTTGCTCTATCCTAGTCAGGGTTAAAGACTCACTTGGTACTGTCTTTTCCACATCACCATCAGGAAGAGAGTGGGTATCACAGGGGGTAAATCCTTAACATGTGGTAGGTTAGACAGTTGTGCCTCTGTCACCACTGCTGCATTCTGTTCACGTACCCTTTTTTGTATAGAGATGCTAACATTTTGGGCTTTTTCCACTATAAGTTCTTGGTTTGATCTGTCCGATCTATTATGCATAGCCCATTCACAAGATCAATACACATGGCCTGGAAGGTTACAAAGGTTGCAAGCTTGATCCTTTGTAGTCTCTGTTGGAGTGACCACATTCCATGCATAGTGTGCACTTCACCCTGTCGCAAACACTACTTAGGTGCTGTTGTGATCTGCAGCAGAAGCAAGTCTTCGGCTGCCCTTGATAAAAACAATGACCCATCTCGGTGCCTAAAAAAAGAAAAGCACTAGGCAGGTGCTTTGGGCCATGTGGGCCAGATTTTAGACGCACCTTAAATTTCCATCCTCCCGTCCAGATGTGTTCATCATCTAGGTTAGGGTAGGATCTTCTAGAACATCACATTGTTTCTGGAGCCAGTATCTAATGTCATGTACTGATACTCCCTCATTGCGAAACAGCACAGTAATGTGTTTAATAGCGGGTCTGGTAATTGGTATAACATGAAAGGGCATCCATAAAGCTGAATGTTTTTTTTTTTCTCATACATGGACCAAAAATGGTCCAGTCCAGCTGGAGTTTTAAAACTCGCATCAAAGTTCATGTCACCAGAAGCGTGGATAGTGTATAAATTTTGTTAGAGAAAAAACAGAAAGAATCTTTCAGTAGCACTTTCCCGATATACAATCTATCAGGTGGGAGAGGCAGGCTGCTAGTATATTGAATGCAGACTGCATTCTTCTGCTGGGCAGGAATTACATTTGAAAAACCAGCCTCCTTCCTCCTGAATTGTCTCCATAATAAGGAAGGCTGTATAGGTACTGGTTGTGGTTCAGGGGTAAGGTCTGAATCATCTATCTGATCTCCCCAAGTTGGTTGTTATATGGGGGCAGCAGGGTCAGTGGTCTGGGACACAGGAGAGGTCCTAGCTCAGCCATGTCTTGGTTTGCAGATTGTACTCGCACAGGATTTTGCATATTGTGTTTACTCAAATCAGAGATTGATAAATCCATTTAATCCAGAATCCACCCCCTTCAACCTTTTTCCAACCTGCAGTGATCATGGTTGAATCAACATTACTGGTTTCTGATCCAAGAGACCTTCAGTCTTCTGTCAAACATCTACTCCTAGGATCTTGTCCCCTCCCAGGCCTAGCCTTCTGTAACACATTTTCAGTAATCAAATCATCAGTATTTTCAGTATATATGGGACTTTCAGAGGGATTTTCACCTGATACAGCCAAATCTAGGTTTGTACTCACTGTAGAAGAACTGTCCGTGGAAACCTTTGCTGTATCAGCACTCTCATTGAGCGGCCTTTCCGTAACCAAACCCCGAAAAGGATTTTCATTACATATATTAATCTCTACCACAGGTTTTCTCTTCGAATGGGTTGTCACAGCATCTGTTACCTCCATCTGTTCCACAAGTGGCTGCTGCCGTCCAATACGACCCGAAGTTGAAAGAACCATTAGTAATGGTTGTTGCTGTTCTATAGTAAGGGCCTGTACAAAATCTATTTCTTGCTGGAGGCCTGCTGCCTGGAAGTCCATACATCCATCTTCAATAGTTTCACCATCCATTAGCTCTATGCACTGATCGGTTACCAACATTTCTTCCATGATCATCTGCTCCAAACCTACAGTAAGGGAGATCCCACCTGCCACATCATCACATCCTCCACCTCCTGTGTCCGGCAGCAAACTGGGTCCCTCCATCCCATCCGCAGGAAGTGACAGCACCCCAGCAGGCAGAGTAGGGGAATTTTATTGAAAAAAAAAAGGACTTCAATACAGAATAAAACAGAAAACATCAAAACAAGAGCCATATTGAGCAAATACAGAAACAAAGAGAAAAAAGGAAAATATATCAATCAGTCCACGCGATGCAGTTAATCCAGAGATGTGTAGATTGTTCATATGAAACATGGTCAAGATTATATTGCATCAGTCTCTCAATAGCCTTACATTCATTAGCAAGCAATTCAACCTGTGAAATAAATTTCTGCTGCAAAATCCAGAGACACCTAGATTGCCAAATTTGAAAATGTATGATACATAAAATAGCAAATGGTGTCACTGTTGTACTTGACAAATGTATTTTGTAATTGACCAAACATTATGGAAGGGTAAGCAATATCCCTGAATCCAGTCTCATTCCAATGGTCTGCCAGTAAGGACCAAAATGGTCTTATATTGGAACAATCTGAAAATAAGTGACATTGGGTTTTCAGAATTTGGTCACAAGTAGTTCGAGGACAATACCTCTCCGATAATTGTTTATGTTTACTATTTCCCTTAACCCCAATCTCCCATAATTACTCAACCATAAACAAGTCCAGGCATATGATGTGATCGTTTTATTCATAAGGTATCTTAAAACATCTAACTTTCTATCTGCCGGACAGTCAGGAAAAACAACTTCCATAGTACGTTCGACAGACAGAATATGCTTATATACCTTCTTTCTATAAAGGTCTGGAGATGACTAGGGGTAATGTCCCAACTAATAACCTGTTTCATACATTCCAGCATGTAAGAAAGTAAATAAGGAAGTCTAGATAATAGCCTAGGCTTCTTTTCCTGCCAGCTGGGCCTACATAAGTATAGCCAGTGATCTACCAAAGGTCTCCATGAAACATTCCCAGGTTTCAAAACCATCCCCAAATTATAAACTAAAAAAATACTAAAAAACAAAGCAACAGGGTGGATCACAGAAACTTCACCTTCAGCAATAGGGATATAGGGCAATTCTCTCTTAAGAGGGTTTAAACAAGACCCCCAGAATGCTTGGAAAAAAAATACTAAATAACTGAGTCCAAATGCGGAATGGTGGAGGGAAAATATAACTGATGTACAAAAATATTGGAGTTAAGTATAGTCAATTAACATAACCCTTTTTTTCTTAGAAAGTTGCTTTCCTTTCCAGTCCCCAACCAAACGAGTGCCCCTAGCCAGGGCTACTTCCCAGTTACGTCCTGCCATATCTCCAAAACCAAACTGTACCCCCGGAATCTTAATGGGTTCCCGGGAAACAGGGATCCCTGCTATGACACCAGAAAGTGGCATAGGAGTAGACCCAATGACTACCCCTGTACTCTTACTATAATTAATCCTGGAGCCAGAAATACTCAAAAAAAGATTGAGTCTTGTAAAGCATGAACAGAAAACTTGGGGGATAAAATCAACACCAGGTCATCTTCATAAGCCAGTACCTTTTGCTGTGGCAGGATGGGAGAGACATCAATACTTGTCAGAGCAGCGTTGGATTCTAACATCCTAATAAAAATGTCTATTGTGAATGCATAAAGAGTAGGACTCAACGGGCATCCCTGACGTACTCCCTTATCAATACAAAGTGTCCGTCCATACCAGCCATTTACATTAGGGATAATGACAGCCCCCTGATACATGCCAGTTATCCAGGAAACAAACTTATCCAGAATCCCAAAGGCTTTTAAAACTAAAAATAAAGATCTGTGTGCAACCCAAACAAAGGCCTTCTCTTGGTCTAATCCAAAAACAAACCCCTGTAAGTGTTCGAAGTCTCCCCTATAAAAAATCTCCCTTAGCCAAATAAGATTATCATGCTGTTTCCTACCTTGAACAGCACAAGTTAGTACAGGATGAAGGAGCTGCTGAGTGACCTTAGAAAGCCTGGCCAACAAAATTTTGCTTAAGATTTTTAAATCAGAATTCAAAAGACTAAGGGGGTGCCAATTCCCAAAGTCAGCTTTGTCACCCTTCTTATACAATAAAATCAAAACGGCCTCAGTCATAGAAGGGGCATAACTACCACAATGCAAAATATAGTTCAACAAGACAACTAATTCTGGACCGAGAACATGTAGGAAGGTTTTATAAAATCCTACTCCAAGGCCATCAGTATCTGGAGCAGACTGAGAGGCTAAACCATTAACAGCATCAGTAACTTCATCTAGAGCTATGTCAGCTTCTAGAACAAGCCCATCTTCAGCAGATAAGCTAGGCAAATGTAGGTCAGTCAAAATTTGGTGTATGGCACTGTCTTCTAAAATAGGGTCAAGAGTCTGCCCTGAAGTCATATAATTCTCCGCCACTTGTAAAAGCTGATGTGGGTCACTTACAGTGTGTCCCTTTACATCCGTCAGAGTGGAAATAAGCCGACAGTCAACTCTATTCTTATTTTCCTTAAAAGGGTCCAAAAACTGTTTCGACACGAGTTCCAAATCGTAATTCTTGATTTAAAGATCTTCCCCTATTATACTGTAAGTCAATCATTTGTTTCATTATCGTGGCAATTAAATGGCTATAATCATGAGTAGTTGTTTCGGTAAGTGAAATTAGGTGCTGTAGTTGATGTCTAAGTTTTAAATACCCCATATATTCCTTACTGGATTTGATATGGGCCTGTTGTTGAAAAAATTGTCTCCATCCCAACTTTGTATCATCCCACCAGTCCAAAATGGAGTCATAACAGTCTAAAACAGAAAATCTCGCAGCCCAGTCCCTTAACCATAAACGTTTAATAATTGGATCATCCAACAACGACTCATTCAATCTCCATTTATTTTTCTTATATCTGGGGGCCCCAGCCCAAGAAATAGAGGCTGTAAGGACTCCGTGATCAGAAAATTCTATCGGTCTAGTAAAAACGTGTATGACATGTAAAACAGTGACAAAAAAATGAAATCAATTCTAGTCCTAAGGACACCCTTAAAAAAGCTATAGCCCCCTGTAGGATGTAATACCCTGTAGACATCTAGCAAGTGAGCCATTTAAATAATGCGTTTCAAAGCAACAGAATCACAAAAAAGCTTATTGGTCTGAAGGACTCTGTCAGTGGTCAATAGGCCACAATTAAAGTCTCCTAGCCAAACCACCAGACGAGAGGTATGCAAGAAGGGTTGTACTTCCTTAAATAAAGCTATACATTGTGCTTTAGTTTGAGGAGCATAAATAGTAATGATCCGAAACCTTTCTGAACAAAAGGAAACGTCCAAGCACAGAGCCCTCCCAGGGTGAATATCCACCAATCTGGAAACCTTAAATGCCGAACTAGAAAAAAGAATACCTATCCCATCACAGAGGTCTTCCCCAATAGACCAAAATGAAGGCCCCAAAGGCAACAGTGAGTAGCACGCTGAAGCTTCTGATGTGTCTTCAAGCAGGTATCTTGTAAACAAATAATGTCGGAGTCTAAAGTTTTAAGAAGAGAAAAAAAACCTATACGCTTCTTCTCACCCTTAATCCCATTAACATTTAAAGTCGAAATCTTTAAGGAATGCATAACAGGGAGGGGAGAAGTAAGGAAACTACAAAAGACAAAAAAGAAGAAAAAAAAAAAAAACAACCTCAGGGGGTTTACCCGCTTGTCTATGTCTAGTCCGTTTAGCGATAGAATCTTCTGGCCTGCATTCAGTGTCAGTGGTGGAAACAATAGAGGAGGTATCAGTGTCATCCTCTGAGTCCCCCCCGTGTCGTCTTCTAACGGGGCAAACACATTCCCTACCTTAACAGGATCCCTAGGAGGCACTGTTTTAGGGATGGACTTAGTCCCAGTCATTGCCTTTCCATGTCTTTTGTGTTTTCTAGGTTGTACAACCTTAAAGGGGGCTTCAGGTGGGGGCGGTGGAGGGGGGGGATGTGCTCCTCAGTACCAACTATAGTATCCACATCTGTATGATCTAATATTGGTGTATCTAGGCCCACTTCAGGGTTTGCAGGTTGCACAATAATAGCAGTGGTCACAAGGGGGTCAGCCGCAAGTGGTGTTACAGGGGCCTTAACTTGCTCAGATTCTGGGAGTGTAGGCAGAGTAGCAGCCACCTTTTTCACCAGGGCATGCTGAGCTTGATTAATAATCCCCTCATGGGAGGGGCAATCATCACGATTGTGAGAAGCCCAAGGACAGCAGCCATAGGCATGTCCTGTTTGCTCACAAAGGTTGCATTTAAACAAGTTAAGGCAGGCCGAAGCCAAATGCCTATATTCCAAACAATGACTTCATCTAGTGGTAATACAAGCTGAGCTAAGGTGTAAATGAGACCCACACTTAAAGCAGGATCTGGGTTGTCCTATATAAAAGATAGACCCCCTATCTCATCCCAAATAAAACACACTAGGTAAATGTACAGGGCCTGAATTAGTAGAAAAAAATTTCACTTTCACCTTCCAACCCCCGTCCCAGATCTGCTCACTATCCATGGTGGGTGTAGGCCTCCCTAAAATCTCACAACGCTGACGTAACCAGAAGAGAATGTCCTCAACATTGACACTCTCATTTTTAAATAAAACAGTAATAGTTTTAATCAATGGTTTGGTAAGAGGAATTGCCTGGAAAGGTATCCACAATGGGTCATTTTTAAGTGAGTTATACTGGGCCCAAAACCTATCAAGATTGGATACATTTTTAAAACTGGCATAAAAATTACCATTACCCGAAGAAATCAGTGCAAATATTTCTGAAGAAAAAAATTTCATAGACATTTTTAGGAGGGTTTTAGCCATGAACAACCTGTCAGGAGTATGTTCTAAGCCCCCCTTGTACAACAATCTGACTGCATTCCTCCTAGGAGCTGGTTCTCCACTGGAGTGAAAGAGATCAACCATCCTAAACAAGGGGGCCAGAGAAGACCTCTCCTAGTGATCTGCCAAAGCCTCAGGACTAGGACCCATCCTGAAGTCTGCAGACAAGGAAAGGCCAGCAGTTAACACAGGTGTGGTACCTACACCATTTACAGGACCAGAAGGAACAGAAACATCACACAATAGAGTCTTTACCCTGAGGTTTGATGGAGCTCTCCAGTAATCCGGCATTGGTGGCCACAACAGTTGAAGATAAACACATCTTCTGATACGAGGGATCTTTGGGGTCAGGAGTCCAACGACCTGAAGTTTCAGCAATCCAGCCCGCCACTGTTAGGGCTCTTTCAGGGGACCATGAAGAGTCCTGTAGTGGCGAAGCAGCAGCAGTAGGCTCAGGGGCTACCTCACTCCAATCCCTGGTCTTCCATCTGTCAGCAAAGGAAAAAGTCTGTTCCGACTCCGCCTGAGTTGCTGCTGAGTGACCAAGTCCATCCAGAGCTCATCTACCAATGCCTAGTCTAGCTTTCCCTGTTTTGGGATCTTGCACAGCATCGTGAGTATTAGAATCAGTGGTCGGCTTTTGGCACACGGCAGAAGCGCTGTTCTGACTGCCAGCTGTACGGACATCCGGGCGCACTGCTACAGGAGGAGGAACAACAATGGGAACCACACCATTATCCAGTCGTCTATCTTGCTCTATCCAGTCTGGAGACACACTAGCCAGAGGAGACCCTGTCGGCAATGAAAGAAGCTCAGAGTCAATTTCTTCCGCTTTCTTCAGCCATTCCTGTTTCTGTAAGAGGAGCGCCTGATGGCGGCTGACAACTGCATGTGAAGGCTGTTCAGAAGAGGCAACACCAGCTGTAGTTACAGCCACATCCAAGTCAGGTGGGTCCATAGAAATGGACGTAATCTCCATATTGTCCAAAACACTCACATCCTGAGAAAAGTCAGCCACGGCCATAGCCATGTCCACAGCCTCTTGCGTCGAAAGGACAGGAGCAGAGGCCAGAGCTCCTGTCCTAGCAATGTCCTCTGTCTCTGCACGTCCTGGTGAAGTGGCCATCTCGGAAAGATGGACAGAAAATCCCCAAGTGGAGAGTACAGGAATTTCCCTGGTGTCCTGGCCAAATTTCCCCCCATGCAGTGTCAGTGGCTCATTAGGTAGAACACTCGTCTCTGAGGCCGGGAGATCAGAGGGCTGTGGGTTCAGTTCCCACATATGGCACTTGGGTTAATATCCCAGTACTGACACTGTAGTGCAGCATGAGATGGGTGCTGCACTTCTGAGGTGTTGTCTTTCGGATGAGACGTTAAACCATGGTCCCATCTGCCTGGATTGGTGGTAGTTCAGGTGGATGTTAAAGATCCCATGACACTTAATGAAAAGAGAAGGGGAATTTCCCCGGTGTCCTGGCCAAATTTCCCTCATTCACTATAAATACCACCAACAGCTTAATCTGGTTCAAAGTAAGTTGGCATTCATCTGTATTCCCCTCCCCAGGTCATACCTGAAAATAGGCAGGATTTGTCTACTGCACTTACCCGGTCAACAAAAACTAAAAGCTAAAAAATACCACAAACAGCTTAATCTGGTTCAAAGTCAGATGGCATTAATCTGTATCCCCCTCCCCTCGGTCATGCCTGAAAATAGGCAGAATTTGTCTAGTGCACTTACCTGGTCAACAAAAAATGAAAATTACGTACCTACCATAATTCTTGATCTTCTCTTGTATCTTCACCATTCATTACTGCTTGGGTTAAGCCGGAGGCGCGCACCCACTACGGGAGTTATTTTTTTTTTTGGAGTTGGCTCCAATGGCGCCGAGACGACGACCAAGGCTATGTGGCAGATGAGGGGCGGCCGTTAGGTGCTGCAGACCTCCTCTATCTCAGTTCTGTAGCCGGAGAGGCGAAAAAAAGGGTAAGAAAAGAAAGCGAGGCAAGAGAGCCGAGGGATAGAAAAGGAAAGGAAATAAACTGAAAAGGAATAAGCCAATGGAGAATAGACAGAGGAGAGAGAATTCACCCTAAGGGACCGTGAGGGCCTCCTTCCGGGCGCTCTAGGGAGGAACAGAGAGAAGGAAAGGGAAGTAGAAGAAGAAAGAAGAGAGAAAGAGGCATGTTGAGGGAGAACAGTGCCCATTGAGCATTGGTTGAGAGGCTTATAGGCTCTAAACTAACAAGGAGCAAGAATCCCAGTTGTTAGATTTGAGGGGAGGTTCAACCGAACCACCTGAACAGATCCGAATGAGGGCAGACTCTCTGAACTCTCAACATGCCAAGTCCCTTCATCCTAGTTGAGGGCTCCTAGACTGCCCGGGCAGAACCTGTTCCGGGTAGAGCGCCCATCCAGGAAGGGGACTAAGTCCCTTAGCACCTTGTTAAGTGCTAACACAGTAGTGTATGGGAAAGACTATGCCTTCTCGAAGGCAGTTTTGTATGAAAGATAGAGTGGAACTCAATCAGACTCCCTAAGGCAAGGCAAACAGATGCTCAGAGCTGACAAGTTCAGTCAGTATCTAGAAGAGCTCGAAATAATACCTGCCAGGAGGATTCTAGACTTTGCCGAGGCCAAGTCAAAGCATGGCCATTTGGGCTGTGAAACTGCATAACCTGAAGAAGGTATTTAGGAATCGCACTCTAAGGGCGGTCAGAAAGAGTTCCCTCAGAATTAGAGAAATACAACCGTGCTCGTTCCTCTTTACCTTGAGGAAAAAAGGGGATCCATTCACTAAGAATAGAAAACAAAGTTTTTTGTTTTTTTTGGCATAAAGGCCAAGGGAAGGAAGAGGAATGAGACGGGAGGAGGAGATGCCACAGAAGGAGGCCACTGAGGGAAAGGTGGGTGGGTATCAGTAATGAATGGTGAAGATACAAGAGAAGATCAAGAATTATGGTAGGTACGTAATTTTCATATCTTCCCTTGTCAATCTTCACCATTCATTACTGCTTGGGTGAGTACCAAGCCCCCCCCTTAAAAAAGGGGGGGTAGAACCCTGAAGGAACAAGACCCCCAGCCTCCTGTTGGTGAGAAACAGAAGGGGAAGACCCTGGGCTAACGCAGAGAGAAGCCTATGTGGGAGAAGAGCTAGGAGGTGCCCCCTGAGGACGGGGAGATGGAGGAAGCCCCTGCAGAAGTCTCCTAGCTCTGGAGGAAAAGAGACGGGTCCCCCGGAAGGCGGAGCGAATCACCCTACGCCGGGCCAGGGGTGACAACCTTGATAGATCGGCCATGCCGTCCGCCACGCAGATCGCTGTCCCTCGCAAGCCTGGAAGCCACCATTACGCTATAAGATGCCCCTTGCTTGGTGTCTTACCAGCTCCAGGCCTATAGCGGAGAGGGCAATACCCTGTCTGGTTTGCTCTGTATCAGGCATTGATGCTAGGAGCTGGGAGAGCATCGACCACAGATGCCTACTGTAGACAGTGTGGTGATCCTGATGTGACACAATGCAAGCCATCGCATGAGAGGAAGAGAACACTCTTCGCCCCCACTGGTTGAATTGTAGGGAATCCGAATCCGGTGGATGGTCGTGCACCAGGCGGCGACGCCCGGAAGGAGTCTCTAGGTATACCAAACCCGAGAACGGGTTGGGAAGGGTACCCAGGGATTCCAAAGGGGCACAATACCTTCGTCGACAGTCTGCCGGGGCTGGAGAAGGGCCGGCTGGCGACCGCCAGGAACGGATAGACGCCTCCTGAAGGATAGGCCAGGAAGGTACCACCAGGTGCTGGGCACTGAATTCTCCAAGGAATTCCCGCGTCTCCCGTTCAGTATTGTATCGCCTAACATAGGAGATTCGAAGATCCCTCTCCATCCTCGAAAGGAATCGCTGATATTCAGTGAAATCAGCGTCGGAGGAAATATGAGCCAGGGGTTCCTCTCCCTCAGAGGAGGGAGACAAGGATGATGGAGAGCTCGAATGTCCAGAAGATTCCTGCAGTGGTGGGGAGAGTTGAAAGACCCGCTCATGCATATACCCAACGTATGAGGGGAAGGCCGCCGCAGAACCTCTGAACTGCTCCCAGGATAATGGACCTGTAGGACCGACATGGCCTGGAAGAGCAGGGGGTGGTTGCAGAGGTACTGGAGAAGGGCACCTGCGAAGAGGCAACTGACCTCTGCTAGGGCTCTGAAATCTGGAGAACGGAGCCCGAGCTGGCGGGATTCCGGACAACAGACCAGGTCGCAAAATGGAACCGTGGGGATGCGAACCCTGGAAGAGCCCAGGAGGGGAATCTCCCCTGTGACGAACCTGGGACTGCATGGATCCAGAAGGGCAGTCCGCAGCAACGCCACTGAGGACCCTGGGCCCAAGAGGGGCGACGGGCTCAGCGCTACGGCTCCTAGCCACCCCACGAGGGGTGGCCGGCAGAGACCACGACGACCGACCCCCGCCCCTTGACCCCTCGGACTCCGAGAGAGCCCTCCTCCTCGACTCCAGTGTTCTCCCACCCCGAGAGGTGGCAACAGCACCCGGAATGGTAGCTGTCACGGACCCCCTAGGAGGGAGAGTTCCCCTCAGTCCCCACCACATCGCCCCTCCGGGACCCGGGGCCACCCCTAGCCCGAGGGTCCTCAGGGGAGGACGGGTGCGGAGACAGCGGAAGGGGCCCGCTATGCCGCCTAGCACCACGTGTTACCGGGGACCCCGACCCCGGAGAGTCAGGGCGCCAGGATGGGTCCACATCCGAGTCATCGACCAAGAGGATGAGACCAGCAGAATCTCGATGCTGGCAACTCCGGGTCTCAGAGGAACGGCGCCACGAACGGGCGCCGTGCCAGGGATCAGCGCCTGACGACTTGAAGCGCACTGCAACTGCTAGGCCTTAGTCCTGGCTCCTGCTGTGCCAGCAGGGGCCCCCTGGCATCAGAACCCAAACCCGCGCCGCTGGGAGGCAAGCGCTGGGGTTAGAGGCGCCGCAAGCCGCGCCGGATCCGGGCAGTGCCGGAGGGTCCACTGCGCAGCCCAGCAGGCGTGGCCTCGACACTGGGGAGCCTGCACCTCTGAGGAGGTGACTGCTGAGGCGGTGTCCCCTGCCATGCCCCGGAAGGGACCACGACGCTCGACACCGCGTAGAGAAGCTTCCTCTTCGGCAAGAGAAGAGGAGGAAGCCTCCTCGCGGTGGACCGTATAGGCCCAGGAGGGGACCCGAGGAAGGGCTTAGAAACCTTACCTGGGAATCCCTGAGCGACGCCATCCTCAAGGTCGGGCGGGCCTTGCCGAGCTTGAACACGCTGGACTTCGAGGACACGATGGTCCATGGAGAAACAGGTGTCGACGCGTCCATGTCGTGGTTGGGTCCCAGGCAACGGAGACAGACATCATGCTGGTCCGAGACGGAGAAATGCCGGCCACAGGAGCACTGACGCATAGGGGCGCTGCCCGCTTTGACTTACGCTTTGCTCCCGAACCTGACATGATGCTTAACTAAACAAGGCAAAAAGGCAATAAAGCACCAGCTCGAGATAGAAAACAAGAACGGTCTTACCGTATACGCGCCGAGCAGTCGCTGAGGAGAAAACGAGGAGTCTTGAGAATCAGAAAACCTGAAAATACTATTTCCTGCTACCAAGCAGCAGGTGTAGCCTCAATGGCGGGAGAAACAGAACTGAGATAGAGGAGGAGTTCGGTGCACCTAACGGCCGCCACAGCATGACGCAGTACTGCCCTGAGGGCGGCGCCGCTGGAGCCGACTCCCCAAAAAATAAAACTTCCCGTAGCGGGTGCGCGCCTCCAGCTTAACCCAAACAGTAATGAATGGTGAAGACTGACAAGGAAAGATCTAACTAACTCTGAAATCCTCCTAGCAAAAGTAATGGCTACCATGAAGACAATCTTCCAGGTAACATACTTGAGGTGGGCCACAGCCATGGGCTCAAAGGGAGGCTCCATGAGCTTGGCTATACACAGATTAAGGTTCTGAGGGGGAACAGGTTCCCCAATAGGAGGCTGGAGGTGTGGCAGGCCTTTGAAAAACTGTTTGAATATTGGGTGGGCGTAAACAAATTTAGGCTTTCCTATTAGAGGTAGGCCAAAATGGCGGCCAAATGCAGTTTGAATAAAAAGGGTCTTAAGCCTGAGGCCTGGAGATGAACCAGATAGTCCAACAGAGTGGTGTCAGAGGCTGAAAAGTGACCGGCCCTCTTGCCTTTACATCAGATGGAGAATCTCTTCCATTTGGACGCACAGGCCTTTTTCGTGTTACACTTTTTTGCCATTGTCAAGATTTTAAGGATCTGTTCTGAGTACTGAGAAGCAGGAAACTCTTAACTCCTGAAGAGCCAAGCTTTGAGGTGAAGAGACTGCAGGTCTGGTTAAGTCACCCATGAGTGGGGAAGGGTCAGGAGTGAGTGGCTGAGGGGAAGATGAATGGGCCTGCTGTGCAAAAGTGTTAACAGCAGAGGATACCAAACTTGTTTACAATTTCCCAATGGGTGGCTCAGGTCATGTCAGAGAAACCGGTGCCTTGCTAAAACTGTGTTAACATGACTACAAAATGAAAAAAAGCTGGTTCAATAGCGTTCAGAAGAAATCGGACATTATCAAAACTGATTTAATATTAAATAACAGTTGATACAAGACCAAATCCATGAGTAGAAAAACAGTGATAGCACTCCTCAACCGTCAACATTTCACGTCACCAACAGACACTTGAGGGGAGTGCTATCACTGTTTTTCTACTTGTGGAATTGTCTCGTATCAACCATTTTTTAATATTAAAATCAGTTTTTGATAGTGTCCTAGAGTGAGGACTTTTCTCTGCAAACTGTTTTTGAGCCAGCCTTTTTTTTTTCGTTCTCCCCCCCCCAAATACCAGACTTGTCTTGGCCAATCTGGAGCTACCAGAATCATTAGTGCTGGTTGGAGCCCAAGTTTCAGCAGGACCTTGAAAATGAGAATAAATGGATAGAAGGCATAAAGGAACCTTCCCTGACCATTCCAACACTAGAGCATCTATTGGGAGAGTTCCCAGGTCTGGTGGCCTGCAGCAAGAAAAGGGAGCTGGTGATTGAGAGAGGAGGCAAACAGATCTATTTCTGGGGTTCTCTATCTCCTGAACACCGTGGTTAGCACTTGCTTGTTGAGGCACCACTTGCTGTATCCCTGACTTATGTGGCTGAGGGCATCCGCCAGGGTGTTGTCTTTGCCTGGAAGGTGAATTGGTCATACAGTTACCTCGAGGGAATAGGCTAAGGTCCAAATCTTCATGGCCTCTGTACAGAGGACTCCCAACCTTGTGCCACCATTTATGTAGAACATGGCAGTGGTGTTGTCCATCTGGACCTGCACCGAGTGGCCTTTGATATGAGGGGCAAAGGATTTTAGTGCCAGATAAATGGCCCTGGGTTCCAGAAGACTGATGTGTGACGTTGACTCCTTTGGGGTCCAAGAGCCACTGACAGAGGAATTGTCCAGATGTGCTCCCCATCCCAGCAGGGAAACATCTGTAGCGATTTCTGTCTGGGGATGAGATCTGGAAGGGAACACCTACAGACAGGTTGGCACTGTCCTTCCACCATCACAGAGCTTGAAGAAGATTCTGGGTTACTGGTATAAGTCTGGACAAAGCATTGCTCTTCTGGGACCAGTAGGAGCGTAAGTGATGCTGTATGTCCCTCATCCTGTACCTGACTCCTGGGACTACAGCAATCATGCAGGCCATGTGTCCCAGGAGTTTTAGGAAGTGTCTGGCCGGCCTTGGTTGGCCCAGGGCGAAAGAGTTTGCCACTGCTAAGAACTTTGGAATTCTTTCTGGTGGCAAGAAGGCCTTGCTCTGCTTTGTGTCCAATTGTACCCCTATGAATGTTAGGAGCTGGGTTGGCTCTAAGTGAGGTTTCTTTAGGTTTATGAGGAAACCTAAGGAGAGCAGAGTGCTTTTTGTGATCAACAGGAACTCCTGGACCGGACCTGGGAATTTCTCTATTAGTCAGTCGTCCAGGTAGGGATGCACTGAAATCCCTTGTTTTCTGAGATGTGCTGCCACGACAGCCAGACATTTGGTGAATACCCTTGATGCAGATGTTAGGCTGAAGGGCATGGCTGCAAACTGGCAATGCTCTGAAGGAAGCCTGAACCTCAGGAATTTTCTGTGGGACTTGCCTTGTAGGAATGTGAAAATAGGCATCCTTGAGATCCAGGGAGACTAGCCAGTCTCCCTGTTGCAGAGACTTAATGACCATTTTTAGGATCACCATCCTGAATTTTGGTTTTAGGAGGTATCTGTTAAGATACTGGAGGTCTAAGTTAGATTGCCACTCTCTGGTTTTCTTTGGGTGAGAAAGTACCTGGAGTAAAGGCCTTTGTTTTTCTGTAAGGCTGGTACTCTTTCCACCACCTTTGATGCCAGAAGGTTGTTGACCTCCAGTTCTAGCAGGAGTTTTTCTGATGGGGTTAGGGGTTTTGAAAACAAAGAACCACTTAAAACTGGCATCTTTCTGAAGTGAAGAGGCAGGCCCTTTTCCACTACCTCCAGGACCTACTTGTCTGAAGTTATGTGGGTTCAAGCTTGGAGATAGTGGGAGAACCTTCCACCTACTGGTGGAGGGGAGGCGCCCAAGGCATTGAAGTCAGGGCTTAGACTGATATGCAGGGGCCTGGGAAATGGCAGGTTTTCTGTGGCCTCTCCTGTCCCTTTCCCTATAGTACCCTCTAGCCTGAGAGTAGTCATACTGAGGGGGAGGATAGGGGTAACAGGGCTTGGGAAAATAACCCCTTCCTCTGCCTGCCTTGGGCTGAGACTTTTGGGTGGAAGCCCTTTGCTTGGCAGTATTGTTCTGGCAAGTGGACTTGTACTCATCCACCTTTTTCATGTACTCTTATGTCCTGGAGTTGAACAGAAGCTTTTTGCCACGGGGAAGTCCATATCTTTAGACTGGGTATCCTATATCAAAATGGTGGTCCTCAGCCAGGCAAACCTTCTGAGAGAAATGGCCTGGGCCATAACTCTAGATGCAGCATCACTGTTATCGTCTGCCGTATGGAACTAGTACTTAGTTGCTTCAGAGTAGTCTTAGCAGTTTCAATCAAGTCCTGGACCATAGACTCAGACTCCAGCTGGGCAATGGCCAGAACTGAATTCCACAAGACTTTCTGGTATCTGGCTGTGTAGGCCAAATAGGAAGAGGTGCGGAGAAGCAAAGAAGCAGAAGTGTAAGTTTTCTTTGCAATATAACCAATCTTCTTATGGTCTTTGTCAGGAGGCAAGGAAGACAAAGGCACTCCAGCTTTATCACATGCAGCTTGCTGCACTACACCCCAATGCCCAGGGTGGACAGATAAAAATTCAGTGTCTACCCTGGACAGTTGATACTTTTTATCAATTATTTTATAGACCCCAGGTAAAGAAGCTGTGGTCTGCAACAGCTTCATGGTGTTTCTCCTGAAAGCTTTGTTTTTTATCACAACTTGTTTCCTCCCCACTGTGGCACTCTGGCTTGGGGCATCCAGCCACTGGCTCTGACCGCCCAGAGAGCTGGGTAGCTCAAAATGCACCCAGGAGGATCTGGGACAGCAGTCATGCCATCCTGCTGGAGGGCACCCCCTCTGCCTCTACCAGCCAGGACAGCCCCAGACCTTCCCCAACAAGACTCTGCCAAAGTCCTCCGGGCGGCTCGGAGCACAGCCATTAGACTGCATCATCGCGCCCAGCCATTTTCCACCTTATTGGCCCCAGAGCACGGACGCGTAATGACGCCCAGGCACAACGTGTTGATGTCTGCGCCTCTAGTGTCACCCCACCAGCAGTGCCCTGGGCGTCCATAGGGGCCGCTATTGCGCGGTGAAGTTACCTAGCCCACCCCAGGACTAGGAGAGCAGTCTGCAGATGCTCGATCCCAGTCCTCCCCTACCACTCATTCCCGAACCCGGGTCACCGACGTGGCACGAGGTGTGGCGTCCAGCGCCTCAACCCTCAGCTCCACCGGGCCAGGCTATCCTGAAAGCTTTGTAAATGGGGAGAACCATCTTTTTAGGAGGAGGGAGATCTTTCATTTCCCTGTAGTCACGATCCTCCTCTTCCTCCTGGGTAGACTCCTGGCAAGGTATGTCCAGGGTACAGTCCCCTCCATTTATACCACTCTCGGTTAAAACGGGCAATCGGCTACATTGGGCAAAAGTTCAAAACCAGTTGCCAATTACAATAGAATCCAATGTTACAGAAATCGATTACATCGATCGTTGTCCACCTGCTACAGCAGGCAGATTCTGCCAGGTGTTGAGGGTTTTCATGCCCGATAATCGGTTAGCAATTACTGTGTTAACTGCTACGCTCACGCAAAGCAGTTCACTGTTCTACATTAAAAGAAGTGCTACAGCATCTTCAGTGTGCTCAGTGTGTCTCTGGACTGCTGTAACAATGGCTGGCAAAAGAAAGGCAATGCCCCTAAGCGAAAAAAATCAAAGTATTTAAAAGGATTGATGAGTTGCCCAAGATAAGCCTGCGAGACTTGGCTCAACACCCGAGTCTCCCAAAATCAACCGTGGCTGATCTACTGAGGCAGAGAGAGATCAGCTGTTTACTGAATGGAATGTGACTCAGAATCCCGACCACAAAAGGAAATGGGAGGGCAAGGATGGGGAGGTGTAAGCAGCCCTCCTATGCTGGTTTCAAAATGCCCGCAGACACGATGCACTGATCAGCGGTCCATTGCTAGTGCAAAAAAACCAGCAGCTAGCCACAGCCCTCAGTCAAGAGAACTTCAATCCTTCAGAAGGCAGGCTTCAACATTGGAAAGCCAGGATAATACTGGCTTCAGAAGGGCACATGGAGAAAAACTGAACACTGACGCAGCCAGTGCAGAGCAGTGGTTAGTGAATGTTCTCCCAAGGATCCTGGAGGGGTAAGAGCCCAAAAATATTTTTGTGATGAAACTGGGCTCTTTTATCGATGTGTTGGTTATGGGACATTAGTTGTTAAAAGTGAGCCTTTGCTGGGATCTAAGAAACAAAAGGAGAGAACCTCTGTTCTTTGCTGCAACATGGATTGCTCGGAGAAACTCGAGCCAGTGGTTGTGGGCAAGTCTCAAAACCCATTCTACTTCTGTGGAATTCATCACTTACCGGTTCTCTACCATGCTAATGATTCTTCATGGATGACTGGTGGCATTTTTGCAGACTGGGTGCAGACATGGGATCGCAAATAGAGGCGGCGCAAAATCGTCCTACTGGACAATTTTTCTGGGTATCCAAATGTTGCTGAACTCAGAAACATAAGACTGGTGTTCTTGCCACCAAACACCACTTGCCTCATACAGCTGCTTGATATGGGCATAATTTATAGCCTAAAACAGCACTACATCTGTGCCATGTGAGAAAAATTTTTGGACACTCTAGCTTTCAGCCCTGAAATGAATGCATCTCAGTGTGTGAGGCAGATCACACTGTTGGATGCTGTGAGACTTTAAAAAAATTCATGGGACATGGTGTCTGAGATGATGATCCAGCGCTGTTTTAAGGAGGCTGGATTTGTGCTGCCTGATGCTGCCCCTGCAGAGAAACCTTCACTGTCCAATGAGCCTGACCTAGCTGCTTCTGAAATGCTGGAAAAAGAAAATATACCTGTTCCTGATGGACTGTTTGAGGAACAGTTTCAAGAGCTGTGTCACCTAGGCGATAATGACACCCTGCCTGAAGGAGAGATATATAACATCCAGGAGGTGATTGGAGTGCTCAGAGGTGACGTTGACACCAAAGAGGAGGATGAGGACCTGGAAGCAACCAGGGTGGAAGTGGAGGCAATGGTTACTGCTGTTGACGCTCGCTCAGCACTTTTGACATTGCATCAGGCCATGGAACAAAGTGCAGAGTATGAGCTGAACTGGGATATGCTACAAAAAATAGAGGAAACCTGGCGTCCATACTGCCGCAAACAGACAATCCAGACTTAGATCACCGAGTTCTTCCCGGGACACAAGTAAGCGTAGCACCACAGTTCTGTGTCGCTACTGTGATTACAGTAACTACGAATTACTGTGCTGTAGTTTTCAGTTTTTTTTTTTTTACAGTTAAACAGAATTAAATAAAGTTTGTAGAAAGTAATAAATATGACTTACCGTATATGCTTTATGATTTACTGCCTTACTGAGTGTGTTTGCCCACATTTTGGTAACTATGGCTTTAACGCCGTTAACACCCCTCCCGGAGTTGACTTCCAATATAAGCCTGCATTTGGTTACATCATCCATCTCTTATACTGGCTAACATGCTTGACACAAAGGGTCAACAAAAATACCAAAAATAACACACCTCAAAATAAACCCAATAATGATAAAAATCGAACTTGTAACAAACAAAAAAGGACCCCCTTTTCTTCTAACAAATGCAAGAAGTCTACATTGCATAAAACTAGATGAACTGGAGCGAATACTCACTAGAGATAATATTGACATAGCTGCCATAACCGAAACCTGGTGGCTGTACATCACCTGAAGAGTTATGGATCAGAGTAAAGAATAAAATTCTAGAATTGGAAGCAGAACATATTCCTAATAAAATAACCTATAATAAAAAGGGTAAGACAACTATTTGGTTAATGTCCACTGTAACAAACCTAATTGCAAAAAAAGAAGGGCATACAGGGCACTAACAAGAGACAACAATGGCTATAATAAAGATAAATATAAATCGATACTAAGGGAACGTAAATAAAAGATAAGAGCAGAAAAAAAAAGAATTCAAACTAGCATATATAAAGGATGGGGGAAAGAGTTTTTACTCATACGTAAATAATAAAAAACAAGTCCCTAAGTCCATTGGCCCCCTTAAAATAGGATCCAAGGAAATAGCAAGTCCGCAGGAAATGGCTGAGGAATTAAATACGTACTTTTGCTCAGTATTCAATACAACAATCTCCATTAACCAGAATACACTTAATTCTAGCAACCCACAAGAGGATCTGGCAGAAATAAAAATAAAACTAGATAAAATAAACATAAATAAATCACCTGGACCAGATAGATTACACCCTAGACTGATTAAGGGATTATCTCAATAGTTGACTGAACCATTGTATAAAATGTTCAACCTTTCCTTATTTTTCAGGGACCATACCCAACGACTGGAAAACAGCCATGGTTACCCCATCTTTAAGAAGGGCAATCAGAGCCGGCCTGGTGGTGTTGAGAGCTGAGGTGCTGGACACCTTACCTCGTACCACACCGGTGACCCGTGTTTGGGAACGAGCACGGGTTGCTGGGGGTCGGCCGGGGAGGAGAAGGATAGAGCACCCGACAGCTGCTCTCCTTCTCTGGGGAGGGTTCACTGCATACTCCTGCTGCAATACCGCCATCTAGGGGAGCCTGGCAGGAAAGTGCGGTAAGGTGGAGGAGCAGCAAGGGGATTGAGTAGACGTCAGCAGAGGGGTGGAGCAGGAGGCAAGTCTCAGCGTGCCTACTAGCTCCTTGGCCCTCACTGCATGCCAATGTCTGGGAAAGAATATCGGAAAAACACCTCGGTCTCTCCTAGGCGACACCTCTCTGGGGGATCTCCAGACTCGGACAGACTCCATTGTCCAGTCTCCACAACACACAGTATGCTGGTTTGAGGAGGTAAGCATGGGGGTGGTCCCTCTTCACCCCTACCCATGGGGGCTGCTAGTGTGGAACTGGGTACTATAGGGGCAGATCAGGACGAGAATGGAGCCTGCAGCTAGAGGATGTCCGAGAGAATGGAGAGAGGAGGCAAGTAGGGCGCATAAAAATAGGACTAAAAAAAAAAAAAAGAAGGGCAATCAGAGTGAAATGACAAGTTATAGACCAATTAGCCCGACACGCATACTGGGTAAGATCTTTGAAGCTATACTCAAAACAAAACTAGAGGATGACATAGCTATCAAAAAATTAACAGATCCCTCACAACATGGCTTTAAAAACCAAAGGTCTTGCCTTACTAGTAATCTGATTTTCTATGAAAAAGTAAGCAAATTGCTTGACAAAAAAAACACCTGTAGACATTGTTTACTTAGATCTCTGTAAGGCATTTGACAAGGTGCCCCATAAAACCCTGATTCAAAAAAATGTATAAACTAGGGATAAACTGCATTCTAGTTAACTGGGTGGATGAATGGTTAAAACACTGTACCCAGTAAGTTAGTATTAGGGGATACTGCTCAAGTATAGGTTTGGTCACCAGTGGTGTGCTACAGGGTTCTGTCTTGGGCCAAGTTTTATTTTCTATCTTTGTATCAGATATGACAACCAACCTAAAGAACTGCGCTATAAAATTTGCGGACGATACAAAAATAGTTGCTAAAGCCAAATCAGATGAGGACATACAAAACATGAAAAATGATCTCAAATTACTCGAAGAATGGGTACAAAAAAATGATATGTCTTATAATACTGATACATGTGTAATTGTGCACCTGGGAGACACAAATGCCAAACACCAATATACTTTAAATGGCAGAACTTTGAACTCAGTCCTTGATGAACAGGATCTTAAGATAATCATCTCTTCAGAGCTATCCTTTGACAAACACTGTGGACAATTAAGGCAAACAGAATAATAGGCTGTATCAAGAGATCATTCGTATCCAGGAATAGGGACTGTATTCTGCCCCTTTACAGAGCATATGTTAGACCACACCTGGATTATTGTTCACCACTGTGGAGCCCATATCTGAAAAGGGACATGAATAGGTTGGCGGGAGTTCAAAGAAGGGTCACAAGGATGATCGACAATATGCATAATAAAAATTATGATGAACGGTTAATGGACTTACACATGTATCCCTTGGAGCTATGAAAAACCAGGGGTTACTTGGTTAGAGGGACAAAAGAAGGCGAAAGCCCATGGATACTGTCCTCCACATATGTGGATCATTGTCAATGATTCCTATCTAGTTAACCATTTATCTAGTTTGAGTTTAAAAGTCATAAAGGAAGGGGCGTCTACAATATCCTGGGGAAGTGTGTTCCATAATCTTGGGGTTCTTATGGAAAATAAGTTTTGTCTTTTGTTGGTTTTACATTTGACTATATCCAGTTGTTTGTTATTCAACCTGGGTCCGATTTTTCTAGTTGCGAAAGAAATACCACATTGCCTCATCAAACTTGGGTTTTGAATAATCTTGAAGAGTTGGAGTAAGTCCCTTCTTGATCTTCTCATTTTGAATGAGTGTAACCCTGTTTTATATAGTCTAGTTTTGTAGTCCACAAGTGCCAAATGGGGAATAGTTTTGGTGACTCTTCTCTGAATCCTCTCAAGCCTATCTGTGTCCCCGCAGAGGTACGGACTCCAAAAGGGAGAACCGTAGTCAAGATAAGGTCTAATGTGCGATCTGTACAGCGGAATGATACACTGCTCGGTTCTAGAAACAAAAGTACAGTTGATCTTTCAAAGAAGTGAATTTGTTTGGTTAGCTATTTTATTACAATGTGAAACTGGGGTCAGTTTATTATTAACTAGAATCCCTAAATCTTTTTCTAAACAAGAAACCTTAATGATGGTGTTATTCAATGTGTATACTTTTTGGGGGTTGTTTTTCCCAAAGTGCAGGACGGCACATTTGGATATGTTGAACTCCATTTTATTAATGAGGGCCCAGTGTTCGATGGTTGAAAGATCGTTGAGTAGAATTTGTCTATTTGCAGCATTGTTAACAGCACCACCCAGCTTGGTGTCGTCGGCAAACTTTATGAGGATATTTGAAGAATGAATTTTCATGTCGCTAATGAAGATATTAAACAGAGTGGGTCCCAGGACAGAGCCCTGAGGAACTCCGCTCGTCCCCTGCTCTATATCTGACAGAGTGCCATTAACCCTGCACCTCTGAGATCTATCTGTCAACCAACTTTTATCCATAACACAAGAAAAGCAGAAAACCTAATTGAGTAAGTTTGGAGATGAGAATGCTATGGGACACTTTATCGAAAGCCTTGCTATAGTCCAGCAAAATAACATCGGAGGGAATGTTTAAATCTAGGTTGGAACTAATGGGATTGTAGAAGGTCAATAAGTTAGTGGTGCATGAAAGGCCAGATCTGAATCCATGTTGAGAGATATCTAAGATTTAAGGATAGTATTTCCTTTTCCAAGAGTGCTTTAATAACTTTTTCAAGTAGTTTGCAGGGAATAGAAGTTAAACTAATGGGACGATAGTTATTAACTAGTGAATGAGAGACTTGCTTGAAAATAGGAGTAACTACTGCTGTTAGCCAATCAGGTGGAACTGTAGATTCATGAAGTGATTTGTTAAAGATAATTGTAAGTGGAAGCGTGATTGTTTCTTTAGTGCCCAGGAAGAATTTTGAACATATACCATCCGGACCAGGACTAGTGGATTTCTTTAGGGCTAATTGTAGATTGTAGATGTCTTTCTGCTGGACCAATTGCTCGTTGATGTTGATGGGTGGTATGGCTATTGTGGGTTGTAAGGGATCTTGAGTAAATACTGATATGAAGTAGTTATTAAGTGTAGAGGCTATAACAAGATCAGAGGTTATTTTATTGTTAAGCATAAGGGGACCGATTGATTTATTATTTCCTTTTTTACTGTTTAGGTAAGCATAGAGTGATTTGTGTGTGTCCTTAGTATGTGCTATGCAGCATTCAAGATTTCTTTTTGCTACTAGTATTGATTTTTTAAGTAATCTTACTGATTCTCTATACTGAATTATTAACTCGTCTTTGATACTTGTAGGTGACTTTTTTAGACATATGAATAATTTGCGTTTACGTCGTATTTGCTTTTTAATGGATGAATTAAACCATGGTGGAATTTTTCCTTTGCTGTTGTGAGTACATTTATCAGGAACAAATTTATGTTCGACTAGGGATATTTGTGATTTAAAAAAAAATCCCATGCCTCGATGGTATTAAGGGGAGATAAGATATTTGTCCAGTCAATACTACTTAAGTGTTCATTTATTTTTTGAAAATCTGCCCTTTCATAGTGTTTGTTTTTTTATTTGGTACCGAACAACGAGGTACGGTAATGGTAAAGAATATTGATTTATGATGGCTATTGCCTCTTACTCCTTATGTTTAAAATATCAAGAGATAAGGAATTAATGTCAGAATTGGGCATGACATTTAACATACGGGATTGCAACTTGAGAAGCCACACTTATCAACTTTCATTAACCTAGCCCAAAAAAGACGGTAGATGTTTCTTTTTTACAGAAAGAATAATCTCATTGTGGAATTCTCTTCCAAAACACAGTCACTGCCATCAGTCCTGAGATCTTCAAGAATTTGGATATTCACTTATTAAATCACCGGTGATAAATCCCAGCTTGCTGGAGATGTACCTATATGGGCCACAGCCCTCTATACATTTATCAAATCCTAGTATAAGCAGTGGCCACTGTATCCACCAGGTGCTGGAGAAAGGTTAACATAGATGAATTCTCCTCCTGACACGAAGGGGAGGCACCAAAATGAAGATCAGGGGAAATGTCAGGCTCCAGGAGAGAGACTCCTGAGATTGTCTGGATCATCATAATAATCATCTTCATCATCAACCCCCTAGGCCCCTGCGTCAGAGGGGACTGCAGAAGGGTGATTGCATGACAGGGCAGAAAAAATAGACCCCATGCCTTCTAAGGTCTGGAAAACATGCCAAGCCTTTGCCATATCTTCAGCTGAAGGCAGTTCCTTCTGAAAATCAGGGAGACTGTCAGGCTGTGTGTGCTTTGACTTCTCTTTATGTTTCTTACCCCATCTGATCACGCTTAACATTACCGAGAGGGCCAGGAGGCAATTTTTCTCTACACAATTTTTTTGGTGCCACTTCATCAGTGGCAGAATCAGGCTTCCTTTTTGATACAGGCACCTCATCAGTGCCGCTGTTATTTTTATTTTTCAAAGGAACTTCATCAGCCCGTTTGGAAGCTTTAGGTTTCGAAGACACTTCATCAGCACCTGATTCATTATTTTTTTATTAGTGCCTCTTTTGGGCTTAGAGCTAGTGGATGCTTCATCAGCACCTCTATTAGAATGTTTTGAAGGCCCCTCATTGGTAAGCCTGGGTCTTTTTGTAACTGAAGTGGACCCTTCCTCAGCCCTTTCTCTAAGCCTATTTGCTCTGTTTCTCAAGGTTTTTGAACAAAATTTTGAGCAAAGTGAATGTTAAATGTATGGGCCAAAATACTTTGAGCACAGATTGTGGGTTTCAGCTTTGGCCACAATCCTGTGACAATTTAGGCAATTTATAGAACCTGTGGGTCCAGTCCTCATTCTGGGGATTTCTGACGTGCCAAATGACAGAAATTGTTTTAAATTGAATGGTTCCACTACCGTTAGTAATGGAATACAGTTGGTTCCCTTACAGTAAATAACTATTTCTGAAGTAAAAACACCTTAAAATCACGGTTCCTAAAGAAACAAGCAGTTGTCAATGCCAAAAGTTCGCGGTTGGTATTGCTGTTGTGTTGCCTGTTGCTAGCCTTGCTTGTAGAGCAGAAAGCAGCTAAGTAAAATAAGCTACCATGTTCTTATTAATTTAACACTTCTGTCTCAACAGGAGTCAGTGTCTGTTGAGATTAAGCAGACAGATACTTAATTAGAAATAGAAGGGGTCATATTTAGAGTTAAAAAAAGAAAAGAAAGAAAGTCAGTGTGTGTTCTGTGCTGGGAAGGGTACTGTATCAACTTACTTTGCTAAATCAGTAGGAGGAGAGAGCTTAATTGGGGGTGTGGCTTATACAATATAAAAGCAGGTGACTCAAATTACAACTTCCTGTTGCCAGCCTTTTTTCTTACTAATTGCCCTCCATCCCACCCACCTACCCTAAGACAGTTCTACTTTTATAGCCACTGGATTTGACTGAGAACAGGAACTTCCTGTTTGGCAGTAGGAAGGGAAGGATCATAGAGAAACATTGGTTTTGTCAAGCCTAAAGGAAAAAAGGAGCTCACTCTCCTCCCTAGCTGCTGGTGGTCTGACACTGAGCAAGGAAGGAGGCAGCTACTGAAGAATATAGGAAGTTGCTGTCCCAGAACAGGAAGCGTGAGAGTTGTAAGGAGAGGAGAGAGAGAGTAAGCATACAGAGAAACAGGAGAGGGGACACAAAATAAGACATGATAGGAGTGGTGCAGTGCAATGGCTGTGGGACGGCAGTGTTCCGGGAGACATTCTGGAGGCTGCGAAGCTGCCCTATTTGCAGGCACCTCTCTGGTCTGAGGGAGGAGGTTGCCCGTCTCCAGGCTGACTTGGCTAGGATTTGTAAAACCTCCTCCCCCAACAGGGCCAATGCCACTACCTCAGAGGTTGCCAAGAAAGAGGAGAGGCTGGACCAGGGTGGGCTCAGAGAGGGAGAGGGTGGCAGAACAGGGTTGCATCCTGCCAGCTGTACCTCTCCACAATTCATACACTCTTCTGGTGGATAGTGGTTCCTCTATGGAGGCAGCTGAAGTGGAGACCAAGGAGGATGCTGGGAACCTTCATAAAGTAGACCCATAGGAGGGTGGCATGGGACCCCACAGGGGAAGGAAACTCCTGGTGTGGGGACTTAATCATTAGGGGGGTAGAAATGGGGGAGGAAGGGGACAGGGAGATAAGGTGCCTGCCTGGCGCCATGGCTTGGAGGGACGGGAAGCGAATCCTCAGGATTGTGGAAGCCGCTGCACGAGGAAGGGAGCTGGATGTCACTGTCCACCTAGGGACAAATGACCTGGCTAGGAATGGGATCAGAGCAGTGCAAGAGGAGTTTGCAGAGTTGGGGAGGGGCCTTAGCCAAGTAGCGCATCCGGTAACCTTCTCGGAGGTGCTGCCTGTCTATAGCAAGGGTGATGCCAGGGTACTCCTCATCAGGGAATTCAATGAATGGTTGAAAAACTGGTGTGGAGCTCAGAGTTTTGGCTTCATTGGGGACTGGGGAGCCATCTGGAGGGATGCAGACCTATACTGGCGTGATGGTCTGCATCTGTCCAGTGGGGGAACCAGGATTCTAGGTGAGAGGTTTAAATGCTTCATTGGCAAGCATTTAAACTAGCCAAGGGGGCAGGCACCGAAAAGGAGCAGGGTAATCCCAGCCTCCCCCACAAAATATGGTAATTAGTAAGGTAAACACCAAGGCAGAGAAGTCATTAGGGAGCAAGACAGAGATACATGTAAAAAAAGGCAAAGGCAGTAAGGACAGGAATGGGGCTAAAAGGGGTAAGGCCACCAAAAAGTGGAGAGTGATGAGTACCAATGCCCATAGTCTATGTAACAAGCTCCCTAAACTAGAGGCCTTGATGGAAGAGGGTTGCCTGGATATTGTGGCAGTCACAGAAACATGGTACACAAAGAACCATGACTGGGATGTCAACATGCCAGGATACACAATCTACAGGAGGAACAGGAAGGGTAAAAGAGGAGGAGGAGGAGGAGTAGCTCTCTATGTAAAGGAAGAGATCAAAGCAACAGAACTAAAGAGTAAACAGGGAGCAGATGAGGCACTCTGGGTCACCCTGGAGACAGGAAATGTCACCACAATCCTCATGGGGGTTGTATACAGACCCCCATCTCAGGGGGAAGGAATGGACAAGGAAATGATAGAAGGCATCCTTAGGATGGCAGAAAAAGGGGAGATATTGTTGATGGGGGACCTGAATATGCCAGATGTTAACTGCAGCACCTCTGCTGCAGGTACATCCAAGATCAGGGTAATTCTTGATGCCCTACAAAGGGCATGCCTCAAACAGCTAGTATTGGAACCCACTTGGGAGGGAGCAATCTTAGACCTGGTACTCTCAAATGGGATGGAGAAAGAATCTCAGATTTAGAAGTGGGTAACCATCTGGGAACAAGCGACTACCAAACAGTGTGGTTCACGATAAACATAGCCATACAATCAAGCAATACAAAAGCAAGAGTATTGGACTTTAGGAGGGCTGACTTTGGGAAAATGAGAGAGTGCCTCAGAAAAGCACTAGCAAACAGGCAAGAAGGAGGGGTGAAGGAACAATGGGGAGTAATCAAAACAGCCATCACAGAAGCAACAAGCCTATGTGTAAAGCAAATCAACAAAACACAATGAAGGAAAAAATCGCTATGGTTCTCAAAAGAGGTGGCAGGGAAGGTTAAGGAGAAAAGGATAGCATTCAGGAAATATAAGGAAACACAGAAGAAGCAGGACAGAGAACTTTATCAGTTAAAGCAGAAAGAGGCTGGGAAGGCAGTCAGAATAGCAAAGGTCCAAACCGAGGAAAGGATAGCCAACTCTGTTAAGAAGGGGGGATAAAACCTTTTATAGGTACATTATGGAGCGAAGAAAGACCAAAGGAGGGATACTGAGGCTTAATAAAGGGGCGGGAATGTAGATAGAGGGCGACAGTGAAAAAGCAGGGATACTGAACAAATATTTTTGCTCAGTATTCACAACGGAAGAGGAGGGGGAGGTACCTAAGCCAAACAAGAGAAACACTCCAGACAGGGTCGATACCAGTCCATTTACAGAAGAAAGGGTTCTGAAATAACTAATAAATTGAAGGTGAACAAAAGTAGGGCCTGATGGAAGTTCACCCAAAAAGTCTAAAAGAACTAAGAGTAGAACTAGTGCCTGCTGACTACTCTCTAACAAATCATGGGAGGATGGGTGGTACCTGAGGACTGGAGGAGGGTGGATGTGATTCCTCTTCACAAAAGTGGGAGCAGGACAGAGGCAGGAAACTACAGACCAGTTAGTTTGATCTCAGTGGCAGGGAAATTGATGGAATCACTTCTGAAGGAAAGAACTGTTGAGTACCTAGAGGCCAGTCAGGCACAGGACCCAAGGCAGCATGGATTCACAATGGGAAGGTCATGTCAGACGAATCTAATAGATTTCTTTGACTGGATGACCAAAGTAGTAGACCAGGGAGGGGCTGTGGACATGGCCTACCTAGATTTTAGCAAGGCATTTGATACAGTACCACACACAAGATTAATACACAAATTAGTCAGCCTTGGAGTGGGTTCCAAGATGGTAGCATGGATAAAAAATTGGTTAGACAATAGGACGCAAGAAAAAATGACTCAGTAACTGTGTTTCTTCTAATGGAGTCTTGCTGTACTCTGACAATCTGCAGTTAGCTCCAGCCTTTAAACTGCCCCGGAGAGTATAGGGTTAATTTTCTATGCAGTGCATAGAACGTTGAGCTAGAGCTCGGCTGAGGTCTCTGTCTGCAGCCCTTTGAAACCCAACCATCAGATTCTTACAGGCAAAGACTCGCTAACTATATTATATGGAAATTGTAAAATTTTTAACTCGCCAACTGGCAGAAGTTTTGGATTCCCGAAGGAAGACTTAAGTCAGGAAACCCAAAACCCCAAACCAATCAAAATAAGGATAGCAATATAAAAAACTACCTAAATAAAAAGGAGGGTGTGCAAGAAGCACCCCTGGGGTGCAGCAATGCACCTGCCTACCCACTTCCCAAAAAACAGGTTCTGAGAGGGGAGGCAGGGAGGGAGGTCAGAATACAGCAAGACTCCATTAGAAGAAGCACAATTACTAAGATGAGTAATTTTTTCTTCAAACAACATGAAGTCTTGCTGTATTCTGACAATCTGCAGACTACCAAGTAGTACATCCATGGAGGAGGGAGAGAAATGGAAATTACGTACCTACCGTAATTCTTGATCTTCTTGGACGAGTCTCCACCACTCATTCACACTATTGGGGATCTGCGCCGGAGGCACTAGGACCCACCGGGAGCAAACTTTTTGCTGGGGGGTCGGCGCCAGAGATGGCGCCGCGAGCTTCAGTCACAAGGTAATGACTATCTCAAGGCCGACTCCCAACTGCCTCAGGTAATTTTTACTAAGGAGGTGAGCGTAACTAACCTAGAAGGGTAGCTTATCCTAAAAACCGACATAAGATAGTCCGGACGCACCTGGAAGAAGGGTCAACAAAGAAGTCTTCAAGGCCTAAAGATTTGAGGGAGTGAAGACCAACAAGAGAGGTGAGCTCGGGGATGGAGGGTGGCATGTGAGAGTGAGGAGACTGGGTCCAGGAAGATCAAGATTACGGTAGGTGACGTAATTTCCATATCTTCCTGGACATAAGTCTCCACCACTCATTCACACTATTGGGAGAGTACCAAGCTAATAATCCCCCGAGAGGGTGGCAGGAGAAACCAAGAGCTCACGATTCTTATGACAGAAGTCCATTAAGGATGGCTCTGCCAAAGGAAGAATGTCGTCTGGCATGGACATCGAGTGCATAATGCTTAACGAAAGTATGCACTGAGCTCCAGGTGACTGCATTGCAGATGTCTGCAATGGGCACGTTGCGGATTTCCACCAGGGATGCCGCTACCGCTCTGGTAGAGTGAGCGTAAACACTACCCTCCAACTTAACCTGCGCCATGGAATAGCAGTGACGAAGGCATGCCACTAGCCATGTTGAGATACATCTAATAGCGACAGGTTGACTCCAGCTGGCCTCACTGAAGGAAACGAACAGTTGCTGGGTTTTACGAAAATCCTTGGTTCTATCTAAGTAGAAACGCAAGGCCCTCTTAACATCCAGAGAATGAAGACAGCGTTCTCCTTCATTTTGGAAGTCCGCAAAATAAGAGGGAAGGACCAAAGGTTGGTTAAGATGAAATTCTGACACAACCTTAGGAAGAAATTTAGGATGAGTATGAAGGACTACTTTGTCCTTATGGAACACAGTATAATGGAGGGTCTGTGACCAGGGCATGTATCTCAGAGACCCTACGGTTGAGGTAATGGCCACTAGGAAGGCAGTCTTCCAGGTGAGGAACTCAGTTCACAGGTAGCTAGAGGCTCAAAGGGTTTCCGGTGAGCATGTTCTAGCACAAGATTAATGTCCCAGGCTGCAACCGGATCGCCTTGTGGGGGTCTGTGCAGAATGCCCTTAAGAAATCTCTTAACCATAGGTAACTGAGCCAGTGAAAGAGAAAAACGCTCATGATACGCTGAAATGGCACTACAGAATCCTTTAACTGTAGAGTACTGGAGACCTGAATTTGGAGAGGTCCGAAAGGTACTCTAAAACTTTATCTGGAGGGCAGGAAAAGGGATTCAAAGAGGATTTGCACACCAGAGGGAAAACGCTTCCACTTGGCCGCTGTAAGTTTTCTGGCTGTGCTTCAGCGCAGCCAGAAGGATATCCGCAAACTCTTTGAAAGACATTGAACCGATTCACTTCTACCTCTTCAGGAGCCAAGCGTGAAGGTGAAGAGAGATCTCAGATTGGGATGGACTACGGTCCCTGAGTTAAAAGGTTCATCTGCAGGGGAAGTGGTCTCGGAGGAACTGCCAACATACTGTTGAGAAGTGGAAACCACAGTTGTCAAGGCCGAAGGGAGCAATGAGAATCATCTTGTCTCCCTGAGACTCAACTTGAGGAGTACTCTCTGAATTAGAGGAAGAGGCCGAAAGGCGTAAAGAGCGCTTGTCCACCGTGAGCCTGAACGCATCCTGACAAAAAATGCAGGCCCTGGATTTCTGGAGCAGAAGAGAGGCAATTTTATGCTGAGTGGGGACGCAAAGGTCCAGGTCTGGAGTTCCCACTCTTGAATAGTGACTGAACTATGGTTGAGTCGAGAGCACCACTGTGAGGATCTGTCTCTGTTCTGCTGAGACGGTCTGCCAAGTCGCTCTGTACACCTGGCAGGTAGATTGCTTGAATTAGAGCCTTGTGCTCCAAGCACCATTCCAGACCCTCATCGCTTCTCTGCATAAGGGTGAGAATGAGCATCACTCTGCTTGTTGATGTACATATCACTGCTTGTTGTCCGCTTGGAGGAGAATATTCTTGGACAGAGAGAATGTCCTTCAAAGCTCGGACCGTAAAGGACGAGCCTCATTTCTAGGACATTTATGTGAAGTTGAGACTGGAAGTTGAGTCCACACACCTGAGTGTGGAGAGCCTGACAGTGAGCTCCCACCCCATTAGTGAGGCGCCTGTGGTAATGGAGATCTGATGGTCCAGAGGGGCAAGGGTATCCTTGCAGAGATTGTCCTCTTGAGACCACCAGGTGAGAGACCTCCTGAGGTTCTGTCACCTTGATGAGATAGGACTGCGGTGAGTGGTTGGAGACCACTGAGTACTGAGCATCCACTGGGTGTTCTCGTGCAGACGGGCCAGAGGCAGGAACACCTGAGGGATGCCATGAGGCTCCAGCATCCGCAGCATCGAGAGCTGTAACTGACCTTGTTCTCTCCGATGTAACGGGCCATCAGAAGGATATCGCTCCTTCTGTCCTCTGGGAGAAAAGCTTCACAGTGATGTGTCCAGAAGGGTCCCTATGAAAAGGAGCTCTGGGAGGGCTGCAGCTGTGATTTCTTGAAGTTCAGCAGGACCCCATGGACGTAAGGGCGGTGAGAGGCCGGGCTCACATGGCCCAGGAGTCCCTTGCCTGGAAGGACTTCTAAGGAAGCCAATCATTCAGATAAGGGAACACCTGTATTCCGGAAGCTTCTGAGGTGCGCCACAGAACTGCACAATACTCTTGTGAAAACTCGTGGCGCTGAGGATAGCCTCCAAAGGGCAGGACTCTGAACTGATAATGTTGTCCAGAGCCACAAACCCCAGGAATTTGTGATGTCTCAGGAATGGGAATGTGCTGGTAAGCATCCTGCATGTCTAGGGAAGCTAACCAGTCGCATGATGAAGCAAGGGTAATGAGTTCCTAGAGAAATTATTTGAGTTTTCTCCTTGGGGAGAATTTGTTTAGCTTGAGATCTAAATGAAGTGATTCCCCAGACTTCTTGGAACCAGAAAGTAATGAGTAGAACTCTTGTTTCATTGATGCAGTGCATGGTGCTCCCACTGCCCTGTTGTTTAGAGGCCCTGAATCTCGGCGTGAGAAGGTCTGGATTGAAGGGCAGACAGCCTGGCTGTTGCTTAGAGGACAACCGGAGGAGTTTCCACAAAATTGAGTGAGTACTTCCGCGATTATCCGGCAGGACCCATGTGTCTGAGGTTATGACTCCATTGGCTGTAGAAGTGCATCAGCCGACCTCCCACTGGGAGGAAAAGTCCACCCGGGCAGTTGAGATTGGTATGAAGCAATCCTTGAAAAATTTACAGAACACAGGATGATATTTATTAGTGAAGAAGACTTCTCTCTACTGACAGAGAAAAGTGAGAAACAGCTGACAAATATACCTTGGAGAGTAGCTGGTCTGAGACTCTAGGCCATTAAGATGGACCATATAATCCAGAACTGCAGGCAATTCAGCAGTGTCTGGAAAAATATGCTTCTTGGAACACCAAATGCTGAATCTTTTCCATTTGGAGTTATAAATCTTTCTGGTTGAGGGCTTTTGAGAAGCTTTGAGAATATCCAGAACCCCCTGAGACAGATGCAAATCTGCATACTCTAACTCAAGAGCCATGCTTTGAGATTGAGACCAAAGATTGGGGTACCAAATCCTCTCCTGAGAGGAGGTTAACAGGCTGTAATTCCTGGGAACAGACAGGGGAAGATGGACTGCTAGAGACAGTAACAGGGTGTACCAAGGCTGTCTAGCCCAGTTTGGAGCAATCAGAATCACTTTGCAAGGCTGTGACCTTATCTTGACTAGAACTTTGAACAGTAGGGGAAAAGGAGGGGATGCATACAGAAATTTCCCTTCCCAGTTCAAAGTCAGAGCATCCAGAGGGACTGAGCCCAGGGCTGGGGGTTTGCAACAAAACAGAGGAAGTTGATGATTGTCTGGGGCTGCAAAGAGATCCATCTCTGGAGTGCCCACCTTGAAAAAATTACTTTCAACACTAGGGGGTCCAGGGACCATTCATGATGGCCCTGGGAGATCCTGCTCAGTGCATCTGCTAGCACATTGTCCTTTCCTGGAAGGTGGACTATCAGAGAGGTCTGCAGGGAATAAGCCAGAGACCACAATTTCATGGCTTCTGTGCACAAGGCCGGAGACCGAGTGCCTCCCTGCTTGTTGATGTACCACATGGTGGTGGTGGTGGTGTCTGTTCTGACCTGAACTACCTTGTTCTGCACAGCCTGAGAGAAAGCTTGCAGGGCCAGAAAAACTGCCCTGAGTTCCAGGAGATTGATATGAAGAAGGGACTCCTGAGGGGACCACAGACCCTGGGCTGTGAGAGCCCCCAGATGAGCTCCCCACCCCAAAAGGGAAGCATCTGTGGTAAGGACCACTGAATGAGACTGAGTGACAAATGGTACCCCTTGCCTTAAATTGTCATGATCCTGCCACCATTGAAGAGCTTGGATCAGTGTCCAAGTCACTGGAATCAGCTTGGTAAGAGGGTCCTTCTTTTGGGACCAAAAGGCCCTTAGATGGAACCGAATGTCCCTCATCTGGAATCTTGCCCCTTGACCACTGCTGTAGATGCTGCCATGTGGCCCAAGAGCTGAAGGAAGTGCCTTGCTGGTCAGGACACCTGAAGGCTGAAGGAAGAAGCCAGTTCTATAAGAACTCTCGCCCTTTCTAGGGGAAGAAAGGCTCTTGCTTTCACAGTATCTAGCTCTGCCCCTATAAAGGTAAGAAGCTGTACCGGTTCGAGGACTGACTTGGGGAAGTTGAGAAGAAACCCCAGGGAAGAGAGCACTTGCAGGTCTGACTTGACTTAGTCTGCAGACTGACCCACTATGAGCCAGTCATCCAGATAGGGAAAAAAGGAAATCTTCTGCCTTGTTAAAAAGGCCATTACTACTGCCAGGCACTTTGTAAAAACCCTTGGAGCTAATGTTAGGCCAAAGGGCATTGCTTTGAACTGGTAATGGCCTGAGGGCAACTTGAATCTGAGGTACCTTCTGTGGGAGCACCTGATGGGAATGTGAAAGTAGGCATCTCTGAGGTCCAGGGAGGCTAGCCAGTCCCCTGGCCTTAGAGAGGGAAGAATTATTCCCAGAGTCACCATCTTGAACCTTAGTTTTTAAAGATGTTTGTTCAGGTATCTTAGATCTAGGATGGGTCACCACTCTTATGTTTTTTTGGGTAAGGAAGTACCTGGGGTACAGACCTTTGCCCCAGTGTAGGGTAGGAACTCTCTCTATGGCTCCTAAGGCCAGAAGAAAAAATTACTCACCTTAGTAATGTTGTTTCTTCTAATGTAGTCTTGCTATATTATAGACATTAGCAGTTTGTTCCAGCTCTAGAACTGCCCTGGAGTGAAATGTATTAAAACCATTCCAAAATAGAATTTTGGCACGAGAGCAGCTCTATCTGTGTCATTTCAAACTTGAACTGTCAGATCTTTACAAGCAAACTCACTAAGGTCTGTGGAAGCTGTAACTCACACTAGCCAAATGGCTACCTAAATAATAACAACCATTGATGGTCCCAACACCCAAGACTCAAGTCAGGGGACAGAAATACTAACACCATTCTAATAATATGAAAATGGAACATAAGTATAATAAAACACACACACGCAGCACACTACACACTCCCCAAAGTCCCAAAGGGACAAAATGCTAACAGGACATAGTAGTGCCCACACTAGTTGCCTGCACTCACCAAGTAGAGGTTCTGAGAGGGGCAGGTTGGGAGGTGTCTATAATATAAAGACTCCATTAGAAGAAACAACATTACTAAGGTGAGTAATTTTTCTTCAAACAACATGAAGTCTTGCTATATTATAGACATTAGCAGAATACACAGCAGTACCTCCATGGAGGAGGGGCAGAACCTACTTAGGAATAGGCTCTAAGAACAGCTGTGCCAAACCGAGCATCTCTCCTGGCCTGGACATCCAGGGTAGAATGCTTGGTAAAAGTGTGTACCATTTTCCAAGTAGCAGCCTGGCAAACTCTAATAAAGGGATATCTCTGGCAGCAGCTAGAGATGCAGCTGTACCCTGGTAGAATGAGCCCTCAAATGGGGGGCCTGCCCACTTTCTGGTAACAAATTGATACAAGAGACAATCCACCTGGCTATTGATCTCTTAGTGGCAGGTTTGCCTTCCAGCTTCACCATAGGTAAGGAAAAGTTGGAGGATTCAACTCAGGACCTTTGGTACGCCTATAAAATAACTAAGAGCTTCTCTAACATCCAGGTTGTGCAACCTCCTCTCACCCAAGAGGAGTGATCAGTGAAAATACTGGAAGGGAGATAGATTGATTAAGATGGAAATCTGAAACCACCTTAGTAAAAATCGTCCTATTAGTCCTAAGGACTACCTTATCCCTGTGGAAAGAAATAAAGTCAGTCTCCACTGACAAGGCTTGCAATTCACTTATGCGCCTGGCAGAAGTGATAGCCACTAGAAAACAGTTTTCCAAGTTAGGTACTTAAGCTCTGCAGAAGACAGAGGTTCAAAAGGGGGTTGCATTAACTGCAATGCAAACTATTAAGGTCCCAAGCAGGGCCGGTTCCCAAAGGGAGGATTAGTATGAGAATCCCTTAAAAACTTGAAAACACAGGATGAGAGGAAAGAGGGATGACTTTCCTGCTGACACAAAGCAGACACAGCTGCCAAATGAACTCTCAGGGTAGCTGGTCTGAGACCCAAGGAATTAAGATGTACCATGTAATCTAACAAAATGGGCAATTCAGCAGATTCTGGGGAAATATTTTCCCAGCACACCAAATGGAAAACCTTTTCCATTTAGGAACTATAAAGTTCCTAGTGGAAGGCTTTCTGGAAGCCTTTAGGATCTCAAGAACACCCTGAGAGAGGTGCAAATCAGCAACTCTAACTCCTCAAGAGCCGGGCCTTGAGGTTGAGGGATTTGAGGTCCGATACCAAACCCCTTCCTGGGCACAAGTCAACAGATTGTGATTCCTGGGAGGCACAGGGAAGATGGACTGTCAGAGACAGAAGGAGGGGTACCAGGCTGCCTGGCCTAATCCGGGCAATCAGAATCACCCCTGCAAGGCTGAGATCTGATTTTGACTAGTACTTGAATAGGAGAGGAAGGGGGGAAGCATAGAGGAACTTCTCTCCAATCCAGAAGAAGGGCATCCAGGGGAACTGAGCCCAGCACTGAGGCCTGCAACAGAACAGAGGAAGTTTGTGATTGTCTGGGGCTGCAAAGATCTATCTGAGGGATGCCCCACCTGGCAAAACTATCCCCAGCACTCTGAGGATCCAGGGACCATTCGTGATGGCCCCTGGGAAATCCTGCTGAGGGCATCCGCTAGGACATTGTCCTTCCCTGGAAGATGAACTGCTATGAGGGTGGTGTTTAGGAATAGCCAGAGACCACAACTTATTGCCTCGCACAAGGTCAAGACCGAGTGCCCCTGCTTGTTGATGTACCACATTGTTGTGGTATTGTCTGTTCTGACTTGTACCACCTTGTCGTGGACAGATGCAGAAAAGCTTGAAGAGCTAAAAGACAGCTCTGAGTTCCAGCAAATTGACGGGAGCAGAGATTCCTGGGGACCAAACTCCTGAGTGGAAAGGTCGTCCATGTGGCTCCCCAACCCAGAAGGGAAGCATCTGTAGTGAGAGTCAAGTCATGAGAAGGGGAAATGAAGGGACCCCGCCTTAATTGCTCTGATCCTGCCACCACTGGAGAGCTAGGATCAAGGTTCGAGTCACTGGGACCAACTTGAAAGGGGTCTCTTCTCTGAGACCAAAAGGTTCTCAAGTGAAACTGAATGTCTCTCATCTGAAATCTGGCTCCTGCACAACAGCTGTGGATGCAGCCATGTGCCACAGGAGCTGCAGAAAGTGTCTTGCTGGTCGAGAGACCTGCAGAGTGAAGGAAGAGGCCAGAGCCACTAAATTCCTTACCCTTTCTGGGGAAGAAAGGCTCTGTTAGCTTTGTGTCCAATTCTGCCCCTATAAAGGTGAGTACCTGGACTGGTTCCAGAACCGACTTTGGTAGGTTTAGCAGAAACCCAGGAGGTGAGAAGCTGCTGGGTGACCTGCAGGTGAGATTTTACCTGTTCTGGGGACTGGCCTACAATGAGCCAGTCATCTAGATAGGGAAAAACAGCAATCTTCTGCCTCCTTAAGTGGGGCACTGCCACTGCTAGACACTTTGTGAATACCCTTGAGCAGAGGTAAGGCCAAGGGCATTGCTTTGAACTGGTAATGACCTGAGGGCAGTTCGAATCTGAGGTACTTTCATGGGATCTTCTGATTAGGACATGGAAATAGGCATCCTTGAGGTCCAGGGAGGCTAGCCAGTCCCCTGGCCTTAGGGAAGGTAAAATCATTGCCAGAGTTACCATTTTGAACTTTGGTTTCAAAAGATGCTTGTTCAGATATCTGAGATCTAAAATGGGCTGCCATTCTCCTGTCTTTTTGGGGTAAGGAAGTATCTGAATACAGACCCTGCCCTGATGCAGGGAGGAACCCTTCTACTGCTCTGAGAGCTAACAGGATGAGACTCTCTGTTTCCAGAGTGAGGGTCTCTGAAGCACTTGCAGAGAAAAGTCTGCTTCTCAACTTGGGAAACTTTTGAAGCCGAGAACCAGACCCTGACTTACTACCTAGAACCCACTTGTCTGAGGGTTAAAGAAGCCCAATTCTGACTGAAGTAAGCCAGCCTGCCCCCACTGGTACAGGAGATCTGCCCTGGGCACCCCATCAGGGTGCCTGTTTCAGAAGCTTTAGGCTGGGGGTGGGAGCAGGTCTGCCCACCCCTCGCCTGCCCCTGCTTCTGAAGAAGCCCCTCTGAGCATAGGCAGAGGAGGCTTGGAGTCTGGTAGAAAGGCCTGTGAAAAGGCTCTACCCCTACCCCTGGGGGCATGCCTTTGAGGAGTGGCTTGCCGCTCCTTAGCCTGGGCACTCTTGTAAGTAGTCCTATATTCATCCATCTTCTTCATGTAATTCTCTGTCTGCTCTCCAAACAGAGAATTTCCCACCACAGGAAAATCCATAGCCTTAGTCTGGGTATCCTGTGACAAACTAGTACACCTGAGCCAGGCCAACCTACAAAAAGCTACAGATGAGGCCATGACCCTAGAGGAAACATTAACATCCACAGCAGCATGAAACTGAACCTTAGAGGCTTCAATGCCATCAGCAGCCACCTGTTCTAGTTCACTAGCCAGTTGGCCATGGCCTGCTTGGCCAATTGTATAACAGTATCCCATCTAGATTTCTGATACCTAGCTACATAAGCCATATAATTTGCTTGCCTGAGTCCCAGAGAGGCTGCCATATACTGTTTTTTTTTTTTTTTGCCATGGCATCAATCTTCCTGGAATCCTTGTCAGGAGGATGTGAAGCCAAGGGAATATTAGCTTTATCACAGACAGCAGCCTGAACTACCCCAACATGACTGCATTGCTGAGAAAGGAATTCTGTATCAGGGCCTGACAATGTATACCTTCTGTCCATCTTTTTATCTACAGGAGGCACAGAATTAGGAGCTTTTAAAATTGTAATTGTTTGTTTCCTAAAAGACTTATGTAAAGGAATAGACAACTCCTAGACTCTGGAATATCCATCATTTCTACAAAAACAGGCTCCTCTTGCTCATCCACAGCCTCTTCTAAAGGAAGCTGGAGGGTTTCAGCAACTTTTTATAAAACATAAAATGAGATGGGGACTCAGACAGCATAGGGGAGATTCTAAAGGTCTGTCTGGGGAGATGTCCGTTCAATGGGCACACCCAGACCTTCCCAGCCATATCCATACTGTTCATAATCCTCCTCCCTCCTCTGGTTCATAAAATTCTCAATATCAAAATCCTGAACCACTGGGACCGGACAAACCGACCTTTTACCAGATAGTGGTGGTTGGACGGACCCTGAGACAGTGACTAGACAATTTGTATGGCTTTTGCTATCTCTGCAGCAGTTGGAGAAGGAATTTTGACTCCAGACCTGCTGACTTTCTTGTTTTCTTTACTGGAATTGGTTCCTCAGAACCAGCTTTTCTTTGCCGAGGAAGTCTGGCCCTGGTCAGAGGGCATTCTCTGGTCTGCTGGCACCAACCGGCTGGCCATCCGTCAGCGACTTTTGGCCTCTCGCCCCTGAGCCTGCCCAATCTTTTTCCAGGGTGGCTGCAGGGAATTCTTACATACCTGGCAGTCTGACTGCAGGTGGTCAAACCCAGACAATAAACACATGTGGTGTGTGGGTCAGCCTTGGCAAAGACTTCCCACAAACATCACAGTGTTGAAACCCAGTGGGCCCGGTTTTTCTTTTGGGTTTCTCAGACATAATGCCAGCCTAACCAAAACTTGCTCTTTTAATCTAAAAAGTTAGGTGAAGACACTTATCGGTTCCTAATCGCGGTATTGGAAAAAACGTAATAAATCCGTTTTTTTAGAACCGATAAGAACCGGAACCGCACTCTAAAATAGTAACTTTTAGTTTTAAATGAGTTTTAACCCACTGATCGGTCTAAACCGAACCGATAACTTACAAGTTCCACACAGACAAAACTTTCATTTACTTACGGTTACCACAGATAGAGCTTGAACCGAACGGTTTTATGTTAAATAAAACTATTCTCGGTTAAATCCAACCAAGAAAACACTTTTAAACCGAGAAATGAACCGAGCAGAAGGAGAAATCTCCGGAGCGACTGTTCACTGAGGCGGAGTAAAGAATCTGACAGTTCAAGTTTGAAATGACACAGATAGAGCTGCTCTCGTGCCAAAATTCTATTTTGGAATGGTTTTAACCATTTCACTCCGGGGCAGTTCTAGAGCTGGAACAAACTGCTGATGTCTATAATATAGCAAGACTTCATGTTGTTTGAAGAGATGAAACCTCTGCCTCTAGGGCAAGGGTTTAGGAGAGACTTGCAGGTGGAAAAGATCTGGCTCTCATCTTTGGAAATTTTTTGAAGCTGAGAACCAGTCCCTGGCTTACTACTTCCAGGACCCACTTGTCTGAAGTAACAGACACCCAGTCCTGGACGAAGTAAGACAGCCTGCCCCCTACTGGGACAGGAGAGTTGACCCGGGCAAGCCCATCAGGGTGTCTGCTTGGCAGGGGCCTTAGGCTGAGGAGTGGATGCAGCCCTGCTCATCCCCCTTCTGCCTCTCCCTCTGAAGAACCCCCTCTGTGAAAAGTGAGAAGAGGCCAGTGCTTGGTAGAAAGGCCTATGAAAAGGCCTGCCCCTAGAATGCTGCCTTTGAGGAGTTGCCTGCCTCTCCTTGGCCTGTGCACTCCTATAAGTGGTCCTATATTCTTCCATCTTCTTCATATAATTCTCTGTCTGCTCCCCAGAGAATTACCTTCCACAGGGAAATCCATGGCCTTAGCCTGGGTGTCCTCTGAGAGGCTGGTACATCTGAGCCAAGCCATTCTCCGAAGAGCCGCAGATGTAGCCATGACTCTTGATGACACATCACTGGAGTCCACAGCAGCATGGAACTGTACCTTAGGTGCCTCAATCCCATCTGCAGCCGCCTCCACCAGCCCCTTGGCCAGCTGGGGGGAGGCCTATTTAGCCAGTGCCAGTACAGTGTCCCACCTGGATTTCTGGTACCTGGCTGTATAGGCCATATAATTAGCCTGCCTGAGTCCCAAAGAGGATGCCATGTATTGCTTCTTTGCCAAGGCATCCATCCACCTGGAGTCTCTATCTGGGGTGTGTGAAGCCAAGGGGATATTAGCCCTGTCACAGGCTGCAGCCTGCACGACCCCAACATGGCTGCATTGTAGGTAGAAAAACTCCATGTCTGAGCCTGATAAAGTGTACCTCTTATCCATTCTGCTATCAACAGGCGGTACAGAGTTAGGAGACTAAGATTTTTTGTGTCTGTTTCCCAAAAGATTTGTGCAAGGGAACAGGCAGCCTCCTGGACTTTGGGATGTCATCTCTACAAAATCAGGCTCCTCTTGATCATCTGTAGCTTCCTCCGGATGGAGAGACCACTCATGAGATGCCATGACCACCCGGTTGACAGCATCCATCAACTGATTAGAGATCTGCCTCCAGACTGTGCACCACAGTCCAGGTGCGAAGAGCTTCCCTGCATAAAGGCCAGGAATGAGTCACTCCCTGCTTGTTGAGGTAGTACATGGTCATGGTGTTGTCAGTCTGGACTTGAACCACTTGACCCTGCACAGAGTGAACGCAATCAGTGCAAGCCGAAATGCTCGGAGCTTCAGCAGGCTGATGTGGCAACGGGATTCTTTGCAGGTCCAGAGCCCATGGACTCGGTGTTCCCCCATGTGGGCACCCCAGCCCATAAGGGTGATGCTGGTCGCAGGATGACCGTCGGCTTGGGGTGGACAAATGGGATCCCTTCCTGGAGATGTTCTGGGACGATCCACCACTGGAGGGCATCCCACATCTTCTGGGTCACTGTGACTAGCTGGTCGAAGTGATCTCTGCACTGGGACCACTGGCTGGCCAGTTCCCACTGCAGGAAGCACACATGCCACCGGGCCCACTGGACCATGGAGGTGCAGGCCGCCACGTAACACAGAAGGCGCAGGAAGTCCCAGGCAGGGCAGAAGTGCCCAACCTGAAATGATTGGGCACAGGAGGAGAGAACTTCTGCCCTGTCCACTGTAAGCTGGGCTCTGGCTCGGCAAGAGTCGAACTCTGCTCCGATGAAATCGATCACCTGCTTGGGTACGAGTTCTGATTTGGCTTCGCTGACTAAGAGGCCCAGGTTGAAGCAGGTCTGGAGGGCCAGATCCCTGGACTGCTCCACGTTCCAGCCTGGAGGAACCTGCAATCAACCAGTCAACTAGGTAGGGGGTAGGACCCCTCCACACTGAAGGTGGGCCGCCACCACTGCAATGCATTTGGTGACGATCCTGGGGCCGAGGAAAAGCCAAATGGCATGGCCAGGGCTCCCCCTGCCCGAAAGCAAAGGAACCTTCGGTTGGACAGACGGATCGGGATGTGGAAGAATGCATCCTGGAGATCCAGAGAGCCAAACCACATGTTCTGCACCAGGGGTTGTATGATCTGGGACAGAGTTACCATCCTGAAAGTGCAGGACCCGAGAAACTGGTTTACGTCGTGCAGATCTAGAATGGGGCACCAGTCCCCTGTCCATTTTGGTACCAGGAAGTACCTGGAGACAAACCCTGGGTGTGCAGGAGGATCCGCTACTTGGATCACTACCTCCTTTCACAGGAGTTGGGCTATGTCGTCTCTTGAGAACGGACTGTGGACACCAAACCCTCCCGTGGAGCGCGGGCTTGGTGGGTACTGCTTGAATTCCAGAGGCAGACCCCGACCAACCACTTCCAGAACCCACCTGTCCGTGGTAACAGTGGAATAGGCAGAAAGGAAGTGGTGGAGCAGGCCCCCCATGGGAGGACCCAGGGGAGGTGTGACAGGTATGGGGTTGACAACCCCCATCCCGTCACTGAGCAGGCTTGGCAGAGGAGGAGGGTCCCGCTGAGGAGTCGCCAGGATCTTTACCTCCGTGCTTACGGGGCACTGAAGCCACTGACTTGGGCCGGTGGCGCCAAGACTGAGCCTGCTGCTGCCCAGAGTGATACTGGGCAGACTTAGCCGCAGGGGTGGAAGGCTCAAAGGGCTTATGCTTTTGCTTGGAGCCTTACAGTCTTTTTGGAGGAACTGAACAGAGTCCAAGGTGGCAATGGACTTCTCTATGCACTGGAGGTGACCGTCAAACCCTGGGCCCGAAACAGGTCAGTGCCCAGGAAGGGTACGTCTGCCAATTTGTGCTGAGTATCTGCCGTGAAGGTTAAAATCCTCAGCCAAGCCTTACGGCGCATGGCAACAGCGGCTGCTAGTGAACGGTCACAAAAATCCCCCCGATCTAGAGTCATCTGGAGCTGCTGCTTGGAAAAAGCTCGACCCTGGTCCCAAACCTGCCTGACCATAGTCTGAAGGTTAGTGGGGAGATGAGGGAAGCACCTCATCCAGGGAGCCCAGCAGGGCATGGGAAAAATGTGCCATAATAATGGCCTAGCTTGCCTGATGGAGACCAAACGAAGAGGCAGCATAAACCTTTTTAGTACAGTAGTCCAGTTTCTTGGACTCCTTGTCTAGAGGTTTGTCCACATCCTTGTGACCCAAGCACCAAAACGGAATCGGTTGCAATCCCCTCAGCAGAGGGGTGTTCTATGAACCCTGAAAGGGAGCCTATGGGAACCACATATTTGCGGGCCATTTGGGCCAAAGGCACAGGGCAGGAAGCTGGGTGTTGCCCAAGCTCCAGGGCCCTGCCGACAATGGCCTCAGCCACTGGGAAAGCCTCTATCAGTGAATCCCCCTTATTCAGGATGTTAGTAAGAGGGTATCAAGCCCTCTTCTGGACAGGATCCAATTGCATCCCTGTGGACTCAGAGATGAGACAGAGGATGCCCAGGAAAGACGAAGGACCTTCCTCCACCAACAGATCCCCTGCCAACTCCGTGTCCACCGGACGGGAGTGGAGTGAAGAATCACTGCCGGACACCGAAGAGTCCCCGTACAGCAGCCGACCACCCTTGTCACTTTCCACCTGCCGTGGGCAGTCGGGCGTCAGAGTGACCGACAACCAGTGGGGAACATCAGTGGCTGACACACTCCTTAGTCAGGGCCCTGGCGGTGGGATGTCTGCTCCACCGCAATGGGTGGAGATGCCGCAACAAGCTGGGGCACCATGGGTTTCACTGGCTCCGAAAGCAGAGGGGTGGTGACAACTGGCTTTCTGGAGGTGTAGGCATCTGCCTGGAGGGTGACAACCAGGTGATCGCTGGAGTCGAAACCGGGGCAGGCTTCTGACCGGCCAAGACTAGTTGTTGCTACATTAAGTCCTCATAGTGCTGAAACAACTTGCATTGGAGACTCTCCTCAGCCAAGGAGAATAAGAATGAAGAATAACGGCGGCACCGCTTCTTGTGGTGCTGAGAATGGAGACAGTGGGTTTTGTGAGACCCACTAGAAGAAGTCGACCAAGACCTGGACCGAGACCATTGGGGGGACCGACAGGGTTGCTCGGAACTGGGAAGAACCGAGGCTCCCCTTGGTCAACAGGAGCATTATGAGCCAGCCCCTCGGGCTGGGTCAGCTCCTCGGTCGGAAGAACCGGAGTCCTAAATAGAGAGTTGTCGGCCTCACTAAGAGAAAGTGGGTCAACAGAGCTGAGAAAAATCTCAGCTGGATCGTCGGCCCACAACTTGGCAGGCTGGCCTGACGGGGCACCATGAAGCCACCGGCAGAGGCTGTAGTTTTGACTGTAGTCGAAACCAAAGTTTTCTGAGACCGAGAATGCTTTGGTCCAAAGAAGGTCTCCAATGAGACTTCTCCTTATCCTTCTTTTCGTAGGAGCGAGAGCTTTGTGAAACCGAGGGGCCTTCCCCCTTGGTCTGGAGAGACTGGCACAGCTCCTTGAAGGAGCCTGAGAAAGAGGAGCCTGTGACAGGGTGGCCCCTGTCATGGATGAGTGCCCTGGTCTACTCTTAACCCCTCATATGTGTTTGGGCAGCTTTAAAATAAATGAAATATGAAAATAAGGTTCTGCAGCCCCAGAGATGTTGTAACTGGGTCTACTTGTAGAAATAAAGCTTATTTTGGGGAAAAAAGGGCCAAATAAAAAGCCTCTACTTGTCAAAGCGTGGGGAAATATGGAAACTCCCCATTATGTTATGTCAGGCCTATGGAAATTCCCTATTATGTAATGTCACAGCAAATGGGAATTCCCCTCAAAAATGTGATGTAATCCCTAGAGTATAAATAGGGCTCACCACTAGGTGAATGTAAGATAGTCTAGTGCCGACAGTCAACAGGGAAGGACCTACTTGTGGAGTGTGCTGTTTTCACACCAGAATTGATAAGTGTAAGAAGGGATTACACTTAGGCTATCTTGGCTGAAGTAAAGCTGCAGCCTGTTGACGGAAGCAGAGGGTTGAATTATTGTGTTGAATTAATCAACTGTTATTTTTATTTCTGTATTTTATTTATCGAAAATAAATTGATAAACGCACGTGTGTTTTTTATGCACTTTACCTTTGGTTGCTGTGTCTTTGTATCTCGCGCCATCACAGAGCCCAATTTCAAGGGGACGAATGCAGATGCCGAAGAGGAACTTTCCGCAGCGCGAGTCACCTCCTCCACGAAGGCCTTCATCTGTTCAAATTGCTCGGCGGATTCCGTGGCCATGGAGACCACCCAACAGGCTTCTTTGGATTTGACTGGCGGGTTACATTTTTTCAGACGGCTCAACGGTACATGGGTGAGATGATCATCGAACACATTCTGCTGGAACACGTGACAAAATTTGCAGGCCTGGGTATCATGCTCATGCTCCTGGCAATAGATTCATGTGGCATGCAGGTAAGTGCATATCTTTTGCTGCAAGGGCTCTGGCGAAACCCAGGTGAGGACTTTTCCTCCACCATGGTTCGATCGAATCATTCTGGTGAAGAAACTCTTAAGAGTTTAAGTTTTGAAAGTAAATCCGAGTTAGGCACCAGGAGGCCTCGCTATGCTGGAGGCGTAAGGAGGAACCTGCTTCTTCCGAGCGGAAAGGATGATCTGGCATCATGGGGCGAAGTCGAGGGTTATACCACCCGGGTGGGTGAGTGGAACCAGCTTGAAGACTTTCCGGCAAGACTTAAAGGGAAAAGACACTGCCAGAAGTGTGGATAGAACAACATATCCATGTCCCTAGAAAAAAATATTCCCTTGAAGGCAGCATGGAGAATTCAATCACATAATGTTAGCAAATGATCCCCAGTACTCAAACCTCTGGAGACAACCCTGCAGAGTTTAGAGAGAAAGATGGACCTACAACCCTTTACACAGAATAACCACCTCTGTGGTTTGGATCTCTGAAATATCTTGTCATATTAACATTTGAAGCTGTTAGGAGCGCCTCTATTATGCTGACCTTTGTTACATGGAAGGAACAGAAATTACTATGAAGGTGATGATTTTGACTAAACCTGTTCCTACAATTGTTTGAAGGCTGCCTACTTGTCCCTTGCAGCGAAACATTTTCTTCGACAGAAAAAAGTGAAAAAAATATAAAAATTCAAAATCGTTCCCGAAACACTAGCTAAGCATAGATCAAGGTGAAGTGCCTGAATGTTTACATAGATACTGTCGGCAGATAAATAAGCATTAAGCCACGACAAAGGTGGCATCTAATGGGGAATTACTGCATGGTTGGGAGGGTTGTGGCATGAGGCTGAAGGCCGAGTACCTACAATGGCCCAACTATGTACTAATTCCCTATTAGATACCACCTTTGGAGTGGCTTAATGTGCACTTATCTGCCAACAGTATCTATGTAAACATTCAGGCACTTCACCTTGTTTGTAACATGGTTATTGTGGAGCTTTGTTTACTTTATATGTGTATATCATGCTGTGAAATAAAGAATGGAGAGACATGCTGCAGTGTTCCAATAAGTGTACTGCACTTTTGGGGCCTCCATGATAATTACAGACACATTTAGTAATATCATTATGTGGTGAAAACAAGTTTAGATACACTGAAACAGATACATGTTTCTTGACTTTTGCGAAAAAGTTATACGGCTATTTTTTCCATAGCCAGTCTTGGAGGTCTATGCTTTCAGAATGTATTGCTTCTGTTACCTGTAGCTCCGAGTTATAGAGAATAACGGCTATGCGAGTGTGCGTTATGTTTTTTTTTTCTTACACACCTGACTTGTGTGATGACCCTGTAAACCTCGACAGCGAAGCTCGCGAGGTTTACCTGAATCATCATCTGCAGAATGTTTAAAAAAAAATACACACTAGGCATAGCCAGTATTTTTATAATTTGTTGGTTCAAGGAGTTTAGACATAAGCAGAAAAGAAAACAAGAGACATACTGGGATGGTATTTCCGTTTTCTTCCAAGAGGTCCCTTCTTGTCCGGGTCATGAAGGTGCTGGTTCCAGTGCTAATCAGTGAGGAAACAAAAAAACAAAAACAAGGAGAACAAAACGGAAGCTGCTGTCGAGTCGAAAGATAGTGACACTTGCTGTTGAATGCTCCGTGGTGCTAACAGCAGTTGCACTGCATCTGTGAACTCGAGACAGCTGAGTGTCGGTAAGAATTCAGAACTAGCACAGAATGTCAACCAAACACCATAATAAACTGGCTGCCCAGTTATTACGGCATTTGAAACAGGAACTTGAGACAGTCATTAGAGGGGGTCATCAGTAATTATATTTGCATAATGTGCCTCCTTTGTTTTGTCCCAGCTGCTTTTGTTGCAGCTGCGGCACTTGTACTGGGGTTCTGTGTTGTGGAACTTCTTTGTGTCCTGGTTGACCGGACGCCGTCCGCAGTACTAGCACTTTCCAGTCTGGGTGAGTTTACATTGTGTGTGCCTGCTTGTGCTTCTGTCAGGTGTTGTTTTGTGCTGCAGTGCTTTTTTTCGTATGTGGATATGCTCGATACTGCACTTTGGAGACTGCATTATTGCTAACCAATGCAGTCTCCAAACTTGGTCATCTGATCACTTTCGTCCAATCATTTCTCTTGATTTCACTTCTAGTAGTTTTGCCATGTTACAAGGGACTATGGCCCACCCAGTCTGCCCATTTGAGCTCGTAAGATCACTAAGTTCTTCTAGACGTCTGTTGCCCCTTACCCCATACCTCCAGGATTCCTTTATGTCTATCCCATGCATTCTTAAATCCCATAATTGTTTCAGCCTCCACCACTTCCTCAGGCAGAGTGTTCCACTTGTCCACCACCCTTTCTGTGAAGAAATTCTTCCTCACATTTCCCCTGAATCACCCTCCCTTCAACTTCATCCCTTGCCCACTAGTCCTGGAACATTTTTTTTTCCTGCACCCTGTTCCTCCCTGTAAGGTACTTGTATGTATCATATCCCCTCACTCCCTTCTCTCCCCCAAGGAGTACATATTCTAGTCCTTCAGCCTGTCCTCATAGGGCTTGTGATGTTATCCCTGTACCATCTTTGTTGCCTTTCTCTGAACCTTCTCCACTCTATATCCTTACGTAGGTAAAGTCTCCAGAACTGGACACTGTACTCCAGGTGGGGCCTCACTAGTGTCCTGTATAGTGGAATTATGACCTCCTTTTCCTGCTGGTGATGCCCCTGCCTATGCATCCCAGCATCCTTTACCTGCTGCCTTGTCACACTGTTTCCCTACCTTGAGGTCAGAGATAATAACCCCAAGGTCCTTTTCCTGCTTGGTGCATGCTAAATCCTTAACCCTCAACTGATGTGTTATTCCAGGGTTTTTGTGCCCCATATGCATTATTTTGTACGTTTTTGCATTAAATTTCAACTGTTAAATGCTTGACCATTCTTCAAGCTTCTGCAGGTCCCTCCTCATTCTGTCTACACCCTCTGGTGTGTCCTCTATGTTACAGAGCTTTGTGTCGTCCACAAACAGGGAAATTCTGCCTTCTAGGTTCTGTGCAATGTCAATGATGAAGATGTTGAATAGGACTGGTCCCAGCATTGATCCCTGTGGCACCCCACTGGTCACTCTTCCCCCTGTGGAGTGACAGCCATTTACCACCACCCTTTCTCCTGTCATCCAGCCAATTACCCACCTACCACACTACTGTCCTGCCCACTCCCATATTCCCTAGTTTAACTGTCTTCTATGTGGCACAGTGTTAAAGGCCTTGCTGAAGTCCAGATAGGCCATGTCCACTGCCCTCCCCAATCCACCTCATCACCCAGTCGAAAAATTCAACGAGGCTGATCTCGCATAACCTCCCCCTGGTGAAACCATGCTGCCTTGGGTCCTGCAGTCCGTTGGCAACCAGATGTTCCAACAATCTCTCCTTCAGTAGTGCTTCCACGATCTTCCCCACTACAGAGGTCAGGCTGACTGGTCTGTAGTTCCCCACTTCCTCTTTGTTCCCGCTTCTGTATAAGGGGACATCTGCTGTCCTTCAGTCTTTGGTTACCTCCCCTGTTTCAAGTGATTGGCAAAACAGGATTGCCAGAGGTTCAGCCACCACTTTAGTTCCTTTAGGACCCTGTGGTGCACTCCCATCTGGCCCCACTGCTTTATCGACTCGTATTCCTTCCAATTCCTTTAGGACCCTTTCCGTGTAAAGGGGCTTGTGTCCATTTCCATGCCCTTCCCACCCCTTGTACTCCCCTTCAGTCCCGTTTGCCCTTCCCTTCCTCAGTAAAGACTGAGCAGAAATATCTGTTCAGTATGTCAGCTTTATTGTTGTCATCCTCCACGCTGCCCCCATTCTCCCCCTTCAGTCTCACCATCTCTTCCTTCCCCCTTTTTTCACTTATGTACCTGTAAAAGGTTTTGTCCCCTCTAACCACTGATTTTGCGATGCGCTCTTCTGTCTGAGCTTCGGCTTCCCTTACTGACCTCCCTGCCTCCCTTTGCTTCTCCTGGTACTTCTCCCTATCCCCTTCTACCTTTTGTACTGCCTGAATGTGATCTTTTTGCCTTTCACTTTCTCTGCTACCTCCTTGGAAAACCATAATGGCCTCCTCTTCCTTTTCCCCTTGTTAACCTGCTTATTGAATAATTCTGTTGCTCTTGTAATCCATTTTAAATATTGCCCACTCTTCTTCCACCTCTGATTCTCTCTCCATTCCTATTAGTGCCTCTTTCAAGCATGTCCCCATTTTCCCCAAATATGCCCTCCTAAAATCCAGGATATGTGTTTTTGTGCGCTTTGGTTCTCTGCTCCTCCTGTGATTTCAAACACTGTTCCCCAGGTGCTCCCCCCACTGTTACTCTTAAGTGTAACTGTTCTGCTACCTGATGTTTAGCAAAATTATGATCCAAGTTGTATGAGCAACCAGACCTTTCCAGATGGATGAAACATACAGATGATGCAAATAATCCAATAAGTCACAATACATTCCACCAAATATACAAAGTGGCTTTATGTAGACTTCTATTATTCCATTAACAGCCATTGATGCAAAATATAAATTTGGAATGACACACAGAAGCTTGGTATCAAGAGTGGTTATAAAAACATTTGGTTTACAGGTCACCACTCCCCAAGACTAATTTATTCATAGTTTTTCAAATGATAGTTTCTTCTCATATTCTTTAGTATCAATCTTGGTCTTCAATTTTCTCATCTTCTTTTTCTTTGTGTTCAGTACTTTTTGGTGGCAGGTCAAGCCTTGCCCATAACATGGGTTCAGCCTTCTTCAAAGTGATTTCAATCTTAGTAGCAGTCATATTTACGTGACTCTTGCCAACATCAATCACCTAAAAAGCAACAATAATACATAAACCAATGCAATAATGAAAGCTAAAAATAGACAGCTAAAAAACACAAAAATGGCAGAGTAAATATGAAAGAGAATGCTTCTTTTAATGGCCCAGTATGACAAGAACTGGACTCCAGCTAGTGGACTACTGTTTAATTCACCTTCTACCCCATTACATAATGCGGTAATCATTACTTGAGCAGTCTTTATTAACAACCACTAGCAGGTGCGGTGGGGCTGTCTGTAGGTGCACAGCAAGGGTATGAGAGACCCAGGATGAATCCTGATCCCTTCTCTACCAGTCCAGGCCAGCGGTGTCTTAGGCACTCTGCAGAGGCAGAGTGCACAAGCCCCGTGAAGTGAGGGTTGACGCCACTTGTTCTGCTGTGCCTCTGGCAGTCAGTGAGGTGCCTTGAAGTCATGGGTGACCCTGAGAAGTTGCCCTGCTCCCCTTCAGCAGGAGCAATATGGCAAGATGACCATCATAAAGAGAGCTGGAAGGGACAACACAGAAATGGAAATTACATACTAACCGTAATTACTGATCTTCTTGGACAGTCTCCATCACTCATTCACACTAGTGGGATAGCGCCGGAGGTGCTAGGACCTAGCGGGAGCCAAAAATTTTCTGAAGGATCGGCGCCGAGGTAGGACCGCACATGCGCGGCACCATGAGACTGGCTCACGCCTGTGTAGGCTATCTCAGCGTCGACCCTCCAACCGCCTCAGTACCTTTTCGACCGAGGAGGTGCAGCGTAACCAATGAGAATAACTAATTCCGAGTTTCTGGGCCTGAGAGGTCCCAGATGGCCTTTGTAAGAAAGGTCAAAGAACAATGTCTTCACAGTCCGAACCATAGGCCATGAAGACCAGGAAAGGAAAACGAGTGAACCCAGGGGATGGTGGGTGGGCGTGTGAATAAGTGATGGAGACTGTCCAAGAAGATCAATAATTACGGTAAGTACGTAATTTCCATATCTTCCTGGACTAAGTCTCCATCACTCATTCACAATAGTGGGAGAGTACCAAGCTAAAACCAACAACCCTGAGTAGGGTGGAAGGAGATAGGGTTCACTCAGAAAGGACGGCCAAGGACTGTCCTACTCATAAAAAGAGCTGTCTTGTAAAGAGCATCTAGAACATAGTGCTTACAAGATAAGCGCTCAAGTTGTAACTCATCACTTTGCAGACGACTGCATTGGGCACAAAATGAAAGTCCGCCAGGAAGCCATAACCACTCTAGGAGAGCGGCAAGAACCTGGCTTCACAATTTGGCCTAGGACCAAAATTAATAGAGTCCAAGACATGTACTAATGTAACGTAAAGGGACCTCAGGAACTGAAAGAGTCAGAGGTAAAGTCTACTGATTCAGGGTAGACCGGAATATGCAGATGGAAACCCCCACTATCAAGTATGGCTGACCTGTAAACAACAGGTCCAGAAGAACTTGAACCCCTTACTTGGTGAGCAAAGGGGGTCCAGGTGGGGTTAGCCCATCAAGGAGAATGGTCTCCACTTAGTCACTGGAACTTTCCTGATGGAAGGCCAAGCATGACTTAGAAGCCTCATATGGAGGTCTAGCAGAACCAGATCTTACCCACTGCATTCTCCAAAAAAGGAATCATCCTGCCCCTGTGTGTATAACTGTAGTAGCAGTCTCTGAACTCAGGGAAGAAGGAAAAAGTGTACAGGAGGACGTGTCCACTGTGGAAAAACAAATTTCAACAGAAAAAAAAAAAAAAACAGGGGCTGGATTTCTTGGGCAAATAGAGGCAGATATGCGTCAAGGAGGGACACAGCAGGACCAAATTAGGGCAAACCCAATCGTTGAATTGACCGAATAGCGGCAGAAGTGGCTCAATGTGGTGAGGCACTATTTACTCCGGCCTCCCTGAAGGGAGTAGGAAGCACTCTAGTTTGCTCTATTGAAAAACAAACATCACAGCTCCGTCACGCAGTCGGAGAGGATAGCTTTGTGTGCGACTAGCATGGAACCAGTGCGCAGAAACTGAAGGTGAATATTTGAGAAGCTACCTCAGAAAAAGACCTACTTGACCTAGCATCAAGAAAGGGGCATGTCTTTCATTGCTCACTTGGGAACATAAGCAGGAGGCTGGTAAGGACAGAGGTCTGCGTTTATATTCTGTTTTAACTGAAATATTTAAATAGTTTTGTATGTGAAATTAGTTCTGTGTGTTAAAAATTACTACTTTGAGTTAGAACTGTTGCTTGGGCTGTGATATTGTAACTTTTGGGGCTTGGGAACACTTGTTTGGCAGTGATAATTAGAGTGAAATTTAAATGTGATGTTTGCCTGGTGTTGGTAAGAGCCCTCCGACCCCACCCTGTTTTGCAGGCTTTCTTAAATACTGAAAAGCCACTAGGGGTTGGGATTGAAGGGCTGTGTATTTCTGTTTGGGACTGAAATTTGAAGCAACAGGAACTGGTGGGCCTGTGACATCATACGGTATCCGATGTCTGCATACACACACTGGACTGTATGTGTTTGTGAGACTTGGGAACTTTATTGGTGGGGTTGAAATTGGGTTTGTAAATAACTGCAGTCAGTATAGAGAGAAACTGTATTCCAGGGGGAAGGGACTGAGAAAAGGGGTGTGTGCCATTATAAACAGAAGGGGACAAACAGGGTGGCCATATTCCACCATGGCAGGCATCTTCGGAAGGGTTGTAGGCTGCACAGGCTATGGGATGGCAATAATTCTCAACTGGGCCTGGAGAGAGGGAGGGAGGCTGCCCACTCTGTAGACAGCTATCTTGCATCAGGATGAAGTATATTGGTTAAGGAGTAAGCTGGGGGAGTTGGGGGTGTCCAAGGATAAGGGGTGTGGATATGGGCAGCAGAAGGGTGGGGCTGAGGGAGGCTGAAACGCTCTGAAATTACAGGACGTTATGTTACAGCAAGCAGGAGGATATTAGGGACAGAGGACCCTTAGATAGGGATATTGGCTAAGGGAAAGCATGGGTGAACATTCGAATACAAAAGAGTGGAGGAGAAGAGTCAGGAGGGGCTGTTGTGGGGAAGCCTAGTAGAGCAGACATTGAGAAGGGAGGGGCTGTTGTGGGAAGCCTAAAACAGCAGACTGTGGAAGGGAGCCCTAAGGAGAACAGAGCAAGAGGCAGTTTAGAGGTGCAGTCAGGGGAACTCGGGTTACTTGATGGAGGCCACATAGAGTGTCACAATAAATTTGAGCTACTAAGCAACCTAGAGGGGAGGAAGGGGTTGGTGGAAATGAGAAAACTGATACAGAGGCCAGGGGAGTCGGATTACCCATAGGGCATCACAGACCGGCAATGGAAAGGATAGAAATAGTCCCAGAGGAGAATGGGAACATAAATGTTAAGCAGATGGGGAGATGCAGCATATTGCAGACATGAGGGAGGAGGCATGACTGGAGAGAAACTGGGAGACAAGGAGGTGGGGGAGCCCCTTCAGCAGGGGTCAGTACCAAGGATGGGGCCCTAGCTAAAGGGGACCCACAGAGAGCCTCTGGAGGTAGGGGTACTATTACAAGGGGGGAGGATGGCGGTGTGGGGGAAGGGGAAACCATCAGGGCCAGGATAAATGGTTCAGATCAGAGAGGGTTAAAGGGGACACCTATTCAGAGGGGGTCTGAGTTAAGTGGGCAAAATAACGAGGGAGGCAGAAAGAGGAGGGAGACAAGGGGGTCTCTAATAAGGCGGGAAGACTCCCATGGAATTGTGATAACGAATAAAGGGGGGGAAGGGGGCTGAGAGTGCACAGTGGAGGTAACCATAAGGATGATGGCGGTGTTAAGGTTCTGTTATTGGGAGACTCAATGATTAGGGGTATCCAGTGGGAGGGACAGGGGGGTGGATGCCATAGCCAGGTGAAGGTAGTGAGCATCTCTGGGCTGACAGTACACAGAGCAAAGTTCATGGTGTACGAACTGGTTAGGGATTGTGGAGGAAACCGTTTCCTGGTGCATTTGGGAACCAACGATCTAGAGAAATAGCGTTTTGGAATCCAAGCAAGGTTCCAAGAACTTACCAGAGTCTGTCGGGATAATGGATGCAACATTCTTTTCGGAGATATTGCCAGTACCAAAGGCCTCAGTGGAGAAAAAAATGAAGATCACAAAGGTTAATGACTGGCTCAGGAAGTGGGGTGAAGAGAGTGGGTTGAGGGTGTTAGGGAACTGGAAAGGAGTTTGGGAGGATAAGGGACTGTATGCCAAGGACAGGCTTCATCTTGCCCCATTAGGGAAGGAAGTCCTTAAACAGGGGATGGCTGACTACATTCAAGAAAGGTGGGGTTTAAACTTGTGAGGAGGAAGGGATAAGGGAGGGGCTGACCAGAAGCCCTCTCCTCCAGATGAGGGAGTAGCCTTCAAACCCAAGGGGAGGGAAACAGACTGGGGGTGGAGGTTTCAGGAGGAGCAGAGGGAGGATGAAAGTATGAACCTGGGTGGGGGTTCAACAAAGGGATCAGGGATAAGGGTGGAGGTTGGTGTTAGTAAATGCCAGGAGCTTGAAACAAGTTGCCAGAGTTCCAGGCCATGCTGTTTCGGGGGTGGTGGGGTGGATGGCGGTCACGGAGGCGTGGACAACAAAACCATGACTGGGACCTAAGCGTGCGGGGTACAACTATGCTTAGGAAGGATAGAAAGGAGGGCAGAGGGGTGGAGTATGTGTTCATTAGAGATGACATAGAAATTGCTAGGGTAGAAGAGGTAGAGGAAGCGTGAGGTCTTATGGGTCACCTTATGATCCCCAGCAGGAGATAAGGTCAAGCTGGGTGTAGTATATAGGCCCTCCGGGATGGGTGATGTTCTGAAGGATGGTTTGCTGGACAGCATCATTGCCCAGTGTGGACCAAAAGGGGAAGGAGTGGTGTTGATGGGGACCTCACATGCCAGGTACAAACTGGGAACCATGTCCTCTAAGGTGGCCAAGGAGCAGAGGCTGCTGGATGGCTTCCAGGATGTGTTCTTAACACAGCATGTGATGGAGCCCACAAGGGAGGCATGTCCTGGACGTGGTTCTGGCAGATGGGGATCTGGTAAGGGACCTGGTTGTAGAGGATCCCTTACTGGGGCGACCACAATACTGTCTGGTTTCAAATAAGCATGGGGGGGGGGGTGAGATCTAGGACACTGGCAGTGGACTTCAGGGGCAGACTTTGTGGGCATGCGAAATATTCTCAGGATCACTTGAAGGATTACATCAATGACAAATGTGGAAAGAAGATGGGAGGTCATAAAACAGGGACTTCATGAGTCAGTCAGGACCTGCGCTAAGGTGAAACGTAAGGGAGCAAGGTCACATAAATCATGCTGGTGGTCCAGTGAGGTTCAGGTAGCGGTCAGAGAAAAGAAGGCGGCCTACAAAAAATATAAAACAACAAGATAGGGATAAGGAAATGTACCATCTTGCATCTAGAAAAGTCACCCGGATGGTGAGGGGGGCAAAGTCCAGTAAAGAGCAGCGGCTGGCACAGGGATACATGAGGTAAAAGGGTTCTTCCGGTACATTGGGGAGCTGGAGAAAACTAAGGCCATCTCAGCAGATTGAGATCAGAAGAAGGGTGGGTGGAAGAGGCAAGGACCAGGCAGAGGTATTTATTGAGTACTTTGCCTCTGTGTTCACTAGGGAGGGGATGGGATATCTACAAGCAAGGCACGATGGGGATAGAAGCGGCAGTGAGTGGGATCAGGGAGCAACAGAAATGGAGCAAGAGGGAGGAGAGGTACCGAGGTGTCACACATCAGGATAAGGATAAAAGGCCAGTAAGGTGGAGGGGCGGATGAGTGCTATCTCCGCCAAAGGTGTGGTTAGCCCTCAAGGCCTAAAGAAGACAACAAATCTCCTGGGCGGATGGCATTCATCCGAGAGTACTATGGGAACTGGTGGGCATACTGAAGCTGCACCTGGCGGAGCTCTTCAACAGGTCACTTGAGACAGGAGGTACCTGAGAGTTGGGCGAGGCACATGTGGTGCCAATCCATAAAGGGGTCGAGGGAAGTACCAGGTAACTTATAGACCCATCAGTTTGACCTCGGTGGTGGGAAAATTAATGGAGTATACTACAGAGCGATTCGGGGTGTACTTGGAGGAGGTGGGAGGTCTGGATGAGTCGGCAACATGGGTTTGTGCCAGGTAGATCATGTCAAACCAATCTTGTGGAGTTCTACAGATGGGTAACATCAGAACTGGACAGGGGAAAGCCTGTGGATGTATTATTCTTGGACTTCAGCAAGCGTTTGACTCTGTCCCCAATGGTCTGGTGGAGAAACTGATGGGGTTGGGAGTAGGCTCTTTGATGGTCAGATGGATTGAAAACTGGCTAGTTGGAGCACCAGAGAGTAGTGGTCTGTGGAGAGCTCTCGAACCCTAGAGGGTTGGTAGTGGGGTACACATGAGCTCGGTCCTGGGTCGATCCTGTTTAATGCATACATATCGGACATCAGGGAGGGTATAGGTGTGAAATGAGTCTCTTAGCTGATGACTCCAAGATGGGAGCAGTAGTTGAGGGAAAGAGGGGAGGTTGGCCCTGCAAGGGCCGGACACCCTGGAAGCTGGGCTCACACATGGAAATTAAATTTCAATATCACCAAGTGCAAGGTGTTACATCTTGGTGGAAACCCTAAACACAGGTACACCAGGGAGGGGCGCTGGAGGCCTCAATGGGAAAAAGACCTAGGGGTCATGGTGGATGCATGTATGAATAACTCTGAGCAGTGCAGGAGAGCGGCTAGCAAGGCAAACAGGATGTTGGGATGCATCGTAAGGGGGATCACCTCTAGGAGCAAGGAAGTGATTCTGCCGCTGTACAATGGACTGGTTAGACCACACCTTGAGTACTGTGTACAGTACTGGAGACCACACTTGAAGAGGGACATACAGCTCCTGGAGAGGGTACAGAGGAGGGCAACTAAGATGATACGAGGGCTAGGGGATTTGACGTATGAGGACAGACTTGAGGAGCTCTGCCTGTTTTCACTGGAAGAGAGGAGAGAACGGGGGGACATGATTGAGGTCTTCAAGTACCTCAAGGGAATAAATAGGGTAAACATGGAGGGGATCTTTAGACTAAAGCAGAGAGGTATCACCAGAGGGCATGGTTTGAAGTTGGAAGGTGGAAGGGTGAGGGGAAAGGAGGTTTTCACTGAGAGGGTGGTGGCCCTTGGAATGCACTGCCTGGCAAGCTGGTTCAGAGATCCACAGTGGAGGGCTTCAAGAGGTGGGACAGACACAGAAAGCAGATGTATCAGATGATGGCCTGTCCCGGGGTGGGGATAGATGATAGGGGTTTCTGGAACACAAGGGGGCCTCGGCACCCAACTAGGGATCTGAGGTTCGAGCAGACTCGATAGACTGTAAGGCCTAATCTGCTGGCAAACAGTATGTTAGTATGTCATCTGTTAAAGTTGAAGCAAGCATGGAAGCAAGAATCTAAAGTTCGACTAGCTGAAGAGTCACTCTGTTGCCCTTGAGGCTCTGATCAGAGAAGAAAGACTGATGAAAAAAAAAGGGGGACTAACAGACTGGTTAGATGCCTAGGTTTTGGAAATATCTTGGAATAAGAGAAATCTCTCTAGAGAAAAGGGGTGAGCCATACCACCGCTGGATCGGACTGCCCCGGGAGATAGAAGATATTAGGTACTCTTTACCGGAGTTTAGAGACGACCGCCTCAGGGGTGAGGCAGAACCTGACCAGATCCAAGTGTGGTATCGGGTAATTCTGACTAGGCTCTGTGCTGTGATAATTCTAACCTTTTTTTTTTTTTTATTAGTCCGAGCCTGACAAGGTTGCAGGCTGCTATTTCGCGAGGACTGCCCGATACAGAAATGACAAGGATGTCATCTCTCTGAGGAGCAGGAGGAGCCTGAGGATCTATAACAGAACTCTTGTCTGGACTGATAATAATAGCTAGACAGATGTTAACCACCTGTGCCGAATCAGCCACCAGAGAGGCAGCATCAGAAAGGGGCCGTATACCCCTATCAAAGGAGCGGGAGAGCCTGTGTGGCTCCCGACCATTGAATTAGAATGTTCCACAGAGTGTAATTGTCATGAGGACTGAAAGAGTCTAGACGCAGAGGTGTATGGTCCACGGATGCAGTCTGAACACTATGGTGGACCCCATTACTGAGGAACTACTGAAAAGAGCTTCCATCATGGACTCTGATGATAGAGAGGGCGTGTCCTTCAGTATACAGAATGAGTCATCCGCTGTATCACTGACCAGAAGGACAGGGCGAGACTCATCTAGATGTACTTCTACCCCAGAAGTCCCCTAAGAGAGGTCTAGGTCAGAGCCACTAGGCTAAGAAAACCGCTGGATGACAAGACCCGATGCAGACCGCCACCCATTAAGACGTGTGGAAAAAATATAATCCGCAGAACAGGACTTCATTCTGTGGAAACATCCTGCCACAATTCCCCACGGAGGAAGAGGTCCGCAAATGGAGATCTGTCCCCAGTTCTGTCAGACAGCACCAACTGGCACCCCTGTGGCACCAGCGTCACTTGTGGCACAGGAGGGCACCAAGCAGTACCTATGTCAACCTGGGAGACACCCGAGGGCACCTGCGGCCGAACTCGCAGTTATCCTCGGCACCTATGGAAGCAACAGAAAGCAAGGACACCCTTGATGCCCATGGTACCATGGCACCCAAGGACACCCATGGCACTTATAGCACCCAAGGTACCATGGTACCGATGACATCCATGGACCCATGGTACCAAAAATACTCATGGCATTCATGGCACCCGCGGGTGTCCTGCACTGCCCGCACCACCCGCGGCACCGCGAAACACCCACGGCACCGCCAGTGGTGCCAGCAATGAAGGCAACAATGACAGCACCCTAGGCACCACACAGAGCTCATGGTGCAGAGTGTGGCGTCGAGCCATGGTGCTGATCCATGGCGCCGACCCAACACCAGCGGCGCAGCCTATGGCACCGATGACAAACCAGTGGCCACGGTGCCACCCAGGCGTCGGGCACGGCGCCAGGAAAAACACTGTGTATAAAGCCAATGGAGAAGACGGGGAGAAGGAAGAAAAAATTACTCACCTTAGTAATTAGGTTTCTTCTATTGAAGTCTTGCTGTATTCTGACTAATGCAGTTAGCCCCAGCCTTTAAACTGCCCCGAAGAAATGAAAATTACGTACCTACCGTAATTATGATCTTTCTGTGTATCTTCACCATGCATCACAGATGGGTATCTGGCTGGAGGTCAGGACCAGGAGCTTTTTTTTTTTTTTTTATTTAAAGGTAGTGAGCTGACACACCATCGGCGCTACTGGGCCGACGGTGACTGCGGGCACTCACGGTTGGCCGTTAGGTTGTGTCGACTACTGCCTGCCAGTTCTGAGTCACCGAGAGGTAAGAGGAAGGAGGAGGTGGACAAGGGAGTACAAGGACAGAAAAGGAAAAGATGTATGAACTAAAAGGAGAAATAACGACTGAGAGGACAGAAAAGAAACAGGCTAGAAACTAAAGGGGATTGGGAGGGACGCCAATCTCTGGAAGAGGAAGAAGGGGGGTAGGGTGGGTAAAGAATTTAGGAGAGAGGGGAGAAGGATAAGACATCCTGGTCCCTGATCCGTCTCCAGATTGTATAGGAACTGCAAGGAGCAGCAAAACTTTCTGCCAGAATTCAAGGCACGGAATAGCTGCCAAACACTCCAGATAAGCAGAGTCGGCTATTCTGGAAGAAGGACAGGATACAGGGATTCAGCACCCTCTCAAGGAAAGATTTTTGGTGAAAAGAAAGTTTTTTTTTTTTAGGAGAAATAGGTTGGATGGAAACAGGGAGAGGAGGCAACCACAACTCCTGCCTCACAGGGTGGAGTCAAGAACTGGAGAAGGAGTGCCACTTGAGCTATCCACTCTTCCTGGAAAAATACTCCTGCGTGTCCCTTATTTTATCCTACTCCTAAGGAGGAGAGGGGAGTCACAGAAGGAGGTACCCAAAGACTGAGGCTCCAGGGGATGGAAGGGTGGGTGATGAATGGGTGAAGACACAGAAAGATCATAATTACGGTAGGTATGTAATTTTCATATCTTATCTGTGTCAATCTTCACCATTCATCACAGATGGGTATGCACGAGCCCCACATCAAGGGGGTTCTTTACACCCTAAGGGACAAAGTCCCTAGCCCCAGTGGTGACACACCAGCTCTCAGGCCTGGAGAGGCCCGAGAGGAGAGAGACGGAGTCCCCCCAGAGGGGAAGGAAGCTGCCCCGACGCCGCCATCTCACTCATGGGAGAAGAGGTAGGTTCTGGTGGGCGGAGTTAATCACCCTCCTCGGACCAAGGGTGACAACCGGGAAAGACGTAGCCATGCTGTCCCGCCTGTGCAGATCGCTGTCCCTCACGACCCTGGTAGCTACCCGTCTGGCATCACAGGATGCCTCGCTTGCGCCTTGCTGGCTCCAGGCCACGCCGCAGAGAGTGCAATGGCTTGTCTGGTTTGCTCCGTCACAAATGAGGCCAAGAGTTGACTCAGTCTGGACCACAAGAACCTGTTGTAGGCTGCATAGTGGGCCTGATGTGCAGAGATAGAGAGAAGTAACCATGCAGAGTAGAAAGTCCTCCTACCCCAGAAATCAAAATCCAAGGAGTCTTGATCTAGGGGCCAGTCACGGTGAAGGTGCAGAAGCCCATCAGGGTATCCAACTGCATCAATCCAGACTGTGGATGAGGCATGGAACCTGGAGACTCCGGGTGCGTAATACTCTGGCTGAGATCCCTTGGGGCAGGAACTCCGGAGAAGGGCCTCTGCCAGGAGCAACGCCGCCTCCCGAAGGGAGCTGGCCAGGCGGCACCACAAGGGTGGCCTCATGCAAAATCGCCTTGAAAGGCATGCGCCAATGTTCAGGATTGCTAATAGTGGAAGGAGTAAGGGCAAATCCTCCAACATCCTCACGAGGAATCGCTATACTCAGAGAGATCAGCAGCTGGAGATGTGGATGAGGGTTCTCCTCCGAAGAGGGGATGAGGGAGCTGGAGGTCACCGTCTGTTCAGTGGGTGACTGCACGGGGGAAGGCTGAAAAACCTGGCTGTCCATTGCCCTAACGTAAGCAGGGAACCAAGCAGCCACCGCTCTGAACTGCTCCCAGGTGAGAAGCCCGCTAGGACCGAGGACACCTGGGAGCGCAGGAGAGTGTGGCAGAGGGATGGGAACAGAGCTGAGAAGAGATGTCGGCTGACCTCCGCTTGGGCTAAGGAGTGGACCGTGGGCACCTGCGGAAGAAGGTGCCCTGGAAGACCCCACAGCTGACAGCTGAACAACCACATCGGTACTGCCTTGGCTGCGTCCGGAAGAATCCCCCCCGTGAGGCGACCGGGGCCGTATAGGTCCAGAAGGACGGTCCCCTACCTCAAAAGAACAGGACTCTCTCAAAGAGACCGAGGAGGAAGAGCGGAGATCCCACCAGTTTCTCCCAGGGCCCAGGTGGACCCCAGAAAAGGGCAACATGAGCGCCCACACTCTTGCCCGAGTCTGAAAGAGCCCTCCTCTAGAGGGCCAGCCTAGGTAGCTGGCATCTCTGTGCAGCCCCACAGGGGTTATCCAGGGTGCAGCCCTCCCAGGGTGCTCTGATCGGCCCCAAAGTTGGGCGATCAAGGCACACCACTGGAGGGGTACCACAACTGAGGGCTCAGTGAAACCGCCACATCAGGTTCCAGGGCTGTGGTGGCTCGCACCACTGCCTGCTGGTCAGCACCCCTGACCCTAGTCTCGGTAGCCACCAACCTCACCTCAGAAGGTGGCTGACCCCGACTAGTCGAAGAGACTACCGTGCTGCCCACCTCAACAGCCAACCCCGAGGGGTCAGACTGCATGTCCGACTCAGAGTTCAACTCTGTCTCCGAGGAGGTAGAGTCCGAGGCCCTGTGCCAAACTGTGGAAGGATGGACAGTGCCATCTCTATAACAACAGGCCCACAGACCACAGCTGTGCCCGAGCCGTGCCAGCGCCCGCAGCCCCGTGAGCGGAATCAAGGAGGTGTGGTCCTGGCCTGGCTCAGAGATCCAGAGCCGACCAGTCATGGCACCTATCCGTCCCATGGCGCCGCGGAGCAGCACCGAGGACAGAGACAGCGACGACAACCCCGCAGCACCATCGGCACCGAGGGCAGGGGCGGCCCTGAGATGGCTCCGAGCGGACCTGGCGCCGGAGCATGGCCACCAGGTCCCCGGCGCTGAGGGCTGGGGCAGCCCGAGGCGGCTCGGAAGGCAGGGCGCCAGCATGGTGCCGCCCGGATCCCTGGCGCGAGGCAGAGGTAGACGCTGAAGACTCGCGCCGACTAAGGAAAACGGCGCACAGCGCCGAGCCTCGAGGACACGGTGCCGTGCTCAGCGTCGCTGAGGACTACTGCCGGCGAGACATGGAAAAGGCGCGGCATGGTGGTAGATCTCACAGGCGCCGCTGACGGGTGTTGAGCGCTGCGAGCGGCTCCGACAGAGATCGCGGCGCGCGTGACAAGTTCGCGCTGATGGCGGCCCGGTCAGGGCCCTACGGTGCCATGAGCGAGCGCAGAGGGCCTCCGGCGGCACCGGCCCGGCTGGCGCCGGCCCAGGCCTTGCGAGCCGCAGGAGGCGTGACTGGGGAGCCCACCAAGGGGCGGCTTGCCATGGCGGCGCCTCCGCCCGCTCCTGGGAAGGTGGGGACGGGCTCTGGCGCCGCGGAAGAAGCCTCGGCAATGGCTAGGCTACAAGTAGCCGAGGCTCCTCCTCCTCAGTCCGTATAGAGACGGAGGGACCCGGAGAAAAGGCCGAGAGCGTGGCTAGCCCAACGAGCGACCACCCCGAAAGTCGGCGGAGCTCCACCGCACTTTCCGCGTCGTTATTCGAGGACCTGGCAGTCTATGGAGAAGCAGGCGTCGCACTAATCCATGTCGTGAAGCGGGCCAAGACACGAGAGACACTGGTTGTGCCGGTCGGTAACGGAGAATTTTCGGCCGCATGGGCACCGTTGCATGGGGGGCCGACCAGTCTTGGAAGATTTCTTGTCCTCCGACCGAGACATGACCTACGGGGAAAAAACACCAAAAACACACTCAACGTCGCAAAAAAGAATAATAATGGAAAGATCTTACTGGGCGACGTTGAGTAAAGCAACATAGAACCGGCAGGAATAACTGACAGACTTCGGCACGATATACGTGTAACGGAGAAACTGTGAAGCAGGCCTCAAATTTCTTCAGCTTCCACACGAGGTGACCTCTACGGTGGGAGATGAAGAACTGGCAGGCAGGTGGTGGCGACACAGCCTAATGGCACACCACGAGCGCCACGCAGTGCGTCGGCCCTGATGGAGTGTCGGCTCTGCCTACCTTAAAAAAATATATATATATCCCGCGGGGTCCTGACCTCCGGCCAGATACCCATCTGTGATGAATGGTGAAGATTGACACAGATAAGATCAAAGAGTTAAACTTTTTTATGCAGAACATAGAATGCTGAGCTCGAGCTTGGTTGATGTCTCTGTCTGTTTCCCTTTGAAATCTAATCGTCAGATTCTTACAAGCAAAAACTCACTAGCTATCCTATGTGGGAATTGTAAAATCTTTACTAGTCAACTGGCAACAAAAAGTTTTGGATTCCCAAAGGAAGACTCAAGTCAGGAAACACAAACACAAAACCAATTCAACAAAATAAACACCATACAAAAAGCAAAGGGTGTAAAGGAGCACCCTGAGGTGCAACACATCTGCCCACCCACTTCCCAAAAACAGTTCTGAGAGGGGAGGCGGGGGGGTCAGAATACAGCAAGACTCAATAAAAGAAACATAATTACTAAGGTGAGTAATTTTTTCTTGAAACAACATGAAGTCTTGCTGTATTCTGACTAATGCAGACTACCAAGCAGTACCTCCATGGAGGAGGGACAGAACCTATTTTGGGAAAAGGCGCTGAAGTACTGCTGTGCCAAACCCAGCATCACTCCTAGTCTGGATATCCAGAGAGTAATGCTTGGTAAAGGTATGGACTGTTTTCCAGGTGGCTGCTTGGCAAATTTCTAAGAGAGGAATATCCCTGGCAGCAGCCACGGAAGCAGCTGTACCTCTTGTAGAGTGAGCCCTCTGGCCTGAGGGTGGAATCTTTCCCAGTTTCTCATAGCAGAATTGTATACAAGACACAATCCACCTGGCAACAGTTCTCTTGGTGGCAGGTTTGCCCTTTCCCACTTCTACATAAGTGAGGAACTGGAAGGACTCAAACCTGTGACCCTTGGTACGCTCTATGTAGTAGCTAAGGGCTCTTTTAACATCTAAACTGTGTAGCCTCCTCTCTCCTTAGGAAGAATGATCAGTGAAGAAAACAGGAAGAGAGACAGACTGATTCAAGTGGAAATATGAAACCTTCTATTGGTTCTAAGGACCACTTTATCCTTGTGAAAGGAGATAAAATCAGGTTCCACTTGCAATTCACTGATACGTCTGGCAGAGGTAATGGCTACCAAAAACACAGTTTTCCAAGTCAAGTACTTAAGCTCTGCTGAGGACATAGGCTCAAAAGGAGGTTGCATAAGTTGAGCAATGCAGACATTTAAATCCCAGGCGGGGGCAGGGTCTCTAAAGGGAGGATTGGTATGAAGCAATCCTTTAAAAAATGTACAGAATGCAGGATGAGATGATAGTAAGGAAGACTTCCCCACTGACAGAAAAACAGAAACAGCTGACAAGTGTACCTTGAGAGTAGCTGGTCTGAGGCCCAGGCCATTAAGATGGACCATATAATCCAGAACTGTAGGCAATTCAGCAGTATCTGGAGAAATATGCTTCTTGGAACACCAAATGTTGAACCTCTTCCATTTTAAGTTATAAGTCTTTATGGTGGAAGGCTTTTGAAAAGCTTTGAGAATATCTAGAACCCCTTGAGACAGATGCAAATATGCATACTCTAACTCTTCCAAGAGCCATGCCTTGAGACTGAGAGACTGAGGATTGGGGTACCAAATCCTCCCCGGAGAGGAGGTTAACAAGTTGTAATTCCTGGGAAGAGACAGGGGGAAGATGGACTGCCAGGGGCAGCAACAGGGGGTACCAGGGCTGTCTGGCCCAGTCTGGAGCAATCAGAATCACTTTGCAAGGTTGTGACCTTATCTTGATTAACACTTTGAACAGAAGAGGAAAGGGAAGGAAAGCATACAGAAATTTCCCTTCCCAGTTCAGGATCAGAGCATCCAGGGAGACTGAGCCTAAGACTGGGGGTCTGCAACAAAAGAGAAGAAGCTGGCGATTGTCTGGGGCTGCAAAAAGATCCATCTCTGGAGTGCCCCACCTTGAAAAAAATCACCTTCAATACCAGAGGGTCCAGGGACCATTCGTGATGGCCCTGCTCAGTGCATCTGCTAGCACATTGTCCTTCCCTGGAAGGTGAACTGCTATCAGAGAGGTTTGCAGGGAATAAGCCAGGGACCACAACTTCATAGCTTCTGTGCACAAGGCTGTAGACCGAGTGCCTCCCTGCTTGTTGATGTACCACATGGTGGTGGTGGCGTCTGTGCTGACCTGAACCACTTTTTTCTGTAATGACTGAGAGAAAGCTTGCAGGGCCAGAAAAACTGCCCTGAGTTCTAGGAGACTGATATAGAGAAGGGATTCCTGAGGGGACCACAGTCCCAGGGCAGTGAGGGCCCCCAGATGAGCTCCCCAGCCCAGGAGGGAAGCATCCATGGTAAGGACCACTGAATGAGACTGAGTGGCAAATGGGACCCCTTGCCTTAAATTGTCCTGATCCTGCCACCACTGAAGGGCTTGGATCAAGGTCCGAGTCACTGGGATACGTTTGGTAAGGGAATCCTTCCTCTGAAACCAAAAAGCCCTCAGATGGAATTGAATGTCCCTCATTTGGAACCTTGCCCCTTGGACTACTGCTGTGGAAGCTGCCATGTTGCCCAAGAGCTGGAGGAAATGCCTTGCTGGTTGAGATACCTGGAGGCTGAAGGAAGAGGCTAGTTCTATAAGAACCCTTGCCCTTTCCAGGGGGGGAAAAAAGGCTCTTGCTTTGACCGTATCCAGCTCTGCCCCTATAAAGGTAAAAAGCTAGACTGGCTTGAGAATCGACTTGGGAAGGTTGAGAAGAAATCCTAGAGAAGTGAGCACTTGCTGGGTCACTTGCAGGTCTGACTTGACTTGGTCTGGCCAGTCCACTATTAGCCAGTCATCCAGATATGGAAAAATGGAAATATTTTGCATCCTTAGAAAGGCAACTACTACTGCTAGGCACTTTGTGAAGACCCTTGGAGCTGAAGTTAGGCCAAAGGGCATTGCTCTGAACTGATAGTGGCCTGAGGGCAACTCGAACCTGGGGTACTTTCTGTGGGAGCACCTGATGGGAATGTGAAAATAGGCATCTTTGAGGTCCGGGGAGGTTAGCCAGTCCCCTGGCCTTAGAGAGGGAAGGATTATTCCCAGAGTTACCATCTTGAACTTTGGTTTTAAAAGATGTTTGTTTAGGTATCTTAGGTCTAGGATGGGTCGCCACTCCCCTGTCTTTTTTGGGGTAAGGAAGTACATGGAGTACAGACCTTTGCCCCAGTGTAGGGTAGGTACTCTCTCTATGACCCTTAAAGCCAGCAGAGGTGAAACCTCTGCCTCTAGTGCAAGGGTTTCTGAAAGACCTGCAGGTGGAAAAGATCTGGCTCTCATCTTTGGAAACATTTTTGAAGCTGAGAACCAGTCCCTGGCTTACTACTTCCAGGACCCACTTGTCTGATGTAATAGACATCCAGTCCTGGACGAATTAAGTCAGCCTGCCTCCAACTGGAATAGGAGAGTCAACCTAGGCAGGTCCATCAGGGTGTCTGCTTGGCAGGGGCCTTAGGCTGAAGAGTGGATGTAGCCCTGCTCATCCCCCTTCTGCCTCTCCCTCTGAAGAACCCCCTCTGTGAAAAGGAAGAAGAGGCCTGTGCTCATTAAAAAGGCATATAAAAAGGCCTGTCCCTGCCCCTAGACTGCTGCCTTTGAGGAGTTGCCTGCCTCTCATTGGCCTGAGCACTCCTCTAAGTGGTCCTGTACTCATCCATTTCTTCATGTAATTCTCTGTCTGCCCCAAACAGAGAATTACCCACTACAGGAAAATCCATGGCCTTAGCCTGAGTATCCTGCGAGAGGCTAGTACATCTGAGCCAAGCCATTCTCCAAAGAGCCACAGATGTAGCCATGACTCTTGATGACACATCACTGGAGTCCACAGCAGCATGAAACTGAACTTTTGATGCCTCAATCCCATCTGCAGCCACCTCCTCCAGCTCCTTGGCTAGCTGGGGAGGAGGCCTGTTTAGCCTATGCCAGTACAGTGTCCCACCTGGATTTCTGGTACCTGGCTGTATAGGCCATATAATTCGCCTGCCTGAGTCCCAGGGAAGATGCCATGTACTGTTTTTTTGCCATGGCATCAATCTTCCTGGAGTCTTTGTCTGGGGAGTGTGAAACCAAGGGAATGTTTGCCTTATCACAGGCAGCAGCCTGCACAACCCCAACATGGCTGCACTGCTGATATAAAAACTCCGTATCTGAACCTGAAAGTGTATACCTCTTGTCCATTCTTCTATCAACAGAAGGTACAGAATTGGGAGACTTCAGGATTTATTGTGTCTGCTTCCCAAAAGATTTGTGGAGGGAAATAGTCTCCTGGACTCTGGGATGTCCATCATTTCCACAGGCTCCTCTTGATCCTCCATTGCCACCTCCATAGGAAGCTGGAGGGTCTCAGCCACCTTTCTGTAGAACATAAAGTGGGAAGGGACCCAGAAAGCCTAGGAGGGGTACACCTAAAGGTCTGTCTGGGGAGATGTCCGGTTCCACAGGCACATCCAGACTTTCATCATTACCATCATCATCTTCAAACTCTCCCTCCTCCTCAAACTCTGGTTCATAAAATTCTTCTAGGGTATAATCGTGAACTGGGGGAAATGACCGAACTGAGCCCCTGCCAAAAGGCGCTGGATTGGTCGGAACCGGGCGATGCGATTCTACAATCCGAATCGCTCTGGCTATTTCCTCAGCGGTCAGAACATGGGCTTCTGGATCGAACGAACGATTCTCTTTGCATTTTCTTTTTTCAGACCAAACCCTCAGGATCGGCCTCCTTTTTTGCAAGAAGTATTGCCCTGGTCAGAGGGCACTCCTTCTGGTTCGGTCGGAACCGAACCGGGCTGGCCATCCGGGTCAGCGGACTTCTCTGCTTCCTTTTCCCTCAATCTACCTAATCTCTTTTCAAGGGTAGATTTGGGAAAGTTTTTACAAATTTGGCAATCTGAATCGAGGTGGTCAAACCCCAGACAAACACAGGTGGTGTGGGGGTTGGCCTTAGCAAAGACCTCCCCACACTCACTGCAGTGTTGAAACCCAGAGGGCCCGGGTTTTTTCTTGGGTTTCTCAGACATGGCCAACCTAACCAACTTACCCTTTTTTTGGCAACTGCCAGGCAAGACTCCTTTATCGGTTCCTAACCGTGTCACGTGTCTTGGGGAAAAAACCCATACCAAACATGTTTTTTTTTTTTTTAGAACCGATAAGGACCGTTAACCACACACTAAAGAAAGATACAAGATAAACAAATGATCGGTTCAGCCGAACCGATCCACACTTTTAGAAGTTCCACACAGAAAAACAGTACTCACGGTACCACAGACAGAGACTGAACCGACTATGCGGAAATAAATTTCGGTTAAAAACTGACAGTAAACCAACACTTCAACCGACTTTCAAACCGAGCTGAAATCTCTGAAGCGACTGTTCAGTGAGGTGGAGTAAAGAATCTGACGGTTAGATTTCAAAGGGAAACAGATAGACATCAACCGAGCTCGAGCTCAGCATAGAAAGTTTAACCCTTTGTTCTCCGGGGCAGTTTAAAGGCTGGGGCTAACTGCATTAGTCAGAATACAGCAAGACTTCATGTTGTTTGAAAAAGGTGGTACCCGTGCTGGCCCCAGCATGGAAAAGGAAGAGGGGGGTAGGCAAGAGAGGTCGACACGATGGCGAAGGCACCAAGAGGGCACCACGATCATCCTGATCCAACTGACCCGGCTCTGATCCAACGGCTCCGGGGCCCAGAGGTCCCGAAAACAGGAACACAGCCAGGTAAAAAGGAAAGTCAAACCTCCCTGCTCCACAGGAGCAGCCGAGAGTGAAACCGGTCACGGAAATCACAAGGACAGAGATGGAGTCGGGTCGAAGCAGCCGTTAGAAGTGGGGCCAAGGGAACCCACAAAAGTCAGTTCAGGCCTACCGCCCCTCAAAACAGTCCTCGTGCAGGCGTACCAAGGGCAACCTTGGTAGTCTTCTTCCCAAATTGAGGAAGAAGGCTGAGAGCTAAGCGGGCAGTTCCCGGAACCGCTAGATTCTTCTTGAGGAGTATCTCCCCCGAGCACAGGACTGTCTGTAGTCAGACCCTCCCCATTACTTAAGGGTGGCGGACCAGGCACAGCCCTCTGTCATAACAACTTTCAAACGAAGTCTTCCATCGTCACTGCTACCATCTAAGGACGACTCCGTTGATGGCAGGAAAGAATTTCTTTTTCTTCATAATCTTCTTTCTTGTTACGTAAAATAAGAAATTACTACTAAATAGTTAAATTAAACAGTTAACGCTAAAAGCTGCTGTCGTATAGACAAAACTTTTACTCTGGCAGACGAAGATATCGACATTTAAGCGCTCGTGAGGTGGGAGAAAAGGAACTGAGGCAGTTGGAGGGTCGACACTGAGATAGCCTACACAGGAGCAAGCCAGTCTTGCGGTGCCGAGCATGCGCGGTCCTACCTCGGTGCCGACACTTCAGAAAATTTTTGGCTCCTGCTTGGTCCTAGCGCCTCCGGTGCTATCCCACTAGTGTGAATGAGTGATGGAGACTTAGTCCAGGAAGATCAAGGAAAGTAACCATCTCTGGCCCACTGCCCTGATATGCTTCCACAGATGAATGTTCCTAGGTCATTCCTGCCTGGCTTGGGAACCACCAGAAGGGGCCGTTTTGGAGCTCCCCAGCAGCTAGGATCTGGATTGGTAGGTTGGCAGGTCATTGGGGGGGGGGCAGCCAGAGACTTCACAGGGACAAGAGAGGCCTGAACAAACTAGCTGGGCTAGCCAGCACGAGGCAGGAGAGAAAAATAGAAAATGAACAGTTATGTAAGAGCTTACTGTAACAGCAGATCTTCAAGAGTATCTCAGTCATTAGGTCACACACATGGAACTTTACCATCGGTGAAGCAGGAATCACATGGAAGATTTTCAGCAGTACCACTGGGGCAACCCACACCAGCGTCATCTGCCAAAGTCACCAACCCTATGAAGGTGTGAGTAGCTGCGCTCCCTTCTCAGTTCTTTCCCCTGGAGACTAAGGGAGCAAACCTGTGCCAAGGAGAGAGAGGTGCCCAGGCCTAAATAAAAGACTGAATATACCAGTTAGCCAGTTCTGAAAAAGAGCCCCATAAAAGGGGGATGGTAGGAGGGAAGGCAGACCCGATGACCGAGATCTCCCCGAAGATATACTGTTGCAGTAAATTCTTAAGCAACTGTTATATCTTCATCGGGGGTATCTTCTATGTATGTTTCCATTGGGACTTGTGTCTGTACAACTTGTAATTTGCTACTCTTATTGGACTGTAAATCATTTTAACTGTTTGATTCTGTGCCACTGTTTGCGCCCCGGGGCGTGCCTGAAAATGGTCCTTGGATCAGTGCACTTAACCGGTAAATAAAGACTTAAATAAATAAACAAATAAATACTGTAAATCTCAGTCATCAGGTCACACATATGGAACAAGTCCCAAGCAGTTATTGATGCAACAGAACAGTCTGGGAGGAAGGCCAGCAAAAGCTTAGGACAAGAGGCCCTGCAGGACAGCCCTGCCAAAACTTGCACAGGCTCTAGAAGCAATGTCAAGACTGTAGTGCTTGGTGGAAGTACAGACAAAAGTGACAGCAGCACAAATGTTGGTGGCCGAGACCCCTTTAAAACAGGCCACAGAGGCAGCCATGTCCCTAGCAGAATGGGCTTTCACCACTCCTGGCAACTCTTTGCCATGCTTGTTGTAGCAGAACACAAACCATTGTGCCAACCATTTGGGCAAGCATTGTTTAGAAATCTCAACGCCCTCTCTACCTGGGGTGAAAGAAACAAAAAGCTGCTTAGATTTTCTGCTGTGCTTAGTTTGCAGCAGATAATATTTCTAAATTCTGCACACAGCTAAAGTATGGATCAGTGCTCCCCCTGGATTGGCATGCTCAGGAAAATAAACAGGTAGATGGATAGATTGGTCCAGGGTAAACTTAGACACCACCTTAGGGAGAAACTTACGATTCATGCACAAAGACACCCTGTCTTTGTGAAAAATCAAATAAGGTTCCTTGCACCAGAGAGCCTGAAGCTTGGAAATCCTTTGATAAGAATTAATAGCAACCAAAAATAATGCTTTCCAAGAGGGAAAGCGTAGATTGCAAGTCACCGCTGGCTTAAATGGAGACATGGTCAACTTCTCTGACACAAAAGCCAAATCCCAAGCCGGGATGGGGGAATGGATTGGAGGTTTCAGATGCAGGATGCCCCTGAGAAAAGTATGGGATACCTCCAACTGAGCCAAGGTGCGGCTGCCCATGGGCCCATGAAAGGCAGAGACAGCTGAAAGGTGCACCTTGAGGGAGTAGTTCTGAAGACATGAGTCCAACACAGATATTGGGTAGTCCAGAATCCGACTAACTGGACAAGGGAATGGGCCCAGATGGCAAACCTCTTCCACTTCATAACATATGTGGCTCTAGTGTAAGGCTTCCGAGCCGACACAAGGACGCCCGCTACCCTCTGGGACACCCCAAACGGGTGATGGCTATATCCTCAGGAGCCAGGCATGCAGACAAAGGGACTTGAGATTGGGATGGACGGTATACCACCCCGGCAGCGACATTTCGACAACACGCGACACTACAGAGCCACGTCGCTGTAGTGTCTGTGCTGTAATCTAGCACTGTCTGTCGAGGGTCCTGCACCCCCCCCCAAATTGGCTCCAACTTGGAGTTGATAATAATTAGTGAAGGGGGCCACAGCTCTCTGTGTGGGGGTTCAGGGGGCAAAGCCCCCTGAAGAAAACACAGTTTTCTTTGAAACCGGCATCCGACTGCAAAATGAGGTCGACCTGCTGGTTTCGCCGTCTGGTCATTTGACAAAATTTTTGTAGACAACCAGCTGTGGATCCGGGATGGACCAGGGTCTCCTGAACCTGCATCAGCAGATTCCTGCAGAGGGGCAGAGGCTCCTCCCACTGACTACTGCAGTAATGGAAAGCATATCTGCTGCGGCCAGAATGGTGCTATCAAAATCATGCTGGCCCCCTCCATCTGCAGTTTGATCAGCAGCCTCTGAATCAGGGAAAATGGAGGTAAGGCATAAAGGAACCTCCCGCTCTAGGAGAAGGGCAACGCATCTTGCCAGAAAACTCCAGGCCCTGGATTGAGAGAGCAAAATCTGGGCAGTTCTGTACTGAGTGGGGATGCAAAAAGGTCCAACTCTGGATGACCCCATCTGGCGATCAGATATTCTGTGATGGATGAGAGAAGTTCCCACTCACGTATGCTCAACTGCTACCTGCTTAGGCTGTCAGCCAGGGTGTTTAACACACTGAGAGGATCAGACTGTGGTCTACTGCCCAGTACCATACTCTTATGGCCTCCCTGCACAGAGGGAACAAGTCGCCTCCCTTGCTTGTTGATATAATAAACAACACTGAGATTGTCCGATTGGATCAACAGCTGACCAGGAGCAGGAGATGGTTTTGAAAGGTCAGCATGGCATACAGGACCACCTGCATCTCCAGGATGTTGATATGCAGGGAGGCCTCTATCTGAAACCAAGACCCCTGGGTCTGAAAGGGACTGAGATGTGCCCCCCAGCCTGAACTGGAGGCATCTGTGGTGAGGATTTACTGGAGGTAGGAAATCTGGAATGGGACGTCTTTTCAGAGGTTCTGTGAGTCTATCCACCACTAGAGCACCTTGCCAACTGGAGAGGAGCCCAACACTAACTGATCTAATTTGTCCGTGTGTTGGTCCCACTGCACTCTGAGTGTCCACTGGAGGACTCGCATGTGCAGCCTGGCCAAGGGAACTGTGGGAATGGCCATTAGGCTCACTAGCCTCAAGTATACCCTCGCAGGGATATAACGGCTCTGGGCAACTTCCTGGGCCTGGGCAATGAGGCACTCCGGCCTGCTGTGAGGCAGAAAGGCCTTGCCCTGTGCAGAGTCCAGAACTGCCCCTATATACTGTAGCCTCACCCAGGAAGAGAAACAGCTGAAGGGTTCTCTCCAGGGTCCGGAGGAGCTGCTCACTGGATGAAGCCTTTAGGAATCAGTCATTCAGGTAGGGGAAAACATACAGTCCCTCCCTTCTGAGATCGGCAGCTACTGCTGCTAAGCACTTTGAAAAGACCAGCGGTGCAGAGGATAAGAGAAAGGGCAATACTTTGAATTAGTAGTGCTCACCCTAAAAAAAGAAACTAGAGGAATCTCCTATGTGGTGGAAACACTGAGATATGCAGATAAGCATCCTGCATGTTCAGGGAGCACATCCAGTCACCCTGCTTAAGTAGGGGCATCAGACCTGGTAGGATGACCAAGCGGAATTTTTTGTACTGGACATACAGATTAAGTTCCTTGAGCTCTAGAATGGGCCTCAGATCTCTGGTTCATTTGAGGAGCAGGAAGAACCTGGAATAAAATCCCCTGTTCCTCCAGAGCCTGGGCACTGGCTCAATAGATAGATGGGTCAGGGTATAGGCAGAGGGTACTGGGGAAACTCTGGGGGCATCTCTGTAAGTTCCAGAGTGTGACCCCTCTCTATAATCTGAAGAATCCAGGCATCTGAACTGATGGTTCTCCACTGATTGAGAATGAGGGAGAACCGACCACCGACTGCCTCCTCCTGGTAGAGGACGGGAAGAGGGGGGTCTAGCAAGGAGTAAGGCGGAGGCAGATCCAGCCGCTGGGGCTGAGTCATCACTCCTAGGGCATTTTGCTGCAGTGCTGGAGAAGGAGGGGATAGGAAAGGCAGAGGAGGCCTTTTTCTTGCCCTGAGGATGGGAGGCTGCTCCATCCTTGTGGGACACCCTGCGAAAGGGAGGGTGCTGTCTGCTTCTAGGCTGCATATGATAGAGCCAGTGGAGAGACTTAATAGCCTGCCAGATGCCTGTAAGTCACTGATGATGTCCTGAACATCGGGTCCAAACAGTTTGAAGCCGTTAAAAGAGGCGTTAAGCACCTTTTGCTGGACATCTGCAGCAAAGCCTGAGACCCTCAGCCAGGAGTGCCTACGAAGGCAAATGCCTGTGGCAGCAGCCTTGGCACCAGTATCTGAAATATCGTACAAGGCACTGATGAGATGCTTGCTGATATCATCTGCACTCTGCAAGCATTTAATAATCTCCCGTTTCTGGGAACAGTCAGGGAGGGCCTGGGCAGCTGCCTTGCTCTTCTTCCAGATGGTATTCTGGTATTTTACCATATGTGAGAAGTAATTAGCAATCCTCAGCCCCATGGTGGAGGAGGCATATGAAAAAATTACTCACCTTAGTAATGTTGTTTCTTCTAATGGAGTCTTGCCGTATTCTGACAATAGCAGCGAGTCCCAACCTTCGAACTGCCCCGGAGATGAAAGAGTTAACTTTCCATGCCAGGCATGGAACGCTGAGCTCTAGCTCGGTTGAGACTCTGTCTGTTGCTGTTTAAACTCAAACCGTCAGATCTTTACGAGCTAAACTCACTAAGGTCCTGTGTGGAAGCTGTAAACCTACACTAGCCAACTGGCTACTAAACATAAAACAGATTTTGGGTCCCAAAACAAAGACTCAAGTCAGGAGACCAAAAATGAAAAACACAACACCCACTCACCCAAAGAAAAAATTGAAAACAACAAAGTTAGGGCACCTCCAGAGTGCCAACACTGCCCTGCCCACCCACATCCCAAAAACAGAGGTTCTGAGAGGGGAAGGCGGAGGTCAGAATACAGCAAGACTCCATTAGAAGAAACAACATTACTAAGGTGAGTAATTTTTTCTTCAAACAACATGAAGTCTTGCTGTATTCTGACAATAGCAGACTACCAAGCAGTACCTCCATGGAGGAGGGACAGAACCTACTTAGGAAATAGGCTCTGAAGCACAGCTGTGCCAAACCGAGCATCACTCCTAGCCTGGATATCCAGGGAGTAATGCTTGGTAAAAGTGTGAACTGTTTTCCAGGTAGCTGCTTGACATATCTCTAGAATAGGAATATACCTGGCAGCAGCCAGGGAAGCAGCTGTACCTCTGGTAGAGTGAGCCCTCAGGCCTGAGGGTGGAACCTTACCCAGTTTTTCATAACAAAATTGAATACAAGAGACAATCCACCTGGCAATGGATCTTTTAGTGGCAGGTTTCCCTTTCCCAACCTCACCATAAGTGAGGAACATTTGGAGGGAATCAAACCTGTGACCCTTGGTACGTTCTATGTAGTAGCTAAGGGCTCTTTTCACATCTAAACTGTGCAGCCTCCTCTCACCAGAGGAGGAATGGTCAGTGAAAAACACAGGAAGAGACATAGACTGGTTAAGGTGGAAATCTGAAACCACCTTAGGCAAAAACTTCCTGTTAGTCCTGAGGACCACCTTATCTCTATGGAAGGAGATAAAATCAGGCTCCACTGACAGGGCTTGCAACTCACTTATACGTTTGGCAGAAGTGATGGCTACTAGAACAGTTTTCCAAGTCAAGTACTTAAGCTCTGCTGAAGACAAAGGCTCAAAAGGGGTTGCATAAGCTGAGCAATGCAAACGTTAAGGTCCCAAGCAGGGCAGGTCCCTGAATGGAGGGTTGGTGGAAACAATCCTTTGAAAACTTAGAGAACACAGGGTGAGCTGAGAGAGAAGAGGGCTTACCTGCTGAAATAAAAGCAGAAACAGCTGCCAGATGCACCTTTAGTGTAGCTGGTCTAAGGCCCAAGCTATTCAAATGGACCATATAATCAAGGACTGTGGGCAGATCAGCAGACTCTGGGGAAATATGCCTTCCAGAGCACCATATGGAAAATCTTTGCCACTTAGAATTATAAGTAGTCCTGGTGGAAGGTTTCCTAGAAGCCTTCAGAATATCCATTACACCTTGGGACAGGTGTAAATCAGCAAACTCTAACTCTTCAAGAGCCAGGCCTTGAGATTGAGAGATTTGAGATTCGGGCACCAAACCCTCCCCTGAGCACAGGTTAACAGGTTGTAATTCCTGGGAAGAGACAGGGGAAGATGGACTGCTAAGGACAACAGGAGAGGATACCAGGGCTGTCTGGCCCAGTCTGGAGCAATCAGGATCACTTTGCAGGGTTGAGACCTGATTTTGACTAGCACTTTGAACAGGAGAGGGAAGGGGGGAAAGGCATACAGGAACTTCCCTTCCCAACTGAGAACTAAGGCATCCAGGGAGACTGAGCCCAACACTGGGGGCCTGCAGCAAAAAAGGGGAAGTTGGTGATTGTCTGGGGCTGCAAAAAGATCTATCTGAGGGGTGCCCCATCTGGAGAACATCACCTCCGAGACCAGGGGATCCAGTGACCATTCGTGATGGCCCTGAGAAATCCTGCTGAGAGCATCTGCCAGGACATTGTCCTTGCCTGGGAGGTGTACTGCTGTGAGGGAGGTGTTCAGGGAATAAGCCAGAGACCACAACTTCATTGCTTCTGTGCACAAGGCCAGAGACCGAGTGCCTCCTTGCTTGTTGATGTACCACATTGTGGTGGTGTTGTCTGTTCTGACCTAAATAACTTTGTTCTGAACAGATTTGGAAAAAGCTTGAAGTGCTAGAAATACTTCTCTGAGTTCCAACAGATTGATGTAAAGCAGAGATTCCTGAGGGGACCACAACCCCTGGGTAGTCAGGTCGCTCAAGTGAGCCCCCAAGAGGGAGGCATCTGTAGTAAGGATTAAAGAGTGCGACTGAGTGACAAAGGGAACTCCCTGTCTTAGATTGTTCTGATCCTGCCCCCACTGTAGGGCCTGGATCAGGGTTCGAGTCACTGGGAACAATTTGGTCAGAGGGTCCTTCTTTTGAGACCAAAAGGCTCTCAAATGGAACTGAATGTCCCTCATCTGAAATCTTGCTCCCTGCACCACTGCTGTGGAAGCAGCCATGTGGCCCAGGAGCTGCAGAAAATGCCTTGCTGGTCGAGACACCTGCAGGGTGAATGAGGAGGCCAGTGTGATAAGGGTCCTTGCCCTGTCCAGGGGAAGGAAAGCTCTGGCCTTTTCTGTATCTAGCTCTGCGCCTATGAAGGTGAGGAGCTGAACAGGCTCTAGAACTGACTTTGAAAGATTATCTGTAGATGTAACTTGACTTGGTCTGGGGACTGACCTACTATGAGCCAGTCGTCCAGGTATGGGAAGATGGCAATCCTTTGCCTTCTTAGAGAAGGCAACTACCACTACCAGGCATTTTGTGAACACCCTTGGAGCAAAGGGCATTGCTCTGAACTGGTAATGGCCTGAGGGCAGCTCGAACCTGAGGTACTTTCGATGGGAGCTTCTGATGAGAATATGGAAGTAGGCATCCTTGAGGTCCAGGGACACTAGCCAGTCCCCTGGCCTTAGAGAGGGTAGAATCATTCCCAGAGTCACCATTTTGAATTTTGGTTTTAAAAGGTGCTTGTTTAAGTGTCTGAGATCCAGGATGGGCCACCATTCTCCTGTCTTTTTTGGGGTAAGGAAGTACCTGGAGTACAATTATTTTCTCTGGTGTAGGGGTGGAACCCTTTCCACAGCTCTGAGAGCCAAAAGGGAAGAGACCTCTGCCTCTAGGGCAAGTGCCTCTGAAGGATTTGCAGGTGGAAAGGATCTGGCTCTCAGCTTTGGAAATTTTTTGAAGCGGAGAACCAATCCCTGGCTTACTACTTCCAGGACCCACTTGTCTGATGTTAGAGACTCCCAGTCCTGGACAAAGTAAGCCAGCCTGCCCCCTACAGGTAGTGGAGAATTGGCCCTGGCAAACCCATCAGGGTGCCTGTTTGGCAGGGGGTTTTGGCTGAGGGGTGGAAGCAGGTCTGCTTGTACCCCTTCTGTCTCTCCCTCTAAAGAACCCCCTCTGAGCATAGGCAGAAGAGGAGGCATGGGCTTGGTAGAAAGGCCTATGAAAAGGCCTGCCCCTGCCCCTGGGGTGCTGCCTCTGAGGAGTGGCCTGCCTTTCCTTGGCCTGTGCACTCCTATAGGTGGTCCTATATTCATCCATTTTCTTCATGTAATTCTCTGTTTGCTCACCAAACAGAGTATTACACACAACAGGAAAATCCATGGCCTTAGTCTGGGTATCCTGTGACAGGCTAGTACATCTGAGCCAAGCCATTCTACGAAGTGCCACAGATGTAGCCATGACTCTAGATGACACATCATTGGAAACCACTGCAGCATGGAATTGCACCTTGGATGCCTCAATACCATCAGCAGCCACCTGCTCCAGCTCCTTGGCAAGCTGGCCAGGGACCTGTTTTGCTAAAGCCATAACAGTGTCCCATCTGGATTTTTGATACCTAGCAGTATAGGCCATATAGTTGGCCTGTCTGAGTCCCAAGGATGCTGCCATGTACTGTTTCTTTGCCATGGCATCAATCCTTCTGGAGTCCTTGTCTGGGAGTGCAAGCCAAGGGAATATTGCCTTATCACAGGCTGCAGCCTGCACTACTAACATGGCTGCATTGTTGTGTAAGAACTCCGTATCTGAACCTGACAATGTATACCTCTTGTCCATTCTTTTATCCACAGGAGGTATAGTATTAGAGTCTTTAAAATCTTAAATGTCTGTTTCCCAAAAGATTTGTGTAAGGAATAGACAGCCTCCTAGACTCTCGGATATCCATCATTTCCACATAGTCAGGCTCCTCTTGGTCATCCACAGCTTCTTCCATAGGAAGCTGGAGTGTTTCAGACACTTTTTTATAAAACATAAAATGGGAGGGGGACTCAGAAAGCCTAGGAGGAGACACTCCTGAAGGTCTGTCTGGGGAGATGTCCAGGTCAATGGGCACATCCAGACTTTCAAAACCACATTCACTTTCCTCAAACTCCTCTTCCTCCTCCTCCAGTTCATAATATTCCTCTAAATCATAATCTTGAACGGTGGAACAGCAGACGAAACACCTCCCTGATGGTGCGGTTCCCGGTCGGAACCGGGGAAAGCGACTGTACAATTTTTATTGCTTTGGCTATTTTTCCAGCAGTTGGAGAAGAAAGTTTTGGATCCACACCAGCTGATTTTTCCTTTCTTGTTCTTTTAGCTGGAACCGACTCCTCAGAATCGGCTCTCCTTTTGCCCGAAGAAGTCTTGACCTGGTCAGAGGGCACTCCTTCTGGTTCGGTTTGAACCGAACCGGGCTGGCCATCCGGGTCAGCGGACTTTGGCCTCCTTTCCTGAGCCTACCAACTCTCTTTCTAGGGTAGCTGCAGGAAAATGTTTACAAATCTGGCAGTCTGCACTGAGGTGGTCAAACCCCAGACAAACACAGGTGGTGTGGGGGGTCAGCCTTAGCAAAGACTTCCCCACACACACTGCAGTGTTGAAACCCAGTGGGCCCGGTTTTTCTTTTGGGTTTCTCAGACATTGTGCTAGTCCTAACCAAACTTACCCTTTTAATGGCAATCCGCCAGGCAAGACCCTCTTATCGGTTCTTGACCGTGTTACGGGTCGTGGAAAAAACCGTAATAAAATCTGTTTTTTTTTTTAGAACCGATAAGAACCGGGAACCACACTCTAAAAGTACAATTAAAGACTTTTTAACAACTTGATCGGTTCAAACCGAACCGATGAACCGCTTACAAGTTCCACACAGAATAGAAAATTAATATAACCTATCTAGTACTCACAAATACCACAGACAGAGACTGAACCAACAGGTTACGGTTTAAATTCGGTCGAAAACCGAGAAAAGCGGTACTTTAACCGACAAAATGAACCGAGCAGAAGGAGAAATCTCCAGAGCGACTGTTCAGTGAGGCGGAGTAAAGAATCTGACGGTTTGAGTTTAAATAGCAACAGACAGAGTCTCAACCGAGCTCGAGCTCAGCATTCCATGCCTGGCATGGAAAGTTAACTCTTTTATCTCCGGGGCAGTTCGAAGGTTGGGACTCACTGCTATTGTCAGAATACAGCAAGACTTCATGTTGTTTGAAACCTCTCTTGCCCCAAAGGTCAATCCTCCGGGAATCTCTCTCATGCGGGAGGAAACTGAAGTGCTTAAAATCCTTAGATCTGTCATGAGCTGCCTGGATGACCACTGAACCAGTCTCGGGTTGGACAGCATAGTATGGCAGGTCTGGGGGGGGGGCATGATATAACTTGTCTGCCCTGCAGGGCATGGCTGGGATCACGTCAGGTCTGTGCCAGGTGGCAGTAGTTGCATTCCTCAGTGCTGGAAGGATAGGAGGAATGACTTCGGGAGGACATTCTTGAATTTCCAGAAAGTCCACCAGCTCCCTTTTGGTGGCATCCTCTTCCTCAGTGTGGAAGTCCATGGTTGTGGACAGTTGCTTCATACAGTAACATTAAAGAAAGGATCCTCAGGAGGAGACCTGGGAGCATGCTTGACAGAGTTCTCACTCACTGAGGAGGCAGTGGACCTATCAGAGGAAAGAGGTTCCTCCTTGTCCTCAGGTAGGATGAGATCAGGGTGGTACTCTTCCTCAATGTCCACCTGTTCCAACTCGATGTCCGATGAACAAGGGGCCGATGGCCCACGGAGAATCGCCCGAGGAGGCCGAAGTGGCGTCGACAACAATGGGGCCATCAATGGCACAGGGGACCCAGGCCTACAAGCGCACAGTTGGTGGACCAAGACTAGTAAACTTGGCCAAGATATAATTGAGGTCAATGACAGCAGACTGCTGCATCAACAGAGGAGGGGTTAATGACATACGGCATGTTGACCCATCTGCCATCCCTGGGAGCCTGATGACTGAGGGCCTGGACAAGCATCAGGCCTTGACGGAAAGGCTGCTGTCGAACTGGGGGCTGATGACCCAAGAGTCAACAACCGGTCACCCTGAGAGGTGGGCAGTGGTGCTGTTGGTATGGGACTGGTAAGAACAGAGATCTGGACAGCTACAGGTGTCAGTGCAGCTGCAGCCAATCAATGGGGTACCCCTGGAGGATAAAGAAGAAGCCATCAGGGAGTGATCCTGATCTTGGTCTTTCTTGTGACTCCCCCCCCCAGAGGACTTATCTCAAGCCTTAGTGGTCTGGGAGCTTGACGAACCCACCGGCAAGAACTGGCTACCTGTTGTTCTTTCAGGAGTTTTCTGAGAGTCTGTTTTCGTCATCCAAGGGTGGTTTGATTACATTTATAGGAGAGCTCTCAGTCAGAGACGTGGTCAGGCCCAAGACAGCAGACACAGACAGTATGTTCATCTGAAGAGGCAATCTTCTTTCCCAGCAGCAGCAACGACGACAGCAGAGAAAAGTGGAAGAAATACCTCTTGACGTAAACAAGGTAAAGGAATCTATTTAACAAAAAAAAAAAAAAAGATTCTAAAAATGAAATAAAAGTCATAGGCGAACATGGCACGAAACTGCGTCAGAGCTTCCATGGAGACGCATGCAAACAGAGTCGAAGGCAGGAAATAACTGAGGAGGGAATGGGGCTCCTCACGCCTTTACAGGGTTGGTGATGACGTCGGCATGGGCAGCCCCAGTGGTACTGCTGAAATTCTTTCATGTGGATCCTGTTTTACATTGAAGTTCCATATGTGTGACTTGATGACTCGAGATACCCCCGATGAAGATCTGTAGATATCAAAAGAAACAAAAAAAAAAACCCATCAGTGGCCGACTTGCTGACACAAAATCAATCTTCACATTACATTGCTAAAAGCAAAGTCAGTCACATATTCAGAGCATTAACCTAAGATCTTTTGAGTTTTAAAAATCAAGTTAATAAAACTGATGGGTTGCATGCTCTATAAGATTCATTCAATAATTAAGCTCTATTCATGAGATTTTAATATTGCTAGTGGTTTCCACAATTACAGATTTGGGCAATTCATTACAAAACTGGTACAATAATAAAAGCATTTTTAAAATATGAGGGAATTAATACACTGATGTTGAATCTAATTATGTTATAAATTCAGTACATTACTGCTGACAAAAAAAAAACAAAACAAAAAAAAAAACTATATGATGAACTGTTCTGCCGACTAAAATATTAGTGCTTTAAAGGAAGCCTCCATTTAAGCTGTTTTTCAAATACTGGCCAGCACTCTTATTATTCCATCTTTATTGATCTTTTAGCAGGGCTTGAAAGTCATTGCTATTTGGTGTTCCCTGCATACCAAAAATCAAGCATGGACTGGTAACCAGCGCTGTATACGGTTTTCTGATTCCTTGTTTTGACTGCCCATTGACATGTCAGGTTTCACTCTACCTTTTGTAGAGATACTGGCAATACTACTAGCTTTTCTACCCATAAACACTGTAACAGATCTGTCAGTGCTTAGTGAGATGAAAGTTGTAAATTGTGGGAAGCTGTTAGTGCTTGTATCCTTGCAACACTAACAGATTTCCCTAGTGAGGTTAAGAAAGCCGTAAAGCATGGGAAAACAGACCTCTCTGCGTGCAGCTCATATACTCTGCGGGCACCTGCACCACGCTGCAGTTTGCAGCAATTCTGGGGAATGTGTAATGCCAGTCTTCACTGCCGCCACAACTTGTTTGGCTCAGTTTACTTTGACAACACAGTAAGCCCAAGCCCAACAAAGGAAAACAATCGGGATTCAGGGGACGCTGCACAGGGAGGAATCAACAAGTAGGAGCGGGGCTCCTTCTGCAGCTTTTGATCTTTCTTGATGGGTCAAGACAAGTTATGTTTGTAGGACACATGCTGTGGTTGAACATTTATACAGGGCTCAGTGTTTTGAAAAAGCTGACGTTTCAGGGCAACCGAGGCACTGTTAACTGAAAAATAAAGAATGGTGCCACCGTAGTTTGCCACAAAGGAAGATGAGCTGTGTCCTAAACTAACTGTCTGCATGATTGAGAACTGCATGCTGGTTATAAAAATTAACTGTCTGGGCAAAAGGCTACTGTGAAAAAAAAGTATTAATGATATCAAAAAGATAAACATAAAATCAGGGCCATCTATATTTAAGCAAAAAAAATGATAAGTAGAAAACTGAATTAACTTGGGCAAAAGCTTTAAAAATGAATACTAACTTGAGAAGGTTGGCTGCAATTTACAAACAAAAACTGTACCTGATGGACCAACTAGAAAAAAATCTAAAAATACATTAGGAGTTATGTCTAACTCCTAATGTCTTATTGCCTGTATGTTCCTCCACCACCTATCCGCTTGTAACCCTATGAAGTCTTTTATTGCCAAACAACATGGTATTTACCCGAGTGTACTGATCTGTTTACCTGTATGTAATTTTTAACCCCGGGTTGCCCCTGAAAAAGGGACCTCCGGGCCTACCCGGTCATCAAAATTCAATAAATAAATAATAATGAACTCTTGAACTGTCAAGGCCACATAGATAAAACTGCTGTGGACTGCAGGATAGGAGGGGTTCACGTTTTTTCAAGCCAAACAAATATACCTGTCATCAAAGTATGTCATGCCTGCAAGTACTGAATCTCTTGTGGGGTTGGGGAGCCCTTGTTATGAATGGAAGATTTCTACCTAATGTGTCATTACCTGCTGCCTGTTGTCACTACAAAAACACCTTAATTTTACTGCTGGTTTCTCATAATACAAAAAAACCCCCAACTAGTATACGAAAATGAGTTTTATGCCATATTTCAGACAGGTTACCAAAACCAGTAATTTGGTATTCCATGAAATACCTTGCTAGCTTAAGAGGGCTGGCGGGGCTGGAGAAGCTGATCCCCTGTGGGAAATGGAACGACCCTGTTGCAGTCGATGGTTTGTGGGGCAAACAGGAAGCAGAATGGTCCTGGTTTTTAACCCAGTGCTTCTGCTTCCCAGATTTCTCCCTGTGAGAAGATGAAGAGGCCCCAGAGGACTGTACAGATGAGGCAGAAGAGCTCCTGGCCTGCAGCTCCTTCTCCTTGCGACCAGCTGCTGCTTGAAGAGGTGGTTCTCCAGAGTTTTTTAATCGACATCTCTGAGTGGCCTGGTTGAATCTTTGGCAAAACTGGCAGGCTTCGTGTCGTGTCTGGGGCCTAGGCAGATGAGACACGCAGAGTGGCCGTCCTTTTCAGTGATGTGTTTGCTGCAGGCACACTTCGAGGAGCAGTTGGAAGATGAAGCTGGTGGAGAAGACAAACTTGTTGATGGGAACACTGAAAATGCAATGTTTTTCACTAAAGAAGAATGAAAAATAAAAAAGCACGGCAAGCGCAGGAAATGGTGGTTGACTGTAGCTGCGGTCTCCACTAAGTTCCAATGTGCACGGGGCGATGGCGGGAAAAGAACTGAAGTAGGTGTGGGGGACAGCCCACCTTAATAAGCTAGGCTGACATCAGCTGACTGACGTTGGCGGTCCCCCGGTGACAGCTAGCTGGAAGTTTTCCATGTGGTCCTGGCACCTGACGGCTTAGTCTTACTGGTGTGACCTGCTGCAAGAGCCTTCCTTGAAGTAAGATTCAGATTTGCTACACCTGCAGGAGGAAGGAATGCCCTCCTTTGCAGAGTAGCCAGCTCTGCACCAATAAAGTCTAGTGAAATGGTTCTGTTTGAAACTTCGATGGTTTAAGAGCAAGCCCAATCCCTCCAAAGTGTTTAGAGTCAGAAATATGGAAGAGTTTGATTCCTGCTGTGTTTTCCCTGAGATCAGCCCACTGCCCAGGTAAGGAAAAAAAACACCACCCCTCTCCTTGTCAATTGTGCTGCCACTACAGCTAGGCACTTTGTGAATACTCTTGGAGCTTAGGTGAGGCCAAAGAGAGGGGGCTGTGAAATGGTAGAGACATTCCTTTAGCCTGAACTTGTATGTATTTTCCTCTGGCATCTTATGCATTTTTCTTTAGGGTTAGAAATTATCTGGATTAATGTCCTCTGCCCTGTTGTGCAGCCAGTACTTTCTCCACTGCATGTCTTTGCAGCAATTTATTCGCCCCCAACTCCAGGAGGATTTTTTCTGCTAGTGTGTGAGGCTAAAAGACTTTCAGGTCCTGTTGTTTTGGAAATCTTTTGAACTGCAGTGACAAATCCTGGCTCACTACACTCCTAGGATGGTAGTAGTGAACCAGTCTTCTTCCACTGGCAAGGATTAGGCAACCTAGACAGTCTTGTCAGGGGTTCTGTTCTGCCTGAGGGTTCAGTGCTGGTGCAGGTGCTGCAGCAGCACACCTGTTCTGCCTTCTACCACTGTCCCTACAACAGGCCCTCCATGGAGGGTATTCATAGGGGGCGTAAGCACAAGGGTAGTATCCCCTTATCCTCCTGTTGGTGGTTTTATACTCATCCACCTTTTCCATTTAAGCCGTCTGTGTTGCCACCAAACAAGGAATTTCCCTCAGATGGAAAATCCATAGCTTTTACCTTACAATCCTGGTGCAGATTTGTAGTTCTAAGCCAGACGAACCTCCTTAGGGGCACTGCATGGGCCATAACCCTGGATACAGTGTCATTAGTATCCACTGCCCTATGAAACCAGTATTTTAAGGTATCTGTGGCTGATTTTGCTGTGCCCGCCATATCCTGTCCCAAGTCTCCAGTAAACCTTTCGCTCAGTGCCAGAATGGAGTCCCACAAGGCTCTCTGGTACTGTGCTATGTAGACCAGATAAGCTGCTTGCCTTAGGAGCAAGAAAGCTTAAGTATACACTTTTTTTCTGGTACCCAGTTTCCTGGAATATTTTTCAAGATGCTGGGAGGAAAGGGTACTTTGACCTTGTCGCAGGCGGCAGTCTGAACCACTCCCTTATGATCAGGGTGGGAATACAGGTGCCCAGAACCCTGCCTGCCAACCGATATTTAATTTTTTTCAATGTTCTCAACTATGCCAGCAGCTGAGGTGGGCGCAGACATGATTTTAAAAGTGGCTTTCCTGAAGAATTTAGGGATGGGAAGCATCAACCCCTTAGTGGGACTTAAGACCATCATACCCATAAATACAACCTCCTCGTCATCCTCTTCATATTCCTGAGGAAATGCTGACAGTACAGACTATATGTATCACAAAGGTATAGTAAGAGGCACGTGTTCTAAAGGTCTTGGAGGACAGACAAATTCTTGCTCAGGAGAACCATTTGATTCTTCATAAAACATTTCTACCTCCTCCTCCGCAGACACTGCGGATGGAACCGGAACCCGAGGTGGGCAGCAGGCATACTCATGAAATTACTCACAGCCTGGACTGTCTGGAAGAATTGCCATGCCTCATTAACATCCACCACTGAGGGCATTTTATTTTTATTCACTGGCAACTCCTTTCCTTCTTCAGGAGGAGGGAGAGCTACTTTTTGGGGGGCATGCACCGTCTCCAGTACCTTCTCTGACTCTTACTGTTACTGGTTTCAGGGTTCCCCCTGTTGACACACCCTGCTTTCTGATCCATCTTTGCAGTTTTAGCTTTTCTTATTTTTGTCAACTGCCCCCCGCCCCCTTTTGCTTCTTCAGCAGGAGAGGCAGTGACATGTTTTGCTTTTTGCTTATTCTTAGCAGGTACCGAGTACGATGCCTGCTCTGCAGCCCTTTTACTCGTACTGGTTTCAGGGTTCTCCCTTTCAGGCAAAGAAATAAATCTGCCATTAGAATGTGAGGGTGGGCATGACCACACATCAGAGGTTGAATTTCATTCCAAATTCCACAATTCGCATAAAATTCTAAGCTCCAGGGCTGCTCATTCCAGGGGAATGATGCAGTTGTTAAGCAGAAGTGAGGGATTCCTGACGTATGAATCACCTATGCTCAAGGCTGTCTGTAGCTGTTTAGCCAGTGATTGACTTTGGTCTCTGATGACCGTCACCATCAACTGCTGATCAGCCGGGAGGTGAGGGAGAATATAATCAAAATCTCCCATCAGGGAGTGACTGAAACTGGCTATTATCATGGCGTAGCTAGCCTGACAGAGATGCAAGGATGCTGCAGTGTACACTTTTTAGCAGTAAGGTCGATCTTATGGCACTCCCTCTCCAGAGGCTTGTCCATGTTCCCCCGGTGTCTGGACTTGCGGACACTGAATCAGTTACCAACCCTCTGCAGAGGGGTAGTCCAAGAACCCAGAAAGAGACCCAGTAGGGACTGCAAACCGGTGGACCATACAGGTAGAGGGTGTTGGGCAGGATGCTGCCAAAGCTCCAGGGCTGGTCCTGAAATGGCCTTACTGGGAGATTAATGCTTTAACAGAACAGCTAAAAGGAAAAACTGAACTTATGAATGGTTAGCAAAAACAAAAAAAATTCTGAAAGCATTTGAGGGAGATGTTAAAAGAAACCAAATTTAGAAACTTCCAAAGGGATCTGAATGACTATAAAAATGACAAGGTTTTTAACCTGACCAAGGGTTCCAAACCTCAACAAAAAAGAATATATGATCTAGACTCTGACAATTCTTTATACTCAAGTGACTTGAGTCAAGATTTCAAAGCCCACAAAGGGGACATTTTTATGGGAGATACAGGGGAAAAGGATGACCATGGAGAGGGGGCAGAGGTCAATAGAGGCAGTACAGAGGATAGCGACTGGGCAGGTGGAAAGACTAGAGAAGGTATAGTAGATCTAGACAAATCTCAGGACAAAGTGGAACAGGACAAGACACCAGAAAGGCAAAAGCAGAGAAGGAACAGGAGAACGAGAGAATGCAAATGAGACAACAAATGAATCAGTAGAGGAAATATCAATAGTAGTGTATAATTTATCAGATTACAGTCTGAGCCCAGAGGAAGAGGGAGTCTTGAGTTAGGGGTTAACGTTTTGTCCACATCAGAAGTTGAATTGTTTTGAGTTGAAGTCAGATATGAAAAAATTACTCACCTTAGTAACGTTGTTTCTTCTAATGGAGTCTTGCTATATTATGACAGTTGCAGTGAGTCCCAACCTTCGAACTGCTCCGGAGGTGAGAGAGTTAACTTTCCATGCCAGGCATGGAACTCTGAGCACGAGCTCGGTTGGAAACTCTGTCTGTCGTTCTTCAAACACAAACTGTCAGATCTTTACGAGCTAAAACTCACTAAGGCTCTGTGTGGAAGCTGTAAACCTACACTAGCCAACTGGCTACTAACATAAACACACATTTTTTGGTCCCAAAACAAAGACTCAAGTCAGGAGAGCCAAAAAATGAAAAACACAACACCAATTCACCCCAAAAAAGGAAGGGTGAAAAAACAACAAGATTGGCATCAACTAAGTGCCAACACTGCCACTGCCCACCCACGTCCCAAAAACAGAGGTTCTGAGAGGGGCAGGCAGGGAGGGAGGTCATAATATAGCAAGACTCCATTAGAAGAAACAACATTACTAAGGTGAGTAATTTTTTCTTCAAACAACATGAAGTCTTGCTATATTATGACAATTGCAGACTACACAGCAGTACCTCCATGGAGGAGGGACAGAACCTACTTAGGAAATAGGCTCAGTAACAGCTGTGTTAAACCGAGCATCACTCCTAGCCTGGATGTCCAGGAGTAATGCTTGTAAAGTGTGAACTGTTTTCCAGGTAGCTGCTTGACATATCTCTAGAATAGGGATGTCCCTGGCAGCAGCCAGGGAAGCAGCTGTACCTCTGGTAGAGTTAGCCCTCAGGCCTGAGGAGGAACTTTCCCAGCTTTTCATAACAGAATTGGATACAAGAGACAATCCACCTGGCAATGGATCTTTAGTGACGGCTTCCTTTACCAACCTCACCATAAGTGAGGAACAGTTGGAGGGAGTCAAACCTGTGACCCTTAGTACGCTCTATGTAGTAACTAAGGGCTCTCTTCACATCTAGGCTGTGCAGCCTCCTCTCACCAGAGGAGGAATGGTCAGTGAAGTACACTGGAAGAGATATAGATTGATTAAGGTGGAAATCTGAAACCACCTTAGGTAGGAACTTCCTGTTAGTCCAGAGGACCACCTTATCTCTGTGAAAGGAGACAAAATCCGGCTCCACTGACAACGCTTGTAATTCACTTATGCGTCTGGCAGATGTGATGGCTACCAGAAACACAGTCTTCCAAGTCAAGTACTTAAGCTCAGCTGAAGACAAGGGCTCGAAGGGAGGTTGCATAAGCTGAGCAATGCAAACATTAAGATCCCAGGCAGGGGCAGGATCCCTGAATGGAGGATTGGTGTGAAGCAACCCCTTAAAACACTTGGAAAATACAGGATGAGCTGAACGAGAAGAAGGTTTACCTGCTGAAATAAAAGCAGACATAGCTGCCAAATGCACCTTTAGGGTAGCTGGTCTCAGCCCCAAAGTGTTTAGATGGACCATATAATCCAGAACTGTGGGTAAATCAGCAGAATCTGGGGAAATATGCTTTTTCGAGCACCATATGGAAAACCTTTTTAATTTGGAATTGTAAGTAGCCCTGGTGGAAGGCTTCCTAGAAGCCTTCAATATATTCATTACACCTTGGGAAAGGTGTAGATCAGCAAACTCTAACTCTTCAAGAACCAAGCCTTGAGATTGAGAGATTTGAGGTTCGGATACCAAACCCTTCCCTGGGCACAGGTTAACAGATTGTGATTCCTGGGAAGACACAGGGGAGGATGGACTGCTAAGGACAGTAGGAGTGGATACCAGAGTTGTCTGACCCAATCTGGAGCAATCAGAATGACTGTGCAGGATTAGGATCTGATTTTGACTAGCACTTTGAACAAGAGAGGGGAAGGAAGGCATAGAGAAACTTCCCTTCCCAACTGAGGACTAAGGCATCCAGAGGGACTGAGCCCAACACTGGGGGCCTGCAGCAAAAAAGGGGAAGTTGGTGATTGTCTGGGGCTGCAAAAAGATCTATCTGTGGGGTGCCCCATCTGGCAAATATTACTCCCAGGACCAGGGGATCCAGTGACCACTCGTGATGGCCCTGAGAAATCCTGCTGAGAGCATCTGCCAGGACATTGTCCTTGCCTGGGAGGTGAACTTCCGTAAGGGAGGTGTTCAGGGAGTAAGCCAGAGACCACAACTTCATGGCTTCGGTGCACAAGGCCGTAGACCGAGTGCCCCTTGCTTGTTGATTTACCACACTGTAGTGCTGCTGTCTGTTCTGACCTGTACAACTTTGTTCTGAACAGATTTGGAAAAAGCTTGAAGTGCTAGAAAAACCGCTCTGAGCTCCAACAGGTTGATGTGGAGCAGAGATTCCTGGGGAGACCACAGTCCCTGGGCAGTGAGGTCACCCATGTGAGCTCCCCACCCCAAGAGGGATGCAACTGTAGTAAGGATTAAGGAGTGAGACTGAGTGACAAAAGGAACCCCTTGTCTCAGGTTGCTCTGATCCTGCCACCACTGTAGGGCTCTGATCAGGGTTCGAGTTACTGGGATCAACTTGGTAAGAGGATCCTTTCTTTGAGACCAAAAAGCTCTCAAATGGAACTGGATGTCCCTCATCTGAAATCTTGCTCCTTGCACTACTGCTGTAGAAGCAGCCATGTGTCCTAGGAGCTGCAGAAAATGCCTTGCTGGTCGAGAGACCTGCAGGGTGAATGAGGAGGCCAGGGAGACTAGGGTATTTGCCCTGTCAAGAGGTAGGAAGGCCCTGGCTTCCTGTGTGTTCCAGCCCTGCCGGCTAAAGGTAAGAAGCTGGACAGGCCTAGAACTGACTTTGAGAGATTCAGAAGGAAACCTAGGAGGTAAGCAGTTGCTGCGTTATCTGAAGATGTAAGTTGACCTGGTCTGGGACTGGCCTACTAGAGCCAGTCGTCCAGGTAGGGAAAGATGGCAATTTTGCCTTCTTAGGTAAGCAACTGCTACTGCCAGGCATTTGGTGAATACCCTTGGAGCAGAGGTGAGGCCGAAAGGCATTGCTCTGAACTGGTAATGGCCTGAGGGCAGCTCCGAACCTGAGGTACTTTCGATGGGAGCTTCTGATGAGAATATGGAAGTAGGCATCCTTGAGGTCCAGGGACGCTAGCCAGTCCCCTGGCCTTACAGAGGGTAGAATAATTCCCAGAGTCACCATTTTGAATTTTGGTTTTAAAAGGTGCTTGTTTAAGTATTTGAGATCCAGGACGGGCCGCCATTCTCCTGTCTTTTTTGGGGTAAGGAAGTACCTGGAGTACAAACCTTTGCCCTGGTGTAGGGGTGGAACCCTTTCCACGGCTCTGAGAGCCAGGAGGGTAGAGACCTCTGCCTCTAGGGCAAGTGCCTCTGATGGAGTTGCAGGTGGAAAGGATCTGGTACTCATCTTTGGAAATTTTCTGAAGCTGAGAACCAATCCCTGGCTTACTACTTCCAGGACCCACTTGTCTGATGTTAGAGACTTCCAGTCCTGGACAAAGTAAGCCAGCCTGCCCCCTACAGGTAGAGAAGAATTGGCCCTGGCTACCCCATCAGGGTGCCTGCTTGGCAGGGGCTTTGGGCTGAGGGGTGGAAGCAGGCCTGCTTGTACCCCGTCTGCCTCTCCCTCTAAAGAAACCCCTCTGGGCATAAGCAGAAGAGGAGGCACGGGCTTGGTAAAAAGGCCTATGAAAAGGCCTGCCCCTGCCCTTGGGAAGCTGCTTTTGAGGAGAGGCCTGCCTTTCCTTGGCCTGTGCACTCCTATAGGTGGTCCTATATTCATCCATTTTCTTCATGTAATTCTCTGTCTGCTCCCCAAACAGAGAATTGCCCACAACAGGAACATCCATGACCTTAGACTGGGTATCCTGTGACAGGGTAGTACATCTGAGCCAAGCCATTCTGCAAAGTGCCACAGATGTAGCCATGACTCTTGATGACACATCATTAGAGTCTACTGCGGCATGAAACTGCACCTTGGATGCCTCAATACCATCCGCAGCCACCTGTTCCAGCTCCCTGGCAAGCTGGTCAGGGACCTGTTTTGCTAGAGCCAGCACAGTATCCCATCCAGATTTCTGGTACCTAGCAGCATAAGCCATATAATTTGCCTGTCTGAGTCCCAAGGATGCTGCCATGTACTGTTTCTTTGCCATGGCATCATTCCTCCTGGAGTCCTTTTCAGAGGGATGTGAAGCTAGGGGAATATTTGCCTTGTCACAGGCTGCAGCCTGCACTACCCCCCACATGGCTGCATTGTTGTGTGAGGAACTCCGTATCACAGCCTGATAATGTATACCTCTTGTCCATCCTTTTATCAACAGGAGGTATAGTGTGAGGAGTTTTTAGAATTTTTACTGTCTGTTTCCGAAAAGATTTATGCAAAGGAATAGACAGTCTCCTAGACTCTGGAATATCCATAATTTCTACATAATCAGGCTCCTCCTAGTCATCAACAGCTTCCTCAACAGGGAGCTGGAGAGTTTCAGCAACTTTTTTATAAAACATAAAATGAGAAGGGGACTCAAGAGAGCCTGGGAGGAGAAACCTCTGAAGGTCTGTCTGGAGAGATGTCCGGTTCGATGGGCACATCCAGACTTTCAAATCCACATTCACTCTCCTCATAATCCTCTTCCCCCTCCTCCGGTTCATAAAAATTCTCAAAATCATAATCTTGAACTGGTGGAACCAGCCGAACCGAGCGCTTCCCTGATGGTGTCGGTTCGGTTGGGGGGAAGTGACTGGACAATTTGAATTGCTTTAGCTATTTCCTCAGCGGTTGGAGAAGACTTTTGGCTCCAAACCAGCTGACTTTCTAATCCTTTTAGTTGGAACCGGCTCCTCAGAGCCGTCTCTTAATTGCCGGTATCGCCCTGGTCAGAGGCACTCCCTCGGATTCGGTTGGAACCGAACAGGCTCTCCATCCGGGTCAGTGGACTTTTTGGCCTCCCTTTCCCTGAGCCTACCAACTCTCTTTTCTATGGTGGCAGCAGGAAAATTGTTATAAATCTGGCAGTCTGCATTGAGGTGGTCAAACCCCAGACAATAAACACAGGTGGTGTGGGGGTCAGCCTTAGCAAAGGCTTCCCCACAGACACTACAGTGTTGAAACCCAGTGGGCCCGGTTTTCCTTTTGGGTTTCTCAGACATAGTGCCAGCCTAACCAAACTTGCCCGTTTCTGGCAATCCGCCAAACAAGACTCCCTTATCGGTTCCCAACCGTGTAACGGGTCGTGGAAAAAAACGTAATGAAATCCGTTTTTTTTTTAGAACCGATAAGAACCGGGAACCGCACTCTAAATAAGGACTAGTAAATTTTAAAAATAACCTGATAGGTTCAAACCGAACCGATAATTGTTTACAAGTTCCACACAGAATAATATAAATGTAAGCCTATCTATTACTTACAATACCACGGACAGAGCTTGAACCGACTGGTTGCGGTTTAATTTCGGTCAAAAAACCGATAAAATAATACTTTTAACTGACAAAATGAACCGAGCAGAAGGAGAAATCTCCGGAGCGACTGTTCAGTTAGGCGGAGTAAAGAATCTGACAGTTTGTGTTTGAAGAACAACAGACAGAGTTTCCAACCGAGCTCGTGCTCAGAGTTCCATGCCTGGCATGGAAAGTTAACTCTTCCACCTCCGGAGCAGTTCGAAGGTTGGGACTCACTGCAATTGTCATAATATAGCAAGACTTCATGTTATTTGAAACAAAGATTCTTCAGAAAAATTTGTTTCAGGCATTATGATTTCAAACAACCTAGCAACCTCTACACCGTCAAACAGTTCTCTGGTTCGAGACAGAGTGTGTAAGAGACTGTCCTTGGAACTGAATTTTGAGAGTGAGTTGTTCAGGTATGGGAAGACATACAGGCCTTCCCTGCAAAGGGTTGCTGCCATCACTGCCAAGCACTTAGTAAAGACCCTTGACGAAGAAGACAAGTAAAACGGCAATACTTTGAACTGATAAAGCCCCCTCCAGCACGAAGCAGAGATACAGTCTGTGAACTTTCCTGATTTTATTTTTGACTTTCTGTATTTTTGTGCCTTACTGCCCCTTCTCTCCACTCCCTCAGACTGCCCCATACACAAACCTCATCGTCGGAGTCTGCCCCTAGAGTACATGGCTCCACTTCTTGACCTTTGATGCCTGGTTTGACCCCTTGGTGTGGGTGAGGAGGAAATCCCCAATTAACCTCTCCAACAACTGTGCTGAAGTGGACCTGCACAACGGAGTCTGCCCCGACGAACCGAGGTTGTGCAGCAAGGAGTTGTCACCTAGGAGAGACAGGGGGTTGTTTCCTTTGTTCAACCCCAGCCATCAGCATGCAATGAGGGCCAATGAGTGAGGAGACGTGCCTCCTGCTCCACCCCTCTGCCGACGTCTGCCCCGTCCCCATACTGCTGCCTCTCAATACTGCACCTTCCACCCGAGCACACCCAGGTGGCGGTATCGTGGCGGGAGCTTGCAGGTAGCCCCCCAGACAAGGAGAGCAGCCGTTGGGTGCTCTATCCTTCTCTCCAGCGATCCGTGCTCGTTCCCGAACACAGGTCACCAGCGTGGTATGCTTTCCTGATTTTGATATGAAGATTAACATCCTTCATATTAAGGAAACACAATCGCTCTCCTTGTTGTAGAAGGATGATTAGGGCCTGCAGGGAGACCATGTAAAACTTCTTGTACTTGATGTAGCATCGAGACCTCTCAGATCTAACACAGGCCTCAGATCTCATGTCCATTTGGGAACCAAGCATCTAGAACAGAACCCCATATTTATTTAATGAGAAGGAATGGGTTCTATGGCACTTTTTTATATCAAATATTGTATTTTCTCTTTCAGCAGGGTAAGTGATATGGAGGGTAACTGGAAGGAGTGGAGGATGCACTGGAGGAGTTTGTAAAGTCTCCACAGCATGCCCCCTTGCCACTATCTCTTGGGCCCATTCATTCGTAGTGATCTCTCTCCATTTTGAAAGATGAAGGGAGATACGACCCCCTCCAGCACTACTAGAGGTAAGAGTGGCGGTGGGGCAAGAGGAGTAGAGTTAGGTAGGACCAGTGGAGGCAGAACCACTGACTTAATGGCCTCTGGAGCTTCCGAATGGGCACCTGGAGGAAGTGATCCAGGCAAAGCACCACTACCCGCTCCCTAAGCTTGTTGATGGTAGGTGGGCCAGCAACTTCTGGCAGCTGGTAAACAAAAAGACCCTCTACCACGACCCCTACCAGGTGCAGAAAATAGGGATTTTACAGACCTTAATGTCCCTTTAGAGGACTGAAGACCCCGCAGGGTCTCCTCAACATCACAGCCACATAGTTTCTTGCCTTTAAAACTGCTTGCTGAACATAAGTAGCAAAGCCAGCAACTCTTAGCCAGGAATAACGTCTCATATGGATGCCTGAGGTGGCTGCCTTGGCGGAGGCATCAGAGATATACACCGAGCAAAGTAAATGTTTACCAACCTCAGTACCAGAATTCAAGGTTTTAAGCAATTCAGTTTTGGTATACGCATCTGGCAAAGCCTGGGCTGCAGCCGTGGCATTTTTCCACAGGCTATTCCGGTATTTAATCATATGGGCTACATGCCTGATAGTTAGCAATTCTAAAGCTCTGAAAGGCAGAAGCATATGTCCTCCTGCCCATGACATTCAGAAGCCTGGATTCAAACAACATGAAGTCTTGCTATATTATGACATATGCAGTGAGTCCCAACCTTCGAACTGCTCCGGAGGTGAAAGAGTTAACTTTCCATGCCAGGCATGGAACGCTGAGCTCAAGCTCGGTTGAAAACTCTGTCTGTTGTTCTTCAAACTCAAACCGTCAGATTCTTTACTCTGCCTCACTGAACAGTCGCTCTGGAGAGTCCTCCTTCTGCTCGGTTCATTTTGTCGGTTAAAGTATTATTTTCTCATTTTTTTGACCGAATTTAAACTGCAACCGGTCGGTTCAAGTTCTGTCTGTGGTATTTGTGAGTACTAGATAGGTTTACATTATTTCTCGTCTGTGTGGAACTTGTAAACTGTTTATTGGTTCGCTTTTGAACTATTTTATTCTATCATTTAGAGTGTGGTTACTGGTTCTTATCGGTTCTAAAAAAAAACCGAATTTCTTACGTTTTTTTCCAGGACCCGTGACACGGTTGGGAACAGATAAGAGGGTCTTGCTTGGCGGATTGCCATAAAAGCGCAAGTTTGGTTAGGACTGGCACTATGTCTGAGAAACCCAAAAGAAAAACCGGGCCCACTGGGTTCAACACTGCAGTGTGGGGGGAAGCCTTTGCCAAGGCTGACCCCACACCACCTGTTTATTGTCTGGGTTTGACCACCTCCATGCAGACTGCAGATTTGTAAACATTTTCCTGCAGCTACCCTGGAAAAGAGAGTTGGTAGGCTCAGGAAAGGGAGGCCAAGAAGTCCACTGACCCGGATGGCCAGCCTGGTTTGGTTCCAACGAACCAGAGGAGTGCCCTCTGACCAGGCGAGACTTCCGGGCAAAGGAGAGCCGACTCTGAGGGGTCGGTTCCAGCAAAAAGGACTAGAAAATCAGCTGGTGTGGAGCCAAAACTTTCCTCTCCAACCGCTGAAGAGATAGCCAAAGCGATTCAAATTGTCCAGTCGCTTTCTCCGGTTCCGACCAAACCGGTGCCATCAGGTAAGCGCCCGGTTCGGCCGGTTCCACCAATTCAAGACTATGATTTACAGGAATATTATGAACCGGAGGAGGGGGAAAAGGAGTATGAGGAGAGTGAATGTGGATTTGAAAGTCTGGATGTGCCCATCGACCCGGACATCTCCCCAGACAGACCTTCAGGAGTGTCCCCTCCTAGGCTTTCTGAGTTCCGTTCTCATTTTATTTTCTATAAAAAAGTGGCTGAAACCCTCCAGCTCCCTATGGAGGAAGCTGTGGATGATCAAGAGGAGCCTGACTATGTGGAAATGATGGACATCCCAGAGTCTAGGAGACTGTCTATTCCCTTGCATAAATCTTTTGGGAAACAGACTTTTAAAATTCTAAAAACTCCTCACACTATACCTCCTGTGGATTAGAGAATGGACAAGAGGTACACATTGTCAGGCTCTGATACGGAGTTCCTTACACAACAATGCAGCCATGCTGGGGTAGTGCAGGCTGCAGCCTGTGACAAGGCAAATATCCCCTTGGCCTCACACCCCCCAGACAAGGACTCCAGGAAGATTGATGCCATGGCAAAGAAACAGTACATGGCAGCATCATTGGGACTCAGACAGGCAAATTATATGGCTTATGTTGCTAGATATCAGAAATCCAGATGGGATACTGTGCTGGCTCTTGCAAAATAGGTCCCTGGCCAGCTTGCCAAGGAGATGGAGCAGGTGGCTGCTGATGGTATTGAGGCATCCAAGGTGCAATTCCATGCTGCAGTGGACTCAAATGATGTGTCATCAAGAGTCATGGCTACATCTGTGGCTCTTCGTAGGATGGCTTGGCTCAGATGTACTAGCCTGTCACAGGATACCCAGACTAAGGCCATGGATTTTCCTGTTGTGGGTAATTCTCTGTTTGGGGAGCAGACAGAGAATTACATGAAGAAAATGGATGAGTACAGGACCACCTATAGGAGTGCACAGGCCAAAGAAAGGCCACTCCTCAAAGGCATTCCCAGGGGCAGGCCTTTTTATAGGCCTTTTTACCAAGCCCAGGCCTCCTCTTCTGCTTTTGCCCAGAGGGGGTTCTTTAGAGGGAGAGGCAGACGGGGTACAGACAGGCCTGCTTCCACCCCTCAGCCCAATGCCCCTGCCAAGCAGGCACCCTGATGGGGTTGCCAAGGCCGGTTCTCAACTACCTGTAGGGGGCAGGCTGGCTTACTTTGTCCAGGACTGGGAGTCTCTGAAATCAGACAAGTGGGTCCTGGAAGTAGTAAGCTAGGGACTGGTTCTCAGCTTCAAAAAGTTTCCAAAGATGAGAACCAGATCTTTTCCACCTGCAAATCCTCCAGAGGCACTTGCCCTAGAGGCAGAGGTCTCTTCCCTCCTGGCTCTCAGAGCTGTGGAAAGGGTTCCACCCCTACAACAGGGCAAAGGGTTGTACTCCAGGTACTTCCTTACCCCGAAAAAGACAGGAGAATGGCGGCCCATCCTGGATCTCAGATACTTAAACAAGCACCTTTTAAAACCAAAATTCAAAATGGTGACTCTGGGAATTATTCTACCCTCTTTAAGGCCAGGGGACTGGCTAGCGTCCCTGGACCTCAATGATGCCTACTTCCATATTCTCATCAGAAGCTCCCATCGAAAGTACCTCAGGTTCGAGCTGCCCTCAGGCCATTACCAGTTCAGAGCAATGCCCTTTGGCCTCAACTCTGCTCCAAGGGTATTCACAAAATGCCTGTCAGTAGCAGTTGCTTCCTTAAGAAGGCAAAAAATTGCCATCTTCCCTTACCTGGACGACTGGCTCATAGTAGGCCAATCCCCAGACCAAGTCAAGTTACACCTACAGATAACTCAGCAACTGCGCACCTCTCTAGGTTTCCTTCTGAATCTTTCAAAGTCAGTTCTAGAGCCTGTTCAGCTCCTCACCTTCATAGGCGCAGAACTGAACACAGAGAAAGCCACAGCCTTCCTCCCTTTGGACAGGGCAAGGACCCTGGTCTCTCTGGCCTCCTCATTCACCCTGCAGGTGTCTCGACCAGCAAGGCATTTTCTACAGTTCCTGGGGCACATGGCTGCTTCTACAGCAGTGGTGCAGGGAGCAAGATTTCAGATGAGGGACATTCAGTTCCATTTGAGAGCCTTTTGGTCTCAAAGGAAAGACCCTCTAACCAAATTGATCCCAGTGACTCGAACTCTGATCCAGGCCCTACAATGGTGGAAGGATCAGAGCAATCTCAGACAAGGGGTTCCTTTTGTCACTCAGTCTCACTCCTTAATCCTTACTACAGATGCATCCTCTTGGGATGGGGAGCTCACATGGGCGACCTCACTACCCAGGGGTTGTGGTCCACTCAGGAATCTCTGCTTCACATCATTCTGTTGGAACTCAGAGCAGTTTTTCTAGCACTTTAAGCTTTTTCCAAATCTGTTCAGAACAAAGTTGTACAGGTCAGAACAGACAACACCACCACAATGTGGTACATCAACAAGCAAGGGGCACTCGGTCTACGGCCTTGTGCACCGAAGCAATGAAGTTGTGGTCTCTGGCTTACTCCCTGAACACCTCCCTTACGGCAGTTCACCTCCCAGGCAAGGACAATGTCCTGGCAGATGCTCTCAGCAGGATTTCCCAGGGCCATCATGAATGGTCTCTGGACCCCCTGGTCCTGGAGGTGGTATTTGCCAGATGGGGCATCCCACAGATAGATCTTTTTGCAGCCCGAGACAATCACCAACTTCCCCTTTTTTGCTGCAGGCCCCCAGTGTTGGGCTCAGTCCCTCTGGATGCCTTAGTCCTCAATTGGGAAGGGAAGTTTCTCTATGCTTTTCCCCTTCCTCTGCTGTTCAAAGCGCTAGTCAAAATCAGATCTCAACCCTGCAAGATGATCCTGATTGCTCCAGATTGGCCCAGACAACCCTGGTATCCACTCCCGCTGTCCTTAGCAGTCCATCTTCCCCTCTGTCTTCCCAGGAATCACAACCTGTTAACCTGTGCTCAGGGGAGGGTTTGGTACCCGAACCTCCAATCTCTCAATCTCAAGGCCTGGCTCTTGAAGAGTTAAGAGTTTGCTGATTTACACCTCTCCCAAGGTGTAATGGATATCCTGAAGGCTTCTAGAAAACCTTCTACCAGGGCCACTTATAATTCCAAATGGAAGAGATTTTCCATATGGTGCTCTGGAAAACATATTTCCCCAGAATTTGCTGAGTTACCCACAGTCCTGGATTACATGGTCCATCTAAATACCTTGGGGCTGAGACCAGCTACCTAAAGTGCATCTGGCAGCTGTGTCTGCCTTTATTTCAACAGGTAAGCCCTCTTCTCTTTCAGCTCACCCTGTATTCTCCAAGTTTTTCAAGGGATTGCTTCACACCAACCCTCCATTCAGGGACCCTGCCCCTGCTTGGAACCTTAATGTTTGCATTGCTCAGCTTATGCAACCCCCTTTTGAGCCTTTGTCTTCAGCAGAGCTTAAGTACTTGACTTGGAAAACTGTGTTTCTGGTAGCCATCACTTCTGCCAGACGTACAAGTGAATTACAAGCTTTGTCAGTGGAGCCTGATTTTATCTCCTTTCATAGAGATAAGGTGGTCCTCAGGACTAGCAGGAAGTTATTGCCTAAGGTGGTTTCAGATTTCCACCTTAATCAATCTATGTCTCTTCCTGTGTACTTCACTGACCATTCCTCTGGAGAGAGGAGGCTGCACAGTTTAGATGTCAAAAGAGCCCTTAGCTACTACATAGAGCGTACCAAGGGTCACAGGTTTGACTCCCTCCAACTATTCCTCACTTATGGCGAGGTTGGTAAGGGGAAACCTGCCACTAAGAGATCCATTGCCAGGTGGATTGTCTCTTGTATCCAATTTTGTTATGAAAAACTGGGTAAGGTTCCTCCCTCAGGCCTGAGGGCTCACTCTACCAGAGGTACAGCTGCTTCCCTGGCTGCTGCCAGGGACATCCCTATTCTAGAGATATGTCAAGCAGCTACCTGGAAAACAGTTCATACTTTTACCAAGCATTACTCCTGGATATCAGGCTAGGAGTGATGCCGGTTTAACGCAACTGTGTGAGCCCTATTCCCAAGTAGGTTCGCCCCTCCTCCATGGAGGTACTGCTTTGTAGTCTGCATATGTCATAATATAGCAAGACTTCATGTTGTTTGAAGAAAAATTACTCACCTTAGTAATGTTGTTTCTTCTATTGGAGTCTTGCTATATTATGACCTCCCCGCCTGCCTCTCTGAACCTCTGTTTTGGGATGTGGGTGGGCAGTGCAGTGTTGCACTAGTAGGTGCCCACCTTGTTGTTTTCACCCTCCTTTTTTTTGGGTGGCTTGGTGTTGTGTTTTTCATTTTTTGGGTCTCCTGACTTGTGTCTTTGTTTTGGGACCAAAAAATGTGTTATTATGTTTAGTAGCCAGTTGGCTAGTGTAGGTTTACAGCTTCCACACAGGACCTCAGTGAGTTTAGCTCATAAAGATCTGACGGTTTGAGTTTGAAGAACAACAGACAGAGTTTTCAACCGAGCTCGAGCTCAGTGTTCCATGCCTGGCATGGAAAGTTAACTCTTTCACCTCCAGAGCAGTTCGAAGGTTGGGACTCACTGCATATGTCATAAAATAGCAAGACTCCAATAGAAGAAACAACATTATTAAGGTGAGTAATTTTTTCTTCTTTGTCAGGGGATAAAGAACTTAAATGTTTGGGTGCCTCAGATCTATCAAGAGCAGCCATGATCACCAGAGTCTGTCTCTGGTTGGGTGGCCTAATAAGGCTTAGCAGCAGACAAGGGGTATTGCTTATCAGCCTTGTGGGGGCACAGCTGGAACAGTATTAGGCCTGTGCCAGGCAGCAAATGTAGTATCCTTCAAGGCAGGATAAACTGGGGGGAAATATGATGGATGGAGAACAAAGAACTTCCAAGAATTCAATTTTTTTCTTGGTGGAATCCTCGTCCTCCACAACAAACCCAAATTCAGTTTATAATTGTTGCTTTAGAGACTGAAAAGTAGGGTCCCTCTGGTGGAGACCAGGGTGTATATACAGTGAAATCTTCACTGCAAGATGACACTGCAGAACTAGAATGTGCATTATATGGTTCTTTCCCATACTCCTCTTCCACCACGAAGTCTGGATTATATTCCATTTCAGGCTGTTGACGATGGAAGCAGAAGGCTGTGCCGGTGACACTGGTGGCAGTTGTGAAGGAGGAATCTGCAGTGAACTTGTAGCAGAGGTCGATGGGACCTGTGAAGAAAAGCTGCTCATTGATGGTAAGACAGCATCAGCAGAAGACCTGGGAAAAGTCGTCATAGAATTTCAGGAAGCAACGCCAGCACTGCTTGCGAACTGTGATTGCTGGGGTTGATGATGGGAGGAGACTCCTCGATGACAGCAACACACCTTCCGTAGTAGGTATGGTAGCACCTAAGCCAAACCCCGACCTGGGTTTGCAGCTGTTGCTGGAGCTGACAGTGACTTAGAAAGGTTATGTGGAGGCCTCAACAGCGACTGGGAACTTGCACGAGAAGTCTTTTTTTTTTCCTTCTGCTTGTGGGTTGATGAGGACTGGACTTTACTGCGGTCCTCAGATGTCAATGACCAGCACTAGTCAAGGGAGTGGGCAATGCTGACTTCTGACCTTGGTCTGATTTCTCCATGGTGGCTGCTAAAGTCTTCTCAAGAATAAACTTTCCTAGCGCCTTTCTTCAAATGTCACCTAGCAGCTTGATTACAGCCCTGGCAAATCTTGCAGGACTGAATGCTGTGTGAAGGGCCTAGGCAGAAAATGTACAGCTTGTGGGTGTTGTTCTGAAAAATCTACTCTCTGCACTTGCAGTACCGGAACAGCACTGAAGGCTGCGGTGGCATACAGAAGCAAGAGAAAAACTATAAAATAACAAGCGACAATGGCTAAGTAGTCGATGTTCATTCCATAGTAGGTCAGACAATGAGCAACAGCAGGAAAAGAAACGAGAAGCGATAGGGCCGCCCACACTTATATATACGCTGATACTCACCATCACTGGGGGCAGCCTCAGCTAGCAAAAGTTTCCCTTTGGGCCCAGCGCCTGACGGTTGTAGTTCCAAAGCTGTGGCCTAAGGGAAGAGATATCCTCAAAGATGATACAAGGTTTCTTGAACAGAAAAGTAAGACTAGAAGAAGAGAAGAGCGATTCCCAGTGGCAAGACATTTTAGGGAAATGGACATTCAATACAGAGTCTTGAGTTTTTTTTTGGTTTGGAACTTGTGCCCCCATTATGAAAAAAGAGCGAGGGGAAAAAAAAAACACTGCTGTATAAAGAGGCATACTGGATCAACAGATATAGAACCACACAAAGTAAGTACGAGATAAATTAAAAAAAAGGACCGACTTCCAACAATATGATTAAATGACAAATACGATTTTACAGTCCAGAATTTATATGGATTTTTAAGCTTGACACTTATCACATAATAAGATGTGTCCATTTTTATTATTCTTTTTAGCTATTCATCTGATGTTTCAGTGTGACCCATGTTAGGAGACATCCTGTGTTTACGTTTCCACTGTAGTATGTGACAGACTCAGTTAAGTATTTCCTGCTACAATTTTTTGTTATAAACATGAGATCCCATGAGTTTCGTGGTCTTTGTTTTGTTTCCCCAGTCTACTCTCTCTAATAAATTTCCCCTAATTTGTTTTGTTCCCTTATGTCTCTGTAAGTGGATTGTTTAACCACTTCTCTATTTGTACCCTCTCTTTACGTATTTATATTACCCAACCCCCCCAAAAAAATTAGCCTTTAGATACTGAATTACTATTCGGAGGGTGTACAATACCTTACGAACAAGGATTTTCCTTAACGTGTGATACAAGGTACCACCTATTAGTCTGATTGTAAGTTGAGCGATGGATGGTGTTTAAAAAATGAAGGTCTTTTAAAATAGGAGAATAGAGATAAGTATGTATCCCTTAAAGGGACATTATACTACCTGGGATCCAGTTTCCAAACAACAGACAATATCAGTTGTCTGAGTGGGTCCACGCTGGTTAATGTGGGTCATGAAGTCCATAAATGCTGACCTGGCATGACTGTCTTCCTGGCCTGGCTCGGTTTCCGCTGAGCAGTTCAGACCTTCTGTATAAAAACAACACTTGTAATACTCCCGGCATCCTTGTAAGCTGGCATACAAAGCACCAGGAAGTTCCACGAAGCAAAAAGGTAAGTTTTTTCTTGTTGTAATGAGGTCAATATGAAAGAATAATTTAACAAATACAACACGGTTTTGCAGGGATCACAACAGTGTTGTTGTCCTTGGGCAGACATCTCCAACTACAAAGAAATGGATTTGAGAAATGCCTACAAGGCAGAAAGCCTAACTCTTAAACGTACCATTATATGTACCTGTAATTGCTAAATAATATGCTTTTGAAGCAATTGAGAGATATAATGTTGAAACAAAAAATTAAAGGAGCAATGACTTATTTATCAATAATTGTTCCAATTGTTTTAACCAGGAGTAGCACACTAAGCTGAAAGCTTGTTTACAGGTGCGACCTGGGAGCACAGGGAAGTTAAGTGACTTGCTCAGGGTCACACAGTGTACAAGTGGGGGCTGTGGGATTCAAACCCAAGTCTCCACATTTGCAGCTCAGAGCCTTAAACCACTGCGCTATACTGCCTCCCTTGTTGTGTACTAGTTCTGGTATATCATATAAAATACTGAAAGTAATATGACATTTTGTTGACTCATATGGATATAAAGGGAAGCATTTATGCTACAGAGATTTGACATGATAAATATATAAGATCGATCACTCATAAATCTTTTTTTTGGTAGATAAGAGCATGAATTGTGACATATTGAAGGCAGAATTATAACACGTCTGGACACAGGTAAGAAAACGCATTACGAAGATCTGAAAGTTGAAGCAGTACAGGTGTACTCAGATTGTTTTACTATGTTGTAGTCATATAGTAACGATACTGATTTTTGTGGTTCTAAACATTAAAGTACAGTTAGGCAAGAACTTACTGTAAAGTACAGTTACGTAAGAACTTACCGTAACAGTAGATCTTCGAGAACAGCTCTTGCAGCAGGTTACACCATTAGGACTGAAGCGGCGGGCGTCAGGACCCCATGGAAAAAAATTCTACTTCTAGCTATCTTCAAGCGGAACACTTCGGCGTCGGTCCCGCCTCCAGCGTCAGGCATGGTACTATAAGGAGTGTCCTCAGATTCTAGTTCTCCCGCCGGAGACTCCCGACAGCAGGATGACATCAGAATGGGAGACCGAGGATCCACCGTCAGAGGAAAATAAGGAATGGAAATCCCAACATGTTGAGGTAAAGCCATGCCTCCTCCAGGGGAAGGTGGGCGGGAAGGTACCTGCTGCAAGAGCTGTTCTCGAAGATCTACTGTTACGGTAAGTTCTTCACGTAACTGTACTATCTTATGAGACACAGCTCTTCACAACAGTACATTAGGACTGATTCCCAAGCAGTAGCAGCTGCCAGAAATTCGGGAGGAGGAAAATAGGAAAAAACATTCCAGGTCCTGAACCTAGGACAGGAGACCCTGCAGCACCGCAAGGCCGAAACCAGCCCTACGCCGAGAGGTGATGTCCAGGCTATAATGCCTGATAAAGGTATGCACAGAGCTCCAAGTGGCTGCAGCACAAATAGCAGAGATGGACACGTTTTTAAGTGCTGCAAAGGATGTGGCCACACCCCTGGTAGAATGACCCCGGATCGAACCCGGGAGGGGTTTCTGTTTTAAATCATAACAGTAGGAAATACACTGGACAAGCCAGCGAGACAAAGTCTGTTTGGAAACTGATTGGCCCATCATTCTCTCAGAGAAGGAAACGAAAAGCTGATCAGAACTACGGGAGGGTTTAGTTCTGTTGAGGTAACATCCAGGGTGTGGAGCAAAGCCTCTCCTCTATTTGAATAACTCGGGAAATAGACCGGAAGGTCAATATCTTGGTTTAAAGTGAGTGAAGAGACCACCTTAGGCAAAAACTTAGGGTTCGTCCTCAGGGATACCCTGTCCCGGTGGAAAACTAAATAAGGCTCTTTGCACATGAGAGCGTGAAGCTCAGAAATTCTTCTCGCTGAAGTAACAGCAACTAAAAATAACGTCTTCCATGACAGAAAACATAGCTCACAATCCGCGGCAGGTTCAAAAGGAGGAAGCGTGAGCTGTTCCAGGACAAAGAGCAGATCCCATGGGGGCACTGGGTCCCTAATGGGAGGCCTAAGATGTAACACTCCCCTAAGAAATTCCTGAGAGGCGTCCAATTGAGCTACTGTACAGTGACCCACCGGGAGGTGATAGGCAGAAATGGCACAGAGGTGCACCTTAATAGAGGAGTAGGCCAGGTCTGAATGAAAAAGGGAGAGGAGGTAATCCAAAACTACTCCCACAGAACAACCTAAAGGGGAAAGATCACGAGCTCGTGACCATAAACAAAAACGGCGCCATTTCATGGCATACGTCGCATGCGTTGCCGGCTTTCTGGCTGCAGAAAGAACCTCTGCAACCTCTTCCAAGACCCTGTGATGCAAGATGGCTATGTCTCTAGGAGCCAAGCATGCAGGTTCAGAGAGCGTAGGTCCGGATGGACTAATGAACCTTTCTCCTGAGACAGGAGGTGGGAGCTGAGCGGCAACGGGAGCGGGGGTTCCCGAGATAGTTGCACCAACAAAGGGAACCAGATCTGTCTGGGCCAGAACGGGGCCACCAGGATCATGAGTGCATGCTCCCTGCGCAGTTTGAGAAGAACTCTCTGGATCAACGGGAAGGGAGGGAAGGTGTAGAGGAATCTGTTCGCCCAGGAGAGGGATAACGCGTCTCGCCAGAAAACACCAGGCCCTGGATCTAGCGAGCAAAAATTGGGCAGTTTTGCGTTGGATGGGGATGCGAACAAGTCTAGTTCTGGAATTCCCCAACGAAGAAACAGATCCTCTGCTACCTCTTGAAGAAGTTCCCACTCGTGGACTCTGGCCTGGGATCGACTCAGGCTGTCTGCAATTGTGTTGTCCACCCCGGGAACATGCACAGTGATCAGATTTGCGCAGTGTCCGATTACCCAATCCCACACCCTCATGGCCTCCCTGCAAAGGGGGTAAGAGTGTGCGCCTCCTTGTTTGTTGAGGTAATACATCACCGCCATGTTGTCTGTCTGCAGCAGGAGAGTACACGGTGGGATTACTGACTGAAAGGCCTGCAGGGCATAGAGAACCGCCCTCATCTTTAGGAGACTGATATGGAGATGAGCTTCCAATGGGGTCCACGTACCCTGGGACTTTACCCCGTCCAGGTGTGCCCCCCACCCAAGATGTGAGGCGTCCATGGTGAGGGTTACCTCCGGGGACGGCGCTACAAACGGGACGCCCCTGGAGAGCGACCCCGGGACTAGCCACCACTGCCAGTCTCGGATGACTGAGTTCGTGATCCTGACCGGATGCTGCAAGTGGTCTTGCCTTTGGTCCCATTGTACCGTGAGCATCCACTGAGTTACCCGCATGTGGAGCCTTGCGAAAGGGACAGTAGGAATGGCCGCAGCCATGAGTCCGAGCAAGCGAAGGACCGACCTGGCAGGTACGATCTTGTTCGACGACAAATCCCTTATGAGGGATTTGATGCACTCTGCTCTGTCATCCGGAAGAAAAGCTCTTCCCTGAACAGTGTCCAGGACTGCGCCTATAAACTGCAGTTTCTGCGACGGTACCAGGAAAGATTTCTTGTAATTTATGAGAATGCCCAGAGATTGGAACAAGTCCTGGGTGCTCTGAACCGCGAGTAACAACGCCTCTCTGGAGGTGGCCATGAGAAGCCAGTCGTCGAGGTACGGGAACACATAGTGGCCCTGTCTCCTCAGAGATGCTGCCACGACTGCCATGCACTTGGTAAAGACCCGTGCGGGATGACAGTCCGAACGGAAGAGCTCGGTACTGAAAGTGGTGGTCGAGAAACTCGAAGCGCAGGAACCTCTGGTGCGCACGAGCTATGGGGATATGCAGGTATGCGTCCTGCATGTCTAGAGACGCTAAAAAGGCGTCTTGTTTCAGCATGGGAATAAGGCCCGGAAGAGTCACCATGCGGAATCTTTTGTAGGTGACCGACACATTGAGGTCGCTGAGGTCCAGAATCGGACGGAGGTCCCCTGATTTCTTGGGAACCAGGAAGAAGTGGGAATAATATCCTCGTCCTCTCTGGTTCTCCGGGACGTACTCTATCGCTCCTTTTCTTAGGAGCTCGAGTACCTCTTGCCAGATCAAATTTTTGTGCTGACCCGGATACCGGGAGAGCAAAGGAGGCCTCGAGGGTGGCTTTTCTGCGAATTCTATAAAGTGGCCTAGACTGACCAACTGCAAAACCCACCTGTCAGTGTAATGGCCTGCCATCCCAGCAGGAAGTTGCAATCACGACCCCGACCATGATTTCCGTTGATCCTGAGGCGGGGCGGAAAGGGAGTCAGGCTGTGGTGGCAGATGGGCCCGCTGGCTGGGTCGGCCTAGGGGAACGCTGACCTCGGCTAGCGGGCTGTTTTCCCTGGGTTCTACGGAAACCGGAGCCCCTCTGATGTGTAGCGGAGCGGGGCTGCTGCCTCTGTGTCCGCCCACGAAAACGGCTTTGGTTCCTACGAAAGGAACCAAGCTTGGGTCGGTACATGACTTGAACCGACCTTACCGCCTTCCCGGCCTCTTGAAGTTTGGTAATGATTTCTTGGAAGGATTACCAAATAAAACTTCTCCCTCGAACAGAGCGTCCATAATGTTTTTCTGGACAACCGGGGTGAAGCCGGAGACACGTAACCAGGAGTGTCTCCAGAGGCAAACGCCAGAAGCTGCTGCTCGGGCCGATGAGTCCGCGGAGTCGTACGCGGCTCGAAGCACTTGGGTCCCCACGTCTGAACCCGTACGGAGGAGCTGGAGCATCTCCTCCTTCTGCTCACCTTCGGGCAGCTTTTCAGCCGCCTCCAGACCCTGTTCCCACAAAGCGTTCTGGAATTGAACCATATGGGTTAGGTAGTTCAAGGATCTGATGGCGCAGGTAGCGGAAGCGTACGTGCGCCTGCCCAGAGCGTCCAGCTGTTTGGACTCTGGGTCCGGTGGCAGGGTGCTCAGATGTTGCGGCCTCTGTGACCGGTCATGTGAGGCTGTGATGACCAGAGAGTCGGCCTGAGGCTGCTGTGTCAGGCACTGGTCCTCCTTAGGAGCCTTGTACAGACGATCAGCTTTCTTCGGCACCGCCGGGAGTGAATGTGGGCGCTTCCACGCTGCCTTGGTGACGTCCACAAAAGTGTCCACCAAGGGTGGTACCACCACAGGCTTGGGGTCCTTTTGGCGAAGATATTTGGCAAGGCGTAACCTTTCCGGGTCTAGTTCTTCTGCATCCCATCCCATGTTCTCCTGGATATGTCGCATAATATCGATGAACGAAGGGTCATCCGGAGATCTCAGCGTCTCACGTGGGTCCGGAGAAGGGATGGAGAGAGGAGATGGGGATCTAGAGGAGGTGTAGACTGATCCCGTGTCCTCCGTCGACAGCGAACGTCGGTGTCTCCTGGACCTCTTGGGGCTGGGTGATCCAGAAAAGGATTTCGACGGAGGTCTCCATTTTTCTGATCTTCCCCTGGGAGAGGATATAGGCTCCCGGGGGGGAGTTATGCGGCCTGCTGGCCCCGAAGGTGGAGGGGGGGCCGGCACCGGAGGAGGAGGAAGAGTGGTGGGGGCCATGTCCCTCTCAATGGTATTCCACCAATGAGTGAAGAGATCCTTCACATCCGCTAAAGAAAGTCCCGACGACGGCCCAGGCGCCGGAGGGCGGTCGTCTGGTCCCGGCGAGGGGGCCCTGGGAGTTTCCGTGAGGCCGGGATCGCCCGTCTGGTCCTCGGGCTGCGTTAAATCCTCCTCAGTCAGCGTCTCCTGACCGACATCGGTCGGAGGCGAAGGAGCCCTCTTCTCAGGAAGAACGGACGTCGGTCCCCCAACCGGCGTCCGCTGGGATGACTTGGCCGAAGACGGCTCCAGGGAGGAGGCATGAGCGTATGGCGGCTGACGGTCGAGCCGGAGTCGGGTCCACCGGTCTCTTCAACGGTGTGAGCTCCAAAGTTTTGCGGGGAGGCACAGAAGACGACCGGACGTCGGGTGCCGAAGGGCGGGAACCCGACCTATGATGATGGTGATGGCGCTCCCCGGACTTCGCCAAGGCCTTAGAAGAGAAGGATGACGACGGCCTGGTGGACTTGACCTGAGAAGAAGGAGGCTTAGATACCGCAGCCGGGGGAGGCTGAGAGCAGGCCCTGGAAGGAGAGCGGTCGGACCTAGAACCAAAGCTGTGGGACTCCGAGGCCCTGGACGGGGACCTGGAAGGGCCCTTCTCCCTTCTTTTCTCCGCGTGCTTGTGGGATTTGGACAACAAAAAAGCCTGAAGAGCCTTCTGACGCCGGATCCTGGTTCGGCTGTTGAACCCCTGGCAGAACGAACAGGCCCGGGTATCGTCGAGACATGCAAGTCGACGGCGGGAAAGAACTGGAGAATCTGGCGGGACCGCCTTATGTACCACGCCTGACGCCGGAGGCGGCCCCCGCTGAAGATAGTTAGTTAGATGCTCATAGTCCTCACGCTGGCTTCAGTCCTAATGGTGTAACCTGCTGCAAGAGCTGTGTCTCGAAGTAAGATCAGTAGATCTTTGAGAGAGGCTCTTGCAGTAGGTATTCACATATAGGACTGACCCGCCAGGCGTCAGGACCCCACGGAAAAATTTCTAGCTAGCAGTTATACAATGTCAGTATAAAGGGGCAGTCCCCTACGCCCACCTTCCAGTTCTTTCCCGCCAAGGGCTAAAAGAGGCAAGATGAGAAAGAAGAAAAAATTACTCACCACAGTAATGTTGTTTCTTCTAATGGAGTCTTGCTGTATTCTGACTATATGCAGTTAGCCCCAGTACTTGAACTGCTCCGGAGAGTAAAGGGTTAACTATGCAAAGGCATAGAATGCTGAGCTCAAGCTCGGTTTTCAAACCTCTGTCTGTGGTATTCTGAAATGTAACTGTCAGATTCTTATGAGAACTAAACTAACTAACTCAAAGGTAGAAATGGTTTCTAAAATTTTGTGCTAAATGGCAAAACAAGGTTTTTAGGGTCAAAAGACTCAAGTCGAGAACCCCCAAAAAGAACACAGAAGGTAGTGAATTACCCAAACACTTTAACAATAAAAACTAGAAGAAACCCCCCAGGAGATGGAGGCATGTGCAGTACACCTCTGAGGTGCAGCACTGTTCCTGCCCCACCTCATCCCAAAACTACCAGGTTCCAGGAGGGGAGGCAGGGAGGGAGGTCAGAATACAGCAAGACTCCATTAGAAGAAACATTACTATGGTAATTTTTTCTTCAAAAAACATGAAGTCTTGCTGTATTCTGACTATATGCAGACTACCAAGCAGTACCCACCTCGGAGGAGGGAGTCACAGAACCTATTTTGGGAACAAGCTCTGCAGCACAGCCATGCCAAACCTAGCATCACTTCGTGACTGAATGTCCAAAGAGTAATGCTTGGTAAATGTGTGAACAGATTTCCAGGTGGCTGTTTTGCAGATGTCCACTAAAGGTATATCTCTACCTGCTGCGACCGAGGCAGCTGTACCTCTGATAGAATGAGCCCTCAGGCCTGAGGGAGGTTCTTCCCCAAGCTTTGAATAGCAGAACTGAATACAGGAGACAATCCATCTGGCAATTGTTCTCTTGGTAGCAGGTTTGCCCTTTCCCACTTCTCCATAAGTGAGAAACAACTGAGAACAGTCATTCCTATGGGCCTTAGTATGCTCAATATAGTAACTAAGAGCCCTCTTTACATCAAGACTGTGCAACCTTCTCTCCCCAGAGGAATGATCAGTGAAAAATACAGGCAATGACAGACTGGTTCAAATGAAAGTCTGACACCACCTTGGGAAGAAACTTTCTATTGGTTCAAAGGACCACCGTATCCCTGTGAAATGAAATGAAATTAGGTTCCACTGATAAAGTCTTCAATTCACCGATTCTCCTGGCTGAAGTAATGGTTACCAGGAACACAGTTTTCCAAGTCAAATATTTAGACTCAACTGAGCATAAGGGCTCAAAAGGGGGCTGCATAAGCTGTGCTATACAGATATTCAGATTCCAAGAAGAGGTAGGCTCCTTGAAGGGGGGGACTAACGTGTACTAAACCCTTGAAAAATTTCTTAAAAACTGGATGAGAAGCTAGGGAAGATCCCTTACCAGCAGAAAGGAAGGCAGACACTGCTGACAAGTGTACCTTTAGAGTAGTAGGCCTGAGGCCTAAACTGTTAAGATGCATCAAATAGTCCAAAACAGTAGCAATATCAGCCAACTCTGGCTTGTAAGTTGGGAAAATGGAAAGGGGGAAGGGAATACCACAGAAAATGAACAGTTCTCTCAAAAGATGTTCTCTCTTTTTCAAAGCAGCCTCTACCGATTTATGAATAAATCTCCCTGTCTGGTCTTCCACAGAGACAAGGTTGTCCTGCGCCCCCACCCGAAATTCCTTCCGAAGGTGGTGTCAGAGTTTCACCTTAACCAGGTGTTGACTGCTGGTGTTCTACCCCAATCACACCTCGGAGGCCGAATATAGGCTCCATACTCTGGACCTTAGAAGAGCGCTCTCTTATTATAAGGAGCGAATGGCTGAAGTTCGGGGAGAGGTTCGCCAGCTGTTTGTCACCTACGCTGAAGCCGCACTTGGCAGACCTGGAGCCAAGTGGACGATAGGCAGGGGGGTCACCTCCTGCATAGAGCTCTGCTATAGGTTGGCGGGCATGGAGCTTCCCAAAGGGATAAGAGCTCATTCTACCCGCCATACCGCTGCTTTGGTGGCTGCTTCCAGGGACGTCCCTATCCAGGAAATCTGCAGGGCTGCTACCTGGAAGTCAGCACACACCTTTATTACCCATTACCGCATCGACCTTGAGATGCTGGTTTTGGGACCTCGGTTCTCCAGTCTTTGTTTCCTAAGTAGGGGGTGTGCACTTTGCCTCCCTCCTCCCGGAGAACTGCTAGGAGTCTGCCAGTAAGTGTGGATTGAACAACATATCCATGTCCCTAGAAATACAGGTTACTCACCTGTAACAGGAGTTCTAGGAATGGTATATGTTGTTCATCCACACAACCCACCCGACCTCCCTGGCTTCGACGCAGAACCTGGCTTCCAGCGGGCTAGATCTGGCATCATGGGGCGGAGCCGAGAGTTTTACCACCCTGGTGGGTGGGAGGAGCCAGCTTGAAGACCTTCCGGCAAGATTTAAAGTGGCAAGGAACCTGCCAGTAAGTGTGGATGAACAACATATACCATTCCTAGAACTCCTGTTACAGTGAGTAACCTGTATTTACTGATGAATGACAGTATCTGAATTTTGGGAAACCAAATTTTAAAGGCAACTCTTGAGAAAGCCTACGCAGTAGGTGAAACGTTGAGACTCATGCCATTTTTATATAATAAAAAGAGAAGTCACTGAAACTGGACAAGACTGCCTTCATTTGCATTTCTTCAGCGCCCTTCAACGTTTTTGCTCTGAGATAGAGAATCCATTTCCAGCTCTTGCTTGACCTGCTTCTGGGAACACCAAAACCCAAATCTCTTCCATTTGGAGTTGTAAGTCTTTCCAGTAGCAGGTTTCCTGCTAACCTTTAAAATATCCAAAACTGACTGGGACAAGTGCAAGTTTGCATATTCTAGCTCTTCAAGAGTCAGGCTCAGAGTCTGAGAGTCTGAAGGCTGGGATACAGAATCCTCCCCTGAGAAGAAGTGAGGAGATTGTACTGTCTGGGAAGACATCAAGGCATTGCTAATGACAGACAACTACAAGGCTGTCTGGCCCAATCTGAAGCCACCAGAATCACTTTGCAAGGCTGAGACCTGATCTTGATCAGGACCCTGAATATCAGGGGAAAGGGAGGAAATGCATACAGAAACCTGCTTGTCCAATTCAGTAAAAGAGCATCCTGAGGGACAGGACCAAGAAGAGGTGGTCTGCAACAGTAAAGAGGAAGTTGACAGTTGTCTGGGGCTGCAAAGAGATCTATCTCTGGAGTGTCCCATCTCTTGAAAATGATGAACTAGAGGGTTCAGGGTCCATTCATGGTGGCCCTGGGAAATCCTGCTGAGAGAATCTTCTAGGATGTTGTCCTTCCCTGGGAGATGCACAGCCTTCAGGGAAGCCTGAAAAGAATAAGCTAGAGACCATACTTTCATGGCCTCTGTGCACAAGGCCAAGGACCGAATGCCTCCCTGCATGCTGATGTACCATATGGTTGTGGTACTGTCTGTCCCGATCTGCACCACTTTCCCTTGAACAACAGTTGAGAATGTCTGAAGAGCTAGAAAGACAGCTCTCAATTCCAGAAGATTTATGTGTAGAAGGGACTCCTGGTGTGACCAGGTTCCCTGAGCTGTAAGATGATCCAGGTGAGCCCCCCAACCTACTAGGGAGGCATCTGTGGTGAGAAACACAGAAGGGGCCTGACTAATAAATGGGACACCCTGTCGAAGACTGTCCTCCTCCAGCCACCACTGGAGGGCCTGGACTAGAGTTTCAGACACTGGAACCAATTTGGAGAGAGGGTCTTTTTTCTGAGACCAGTAAGATCTGAGATGAAACTGAATATCTCTCATCTGAAACCTTGCTCCCTGGACCACTGCTGTGGATGCTGCCATGTGGCCCAGCAGCTGTAGAAAGTGTCTGGCTGGATGAGAAAATAGAGGACAAAAAGAGGAAGCCAGGGTGACCAGAGACTGAACCCTTGAGAGAGGGAGAAAAGCCCTTGCCTGAATAGAGTCTATTTCCACCCCTGTGAAGGTGAGAAGTTGGGCTGGTTCCAGAACAGACTTTTCTAGGTTTAGAATGAAGCCCAAGGATTCTAGAAGTCTTTGAGTGACCTCTAAGGCTGACTTGATTTGGTTTGAGGACTGGCCCACTAGGAGCCAATTGTCCAGGTATGTGAACAGAAGGATGTCCCGTCTCCTAAGGAATGCCACCACTACTGCAAGACACTTGGTGAACACCCGTGGAGCAGATGTTAGGCTGAAAGGCATAGTTCTGAATTGGTAATGTCCTGAGGGCAACTCGAACCTGAGGTACTTTCTGTGGGAATGTCTGATAGGTATGTGGAAGTAGGCATCTTTGAGATCCAGAAAAGCTAGCCAGTCTCCTGGTCTCAGAGAGGGAAGAATTACTCCACATTTTGAATTTTGGCTTTGCCAAATGTTTGTTCAGGTACCTTAACTTTAAGATGGGACGCCACTCCCCTGTCTTTTTTTGGGTAAGAAAGTATCTGGAATACAGTCCTTTTTCCCTGTGACAAAGTGGTACCTTCTCTACTGTTTGCAGAAGCAGAAGAGAGTAGACTTCTGCCTCTAAGGCCATTGCCTCCCAGGGAGAGGGAGGACTGAAAGACCTTGCTCTCATTTTTGGGAACCTTATGAAACCGAGAACAAGTCCCTGGCTCACTACTTCCAAGACCCATTTGTCTGAAGTAATCGGCTCCCAGACCTGGGAGTAGTGAGCCAGCCTGCCCCCTACTGGGATTGGGGAGGCGACCCTGACTGACACCTCAGGGTGTTTGCTTTGCAGGGGGCTTAGACTGAGTGGATGATGGGGTCCTTGTCACCCCATATCTACCTTTTCCCCTAAAGAACCCCCTCTGCTGAAAAGAAGAGGAGGAGGAGGCCTGTGCTTGATGAAATGCCTGTGAAAAGGCCTGCCCCTAAACTGCTGCCTCTGAGGAGTGGTCTGCTTTTCTTTGGCTGTAGCATGCCTATAGGTGGTCCTGTATTCATCCATCTTTTTCATGTAATTCTCTGTTTGATCCCCAAAGAGAGAATTTCTAGTTACAGGAAAATCCATGGCCTTAGCCTGGGTATCCTGTGAGAGGTTGGTACACCCAAGCCAAGCAAATCTCCTCATGGAGATAGATGTATCCAAGACCCCGGAATGAACATCAGCCGAGTCTACAGCAGCGTGGAATTGCACCTTATATGCCTCAATACCATTTGCAACCTCCTGCTCCAACTCCTTGGCTAGCTGGGAAGGGGCATTCCTAGCCAGTTCCAGAACTGTATCCCACATAGATTTCTGGTACCTGGCTGTATATGCCATGTAGTTTGATTGTCCAAGTTCCAAAGAGGATGCCAAGTACTGTTTTTGTGCCATGGCATCCACTTTCCTGGAATCCTTATCGGGGGGAGGTGTGAGATGCTAGGGGAATATTAGCCTTGTCACAGGCTGCAGCTTGTATTACCCCAACATGGCTGCTGTGATTAGTAAGGAATTCCGTCCCAGGACCCGACAAAGCATACCTCCTATCCATTCTTTTTTCCACAAGAGGAATAAATGTAGGAAACTAAGAATTGTTATGTCTGCTTCCCCAAGGATTTGTGTAAGGGGATACGCACCCTTTTTGACTCTGGTATATCCATCATTTCCAGAAAGGTTCTTCTTGATCCTGTTTGGCCTCTTCCAAAGGAAGCTGAAGAGTCTCAGCCACTTTCTTGCAAAACAAGAAATAGGAAGGGGGACTCAGAAAGCCTGGGAGAAGACTGAGTAGGCCTGTCTGGGGAGATGTCAGGCTCTACTGGCTCAGCTAGGCCTTCACGCTCTTCTTCATACTCTTCATCCTCCTCCCAATCACTCTCATAGTATGTCTCAGGATCTATGTCTGGAGCAGCTGTTTCCGACCGAACCGACTGGCTCTGAACCGGGCAAAGCGACTGCACTATGGAAATCGCTTTCGCTACCTCCTCAGCGGTCGGACCATGGGAAGTTGGATCCGAACCGGCTGACTTTCTATTTCTCTTAGCCAGAACCGATTCCACAGAATTGGCTCTCCATTTGCATGAGGAGGTATCGCCCAGGTCAGTGGATATCTCCTCAGGTTTGGTCACAACCAAACCGGGCTGGCCATCCGCCGGACTTCTTGGCCTCCCTCTCCCTCAGCCTACTCAAACATTTTTCTAGAGTGGCTTTGGGAAAGTTCTTGCAGATCTGACAGTCTTATTTGAGGTGGTCAAACCCCAGATGATACACACACAGACGAGGTGAGGGTCGGCCTTAGCAAAGGCCTCCTTACATTTGGTACAGTGCTGAAACCCAGTGGGCCCAATTTTCTTTTTGGGTTTCTCAGACATGCCTTAAATATCAAAGTCACCCTATACAGCGGTTAAGCCAGGTGACTACCAACTTATCGGTTCCAACCGTGTCACGGGTCGGTTAAAAAAAATCCTAACAATATCAGATTTTTTTTTTAGGAACCGATAAGCACCAGAAAACCACACACAAATATAGCAATACACAAATCAAAACAAGTTTCGGTCTGGAACCGGACCAACCGGCAAAGAACCGAAGTTAAAACAATTTCTAACAAAAACCCACTAAGTAAGTAAGTAAATATTTATTTTTATAAGGCGCCCTTCCAAAGCTCAGGGCACCTTTACAATATCCTTCATACAATATTAAAAACCACAAATATAAATAACATTACTAGTGGGGTACCGCAGGGTTCAGTATTAGGACTGGTCCTCTTCCATGTCTTTATAAGCGACATTGCAGAGGGACTGGAAGGAGAAGTATGTCTCTTTGCAGATGACACAAAGATCTGCAATAGAGTTGATGCACAAGGTGGGGTGGAAAGGATAAGAAGGGACTTGGCAAGGTTAGAGGAATGGTCAAATGTATGGCAGCTTAGACTCAATGCTAAGAAGTGCAAGGTAATGCATCTGGGAAACAAAAACCCAGGGGAAGAGTACACAATGGGGGGTGAGATACTAACAACAACAAAAATGGAAAGGGACCTGGGGGTAGTCATATCAGATGACCTAAAGGTGGGCAAGCAATGTGACAGGGCAGCAAGGAGGGCTGGGGGGATACTGGGATGCATAGGGAGAGGCATCACCAGTAGAAAACAGGAAGTTATTATCCCTCTGTACAGACAGCTGGTCAGACCCCATCTGGAGTACTGCGTGTAGTTCTGGAGACCCAATCTCTGCAAAGACATAGACAGGATGGAAGCTGTCCAGAGGAGGGCAACTAAAATGGTGCAGGGTCTGCACTAGAAGCCATATGAAGAGAGACTTAAGGAGCTTAATATGTATAGCCTCGAGGAAAGGAGGGGGGGCATGACAGAAACTTTCAAGTACCTCAAGGGAATCAACAAAGTCCAAGAGGGTAGCATCTTTCAGAAAAAGAGGTGTGCAAGAACAAGGGGCACAATTTGAAGATAGAGGGTGGCTCAGAGGTAATTTAAGGAAGTATTTTTCACAGAGAGGGTTGTAGATGCATGGAACGGCCTTCCGGAGGAGGTTGTGGAGTCAAAAACAGTGGTGGAATTCAAGCATGCATGGGACAGTCAAAAGGCAATTCTAGGGGGTTGGGGTAGGAAGAAGTAGGCTGCTGGTTAACTAGGATCTGCAGCTTATCCATTAGGTACGGAAATGGGCAGACTGGGTGGGCCAAGCGGTCCTTATCTGCCGTCAAATTCTATGTTTCTATTATATTCAAGACAAAATCTAACTAAAATAACCACTACCTACTACACCACTTACTGGTACAGAGACAGAAGTAAGAATACCGAATTTACAGAAGTAACGGTTGAAATAACTGACCGATTCGAACTTTTACCGAACTGAAGCGCAGGAGGGATCTCCAGAGCGATTTCACAGTTAGGTGGAGTAAGAAATCTGATGGTTACACTTCAGAGTACCACAGACAGAGGTTTGAAAACCAAGCTCGAGCTCAACATTCTATGCCTCTGCATAGAGTTAACCCTTTACTCTCTGGAGCAGTTTAAGTGCTGGGGCTAACTACATATAGTCAGAATACAGCAAGACTTCATGTTGTTTGAATAGGATATTTCCCCCCAAGGAAATGGAGCCAAAAAAGCTTAGGGGGATGGACGGCAGGAAGATAATACCTACTGCAAGAGCCTCTCTCGAAGATCTACTGTTACGGCAATTATTTATTTATTTTTTTTATTTCTTTTGTTAACCGGGTAAACATATGAGCCAAGGCCTTTTTTCATATGCAACCCAAGACTATAAAAATAGTCACAAGATGTTATACAAAAAGATAACTTTTACATTCACTTACTACAGGAATACAAATACATGACATATAAAACAAACAATATAATACAAATTATTTAAAATAGCAGCGACATTGCAAGCTACTCAATAAATGATGCTTCAGTTTCTTTTTGAATAAATTATGACTACTCATAGTTCTCAATTCAATTGGAAGATCATTCCAGTATTTTGGTGCTTGGTTAGAAAAAGCTTGAGCACCCATTTTAGTTTTAGTGACTTTCAAATTTAAACAAGAACGTAACTGTCCTATCTTACTTTGAGAGGGTTCTTGCAGTAGTTATTCACATACAGGACTGAGTCCCAAGCAGTCTGGAACAAGGAAAAGCACTTGGGAGGAGGATAACTATCCATAGCATGGAACCTCCGGCTGAATGGGTCTTATGAAAGAAGACCTTGAAGCACAGCCAACCTGAAGCCTGTTGTACGGCGAGAGGCAATGTCCAAACTGTAGTGTTCTGTAAAGGTATGGACTGAAGTCCAAGTTGCAGCTACACAGATGTCTGCCGCTGACACATTCTTAAAACAAGCTGCAGAGGCAGCTACTCCTCCGGTGGAGTGACCTCTGACTTGACCCGGAAGGGTCTTGTTGTACTTGTCGTAACAGAAAGTGATACAATGAGACAACCATTTTGATATGCATTGCCTGGAAACAGCCTTGCTTTCTCTTTTGTGAGCAAGAGAGACAAAAAGCTGATCAGTTTTTCTGAGATTCTTAGTCAGAGTGGTGTAGTATCTCGGTATTCTGTGAACATCCAAAGTATACAAGAGGTACTCTCCTTGATTGGAGTGTTGCATAAAGAAAGCGGGTAGCTCAATAGATTGATTCAGCATAGATTCAGCCACCACCTAAGGGAGGAACTTAGGGTTGGTGCGTAAAACCACATGTTCCTTGTGGAAAATCAAGTATGGGATTTTGCACATCAAGGCCTGAAGCTTGGAAATGCACTGAGCAGAAGTAATGGCCACTAGGAAGAGTCTTCCAAGAAAAGAACTTTAAATCTGCTGTAGCTGCTTGCTCAAAGGGAGGCAGGGTAAGCTTCTCCAGAATAAAATTCAAGTCCCATGGTGGGCAGGGATGCAGATGGGGGGTCTCAAATGGAGGACCCCTCTGAGGAAAGTCTTAGGGACTTCCAACTGCGCAAACATCCTGTCTCCGAAGGGAATATGGTAGGCTGAGATAGCTGCCATGTGGACTTTCAACGAGGAATGGCTGAGACCCAGGTCAAAGAGGTGACACATGTAGTCCAGGACTTTACTGACTGGGCATGAGAAAGGTTCGAAGTCCTCTGAGCTAGCCAAGACAGAAAATCGTTTCCACTTCATGGCGTAGGTGGACCTGGTGGAAGGCATTCTGGCCTCTACCAAGACGTCCGCTACTAGCGGAGAAACTCCGAAGCGGGCTTTTGCTATGTCTGCAGGAGCCATGCATGTAAATGAAGTGATTTGAGCCCTGGATGAACAAGGGTCCCCTGATCCTGGGTCAGCAATTGTTGCAACAGAGGAAGAGGAAGTGGAGGTTCCTCTGAAAACTGTTGCAGAAGAGAGAACCAAACTTGCCTGGGCCAGAAGGGAGCGATGAGAATCATTCAAGCTCCCTCTGACCTGACTTTGTTCAAGACCCTCTGAATTAAGGGAATAGGAGGGAAGGCATAAACGAATCTGTCCCTCCAAGCGAGAGACAGAGCGTCCTGCCAAAAAATGTCTCGCCCTAGAGCGAGCGAGCGAGCAGAAGGTGGGAAGTTTTGCGTTTTGGGGAGAGACGAAGAGGTCTGAGGTGTTCCCCACCTCTGAAAGATGTCATTTGTGACTTCTTGATCCAATTCCCATTCATGGACGTGGCTGAGGATCGGATGACTTGGTCCATCAGCGTGTTTTCCACTCCCGGAACATGAATCCCAGTCAAATGAAGTTGATGCTGGGTTGCCCAAAGTCAGACTCTCATCGCTTCCTGGCACAGAAGGTAGGAACATGTTCCTCCCTGCTTGTTGAGATACCAGACTATGCACATGTTGTCTGATTGTATGAGGAGATGACTGAGAAGAATAATGGAGTATACAATCTGAAGGGCATAAAGGACTGCTCTCAGTTCGAGCACATTTATGTGCAGGTTTTGCTCGAACTTGGACCAGCTGCCCAGAGTCCTGTGAGACCTTAGATGGGCTCCCCAGCCTTCTTCTGATGCATCTGTCGTCAACGTCTGGGAGGGGGGTTCGATACTGAAGTGAACTCCCAGGCACAGTTTTCTCCTGCACCATCCACCATTGTAAGTCCCTGATCATGGGATCTGAAACTAGCACCTCTTGGTCTAGACTGTCCTGGGTCTGGTCCCTTCGAGACCAAAGCGTCCACAGAGAGATTCTCATATGGAGCCGAGCATGTGAAACCATTAGCCATTAGCCCAAGAAAGCGAAGGACTGACCTGGCTCCAACCCTTCTGCGACTGGACAGAAGACGGGCTTGAGTCTGAAGGGCATCCGCCCTGTTTGGAGGCAAAAAGGTTTTGCCGATGGTCGTGTCCAGAATTGCCCCTATAAATTGGAGGTGTTGGCAAGGGATCAAATAGGACTTTGCCTGGTTGATGGTGATACCCAGGCTGGTGAAAAACTGCAGGGTAAGGGAAAGGGATTGCAGGAGTTCCTCCCTGGACGGAGCTGCCCGGAGCCAATAGTCCAGGTACGGGAAAGTCTGAACTCCCTGGGTATGCAAGTGGGCCACTACCACTGAGAGGCATTTGGTAAAAACTCGGGGGGCCGAGGAAAGACCAAATGGGAGGGCCTTGAATTGGTAGTGGTCCCCCTGAAAGCAAAAACAAAGGAATTTGTGATGGGGAGGGCAAATGGGGATATGCAGATAGGCATCCTGCATGTCCAGAGCACATAGCAACTGTCCCTGCCGAAGAAGCGGTAGACGGCTCTGCAAAGAGAGCATTCTGAAGAGCTTGTACTCCACAAACACGTGCAGGGAGTTGAGATCTAGAATAGGCCTCATATCTCGCATCTTCTTTGGAACTAGGAAGAAATGGAAATAGTAACCTGTCCCCTAAAGATGGGTAGGAACTGGTTCTATCACCGCCTTTGAGAGAAGGGAGGTGATTTCTTCTAGGACCAGAGGAAGATATTGTGGGGAGTAAGATGACTGGGGGGCTGGTCTTCGAGGTGGTTTCTGAAGAAACTATTTAGTGACCTGCTGATATCAATTGGAGCACCCAGGCATCTGACGTTATCCTTTCCCAACCCAGCAGATGGAAGGAGAATCTCTCCCCTACCAGTTCTTCTGGATCCTCCAGAGATAATGGGAGGGAGGGAGGGAGTCAGGAGGTGTGGGGCAGCGCAGCAGCCGAGGCTCCCGTGGCTTTTTTGCTGGGGGGGAGTCTTGGTTGCTGGAGGGGCCCGACGTTTGTTGGTCCGTTTGCCCTGTGGTTTTTGTCTTTGTCGGTTTTGCCTACGAAAAGGACGCTGCTGCCCTTGAGGGGGCCTGTACATAGAGTTGACAGACTTGAGTGCAGTGCCCTTCTCTTGCAGTTCGGTAATGATGTCCTTGACATCACCGAACCCCTGAAGGGGGCATCCTGGATAGCGGATTGCACTTCAGGGAGCAAACCTGACACACGGAGCCAGGCATGATGCCGTAGGCCTACAGTGAAAGTCGAGCTCTTCCAGCTGTGTCCATAGCGTCGTAAGTGGCACAAAGTATGTGCCGACTGGCCAAATGAGCAGAACGGACAAGATCCACCACTTCCTGCTTAGTCTGAGACTAAGGATAGTCTTCTGGTAATCCCCCATATGTGCCACATAATTCAGGGCCCTAATACCCAAGGTAGGAGAGGAATAGATCTTCTTCCCATATTGGTCCAGAAGCTGGGATTCCTTATCAGGCGGAGACGAGCTGAGGTGTTTGGAATTTGTAGAGCGGCCGTGAGCGGCGCTAATGACGACCAAGTCCACCCTGGGGTGTAGGTTAAGTAAATCTACACCCTCAGGAGCCTGATCTAGCCTGTCCGCCTTCCTTGGAAGGGGTCTAACGCAAAAGGTTGTTTCCAAATGGTGCAAACAAGATCCGCGTGAGGCTCTATCCAGGGTGGAATCAACATAGGAATGGTCTTGGACAGATCCAGATGAGCAGAGAGTTTCTTGCGCTGTGGGTCTGGCTCCAGTGATTGCCACTGATGGACTTCCTCGATTTTCCTCAGTAACACCAGAAAGGAGGGATCCTTCAGAGGGGACTATGAAGGGGTCCTTAGACTGGGGCGATCTGGAGTACGTGGCGTCTTCCAGGATCAAGCGTCCCATCTCAGAGTCCGGGTCAGACGTATCTGATGATGATGAGGAAGACTCCTCCCAACGAGGGTGGGGGAATAGCCCCTTTGGGGAGTTCCCTTGGGCGCGTATCCTCCCCTCCTCGGGCGCCAGAGGGCTCTCCTCTGGTGTCGGGAAGGGGGGGAAGGAGTCTCCCATCTCCGACGCAGGGGATCCTGTGCAGGGTCCGGCATCAGCAGACGACTCTCGACCTCCCTAGTGAGCTGAGCCTTGGCCTCAGCCCACCAAGAGGCCAATGTCTCCTTCAGATCCGGGGGCAGCAGGGGAGTGGGCGGTGGAAGTGGAGGGGGATACGGATACTGAGGTTATCTGTAGAAGGAGTATCCATAACCTGACGGTGGGTAGCCAGGCATCGGGTATTGGGGCGTCGAGTACTGCGGTGTCTGATCCTGCGGCGCCAGGTACTGGGGCACCGGAAACTGTGAAGTCGGGTACTGCGGCACCGGATATTGCGGTGCTGGATACCCGGGTGCCAGGGGCTCTGATGGGGCAGAGGGCCCTGGCAGAGGCCCAGCTGGCGGGCCAGGCTGTGGTAATGCTGGCCTGGCAGGCGTTGGGCCCGGCATGGGTACGCCTTCGACAGGGTCCGAAGGACTGGATGGTAAGGGGATGACAGATGGCATCAGCACTGGTGTCAGGGTATCAGGCTACGAAGGAGGGTTCCCAGACGGCAGCGTCTCAATATCCCCTGTGATTGCTGGGGAAGGAGGATTAAAATCCCCGAGGGTCAGCTGAGGAGACACAGGAACCTCAGATGACAACGTGGCATGTTGCGGAGAGCCTACGGCATCGGACTAATCCTTAGGGTCCGGTGCGGACTTCTTGGTCGGGTGCGCGTCGTTGGGACTGGTGTCTGACTTATCGGATTCCCTGCCTGAGGAAGGCCACGCTGTGGATGCGGCCTTGTCGGGCGGAGATTTTGCTGGGCGCCCCCACTGAAGGGGTAAGCAGCTTATCAGCCTTGTCCAGGTGGGCGTCGGTAGGACCGACATCCGACTTGTCAAACCCGCTCTGATCCAAAGGCGCGGTCTTCCGGGAGTAGAGCCTCGCGCTTGCTCCGGAGGCTCCGAGGGCTCAGTGCGAGCCAGGCGGAGGCGATACCTTCTTGGTCACCACCAAGATGGCCGTCGTGGAAACAATCCCCGGAGGGGACGTTACCTTGAGTGCCGCGACTCCGGCTGGAGTCGCGGATGCCGTGGAAGCTGTTTCCCGCTCCCGGTGCTTCTCCTTGTCACGCTTCTTCTTGTTACTTTCGGGGGAAGTGGACGCCTGCCTAAGCTTCTTTAGCTCTTTTTTCAAGAGGCCATTCTTTTCTTTAGGGTATGGGCTTCCAGAGACTGTTGCCTTCTTTTGCAGGTAGTGAAGTTAAAACTTCTGGCAGTGCTGGCACTTCTCCACGGGGTGGTCTGGACCCAGAAAGAAGAGGCACATGGAGTGGCCATCCTTGTGCGGAAGCTGAGAACCACATGAGTCGCACTTATTTTTATGTGATTCAGAGGGCGTCGGGGACGACATACACAGTGAATAGTTAAGAAAACTCAAAAAGACAGAGAAATAGGTCTAAAAGTTTGAAAACTAATGGACCTGCGAAAGACTGACTAGCGTTGATTCTACCGTGAGGAACTTTCACAAGCAGACGGCAGGAAAGAACTGGAAGGCGGGCATGGGGGACCGCCCCTTTATACTGACGTCGTATGATGCCGGTCACCTGATGTGGGGGTGGTCCCCCACCAGATACTGCGAGCTAGAAATTTTTCTGTAGGGTGCCGACGCCTGGCAGATCAGTCCTATATGTGAATACCTACTGCAAGAGCCCTCTCTAAGTAAGATCTACTGTTACACTAAGACATTCCATGGGACTAGCCTTACAGAGAATATTATTCAAGTGTTAGTTTAACAGAATTATTAAATGGGTTACAAGTTTTTAAATTCAAAATTTATTTTTTTAGTATTTGTATGCCCTGACAAGGAGGAATCCACCCTCGAAATATTGGCTTTTTGTACTAATACTGTTACCAGCTTGATGAGAATACTGTAACTGAAGTAAGTCACACAAAGGGAGAGTGAGTCTAATTTCGCCAGATTTGGTTAAGTACCCAAAATGGCTTCAGCCATGGGAAAGCAACCCCTGTGGATTTGTACCCATCCAGAATGTCTGTAAAGGGGTATGTAACCCTTTTTTGGAATAGCTTTAGCGGGACTGAAATGGACTCAAATGTTAAGTAGAGATTTGCACTGAAGGACACTGGGCCATGCTCAGTGGGCAGCTCCTGAATCGATCACTGGTAGAGGAGCAGAGTTTCAGAGAAGGCCATGGACTCGTGGTCAGTGGACCCTGCAACAAAAAAAAAAAGCCTTTGACTGTTTCTCACCAGGGACCACCTGGGTATATTTGCCAGGGATGATCTGCACCAACAACCAGCCTGACAAGTCGGTGACTGAACAAGCCTCCTTAGTCGAAGTATCCACCTTCAGCTGCAGTGGTGGCAGCTCCACCCAAATAGGTGGAGAAGGGCAGGGCACCACTGGAGACTGCCAGGTGACCAGAGGTCCAGAAGGGAGAGCCCTAACTTGCCCTGCGATGGCCAACTATTGCCAGAGGAGCTCCTCATAGCGCCTGTGCAGTTTGAGACGCGCCTCTTCTCCCCCAAGGATGTCAAGGAGCATCGACGGCAATGGAAGCCTTCCAGGTGGTTGTGGTATGCCACATGTCTGCCTATGTTAAGCAGCATGGGTGTGGAAGGCTCAACCGCTGGTGGAGGCTGCCCCTGCTGAAGTACCAGATAGGGACACTAACCGAACCCTGTCCTCTTGAGTGAGGACTGGTCGCACAGGGCCTGCAAGATCAATCCTTCAACCTCATCCAACAACTGCCTACAGGCCCAAGGAAAATCTTCCGTAGCCTGATCAACATGAGTCAAAGTCAACTGGCTCAACAAAGGGGAACTGAAGAGCCCTCGACCTGCCTCACGACCGAAAGGTACAGGAGGACCGCAATCTCTCCTGGTCCCATGACCACATTTGTGTTTGGAACTATAGTGGGCAGGGCTCTCCTCCAGGGACTGAATAGCCAAACACGTGCCCTGGAAGCCAGGAGCAGTGCTGAGATCCAGGAGGTGCCTGCCGCTTCAGCCTCAAGGGCCACAACCTGCTGAGCAGACCCAGCCACAGCGAAGTCCTTCTTGTGGCCCTTAGGGAGGTCCTTCGGATCTCATTGCGAAATCCTACCCAGGGAGATCCGGAGCTTACAGTTTTAAAGGGACCCAGGAAGCATGCTGAGACAAAGGCACACCTAGCCATCTTGTGCTGCCCACCCAGGCAATACATGCAAGAATTGTGCAAGCCTGTGACTGACGTCTTCTGCTGGCACTAAATGCAAAACTTGAACACCAGCTTCCACTGCTCCATCGAAGGTCTTAGAGGGAAGTCAAAGGAACAGAGTAAAGAAATCCCAGTAACTCAAAAACTTGAGCTTAGCTTATAGATATCTGTCAAATCAAACTGTTCCAGTGGAACCTCTAATTGGCCAGGGCACATGATATAAGCAATGAAGCAAGAGTGGATTCCCCAAAAGATATAGAGAAAGCAGAGAAACCACAGCTCAGAATGGCAAGTAAAATGTAATGCCTTTCCTGACCGATGAGATGTCACTTTGTTGCAGTGGTCAGGCTTGATCATAATTCAGCTGAACAATGAGACCAAGAACCCCTCTAATAATTTAAAATAAGTAAAAATACTGGTGTTATTTGAATAAATTGCAGGCTTTCAAGCAGCAGAGAGAGTGTGTGGGTGTGTGTGTGGGGGAGAATGGCCACTGGTACCATAATTGTGTGCTTTTGTTTGGTCACACACAAGGTGCAACCCTATAAATCTTATAAAGATATTGTAAATGTGATGGGTTGAGCTTGCCAAACTCTTTAAACTTAATTGCATGCAGAAGAACTGTGGCCCTCTAACTGGTAAGCTCCCCTGTGAACCTCTAATTGGCCAGGTCACATGATATAAACAATGAAGCCAGAAAATGGATTACCCATAAGATACAGAGAAAGCAGAGGAACCACAGCTCAGAATGGCAAGGTAAAATGTTATGCCTTTCCTGACCGATGAGGTAATCACTTGGTTGCAGTGGTCAGGCTTGATCATAATTCAGCTGAAAGATGAGACCAAGAACTAATTTATTTGGAAAATGTTTCACCAGGAAAGACAACATGAGCTGTAAACAGCTCATTTCCAGAAGCATCCTGGGTGGGGTGGTAACAAGAATTGTAAGAAAAGGCAAACACATAGCAATAACAGAGCAATACAGGTACAATTACTAAAACAAAAGTGTAGTACAATTACACAGCAGAACCGGCCAGGGTAAACAAAACCAGGTTCAGATATAACATACATTGCATTAACCCTAGAGCAGGTGATCCAGTAGGGTAAAGGGTAGAGGATGGATAACACATTTGAAGTGCTAGAAGTAGCAGGCTGAGCACACGATTCGAAGTGCTATTATATACCCAAGGGAAGGCAATTATAAGACAAGTGGGGAAGTGGCCAGGTGAGGGGTAGAAGGTGGGGGGGGTGGAACAGGAAGAGAGAGGGACAGCCAAGATCTAACCCCTTCAGGATGCTGAGAAACCTGCAAGGGAGACAGGATCAGACAAAAAGAGAGGGGAAAGAAAGGGGAGGTAGAGAAGAGAGGGGCAGAGGATCAGGAGGGGAGGAGAGAGAGAGGGAAGTAGATAGGTTGGGGGCTACTTGATTTGAAGGTGGGGGGAATGGAGAGGGGAAGGGAGAAAGCTAATCTATACCCGCTCAGGATGCAGAGAACCCTGCAAGGGGGTCAGGATTAGAAAGTGGGGGGAGGAAGAGGGGTGAAGAGAGGAGCCAGGATCTATACTCCTTCAGGATGACAGAGAGGCCTGCAAGGGGGGGAGGAGACAGGACCAGGCAGAAAAGGAGGAAGAAGAGGGGGACTGGGAGGAGGAGTGGAATGTGGCAGGTGACTGAAGGGGAGGAGAGGGATAAGGAATAGGGAGGCTGGAGAAAATAGGGGTAAACCAGGAATGGAAAAAGGGAACGATCGGCGGGGGACAGCTGTAGGTGTCGAAATAGCACAGTAGGCTGTGGATGGTAATAGAGAGTCGAAATGGCACAGCAGGTTGTGGTAGGGGGTGGGAGGATGGGGTATAATAGGTGGTAGCATGTGAGGAAGTAATTAGAGGAAGGGTTCAGTTAGAAGACAGGAGGTAAGTCAGGGAAAGAGGAGTAGGAGATAGTGCGCAAGGGTGGGGAGGGTTGCGAAGGGGGGCTAGTAACAAGTACAGTTAGGAGAACAGAAGTAAAGTAGGGCTAAAGGAAAATGCACCAGAGTTGGGAGCATTGAAGGGGGCCAAGAACAAGTGCAGTTAGGGGAACAGAAATTATGAAGGGCTAAGGAGATTGAACATGGAGAAGACGAAAGTCTGACAGAGTGTGGCAGTGAGTTCCAAAGCTTTGGGAAAAGGTAAGAGAAAGCTCCCTGGCCTATGGAGGTAGAGTGACAAGGAATAGCTACAGTGTGTGTGTCAGTGGCTCTGAGAGGGGCGCGAGCAGGGCCGGATTGGGGGGGGGGACAAATGGGGCAAATGTCCCAGGCCCCCCGCCATAGACTGGCCCCCCGGCAAAGACTAGTCCAGTAGCTGAAGGCGAGAGAGGCTTTAAGATTTGTTAAATCTGCACTCGCCCCCGAGTCAAAAATCAAGCACCCCCATAGGCACCCTGGCAGATCGCCGATAAAATGCTGTGAAAGAAAAGCGACTGTAGAGGCATTTAAAAAATATAAAGCCCCCCCACCACCACAGATAGGCCCCCCGGCCCGGGGGCAGCTAGAGAGACCTGGCAGGCACGGCTAGTCTAGTCTGTGGACTGCACACACACAACAAAAAATATGGGACCCCTAACTGTTGAGCTTTGCTCTGTGGCGCGGCTGGACTGAGGCCCATTTTGTACTCCCATCTCCTGTTGGGCTGCTGTGCCTATTGAGATTTGTTTTCTTTTCTGTAAATGCAGGCAAGGCTGCAGTTAGGGCCCGGGTTGTTATGGCTACCAAAACAAAGCAAACACCTACCTAGGCTGCTGCCAGGACTTTCCATTTTGTTGAGTATGAGTGACGAGTCCGACCGGACCTGGCTTGGGAGGGGGGGGCACGCAATGTAAGGAGCCTCTAGTCTCTCCGTCCATGCTTGCATCAACTCTTTCATTTTCCCACAGCAGCAGCACCGATTCCGGGAGGATTTGGATGGACTAGAGAGCAGCCGTAGGATAGTCGGACCCGGCCGTTCCGTACTGGGACAGAGACAGTTTGCCATCCGCATGCCCGCACTATACAGAATACACCACTCTAAGAGCTACTAAATGATCGTGCACTCTAAGCTGACTCTGACTGCTGCTAAACTAAAGAGTTTTCAAATGGAGCGCCGAGCAGCAGCAGACAGCTTGAGTGCAGAAAGTGGCTTAGAAAACCAGCCAACCAAAGCTCCAAAAGTGTAATTGGGCCAATCAGAGTAGGGAGGAGATCAGCTTGTGATTGGTTCAGTTAGGAGAACCAATCACAAGTCTGCCTTAAAATGTGCGGTGGGAAAACTAAACAAAGGGCACACTTGGCTACTTTGCCCTATAAATTGGGGCTTTCAGTCCCAGCTCAGCCAGACATCAGAGCTGTCATCATTACCTGAAGACATTCAAACAGGAAGAGGAACTGAAGAAAGAAGGCAGTCCAGAAGGGCATCATCATCTGGAGCTCCAGACCATACCAACGATCAGCAGGACAAACCCTACTTCACCAGCCGACGGAGAGAACCAGGAGCTCAGACACTTTTTGTACCAGAGACCGCCAGTGGAGACACTGTTCCTGAACTTAGAGATCCTTCAGTGACAGTCTGACTCAGTAACAGCACACCATTTGTGTTATATTATCTACAGGAGGAAGCAGCAGAGTTTATTTGAGGTAGGCTCAGGCTGGTGGTGTTCATATAGTTGTTCTATTTATTTATTTTGAAGTAAATGTCATGACAAATTAAGCCAGATTTTTTTTTTGGGGTGGGGGGGTATACTAGTATTTAAGTTTTACAACTATAAAAAGTTTCATGGAAACTGACAGGAGGACACATGTTAACAGGATCATCCAATTATTTGCATATTTGTTAATATATTTATTTTTTCCATGAAAGACATAATTAGCTGGAACAGCTTGCTTCCAGCTGTGTCCATGCTTCAATTATGTACTGGATTATCCTGTTGTATACATCTGCCAACCCCCCCCCCACCCACAAAAAAAAAAAACCTACACAGTGTCAGTCTCTATGAAGGTATTTACAGTTTAACTTTAAAATACTAGTATGACCACAGGACCCGACATATTCTGAGCTCAGGAAATCTGGTCTCAGGAGCTTGTGGATCAGAGCAAAACCACATTTCAACATGGCTGTCAATTGTGCACATTCACTTCTGTGTTTATTTTCCTGGCAGTGCTGGCACTGACTGTTGAATACGGTACATTGGAACTGGAACTGATAGGTACTGTACCAAGCTGTTTTACCTCATCATGCTTACAGTTCCAATGCACCATGATTCGGTTGAATTGGCTTCTGCTGTAATGTTTTTAAGATAATTTCACTGACGTCTGTCTGCCACTGCAGAAAAACATTTGGTTTGCTTGCAGATTGTGTCAAGTACATTACTGTATTATGGTGAGATAATTGATCCTAGTTTGTTCTAAGAAGACAAAGAATTGTGTGTACAACAATCTTTGTTTATTTGTAGTCCTTCTGGTCCATTGGAACTGCACACTTCTGTACAATGAGTACATACAGTAACTTACTGTACTGTCCTTTGGAGAAGGATGCATACATCATAGTAAAGAACTGTTTATTTTTATTTTCTGTTTTTCTTAAAATAAACTTGTGCCCAAATCTAGGTGGGTGGGTGGGAGGATGACAATGCAAGAACTGCCTAAACTGGTAATTTTCATGGTTACAATATAAGCAGTAAGTTACTGTATGTATGCATGGTACAGAACCAGAAGTGTGCAGTTTCAATGTTCATGATAAGGTAGTGTGTCTATGTATGTGTGTCTATGTATGTGTGTGTGTATATATATATATATATATATATATATATATATATATATGTATATGTGTGTGTGTGTGTGTGTATTTTGTTTTTTTTACCAGGAGAGACACTAAGCTGGAAGGTTGTTTCCAGGTGCGACCTGGGAGTACAAGAATGTTAAGTGACTTACTCAGGGTCACCCAGTATGCAAGTGGGGGCTGTGGGATTCAAACCTAGGTCTCCAGGTTTGCAGCTCACAGCCTTAAACCACTGTACTATACTGCCTCTGTAATACAGTTCTGCTGTAAAATTTGCTAAGCCCTCAGCACTGTCTGTTGTTGTAGTAGTAGTAGTAGCTAGTTTTTTCTTCTTCTTATTTCAAAACAGCTGTTAACCAGTTAATATTGACAGGGAAAATAATTACCAGTAGCTGCCAAAAAACTAGACAGCCAGCCTACCAGCCAAGTAAATGTGTGCCTAGGTAAACCAAGAAATCAGGCATGAACAAATGTAGCAAAAAGTACAGAATGTGTCCTCATTAACGAGCCACACACAGAACAGAAGGCAAGTTGGACGTGGAAATACATATCCTTTTGGAATAGGATGTATCACACACTGTTTATTTTTTTTCCTTAAAATAAACTCATGATTACATTTGAGCCCAAATCTGAAAGGACAAAATGCAAGAACTGCATTAGCTGGTCATTTGTATTGCTACAATATAAACACTTGTTATTTCCACATCCAACTTGCCTTCTGTTCTGTAGCTGGTTAATAAGGACATTCGCTGGCTGCATTCGTTCATGCTTGATTTCTTGGTTTACCTAGGCACACATCTACTTGGCTGGCAGCCTAGTTTGTTGGCAGCTACTCGTAATTATATTCCTTGGCAACATTAACAGATTGTTAAGCTGGCTGGCTGGCTAGTTTTTTGGGTAACTACTGGTAGTGGTAGTTATATTCCCAGGCAACAGTAACTGAGTGTTATTTAGAAAATGTTCATGACATAATAAGAAAAAAAAACACTGGCTACTGCTGCGGTGTTGACAGCATAGCAAATTTTACAGCAGAATCTAACTGTATTATGGGCTATTTGTATAAGACTTGTCAAAGGACATTTCCGATGTAAGGTATTGAGCTTTATAGCCCAATACCTTATATCGTCGTGAGCTCACTGCTACCACATTTTGGAGTTTTAGTAAGGAAGGGATCACTGGGGCTGAGCCCACGGCCAGCTGATCCCTTCCAAATTCCTGATGAGCCCGCTCTGTCCCAGCTCTCAGAATTTGTGACATGTGGCCAGGGAGAGCATGGAGCGAGCCCCATGCAAGTCTACGGGGGCTGTTTTAAATATTGTATTTTAGTCATTTTTAAACACTCCTAGAGGAAAAGTAAAGCAGTTGCATAACTAGTAGGGTCCTATGGACTTATATGGGGCTTGCCCCATGCTCTCCCTGGCCACACATCACAAATTCTGAAAGCACAGGGGTGGAGTTGAGGTGGAGCGGACTCATCAGGAAGTTGGAAGGGATTGGCTGGCTGTGGATTTGGCACCAGTTACGATCCCTTCCCCTACTAAAATTACTGACTTCAAAATTCGGTAGCAGTGAGCTCATGCTGCTATAAGGTATTGGGCTATGAAACCCAATACCTTATAGCACACGTCGGAAACTCACTTTAAATATGAGAAGACTATATATGTAGAGTGTGTGTGTGTGTATTCATTGATTCTTCAGAAATAAATTCCCAATTCTTGTAGGAGCCATCCAGCTTGTAGTCTAAGTTATAGCTTATATTTGTTGTGTTAGCCCAGAAACATACACCAGCACTGTGATTTGAGACAGAATATACTTTCATACTAAGATGCCAGCAGAAGAATGCATATTTGGTCTATCTAGTCTGCTTATATTGCAGGGTCAGGAGCTTGAGCTACTGTTTCTGCCCCTCCCACTCTTCCCATCCTCCCTACCCATGATCCTTCCCCCATGCCTATCCCAGCCTCTTTTGAAGCCACTCACTGTGTTAAATTAGATCACCTCACTTCCAGCAGCACATTCAAAGTGTCAGCCACCCTCTCTGTGAAGAAGTGCTTCCTGACGACCTTCCTAATCCTCATACCCTGACTGCCCCCTTGTGTTATGGTTGCCACTCAATTTAAAGAGACCCTTCTTCTCCACCTTATTTTTCCCTTTCAGGTATCTGAAGGTCCCAATCATGTTTTCTCTCCCTCTCCCTCTCTCTCTCTCACCTGTCCTCCAGGGTGTACACGTTCAGTGCCCTCGACCTCTCTAATTTTTGCAACAAGTCTGTTTAGGTCATTTTTCTCGGCTAAGATAATTGCAGTCTGCCTAATCAGTAGAGGTACCAACACAAGTGAGGTTATCAGATTAAAAGACACGGCTGTCTTTATTTTCAGTTTGGCTTTTTTTTAAGGTTATAAGGCAGGGTGAGCGGGTCAAGAAATGCAAACAAACACGTTTTGCTGTCGTGTAACACCAGTATGGTGGGCAGTCAATTTCTCATTCTTTAAAACAAAAAAGGGATGTGAATAAAAAACAAAAAAGGGATATGAATAAAACTACCAGCTGCATCAACAGTCCCTACAGAATGTGAACAATCAAAATGTTTTTTTTTTTTAACACTTTGAGGCTTAAGGGGTTTCAGTGTCCCTTTAAGCAGCTGGTGAGGCAATTGTTTGGAAGACCTAACTAGTGTTTTATCTTCAATAAAGACCCAAACTCACCACAGAGCATCTAGACCCCAGAGCTACCCTGGCCTTCATGTCACATGACAGGTGTGTGTGTGCAATAGAGTGTTGTACCTCAAGATACTTTTTTCTCCTGTGAATAATGGGTGTTTTCTCCCTTATGGTGATTGTTATGGTTAATAAGCTAAAACTATAATAAAATACTCGGTAAATGTTGCACAAAATAAACATTTTTGTATGAAAAGTTGGGTGTTTTACATGGCCACCCGAGCTGAGTGTCCCAGGCCCCCCCTAAGGCTTAACCTGGCCCTGGGCGCTAGGAGGGAGGTGGAGCAAAGAGTAAGGAGAGGTATGAGGGGAGAGTCCCAAACCAGAATTTAGAAGTGAACTTGGTGCAGTGAGAGAGATGCCTGCATTCAAGGGAGGGGAAAGCTAGAGAACGATACAAAGTACAGTGATGTGTGAGGGAAGGGGAATCAAGAGCAAAGCGACAGAAAGCATTTAAGAGAGTATCCAACCTGGTAAGGGAAGACTTGGGAGCAACACTGTAGACTATGTCGCAATAATCAAAAATAGGGAGTATCATTTTCCGAACAAGGTCATGCCTAACCGATAGTGGTAAGGAACTATGGTTCCTGTAAAGGGTGCCGAGCTTGGAGCACAGTTTTTTCAGCATGGTGTCAATATGTAAAGAAAAGTTAAGGTGCTGGTCAAGCCAGACACCCAGGCCAAAGGTCATGGAGGCCATCTTCTTGGCGTTGAAGAGTAGATGCGAGCTTAGCCAGTGTTGAATATTATTAAAGTCAAGCTGTAGTCTGGAAGTCACATCGGAGGGGAACTGGCCAGAGGTGAACAAGACCATGTTGTCAGCATACATATGGACAGATAATGAGGAGCATACTGACGGTAGGTTGTTTAGAGAAACTGAGAATAAGAGTGGGCCAAGTATGGAGCCTTGAGGCACACCAGTAGAGATCGGTAGTGGAGGGGATGTAGTCAGTTATTTTAACAGATTGAGTTCTACCTACCAAGTAGGCTCTGAACCAGCTGCAGGCAGACAGAGACAAGCCAGTTGACGAGACAGTTTCGAGGAGGAGGGAATGGGAGACTGTGTTGAAAGCCTTGGCAAGGTCGACAAAGATAGCAGAAGCAATGTGACTTCTATCCATGGCAGAATGGTAGAGTCAGTGAGTTTAAGTAGGGAAGTGGTTATGGAGTGATTCTTCCGAAAACCAGATTGGAAGGGAATGAAAAAGGAGTTGTTGTCAAGAAAGGAGAAAAGTTGGGAGAGAACAAGGTGTTCTTGAAGTTTAGCCAGGGTGTGTATAAGCGACATGGGGCAGTAATTCCCAGGCGATGAGAGATCACCTCCATTTGGTAGGGTAATTCTCAGGAGATGAGAGATCACCTCCATTTGGTAGGGGAAGAACTGTAGCATGTTTCCAGGCTTCCGGGATAGTCGCAGTGTGGAAAAACAGGTTGAGGAGATCAGCGAGAAGAAGGGAAATAGCAGGAGCAGGGAGAACCCTTCTAACAATCAAAAATAAGTAAAAATACTGGTGTTAATTGAATAAATTGCAGGCATTTAAATGGGGAGGGGGGGTGCGCACTGGTACAGTGCCTTAACTGTGTGCTTTTGTTTGGTCACACTCCAAGTGCACCATTATAAAATCCTATAAAGATATATTGTAAATGTGATGGGTTAAGCTTGCCAAACCCTTCATACTGTTCCAGTGGAACTGCCAGAGTGTGGATAAGAAACCATATCCACGTCCCTAAAAAAAAAGGTTAGTCACTTGTAAAAGTAGTTCTAAGAGTGGTAGATGTTGTTCATCCACAATCTTTGGCATATCCCCTTCCATTTTAAATCCTGCCAGAAGTCTTCAAGCTGGTGGGTAGAATGAGCTCTTATCCCTCTGGGAGGCTCCTTGCCAGCCAACCCATAACACAGACTTATGCACGATGTAATCCATCTTGTGATCGTCCGCTATGCTACAGGTCTGCCAGAAGCGGCTTCAGCGTAGGTGACAAACAGCTGGCGAACGTCTCCCCAAATTTCTGCCGTCCTCTCCTTATAATAGGATAGAGCACGTCTCAGGTCCAAAGTATGGATCCTCTACTCAGTCTCTGAGGTGCAGTTAGGGTAATAATCTGGCAGAGTTAACACCCGGTTAAGGTGAAACTCTAAGGAATTTCGGGTAGGGCGTAGGACAACCTTGTCCCTGTGGAAGACCAGATAAGGGGAGTCCACAAAGTGTCTGGAGCATTGGTTCGAATGGCTTGCCCATGAGCTTTGCAAGTACCAGCAGAAGATCACACAGAGGTGGAGGTTCACGCACCGGAGGGGATATGTGATCCAGGCCTTTGAAAAAGCACCCGACCATTGTCTCCTGCGCCGTCGGCTGACTGGCCCGAGCCCAGTAAGCAGTAAGCAGAGATGGCTGCCACGTGCATCCTAAGGGTCGATGACCGCAGACTCCCTTTGGAGTGGGACCAAAGGTAGTCAAGAATGTTAGCCACAGGATAGAACAAAGGGTCCAGGCCCTTGCCCTGACACCAAATGGAAAACCTTCTCCATTTGAAGGCGTAACATTTCCTGGTCGATTCCTTTCTGGATGCCTCCACCACAGTGAGGACATCCTTGGAAAGCCTGGAACTCTAGCCGCTCAGGTACAAGGCTGTGAGGTGCAAGGATTGAAGGTCCAGATGGTATACCTTCCCCTGATTGAGATTTATCAAGTCTGGGCGATCTGGAAGCCGCTCTGGGAGCCTGCAGCTGAGGAGATCTGAATACCGAACTGGTGCAGCCAGTCTGCGGCTACCAGAATCACCTTCGCCTTGTCCCTTCTCACCTTGAGAAGCATTTTGTGGATCAAGGGAAATGGAGGGAAGGCATAGAGGAGGCCTGGGGTCCATGGCCCTGAGAACACATACCCCTGCAGCGAGCCCTGCTGAGGGGGGTGGGCATAAACAGCCTCAGCTTGGTGTTGTCCCTGGAGGGAAACAGGTCCACCATCAGTTTGCCTCAGTGGGAGAACAGGCTGTAAGCTACCTCTGGAAGGAGAGACCACTCGTGGGATGTCTCGCCTAAGCGGCTGAGAGCATCCGCCAGATGGTTTGAGGCTCCTGCCACATGGATGGCTAGAAGATCTGCCTCCTATTCTTCATGGACGTTTCCCTTTAATACTTACATTTTTTTCAAAAATAACGTCTTTTCTCAGTCACGCTGAGGAGCAGTCTCTGAGGCATCCAACAAGGCAGGCGGAGAATGAAATCTGAGCGTTACAGAACACAACAGTTAGTAGGGCAACAGGTTTGAATGGTGGTAAATTGCCAATAGATTCCACTATTTGCATAAAGTTGCATTCATCTCCAGGGCAGTGCAATCCAGGGGCTGACTGCTAGAGTTAATGATGTTGAAGAATCCCTGGGGTTAGAAATGGTACTTACTAAATCCTAAGCAACAGCCACGGAGGTGACCTGTTCTTCCAGTGGAAAGAAAGATCTAATGTCACAAAGTGCAGCCGGCGGATATACCACCCAAGTGGTGGGAGGAGCTTAGCTTAAAGGCATCTGGCAAATCAGACTGTTCAAGTGGAACTGCCAGAGTGTGGACAGTGAACCATATCCATGTCCCTAGACATGGTACTTACCAGCAGACTGTAAATATGAAAACACCCTCTGAGTTAACAAAAGGATCAGTTAAGATGGAACAATAACATAACTGGAACCAGTACTTAAAAAACAGCTTCTACAGGAAAACTTACTTGCACAGTTCAGCCCAGTTCTTTCAGAGAAGCACTACCCAAGTGCTGGACTGCAAGTCGGAAGACTCAAAAGAGGAGGACAATGTCCAACTTGGAGAAGAAACAATGAGAAGGATGTATGATTGACAGGCACCACCTGAAGTGGCAGTCTAGGCTGAAGATTGTACATTTGTTCTTAACAAATATATAAATTAAAAAGAACTTACTCCCCAGAGATCTACTTTCAGCAGAAATTCTTTTTCACCTTCAAACACGATGTGCGTATCTAGCTGCAGAAAGATTAAAAAAAAAAAAATCACCAAGAAGACATTTTAGTTGGTTTATTAAAATGTTCAAACAAAGACCATGTTGCTGTATCAGAGGAAACAAAACAAAACAAAAAATGTAAACATTTTTACATCATGAACTGTTTATAAAGTCCCCAGGCTATTAAGACGGTACAGAATCAACCCTGGTCACAGGAGTAAAGACAGAAGATGGCCTAGTAGATAACAGAGACAGTCTCCCACTTCTTAGCAGTAGTAGCACTGAAGACTGACCTCCTTCATGTGTACCTGTGAAGGTTTATCATGAAAGCCCTCACTGTGCCACAATTAACAATTTCTGCTGGTTTCTGATGGGTTATTCCAGATACCAACTACTCTCCGTGTAAAGAAATGCTTTTTCTGTTCACCCCTGAATTACTCTCCCACCATCTACTTGCTATGCTCCCTAGCTATTTTAATATGCCATTTCTGTCAATTTCAAGTTACCCATTCAAACAACATGAAGTCTTGCTGTATTCTGACAATTGCAGTTAGCTCCAGCACTTGAACTGCCCTGGAGAGTGAAGGGTTAAAATTCTATGCCAGGCGTAAAACGTTGGGCTCGAGCTTGGTTGAAAACTCTGTCTATGACACTTTGAAACGAAACCGTCAGATTCTTTACTCCGCCTCACTGAACAGTCGCTCTGGAGATTTTCTCCTTCTGCTCGGTTCAAAGTCGGTTAAAGTTGTCGGCTTTAGTCCGCATTAAGTTCCGTTTATTGGTTCGAGACTCTGTCTGTGGTACTGTAAGTACGTAGGATAGTTATTGAGTGGAAATTGTAAAAATGTTTATCAGTTCGGCTGAACCAATCCTTTGGACAGAAATCCTGTGAAAAAGTTTCGTGTGTGGTTACCGGTCTGTATCGGTTTTAAAAAAAAAATGTGAATTGAACGTTTTTTATCAACACGGTGAGAAACTGATAGGGGAGTCTTACCTGGCGGTTGCCTTATAAAGGGTATGTTTTGTTAGGTTGGCCATGTTTGAGAAACCCAAGAAAAAACCTGGGCCCACTGGGTTTCAACACTGCAGTGTGTGGGGGAGGTCTTTGCTAAGGCCGATCCCCACACCACTTGTGTTTACTGTCTGGAGTTTGACCACCTCAATTCAGACTGCCAAATTTGCAAGAATTTCCCCAAGTCTACGTTAGATAAACGGTTAGGTAGACTTGGGGATAAGGAGGCCAAGAAATCCGCTGACCTGGAAGGCCAGCCCTGTTCAGTTCCTACCGAACCAGAAGGAGTGCCCTCTGACCAGGGCGATGCTTCTTCGGGCAAGAGGAGAGCCGATCCTGAGGGCTCAGTTCCTACAAAGAGAAAGCACAAGGATAAATCTGCCAGTTCGGATCCAGAACTTCATGTTCCAACCACTGAAGAGACAGCCAGAGCGATTCGTATTGTTGAATCGCTTCGCCCGGTTCCGACTGATCCGGCGCCTTCTGGCAGGGGTTCGGTTCGGTCGGTTCCCCCGGTTCAGGATTATTCCCCTGAAGATTTTTATGAACCAGAGTTTGATGAGGAGGGGGATTTTGAAGAGGATGATTATGACGGTGAAAGTCTGGATGTGCCTGTGGAACCGGACATCTTCCCAGACAGACCTTTTGGTGTTTCCCCTCCTATGCTTTCTGAGTCCCCGCCCCAATTTCTGTTTTACAGAAAAGTGGCTCAAACCCTCCAGCTTCCTATTGAGGAGGCTGTGGAGGATCAGGAGGAGGAGCCTGATTTTGTTGAGATGATGGACATCCCAGAGTCTAAGAGACTGTCTATTCCCCTCCATAAGTCCTTTGGGAAATGGACACAAAAAATTCTGAGGTCTCCTAACTCTGTACCTCCTGTTGACAAAAGAATGGACAAGAGGTACACCTTGTCAGGCTCAGATACGGAGTTTCTTTATCAGCAATGCAGCCATGTTGGGGTAGTGCAGGCTGCAGCCTGTGACAAGGCAAACATTCCCTTGGCTTCACACCCACCAGACAAAGACTCCAGGAAGAAAGATGCCATGGCAAAGAAGCAGTACTTGGCATCATCTTTTGGACTCAAGCAGGCTAACTATATGGCCTATACAGCCAGGTACCAGAAGTCCAGGAGGGACACTGTACTGGCTAAACAGGCTTCCCCCCAGCAACCCAAGGAGCTGGAGGGGGTGGCTGCTGATGGGATTGAGGCATCAAAGGTGCAATTTCATGCTGCTGTGGACTCCAATGATGTGTCATCAAGAATCATGGCTACATCTGTGGCTCTTCAGAGAATGGCTTGGCTCAGATGTACTAGTCTTTCGCAGGATACCCAGGCTAAGGCCAGGGATTTTCCTGTGGTGGGTAAATACAGGTTACTCACCTGTAACAGGAGTTCTAGGAGTGGTATATGTTGTTCATCCATACTTACTGGCAGATTCCTTGCTGCTTTAAATCTTGCTGGAAGGTCTTCAAGCTGGCTTCTCCCACCCACTCGGGTGGTAAAACTCTCTCGGTTCTGCCCCATGGACGCCAGATCTAGCCGCTGGAAGCCAGGTTGCGCCTCGGCCGGGAGGTTACATGCTAGGTGGATGAACAACATACCACCCCTAGAACTCCCAGCAGGTGAGTAACCTGTATTTCTAGGGAAGTGGATATGTTGTTCAATCCACACTTACTGGCAGACTCCTAGCAGTTCTCCGGGAGGAGGGAGGCAAGGCGCGTACCCCCTACTTGGGAAATAAGGACTGGAGAACCGAGGTCCCAAACCAAGCATCCCAGCGTGACTCAAGGTTGATGTGGTAGTGGGTAATGAAGGTGTGTGCTGACTTCCAGGTAGCAGAGCTGCAGATTTCGTGGATAGGGACATCCCTGGAAGCAGCCACTGAAGCAGCGGTATGGCAGGTAGAATGAGCTCTTATCCCTTTAGGAGGCTCCATGCCCGCCAACCTATAGCACAGACCAATGCAGGAGGTGACCCACCTGCCTATCGTCTGCTTGGCTGCAGGTCTGCCAGGTGTGGCTTCAGCGTATGTGACAAACAGCTGGCAAACCTCTCCCCGAACTTCAGCCGTCTGCTCCTTGTAATAAGAGAACGCTCTTCTAGGGTCCAAAGTATGGAGCCTATATTCGGCCTCCGAGGTGTGATTGGGGTAGAACACCTGGTTAAGGTGAAACTCCAACACCACCTTCGGAAGGAATTTCAGGTGGGGGTGCAGAACAACCTTGTCCCTGTGGAAGACAAGCTAAGGAGACATGCTGGAAAGCGCCTGGAGCTCTCCCAGCCTTCTGGCTGATGTGATAGCCACCAAGAATGCGGTCTTCCATGACAGGTGAGGTCACACCTGTGCATCGGTTCGAATGGCTGGCCCATGAGCTTAGCCAATACCAGAAGTAGATCCCACGGAGGTGGATGCTCTCGCACCGGAAGGGATATGTGATCAAGGCCTTTGAAAAAGCGCCCGACCACCTTCTCCTGCGCCACTGACTGCTTCCCGGCCCTCGCCTGGTAAGCAGAGATGGCCGCCAAGTGCACCTTAAGGGTCGTCAACCGAAGCCCTAGCCGAGAAAGGGACCACAGGTAGTCCAGAATGCTAGCCAAGAACAGGAGGAAGGGTCCAACCCCTTATCCTGACACCAAATGGAGACTCTCTTCCATCTGAAGGCATAGCATTTTCTGGTCGACTCCTTACAGGATGCCTCAACAACATTGAGGACCTCGTCGGAAAGACCCAAGGCCTGGAACTCTAGCCGTTCAGGAACAAGGCCGTCAGGTGCAGGGATTGAAGGTCCGGGTGGAGTACCTTCCACTTGTTGACTGAGATCAGGTCCAGGTGGGCTGGAAGCTGCCTTGGGAGCCTGGAGCTGAGGCTGAGGAGATCTGGATACCAGAACTGACAGGGCCAGTCTGGGGCTACCAGAATCACCTGTGCCTTGTCCCTCTTCACCTTGAGAAGCACCTTGTGGATCAAGGGGAATGGAGGGAAGGCGTAGAAGAGGCCCGGGGTCCACGGCCTCGGGAAGGCATCCCCGGCAGCGATCCCTGCTGAGGGGGGCCGGCATGGAAAAGCCTCAATTTCGCATTCACCCTGGAGGCAAACAGGTCCACATGAGGAGTGCCCCAGTGGGAGAACAGATCTTGTACAGCCTCCGGCAGGAGAGACCACTCGTGAGATGCAGCACCTATCTTGCTTAGGGCATCGTCCAGAGTGTTGGAGGCTCCTGTCACATGGATGGCTAGGAGATTTGCCTCCAGTCTGCTCACGAGAGACCAAGTATGGAGAGCCTCCTTGCACAGAGGCAAGGAGCGCGTCCTGCCCTGACCGTTTAGGTAGTACATGGTCGTGATGTTGTCCGTCTGGACCTGGACCACTTGACCCTGTATAAATGGAGCGAAGGCGGTGAGGGCTAGTTGGACCGGTCAAAGCTCCAGCAGGTTGATGTGGCATCGAGACTCCTGAGGGGATCAGAAGCCGTGTGCTCTGAGCTCCCCCAGATGGGCACCCCAACCCATCAGAGAGGCATCGGTCGTCAGAGTGACGTTGGCTCTGGGTGGACAAAAGGGATACCCTCCTGCAGATGAGCTGGAACGAGCCACCACTGGAGGCCGTTCCACATCTCCTGGGTCACTGTCACTGGCTGGTCCAGAGGACCAGAGCGCTATGACCATTGGCGGGCCAGCCCCCACTGCAGTGGATGCATGTGCCAGCGGGCCCAACGGACCAGACTGGTGCAGGCTGCCATGAGGTGCAGGAAGTCCTGGGCAGGCCACAATTGACCAACCAGAAATGACTGGGCAAAGGAGGAAAGAACCTTGGCCCTGTCCACCGGGAGCCATGCTCTGCAAGTCGAGCTCTGCCCCGATGAACTGAATCACCTGCGCTGGCATGAGTTCTGATTCGGCCTCGTTGGTGAGGAGGCTAATCTGAGAGCAGAGCTGGAAGGCCAGATCCCTGGACCGCTCCACCTCCAACTTGGAGAGGGCTGCAATCAACCAGTTATCCAGGTAAGGGTACACCTGGACCCTTTGGCGCTGCAGGAATGCTGTCACCACTGCCATGCATTTGAAGACCCTGGGAGCTGGAGAGAGGCCAAAGGTCATGGCCCAGAACTCGTAAAGGGATCCCTCTGCTCTGAAACGGAGGAATCGCTGGTGAGACGGACTGATTGGGACGCGATAAAACGCGTCCTGGAGATCCAGAGAACAGAACCACACGCCTTGTTCCAAGGATGGAATGATCTGAGCCAGAGTGATCATCCTGAAGGTTTGAGACCTTAGGAACTTGTTCAGGTCATGTAGGTCTAGGTGGGGAGCCAGCCCCCTGTCTGTTTTGGGACCAGGAAGTACCTGGACACAAATCCTGGGTCTGGTGGAGGATCCGCCACCTCCCTGATCACCTCCTTCTGGAGGAGCAGGACAATGTTGGCTCGATGAGCCGACAGAGAGGCTGTGGAACCCGTAGCCCCCCGTGGGGCGACTGCTCGATAGGGTGGGGACTGCTCGAATTCCAGAGGCAGATCCTTTCCTACCACTTCCAGCACCCTGCGGTCCATGGTAATATCAGACCAGGCGGAAAGGAAGTGGCGGAGCCATCCACCCACAGGGGGGAACCCGGGGAGGAGTGACGAGGTTGGGGGCGACACCCTCAACCCATCACTGGGCAGGCTTGGAGGAAGGGCCGGCCAATGAGCCACCTGGGCCTTTCCCTCCCGGCTTCCTGCTGGAGGAAGCAGCAGGCTTAGCTTTGGGGTGCCAAGTGCAAGCCTGCTGGCCCTGATGCTGGTGTTGCTGGGCCGACATGCCGCAGGGGCTGAAGGATGAAAGGGCTTACGCTGCTGCTGGCGGCCTTTGTCCTTCTGGGCAGATGTGACAGAGTCCAAGGTGGCGCTGGACTTCTCGATCCATTGCAGATGACCCTCCACCCTAGGACCGAATGTCAGTACCCAAGAAGGGACGCCTGCCAGCTTGGTGCTGGGCATCCGCTGTAGGTGTGACATCCGCAGCTGCCTGTATGCATGGCCACCGCGGGTTGCTACTGACTGGGCAAACAAGTCAGCGATGTCCAAGGAAGTTTGGAGCTGCTGTTTGGCCACTGCTCTTCCCTGATCCCGCACCTGCTTGACTGTCGTCTGAAGGTCAGCCAGGAGATGAGGAATCACCTTATCCAGGGAGCCCAAAAGGGCGTGTGAAAAGTGTGCCATCAGCACGGCCAAGCTGGCCTGATGAAGGCCTAGAGAGGAAGCAGCACAGACTTTCCGCCCAGAGTAGTCCAGTTTCTTGGACTCCTTATCGGGTGGCTTGTCCACATCCCAAGCGTTCCCAGAAAGCCAGAAAACGCTGTCAGTTGCTAACCCCTCTGCGGAGGGGTGCTCCGAGAAACCGGAGAGTGAACCAGTGGAAACAGCATACTTTCGAGCCATCCTAGCCAAAGGTGCTGGACAAGAAGCTGGCGCTGCCATAGCTCCAGGGCCGGGACAACAATGGCTTTGGTCACCGGGAAGGCCTCCATGGGGGAATCCCCTTGGTCCAGTATCTCTGTGAGGGGATACTTGGCCCGTTTTGAAACAGGTTCGAGCTTCACATCAGTGGACTCTGAGATGAGCCGAAGCATTCCAAGGAACGAGGATGGGCTCTCGTCCACTGACTGACCCCCAGTGGACTCCAGGTCAAGCGGCCTGGAGAACAAGGAGTCGTTGTCGTCAGACTCCAACGAGTCTGCGAACAGCTGCCAAGTGCCTGAGCCACCCTCCACCTGCTGAAGTCGATCGGGAGTGAGGGTGACCGACAACTGGTGGGGCAAGCCCTGACCCGACCGAGAATCCTTGGTCAGGGCCCCAGATTTAGGTTGTGGAGGCGGGGGTTCCACCACAATGGGTGGCGAATCCAGTTTTGGCGGAACAACCGGTGACGGCTTCGGCTCCTCGACTACCATGAGGGGCTGTTTCCGCCACTCCGGTGACAGCCACTTAATGGCCGGGGAAGGCGACGGAGTCAGCTTATTCATGGACAAAAGGAGCTGCTGCCACATTAGGTCCTCGCAGCCCCAACGCAATTTGCACCGGAGCCTATCCTCCGAAGAGGACGACGACGAGGATGAGCGGTGCTGCCGCTTTCCATGGTGCCGAGACCGCCGATGTCAGTGGGATCGGCTGGACCTGGAAGAGGTCCGAGACCGAGACCTTTGGGGATTCCGAGGGTGGGTCTGGGATGGGGCGGGTGAAACCTGCTCATCCCTCGGTTCAGGGACCTTAACTGGGGACTCCGGCACAGGAGGCACAGGCAAATCCTCGGTTTCCACCAGGGGAACCGGTGAAGAAGGGTTGTCGGCTTCTCCAGTCGACAGACTGTCCGACAGGTCGAGAAGAATCTCGACCACATCAATGGGTGTCTCGGCTGGCTGACCTGACAGGGACACCGTGAAGCCAGCGGCCTTAGCCGCAACCTCGACTGAAGCCGAGTGTCGATTATCTAGGGGAAGGGGACCTCCCGCCTCCCATGAATGTCAACAGTGGACTTACCCCTAGAGTCCTTCTTTTTGGACCAAGAGGAAATGTCCCAAAGGCCCTTCTCCCTTAGAGGAGAGGGATTAACAAAGCTCCTTGAACGAAGCCGTGTAGGAGCCCAAGGAGAGCGGGATAAATGCTGCAACCGAGGATGATGATGCTGTGTCCTGGGCCTCCTCCTCTTCGAGGGTGATCATCTGTTCGAGCTGTTCAGCTGAGCCCGCAGCCGTGGACACCGCCCAATGGGCCTCCTTCAACTTGACCGGAGGATAACGTTTCTCGGGGCGCCCAAGTTGTAATCTTGCAGTGCGATCCTCTAAGACTGTAGCCGAAAAGGACTCGCACAAGTCGCAGACCTGCGAATCGTGGCCAAACCCCAGGCAGTAAATGCACATGGAGTGCGGATCGGTCTGGGACATCTGCTGCCCACAGGGGCACTGACAAAATCCAGAGTCAATTTTTCCATTGTAGCCGCGAGGGAAGATAAAGACTGAAGTCTTGTAAATTTTAAAATTAGTTTCGGGTTAACTGAAGAGTTTGAATCCAGGCCTAAAACGCAGAGCGCAAAGGAAGGAACCTGAGCTTCCAAGTGGTAAGGAAGATCTGGCGTCATGGGGCGGAGCCGAGAGTTTTACTACCTGGGTGGGTGGGAGAAGCCAGCTTGAAGACCTTGCGGCAAGGAACTTGCCAGTAAGTGTGGATTGAACAACATATCCACGTCCCTAGAATTCTCTGTTTGGGGAGCAGACAGAGAATTACATGAAGAAAATGGATGAGTACAGGACCACTTACAGGAGTGCCCAGGCCAAGGAGAGGCAGGCAACTCCTCAAAGGCAGCAAGCTAGGGGCAGGGGTAGGCCTTTTCACAGGCCTTTCTACCAAGCACAGGCCTCCCCTTCCTTTTCTCAGAGGGGGTTCTTCAGAGGGAGGGGCAGAAGGGGGATGCCTGCCAAGCAGACACCCTGATGTGTCAGCCCGGGTCGACTCTCCCATTCCAGTAGGAGGCAGGCTGGCTTACTTTGTCTTGGACTGGATGTCTGTTACCTCAGACAAGTGGGTCCTGGAGGTTGTAAGCCTGGGGCTGGTTCTCAGTTTCAAAAATGTTCCGAAACTGAGATGCAGATCCTTCCCACCTGCAAATACATCAGAAACCCTTGCTCTAGAGGCAGAGGTTGCCACTTTACTGGTCTTAAGAGCCAAAGAGGGAGTTCCTACCCCATACAGGAGCAAAGGTCTGTACTCCAGATACTTCCTTACCCCAAAAAAAGACAGAGGAGTGGTGACCTATCCTAGATCTAAGATACCTAAACAAGCACCTGCTAAAGCCAAAATTCAAAATGGTGACTCTGGGAACAATTTTCTCTCTCTCTGAGGCCAGGAGACTGACTGCCTCCTGACATCAAGTGATCCTATTTTCACATTCCCATCAGGTGCTCCCCACAGAAAGTACCGGTGAATTGCCCTCAGGCCATTACCAGTTCAAAGCAATGCCCTTTGGCCTAACTTCAGCTCCAAGGGTGTTTACAAAGTGCCTAGCAGTAGTGGTGGCCTTTTTAAGAAGGAAAAGGATTTCTGTCTTTCCATACCTGGACGATTGGCTCCTTGTGGGCTAGTCCCCAGACCAAGTCAAGTCAGATCTGCAGGTTACCCAGCAAGTTCTCACTTCCCTGGGGTTCCTTCTAAATCTTCCCAAGTCAGTTCTCGAGTCAGTACGGCTTCTCACTTTTACAGGAGCAGAGTTGGACACGCCCAAGGAAAGAGCTTTCCTTCCTTTGGAAAGGGCAAAAGCCATCTCTCAGCTGGCCTCTTCCTTCCTCCCTCTGGTTTCTCGACCAGCAAGGCATTTTCTTCAGCTTTTGGGCCACATGGCAGCTTCCATGGCAGTGGTCCAAGAGGCCAGGTTTCAGATGAGGGACATTCAGTTCCATCTGAGGACCTTTTGGTCACAAAGGAAAGATCCTCTTACCAAGCTAGTTCCTGTTACTCAGACCTTAATTCAGGCCTTTCGGTGGTGGCAGGACCTGGACAATCTGAGGCAAGGTGTTCCATTTGTCACTCAGATTCACTCTGTGGTTCTTACCACAGATGCTTCCCTTTTGGGGTGGGGAGCCCATCTGGGGGCTCTCACGGCCCAAGGACTGTGGCCCCCTCAGGAACCCCTTCTTCATATCAACCTCCGGGAGCTCAGGGCAGTACTTCCTACCCTACAAGCTTTCTCTCAGTCAGTACAGAACAAGGTGGTTCAGGTCAGGACGGACAACATTACCACCATGTGGTACATCAACAAGCAGGAAGGCACTCAGTCCATGGCCTTGTGCACGGAAGCCATGAAAATATGGTCCCTGGCTTATTCCCTACAGATCTCTCTGGTAGTAGTCCACCTCCCAAGGAAAGGACAATGTGATAGCAGATGCATTGAGCAGGATTTCCCAGGGCCATCACAAATGGTCTCTGGATCCTTCCGTGTTGAATGTGATTTTCTCAAGGTGGGGCACTCCAGAGATAGATCTCTGTGCAAACCCAGACAATCACAAACTTCCTCTGTTTTGTTGCAGACCCCCAGTCTTGGGCTCAGTTCCTCTGGATGCTCTGATTTTGAACTGGGAAGGGAAATTTCTTTATGCCTTCCCTCTACTGTTCAAGGTTCTAGTCAAGGTAAGGTCACAACCTTGCAAAGTGATTCTGATTGCTCCAGACTGGGTTAGGCAGCCTTGGTACCCCCTGTTGCTGTCCCTAGCAGTCCATCTTCCCCTATCTCTTCCCAGGAATCACAACCTGTTAACCTCCTCTCAGGGGAGGATTTGGTACCCCAGTCTCCGGTCACTCAATCTCAAGGCATGGCTCTTGAAGAGTTAAGAGTATGCAGGCTTGCATCTGTCCCAAGGGGTTCTGGATATTCTTAAAGCTTCTTGAAAGCCTGCCACAAGAAAAAACTTACAACTCCAAATGGAAAAGGTTCAGCATTTGGTGTTCCAAGAAGCATATATCCCCAGACATTGCTGAGTTGTCTACAGTTCTGGATTATATGGTTCACCTTAATGGACTAGGCCTCAAACCAGCTACTCTCAAAGTTCATTTGTCAGCTGTTTCTGCTTTCCTGTCAGTGGAGAAGCCTTCCTCTCTGTCATCTCACCCTGTATTCTGTAAATTTTTCAAATGATTGCTTCATACCAATCCCCATTTTAGGGATCCTGCTCCTGCCTGGAATCTGAATATTTGCATTGCTCAGCTTATGCAGCCCCCCTTTGAGCCTATGTCCTCAGCAGAGCTCAAGTACTTGCCTTGGAAAACTTTGTTTTTGGTTGTTGCTACTTCTGCCATACGTATCAGTGAATTGCAAGCCCTGTCGAGATAAGGTGGTCCTTAGAACCAATAGAAGGTTCTTACCCAAAATAGTTTCTGATTTCCACTTAAACCAATCTATGTCCCTTCCTGTGTTCTTCACTGATCTTACCTCCTCAGGAGAGCGGAGGCTACACAGTTTAGATGTTAAAAGGGCCCTTAGTTACTGCATAGAACGTACAAAAGGTCAGGGGTTTGACTCCCTCCAGTTGTTCCTCACTTTTGGGGAAATAGGTAAGGGCAAACCTGCCACCAAGAGAACCATTGCTAGGTGGATTGTGTCCTGTATCCAATTCTGCTATGAGAAACTCGGAAAAACTTCACCTTCAGGCCTGAGGGTTCATTCCACTAGAGGTACAGCTGCATCTCTGGCTGCAGCCAGGGATATTCCGTTGTTAGAAATTTGCCAAGCAGCCACCTGGAAAACAGTTCATACCTTCACCAAGCATTACTTTCTGGATATCCAGGCTAGGAGTGATGCTAGGTTTGGCACAGCAGTACTTCAGAGCCTATTCCCAAAGTAGGTTCTGTCCCTTCTCCTTGGAGGCACTGCTTGGTAGTCTTCAACAGTCAGAATACAGCAAGACTTCATGTTGTTCAAAGAAAAGAAATTACTCACTTTAGTAACTGTGTTTCTTCTAATGGAGTCTTGCTGTATTTTGACCTCCCTCCCTGCCTCCCCTCTCAGAACCTGTTTTGGGAAGTGGGTTGGCAGGTGCAGTGTTGCACCCCAGGGGTGTCTTCACCCCACTTTCTGTTGTGTTGGGTGCCTTGTGTTTAATTAGCTAAGAGTTTTTTTTTATTTCTTATTGCTTTGTTTTTGGTCTTTGGGTTTCCTGACTTGAGTCTTTTAGGAATCCAAAGTCTTTGTTGCCAGTTGGCTAGTAGGAATTTTACAATTTCCACATTATATAGTCAGTGAGTTTTAGCTTGTAAGAATCTGACGGTTTGGTTTCAAAGTGTCACAGACAGAGTTTTCAACTGAGCTCGAGCCCAATGTTATATGCCTGGCATAGAATTTTAACCCTTCACTCTCTGGGGCAGTTCAAGTGCTGGAGCTAACTGCAATTGTCAGAATACAGCAAGACTCCATTAGAAGAAACACAATTACTAAAGGTGAGTAATTTTTTCTTATTGCTGCATTATTTACAAGCTTATTCACCTGGATCATCACCTTATCCTCCCTTTCTAAGGCTAAACAAGTTTAGTTAACCTCTCTTTATAGGCCAGTCCCTCATGACTGCACACTGATCTGGTTGCTTGTCTTTGCATTCTCTCAATTGATGCAACAACCTTCCCGTAGTGCAGTGCCCAAAACTGACAGCAGTTCTCTAAATGGGGTCTCACCAGCAGTGGGACTACAACCTCTCACACCCTACTTACTAGTTTTTTTTTTTAATACCCTGTTATTGGATAACATTTGTTAAGCTACTTGTTCATACTAGCCTTTATACTTATATAAGCAATAAACCACAACAGGGTGTCGGTGATGCTTGGTTTACCCACGCCTGGCGTGGGTCGGTCATAAGGCCATAGGCCAAATAACCAAACCATCCAGACATGGGTAAATCCCAGCATCACCCACTCGCTGGAGTGGTTTACTGCAATTATACCATGTCTCCCTCCCCTTTTTTTTAATACCAAAAAATAAACATAAATTTTTTTGAGGAGGGTTCAATTTATTTTTTGTGTATTTGTTACTCTACCAGAACAAATAGTCCTTTACTTACTGGTTACTAGTAGTAGCAGCAGCAGGTTTCTTACACACACACAAAGCTTTTTTCTCCTTTCAATTTGTACATGGGGAGCGATCTGCGATTGTTTGGCATGCAAGTAAACGGTGGACTAAATGGAGCAGGCATTTAGGACTAAATGGAGCTGAGAGCTGGACGGGCCGTTCGCTGCTGCGAGTGAGAGATGCCTGTTATTAAATTATTTATTTCTTAAAATGCAAACGGTATGAGGGTATACATTAGAGCACCGTTGTAGCAGCTCTTTAAGTGTGGTCTGCTACAAGAAAAAAAATATTTACCATAGTAATCGTTTCTTCCCAGTGATACTCAGGTATTCAGAACTTTCTGCAGTGCCCTTTTAAGGCAGAACTACCTGGAGAGGATAGAACACATGCAAATGATGGAAATCTTTGCACGTGACAACTATTCAAATGCTGCCTTGAACTAACTGCCTTAGTTCTAAAACCTCACAGATTTGCTGGACGCCTGGAAAGGCAGGCCCCAAAGAACTATGAATACTGAATAGTATTAATAATCAGTAATGATAATAGTTATTTTATTTTATTTATTTCCATCTAGGATTACAATACCTTTGAGCCGAGGCTCTTTTACAAAGGTTCCACGTCAGCGTGTGCAAGTCATCATTTTTAGTTACAAACATATAGTCATTGACTTACAGACATGTAATAACCAGTACAAAGACTTGAGCTATGAGCAAGACAAGGGAAGGAGGGTGGGGGTGAGAGTGAGGGTAGGAGATCGGGAGGAGGTGCAGGGGTAGGGGAGTACGAGGGAGGTGGTTGGGGGCGGGGCAGGAGTGGAGATACGGGGTGTGGGTGAGGGCGGGAGACAGTGCAGCCAAGGGGCCTTGTCAAGGGAACATGACATGTAAGGTGCTAGGGGTGCAAAGACTGATTGTAAGTGCTGGGTGCTGGGGCATGTGCAGCTGAAACGGTGGAAATGTTAAGATGGGCAATTGCAGGGTACAAGCAGTGAGAGGTGCAGCTTGGACTTGAAGAGGCCGAGTGTTGGAGCGGTCGCTATGTCGCTGCCAAGAGAGTTGAGCCAGTTGGATGTCAGATAGGCGAATGATCTTTGTCCTTGGATCATGTGACATCGTGGGATATGCAGTAGATGGGAATTGGATCTCCTTGTAGTGATGTTCCTATGTCTAGGCTTAAGGAGGGCACAGACACCTGGTGGGGCAAGCCACATTATAATTTTCTTGGCCGTGATGCAGGTTTAGTATTTTATACGTTTGTCCAGTTGAAGCCATCCAGACTGGGAATAAAGGTCACATGTGTGGGTACGGCGATGTGAGCCAGTGATGAGCTAAACTCATAACCCCTTAAATAAACCCTCCAACTTGAGGGGAAAGCACACATACCCCCAAAAATGTCAGTCACCTGAAAGAAGGGGGAAAACACATGAACCTTGTTTACCAAAATTGTGCCAGAAAGTGGCATATATACCCCTGAGGGCACAGTATGCAGGAGTGCAGAGGCTAAAGGTTCTAGAAGGGGAGGCAGGATGGGAAGTTATGAATACCTGTGTATCACTGGGAAGAAACAAGATTACTATGGCAAGTAATTTTTTTCTTCTACCCCCAGTAATACTCTGGTATTCCTAACTTTCTGCAGACTACAAAGCAGTACCTTTGGAGGTGGGCACAGAACCTTATTTTGGAAACAGACATTGCAGAACTGCTGTGCCAAACCTAGCATCACCACTGGACTGCATATCCAGGTTGTAGTGCTTCATAAAGGTGTGTACTGTTTTCCAGGTAGCTGCCTTACAGATGTCAACTAGTGGAACATCTCTAGCAGCTGCTAAGGTAGCAGCTGTCCCTCTTGTGGAGTGGGTCTTCGATCCTGTTGGAGGCTCCCTTCCAGCTTTAGTTTAACAGAACTGGATACACTGGACTATCTATTGAGAAATGGACCTTTTCAATGCTGGGTTATCCATTCCCACATCCCCATAAGTCAGGAACAGACGTTTCCTGTCCTGCCTATGGCTCTTAGTGGCTGTCATGTAGTAGCTAAGAGCTCTCTTGACATCCAGACTGTGAAGTCTTCTTTCACCAGAGGTGGAGTGCTCAGTAAAAAAAGACAGGTAGGGTAATGGATTGGTTAAGGCAGAAATTAGAAATCACCTTAGGGAGAAATTTCCTGTTTGAAACCCTTATCCCTGTGGAATGAAATGTAGTCCCGTTCAATGCAGAGAGCCTGAAGCTTACTGATTCTTCTTGCAGAAGTCATTGCCACTAGGAAGACTGTTTTCCATGTGACATACTTTAGATGAGCTGAGGACATGGGCTCAAAAGGAGGTCCCATGAGCTTAGCTATGCACACACTCAGGTCTCATGCTGGCACTGGTTCCCTATGAGGGGATGCGGATGGGCCAAGCCCTTGAAGAACCTCCTAAAGATAGGGTCTGAAGCTGTTGTCACATTTCTCCCAGCAGAAATGTAAGCAGATGCTGCAGCCAGGTGAACCTCAAGGGTGCTGGGCTGCAGTCCCAGGGAATGTAAATGAGAGAGGTAATCAAGAACAGCTGGAACCCCAGCCTGTGTTGGTACCAATTCTCTGGCTGAGCACCAGACAGAAAACCTTTTCCATTTTGAAGCATAGGTTTCCTTAGTGGAAGGCTTCCTGTAACCTCTCAGGATGTCTAAGACAGCTTCAGAGAGGTGTAGACCTGCATATTCTAGGTCTTCAAGAGCCAAGCTTTGAGATTGAGAGACCTGAGATTCGGATACAGGAGTCTCCCTTGGTTGGAGGTTAACAGGTTGTGCCTCTGAGGGAGATGCATTGGCTCAGCTACAGACATAGAGCAGCAGAGAGTACCATGGTTGCCTGGGCCAGTCTGGGGCTATCAAGATCACTGATAATGACTGGGACCTGAGCTTGAGCAATACACTGTACACCAGAGGGAAGGGAGGAAAAGCATATAGGTGTTTCCTTGACCAGTCCAAGGTCAGAGCATCCAGGGGTAGTGTGCCCTGATCTGGTGGTCTGCAGCAGTATTGTGGAAAGTGGTGGTTCTGGTGGGATGCAAACAAGTCTATATCTGGGGTGCCCCACCTCCTGAAGATTACTTCCACCATCTGCCTGTTTAGGGCCCATTTGTGATGGGCCTGGTTGATTAGACACAGAGCATCTGCTAGGGTGTTGTCGTTTCCTGGCAGATGGACAGCCTGTAGGGAAACTCTCAACGAGTATGCCAGGCTCCAAATCTGCATGACCTCTGTGCAGAGAAGACCTGACGCCTCCCTGCTTGTTTATCAAATCAAATAAACGTTATTTTTATAGTGCCTTTCAAAACCAAGGCGCTGTACATAAAACCAAATACATCAAATATAAGTAGAATTAAAACAGGCATTTAAAACAGATCATCCATAACTAGGGAAGGCTAAGCTAAATAAATGTGTCTAACTCAATTTTAAATCTACCGACAGTTGGGCATTCTCTTAACTGACGAGGTAGAGAATTCCACAGGGTTGGAGCTGAAAAAGAAAAGGCATGAGAGTCACGTCTTCAATCATACCCTGGGAATCTCCAGCAATCCCTCGTCAGTGGATCGGAAGGGGCAGTAGGGTGCCAGGAGATCTTGCAAGTAACCAGGTCCCTGATCATGTAGTACATTGTGGTGGTATTGTCTGTTCTGACCTGTACCACCCTTCCTTGTACCAGTGTTGTGATGGCTTTTAATGCCAGAAACACTGCTCTGAGGTCCAGCAAGTTTATGTGCTGCAGTGACTCTGCACTTGACCAAGTGCCTCGGGTTGTGTGGTTCCCTAAATGGGCATCCCACCCCAGTAGAGATGCATCTGTTGTGAGAACAACTGATGGGAACCCTTGTTGGAAAGGAACTCCTTCCCTCAGGTTGGGTTCTCCTTTCCACCAGTGAAGTGCTTGTAACAAAGTTTTTGTTACTGGAATCAGCTTTGAGAGAGGATTTCTTCTCTGGCATCAGTGTGCTCTTAGGTGGAACTGGATGTCTCTCATTTGGAACCTGGAGCCTAGGACTGTGCCTGTGGCTGCAGCCATGTGGCCCACGAGCTGTAGGAACTGCCTTCCAGTTTTTTGCTTGTGCAGACTGAATGAGTTTGCAATCAGCTGGAGAGTTCTTACCCTGTCCAGAGGCAGGTAGGCCCTGCCCTGCAAGGTGTCGATCTCTGCTCCTATGAACTGCAGCACCTGTGCAGGTAGAAGAACTGATTTTTTGTGATTTATCAAGAACCCTTGGGACTCCAGGAGACCTTGGGTGGTCTGCAGATGTCTGACTTGGTTTGGTGATTTTTCTACCACCAGCCAGTCGTCCAAGTGTGGAAATACTGACACACCTGGTCTTCGAAGGTGTGCCACAACCACTGCCAAGCACTTTGTTAATACCCTTGGGGCCGAAGTTAGGCCAAAAGGCAGGGCTGAAAACTGGTAGTGGCCTGATGGGAGTCTGAACCTGAGGTATTTACCGTGAGACTCCCTTATGGGGATGTGGAAATAGGCAGCTTTTAATTCCAGTGTTGCCAACCAGTCTCCTTTTTGGAATGTTGGCAGAATCAGTGCCAGAGTTACCATTCTGAACTTTGTTTTTTTTTTCAAATGCTTGTTTAGTACCCTGAGGTCTAAGATATGCCACCACTCCACATTTTTCTTTGTGGTAAGGAAGTACCTGGAATAGAAACCCTTTCCTTTCTGCTGAACTGGTACAGGTTCCACTGTCCTTGACAGCAGCAGATTTTGAACCTCTGCCTCCTGCAGCTTCTTTTCTGCGACAGAGGGTGAGCTGAACACCCTGGTTCTCAGAAGAGGAAGGGATCTGAAATTCAGAGACAGTCCCTGACTAACTACCTCCAGGACCCACTTGTCTATGGTGATCCTTTGCCAAGCCTGGAGGTAGTGAGAGAGTCTGTCTCCAACAGGTAGAGAGGAGGTGGCCTGTGAAGACACGTCAGGGTGTGTGTTTGTTTTGGAGCTAAGGCTGGGTTTGAGATCCCTGCCTGGAACCCCTTCTGCCCCTACCTCAGAAGTACCCTTGCTGGGGATACCATTGGTATTGGGGTGCAGCCATTGGCTGGAAAAAGGGCTTAGTATGAAAGGGCCTGCCCCTGCCTCCCCTTCCACAGGGTCTGGTGGATGGAGAGGCTTTCTCCCTAGCAGAATTGCTCTTGAAGGTAGCCTTGTATTCATCCACCTTCTTCATATAAACCATTGCTGATTCACCAAAAAGTGAATTTCCCTCCAAGGGGAAGTCCAAAGCCTTTGCTTGAGTATCCTAGGTAAGATCTGTAGCTCTTAGCCAAGCAAACCCACGCTGAGCAACACTGTTTGCCATCCACCTAGCTCTACTGTATCAATGGTATCAGCAGCCATTTGGAATGGATACTTGGCTGCCTCTAAGCCAAACCTGGCAGTTTCTGCCAGGTCATCAGTCAAGGGTGAAGGGGCTTTTTTTGCCATGGCCAGTACAGATTGCCATAAAGACTTCTGGTACTGGGCAGTGTAAGCCTGGAATTTGCCTGTCTAATAGCCAAGGAAGCTGACAAGTATCCTTTTTTTGGCCATACTGTCAAACTTCCTGGACTCCTTATCTGCTGGATGAGAAGCCAGAGGCAACTTAGCCTTGCCAGAGACAGCTACCTGCACCACCCCCTGGTAGTCATGGTGGGAAAACAAAAACTCTGCTCCTTCCCTTTCCAGTTGGTACTTCTTATCCAGCCTCTTATCGGGGGCAGAATTAGGGGTCTGTAAAATCTTCAGTGCATCTTTCTTGAATTTACTGAAAGGCAAGAGGAGTGTCAGTTCAAGGTATTCCACCTCTTCTTCATCTTCTATTTCTTCTCTTGTGGTAATGTCCAAGGCATCATCCATTTTCCTCACAGAAGTAAAATGTGAGGAATAATCCTCAGTGGTTCTAGGAGGTGAAATGAAATCTTGCTCAGGGGATATATCAGGCTCAATAGGTTCCCCTTTCTCCTTCTCCTCCTCACATTTGCCATAATCCTCTTCCTCCATAAATTAGAATTTACTTGTGCTGCCAGTCTGTTCAGTTGGGGCCTGAATAGGTGGCTGCTGGCCAGTGGAAAAAATACCCTGTAAGGCCTGTACCACTTTAAAGGCTTGAGCTATTTCTTGAGGAGAAGGCAGAGCCAGAGCCCCCACAGAAGTCACCTTTTTCTCAGTTGGGGGTTTTGTGTGCTTCACTTTCTTTGTCCTTTTAGAGGGAACCGGGGAGTCAGCCAGTTCAGCAAGCCTCTTCGTGCCCTTATCACCCGTCTCAGAGGTTGAGACAATTATTGTAGTGGTTTCACCCACAGCAGAAGAGGGTATCATCTGGTCAGAGCCAGAAGGACCCTTAGGTGGAGGAAGTTTTTTCTTAAGCCGTTCCAGGCATTTCTCCACATTTTTTTCTGGGAAGGTTTTTACAGATATCACAATCTTCCTTAAGGTGATCATAGCCAAGGCAAGCCACACATAAATTACGTTTGTCTGCCTTAGCAAACACTTCCCCACAATCAGAACCATTTTTAAAACCAGGATCACCGGTTTTCTTTTTAGATTTCTCTGACATTTTATCGGTAACCGATAAAAATGTTAACCGCTAAGTAATTTTAAAGTTTTAACAAAAGTTGGTGGTTGCAGTTGGTTCCAGAACCAATGGGAACCGGAACCGCTGAAGAAAATGAACCAAGTGGTTCAGTAACCGATAAAGTGGTTACAAAAAATATATTTTTAAAATAAATTTAAACTAAACTAATGTTTTTTTTTTTAGTCAGAAAACCCCAAAAATAACTCGTTTCCTCACTGGTTATACCGAACCAGGAGGAACTCATAAAAAACAGTCAAATAATGCTAAAACTAGGTTTAATTACAAATAATAAGTAAAAGGCAGCAAATGAAAGAAAAAATATACTCATACATTTTTACAAGTTTCTTCACATCACAGGAACAAGTTGAAGAGTGAGACTCCGAGCGACTAGACTTTACAGGCGGAGAGTGAAATCTGAGGGGTTCTAGAACTAAGTCAGTTAGTTCAAGGTAGCATTTGAACAGTTGTCATGTGCAAAGAGTTCCATCATTTACATGTGTTCCGTTCTCTCTGGGCAGTTCTGGCTTAAAGGAACACTGTATAAAGTTAGGAACACCCGAGTATTACTGGGATTAGAAGCAAAAGCAGCTGCTCATGCTCAAGTTACACCACTACCGTTCAGCTCAACAAATATTTTAAGACTTTGACAAATGCTGAACGGGGAAAAGTGTATCTGATTTAAAATGAGGGGTAGAAATTGCAGAAATAACGTCCAAAAAGCCGATCCGTTATACTGCATAGGCGCATGCCCAGTAGCACGACTCGGCTTTTTGGATGTTATTTTTGTAACTTCTACCCCTTGTTTTTTTATTCAGACACACTTTTTTTCAGTTCTGCATTCTTGTGGGTATTAAAACAGGTGCTTTGTTGAACGGGTATGATGCGAGGCATGTACAAAATAGAAACAGGATTATAATCCGACGATCTTGGTTTAGCGGAGTTTTAAAATGCTTTATGCTTTCCTGACCGAGGGCACAAATTGATTTTAGAGATGCAGCTGACTGGCATCTTTGCCACTGGTAATAGCAGGATTTACCCTGGCTGGAGGGTGCCAGCCAGACAATCAGATGCTCGGGTTGTATGATGCAATGGCATAATAGCGCATTTGTTATGATCACCCCAGGTACCTTTTCTCTTCAGTTTCCCTAACCACTCCGCCATTTAGACAGTGTTTGTATTCTATTTTCCACATGCATTATGGATCACCAGCTATATATATTTCAGCTTACATTGTCAGCCCAACCTGCCAGCCTATCCAGGTTACTCTGTATAGAATCTATCTGATATGAAATCAAGTATGCCACTTAGTTTTATAGTTTGGAATCTTCCCTATCATCATCATGTCCCTGACATACGAACCGAAATGAAAATTATGTACCTACCGTAATTCTTGATCTTCTCTTGTATCTTCACCATTCACTACTGCTGGGTGTTAGCCAGAGGCATGCACCTGCACGGAAGTTTTCTTTTTTTTGGGGGGGGCAGTCTGCACTGCCCACAAGGCCGACGCACTGCATGGTACATGAGGGTTGGCCGTTAGGCGCCGCAGACTCCTCCTCCACCACAGTTCTGTTGGAGATTATGAAAAAGAGGGATAGAGAAATCCAAAGATGTGGCAAGAGTCAAGGCATAGGAAAAGGAAAGGATATAAACTGAAAAAGGAATAAGCCAACCAGGGGACAGAGGGAGTGAGATTTTTCTAACTGGCCTTAGGGCCTCAACTCATGGCAGCAGCACATGACAGAAACAGCAAAGGAGAGGAGAGAGGAAAGAGAAGAGAAAGATATAATATACATAGGGGAGAAGGGAAGCCCTCCGCTGAGCTAAGCTGGAAGAACACTGGCTTATTTTCAGCCTCAAAAACCTGAGCGGTATGAAGACACAGGTGCAAGGATCCCATCAACTTCAAGGACCACTGGGCATAGGTCTAGAAGAGAGAATTTGAGATGGTCTTGGATAATATAAAGCATGGTAGAGATTGACCCCCCCCCAAAAAAAAATCAAACAAAAAACACATTCGGGATGAAGTCCTGGAGCATGGCCCTATCTAGCTTACCGCCTGAGGGCTTAGCCAAGGGGGGAACAAAACCTTAAACAGAAGAGGACTATGTCCAGAAACAAACCCTATAAAGTAGGAGTACAGTGAGAAAGGAAGAAAAAGGGGGTGGGGAGAATCCCCATGGGTCCCCCTACAGGAAGCACTGACCAAGTCCCCACCCCCAACAAGATGACAACGGATTAATATATCCATGCCAAGTCACGGAATGGATCTCCCACACCCCACTGAGAATCCAGGGAGTTCACTCCAAGGCCAGGGCAAAGACCCTACTCGCCACCCTCCTAGGTTAGGCGCTCTGTGACTTTAGAGAAGGAAGCAGAGGGCTCTGAGGTTCCAAGGGGACTTTGCCCTCAACTGGCCTCGAAGAGGCGGGAGGTCGAGCAGGGTGGAGGTGGCACCCAGAAGCTGAGGCCCAAGAGGAGAAAGGCGGCCAGAAATCAGTAATAAATGGTGAAGATGCAAGAGAAGATAAAGAATTACGGTAGGTCCGTAATTTTCATATCTTCCCTTGTCAATCTTCACCATTCATTACTGCTGGGTGAGTACCAAGCTCCCCCCCCCCCCCGGGACTTGGCACTGCACTAAGGGAACAGATTCCCCTCAGCCTCCTGCGGGGGAGACCCTATAGCCACACTAGACCATACATGACCTAATGCTGGTCAGGTCGAGGAGGTGTCCCCCATGGTCGAGGGGATGGAAGATGCCCCTGTAAATTCCTCCTAACCCAGCGGGAGAAAAGGTGGGTCTCCCAGAAGGTGGAGGAAATCACCCCATGCTGGGCAACGTGCGACAATCTAGACAGGCGAAGCCTTACCGTCCGCCTGATGCAGATCGCTGTCTCTGCCAGTCTGGAAGCCATCTCACTGGCGTCATACGATGACCTTGCTTGGTGCCTTGCAAGCTCCAGACCCTGTGCAGAGAGGGCAATGCCTTGCCTATATTCCTCCGAATCAAGCAATGATGCTAACACCTGTGTCAGCATCGACCACAGGTGCCTGCTGTAGGTAATGTGGTGAGCCTGATGTGAGCTAATACACAGCAGTACATGAGCAGAAGAGAAAAAGCACAGTTACATAAGAACTTACCGTAACAGCAGATCTTCAAGAGAGGTTCCTGCAGTAGGTCATTACATGTAGGACTGCGCCATCTGGTGTCAGGACCATACAACAAACTTTTCCAGCAATGCCTGTCGGGGGACCGCCCACCCGTCATGTGACGGATGTCAGCGTGACCTTATATAGTGGGTGGTCCCCATGCTAGTCTTCCAGTTCTCCCGCCGGAGATCCTAAAGGAAAGACAAAAGAAAGGAAACTGGTTCTGGAGTCTCAAAAGAAATCTGGGGGAAGGAGGGAGGGGGAAAAATATGACCTACGACAGGAACCTCTCTAGAAGATCTACTGTTACAGTAAGTTCTTGCGTAACTGTACTATCTTACTTCAAGAGGGTTCCTGCAGTAGGTCATTACATGTAGGACTGAATCCCAAGCAGTCCCTCACAAGAGAGACCGAGAAAAACACGGGAGGAGGAGCAACAGAAAGTACAGAACAGGATAGTCTAAGACAGTAGGCCTTGCAGAACGGCGAGGCCAAACCCGGCCCTATGTCTAGAAGCAATGTCCAGACTGTAATGCTTGGTGAAGGTACGGAACAAACCCCAGGTTGCTGCTGCACAAATCTCTGCTGCAGAAACATTATGAAGATAGGGCACAGATGCAGCCATGCCTCTCGTGGAATGACCTCTGACTGCCCCGGCAGAGGTCTGTTGTGCTTCTGATAACAGAAGTGAATACAGTTAGCTAACTATTTCGAGAGACACTGTTTGGAGATAGCTGTCCCTAAGGATTTGGGAGCGAAGGACACATGGAGTTGGTCAGCCTTACGGGAATCCTTAGACCTATGGATGCAGCATCTCAGGATTCTGTGCACATCAAAAGTGTGCAGAAGCGACTCATCTTTGTTTGCAGAAACCGGATAGTACACCGAAAGTTCCACTGACTGATTTAGTGTGAACTCTGAAACCACCTTGACCAGGAACTTAGGGTTTGTTCTGAGGACCAGATGCCCAGTCCTTGTGGAAAATCAAATAAGGTTCTTTAAACACTAGGGCCTGAAGCTCGGAAATCCTTCAAGCGGAAGTAATAGCAACTAAAAATAGCACTTTCCAAGAAAGACAGCGCAGATCACAGCTCATCACTGGTTCAAGGGGAGGAAGCGTGAGCTTCTCCAACACAAAATTCAAATCCCAAGGTGGTGTAGGGTTGCGGATGGGGGGTTTCAGGTGGAGGAACCCTTTCAGAAATGTTTTCGAGATCTCCAGCTGAGCCATGGGCTTACCATCCTCAAGCATGTGATAGGCCAAAATGGCAGAGAGGTGAACTTTGAGGGAACAGTAGGATAACCAGGAATTCGAAAGATGGAGCAGGTATTCCATAATGTTTGGGGCTGAACAAGTAAAAGGGTCCCACCCCTTAGAAGTCACCCAGATAGAAAAACGCTTCCACTTCATAGCATAAGAGGATCTGGTGGAGGGCTTCCTCATCTCCACTAAGACCTGGTCTATCAGGTACAGACTCTGAATCGAGACTGGATTATGTCTGAAGGAGCCATGCATGAAGATGCAGGGTCCTGAGCCCTGGATGCACAAGATGGCCCTGGTTCTGAGTGAGGAGGTTGTGCATCAAAGGAAGTGGAACTGGGGGTTCCCTCGCTAGATGCTGTAGGAGCGGGAAATGAAAATTACTACCTAATTCTTGATCTTCTCTTGTATCTTCACCATTCATTACTGCTTGGGTTAAGCCGGAGGCGCGCACCTGCTACAGGAGTTTTTTTTTTTTTTTTTTTGAGTCGGCTCCAGCGGTGCCGCCGAGCTACATACACCTGGGCCATGCATGAGGGGCGGCCGCTATGTGCCACAGACTCCCTCCATCTCAGTTCTGTTAGCCAGAGAGGCGAAAATAAAGGGTAAAAAAAAAAGCGAGGCAAGAGAGCTTTAGGATAGAAAAGGAAAGGATATAAACTGAAAAAGGGATAAGCAGGTAGAGAATAGACAGAGGAGAGAGAATTCCTACCCTAAGGGACCGCAGGTGCCTCCTTTCTGGGGCGGCTCTAAGGGAGGAACAGAGAGAAGGAAAGAGAAAGTAGAGGAAGAAGAAGAAGAAGAAAAGGGACATGTTGAGAGGGAGAACAGTGCCCATCGAGCATTGGTTGAGAGGCTTATAGGCTCGAGACTAACAAGGGAGCAAGAATCCCAGTTGTTAGGACTGAGGGGAGGTTCAACCGAACCACCTGAGCAGATCCGAATGAGGGCAGACTCTCAACATGCCCAGTCCCTTCATCCTAGTTGAGGGCTCCTAGACTGTCTGGGCAGAGCCTGTTCCGGGTAGAGCACCCAGCCAGGAAGGGAACTAAGTCCCTTCGCACCTTGTTAGGTGCTAACACAGCAGTGTATGGAAAAGACTATGGCTTCTCGAAGGCAGTTTTTTATGAAAAACAGAGTGGAACTCAATCAGACTCCCTAGGGCAAGGCAGGCAGACGCTCAGAGCTGACAAGTTCAGTCAGTAGCTAGAAGAGCTAGAAATAATACCTGCCAGAAGGATTCTTGACTTTGCCGGGGCCAGGACAGGCATGGCCACTTGGGCCGTGAAACTGCATGACCTGAAGGAGGTAAGGAATCGCACCCAAAGAGTGGTCAGAAAGAGTTCCCTCAGAAGTAGAGAAAATTATAACCGTGCTCGTCCCTCTTACCTTGAGGAAAAGGGATCCATTCACTAAGAATGGAAAAATAGAAAGTTTTTTTTTTGGCATAAAGGCCAAGAAAGTAAGAGGACGCAGATGGGAAGGGGAGGCGCACAGAAGGAGGCCACTGAGGGGAAGGTGGGAGGGTATCAGTAATGAATGGTGAAGATACAGAGAAGATCAAGAATTACGGTAGGTACGTAATTTTCATATCTTCCTTGTCAATCTTCACCATTCATTACTGCTTGTTAGTAACAGCCCTCCCCTTAAAAAGGGGGTAGAACCCTGAGGAACAAGACCCCCAGCCTCCTGTTGGTGAGAAACAGAAGGGAAGACCCTGGCTAATGCAGAGAGAAGCCTATGTGGGAGAAGAGCTAGAGGTGTCCCCCCAAGGATGGGGAGATGGAGGAAGCCCTGCAGAAGTCTCCCAGCTCTGGAGGAAAAGAGACGGGTCCCTGGAAAGCGGAGGAATCACCCTACCGGGCCAGGGTGACAACCTTGATAGTGAAGCCATGCCGTCCGCCTAATGCAGATCGCTGTCCCCGCAAGCCTGGAGGCCACCTCATTAGCATCATAAGATGCCCTTGCTTGGTGTCTTGCCAGCTCCAGGACTATAGCGGAGAGGGCAATAGCCTGTCTGGTGTGCTCCGTATCAGGCATTAATGCTAAGAGCTGGGAGAGCATCGACCACAGATGCCGATTGTAGGCAGCGTGGTGAACCTGATGTGATGCAATGCAGGCCACCGCACGAGAGGAAGAGAACACTCTTCGCCCCCACCGGTTGAACTGTAGGGAATCCGAATCCGGTGGACAGTCGTGCACCAGGCGGCGACGCCCGGAAGGAGTCTCTAGGTATACCAAACCCGAGAACGGGTTGGGAAGGGTACCCAGGGATTCCGAGGGGGCACAATCCCTTCGTCGACAGTCTACCAGGGCTGGAGAAGGGGCAGCTGGCGACTGCCAGGAACGGATAGACGCCTCTGGAAGGGGATAGGCCAGGAAGGTACCACTAGGTGCTGGGCACTGAATTCTTCAAGGAATTCACGCTCTGCTCAGTATTGTCTCGCCTAACATAAGAGATTCAAGATCCCCACCATCCTCGAAAGGAATCGCTGATATTCAGTGAAATCGTGCGTGGAGGAAAGATGAGCAGGTTCCTCCTCAGAGGAGGGAGACGAGGATGATGGGAGCTCGAATGTCCAGAAGATTCCCTGCGGCGGTGGGGAGAGTCGAAAGACCCGTCATGCATATATCTAACGTATGAGGGAAGGCCGCCCAGAACCTCTGAACTGCTCCCAGGATAACGGACCCGTGGGACCCATATGGCCTGGAAGAGCGGGGGTGGTTGCAGAGGTACTGGAGAAGGGCACCTGCTAAGAGGCACCTGACCTCTGCTAGGGCTCTGAAATCCGGGGAACGGAGCGCGAGCTGGCGGGACCCCGGACAACAAACCAGGTCGCAAAACGGAACCCTGGGGATGCGAGGCCTGGAAGAGCCCAGAAGGGGATCCTCCCCTGTGATGAACCTGGGGACTGCATGGATCCAGAAGGTCAGTCCGCAGCCACGCCACCGGAGGGAGTCCCGGGGCCCAAGAGAGAAAGGCGGGGTTTGGCACTACGGCTCCTAGCCACCCCACGAGGGGTGGCCAGCCGAGACCGCGATGACCGTCCCCCGCTCCTCGACCCCTCGGACTCCGAGAGAGCCCTCCTCCTCGACTCCAGCGTTCCCCCACCCCAAGAGGTGGCAACAGCACCCGGAAGGGTAGCTGTCACAGACCCCCTAGGAGGGAGAGCCCCCCCCTCAGTCCCCACCACATCACCCTCCGGGACCTGGGGCCACCCCTAGCCCGAGGGTCCTCAGGGGAGGACGGGAGCGACAGTGAGGGGCCCGCTGTGCCGCCTAGCACCACATGTACTGGGGAACCCGACCCCGAAGAGTCAGGGTGCCAGGAAGGGTCCACGCCTGAGTCATCGACCTCAAGAGGACGAGACCAGCAGAACTTCCACGCTGGCAAACCCTGGGGGTCCTCGAGGAACGGTGCTGCTCAGCTAGGACGGCGCGCAGAGACCTCTAGCCTCAATTGCTGACTGCTAGGCCTCGTCCTGCCCCTGCCGCGCCAGTTAGCCCACAGCGCCACCCCTGGTGCCGAACCCAACCCCGCGCCGCAGAGCGCAAACTGGCCTGCAGCGCTGCAAGCGCGCCACCTACAGCGCTGAGCCTTGATCATCAAGGCAGCTTAGGGTCCACTCGTGCCAGGCCCAGCAGGCACGGGCCTCACATCAGGGGAGCCTGCACCTCCGAGAGGTGACTGCCGAGGCGGTGTCCCGTCGCTGCCCCAGGAGAGACCATGACGCTCCCTGACACCGCGAGAGAAACTTCCTCTCGGCAAGAGAAGAGGAGGAAGCTCCTCCTCCTCCCTCGGACCGGTATAGGCTCGGGAGGGGACCAGGGGGAAGGGCCTAGAGACCTTACCTGGGAATCCCTGGAGCGACGCCATCCTCCGAAGGTCGGCGGGGCCTTGCCGAGCTTGAACACATGGACTTCGAGGACACGACGGTCCATGGAGAAACAGGCGTCGCACACGTCCATGTTGTGGTTGGGTCCCAGGCAACGGAGACAGACATCATGCTGGTCCGAGACGGAAAAATGCCGGCCACAGGAGCACCGACGCATGGGGGCACGGCCCGCCTTCGACTTACGCCTTGCTCCCGAACCTGACATGATGCGAACTAAACAAGGAAAAAAAGCAATAAAGCACTCGGCGCTGTATTATAGAAAAAAAAAGGAACGGTCTTACTGGTATATGGCGTCGGAGAGTCGTCTGAGAGAAAACAAGGAGTCTTGAGGTATTAGAAACCGAGAACACTATTCGCTACCATGCAGCAGGTGCAGCCTCGACAGCGGGAGAAACAGAACTGAGATAGAGGAGGAGTCTGCGGCACCTAACGGCCGCTCCTCGTGCTGGACGCGGTACGTCGCGCCGAGGGCGGCGCCGTTGGAGCCGCCTCAAAAACTCCCAGATGGGTGTGCGCCGCCCGCTTAACCTAGCAGTAATGAATGGTGAAGATTGACAAGGGAAGATCCATATTTGCCTCGGCCAGAGGGGGGCAATCAAGATCATTCGAGCCCTCTCTGCCTGAAGTTTGAGGAGAACCCTCTGAAGAACGGAAAGAGGAGGGAAAGTGTGTAAGAATTTCCCTATCCAAGAGAGCGACACCACATCGTGCCAAAAAAGCACCATGCCCTGGAACAAGTGAGCAAAAACTTGGAAGTTATGCATTGGATGGAGAGGCAAACAGGTCGCGTTCAAGATGCTCCCATCTCTGGAAGAGATAATCTGCCACTTCCTGATTTAGTTCCCATTCGTGGGTGAGGGTGTAAGTTCTGCTGAGGCTGTCCACCAGGACGTTCTGAAATCCTGGAATATGAATGGCTGTGAGAGACAGACCGTGTTGGACTGCCCAGTTCCACACTCTCATCGCCTCCTTGCAAAGGGGGTACAATCGAGCGCCTCCCTGTTTGTTGATGTACCAGATGACTGACATGTTGTCTGTCTGGACTAGCAGTAAGCCCCTGGGAAGGATGGACCGAAAGGTCGGAAGGGCATACAGGAGTGCCCTCATCTCCAGGATACTGATGTACAGAGACATCTCGATGTGGGACCATAATCCCTGAACCTGGTCATCCCCTACGTGGGCTCACAACCCCCGACTGGAAGCATCTGTGGCCAGCGTACAGAGAGGAGCTGGCCTCCGAAACGGGAGGCACTGAGACAAATTCAGGGAATCCCTCCACCACTGCAGATCCCTCTTGAGAGTGGTAGAGATCAGGACCGGTTGGCCAGATAGTCCCTGAACTGATTCGACTGGACTCGCAAGGTCCATTGAGCTATCCTCATGTGTAGCCTTGCCAGTGGAACTGTAGAGATGGAGGCCCCCATCAACCATAAAAGTTGGAGCACAGCTTTGGCTGGGAGACAACTGGAGGAGACTACTAGGGTAGCCTGCTCGAGAAGGGCTTCCCCCCTGTCCGAAGGGAGGAAGGTCTTGCCCTGAACCGTATCCAGCACTGCTATAATAAACTGAAGCCTCTGAGAGGGAACCAGAGTGGATTTGGGGATACTGATGGTTATCCCCAAATGAGAAAACAGCTCCAAGGTGAGCGAGACAGCCTCCAGAAGGTTGTCCCTGGACGAGGCGGAAATCAACCAGTCATCCAGGTAGGGGAAAACTGCAATGCCTTGACGCCTCAAGGCCACAGTCACCACCGCTAGGCACTTGGTCAAAACCCTGGGTGCAGAGGAAAGACCAAAGGGGCGGGCCCGAAACTGGAAGTGCTCCCCCTGGAAAACAAAGCGCAGGATGCGGCCGTTGACTGGGAAACACTGGGATATACAGGCAAGTATCCTGCATATCCAGTGCACATAACCAGTGAGTCTCCTGAAGAAGGGGCAGGAGGCCCTGGAGAGTCAACATTCTGAATCTCTTGTACTCGACGAACAGGTCAAGTCTGCTGAGGTTGAGTATGGGTCTTAGGTCGCCCAGCTTTTTTGGAACCAGAAAGAAGTAGGAGTAAAACCCCCACCCTCTTTGATGAAGAGGGACTGGCTCTATGGCCACTTTTTGCAATAGAGCCTGAACTTCCCTTCCTTACAAGCAGAATCTGGTTGTGGGAGTAAGACGTGTGGAACGGTGGAGACTCTGGAGAGGTTTCCAGAACTCCAGGGTGTGTCCTTGGGACACCAGTTGCAGGACCCAAGCACTGGAGGTTATGCCCTGCCATTCCTGCATGTGGAAGGCAACCCCCCCCCCCACCGGCTCCTTGCTCTGAGGCTGAGAAGGTTGGGAGTCAGGATGTGGCCAGACGGGCAGGGGAAGGGCCCTCTGTTCATCTCGGAGTCTTGGAGGCAGGTGGGGAAGAAAAGGATGTACCCGTGGCCTTTCTCTTGCCCTGACAACGATTTTGGGCTTGTCTACCCTGTCTCCTAGTCTGTTTCCTAACGGGCTGTGATCTCTGAGTGCCCTATCGGTATATGGACCTGACAGATCTGAGGGCCTGACCTCTGTCCTGAAGGCCCGTGATAATCACTTTGGTGTCCCCACCAAAAAGCAATGAGCCCTGAAAGGGGGCATCCTGAATCACAGTCTGGACGTTGTTAGTGAGTCCAGAAATGGGAAGCCAAGCATACCGCCACAGAGAGACGGCGGTCGACGAGGTACGAGCCACCGAGTCGACAGAGTCGTAGGTGGCGTGAAAGGCATGCCTGCAAGAAATTTTGGACAGGCGAAGGTCCTTGGTGAACTCCTTCTTGAGGTCCAAAGGCTCCATGGACTGGATGCGGGCCCCCAGCTTGGCTAAGGTCGCTTTCTGAAAGGACACCAAATGGGCTACATAGTTAAGAAAGCACAGCGCACACGTAAGTGAGGAATAAACTTTTTTTCCCATATTGGTCAAGCTGCACGGACTCCTTGTCCAGAGGAGAGGTGCTCATGTGCTTCGGGGCCACTGAGCGATCATGAGCCACAATAATGACAATGGAGTCCGCCTTGGGGAGCGAGTCCAAAAAGAAAGCACCATCAGGCGCTCGGTAGATCCGGTCTGCCTTTTTGGGGATCGCTGGGACGGAATAGGGCAGTTGCCAAATCTTGATGGTGAGATCTTCATGTGGTCCAATCCAGGGAGGAACTGGGATCAGGGAGAAGGACTCGAGGTCAAGGTGCTCAGAGAGTCTCTTCAGCATGCAAGCCTGTTCCTCAGTCTCCCAACCATAAAACTCCTGGATAGACCTCAACAGGTCTGAAAAGGAAGGGTCCTCAAAGGGAGACTTGGGAGAAGCCTTTCCCTTAGGGACCGGGGACTAATGGTCGGAAGAGTCCTCCGAGGTATCCTTCGAATCCGGCTTGTCCTGGTCATCTGGAGTTTCAACATCCAGAAGGTGAATTTCATCGGTGGTAGTCCCCAGAACGTGAACAATTAAACGGACTGAGCTCATAGGGGATGGAGACCTGAGAGGAGAGTGTGCTGGTGCTGGGAGATGGCTCTCCAGGTCCGTGCCCAGCTCCGTCCTAGCCTCCTTCCACCAAGACCAAATAAGAGTCTTAAAATCCTGATGCGCGGAGGAGCAGAAACATGAGTAGAAGGATAATGATACCCATGAAACTGGCTAAGGGTGAGAAGGGTACCTTTAGTACAGGGAATAACCCTGACAACGATATCCCGAGGGGTGGGAGTAAGCCCAATCCTGATGGGGATCTGCCGAGGGACGGTCCAAAGGACCCCCCCTCCGAGGGGTAGCCCGGGACATTGAAGGGTCTCAGAAAATGCCTGAACGTCAGGGGACCTAACGTCAGGAGAACTGTTGTAAGCCCCGCCGTCATGTAGATAGGAAGCGGGGCAGATGCCGGAGTAAAACTCGTCAGAACTGGCGTCGCTGGGCCTGGCATCGGAAATGGGTCCGGTGTCGGAAGGGTAGGCGTTGGGGCTGGACGAAGGGGCTCCGATGGCAGAACCAGGTCTGATCTAGAGACATGCATCAGGATCCGATGTAAGGGCTCTGGCGTGAGAATGTCGGAGGGGCTGGCATTGGGATTCGCCCCACCAGCTCCGATGAAGGAGCTGGGTCTGGTGCCAGAGAAGGCGATGGAGCCAAAGGAACCTGCACCGGAGAACCTAGAGCAGCCTCCGTCATATGGACATATGTGGGCAGAGGAACCTCCAACTCTGAGACCTTTCCGGGGGAATGATGAACAGAAGCTGGAGTACTGGAAATGTCCGGCTGTTCATTACTCTGTTCCTGCTCCAGGGGTGGCCTGGAGCAAAGCCGGAGCCACTGGGGGAGGAGGGGAAGAGGGAAGACTGGCAGTCTTCACTGAGCTCGGCCAGACGTCAGATGAACTGGAGGAAGCCACTGACAGGTGAGCAGTGTCCGAGCAGGCACCAGAGGTGACCGTTTTATCGGACAATGGGGCTGGGCAGGACAGGGAAGAACCCCCTTCCGTCTTATCAGTCAAAACCAGGCGAGACCCCAAGGGCTGGGGAGTCAACTTATTGGAAGATGGGCGATCTCCTGAGGAGCCAGGGACCGACTTACCGCCTGCTGCTGGATGACGGCTGGAGGAGCCAGTGGTTGACTTACCAGCCGAAATCGGGAGCACAGCAGTGGATGGTCCTCAAGTATCCCTGGATGCAGCCTGGACTACTACTACTGGAGGCGGCGGGGGAGGAGCCTTGCTGGTCAAAGGCCTACTGGAATTGGCCCGAGATCCATCCTCGTGGCGCTCCCGGTACTTCTCTTTCTTTTCGGGGAAAGGTGAAGAGGTGGACTCTCTAAGGCGCTCTATCTCCTTCTCAACCGAGGCCATCCGCGACTTCAAGAGATGGGCCTCCAGAACCTGCTGCCTTCTCTTGTGAATGACCTGGTTGAAGGGCTGGCAATCTGGGCAAGTTGTGGTGTTATGGTCTGGGCCTAGGCAAAGAAGGCACTTTCGGTGGCCATCCTTGTGACGAATCTGAGTCCCGCAGTCTTCACACTTCTTCTTCAGTGGTGGTGAAGATACAGATGAAGAGAAAACAAAGAAAACTCAATAAGACTCTGTCTGGAAGAACAAGCTAATGGCGAACGACTGGGCAGTTTACCGTGAGGTACCATGTGCAGGACGACGGTGGGAAAGAACTGGAAGGCAGGCATGGGGACCACACACTACACAGGGTCAAGCTGACATCCATCACGTGATGACGGGTGAGCAGTCTCCCTCCAGGCACTGCGGGAAACGTTTGCCGTGCGGTCCTGATGCCAGGTGGTGCAGTCCTGCATATAATGACCTACTGCAGGAACCCTCACAAAGTAAGATCTCTTCTTCCCATTGATCGAACTCAGCGGAATCCAGATCACGTGGCCAGTCATGCGACGAGTGTTGAAGCCCGGAAGGAGTATCTAAAGCTGGGTGAGGCAGAGAATCAAGAGATTCCTGAGGAGCACAATACCTCCTCCTGTACTCTGCTGGGGCAGAGATGAGGTGGCTGGTGACTGCCAGTGCAGACTGATGCTTTTCTGGAAGGGAACAGGCAAAGGAAGGTACCACCAGGTGGTTCGTACCAAATTCGCTCAAAAAGGAGCGTGGCTCCTGCTCGGTATTGCGTCTTACTACATGGGAAATGTGGAGCTCCTGAACTAACCTTCAGAGGAATCGCTGATATTCAGTGAAATCAGCATCGGAGGAAAGGTGGATGGAACATTCCTCTTCCTCAGAAGAGGAAGCCAAGGAAGTAGAGGAGCTTGCTTGCTCAGAGTCCTCCTGCGGAAGTGGAGAAAGGCGAAAGACCTGCTCATCTATGGCTCTAACATACACAGGGAAGGCTGCCGCAGTGCCTCTGAACGTCTCCCAGGTTAAGGGTACTGTAGGGCTCACATGGCCTTCGAGAGGGGGGAGGTGTCTGCAGAGGGATTGAGGAAGGGCATCTGACCAAATGTGCATGGCCTCTGAGACCTCGCAGTAGATCCTCCCGCATGGGGGGGGGGTCAGGGAGTTGACCCAGTCAGTGGACGCTGCAAATGTGCAAAAAATCCTGGCTGAGCCCTGAAGGGGAATCTCCCCTGTGGTGAGACCGGGGTTGCATGGATCCAGAAGGGCAAACCCCAGCACTGCACACTAAGGGCACCTCTGAAGACTCAGAGGAGGAGAAGCAGGGCTCGGCACTGTGACTCCTATCCATTCCCCGCAGGGTAGTGGAAAAGGGCCCCCTGTGCTTCAACTCAGCCTCTCAACCCCACGGACTCTGAGGTCGCCCTCTTCCTCGAATCCAGTGCTAAGGGGACCCCTGATCCCACAGGCCCCCCAAGGAAGGCCGCAGAAGAGGGGGCCCCTGTCCCAACCATGGTAGCCAGGGCAGCACCAGGGATGGCAGCTGCCCCAGCCCCCGAGGTTGGAACCATCATCCCAGGCACCCCGTAACCGCTACCCACTGCAGGGTAGCGACACCGGGGTCGATGTGGGAGCCCACAGAGACCGCAGAATCTGGGGTGCCTGGGAGATGGGCACTAGGACGCCTGGTGTCGTGTCCAAGAGGGCACCATGACTCTGAGGATTTGGGGCGCCAGTCCGGATTGGCCAGCGAATCATCCCCCTCTGAAGAAGAGGAGGAGCCCACACAAACACTGGCAGACCAGCGACCCCGGGAGCTCCCCTGCCAACGGCGCCATGAGCAGCGCTGCTGCGTGACATGACACTGCCTGAGGCACTGCCCCGATCACCAGCACTGTGAATGGTGCCTGGATTCAAGACGGTGCCGGCAGGTGGCGCCAAAGGTCTGCCGGTGCCGGGCCCAGCAACTGGGCTGCAACACTGGGGAGCCAGCATGTCTGAGGAGGTGACTGCCATAGCGGTGCTCCCAACCTGGCTCTGCAGGGAACTGAGCCGTACCTGTCACCACGGAAGAAACCTACTCTACAGCAAGCTAGAATCAGAAGAGGAGGTTTCCCCCTCACCGGACTGTATAGACCCGGGAGGGGACCCAGAGACAGGGTCAAGAGTTCTTGCCATGGCATCCTTAGAAAGATGCCGTCCTCCGAAAGTCGGCGGGTCCCAGTCGACTTTAAATGCACAGATCTCAAAATGCGGTAGTCCATGGAGAAACAGGTGTTGCAATTATCCACATCGTGGCTGGGACCCAGGCAGCGAAGGCAGACGTCATGCCGGTCTGCTACAGAATGGGCCACAGGAGCACCGATGCATGGGGGCATGGCCCACTTTTGATTTCTTCATAACCCCCGAACCAGACATGACACCAAAAACAATTTACCAAAAACTACAGAAAACAGACCCGGTGCAGTCGGTAAGAAAACAAAAAGAACGAGCCTACTGGGGATCAAAAGCGTTGAGTGGACTCTCAGAACCAGGATGGAGGAAAACGAAGCAACTGGAATACAGCGTTGAAATTCAGGCAAGGCCTAGTGATGCAGAAAGTTTCTGAAGACTTATGCAGCAGGTGCCGGCCGGCACTGACCCCCCCCAAAAAGCTCCTATGAAAAGCCCGCTTACACTCAGCAGTAATGAATGGTGATGATTGACAAGGAAGATCAGCAGTGGCTCCAGCACAGATCTCTGTGGAAGTCAACTGGACACTCTTCCCAATCGGATGCAAATCCATTCATCGTGACTATAACCCTGTTAAACAGCTTCTTATCCAACTTATTATTCTGCTGTCAGCTCCAGAAGTCTCTAGTTTTTTGAAATGCACCCTGCACAGAATCATATTAAATGTTTTACTGAAGTCAAAATACACCAAATCCACTGACTTCTTTGCAGCGAGGATAAACAGGTTAATTACCTGTAACAGTAGTTCTAGGAGTGGTATATGTTGTTCATTCACACTTATTGGCATGTCCTTTCCCTATAAGATTCTTGCCAGAACGTCTAAAAGCTGGCTTCTCCCTCCCACCCACCCGGTGGTATATGCTTCAGCTCCACCCCTTGACACCAGCTTTTGCCCGCTGGAAGCTTAGGTTGTGCGTCGAAGCCGGGGAGGTTGGGTGGGTCCATGTGGATGAACAACATATACCACTCCTAGAACTACTGTTACAGGTGAGTATCCTGTTTTTCTAGGATCATGGATATGTTGTTTTATTCACACTTGTTGGCAGAGTCCTAGCAGTTCTCCGGAAGGAGGGAGGCAAGGCGCACACACCCTCAATACTTAGTTGGAGAACAGAGATTGGAGAGCTGAGGCCCCAAAACCAGCATTCCGGCCTGACTCTAGGTCGATGTGGTAGTGGGTAATGAAGATGTTTGCTGACTTTCAGGTAGCAGCCCTGCAGATTTCCTGGATGGGGATGTCCCTGGAAGCAGCCACTGATACAGCAGTATGGCAGGTGGAGTGAGCTCTTATCCCTACGGGAGGCTCCCTGCCTGCCAACCTATAGCAGAGATCAATGCATGATGTAATCCATCTGCCAATCGTCCGCTTGGCTACAGGTCTGCCAGGGGTGGCTTCAGCATAGGTGACAAACAGCTGGCCAACCTTTCCCCAAACTTCAGCTGTCCACTCCTTATAATAAGAGAGCGCTCGTCTCAGGTCCAAAGTATGGAGCTTGTACTCGGCCTCCGAGGTGTAACTGGAGTAATACACCAGCAGAGTCAACACCTGGTTAAGATGAAACTTTGACCCCAACTTCGGACAGAATTCTGGGTGGGGCGCAGGACAACCTTTTCCCTATGGAAGACCAGGTAAGGAGACTCAGAGAGCGTATGGAGCTCCCCAGTCCTTCTGGCTGACGTGACAGCCACCAAGAAGGCAGTCTTCCATGACAGATGTGACATCTCACACCTCTGCATCGGTTCGGATGGCTTTCCCATGAGCTTTGTCAGTACCAGCAGTAGATCCCACAGCGGTGGTTCACGCACCAGAGGGGAAATATGGTCTGGGCCTTTAAAGAAGTGCCAGACCGCCTTCTCCTGTGCTACAGTCTGCTGACTGGCCCATGCCCAGTAAGCAGAGATGGCTGCCAGGTGCACCTTTGGGGTCGTCGACTGAAGACTCCCTTTGGACAGAGACCAAAGGTAGTCGAGGATATTAGCCACTGGACAGGACAAAGGGTCCAAACCCTTGCCCTGACACCAGATGGAAAACCTTTTCCATCTGAAGGCATAGCACATCCTTGTCGACTCTTTTCTGGTTGCTTCTACAACTGTGAGTACATCCTCAGAGAGACCCAGAGCCTGGAATTCTAGCTGCTCAGGAAGTAGGCTGTCAGGTGCAGGGATTTAAAGTCTGGATGGAATACCTTCCCCTGACGGACTGATATCAGGACCAAGGGTACTGGAATGCACCTTGGAGGCCTGGAGCTGTGGCTGAGGAAATATGGAGACCAGAACTGGTGAACCCGCTCTGGGGCTACCAGGATCACCTGTGCCTTGTCCCTCCTGACCTCGAGGATCACCCTCTGAACCAAGGGAAGTGGAGCGAAGGCACAGAAGAGACCTGGGGTCCACAGCCTCGAGAAGGCATCCCCCTTTAGTGAACCCTGCTGAGGGGGGCCGGAATGAAACAGTCTCGTCTTTGCATTCTCCCTGGAGGTGAACAGATCCACCTGAGGTTTGTCCCAGTGGAAGAACAGGTTGTGCACTACCTCTGGATGGAGAGACTACTCGTGGGATGTCTCACCCATATTGCTAAGAGTGTCTGCCAGTTGGTTCGTGGCTCCTGCCACATGGATGGCTAGAAGATCTGCCTCTAGTTGGCACACAAGGTTCCAGATGCAGAGCGCTTCCCTGCAGAAGCCGGGAGTGTGTGCTGCCCTGCTTGTTCAGATAGTACATGGTCGTGGTATTGTCCATCTGGACTTGCACCACTTGACCCCGAAGGAGCGGAGTGAATGCTGACAGTGCCAGTCTGACTGCTCTGGGTTCCAGCAGGTATATATGACATTGGGATTCCTCAGGGGTCCAGAGCCCATCGACTCAGTGATTCCCCGTATGGGCACCCAGGCCTGTGAGAGAGAAATCGGTCACGAGGACGACTGTCAACTCGGGATGGACAAACGGGATCTCTTCCTGCAAATGTCCTAGGACAGCCCACCACTGGAGAGTGTCCTACATCTTCTGGGTCACCGTGATCAGCTGATCAAAATGACCATGGCGCTGAGTCCACTGGCTGGCCAGCTCCCATTGAAGGAGCGCTTATGCCACCAGTGCAGGCCGCCAATAACCCCAGAAGTCGCAGAAAGTACCAAGCAGGGCGCAAGTGCCCAACCAGAAATGATTGGGCAAAGGAGGAGAGAACCTCTGCCCTGTCCGTCGGGGGCCTGGCTCTGGCTCGGCAAGAGTCGAGCTCCGCCCTGATAAAGTAGATCACCTGAGAAGGTACAAGTTCCAACTTAGTCTTGTCGACCAGGAGACCAAGATCGATGCAGGTCTAGAGGGCCAGGTCCCTGGACCTCTCCACCTCCTGTCTGGAGGAACCCACTATGAGCCAGTCATCGAGACAGGTGTACACCCGGACACCTTGATGCCGAAGAAGGGCTGCCACAACTGTAATGCATTTGGTGAAGACCCTGGGGGCCAATGACAGGACGAACGGCATGGCTCGGAACTCAAAGAGGGCTCCCTCAGTCCGAAAGCAAAGAAACCTCTGGCGAGAGGGACCGACCGTGGCGTGAAAGAACGAGTCCTGGAGATCCAGAGAGCAAAACCACGTTTTGCTTGAGAGATGGTATGAGCTGAGACAGAGTTACCATCCTGAATGTGCGGGCCTGAGAAACTGGTTCAGGTCGAGCACATCTAGAATGGGGTGCCAGCACCCCATCTGTTTGAGGACCAGGAAGTACCTGGAAATGAACCCCTGGGTTGACGGGGGGGGGGGGGGAGCTGCGACTCTGGCCACCACCTCCTTGCGAATGGACGATGTCATCTTGGACAGCCGACTGAGTGTGTACGGACACCAGTTCCTCCCATGGGGTGCGGGCTTGGCTTGGTGGGTACTGCTCGAATTCCAGAGGCAGTACCTGGTCTACCACTTCTAGAACCCACCTGTCCTTTGTGACAGCGGACCAGGCAGAAAGGAAGTGGCCGAGCCGGCCCCCCCACGGGAAGACCCAGAGCTGGTGTGACGGGTATGGGGTGGCCACCCCACATTGTCACTCGGCAGGCTTGGAGGAAGGGGGTCCAGCTTGGGGACCATCTGAATCTCGTCCTCCGGGTTTACAGGCCGACGGGGTCCCAGACTTGGGCCGAGGGTGCCAAGATTGAGCCTGCTGCTGATGCTGTCCTGACTGGAAATTGGGCTGCTTGGCCGCAGGGGCACAGTGCCGAAAAGGCTGCTTCTTCTTCTGCTTTTTGGAACCCTGGGATTCCTTCTGAGCAGAAGTCACAGAGTCCAAAGTGGCACTGGACTTTTCAATGCGTTGGAGGTGACCATCCACACCTGGGCCGAAAAGGTCAGTACCCAGGAAAGGGACATCCGTCAGCTTGTGCAGGGTGTCCGCTGTGAAGGTGAAGACCCGCAACCAAGCCCTGCAGTGCATGGCAACCGCAGCCGGCACTGAATGGGTGCAGGAATCTCCGAGGTCCAAGGCTGTCTGGAGCTGCTGTTTCGCAACCACCCAATCCGGGTCGCGGACCAGCTTGACTGTCCGTGGCCTGGAGGTCTCCGGGGAGGTGAGGTAGAACCTCATCGAGAGAGCCCAGTAGGGCATGAGAAATGTGTGCCATGATGACGGCCGAGCTTGCCTGATGGAGACCCAGTGAAGAGGCGGCATAGACTTTCCGGGCCGAATGGTCCAATTTTTTTGACTCTTTGTTAGGAGGTCTATTGGTGTCTCCCATATTAGCCGAGCACCTGAACACAGACACAGTCACCAGTCCCTTGGCTGAAGGATGTTCTGTGAATCCCGAAAGGGACCCAATGGGCACCACATACTTGCGGGCCCATGCGGGCTGAAGGCGTGGGGCAGGAGGCAGGGTGCAGCCACAGCTCCAAAGCCGGGCCGACAATGGCCTCGGCCGCTAGGAAGGCCTCCGTCGGTGAATCCCCTTGTTTGAGGATATCGGTGAGGGGGTATCTGGCCTGTTTCTGAATGGGTTCTAAGGGCATCCCTGTGGATTCGGAGATGAGGCAGAGGATGCCCATGAAGGAAGGAGGGCCTTCCTCTGTTGAAAGACTACCGAGTGATTCCTTGTCCAAAGCACGAGAATGTAGGTCGGAGTCCTCAGACTCCGAAGAGTCTGGATAGATCTGCCGGCCACTAGAGTTGCCCTGTACCTGCCTGGGACTGTGAGGCGTGAGGGTGACGGGCAGCCTACACGGCAGGCCTGGAACAGGGTGGAGACTCCTTAGAAGGAGCCCTCAAAGGAGGCTGCTTCGGTGGCGGCTCCACCACAATCAGTGGAGAGACTGGTTTTGGCCAACTGTGATGGACTTGACCAACTCCACGGGTGGATGAACAGTGTGGACCGGCTCCTGAGGAGTAGGTGTCGGCCTAGCAGGTGACAGCCAAGTAATGGCTGGGGTAGACGCCGGAGCAGACTTCTGGCCGGACAAAATGGGCTGTTGCCACATTAAATCCTCATAGCATCGACGGAGTTTCCATCGAAGCCCCCTCTCATCCGAGGAAGAGGACGAAGAGGAGTGGCGGCTGTACCGCTTCTTAGAGCGCTTATGCACCACCTTCTGCCTGTTGGCCAAAGGTGTCCGATGGGGTCGCTCGGAAGGTGCAGGGGAGAACTGTGGCTCTTCCTGGTCAGGGATCTGGGCCATGGGAGGACTCCCAGCAGGCTGGGTCTCCTCCTTGGTGGACGGCAGGACTGGGGTCCTGAATAAGGAGTTGTTGGCCTCATTGAGCGACAACAGGTCGGCGATAATCTCAACTGGATCATCGTCCTGCACCTTAGCTGGCTGGCCTGATGGGTGTACTGTGAAGCCAGCAGCCAAGGCCGCAACCTGGACCGAAGTCGAGGCAGCAGATTCTTGGGACCATGATCTCTCACGGTTCCAGGAGCCGCCGGAGACAAGACCTTAGGTTCTTTTGTCCTTACGACCAAGAGAAGTGTGCGCCCGAAGCTCCCTCTCCCTTGGTAGGGAGGGACTGGCACAACTCCCGAAAGGAGCCTGCGAAGGTGGAGCCCAGATTGAGCGGAATGAAGATGGACATGGAAGAAGACCGATCCACAGCCCAAACCACCTCCTCTTTGAAGGTCATCTATTTGAACTGGTCGACGGACCCTGCAGCTACACAGAATGCCCAATGGGCTTCCTTGGATTTGACCGTCTGATTCCATTTTTCCGGTCTGCCCAGGTGCAGTCATGCAAGACGATCTTCCAAGACATCTGGATGAAAAGCACAACACATTTTGCAACCCTGGGTGTCATGACTGATACCCAGGCAATAAATGCACGAGACGCGTGGGTTGGTGAGAGACATCTTTTGTCCGCATGGGCAGCGGTGGAATCCAGTTGAGGACTTGTCCTCCATCATGGTGGAGATCGCAAAGTAATTGGGAGAAACTCTAATGAGTCGGAGTTTGGGTAAATCCATAGATTTAAGCACCAGGGCCTACAGTAACACGTGAGCGATAAGGAGGGAACCCGAATCTTCCAGCAGAAAGGAAGACCTGGCATCAAGGGGCAGAGCAGAGGCGTATACCACCCGGGTGGGTGGGAGGAGCCAGCTTTTAGACCTTCCATCAAGAATCTTAAAGTGAAAGGACATGTCAACAAGTGTGGATAGAACAACATATCCACGATCCTAGAAGCCATAATTTTACCTATAACTGATATACTGTAGGGCTCATTAATCTATAGCGATTAATTACTCCTCCACGTATCTGTTTGTGAACTGGCATATTACTGCATTCTTTCAGTCTGTTGGTGTTCTTCCCTCCTTCACTGCTTGTATAAACTATGCTCTGATAATTCATTTGCCATCTCCTTCCGTACTTGTTCATGAATCTGGACTTGCTTCCTGACTCTGAGGAGTCGGGGTGCTGATTTCCGCTTATTTCTGCTTAGCAGTCTCTGGGTTCACCAGCAGAACCCCAATACCTAGGGTCCCAGAATTATCCATAGTAGCACAGTACTGTGATGACAGAAGGGACACAGGGTCCATCTTGTCTGCCTCTCTTGCTACCTTGCTATCTTGTGATGTGACGTAGCGTCAATAGTATAACAAGAGCGTGACGTCACATCGATAGTGTAACAACGCTGTAAAAAGATGATTTTTGGGCCATAACAGCGTTCTACCATACGTTATATCTATTTCTTTTTCAGATCATTTCCATATTTATATCATTAAAGTGGTTTAAACAAATAGAAAAAAACCAAAAGTTTTTCTGGAAAGGTAAACACTCAAGGCTAAAAACTGAAAAACTATATTTGCTAAATGCTAAAGGTGGTTTAGCACTTCCAAACTTAATGTGGTACTACTATGCAGCCAATATAGCAACGACCAATACATGGTTTCATTTAGAAAACATAGATCAATCCACATATACAAAAGCACTTCCCATCCCATACTTAAATATTAAACATATACTATACCTTGCTTCATATCGGAAAAAAAAATCACAGATATTAGAATTACAACAGATACAGTATGTAAGATGTGGGATCTGGTCAAAAACTAAAATTTAAATCAAAACAACATTTTTCTTTACATGTAGCAATATACTTAAATGGCAATTTTGTACTGTCAGTCACTGATCAGATATATAAAATATGGCAAACGAAAAGGCTTAATTGAAATTATCTATTTGGCAGGCCAGGTTTAATGGAATTTCAAACTTTAAAAACTAAATACAATTTAAATAACGCTCACTTCTTTAGGTACTTGCAAATCGGAAATATCAGTCAATATGTAGATATTTCTAAACCACCAGAGCATGATGAATTGGAAAAAAATGCTTAACAATAAAGAAAAACATAATATAAAAAATGTATACATTTTTGGTTGTTAAATTAGGAAGGAACCTAAACCAATTAAACAAAATGAGAAGGCAAGCTAGATCAAGACGGAAGGACCAATTTGAGCTATATTATGAGGTTAAACTTCAAGATATCAATTCACAAACTGGGAAAAATTCAATATTCTTTTAGAAATTAACTTTCAATTTATGAAAAGATATGCGATCCATTTAATAAGACTTTGAAATCAACCGAGGTTCTAAGATTCATATCTTAGAAATGGTTCAGCAGGCCCGGTGGCACAGAGGGCTGAGGTGCTGGATGCCACACCTCGAACCACGCTGATGACCCGGGTTCAGCAATGGACTCGGGCGCTGGGGTCGGCAGGGGAAGGGGTAGGATTAAGCATCCACGGGACTGCACTCCTCCCCTTGGGTGGGTTGGGGATGTATGGTTGCTCTGCAGTGGTCCCCGGTGGAGAGCGGGAGCACAGCAGAGGGATCGCACTAAGGGGAACACCACAGAAAAGCGGAAACTGCACTGGGATCGGCCAGATGACGGCGGCCATCCCAGACGATGCCCTCGAGCAATCCCAGCAGAGTAACATCCGTCTCAGCAGCACCCGGGCAAGAAAGAAAAATAGTGTGCTGGAGTCCCCTGGCTGGTGTCTTCCCTCTCGAAGGAGGGGGACCCTCTCGGCAAAGGGATGTGCCGGGCTAAGCTGAAGGGCGGCTGCAAATATGAGGTACGCAGTTCTGGGGGAATTGCAGGAAGGGGCTGCTGGTGGTACTCGGTGGCTTGAAGGAGGAGCAGGTCCCAGTGCGCGACAGAGGGGAAAAAAAAAGATTACCCAAAAAAAAAAAAAAAGTGGTTCAATTGACCATCACGGAGTATTACAAAGGGTAAGAAAGGCATAAATATAAAACCCTAATTTGGATGCATAAATTGAAGCAAGGTTGCAGAACTATGTAAGAAGGAAAATGGTACGGTTCAAGGTCTTTGAATGCAAATATGGCTGTCACATTAGTGAAACAACTTATTCATCACAGGTATGTAATAACTATGTTTATCGACTTCAATAATAAAAAAAAAAAAGAAAAAAGAAAAAAACAAAACAAAAAAAAAGACAAAAAAAAAAACAGGCACACCTCTTTCCCAGAAGCGAAGAAACAAAAAGCTGTGAGGAATTCTTTTTTTTTCTTCCTTACATTTAGTATGCTTTATCTCCTGTCTGGTAGGCCCCAATCAGTCTGAACATGCTCAGACCCGCCACACACCCCTGGACTTAACCTCACTTCTGAGCACTCTGGTTTGCCCCCCAGGGCAGGGCAATTCCTGCAGTCCTTCATATTACATATATAGTACTGAAGTATTCTATATACCTCTAAAGTAAGGAGCAATGCTTCCCCTGGATTGGCATGCTCAGGAAAATAAACTGGGAAATGGAAGGTTTGATTCAAAGTAAACTCAGACACCACCTTTGGTAGAAACCTAGGCATGATATGCAAAGACACCCTGTCTTTGTAGAAAATCATATAAGGAGGAGACGCAAACATCAGAGCCTAAAGCTCTGAAATCCGTTGAGTAGAAGTACTAGCAACTAAAAACAACACCTTCCAACAAAAGAAGCACAGACCACAAGTCACGGGCAGCTCAAAAGGAGCCAAAGTAAGTTTTTCTAACACAAAATTCCAAGTCCCAAGCTGGGACTGGATTGCGGATAGGAGGCTTCAAGTGTAGGATGCCTCTCAAAAATGTATGGGCCACCTCCAGCTGAACAACCCTTAGGCACATGGAAAGCTGAAATGGCAGCTAAGTGCACTTTGATAGAGGAATATTGTAGGCCTGCATCTGACAAGGACAGCAAATACTTTAGAACCTGGTTTACTAGACAGGTAAAAGGGTCCAACTGGTGAGAAGTGGCCCACAAAGCAAACTGCTTCCACTTAACAGAAAACGTTGCTCTGGTGGAAGGTTTTCTGGCAGCTACCAATACATCAGCCACCTGGGCAGATTTGTATGCAGGAGACTATCCAGCATGCAATGGTCCTCTTAGAGGCTGATCACCCTTTCTCCCTTCACCATACGTGAGGAACAGCTGTGAGTGGGAGGATCTGAGGTCTTTAGCGCAGTTCAGATAGTGGCCGAGTGCTCCTTTATTGTTCAGACTGTGGATCCTCTGCTCAAAAGAGCTTGACGTTGCAGTGAAAAAGAGTGGGAGAGTAATGGATTGGTTGATATGGGACGCAGATGCTACTTTGAGAAGGAATTTCCTATTAGTCGTAAGGACTACCTTGTTCCTGTGGAGGATAGTGCAGGTAGGATCTGTGCAGAGAGCCTGCAGCTTGCACACTCTGCCTGCAGAGGTTATAGCCCCCAGGAAGACCGACTTCCAGGTGCCATACTTTAGATGAGCCATAACCATGGGCTCAAAGCGAGGCTCCATGAGCTAAGTAAGTAAAATTTTAATTCTGATATCAGAAATGAGATGACCCAATTTAGCCGAAGCTCACTTTCAATGGGGTCCTACTATACTAAAATATCAGTTACACACTAAAAAATGCTATATTATACACATAAGTTCCGCCCGCCTTGCCCCCTTGCTTGACAACGTCCACTGGACAGCCTCTCCCTCCCCCAGACCTAATCCTTCCCTACTAGGTCCAAACAGCGATGTAACCCACTGTCTTCTCTGAGGGACTACTATATCCATGATTGTAATTCACAATTTTGTAACATTATATAACCTAAGTAACATACAAACTGCTACATTACGTAACCTAAGTGTATCTATGTTAAATGTTCCTTTTACTGCACTTGTAATGTTATCCTGTTTTGATCTGCACTGTAATAACTGTCCTGATGTCTGCCCCCCACCGTGACGAGGTGCCTTTGTAAATGAGTCTCTGACTCAAAGGTTGTAAATCTGATTTGTAATGAATACAAACTACTACATTATGTAACGCAAGTGTATCTATGTTAAATGTTCCGTTTACTGCCCATGTAATGTTATCCTCTGTTTTAATCTGCACTGTAATAACTGTCTTGATGTCTGCCCCCCCACCCCCGTGACGAGGTGCCTTTGTAAATGAGTCTCTGACTCAAAGGTTGTAAAACCGATTTGTAATGAATAAATGAAATAAACTCATACAAGACAATTACAAATATACAATAAATATACATTACTCAGGTAGAACAGACTTTTGGAGAACGTGCAACATTTTCAAGCCAAGATCTTAATACATTCCAAGGTGTTATTACACAACCTCAAATGGCCTGGCAGAGTTCAACCTTGGACCCTCGTGTACATAACAATGTTGACCCTTTATAGTTTTTCATAGATGACACCATATAATTTATCTTCCCTGCTGAGCGCAGCTCTTCCTTAACACTCCGCACCTCCAATAGTTCTATCCGACAGCTAGGGACTTTTTTAAGGTAGCAGCAGTGAGTCAAATGTAACACGTGTATATTACGCCATTCCATCAGTGATATCCAGTTTAAAGCTCTATAAAGAGCGCAGTGATGCGTATTCCACGGTACATCTAGAACAAAATGCACAAACCTATTAAAAATTACATCAAGTCTGCCCAACACTCCTCCAGCAGCTCCACTATACACTATATTGCCATATTTATTTATTTATTTTTTATATTTCGGTAACTGGGTAAGCCCACTGAGACCAGAGGTCCCTTTTTCAGGGGCGAGACCCAGAATTAGCTGCAGTAGATTACGTACATTGGTATCAATATACAGCAGTTACAGTTGATACATACAAGGAATTGGTATCAAGCATTAATAAGGAGACAGCACGCTCACAAAGTGTCAGACAGGTGCACAGTACATTTAACAATTCTGCATAAGAGTTTCATGGGAGAAATAGAAATGGAATTAATTAGAGGTATTATCATAGAGTTCACAAGTTTTAATCTAATGTCTCATGGGATACAACCTTTATGTTTGTATAGTACCCCCGACTTCTTATTTAGTTTTTTTTAATCAGGTTGTCAACATGAATATCTCATTTACAGTGGGAGTCTAACCACACTCCCAGATATTTATAGGAGTTAATAAAGGCTAGATTAAACACATCCAGTGTTCTTATATTTAGATTCAGCGACATTTTTTTTTAATTTTTATTAGAGAACAACATTACTTGTGACTTTAGGGGGTTTAGGACTAGGCCATGTTCCTGAAAGTAAAACTCTGTTTAATGCATCAGTTAGGGTCGTTTCACAGTGACAAAAGTGAGGAAATTTGGTGTTAGGGTTGAAAGCCCCCCTTGGACCACCCCCACAACCGGCATCGAGGTGCGCATTGGAGTCTTCGGCCTTAATTCTCACCCTATCACATGTGTAAAGAAGCAGAGGTATAGGAGAATGAGGTGAGAGTTAGGACTGACGACCCCAATATGCACCCCGATGCCGGTTAGGTGGGCATGGAGTGTTCAGGGGCTTTCAACCTAACACCAAATTTCCTCACTTTGTCGCTGTGGAACAACCCTAACTGATGCATTAAACGGAGTTTTTTGCCTCTAATTTCCCTTCTTTTTGAGAATAACGAGAAATAGTGAATGTAATGCGGTGGAGGGAGCGCGGGGCCCAAAGGGCCCCACATTCTCGCCACAAGATGTCTTCACACATACTAACACAGTGCCAGCAAACGCAGATGTTAATGCACATGGTAGTACAAAGCGAAACAGAAAGATAAACAGTACTGAAAAATACTGCACATAATACAGCGCCGGGAGTGCAGGGCCCGAAGCCACGAAATGTCTCCAGACATACTAACACAGTGCCAGCAAACGCAAATGTTAATGCACATCGTAGTACAAAACAAAACACAAAGATAAACAGTACTGTAGACACAAAAGGTTAAAATTACAAAAACACAAGCGCAAATGAAAACGCACACGGTAACACACAAGGTGGCATAGACACAAAAAGTAACTGAAACAGGTATAGAACCACAACCAGAAGCGCTAAGGGTAACAGTTATAGAAGCACACACTATAGTATTCCCCAAAATCTGCATATAGAAAAACAGTGAGTACAAAGAATTTATGCATAATAATGGCTGTCGGAACAGAAAATGAGGACTTGGAATACTAAATTGCTTATATCTCAGGAACCGTACGACGTAGGAAAAAAATTTAAGTCATATTAATTATCACTTTCTTGGCTAGTTTTGTACTTAGCCCCCACTAGGGAGCTAAGCATTTTTACGACGAAAAGTCCGTATCTCGCACAGTTTCTGTGATACGGGCCCCGAAAGGTGCAACGCACGCCGTAATGTTATCCTATTGTGAAAAAAGACAAATTCGAAGTCCCATAACTTTTCCTCACTGTAATATTTTTTCACCAAACTACAGAAAGGCACATCTGTGGGATGTTGGCTGTCTCCTCTCCAAATTCCAGCCCAAAAGACCAAACCGTTATTTTGCAGCAGTGTGCCAAAGGATTCCTGTAATGCGGCAGACGCCATAATGTTATCCTATGGGAAAAAGTATGAACTTTGGAGAGCCGTAACTTTGCCACCTTGTAATATTTTTTCACTGAAACACAGAAAGGCACATCTGTGAGATGTTGGCTGCATTCCCTCCAAATTTCAGCCCAAAAGACCAAACCGTTCTTTTGCTGCAGGGTGCCAAAGAATTGCTGTCATTTTCACACAGCCTGGAAAGTACTGTCAAACTTTCTGACTTTCATAAATTATTCGACACTATGCAGTAATCGAAAGTACTTTGAGAAAGTACTTTTTCCAGAAATCTGAAAAACATATTTCTGGGGTGTTTTACCCCAAAATAAAGACATGCCTAGCACCCTAAGAGTCCGACTAGGTGAATACAAAAAGAATTAGGTTGCTAGAAGGTCCCAAATTTAAATGCCAAGCATTTTTCTGATGACCAACTGAAAACAAAATGGCAGATTTGTGACAGTAAAAGGGCCATTTGCGAAAGTAAAAACTGCATTTGAGACACTGTCGAACTTTTTGTTAACTTTTCCCATTGACTTATAATGGGAACTTGTTTTTTGAATAACTTTTGAACCGTTTAATATTTTTTCACGAAGTCTTCAAAGGCGCCGAGGGGACCCGGCGCACATTCCATAAGATTTCAAGACCTGTTGCGCAACGTCGACCTCTAGAGACGAGCAAAATTCCAAAAGCGTAAGCGATGCAGCAGATCATGCTTAATAACTCTGCAGCCGTATATCCGAACAGTACTAATGTTGGCAGATCCCAAGATCTATGGTTCTTGATCATGTATTCAAATTTCAGGCAAGTCAGCTGAGCGGTTTGCAAAGGTTGTTAAGGTGCAAAATTTTAGGTTTAACATGTAAATGGCTCCTCAACCCTAACTATGGTAGCACTACCGTGCTACCATAATATATATATATCTCCATCCAACAGGAGGATACAGATACAGTAGCCCTTTGAAGAACTTCTTGAAAATGGGGGTACGAATCAACAGTTTTCTCACTACCTGCCAAAATACAGGCAGAAATAGCTGTCAAGTGCACTTTAAGGATTGAGGATCTGTGGCCCAAGGCCTGCAAGTGAACCAAGTAGTCCAGAAGAAGAGGCAAGTCTGCCTGTAGGGGACTGAGCTGTTCAGGAGCACACCACAGGGAAAAACCTTTTACATTTGGAATCATATGTCTTTCTGGTAGCAGGCTTCCTGGAAACCCTGAGGACCTCCTCCAAGAAATAAAAATCAGTACTATAATTCTTCAAGAATCACGCCTTGAGGCACAGTGAACTGAGATTCAGAAAGGTCACCCTGTCCTGAGACACAGTCAGAAGGTTGTGTCTCAGTGATAGACGGATAGGATGCCTGGTGGAGAGGGCCAGGAGCAGGGAGTACCAGGGCTGCCTGGCCCAATCTGGGGCCACTAGTATCATGGTGGTGGTTATAAAGAAACCTCTTTGACCAGTCCAGGATCAGAGAATCCACAGGGACCGAACCCAGTGAAGGAGGCCTGCAACAAAAGAGAGGGAGCTGGTGATTCTCTTTGGAAGCAATCAGATCTTTTTCTGGTGTGCCCCATCTCCTGAAGATTATTTATTTAGCTTTTGTTTACCAGGTAAACACACTAGACAAACAAATGCCTATTTTCAGGTACGACTTGGGAGATTACACGGAATACACAGGCAAGGCAAGGATTTCAAAATAAAACATGCAGACATTGAGGAATATACTAAAAAGGCAGCAAAAACATCACATTACAGAACAAAAACAAAAATCAGTATGACAGTTAAGTGAAAAAAAACCTCCAAGCTGGGCTCAGGAAGGAGACCAAACAGAACGATTAAAGTGCAACACTTATACAAAAGGGACACTAGTACCTTAGGTACAGCTACAGACTGAGGTGATCTGCGGATAATCCCAAAGGGAGTTTCTAAAACAGGTGTGGGAGGAGGTAATACGAACATGGGCAGGAAGGGAATTCCATAGCCTAGGTGCACATACGGCAAATGCCCGGTCACCAATTTGCATGAGGGTTTTTGGAACCTGAAACACAGTTGAGCCATTAGACATTAGTGGATATGAGGAGTTGGCAGCCTTAATTAGAGCTCTGCTAGGAAAGGAGGGGTAGCGATTCTAACATTATCAATGACAAAGCCTAATACAAAGTTGCGATGACAACCTGGGGGGAGCCATGCAAGTTTGTTATAAAGGTCACAATGATGGGTGAGTTGAGGAGCAGAGAGGGCAAAATGGCATAGTTGTTATGTGCTACGTCCCATTTTGAGAGGCTGTATTTTGAGGCATGTGTGATGGTAATGAGCCCATAACAGAGTGTGGGGAGAACACCTTCAGCCAGGGCGAGACGAGCAGCTGGCGCGAGACTGTTTATTGCTCTATATGCCAGGCCCAACTTACTATCTGCTGCCTTGCATACGTTACGGATATGCAGAGAAATCAAGTTAGGGGTCAAGGGTGACTCCCAGGTATTTGAGGGAGTCAGCAACCCTCACAGAGGATCCTTCAGCACCAGAGATTCTCCGGTGTGCAGGGAACACTTTTAATGTAGCCAGGGATTCAAAGAGCATAGCCTGAGTTTTTTTTTTTTTTTTGAGGTTCAGGGCTAGTCTGTGGGCCATAAGCCAGGACTGTATGTTAGAAAAGCTGACATTTAGGTGACGGTTGATGACACTAATGTCCTGGGAGTCGGTTAAGATCACTAGGTTATCTGCATATAATGTGGCATTACCATGAGCAAGGGGCAAAACATTTAAGAATAACGGACCCCTGAGGGACCCCAGACTTTACAGAAGCAGGCTCAGAGAGAATCTTGTTGAACTTTATAAGTTGCTGCCTGCCTTTTAGGTAGTTAGTAAACCAAGCTAGGAAGGGGCTGACAGGCCAAGAGACCGGAGGTTTAAGCACAGGAGGGTGTGAACCACAAGATCAAAGGCTTTGGGGAGATCAATGAAGATTGCTCCTGTTAGTTTACCTTGATCCATGGCAATCCTGACCTCTGAAGTAACCTTAGCAAGAGCACAGGAGGTGCTATAACCCTTGCGAAAGCCATGTTGTGCTGGGGATAATAGCCCATGACTCTGGATATGTTCAGTGAGCTGGGATGTAACCACTTTTTCCAAGTAGCTTGCTGATGGCTGATAGGATGGCTATTGGCCGACAGTTCTCAAGGTTTTTAGGATCACCTTGTTTGAATACTGGAACAACCCTTGCCATCTTCCAGAGGACGGGGATAGAGCCCGTAATTAGGGGCATATTAAAGATATGGGTGATGGGTACAGCAAGGAAAGGGGCACCACGGCGGATGAGTCTGGGCTCCACATTGTCATGCCCGGCACTAGAGTGGGGTGAGAGACTAACAAGTAGTTGCTGTGTCTCACTAAGTGACACAGCCTTGAAATAAAAAGGGGGGCGAGAGGCAGACCCAGGCTAGGAGCAATGGTGTCTCCCCTGTACATCAGAAGCAGGGAATTGGGAGGTATACACAGACAGGTCTGAGAACTCGGAGTTAAAAGCATTTGCAATTGTTAGGGCATAGTTGCAGTTAATACCATCAATAAGCATATCAGAGATATAGCCTTTTGAGGAACCACTAACTGGCCAACGCCTGTTTGTTTAGACACAATTCCTGATGCTCCCGTCAGAGCCTGCTGAGGGAGTCTGCCAGGACATTGTCTTTCCCTGGAAGGCAGACTGCTGAAAGCTGAACTTCCATGCCAGAAGTAAGCCAGATACCAGATCTTCATAGTTTCTATGCACAGCTTTGAGGATCTCGTTCCTTTCTGCTTGTTAATGTAGTACATGGTGGTAGTGTTGTCTATTTTGATCAGAACCAACTTTTTACTTAAGGAGCAAAAGCCTGGAGGGAGAGAAAGACTGCCCTCAGCTCCAGGAGGTTTATATGTCCCCTGGATTGCTATGGAAACCACACTCCACTCACCGTTTGGTTGTCCAGGTGAGCCCCCCAGCCTAGTAGGGAAACATCTGTCATCAGGACCAGTGTGGGGAACTGTTGTTGAAAAGGCATTCCCTCCCTGAGGTTGTGACTTTCTTTCCACCAGTCCAAAGCTTGCAGCAAAATTTTTGTTACAGGCACCAGCCTTGACAGGGGTGTCACTTTTAGGACCAATGGGCTCTTTAGTAATACTGGACGTCTCTCATTTGAAATCCGGCACTTGGCACCATGGTTATGGTAGAAGCCATCTGACCCAGGAATTGTAGGAAATGCCTTGCTGGCATGAGCCGACCCATGATGAAGGATTCTGCCAGGTTTAGAAGGCTTTCCATTCTTTCCTGTGGAAGGAATGCCTTGCCCTGGAGGGCATTTAACTCTGCTCCTATGAACTCCAGCATCTGCACCGGTTCTATTTGGGACTTCTGAGTATTTATGAGAAATTCCAGCATCTCCAAGGTGCTCTGGGTTAGCTGGATAGAGTCCCTGACTTACTGGTGTGATTTCCCTGCGACTAGCCAGTCATCCAAGTAAGGGAAAATGATCACCCCTTACCTCCTGAGGCATGCTGCCACTATGGCTAAGCACTTCATAAAAACATAGAAGTTGACGGCAGATAAGGGCACCCAGGCCCACCGTGACTGCCCATTTTAGTGTGTTTCGTGCACCAGTGTATCTCTAATTAGTCACATGTCCTCTCTCGTGTTCTCAAGCTCCCTGTGTCTGTCCTACTCCCGCTTGAAGCCTGTAACCGTTTCCGCTCCCACCACCTCAGCTGGCAGCCTGTTCCACTTATCCACCACCCTCTCTGTGAAAAAGTATTTCCTCACGTTCCCCTGTGCCCAACCCCCCCACACCCACCCTCAGTTTCATGCTGTGTCCTCTAGTCCTACAGTTCTCTCGTCTTTGGAAGATTGTATCTACTTGCACTCGGTTTCTCCCCAAGAGGTATTTATATGTTTCAATCATGTCTCCCCTCTCTCTTTTTTCCTCCACTGAATACATATTTAGCTCCCAGAGCCTATCCCCATATAGTTTGTTGTATAGGCCAGTCACTATTTTGGTTGTCCTCATCTGCACAGCCTCTACTCTGTTTATACCCTTCTGAAGATGGGGTCTCCAGAACTGGATGTAGTATTCGATGTGAGGCTTCACCAGTTGTCTATACAGTGGAAGTATCACTGCCCTCCTTCTGCTGGTTACTCCCCTACCTACGCAGTCCAGCATCTTGCTAGCTTTTGCTGCTGCCTTGTCACATTGATTGGCCACCATCAGGTCATCCGAGATGATGACTCCCAGATCCCACTCCTGTCTGGAACTAGTCACCCTCCCCTCTGCAGAACCTGTGCCATTTACCACCACCTTCTGAGTTATATTTCCCAGCCAGTTTCTCACCCATCTCAGTGTCTTGTGCCCCACACCCAGGCTCCCCAGTTTGTTTAACAGCCTCCTGTGGGGAATCGTATCGAAAGCTTTACTAAGTCAAGATATGCTACATCCAGAGCTCCCCCATGGTCTACTTCCCTGGTTAACTAGTTGAAAAACTCTCTGAGGTTGGTTTGCTACGACTTCCCCTCAGTGAAACCACGCTGTCTCAGGTCTTGGAGGCAGTTTGCTGCCACGTGGTCCACTATCCTTTCAACGGCTTTTCCATTAATTTGCATACCACAGAGGTCAGGCTAAATGGCCTATAGTTACCTGCCTCTTCCTTACTACTGCTCTTGTGTAGTGGGACCACATCAGCCTTCCTCCAGTCCTCCGGCACTGCCACCATTTCTAATGATATACTGAACAAAGCTGCTAGTGGTGCCACAAACACCTCCCTCAGTTCTTTCAACACCCTAAGGTGTACTCCATCCGGTCGTGAACACCCTGGGAGCAGATGAGAGACTGAAAGGGAGGGCTGCGAACTGGTAATGACCAGAAAGATGGCCTGAACCTTAAGTATTTTCTGTGACTGGTCCTGACTGGAATGTGGGAATATGTAACCTTCACGTCAAAAGGACCCATCCAGTCTCCCTGTTGCGGGGAATGGTATCACTGTGGACGTGGTGATCAATTTGAACTTCTCCTTTTTTAAATGTCTAATCAGAAACCTGAGATCCAGAATGTGTCGCCACTCCCCTTTTTTTGTTGTGAATGAGGAAGTACCTTGAGTAAAGACTCTCTCCCCACTGGGAGGGACTCCTTATGCTGCATTTGCATGTAGCAACTTTTTGTGCTCCAACTCCAGCAGAATCCTCTCTGTTGGAGAAGGAGATTTAAAACTCCTGTGAGCCCACAGTCTGGAGAAACTTCTGAACTGGAGCGTTATCCCCTGGCTTACCACTTCTAGTACCCACTTGTCTGTGGTGATGTTTTTCCCTACTCAGGGGAACCAGAGATGCAGGGGAAGTCCTTCCTTCCATTGACAATGATTGGGCGATCAGAACAGAGTCGTCTGAGGTTTCTGTTTGTGCAGAGCCCTATGGGCTGGGTCTGATTCATCTGCTTGGAAGCATTTCTGCTCCAGCCACTGCAGTACCCCCCCCCATGTGAGAATATACACAGGACATTGGTATGGATGAGGATTCGAGGGAAGAAAACCCTGATATCCACCTCCCCTTCCCTTCCCAGAGACCTGTAGGAAGTGGAGGCCTTTTCCTTGTCAGGGCAAGTTAGTTACCCTTGGCCAAACAAATCTCCTTAGATAGATGGGATGGGCATAATCCCAAAGACAATGTTGTTAAAACCCACTGCCATGTGGAACTGGTATTTGGAAGAAACAACAGCTGCTTTGGCACGGTCTGCCAAACCTTGAGCCAGGTAAGCCAGAACAGAATTCCAGAGGTCATATACGCCTGTTGGTTGCTATTATAAGGGCATATGGTCAGGCAAAATACCTCTTGGAGGGGGTCAGCTCCATCATGTCCAAAACTTTAGCCTCCTTTCTATCCACCATGGTTCCCTGTAGAAGGCGAAGGTGTTGGCTAACTGCCTACAAAGGCAAGTAGGAGAAGAAATCTTCTGGTTCCCAGAGAGGGGAACCAAACCCTTGTTCAGGGGAATTGTAGGTTCAATCAGTTCCCCTTCATAGCAAAATCTGCTCCCCTGTCTTCTGAAGTGGGGGGGGAGAGACAGATTACAGAAGGAACCAGCATGCCCATTAAGACAACCATGAGAATCACCAAGCCTTGATCATATCCTCCATAGAGGGCATTTTCTGCATTGTCCACGGACAGCTCCTTCTCTTTCTTCAGGAAGGAGGGGCAGCGACACGTTTTCTCTTTTAGTCTTTTTTTTTTTTAGCAGGAACTGGGATTGGAATCTGCTTAGGAAATCTTTTTTTTTTTTGCTCGGCCACCCAAGGATTCCTTGAATTTTTTATTTTTATTTTTCAGGACCCCTGAAATCAGAAGCATCATTAGAGGGACTCCCTAGCTTATAATGAGAGGGAGGCCCCATCTGCATGCTTCGGTGAGTAGGAGGCAGACCATGAAGGCTTTGTTTCTTTTTTTGTTTTCCTTGTTTAATATATAATACCAATTTAACTGCCCCTACAATCAAACAGAAAGGGTTGTGGACTTAGGCGCTTTGATGCAACTTGTGGCTAACTGCCCTCAACAGGAGATAAAACAATTTTAAACCAGCAGGTCCCATTTTTCTCTTGGATCTGTTTGAAGAGCCAATCTTCAGACAGACCTTACAAGGGTTCTCAGCGATACAGAAAAAGTACCACTGTGGTCCGATCCTACAAATAGCAGGACAGCTAATAAAAATACCACAACGATTGTTTTCGCATCCATGAAGGAAAATACAGAAAACAAATGTGGTCTGATTCTTCAAATAACAGGACCGCTACTAGAGTTAAGATGTCGTTTTCTACATTAGTGATAGTAAAAGAGAAAAAGTGTCTCGGGTCCTTGAATTGTAAACCGAGGTGCCAACAAAAAAAACGTGCAGTTACATAAAAAAAAAAAAAAATCATAAAACTGAGAAATAAATAATGTAAACAACACTGTTCTAAGCAAACTGCTACAGAGTTAAATGATTATTTCTCTGGGTCCTGGAAACCGCGAGGGGTGGAGAAAAGTCAGAAATACTCCACAAAACTAACAAACTACACTAACTAAAGAGCAACAGAGACAAAAAATAAAATAAAATGAATACTTAATGTTTTATTCCGAAAAGCAAAGATAAAGTCAGAATGAAGCAGGGGAGAGGACTCAGGGCGACTTGCTTGCTCAGGTGGTGAAACAGATCTGCCGTTGAGCAGCAAAGTGCAGCACCTCCTCACGATCACAGTCTGAAAAACGTTCCATATTCTGAAATTTACATATGTTCCTCGCGCTCCTGGGCAGCAAGACCTGGCCGTCTTCTACATAAGTTAAGCACAGTGAGGGATTCCTGGGGTTTGGAGTGTACTGTGCTTCTTGCTGTCGTGCACTGTGCTCAGTGAAGCACACAAAAAGTTTGCAAAGGGTTACAGTCTGCTGCAAGGAGCAATAGCAAGGCTCACTGTCACTCACCGACAGCCACAAAAAAGAAGTATCCAAGCCACCCAATGTATCTGTGACAGGCTGAATAAGACCCTGTCCCATCTGTTATGTTGAAAGAGCTAAACGCAAGGATCTGTTCTATCCTCCTCTTTTCTTCCTCTTGTCTGACTGCATAGTCACATTTTCCCCTGCCTTCATTTGCTGTTTTTGTCTTTTCTTCCCCCTTGCATATCTGAAGTTATAAAATATGTGTGAATCTTTATGTGAAACTGGGATCCCTTGGTTTGAAAATGTATATAGTTATATTGTTGAAATGATTGCAAAAAGCTACTTGGAACTTAAGGGGTTAACCTGGAACGCAACACTAGCTCTTCTGCAGAGCTGTCAACAGGAGGTCAGTTCTGGGACACCATGTACTGTTTTGTTGCACCTGCAAGGAAGGAAACTGACAGGAACATTTCCTGAAAAACAGGATGTCTCCTTAACGAGTTCCCAGGCAAAGACTTCTAAAAAGAGCAGCAATACTTTTGTTAGAGAGACAGCAAGACAAACTTAGAATTACAGATATCCTTAAACAAAGGACTTTGTTTTCTGCATTTGTATTGCCTTTGTAAATAGTTATACTGAACCATTTTTAATTTTACTTTGGTAGTAATAAAAGATTACCTATGCATTTTATTCCTGCTCCTCGTCTTCCTGTGCTTCTTGACCTGTGCCTTGATGACAGATGGTGTCAGATTAAGTGGGATTTATGCTGTGCATACTCTAAGGCAGGAATTTTGTGTGTGGGTACTAGACGCAAGACCTAGGAACTGATCGCACCAACAGTTGCGCAATTGTCCTCCTCTCGCTATCTTTCTGCCTTCACTTGCTGTTTGTCTTTTCTTTTCTTTTCCCTTGCGTATTTGCGTTTATACAAATACATGTGAATTTATGTGTGAAACTGTAAGTGATACTGTGATTCCTTAGTTTGAAACCGTTATTCGTAATAATAAAAGGTTACCTGTGAATTTTATACTTGCTCCTGGTCTTCCTGACCTGTGCCTCAATGACAGTATTTCAATGAGAGAGATGCAAAACACTTTCTGACTTTGCAACATTCCACTGGGCAAACACAAAAAGGTGCCGTGCGTCTATAGAAATCAGGGTAGGTGCAGTCCCTTCTCAGGAAACAACCTCAATAAATAAAAGGAAAGCACTCCTCGGCCAATGATGAAAATTCTACAAAACAATTACATTTATTGTTCATACAGCAAACTCCAAGACAAAATGCAGACGTGGTGGCAACTCTAACCAGTTACCCCTGCGCTTCCAATGCTGATTCTTCATCAGGGGCCCCCGATGAAGACCCAATGGTCGAAGTACGAGGCAACCAGTTGGAGTTGCCACCACGTCTGCATTTTGACTTGGAGTTTGCTGTATGCACAATAGATCACAAAAGAAACTGGTCTGCTATGCAGGCCAGCCCTAAAAATTAAGTACTATTATTTTATGGTGTTCCTTTGTCGACCATGAAAAATATCCCCCTAATCCTTACCTACTTACCAGGGCAATCTGTGCTACTTACCCTGCCACAGATGAAGCTGAGGCCTTGACTCCATATGAGGTTGTGTGCGTGTGTGTGGTTTGGGGGGGGGCGGGGATTGGGTCTGTTTGTCTATAGGTGAACATTCTACAAAATGGATTTTGCAAAATTCTGAATTGCTGTGCTCCATGATAAACATTCCATCTACTGAATGTGTGGGAAGACAGATAACTGAAAGGTGTGCAGGCACTGCTTTTTACGACTTTAAACAAAAAAAATGTTGTTAAAAAAGGTTGTACAATTGGGAGAAAGAAAAATGGCACGCCAGTGCATTCTGCTGCAAAAAATTTAGTAAATTCAATTAGTGAAGTGCATACGCACGTGACTACAGTGAGCGCTTTAGATACGTACGCACTTTACTAATGGCACTTTAATAATGCTCTGGCGTGCCATGTTCCTTTCTCCAAGCTGTTTGTTCGTATTTTCTAGGAAACGGCATCCTAAGAGAAGGATAGTGCTGGGGTCTTTTTGCAGCATTTGAGTAATGCTCAGTTTGCGTCTTTTTTTAATTGTTTAAAGAGCCCCTAACACCACTGGGAAAACTTTTAAGATTTAGACACAATTCAGTTTATAGTTATGTATTTTCTACAGTTATCTTACCCTTTTCTTTATTACTGAGGACAGGTTCATGAAAACAGGATCACTGTCCCCTAGATGTCTACTCTGGCAGCTTGTGTACATCTGACATCATAACCTTCTGGTCATGACATCATAATCATCTCCACAAAAACAAACCATGGTGTCAAACAGAATTGTGATGTCAAGTGTAGACAAGCAGTCAAGCACAGATGGGACTAAAATCCCATTTTCATGGAAGTGCCTTTAGTAATAAAGACATAAGGGTGAGAATTACAGAAAAATATGAAATTAGCTGATTTATGTCTATATTTAAATTTTTTCCAAAGCTGTCACAATGGGGTCAAGGGTTCTTTAAGTTTACCCATTTTATAAGTGCAGTAAGACACTCTAGGGTATGGGTTGTTATAAGATAACTTGGCATAAATGCCTCATGTCCCCCAACACATGTTGGTGTGCAGTTATCACATAAGCCACACCCTGTCATGTGTCACTGCTTACATGACCTCCTACTCGCAGTCAATACTGAGTTTATTTATATGTTTCTATTTATGGCCTTGTGTCGGAGAGCTTCATAAATTATTGTCCTGCCTCTGTACTCTATATTTATGCTTATTTACCAGCTGATCACCCCTTGGTCTACAAATGCTACTGCTGTTGATGGAGCTTTCTCTTGCTATGTTTCCAAACTTCAGAGCATACTTTCCATGTACTAGGCTATGCTCATGTTGCGAGCTTTAAAACATCTTTGCTCATGTCAAACCTTTTTAATCTTATATTTAATCTTCATTTGAAGTTTGCTGTGTTTTAACAGACCTTTTTTAAAGCAAGTACTCTGTGATATTATTTGAAAAGCAGAGTCTCAAGTGAATTTGCCTTCTTCACTGAAGGTTTACAACAGCATTTAATGTTATAAACTACTGGAACAAACCCAGATCCTCTGGAACTTCCTCAAGCTGCATGTCAGAATTATTACTTTGGAGAGCCACTACAAGAGCAGGTCAACAATTTGCTATTGTATCAAGCGTATCTTGGCCCATTCACATGAAGAACAGTTATGTAAGAACTTACCATAACAGATCTTCAAGGGGATCTCAGTCATCAGGTAACACTGTAGGAACCTTCTTCATCGGTAAAGGAGAATCCACATGGAAGATTTTCAGCAGTACAACTGGGGCCGCCCACACCGTCATCACCAACCCTATATAGGAATGAAAGGCCCCACTCCCTCCTTGGCCCCCTTCCCTCGGAGACTTAGGGAGCTAGTCTCTAGCCCTGGGGGACCGAGGAGAGAAAGAAGTGCCCAGAACTAAATGAAAAGCTGGATACACCAGCCAGCTAGCCAGGAGTCCCCAAAGGGGGAGGTGGGAGGGAAATATACCTGATGACTGAGATCCCTCAAGAGCTACTCGTTAAGGTAAAGTTCTACATAACTGTTCTATCTTCTTCGGGGGTATCTCAGTCATCAGGTAACACTGTAGGAACGTGTACCAAGCAGTTACAAGTGCAAAACAGTCCGTTTGAGAGAAGGGCTCTCCTTAAACTTAAGACAGGAGTCCCTGTAACACAGCCCTGCCAAATCCTGCATAGGCTTTTGAGGCAATGCCTAGAGTCTGTCGTGCTTGGTGACGGTATGGACTGTACTCCAGCTGGCAGTTGCACAAATATCAGTGGCTGAGACCCCTTGAAAACAAGCCACCGAGGTAGCCATTCCTCTGGAGGAGTGAGCTTTGACAGCATCAGGCAATTCTTTGCCGTACTTGTTGTAGCAGAACATAATGCAATTTGCCAACCATTTGTATAAACATTGTTTAGAAACAAACGCCATCTCTACCGAAACAATTGCTTTGACCTTCTGGACTCCTTAGTCCTAAGTGGGTAACGCTTCAAAGTTCTGCACACATCTAATGTATGGAACAGTGCTTTCCCTGGATTGGCATGCTCAGGAAGATAAACAGGAAGGTGGATAGACTGATTGAGTGTGAACTCTGAAACCACCTTAGGCAGAAACTTAGGATTCGTGTGCAGAGACACCCTGTCTGTGAAAAATCAAATAAGGCTCCTCACAACAGAGGGCCTGAAGCTCTGAAATTTTTCAAGCAGAAGCAACTGCATCTAAAAACAACGTTTCCAAGAGAGAAAGCGTAAATTGCAAGTCACAACAGGCTCAAAAGGAGACGGGGTCAATTTTTCCAAAATAAAATTAAAATCCCAAGCCTGGACAGGAGAACGGATTGGGGGTTTCAGATGCAGGATGCCCCTACGTAAGGTATGGGAGACATGCAGCTCAGCAATTGTGCAGTCACCCATGGGATCATGGAATGCAGAAATAGCAAAAAGGTGAACCTTGAGGGAGGAATACTGGAGGCCTGAGTCTGACAGTGAAAGGTAGTCCAGGATATGATTCACCCAACAGTTGAAAGGGTCTAAGCTATGTTTGGCAGCCCAAATGGCAAACCGCTTCCACTTCATGGCACATGTGGCTCGAGTGGAAGCTTCTGGATGGCCACTAAGACATCTGCCACCCTGTTAGGAGACCACAAACCTGGCAATGGCTTTGTTCTCAGGAGCCAGGCATGCACATGGCAGGACCGGAGGTTGGGATGAACCAGGGTCCCCTTGATTCTGGGTCAGCAGATTCCTGCAAAGAGGATGAGGGACCAGAGATTCCTCCACCATCTGCTGAAGAAGAGGAAAACATATCTGACGCGGCAAGAATGGAGCCACCATGATCATGCGGGCCCCCCCTCCATCTCCAACTTAATTAGCACCCTCTGAATTAGGGGAAACTGAGGGAATGCAAAAAGAAATCTGCCGCTCTAAGAAAGAGACAATGCACCTCACCAGAAAACTCCAGGCCCTGGATCAAGCAAGCAGAAATTGGGTAGTTTTGCGTTGAGTGGGGACGCAAAAAGGTTCAATTCTGGATGACCCCATCTGTTGAACAAGTCTTCTGCGATGGATGAGAGAAGCTCCCATTCGTGCATACTGGACTGAGTCCTGCTGAGAATGTCCACCAAGGTGTTTAGAATGCTTGGCACGTGAATCGCAGAGTGTGTCAGACTCTGATCTAGTGCCCAGTACCACACTCTTATGGCCTCCCGGCAAAAGGCTTATGAGTCTCCCCCACTTGTTGATGTAGTATATTATGCTTAGATTGTCCAACTGCACCAGCCGCTGACCCGGAGCAAGGTGTTCCTGAAGGGCCTGTACAGCGTAGAGCACCGCTCTCATCTCCAGAACACTGATATGCAGGGAGGCTTCCCACTGGGACCAGGAGCCCCAGGTTTGGAAGGGAAAGGGGTGTGCTCTCCAGCCCAGGACTGAGGCATCTGTGGTAAAGATCTGATGTGGGGAAGAAATCTGGAATGGAACTCCTTGAAGCAGGTTTAAGGGGTACATCCACCACTGCAGTACCTTGCGCACTGGGGACTGAATGGTCTAACTCGTCCATGCACTGGTCCCACTGTACCCAGAGAGTCCACTGGAGGGTACATATATGCAGCCTGGCCAGCGGAACAGTGGGTATGGCAGCTGCTATCAGGCCAACAATCTGAGATATACCTGAGCAAGAATGTACTGGCTCTGGGCAACTTCCTGAGCATGGGCTATGAGGCACTCTGCCCTGTTTTGGGGCAGGAAGGCCTTCCCCTGCACCAGGTCCAGAAACGCCCCTATATATTGCAGCCTTTGGGATGGTACCAGAACCGACTTGGGCAGGTTGACAGTGATGTCCAGGGAGTGGAAGAGCTGGAGCGTAAGCTCCAGATTCACCAGAAGCTGTTCCCTGGATGGGGCCTTCAAGAGCCAATTGTCCAGATAAGGAAAGACATACAGTCCCTCTCTCTCTTCTGACAGCAGCTGCGACAGTTGCCAAGCACTTGGTAAAAACTCACGTGGCAGAGAATAAGCCAAAGGGTAACACCTTGAACTGATAATGCTTGCCCTGAAAGGCAAAACAGAGAAACTTTCTGTGAGGAGGAAAGACCGAGATGTGCAGGTACGCATCCTGCACGTCCAGTGAACAGAGCCAGTCCCCTGTCTTGAGAAGGGGCATTAGGCCTGGCAAAGTTACCATATGGAACATTTTGTACTGGACGAACAGAGTGAGGTTCTTTAGATCTAAAATCGGTCATAGATCTCTGGTCTTTTTGGGGACCAGGAAAAACCTAGAATAAAACCCCATTTCTCTGGCGCCTGGCACTGGCTCGATGGCCTGCTTGCGCAGAAGGGACTGCACCTCCTCCCAGAGAAGACACGAGTGAGTCGGGGAATAGCTGGAGGGTGGAGGCAGGGTGTCTGGAGGCTGCTCGATGAGCTCCAAGGTGTGATCCTTGTCTATGATCTGCAGGATCCATGAATCCAAAGTTATGGTTCTCCACTGATTCAGATGGAGGGAGAACAGACTTCTGACCAACACCTGCTGGTCGGGGACCAGAGGAGGGGAGTCCGGCAATCAGTCAAGCAGAGGTGGAGCCAGTTGCAGAGGTTGGTCCCTCACTTCTGGGGTGCTTGGCTGCTGCTTCAGCACTGGAGGAGGTGGGCAAGGGAGCCTGGGTTCTGAGTTTTCCCTGTGAACAGGGAGCTGTTCCAGGCCTACTGTTCTGTTTACAAAAAGGAGGCCAAACTCTACCCTTTGATTGGGTATGATAGAGGGAGTGGACCAATTTAAGGGCCCTGCCAGAGGCTTGCAGGTCATTTATGATTTACCCATTGCATTTTTGTAGCACTGCTGTACTGTTCCTCTATTTGTACTATTGTACCCATGTTGCTGTTGTTCAACTGTTCTCCTTTTGTTGTACTCTCCCGGGTCGTGCCTGAAAATAGTCATTTTATGGCTAGTGCACCTACCCGGTTAACAAAAACTAAATAAATAAATGAATGATGTCCTGGACATCAGGGCCAAACAGCTTGGTGCCACTGAAGGGGGCATTAAGCACCTTCTGCTGCATGGCAGGTGCAAACCCTGAAACTCTGAGCCAGGAGTGCCTGCAGAGGCATATGACTGTGGTAGCTGCCCTGGCAATGGTGTCAGCCATGTCATATAAAGCTCTGAGGAGGTGTTTGCTGACATCCTCAGCTACTTAGGGGACTGAAGCAGCTCCTGCTTTTGGGTAACCTCTGGAAAGGCTTGGGCTGCAGCCTTGCCCTTCTTCCAACTGGCATTCTGGTACTTGACCATGTATTTAAGAGTTTTACCAGGAGGGCATGCTGAGCAGAGTACCGCTCGATTCCAGATGCACCCTGGGGATAGTACACAAGGATAAGGAGGACACCAAGGATACCATGTTACAAAAATGGTAAAAACATGGTGATAATAACACAGTAGGCAGTATTATGCAAACAAATTGCGCAGCATTAACAATGATGCGCTAACATAGGGGGTGAGACAGACAAGCGCTAGATATCGTGAGTGGTAGAAGGTAGGTATTAAGAGTGGCTCAGAACAAGTCTTTGGGGGTGGAGGGAATAATTGGCCTAGCTGAGAATGTAAATTAGGCGCATGAGCAGGTGGATGAGAAGTGCCTTGAGAGAAGACCACTAAGGAGCTGGGATGAAGAGGTTAGCTGAATGTCTGGAGGGAGTGAGTTCCATAGTTTGGGCAAATGGTAGCTGAAAAGCTGCTTGGCCTGTTGAGGTGGACCTGAAGGGGATATGTTGTAGGTGCGAGCTGGTTTGTCAAAGCCTGTAGGCTGAGGGTGAGAAGATGGACAGGACTGAAGATGGATAGGACGACAAGGACTAAAGCCAGAACTTGGCAGTAAGACGATCTGTGATCCTGAAGGGAGGGTAGTCCCGTGGCCTGATAGAGAACGGTAATGGGTGGAATAAGGACAGTCAAGGGTGAAGCGTCAGAAGGAATGGCAGAGGGAGTCCAGTCTGGCCAAGGTGGAGTTGGGGGCAGCACTGTAGACCACATCTCCGTAGTCACAAATTGGTAGAATCATTTTCTGTACAATTGCATGGCGTGCCGGCAGCGGGATGCAACCACGATTACAGTAAAGTGCACCCAGTCTGGGGTGGGTTTTTTTGTGGATGTCATCAATATGTACAGAAAAATCAAGGTGCTAGTCAAGCCAGACCCCGAGGTATCTGAAAGGAGGTGCAGGCCTCCAATGAAGTCCCATCTAGGGTGTGGTAGGTCTGGGAGGGGGGAAGCCGTGAGAGTCTCTGCCTAGTGCTGAAGGTCATGGAGACTGTCTTCTTGGCATTATGGTGAAGCTGACTGGACCTAAACCAAAGTTGGACACTGTTGAAGTCCTGTTGCAAAGTGGTAGCTACATCAGTAGAGGAGGGGCTGGATGTATACAGCACTGTGTCATCTGCATACATGTGAATGGAGGTTTGTGGGCAGGCAGAGGGCAGGTCATTTAGGAAGACAGAGAATAGGAGTGGCCCCAGGACTGAGCCCTGTGGCACCCCCGAGGAGACAGGGAGAGGGCCAGAGGTGGAGTTACCAATCCTGACAGACTGCGTTTGGCCAATCAGGTATGATCTGAACCAGTCGGTGGCCGAACTAGAGAGCCCTGCGCTGGTGAGCTTAGTCAGGAGGAGGGAGTGGGATACCGTGTCGAACAATTTTGCTAGATCGACGAAGATGGCTGAGGTGATGTGCCCCTTATCCATGGCAGAGATGATGCAGTCCGTGAGCCTCAGCAGGGAGGTGGTGGTGAAGTGGGACTTCCTGAAGCCAGATTGCTATGGGGTGCAGAACAAAGAGGAGTCAAGGAAGGAGGAGAGCTGAGAGAGTACAAGTTTTTCTTGGATTTTATCCAGTATGGGTAGAAGGAAAATAGGGTGGTAGTTCCCTGGGACAGAAGGATCACCTCCTTTGGGTAGTGAGATGACTGTGGTGTGCTTCCACTTAGCCAGTACCGAGGGTATGGAGAAGGACAGGTTGAAGACAGCTGTTGGGGGGGGGGGGCTTGCAATGGCAGAGGTCGATAGGTACAGCATTTTAGCATCAAGAGAGGTGGGGCATTTGCCCTTGGTTGGATTGAGGGCTAGCAAAGCATGGTACACCTCCAATAACGTAACTGGATGGAAGGAGAAGGAGTGGTTGGATGATAGAGTTTGGTCAGGTGTGAGGGGAGGGGGCGGAAGTGAGAGAGGATAACAGTGCAGCAGTACAGTTAGTGACGTAGGAGTTGAAAGCGGTGGCTACTGCCGGAGGGTCGGTAATCGTGGTTGTGCCTATGTTTAGGGTGGGCATTGGAGGCTGGTAAAAAGTGATTTGAGGACCTTCCAGAATTTGGCTGGATGGTTTATGTTTGTGTGGAAGGCAGCATTGTAGTAACTGGCCTTTGCCTGGCAGTTTAGCCAGGTGCAAGCGTTGAGCAGAGCACGGTATTTTAGGTGTGCCTGTGGTAGGCCTGATTTCTTAAATGCTGCCCAGGCCATGTCTCTTGCTTTGAGATTGGCAATGATGTCAGCCATGATCCATGGCAGGTGAGCACCATACACCCTGGCCCGTCTAAGCAGGGCATAGTGGTTCTAGACTGCAAGGAACCTTGTTTTGAAACCCTCCAGAGTGGCTTCAGTGGACGACGCTCGGTGTATGAAGGACCAATCGATGATGAACAGGTTGTGTAGGAGAGAGGTGCGGTCCAGGGATATGTAGGACCTGGTCGGCAGGCTGTGCGGGCCTGAAGATTTTCTTGACCATGTAAGTCATGTGGTGGTCGCTAAGGGAGTAGGGGAGCAGGCCTGCAGTTAATATCCTGTGTAGGTGGGAGGTAAGTGACCAATCAAGGAGAGAGTGATTAAGCGTTTTGTGGTTCAGAAGAATGGGCTCGGTGATCATCTGAGAAGGTTTTAGGGCACCAACTTTGCCCAGGAGGTTGGAATTTGCACAAGAGAGCCAGTTTTGATTAAAGTCTCCAAGGATGTGTAGTTTTCCCCGAGGCCAGTGTTTTTAGATCGGCGAAGTGGTCCAGGATGGCAGGGATTGGGACGTTAGGTGCACAATAAGAGCCTGCGACAAATACACGAGCAGTGTGGGGTAGGGCAAGTTTTATTAGTAGTGTGTCATTGGAAGGCGTGGGAAGGAGAACGGTGATATTTGTGAACTGCAGAGTGGATGCGATATACATGGCAACACCGCCACCACGTTTGCAGCCTGACAGATAGTTAGCAATTATCAAACCTATCATGGAGGAGGCATAAATCCTCTGCCCCCAGAGGTCATTTCTATGCAATTCTTTGTCTGGGGGAAGGGAAGAATAAATTACTCACCACAGTAAATACAGGTTACTCACCTGTAACAGGAGTTCTAGGAATGGTATATGTTGTTCATCCACACTATCTGGCAGGTTCCTTGCCGCTTTAAATCTTGCCGGAAGGTCTTCAAGCTAGCTCCTCCCACCCACCCGGGTGGTAAAACTCTCGGCTCTGCCCCATGGCGCCAGATCTGGCCCGCTGGAAGCTCAGGTTGTCTTTGTCGAGCCGGAGGTCGGATGGAGTTCGTGTGGATGAACAACATATACCATTCCTAGAACTCCTGTTACAGGTGAGTAACCTGTATTTCTAGGGACATGGATATGTTGTTCATCCACACTATCTGGCAGACTCTAGCAGTTCTCCGGGAGGAGGGAGGCAAGCCACCCCCATATACTTACTTGGGAACAGAGATTGAGAACCGGGCTCCCAAAACCAGCATCCCGGTGTGACCTCAAGGTCGATGTGGTAGTGGGTAATGAAGGTGTGTGCTGACTTCCAGGTAGCAGCCCTGCAGATTTCCTGGATAGGGACGTCCCTGGAAGCAGCCACAATGCAGCAGTATGGCGGGTAGAATGAGCTCTTATCCTCTGGGAGGCTCCATGCCCGCCAACTCATAGAGATTTATGCAGGAGGTGACCCATCTGCCTCATAATCCGCTTGGCTGCAGGTCTGCCAGGTGCTGACTTCAGCGTGGGTGACAAACAGCTGGCGAACCTCTCCCGAATTTCAGCCGTGCGCTCCTTATAATAAGCGGCGCCCTTCTGAGGTCAAAGTATGGAGCCTATATTACCCTCGGTGTGATTGGGGTAGAACACGGCAGAGTCAACACCTGATTAAGGTGAAACTCCGACACCACCTTCGGAAGGAATTTCGGGTGGGGGCGTAGGACAACCTTGTCCCTGTGGAAGACCAGGTAAGGAGACTCGATGCTAAGAGCCTGGAGTTCTCCCATCCTTCTGGCTGACGTGATAGCCACCAAGAAGGCGGTCTTCCATGACAGGTGGGGGAGACCACACCTGTGCATTGGTTCGAATGGCTTGCCCATGAGCTTTGCCAGTACCAGCAGTAAATCCCACGGAGGTGGGGGTTCCCGCACTGGAGGGGAAATGTGATCAAGGCCTTTAAAGAAGCGCCCGACCACTTTCTCCTGCGCCACTGACTGCTGACCGGCCCGCGCCCGGTAAGCAGAAATGGCTGCCAGGTGCACCTTAAGGGTCGTCGACCTAAGCCCTTGACTAGATAGGGACCATAGATAGTCCAAAATGCTTGCCACAGGACACTAGAAGGGTCCATAACCTTATCCTGACATCAAATGGAGAACCTCTTCCATTTGAAGGCATAGTATTCTGGTCGACTCTCACGGGACGCCTCAACGACGTTGAGGACCTCGTCGGAAAGACCCAAGGCCTGGAACTTAGCCGCCAGGAACCAGGCCGTCAGGTGCAGGGATTGAAGGTCCGGATGGAACACCTTCCCTTGATTGACTCAGAGCAGGTCCGGGCGGTGGAAGCTGCCCGAGTCCTGGAGCTGAGACTGAGGAGATCTGGGTACCAGAACTGGCAAGGCCAGTCTGGGCTATCAGAATCACCTGCGCCTTGTCCCTCCTTTCAGCAGGACCCTGTGAATCAGGGGAGCAGGGGAAAAGGCGAAAGAGGCCGGAGTCCATGGCCTTGAAGGCATCCCCTGCAGTGAGCCCTGCTGAGGGCGAGCATGAAACAGCCTCAACCGCGTTCTCCCTGGAGGCAAACAGATCCACCAGAAGTTGTAACGCAGGAGAACAGGTCCCTGCACTATCTCCGGCAGGAGATCACCGTACGGGATGCAGCCCCTATCCTGCCTGGGCATCGGCCAGGGTGTTGAGGCCCCTGCCACATGAATAGCCAGGAGATCCGCCTCCAGGCGGCGTGACTAGTGACTAGATCGCGGAGCTTCCTTGCATAAGAGCATGGAGCGCGTCCCGCCCTGGCGGTTTTAGATAGTACATGGTGGTAGTATTGTCCGTCTGGACCCGGACCACCTGACCCCGGAGAAACGGAGCAAAGGCGGTGAGAGCTAGGCGGACCGCACGGAGCTCCAGCAGGTTGATATGGCATCGGGACTCCCGCGGGGACCAGAGGCCGTGCACTCGGTGTTCCCCCAGATGGGCACCCCAACCCATCAAAGAGGCGTCGGTCGTTAGAGAGACTGTCAGCTCGGGGCGGACAAACGGGATACCCTCCTGCAGATGGGACGGAACGGTCCACCACTGGGAGCTGCCCACATCTCTGGGTCATCCACACACGCTGGTCCAGAGGATCGCGCTGTGACCACTGGCTGGCCAGTCCCCACTGGAGGGGCGTGCTGCAGCGTGCCCAGCGGACTACGCTGGTACAGGCTGCCATGAGACCAGGAGTCGCAGGAAGTCCCGGGCATGGCCGATTGCCCAACCAGAAATGATTGGGCAAAGGAGGTAAGAACCTCGGCCCTTGTCACTGGCGAGCCGTGCTCTGTCTCGAAGAGAGTCGAGCTCTTTCCCGATGAAGGATATCACCTGCTTTGGCTCGAGTTCGACTTGGCCTTGTTGTACCAGGAGGCGAGTTGAGAGCAAACCAGAGCCAGATCCTGGACCGCTCCACCTCCGACCTGGAGGGGGCTGCTATCAGCCAATCATCCAGGTAAGGGTACACCCGGACCCCTCGGCGCCACAGGAATGCTGTCACCACTGCAATGCATTTGGTGAAGTCCCTGGGAGCTGAAGAGAGGCCGAAGGGCATGGCCTGGACTCGAAGAGGATCCTCCGCCTGAAGTGGAGGAATCTCTGATGAGACGGACGGATAGGGACGTGAAAGAACGCGTCCTGGAAGTCCAGAGAGGAACCACGCCGTGTTCCAGAGATGGTATTATCTGAGCCAGAGTGACCATTCTGAAGGTTCGAGACCTTAGGAACTTGTTCAGGTCGTGTAGGTCTAGTATGGGGCGCCAGCCCCCCGTCCGTTTCGGGACCAGGAAGTACCTGGACACGAACTCTGGTTCTGATGGTGGGTCCTCTATCTCTTTTATCACCCCCTTTTGAAGAAGGAGGGCGATGTCGGCTCGACGAGCCTCTAGAGATTCTGGGGACCCCGAAGCCCCCCGCGGTGCGACGGCTCTGAAGGGCGGAGCCTGCTCGAATTCCAGAGGCAGGCCTCTTCCCACCACCTCCAGAACCCACCTGTCCGTGGTAACAGCGGACCAGGCGGAAAGGAAGTGTCGGAGCCGTCCCCCCACGTGGGGAACCAGGGGCGAGGTGACGGGGATGGGGGCGACACCCCTCAGCCCGTCACTGTGCAGGCTTGGAGGAAGGACCGGCCGAGGGACCACCAGGGCCTTTTCCTCCTTGCTTCCTATTCGAGGAAGCTGACGGCTTGGGCTTGGAATACCAAGGTCTAGCCTGCTGGCCCTGACGTTGTTGTTGTTGGGCCGGACGCGCAGCGGGAGCAGAGGGACGAAGGGCTTAGGCGGGGCTTACGGCCCTTGTCCCTCTTGCTGACGAGACCGAGTCAAGGTGGCATTGACTTTTCGATCCTCTGGAGGTGGCCTTCCACTCCAGGGTCAAGAGGTCTGTTCCCAAGAAGGGAACGTCCGCAAGCTTGTGCTGGGTATCCGAGGTGAAAGTGGATATCCTCAGCCACGCCCGCCGTCGCATGGCCACAGCGGCCGCCACTGACCGGGCGCAAGAGTCCCCAATATCCAGAGCAGTCTGAGCTGCTGCTTGGCTACTGCCTCTGCTCCTGGTCCCGCACCTGCTTAACTGTGGTCTGCAGGTCGGCAGAAGATGAGGGACGACTCATCCAGGGAGCCCAACAGGGCATGGGAAAATGCGCCATGAGGACGGGTCAACTGGCCTGACGGGCCAAGTGAGGAGGCAGTACACTTTTCGCCTCGCATAGTCCAACTTGGACTCTTTTGTCAGGGCGGTTTGTCCATCGCCCCTGGCATTGCCGGCAGCCGGAAAACACTGTCCGAAACCAACCCTCGGCCGAGGGGTGCCTCAGAGAAGCCGGACAGAGTCGTGGGACGGCATACTTCCTGGCCATCCTGGCCGAGGCGAGGACAGGAAGCGGATGCTGCCATAATTCCAGGGCCGGGCCGGCAATGGCCTCGGCCACGGAAAGAACCTCAGAGAATCCCTCGGTCCAGAATCTCAGTGAGGGGATATCTGGCCCGCTTGGACACGGTTCAAGCTTCATCCCAGTGGATTCTGAGATGAGCCTAAGAAGTCAAGGAAGGACGAAGGCTATCGACCCACTGACTGCCCCAGAGGACTCCAAGTCAAGGTGCTTGGAGAACAGGGAGGAGTCAGTTCGATTCGCATCTAATCGTCGAATAGCTGCCTGGAGCCTGAGCCTCCTCCACGTGCCGAGGCTTATCGGGCGGAGAGTGACCGACAGCCTATGGGGAGGCCATGGGCCGACCGTGAACTTTTCGACGGTGCCCCAGCTGTCAAGCTGAGGCGGAGGCGGTTCCACCAGGATTGGTGCGAGCAGCAGAATAGGTCAACAACCGCCTGGGGAACAGGCCTCGACCGCTGCGTAGGGGTTGTTTCGCCGCTTGGTGACAACCATTTTATGGCCGGAAGAGGCCTGAGCCGGCTTACTACCGCCAATATAGTTGTTGCACATCAGTTCCTCATACTTTCGGGCCCAGTTTACGCCAAGCCTCCTCGTCCGGGGAGGAGGAAGATGAGGAAGAGCGGCGACGCCGGCTTACCGCGAAGCCGAGACCGAGACCGCCTGTGTCGACGGGATCGGCTGGACCGCGATGATGTCCGAGACCGAGAATCTGGCGTCTAGGCCGAGGTCGGGCGGGCGGGGAGCAGAGATCGGCAATCCCTCGGCTCCGGTCGACAAATCCGACGGCTCCGGGCCGGAGGCGCAGATGAGCCGACGTATCCTCAGACCTCACCGGGGAACCGGGAGGAGGAATTTTCGCTTTTTCCAGCCGACAACCTGTCCTAATGGGTCGAAAAATCTCGACACGCCGGCGGGTGTCTCGACACCTGGCCTGACGGGGTACCATGAAGCCAGTGGTCAAGCCGGAAATTTTGACCGTCCAGTCGACTGTGATAAGGGAGGGAGATCTTTCCCGCCTCCCAGGAGAGTCGACGAGGGGATTTACCTCATTTCTTCTAATCGATGATACGGCCCAGAAGAAGTTGGACCGCCTTTGGTTGAGAGGGTCAGGCAAAGCTCATAAAGGAAGCTGAATAGGAGGCCCGAGCGAGGCGGAATGAGAATGCCGCAGCCGAAGATGTCGCGGCCTGAGCCGCCCTCCTCCTCGAGGCGACCATCTTTCTCGAGTTGTTCAGCGGATGCCGCAGCTCGGAAACCGCCAATCGGGCTCTCCTTAGATTTGACGGAGGAAATCTCCTTCGGGCGCCAAGTTGGAGCCAGGCAGTGCGATCCTCAGGGACGTAGACCAAAAGGAAGAGCACAGTTCGCAGGGCCTGCGGGTCGTGCTCCTGGCCAGGCAGTAAGCATGCGTGGAGTGCGGGTCGTCCAGACATCTTCTGACCACAAGGACATCTCCAATCCGAGTCGGTTTGTCCATCGCAGCCGCGAGGGAAGAAGACCAAGTGGTAAAAGTCTTGTTTTTGAAAATTTTTTCAAAGTCGAAGATTTAGGCCCAAAGCTTAATTGCAGAGCGTTAAGGAGGGAACCTGAGCTTCCAAGCGGTAAGGAAGATCTGGCATCATGGGGCCGAGCCGAGAGTTTTACCACCTGGGTGGGTGGGAGGAGCTAGCTTGAAGACCTTGCGGCAAGATTTAAAGCGGCAAGGAACCTGCCAGATAGTGTGGATGAACAACATATCCATGTCCCTAGAATGTTGTTTCTTCTAACGGAGTCTTGCTGTATTCTGACAATATGCAGTTAGCCCCAGCACTTGAACTGCCCCGGAGAGGAAAGAATTAACTCTATGCAGAAGCATAGAACGTTGAGCTCGGTTTTCAAACCTCTGTCTCTGGTATTTACCAATGTAGCTGTCAGATTCTTATGAGCAAACTAACTAGTACACAAAGTATAAATTGTTTACTAAAAGCCAAAGGCAAAAATTTGGGCCAAAAAAAGACTCAAGTCGAGAACCCAAGAAAAGAAGGTAGTGACGATATCGATATATATATATATATATATATATATATATATATATATATGTACCTATCTATATACACACACACACACACACACACACTTAACAAAAAACAACTACCCCACCCTAAAGAGGGAGGGTTCAAGCTACACCCTTGAGGTGCAACACTGTACCTGCCAGCCCACTTCCCAAAAACTAGGTTCTGAGAGGGGAAGGAGGTCAGAATACAGCAAGACTCCATTAGAAGAAACATTACTATGGTGAGTATTTTTTTCTTCAAACAACATGAAGTCTTGCTGTATTCTGACAATATGCAGACTACCAAACAGTTCCCCCAGAAGGAGGGAGTACAAAACTTACTTTGGGAACAGGCTCTGCAGTACTGCTGTGCCAAACCTAGCATCACTCCTAGCCTGGATGTCCAGAGAGTAATGCTTGGTGAATGTATGGACTGTTTTCCGGGTGGCTGCTTTACAGATTTCTAGCAGGGGTATACCTCTGGCAGCAGCCAGAGTGGCAGCTGTAACCCAAGTCGAGTGAGCCCTCAGGCCTGGAGGGGGTGTTTTGCCCAATTTGTCATAGCAGAATTGTGTACAAGAGACAATCCACCTGGCAATAGTCCATTTAGTAGCAGGCTTACCTTTTCCCACTTCACCATAAGTGAGAAACAATTGCAGAGAATCATGCCTGTGTGTCTTAGTATGCTCAATATGGTAGCTAAGAGCCTTTTTACATCCAAACTGTGTAACATTCTTTCCCCTGAAGAAGAATGGTCGGTGAAAACTACAGGAAGAGACATGGACTGGTTCAGATGAAAATCTGACACCACTTTAGGTAAGAACTTCCTGTTGGTTCTTAGGACCACCTTATCCTTATGGAAGAAAATGAAGTCAGGCTCAACTGACAGGGCCTGTAATTCGCTAATCTGCCTGGCAGAAGTAATAGCTACCAGGAACACAGTTTTCCAGGTCAAGCACTTAAGCTCAGCCGAAGCCAGAGGTTCGAAGGCTGGCTGCATAAGCTGAGCAATGCAGACATTAAGATCCCAAGCCGGGGTACGTTCTCGAAAGGGAGGGTTGATATGAACCAGACCCTTGAAGAACTTACTAAAAACAGGATGAGATGCCAGGAAAGAGCCCTTCCCTGCTGAAAGGAATGCAAAGACAGCTGCCAGGTGAACCTTCAGGGTTGCAGGCCTAAGACCCAGACTATTAACCCTTGCTATGCCGCAGACTGATATAGCAGTCCAGAATCTATATATGGTCTAATTTTGTCAGCATCCAAAGGTTTAAAATAAACAACAAAGAGAACAACACATTTAATTCAAGTGCAGTTTAAACTATGGTAATACAGTGAATTCTCATTTGTGCATTAGAGAAGAAATTGTTACATTGTGTGTGTTCTGCACTAAGTTCAAAATTAAAGATGAGTCCGACTCCTGGCCAGACCTGGACCCAGCCCCCAGTGTGCGTGATGAACTCTTTTATGCTACAAAAAGTCCTGTACCAAATTAAAATTAAAAAGACTTAAGACAAGGCTAGTTCTGACTCCTGGCTGGACCTCGGCATGCGATGTGCATGATGAAGCCGGTTTGGCTGTGTGGGTCTCTCTCACTTGACTCACTGACTTCTCAATCTCCACTTCGACCACTGCAGTTTATTGCTTTCTCTTGTTGCGCAGCTGCTGCCCACCTAACCTGTCACCTGCTTACAACGATGGGTCCTTAGCTGCAGAGCAGCCTGCTAAGTCCTTAGCTTGATGCCTAGTCATTTGTGCTGTTATGGGCTGGGAAGGAGAAAGTATGATATCATGTGGCATCTCAGCTCTTTAGAGCTAGTGCTACTGCTCTGTCATTCAGTCGCTCTTCTCTTTTTTTTTTTTTTTTCAGTGACAAACCTGCCCCCTCCCCCCCAACCGAAAAAACTCACTGAGAGAAATTATGTGGCAGGGAAGGAGTTCAGGTGAACCAGATAATCTAAAGCTACAGCAATATTTGCAGAATCAGGCGAAATGCCTTTCTGAGAACACCAAATGCTGAATCTTTTCCATTTGGAATTATAAATGTTTCTAGTGGAGGGTTTCCTAGAAACCTTCAAGATATTCAGAACTCCTTGTAGGCCTGCATATTCTAACTCTTCAAGAGTCAGGCCTTGAGGTTGAGAGACTGGAGATTGGGGTACCGGATCCTCCCCTGAGAAAAGGTTAGGAGATTGTATCTCTTGGGAAGAGACAGGGGACATAACACTGCCAGAGATAGCAGCAGGGGGATACCAAGGCTGTCTGTCCTAATCTGGAGCCACCAGTATCACTGTGCAGGGTAGAGATCTGATTTTGATCAAGACTCTGAACAAGAGAGGGAAGGCATAAAGAAACCTGCCCTTTCAGTCCAGAATAAGAGCATCCAAATGAACAGTCCTCAGTACTGGAGGTCTGCAGCAAAACAAAGGGAGTTTGTGATTGCCCGGGGCTGGAAAGAGATCTATCTCTGGAATGCCCTGTCTGGTGAAAATGACTTGTAGGATGTGAGGGTGCAGGGACCATTCGTGATGTCCCTGGGAGATTCTGCTCAGAGCATCTGCCAGTACATTGTCCTTTCCAGGGAGATGAATTGCTATCAGGGAAGTTTGAAGGGAATAGGCTAGAGACCACAGTTTCATGGCCTCTGTGCATAAGGCCGTGGGCCGCGAGTGCCTCCCTGCTTGCTGATGTACCACATTGAGGTGGTGGTGCTGTCTGTCCAGACCTGCACCACCTTACCCCTGACTGACTCTGAGAAGACCTGAAGGGCCAGGAAAACGGCCCCGAATTCCAGAAGTTTGATATGAAGTAGAGACTCTTGAGGGGACCAGACCCCCTGAGCCGTGAGGGCTCCAAAATGGGCTCCCCAGCCTAGGAGTGAAGCATCTGTAGTTAGGACTACTGAGGGGACTTGAGAGAAAAATGAAACACCCTGTCTGAGGTTGTCCTGGTCCAGCCACCACTGGAGAGCTTGGACCACAGTCTGAGTCACTGGAATCAATTTTGTGAGAGTGTCTCTTTTCTGAGACCAAAAGGACCTTAGGTGGAACTGAATGTCCCTCATCTGGATCACAGATGTAGAAGTGGGTAGCCATCTGGGAACTAGGGACCATCGAACAGTATGGTTCACAATAAACACAGCAATAGAGTCAAGCCATACAAAGGCAAAAGTACTGGACTTCAGGAGGGTTGACTTTGCCAAAATGGGTGAGTGCCTAAGGAATGCACTAGCAAATGGGCAGGAAGGAGGGGTGGAAGAACAATGGGGAATAATAAAAACTGCCATCACAGAGGTAACAAGCCTTTGTGTGAAGCAAATAAAACAAAACAAAACGATGTAAGAAACCACTATGGTTCTCAAAGGAGGTGGCGGTGAAGGTTCAAGAGAAAAAGAAAGCATTCAGAAAGTACAAGGAATCATAGAAGGAGCAGGACAGAGAATTGTATCAGTTAAAGCAAAAGGAAGCTGGGAAGGCAGTCAAAACAGCAAAGGCCCGAACCGAAGAAAAGATAGCCAACTCAATTAAGAAGGGGATAAAACTTTTTTTAGGTACATCATGGAGCGAACGAAGACCAAGGGAGGGATAGTGAGGCTTAATAAAGGGAGGGGTGGGCAGAGGGTGACGGTGAAAAGACAGAGATACTAAACAAATATTTTTGCTCAGTATTTACAAATGAAGAGGGGGAGGTATCTAAAACAAACAACAGAAACACTCTGGATACAGAAGTTGATACCAGCCCATTTACAGAAGAAAGGCTTCTGAAAGAACTCTTAAAACTGAAGGTGGACAAAGCAATGGGGCCTGATAGGATTCATCCCAGAATTCTAAAAGAACTAAGGGTAGAACTAGTGACACCACTGACTACCCTCTTTAACAAATCATGGGAGGATGGGGTGGTACCTGAGGACTGGAGGAGGGCAGATGCGATTCCCCTTCACAAAGTGGGAGCAGGGCAGAAGTAAAAAACTACAGACCTGTTAGTTTAACCTCAGTGATAGGGAACATGATGGAATCACTTCTGAAGGAAAGAATTGTTGAGTACCTAGAGGTCAGAGGGGCACAGGACCCAAGGCAGCATGGATTCACAGTGGGAAGGTCATGCCAGACGAATCTAATAGATTTCTTTGACTGGGTGGCCAAAGTAGTAGATCAGGGAGGGGCTGTGGACATGGCCTACCTAGACTTTAGCAAGGCATTTGACACAGTCCCACACAAAAGATTAATATACAAGTTAGCCAGCCTGGGAGTGGGTCCCAAGATGATAGCCTAGGTAAAGAATTGGCTGGAGAATAGGACACAGAGGGTAATAGTAAATGGAGTCCACTCTGAAGAAAGGGGGGTTACTAGTGGGGTACCACAGGGTTCAGTTTCAGGACTGGTTCTCTTCGATGCCTTTATAAGTGACATTGCAGAGGGACTGGAAGGAAAAGTATGTGTCTCTGCAGATGACACAAAGATCTGCAACAGAGTTGATGCACAAGGTGGGGTGGAACGGATGAGAAGGGACTTGGCAAGGTTAGAGGAATGGTCAAATGTATGGCAGCTTAGAATCAATGCAAACAAGTGCAAGGTAATGCACCTGGGAAAACAAAACCCAGGGGAAGAGTACACAATGGGGGGTGAGATACTAACAACAACAAAAATGGAAAGGGACCTGGGGGTAGTCATATCAGATGACTTAAAGGTGGGCAAACAATGTGAGAGGGCAGTAAGGAGGGCTGGGGGGATACTGGGATGCATAGGGAGAGGCATCACCAGTAGAAAACAGGAAGTTGTTATCCCTCCAGTACAGACAGCTGGTGAGACCCCATCTGGAGTACTGCATGCAGTTCTGGAGACCCAATCTCCACACGGACATAGACAGGATGGAAGCTGTCCAGAGGAGGGCAACTAAAATGATGCAGGGTCTGCACCGGAAGACATATGAAGACAGACTAAAGAAGCTTAATATGTATAGCCTCGAGGAAAGGAGGAGAGGGGACATGACAGAAACTTTCAAGTACCTCAAGGGAATCAACAAAGTCCAAGAGGGTAGCATCTTTCAAAAAAAGAGGTGTGCAAGAACAAGGGGGCACAATTTGAAGATTGGGGGCTCAGAGGTAATGTAAAGGAAGTATTTTTTCACAGAGAGGGTTGTGGATGCATGGAATGGCCTTCTGGAGGAGGTTGTGGAGTCAAAAACAGTGGTTGAATTCAAGCATGCATGGGACAGTCATAAGGCAATTCTAGGGGGTGGGAGTAGAAAGAAGTAGGCTGCTGGTTAACTAGGATCTGCAGCTTATCCATTAGGTAGGGAAATGGGCAGACTGGGTGGGCAAAGCGGTCCTTATCTGCCGTCAAATTCTATGTTTCTATGGAATCTGGCTCCTTGCACCACTGCAGTGGAAGCTGCCATGTGGCCCAGGAGTTGAAGAAATTGCTGCCATGTGGCCCAGGAGTTGAAGAAACTGCCTTGCTGGACGAGAGACCAGAGGTCAAAAAGAAGAAGCAAGATCTGTGAGGGCCTTTACCCTTGCCAGAGGGAGGAAGGCCTTTGCTTGGATAGTATCCAACTCTATTCCTATGAAAGTAAGAAGTTGTACTGGTTCGAGAACAGACTTTGGGAGAATGAGAAGAAACCCCAGAGAACTTAACAAGTCTTAAGTGATTTGAAGAGCTGACTTGACCTGGTCGGAGGACTGACCTACAATTGGGCAGTCGTCCAGATATGGGAAGATGGAAATGCTCTGCCTTCTGAGAAAGGCAACCACTACTGCAAGGCACTTTGAGAACATCTTTGGAGCTCATTTTAGGCTGAAGGGCATGGCTCTGAACTGATAATGGCCTGAAGACAACTCGAACCTGAGGTACTTTCTGTGGGAGCACCTGATAGGAATATGGAAATAGGCATCCTTGAGGTCCAGAGATGGTAGCCAATCCCCTGGCCTTAGAGAGGGAAGAATCATTCCCAGAGTCACCGTTTTGAATTTTGGTTTTGTGATGTGTTTATTTAAATACCTTAGGTCTAGAATGGGTCACCACTCCCCTGTCTTTTTGGGGTAAGGAAGTACCTGGAGTACAAGCCTTTGTCCCTGTGCTGAGTAGGAACTTCCTGTATGGCTCTGAGAGCCAGAAGAGAAGAAACCTCTGCCTCTAGAACAAGGGTCTCTGAGATGGATGCAGATGGAAAAGACCTGGCCCTCAGTTTTGGAAACCTTTTGAAGCTGAGGGACAGTCCCTGGCTTACTACCTCTAGGACCCACTCGTCTGAGGTAACAGACTTCCAGGCCTGGAAGTAGTAAGCCAGCCTGCCTCCTTCTGGAATGGGGGAGTCGACCTGGGCTGACACATCAGGGTGTCTGCTTGGCAAGAGCCTTGGACTGGGAAGAGGATGCAGGCCTGCTCATCCCCCTCGAAAGAACCCCCTTTGTGGGAAAGGAGAGGAAGCCTGAGCCTGGTAGAAAGGCCTGCCTCTACACCTAGACTGCTGCTTCTGAGGAGTGGCTTGCCTCTCTTTGGTCTGTGCACTCCTGTAGGTGGTCCTGTACTCATCCATTTTCTTCATGTAAGCCTCTGTCTGCTCCCCAAAAAGAGTTACCCACTACAGGGAAATCCATAGCCTTAGCATGGGTATCCTGCGTAAAGCTAGTACATATGAGCCAAGCATGTCTCCTGAGAGACACAGATGTAGCCATGACTCTTGATGCCACATCACTGGAGTCCATAGCAGCATGGAATTGTACCTTGGATGCCTCGATCCCTTCAACAGCCACCTCCTCCATCTTTTTGGCTAGCTGGGGGAGGCCTGTTTAGCCAGTGCCAGAACCATATCCCACCTGGACTTCTGGTATCTGGCTGTGTAGACCATATAGTTAGCCTGCCTGAGTCCCAAAGAAGATGCCAAATACTGCTTTTTGGCCATGGCATCAACCTTCCTGGAGTCTTTGTCTGGGGGTGTGTGAAGCCCAAGGAATGTTAGCCCTGTTACAGGCTGAAGCCTGCACTACCCCAACATGGCTGCAATGACTGTATAAAAACTCTGTACCTGAGCCTGATAGCATGTACCTCCTGTCCATTCTCTTATCCACAGGAGGTAGGGAGTTAGGAGTCTGTACAATTTGTTTTGTCCATTTTCCCAAGGACTTGTGAAGAGGGCTAGAATATCTTTTGGACTCTGAGATGTCTATCATCGCGACAAAATCAGGTTCTTCCTCCTCCTCAGCAGCTTCAACCATTGGGTGCTGGAGGGTTTCAGCCACCTTCTTGTGAAACAAGAAGTGTGAAGGGAGACATTGGAGGGTCTGTCTGGAGAGAAGTGCGGTTCAATGGGCACATCCAGACCTTCAAAGTCGGTATCTTCATCATCATCCTTGGGATACTCTTTGTCTCCCTCCCACTCTTCATGAAAAGCATCTGGATCGTAATCCGATGGAGTCAGATCCGACTGAACCGACCGGCGGTACCGGTTTGGATAGAACCAGGCAAAGCGACTGAACTATGCTAATCGCTTTGGCTATCTCATCAGCGGTTAGAGTATGCGGTGCTGGATCCGAACCGGCTGACTTACGTCTTTGTAGTGACAGAACCGACCCCTTGGAGTTGGACCTCCTTTTGCCTGAGGAGGTATTGCCTAGATCAGTAGGCACCTCCTCAGGTTTGGCCGCAACCGAACCGAGCTGGCCATCCGGATCTACGGACTTCTCAGCCTCCCTTTCCTTCAGCCTACTCAATCTTTTTTCCAGAGTAGCGTAAGGAAAAGTCTTACAAATCTGGCAGTCTGTTTTGAGGTGGTCAAACCCCAGACAGTAAACACAGATGAGGTTGGGGGTCAGCCTTGGCAAAGGCCTTCCCACACTCAATACAGTGCTGAAACTCAGTGAGACTTTTTTTTCTTGGGTTTCTCAGACATGGCCAACCTAAACAATTAAACCTTAAAAGGTTTTAAGCCAGGTAATAACCAACCGATCGGTTACAAACTGTGTTACGGGTTCTGTAAAAGAAACAGAAAAAGTCCAGTTCTTTTGAAACCGATCGTCACCGAAACACCACACTGAATCCCAGAAAAGTTTTAAAACAATTAGAAACAATCAGAAAGGTCGGTTCCTAACCGGACCGACCGATGAGAAACCGAGACAAAACACAATTTCCACAGAATTAAATAAAACACAAGTCACCACCTATCTACCACACTACCTGTACCGTAGACAGAGGCTGGAAATCTGAAAAATAATAAATCGGTTAGAAAAACCGAATGCTGATTCAAACTCTACTGAACCGAGCAGAGGAGAAATCTCCAGAGCGACTTCATTGTTAGGCGGAGAAAATAATCTGATGGTTACACTGTTAAGTACCAGAGACAAAGGTCTGAAAACCGAGCTCGAGCTCAATGTTCTATGCTTCTGCATAGAGTTAACTCTTTCCTCTCTGGGGCAGTTCAAGTACTGGGGCTAACTGCATATTGTCAGAATACAGCAAGACTTCATATTGTTTGAACTGTGGCGCTTAGGTGCCTTAGATCTGTCATGAGCTGTCTTAATGACCACTCAGTTAGTCTGTGGCTGGGCAGCATAACAGGGGAAACCTGGGGGGGGGGGGTGATAATGTTTTTCCACCCTATGTGGCATAGTTGGCAACATGTCTGGTCTGTGCCAGGATGCCATGGCTGCACTCTTCAATTCTGGAGGCATTGGAGGAATGATATTTGGGGGAAGAGTTTGAAGTCTCCAGGAAATCCACCAGATAATTTCTGGTAGCATCCTCTTCCTCAGTGGGGAAGCCCATGGCTGAGGACAGCTGCTTCATCACATTAAAAAATGTAGGATCCTCAGGAGGAGACCAGGGAGTATGCTTCACAGAGTTCTCACTGATAGAAAATGCTGTAGACTTGTCAGAGAGTAGGAGTTCCTCCTCTTCTTCCTCCACATTATCAGGAAGAATGAGGTCAGGGTGATACTCCTCCTCGATGTCAACCTCTTCAAACTCTGGGTCTGGCGTCAGGTTCACAGATGGTGGCCCATGGGGAGTCTCCCAGGGCTGACAAATAGGGCCTATTCAAGGCACCCAGTTGTGGAACAAGCAGATTAGTGAACTTGATCAGGACTTCACTGAGGTCAATGGAAGGAGGTTCGACGGCACAGGTGTCAACGACCCGCCTGCTGTGTCCTGAGAACCCGACGAGCCTGTAGTCCTAGTGGGAGAAGGATCAGGTCTTGATCGGAGAGCTTTCGACGATGGACGGGCCGACAACCCGGAGGTCAACAGCTGAGCGCCCTGAGGATCGGGCAGAGACGCTGTCAGTATGGGTCTGGTAGGCACAGAGACCTGGACAGCAGTTCTCTTTGTTGGGAGTGGCTGCAGCCGACAAAGATCCCCCAGAAGAGGGAGAAGCCAACGGGGAACGAGATTGACACTGGGGGAATTATCCTGATCTCTGTCTTTTTTATGACTTTTCTCCCCTGAGGACCTGTCTCAGGCCATGGGGGCCTGGGGGCCGGTGACTTGGAGGCCGGGGCCCCAGAGGACCCCTGCCCAGAGCTGGCTACCTGTTGATCCATCTGGAATTTTTAAGGAGCTTTTTTGCATCACCAAAGAGTTGTTTGGTTAAACTTCTGGCAGAGCTCACAATCAGAAACCTCGTGGTTAGGCCCAAGACAGCAGACACAGATGGAATGTTAGTCTACAGAGGCAATCTTCTTTCCGCAGTGGCAGCGACGGAAGGAAAAAGTAGAGGGATTAACTCTCGACATAAAAAGAAGTAATCTCTTTGAAAAAGAGATTTTTTTAAACAGGTAAGTAAATAAAAGCCATAGGATGAAAAAGGCGTGAGTACTGCAAAGCTTCCATGGAGACCCATGCAAGTGAGTCGATGGCGGAAAACTGAGGAGGGAGTGGGGCCACTCACGACTATATAGGGTTGGCGATGTCAACTGACGTGGGTGGCCCCAGTTGTACTGCTGCAAATCTTCCGTGTGGATCCTCTTCATCAATGGCGAAGGTTCCCGCGGTGTTACCTGATGACAGATATCCCCGAAGATTTTTTTTTTTTATTGTTTTGTCTTTTAACTTTGTTTAGTTATCTGTGATTTATTAATTATCAAAGTTATTTGCTTATTCATTTTGTTCCTCATGTACTGTGCTTGAGTTTCTATGAAAGGCACTTCAGAGAAAGAAAATCCATCCATTAGCAAGTCTTAACTTATTAAAACTATGAAGTACATTGAAGTTGCTTACTAAGGTCTTAAGAGTAAAACAAAATCGCAATACATACCACTGTGCTGTTTGCTTCCACATATGTTAGGTCAGGTATTGAATTTCTGGCGTAAACTGAAACTATCACTTGACTTCCTGTTTGATGCCAGTCATACCGACATGGAACAACTTTCTTGCCCTGCAATAAAGTATCAAAACTACTGTAAGACCATATATTCATTAGACTACTAGACAAGTAGGTTAACTCAATTTTTTTTTAATTACTCTCAATGGTTTGCTTTGCCAATTTTATTCTATTAGAGGTCAAATTTCTGTCTTTGCTTGAAGAGCAGGGTTACTTCTTTAGTGCATATTTTGTGCCTCAAGTTCAGGGGGGGGGGAAAAGGAATACCATCAAACATACTTTATTTCTTCTTGTACAAGTTCCAGCATTGTCACTGGGCTAGTCATAGCTGCTGGGTAATTTTGTCATCCCACTAGAGAGGCTGACCCACACAGAGAGCTGTGACATTGCTATATATTCTTTTCTATGGGCCACTGTTAGGTTGGAAACCAGTCAGGTTGGATGACCCTCTTGCCATATTTCAAGAACATTAGGCTACTGATCTTGTAACTATGGCATTTCGCTGCTATCAATGTTAATAGCACATGGAAAAAAGTGTAAGCCACAACTTGCGGCTGGCTCAAAAGGAGCCAAAAAAGTTTCTCAGGCATATAACTGAGGTCCCACAGAGGACCGGATTGCGAATGGGAGGCTTCATATGCAGAGTACCTCTCAAGAAAGTATGGGGCTCACGATACAAGATTGGTGGGACATCACAAGACAGATCTATAACATGGAAAAGATAACACACAATTTAAATGAATTAGAAGAGAAGTTTACCACCAGATAGATTAGATGGCAGATCTATTTAAGCAATAAGGCACGACAGGGTGTGTGTTATTGTGTAATAACATCACTCCTGGGGTGGGTCGAAGCATGAGGCGAGGCCGAGTGCTTCCACCAGCCCAGGAGTGACGTTATTACACAATCACACACTCCCTGGAGTGTCTTATTGCTATTATACAATGGTTCGTTTTAAAATGATATTATTAAAGAGTTAAAAAAATAAGTGTTGTAATACTTCTGTTTTTTTTTTTTCTATGAAAGGCTTATTTTTTGAAATAAAAGAAAAAGTAGTCCAGTAGGTGGTGCTGCTGCTAATATTGTAGTTTTTTTGTGTATGGTCCCCCCCCCCACTCATCATTTCGTGGTGGTAACTTTTACTGAAGTGCCACATTTATTTAATGTGTTCGTGATGCTTATTCTGAGAGCAGTTAAAAATACAGGTTACTCACCTGTAACAGGAGTTCTAGGAATGGTATATGGTGTTCATCCACACTTATTGGCAGGTTCCTTGCCGCTTTAAATCCTGCCGGAAGGTCTTCAAGCTGGCTCCTCCCACCCACCCGGGTGGTAAAACTCTCGGCTCCGCCCCATGACGCCAGATCTGGCCCGCTGGAAGCTCAGGGTTGTGCTACCGGCCGGAGGAACAGGATTGTGGATGAACAACATATACCATTCCTAGAACTCCTGTTACAGGTGAGTAACCTGTATTTCTAGGGACATGGATATGTTGTTCATCCACACTTACTGGCAGACTCCTAGCAGTTCTCCGGGAGGAGGGAAGGCAACACCCCTACTTAGGGAATAAAGACTGGAGAACCGAGGCCCCAAAACCAGCATCCCGCGTGACTCAAGGTCGATGTGGTAATGGGTAATAAAGGTGTGTGCTGACTTCCAGGTAGCAGCCCTGCAGATTTCCTGGATAGGGACGTCCCTGGAAGCAGCCACCGATGCAGCAGTATGACGGGTAGAATGAGCTCTTATCCCTCTGGGAGGCTCCATGCCCGCCAACTTATAGCAGAGATCTATGCAGGAGGTGACCCACCTGCTTATCGTCCACTTGGCTGCAGGTCTGCCAGGGGGCTTCAGCGTAGGTGACAAACAGCTGGCGAACCTCTCCCCGGATTTCAGCTGCGCGCTCCTTATAATAAGCGAGCGCCCTTCTAGGGTCCAAAGTATGGTGCCTGTATTCGGCCTCCGAGGTGTGATTGGGGTAGAACACCGGCAGAGTCAACACCTGGTTAAGGTGAAACTCCGACACCACCTTCGGAAGGAATTTCGGGTGGGGGCGCAGGACAACCTTGTCCCTGTGGAAGACCAGGTAAGGAGACTCAATGCAGAGCGCCTGGAGTTCTCCCATCCTTCCGCTGACGTGATAGCCACCAAGAAGGCGGTCTTCCACGACAGGTGAGAGTTCACACCTGTGCATTGGTTGAATGGCTTGCCCATGAGCTTTGCCAGTACCAGCAGTAAATCCCACGGAGGTGGAGGTTCTCTACCGGAGGGAAATGTGATCAAGGCCTTGAAAAGCGCAGACCACCTTTTCCTGCCACCGACTGCTCCCCGCCCGCCTGTAAGCAGAGATGGCTGCCAGGTGCACCTTAAGGGTCGTCGACCTAAGCCCTTGACTAGAAAGGGACCATAAATAGTCCAAAATGCTTGCCAAAGAACAGGAGGAAGGGTCCAAGCCCTTGCCCTGACACCAAATGGAAAACCTCTTCCATTTGAAGGCATAGCATTTCCTGGTCGACTCCTTACGGGACGCCTCAACAACATTGAGGACCTCGTCGGAGGAAAGACCCAAGGCCTGGAACTCTAGCCGCTCAGGAACCAGGCCGTCAGGTGCAGGGACTGAAGGTCCAGATGGAACACCTTCCCCTGATTGACTGGGAGCAGGTCCGGGCGAGCTGGAAGCTGCCTCGGAAGCCTGGAGCTGAGGCTGAGGAGATCTGGGTACCAGAACTGGCGGGGCCAGTCTGGGGCTATCAGAATCACCTGCGCCTTGTCCCTCCTTGCCTTGAGAAGCACCTTGTGAATCAAGGGAAATGGGGGGAAAGGGCGAAAAGAGGCCCGGGGTCCACAGCCTCGAGAAGGCATCCCCCTGCAGCGAGCCCTGCTGAGGGGGGCGGGCATGAAACAGCCTCAGCTTCGCATTCTCCCTGGAGGCAAACAGGTCCACCTGAGGTGTGCCCCAGTGGGAGAACAGATCTTGTACTACCTCCGGCAGGAGAGACCACTCGTGAGATGCAGCCCCTATCCGGCTCAGGGCATCGGCCAGGGTGTTGGAGGCTCCTGCCACATGAATGGCTAGGAGATCCGCCTCCAGGCTGCGCACGAGTGACCAAATGCGGAGAGCTTCCTTGCATAGAAGCAGGGAGCGCGTCCTGCCCTGGCAGTTTAGGTAGTACATGGTCGTGGTATTGTCCGTCTGGACTCGGACCACTTGACCCCGGAGAAACGGAGCAAAGGTGGTGAGAGTTAGGCGGACCGCTCGGAGCTCCAGCAGGTTGATGTGGCATCGGGACTCCCGCTGGGACCAGAGGCCGTGCACTCGGTGTTCCCTCAGATGGGCACCCCAACCCATCAGAGAGGCATCGGTCGATAGACAGACCGTCGGCTCGGGGCGGACAAACGGGATGCCCTCCTGCAGATGAGATGGAACGGTCCACCACTGGAGAGCGTTCCACATCTCCTGGGTCACCATCACTAGCTGGTCCAATGGATCGCAGCGTTGTGACCACTGGCTGGCCAGTCCCCACTGAAGGGGGCGCATGTGCCAGCGGCCCAACGGACCACGCTGGTACAGGCCGCCATGAGACCCAGGAGGCGCAGGAAGTCCCGGGCAGGGCGCGATTGCCCAACCAGGAATGATTGGGCAAAGGAGGTAAGAACCTCGGCCCTGTCCGCCGGGAGCCGTGCTCTGGCTCGAAGAGAGTCGCGCTCTGCCCCGATAAACAGAATCACCTGCTTCGGCTCGAGTTCCGACTTGGCCTCGTTGATGAGAAGGCCGACTTGAGAGCAAACCTGGAGGGCCAGATCTCTGGACCGCTCCACCTCCTGTCTGGAGGGGGCTGCTATCAGCCAATCGTCCAGGTAAGGGTACACTCAGACCCCTCGGCGCCGCAGGAAAGCTGTCACCACTGCAACGCATTTGGTGAAGACCCTGGGAGCTGGAGACAGGCCAAGGGCATGGCTCGAATCAAGAGGGATCCCTCCTTAAGCGAAGGAATCTCGAGGACGGACGGATAGGGACGTGAAAGAACGCGTCCTGCAGGTCCAGAGAGCAGAACCACACGCCGTGTTCCAGAGATGGTATTATCTGCGCCAGAGTGACCATCCTGAAGGTTCGAGACCTTAGGAACTTGTTCAGGTCGTGTAGGTCGAGAATGGGGCGCCAGCCCCCCGTCCGTTTCGGAACCAGGAAGTACCTGGACACGAACCCCAGGTCTGAAGGGGGGTCCTCTACCTCCCTGATCACCTCCTTTTGGAGGAGGAGAGCGATGTCGGCTCGATGAGCCGACAGTGAGGCTTTGGACCCCGAGGCCCCCCCGAGGTGTGACGGCTCTGAAGGGTGGGGTCTGCTCGATTCTAGAGGCAGGCCTTTTCCCACCACCTCCAGTACCCACCTGTCCGTGGTAACAGCGACCACGCGGAAAGGAAGTGTCGAGCGTCCCCACAGGGGAACCAGGAGGTGTGGACGGGATGGGGCGACACCCCCAGCCCGTCACTGGGCAGGCTTGGAGGAGGGACCGCCGAGGGACCCTCCTGGCCTTTACCTCCCTGCTTCCTGTTGGAGGAAGCGATAGGCTGGGTTTGGGATGCCAAGCCGAGCCTGCTGCGCCCTGGCGTTGCTGGGCCGGGCGCAGCAGGCGCAGAAGGACGGAGGAGCTTAGGCTGTGGCTTGCGGCCTTGTCCTTCTGAGCCGAAGAGACCGAGTCCAAGGTAGCATTGGACTTCTCGATCCTCTGCAGGTGACCTTCCACCCCAGGGCCGAAGAGGTCAGTCCCCAAAAAGGGAACATCCGCCAACTTGTGCTGGGTATCCGAGGTAAAGGTGGATATCCTCAGCCAAGCCCGACGACGCATGGCCACTGCGGCCGCCACAGACCTGGCACATGAGTCCCCAATGTCTAAAGCAGTCTGGAGCTGCTGTTTGGCCACTGCCCTGCCCTGGTCCCGCACCTGCCTGACCGTAGTCTGCAGATCCGCAGGAAGATGAGGGACGACCTCATCCAGGAAGCCCAACAGGGCATGAGAAAAATGTGCCATGAGGACGGCCGAACTGGCCTGACGAAGGCCGAGAGAGGACGCAGCATAGACTTTTCGCCTGGCATAATCCAATTTCTTGGATTCCTTGTTGGGAGGTTTGTCCACATCCCTGGCATTCCCGGCGCACCAGAAAATGCTGTCGGTAACCAACCCCTCAACAGAGGGGTGTTCCGAAAAACCGGACAGGGAACCGGTAGGGACCGCATACTTCCTGGCCATCCTGGCCGAAGGCGCAGGGCAGGAAGCAGGGCGCTGCCAAAGCTCCAAGGCCGGACCCACTATGGCCTCGGCCACTGGAAAGGCTCCTAGGGGATCCCTCGGTCCAGAATCTCCGTGAGGGGATACTCGCCTGCTTAGAACGGGTTCGAGCTTCATCCCGTGGACTCCGAGATGAGCCAAGCAACCCTAGGAAGGACGAAGGGCTATCGCCCACTGACTGTCCTCCTGAGGACTCCAAGTCGATTCGCTTGGAGAAAAGGGAGGAATCATCCTCGGACTTGGAAGAGTCCTCAAAGAGCTGCCTCGGGCCTGAGCCACTCTCCACCTGTCGAGGTTTATCGGGAGTGAGGGTGACAGACAGCCTATGGGGCAAACCCCGAGCCAACAGAGAACTTTTGGTAGGAGCCCCAACTAAAGGCTGTGGAGGCGGAGGTTCCACCAAAATCGGTGGGGCAGCTGGAATTAGCCGAACAATCGGCCTGGGAACAGGCTCCTCGGCTACAACGAGGGGTTGTTTCGGCCGCTCCGGTGACAGCCACTTAATGGCTGGGGAAGACGACTGGGTCGGCTTATTCCCGGTCAGAAGGAGCTGTTGCCACATGAGTTCCTCATACCTCCGACGCAACTTGCGCCGATGCCTCCCCTCGTCCGAGGAGGAGGAAGAGCGGCGGCGCCGCTTGCTGCGGTGCCGAGACCAAGACCGCCTATGACGGCGGGACCGGCTGGACCGCGAAGATGTCCGAGACCGAGAATCTCGGCTAGGCCGAGGACGGTGCGGGGAGGTGTCGGGAATCGGCACTCCCCTCGGTTCGGACGATTCCACCGAAGGCTCCGGAACCGGAGGCACAGACGAGCCGACGGGATCCTCAACTCCCACCGGGGGAACCGGGGAGAGGGGTTCTCAGCTTCTCCAGCCGACAACCCGTCTAACGGGTCGAGAAAAATCTCGACCGCGTCGGCGGGAGTCTCGGTCAACTGGCCTGACGGGGACACCATGAAGCCAGTGGCCGAAGCTGATGGGTCGACTGAAGTCGACTGTTGACCAGGGGAAGGGGATCTTTCCCACTCCCAAGAACGTCGACGGTGAGATTTACTTTTGCTCTTTTTGGACCGAGAAAAAGGTCCAGAAGAAGTTGGACCCTCACCTTTCGTCGAGAGGGTCAGACAGAGCTCCTTAAAAGAAGCCGAATACGAGGCACCGAGAGAGAGCGGGACAAATGCCGCAGCTGAGGTAGAAGCGGCCCGCGCCACCTCCTCTTCGAGGGCGATCATCTGCTCGAGCTGATCTGCCGCGGACACCGCCAACCGGGCCTCTTTAGATTTAACCGGAGGAAATCTTTTCTCGGGACGCCCCAGTTGTAAACGGGCAGCACGGTCTTCGAGGACGTAGGCTGAAAAGGAAGAGCACAGGTCGCAGGCCTGCGGGTCGTGCTCAAGGCCCAAGCAGTAGACGCACGTGGAGTGCGGATCCGTCCGAGACATCTTCTGCCCGCAAGGGCATCTCCGGAAACCGGGAGTCGATTTCTCCATTGCAGCCACGAGGGAGAGAAGACCGAAGTCTTTTTAGCAAAACTTCTTTTATTTTCGAAGATTCGAAGAATTAGGAACCAGTCTTATACGCAGAGTGTTAAGGAGGGAACCTGAGCTTCCAAGCGGTAAGGAAGATCTGGCGTCATGGGGCGGAGCCGAGAGTTTTACCACCCGGGTGGGTGGGAGGAGCCAGCTTGAAGACCTTCCGGCAAGATTTAAAGCGGCAAGGAACCTGCCAATAAGTGTGGATGAACAACATATCCATGTCCCTAGAAATGTGTCTTTAGCATGTAAGAAAGACATGGATTGTAAAAAAAGACGCGAGCGAAGCCGATCGGTAACTTCCGGTTTCACGGTCTGCTTGGTAACTGGACGTCGGCCGGAACCTGTAAGTTACAGGTCTTTCTTTGTTTTTATTTAGGGAAACTGCTTCAGTATGTAGGTTTGACAAACTGCTGAGGGGGTTAAATGCAACTGCCACTATTTGGGTTTTCTGAATGAAAGCGGCCGACCTGTAGCGTGGTTTGAAACAGCGAGGCAGCTACAGTGAACTCAGGAGTTAGCTGAAAGGTGGATACTAGCTGTTTATTTTCCAATATTCGACTTTTGGTTCAGTTGTACTGAAAAAGTGAGAGTGATGAGACGAGAGCAGCGGTGTGTTTGTGTTGGGGGGTGGAGCTGTGGCGCTTCCAGGGTACTGTCTGTTTTCCGGTAGCTTGCGTGGCAAGGGCGGGGGGAATTTTGTCAGTGTTCTCCGGTCACTTGTGTGCCTGGACTTCATACAGTGATGTTATTGTTCAATAACATCACTGTCCAAGGCACACACTGACCAATCAGGGAACCAGAAATTTCCTTGCCATTGTATAATATATGTTAAAGGATCACACTTTCACCCCCTAGGGAACATAAATCTAACTAAGCCCCCACCAAAGACTGAAACAACCAAAGTACTTGCTTTAGGGGCACCCCACCAAACCTCTATTTCCCTCTAGACGATGAGAAACCAGTATACCATTTTCTTGGTGGAACAGGGGGAAGTATGCAGAGGGGAGGGGGATGGGAGCTCTCGGGCAACAGGTATGCGTAAAACCACTTGGACTCACCACCTATAGATTGTAACCCGAAATGGGAGCTGCTATTGGAGAACTCAGTTATCTTTAACAGATATAATTTCTGCAGATTTATCTGAGAAGAAAAAAACCAAGGTGCCAAACGGTATTAATTAATCAATTAAGTTATGAAGGCCTAAATGTTGAGTAATTAAGATCAAACTATTTGTTAATACAAACTTTAGAATGGACTTTAGCCCTGGAGACTAACTAACAGGGACTCAAGATCCAGGAGAGAACTTTTCTTCATTACTGAACTGAGATCAAGTCTTTGATAACTCAACCCCCATAAGTAAAGTAAGAAATACATAAACTCATATATGTAAGTTATATCTTTTTATATACTCCTGTTCATACCTCTCAACCTCCCTCATCACAAATCAGGGACAAGGCTTAAAATGATCAGGGACAAATGACCAAAATCAGGGACACATCTGAAAAAATAGTAATATTAGTTCCAGAAGCTGTGTACAACATGCTTCTTAGTATGAATAGCATTTTCTTAATGAGAACTAGACTGTAACACCAATGGCTAGCATTATTTTGCGATTCAGATCCCCATTTTTCAGTGACAGAAATGCCAAATTTAGGAGGGACAGAAGAAATTTCAGAGGCAAAATCAGGGACATCCCTGAAAATCAGGGACACTTGAGAGGTATGCTCCTGTTGTAAGCTAAAGAACTGTATAAATGAAATAAGCTATGTGAAACCTGATGACAAGTATGTATATATGTTGAATACCTAATAAAAAGGATATTTTACAAAAAAAGAAAGTATGGGAGACTTCTAATTCAGCTACTGTATGCCCATCAATGGGAGTGGAAAGCTGATATAGCTGCCAAACGCACCTTCAGTGAGGAATACTGTAGACTGGAGTCTGACAATGGCAGCAAATATTTCAACACTGCATTGACAGCAAGTATTCCAATAATGCACTGTGAAACAGCCAGAGTTGTTGTCAGTGTTGCTGGCACAGCGAGGCTGATTGCTGCAGTTACAGATTTTTCTTTAAGCAGAATACAGATATATATATATTAAGCCCTTATTGGTGACTTGGAACCCTGCGATATTCAGGAAGCAGGAAGAGGAGCTTTGTAGTCCATGTCAGTGCTGCTGAGGACTACAAATCTCAGGGACAAGCTATAATTTGTTGAGATCTTAATACTTGTTGCATTAACTATTGTGATCAGTGAGTTTTTTAAACTCTTACAAAGATTTAGTGCTTTTAGCACTTTTTATAATTTTAAACAGAGTAGTGACCCCTATAGCCCTTCTGGGTCGGCGGGGCTGTATTTAACAACGCTCTGCAGCGGAGCAGGGTGAGGCGGGCGTCGAGCGTGAAGATGTCGCAGAAGACACGTAGCGCCCAGCGCGCGTGTTTGGTGGCGCTTTGTAGTGTTTTAGTGGGATACTGCACATTTTCTTTCCGTTTTAAACGGACTACTACACGGTAAGCCTCTACCTCTAAAAACCTTATCTGTAATATACTGGACAGGTTACAAGGGTATCAGAGACATCATGGTTAACAATAGCATTACTTATGAGGCTAGGGTAGGCCTTAAATGTAGATCATGTAAAATGTTTTGTTTCAATTCTACAATTATAACAGATACTGAATTTCAGTGCTTAAAATGTAAACAAAATGAGGACTTAGCACAAGAAATTGCATTATTTAGCTCTAAACTGAATGCCTTAGAATTAAGCCAACAGTAGACATCAAAAAGACTTTTAATGGTAGTAAATACAAATCCCAGCCCCCCTTAACACAGGAATAGCAGTTTCTTTAACAACAATTCAATTGACTCTACTGAAATAACTGGGTCGCTTTGTAAAAAGAGGCCTACGGAGGAAGTAAATTATCCAACCGAAGATAATGATTGGTACTAAGCTCAGAGTAATAAAGTAGTAAAAAAAAAGGCAGGAAGGCCACTCAATTTCATCTCACACTGTTTAATCATTTTGACCCATTAAATCAGGAAGACGAAGACAGAACTGAATATGTTAAAATAACTAATACCATCCCAGTGTCAGACCCTAATACCGGTCCCCTGATGAATTTGAATGAATGTGTTTTAAATCCAGTTACTTCACCTGAACCTCAAGTCACAAATGAAAACTGTATACAGATGGATGGAAACAATACTATTGACCCCAGGCAAGTTTTTGTGTTAGGGGACTCTATTACTAAACAACTAGATAGGGCAATATGCAATCCTGATAATAGCAACCGTACGCTATCTTGTTTTAGAGGTGACAAAATTAGAGACATCACAAGCATGGATAAACAAATTCTTAACAAAGCAGGAGAAAATCCCTTAGTTATTATTCATGCTGGGGTTAATAAAATTGCTCACCAAAGTATACTAAGCATTAAGCAGGAGTATGTCGTTTTAACTAATGTGTTGCCAGAATTAAAAAGTAAAATTGCATTTTCTGAAATTCTACCTGTACCAAGAGCTGATATTTACCAACATTGGATTATTAAACATATAAACAATTGGCTGAGTACTTGGTGTGTGAGACAGCATATAGACTGTATAACTCATTGGGAGGAATTTGAATATAGACAAGACCTTATTTGCAAAGATGGGCTTCACCCAAGTAAACTGGGCACACTATTACTTGGTCAACAACTGAATGAATACATTGGGAGTGCTTTAAACTAATCTCTTGGGAGGAAGGGTTTCGATCTAAAAAAATCTGGAAACACGCTGGACACTGTAGTCTCAGACACAGAAACTTCTGCTGTAAATAATACTGATAAGAATTCAGAGTTAGGTCATGATAAAAGCCATTCAGTAAAATATGCACCTGAACTTAAAATTCTCCTTGTAAATGCTAGGAGTTTGAAAAGCAAGATGGGTGAACTACACAGTTTACTTACAGAGGAACAAGTTAATATATGTGGGGTTACTAAAACTTGGTTTCAAGATTTGGATTGGGAACAGGATATACAGGGATATAAATCATTACGCAAGAATTGTACATATAGTAAGGGCGGTGGTATAGCATTGTTTGTAAAAGAAAATTTAAGTCGTTATGAAATTATAAATATAACTAACGAAGGGGAAAAAACAGATATATTGTGGGTCCGAATCAAAACATTAACAGAATGGTTAACCATAGATTTACGTTATCGTCCACCAAACTTAGATAGCATGGGTAATGAAGCCTTTATGAGCACACTGGAAAATCTGAAGATCAATGACAAATTGATTATAATGGGGGATTTTAATCTGCCTAGTATTTGCTGGAAGTCCTTACAAGGAAAACGTTCTATGGAAAACAGATTTCTAAAGGCTACTCTTCAGCTAAATCTAGAACAGACTGTTATGGAACCAACAAGGTCTAATGCAATCCTTGACCTTATATTCACAAATATTAAAACTATTTGTTCACCACTTACAGTATTAATGCCATTAGGGGATAGTGACCACAACACAATTCTTTGGTCTTTCAAATGTTATTATAATATAACTAAGGGAATTATCGTAAAGAAAAACTTCAATAAAGCTGACTTTGCTCAAATAAAAAATTATCCGATTTCTTGGGATTGGAAAACAGATTTTAAGGATCTTAACACTGAGAGCATTTGGAGTAAAATTAGAGAAAAAATAGATTTTTGCATTCATCATTGGGTTCCATCGTATAAAAAATATAACCATAGCAAAAGAAGAACTCCATTATGGTTTATCACAAAAATAAATTGATAAAATCAAAAAAAAAGAATTTATAATAGATATTAAAAAAATCCTACATCAGAAATGTGGCTTAAATTCAAAACTAAAGCAAAATTAACAAAAAAACAAACAAAAAAAAAATAAGAAATGTCAAAAACATTTTTGAAATTAACTTAGCAACCAATACTAAGAATAATAAAAAAAAGTTTATATAACTATATAGGTTCTATTAAGGAAAATTCACCTAGAATAGGCCCTCTTCAAATTGATCATGACATCATTACTGAGGAACAGGATATGGCTGAAGTCTTAAACTCCCATTTTTGTAGTGTTTATAAAAGCAAAACAGAGATAAGATTAGAGAACATTAAGAGTGTGAACTATACCATGCCATTTACTCCCCTGGATATCAACACTGCAATAAAAACTATTAAAAACAATTCATCACCTGGACTGGACAATATACCACCTTCATTTCTAAAACACTTGTCTACTGAGTTATCTGGTATATTAGCTAGTTTATTTAATAAATCAATAGACGAAGGTATAGTACCTATGGATTGAAAACTTGCAGCTGTGATTCATATTCACAAAAAGGGCAGTAGACAAAGTCCCAGTAATTACAGACCTATCAGTCTCACCTCTTGTGTGGGAAAATTGATGGAAAGATTGTTATCACAAAAGACTAAGGTTCATCTTCTTGAATCTAAAAATATTGATCTAGCTCAACATGGGTTCGCACACAGCAGATCCTGCCAAACTAACTTGAACTTTTTCGAACCAGTTAGTTTGGCACTAGATAGTGGACTACCTGTGGATGTAATTTATCTTGATTTTGAAAAAGCGTTTGACACTGTTTCACATGCTATTCTTTTACAACAACTGATAATAATAAAATTAGACCCACATATCATCACATGGGTTGAGTCTTGGTTGAATGGTAGAAAACAGTGGGTAACAATTAAGGGTTCAACCTCAGGAACTTCAGAGGTCACAAGTGGTGTGCCTCAGGGATCTTGTCCTGGGGCCAGTATTATTTAACATATTAATATCTACTATTGAAACATCAAATGGGGTTTGGATAAATAAGTATGCTGACGATAGCAAGATTGGCTGTATTACTAATGATGCCAAATCAACAACGGAATTACGAAATAATTTAAATCAACTAACTATTTGGGCAGAACAGCATAAAATGACCTTTAATAATAAATGCAAGGTTATGCATTTCGGTTCTAATAATAGACTAGCAAATTACAATTGAAATAATACACTATTAGAAACTGAAATTGATTTGGGAGTTACAATAGCCAATGATTTAAAACGTTCTACACATATAAATAAAATAATAAAAAAGTGTGCAGGTATCACAGCCTGTATCTACAAACATATTAAGAGCCGAGAAGCTGAAGTAATTGTACCTTTATTTTTTAGCTTGGTTCGATCACACATTGATTATTGCTCTGCTTTCTATGGACCAACTTCTATAGGTACTAAAACCGCTGTGGAAAAAGTACAAAGGAGGCTGACAAAAAATATTAAGAATCTACATAATCAAAGCTACGAGGAAAGATTGAAGTCCTTGGGTTTTTTCTCATTGGATTACAGATCCTTAGGGGTGACCTTTGTTTAATGTATAGGCCCACAAGAAATCCAATATTGCTTTAAACTTTATGTCTACAATATTCTGGAAATATTAGGTATATCAGATCACATAATTTAAAATTAAAAACAAATATAAATTACACGACTAAAAGAAATAAATTCATAAAGCAGCATTTACCACATCTCTGGAACTCTTTACCAGTTACTGTTGTAAACAGTGCAGATATCGACCAGTTTAAGCATAATTTAAATCTGTATACGGGAAATAGAAAATTTCAATTTCTGGGCTTACACCCTTGAACTTGCAACTATCCTATGAACCTAATGCACTGACTGGATGGGTAAATGGGTCTATATTTTTGCAAGTTGCCCACAAAGTGAAACACTTCCACTTCAATGAGTACGTATGTCTGGTGGAAGACTTTCTGCCTGCAACCAGTACATCAGCTACGTTTGGTGACATCCCAAACCGTGCAATGATTATGTCTTCAAAAGCCATGCATGCAGCTGCAGGGACTTCAGGCCTGGATGGATCAGGACCCCCTTGTCCTGTGACAGCATGCCTCTGCACAGAGCCAAGGGTACTGGAGGCTCGACAGCGGATAGCACATTTGTCAAGGCCCCAGAGGTGCAATGAGAATGAGGGTTGCAACCTCCATCTGTAGTTTCAGTAACACTCTGTATTAATGGAATGGAAGGAAATGCATGCAGAAACCTCTCTTTTCATGAGACGGACAACGTGTCTCACCAAAAAACTAAATGCCCTAGAGCAAGCAAGAAGAATCGTGGTAGTTCTGCACTGTGTAAGGATGCAAAAAGGTCCAACTCTTGAGGACTCCATCTTGCGAAGAGGTCATCTACCATGGAGGTCACCAATTACCATTTGAGTATCATGAACTGTAACCTTCTTAACTTGTCTGCTGAAACATTCTGGACCCCGGGAGATGCATGGCTGACAACTCCAAATCGCGTTCAAGCACCCAGCACCACACTCATTTATTCCCAACACAGGGGATGGGAATGGGTCCGTTTGACTGATATTGTCCACCCGTACTAGCAGACGACCCGAAGTCAGATGCTCCTGGAAATCCTGTAGAATATACAGGACAGCTCTCATCTCCAGGACCTTGATCTGTAATTTGGCTTCCACTTGGGTCCATGAAGCTTCAGTCTGATAATGGCCCAGATGTGCTCCCCACCAGGATCCTGATGCATTTGAGGTGAGAATCTGAGATGGAGATGGGATTGAGAATGGTATGCCCCTCAAGAGATATTTGAGGTCCATCCACCACGTCAATGTTTTGCATAAGTGGCACACGACAAGAACTTTTTGGTCCATGTCATCCATCAACTGGCCCTACTGCACTCTTAGTGTCCACTGTAGTATCCACATATGTAAGTAGGCCAGTGGCATTGTCACAATGGTCACTGTCATGAGTCTCAGGAGACACAGGAAAGTCCTGACTCAGACATAATGACTGCTGTACACCAGCTGTGCCTGAGCCATGAGATGCTCTGCTGTCTTCTGTGTCCAGGACTGCACCTATAAACTGCAGACTCTCTTCACTGTAACCCCCGGGTATTCAAACAACTGCCTTGTGCGGGACAGGGTGTGTTCAAGTTGGCTCCTGAACCTGGCTTTCAACAGCCAATTGTCCAGGTATGGGAAGACATGTAGACCTTCCCTGCGAAGGGCTGATGCTATCACAACAAAACATTTGGTGAAGACCTGAGATGCAAAAGACAAGCCAAAGGGCAATACTCTGAACTAGAAGTGCTCCCTGTCACAACCCCACTCAGCAGGTCAGGCCCTCTGCTCCCACAGTGCCAACCTCCAAGCACAGTATTGTGAACAGTTAACAGAACAGGGTAACCCTCCTATATGTTTTGTGGGTTCAAATCAAACTTTGGTCTCAAGTTCTGGAGGGATTCAAACTGTGAATCTCTTGCTAGCGTACCCAATATACAGGCTCAGGTAATTCTGCTCTTCTGGGGCAGATATCTTCTATCTGGGCACCTAACTAGGGAAGTGAGAACTTGCTGGGTAACCTGTAGATCTGACTTGACTTGGTCTGGGGACTGGCCCACAAGGAGACAATCGTCCAGGTATGGAAATATATAAATCCTTTTCCTTCTTAAAAAGGCCACCACTACTGCTAGGCACTTTGTAAACACCCTTGGAGCTGAAGTTAGGCCAAAGGGCATTGCTCTGAACTGGTAATACCCTGAGGGCAAATTGAAACCTGAGGTACTTTCTGTGGGAGCACCTGATGGGAATGTGAAAATAGGCATTCTAGGGACATGGATATGTTGTTCATCCACACTCATTGGCAGTATCCTTGCCGCTTTAAATCTTGCCGGAAGGTCTTCAAGCTTGCTCCTCCCACCCACCCGGGTGGTATAACTCTCGGCTCCGCCCCATGACGCCAGATCTTCCTTACCGCTTGGAAGCTCAGGTTCCCTCCTTAACGCTCTGCGTTTGTGACTGGTTCCTATTTCTCCGTTTGCGGATTTAAAAATAATATTTTGCAAAAAGACTTCAGTCTTGATCGTAATGCGATGGATAAATCGACTCCGGATTTGGAGATGCCCATGCGGCTGAAGATGTCTCGGACGGATCCACACTCCACGTGTGTCTACTGCTTAGGCCTTGAGCACGACCCGCGGGCTTGCACCTGTGCTCATCTTTCTCGACCTCGTCCTCGAGGGCCGTGCTGCCCGATTGCACCTGGCGGCCCGAGAAGCGTTCCCTCCGTGGAAGTCCAAGGAGGCCCGGGTTGGCGGTGTCCGCGGCGTGGCTGGCGGATCAGCTCGAGCGGATGGTCGCCCTCGAAGAGGAGGCGCGCGTCAGATCTTCCTCGGGCCGCGATTTATCCCGCCTCTGGGTTCTTCCTACACGCCTTTAAGGAGCTTTGTCTGTCCCTCTCCACTAAAGGAGAAGGGGCTGCCTGCTGGACCTTTTCTCGGTCCAAAAGAGGGACAAGGGTGAAGTCCCTCCGTCGACGCTCTTGGGAGCGGAAAGGTCCCTCTCCCGGGCCGTCACCGTCGGCTTCGGTCGGACCGCTCGGCTTCGCCACTGGCCTCACGGGTGTCCCGTGCCAGGTCAGGTTGGACCAGACTCCACTGATGAAGTCGAGATTTTTCGACCCATTGGTCAGGCTGTCGCCTTTAGCAGCCGAGATCTCCCTCCCGTTCCCGGGAGGAGTTGAGGATCCGTGGGCTCGCCTGTGCCTCCGGTTCCGGAGCCTCGGATGGACCTTCCGAGCCGAAGGGAGTGTCGGTTCGGCCGACACCTCCCTGCACCGACTCCCGAAATTCCGGGACTTCGGTCCGGTCTCGACCTCTTCGCGTCCACGCTGCTCACCGGCCACAGGCGGTCTCGTCTCGCATCACAGGCCGGGCGTTGCTTGCCCGCCTCTCTCGATTTAGTGGGAGGCTTCGCGAAACACGGGACGGTACGAGGACCTTATGTTGCAACAGCTCCCTGGCCGGGAATAAGCGACCGCGCCTTTCCCGCCATTAAGTGGCTGTCACCGAACGTGCCGACAACCCTCGACTTGCCCGAGGAGCTCATACTCAGGCCGGTTGTCTGCCAAACCAGCTGCTCCACCGATTAGTGGAACCTCCGCCTCCACAGCCACCACTGGGGCTCCGACCAAGGATTCTCGGTCACAAGGGTTTACCCCATCGGCTGTCATACCTCACTCCCGACCGACCTCGGCAGGTGAAGGGTGGCTCCAGGCCAGAGGCAGTTTTCGAGGACTCTTCCGAGTCCGAAGATGATTCCTCCTTCTCCAAGCGACTGGACTTGAGTCTTCAGGAGGTCAGCCAATGGATCGATGGCCGTCGTCCTTCCTAGGACTGCTTCGGCTCATCTCGGAGTCTACCGGGATGGAGCTCGAACCCGTTCCCAAGCAGACAGGTATCCCCTCCGAGATTCTGGACCGAGGGATTCTCGTGGAGGCCTTTCGGTGGCCGAGGCCATAGTGGGTCCAGCACTGGAACTTTGGCAGCGCCCTGCTTCCTGCCCTGCGCCCGGCCAGGATGGCCAGGCAGTATGCGGTCCCCACCGGTTCCTTGTCCGTTGAACACCCTCTGCTGAGGGGTTGTTACCGACAGCTGCCGCGTGCCAACGGCAACGCCAGGGATGTGGGACAAACCTCCGACAAGGAGTCCAAGAAATTGACTATGTCGACAAAAGTCTACGCCAAGGCCCCTCTCGCCTCTCGCCAGGCCAGTTCGGCCGCCTCAGCGGCACATTTTTCTCATGCCCTGTTGGGCTCCCCTGATGAGGTCATTCTCATCTTCCCACGATCTGCAGACTACGGTTACAGGTGCGGACCAGGCAGGGCAGTGGCCAAACAGCAGCTCCAGACTGCTTTGGATGTAGGGGACTATGTCCAGATCGGGTGGCGGGCCGGAGTGGCTATGCGTCGTGGCTTGGCTGAGGATATCCACCTTTACTGGATACCCAGCACAAGTTGGCGGATGTTCCTTGGGGACTGACCTCTCTGCCCTGGGTGGAAGGTCACCTGCAGAGGATCGAGAAGTCCAATGCCACCTTGGACTGGGTCTCTTCCATCAGAAGGACAAGGCGCAAACCACGGCTGGCCTTCCATTCCTTCAGCCCCGGCCAGCCCCCCAGTAACGCCAGGGCCAGCAGGCTCGGCCTTGGCATCCCAGACCCAAGCCGCCGGCTTCTAACAGGGAGGAGGAAAGGGCCCAGGAGGTCCTCGGCCGTCCCTCCTCCAAGCCTGCCCAGTGGCGGGCTGAGGGGTGTCGCTCCCATCCCCGTCCACCTCTGGGTCCCCGTCGGGGGCACGGTCCGCACTTCTCCGCCTGGTCCGCTGTTACCACGGACAGGTGGGTCTTGAGGTGGTGGGAAGAGGCCTGCCTCTGAATTCCCGAGCAGCACCACTTCTTCAGAGCCGTCACCGGGGCTTCCGGGATCCCCAGTTCACTGGCGGCTCGTCGAGCCGACATCCTCTCCTCCTCCAGAAGGAGGTGGTAAGAGAGGTGGTGGACCTCCTTCAGACCCAGGGTTTGTGTCCAGGTACTCCTGGTTCCGAACCGACGGGGTTGGCCCCATTCCCACCCACACGACTCTAAACAAGTTCCTAAGGTCTCGAACCTTCAGGATGGTCACCTGGCTCAGATAATACCATCCTCGAACGCCGGGCGTGGTGGTTCTGCTCTCTGACTTGCAGGACGCTGCTTTTCACGCCCCTATCCGGGTCTGCCTCACCAGAGATTCCTTCGCCCGAGCGGAAGGATCTCTTCGAGTTCCAAGCCATGCCCTTCGGCTTGTCTCCAGCTCCCAGGGTCTTCACCAAATGCATGGCAGTGGTGACAGCATTCTGCGCTTCAGGGTCCGGTGTACCTTACCTGGACGACTGGCTGATAGCAGCTCCTCCAGGAAGGAGGCGGAGTGGTCCAGAGATCTGGCCCTCCAGGTCTGCTCTCAACTGGGCCTCCTTGTCAACGAGGCCAAGTCGGAACTCGAGCCGAAGCAGGTGATTTTATTCATCGGGGCGCAGCTCGACTCTCTTCGAGCCAGAGCGCGGCTCCCGGCGGACAGGGCCGAGGTTCTTTCCTCCTTGCCGATCATTTCTGGTTGGGCAATTGCGCCTGCCCGGGACTTCTGCGCCCTGGGTCTCATGGCGGCCTGTACCAGCGTGGTCCGCTGGGCCCGCTGGAACATGCGTCCCTTCAGTGGGGACTGGCCAGCCAGTGGTCACCTGGCTTCGATCCCTTGGACCAGCTTCGCCGGGACACAGGGGATGTGGAGATGCTCTCCAGTGGTGGACCGTTCCAGATCAATTGCAGGAGGGCATCCCGTTAGGTCCGCCCCCGAGCCACGGTGTCTCTCTGTCGACCGATGCCTCTGGATGGGTTGGGGTGCCCATCTGGGGAACACTGGGCTCATGGCCTCTGGTCCCCCGGGAGTCCCGGCTGCCACATCACCTGCTGGAGCTCCGGCGTCCGCCTAGCTCTCACCGCCTTTGCTCCGCTCCTCCGGGGTCAAGGGTCCGAGTCCAGACGGACAATACCACGACCAGTGTACTATCTAAACCGCTTAGCGGGACGCGGGCCCATGCTTCTATGCAAGGAAGCCTCCGCATTTGTCACTGCAAGCGCAGCCTGGAGGCGGATCTCTGCCATTCACGCGGCAGGAGCCTCCAACACCTCCTGGCCGATGCCCTGAGCGGATAGGGGCTGCATCCCACTAGTGGTCTCTCCCTGCCGAGGTAGTACAGCATCTGTTCTCCCTTTGGGGCACACCTCAGGTGGACCTGTTTGCCTCCACGGAGAACGGGTTGAGTCTGTTCCATGCCCGCCTCAGCAGGGCTCGCTGCAGGGGATGCTTCTCGAGGCAATGGACCCGGCCCTCTTTACGCCTTTTCCCCATTTCCCTTGATCCACAAGGTGCTTCTTCAAGGCCAGGAGGGACAAGGCTAGGTGATTCTGATAGCCCCAGACTGGCCTCGCCAGTTCTGGTACCCAGATCTCTCAGTCTCAGCTCCAGGACTCCGCGAGCTTCCAGCTCGCCCGACCTGCTCTCAGTCAATCAGGGAAGGTGTTCCATCCGGACCTTCAATCCCTGCACCTGACGGCCTGGTTCCTGAGCGCTAGGAGTTCCAGGCTTTGGGTCTTTCCGACGAGGTCCTCAATGTAGTTGAGGCGCCCCGTTGAGTTTCATCAGAAAATGTTATGCCTTCAAATGGAAAAGGTTTTCCATTTGGTGTCAGGGCAAGGGCTTGACCCCTTCCTCCCGTTCCTTGGCAAGCATCTTGGACTATTTATGGTCCCTTTCTAGTCAAGGGCTTAGGCTCGACGACCTAAGGGTGCACCTGGCAGCCATCTCTGCTTACCGGCGCTGGCCGAAGCAGTCGGTGGCGCAGGAGAAGGTGGTCTGGCCAAAGGCCTTGATCATTTCCTCCAGTGCGGAACCCCCACCTCCGTGGGATCTACTGCTGGTGGCTGGTAAAGCTCATGGGCGCTATTCAGCCGGGCGCACAGGTGTGTTTCTCACCTGTCGTGGAAGACCGCCTCTTGGTGGCTATCACGTCAGCCAGAAGGATGGGAGAGCTCCAGGCGCCCATCGAGTCTCCTTACCTGGTCTTCCACAGGGACAAGCATGTCCTGCGCCCCCCACCCAAATTCCTTCCGAAGGTGGTGTCGGAGTTTCACCTAACCAGGTGTTGACTCTGCCGGTGTTCTACCCCAATCACACCAATAATATGGCTCCATACTCTGATCCTAGAAGGGCCGCTATTATAAGGAGCGCACGGTTGAAATTGGGAGAGGTTCGCAGCTGTTTGTCACCTACGCTGAAGCCGCATCTGGCAGACCTGCAGCCATGTGGACGATAAGCAGGTGGGTAACCTCCTGCATAGATCTCTGCTATAAGTTAGCGGGCATGGAGCCTCCAGAGGGATAAGAGCTCATTCTACCCGCCTATACTGCTGCAACGTGGCTGCTTCCCAGGGACGTCCCTATCCAGGAAATCTGCAGGGCTGCTCCTGGAGTCAGCAAACACCTTCATTACCCACTACCACATCGACCTTGAGTCACGCTGGGATGCTGGTTTTGGGGCCCTCGGCTCTCCAGTCTCTCTTTCCCAAGTAAGTATATGGGGTGTGCTGCCTGCCTCCTCCTCCTGGAGAACTGCTAGAGTCTGCCAATGAGTGTGGATGAACAACATATCCATGTCCCTAGAAATACAGGTTACTCACCTGTAACAGGAGTTCTAGGAATGGTATATGTTGTTCATCCACACGACTCCACCCGACCTCCCGGCTCGACGCACAACCTGAGCTTCCAGCGGCCAGATCTGGCGCCATGGGCCGAGTCGAGTTATACCACCCGGGTGGGTGGGAGGAGCAAGCTTGAAGACCTTCCGGCAAGATTTAAAGCGGCAAGGATACTGCCAATGAGTGTGGATGAACAACATATACCATTCCTAGAACTCCTGTTACAGGTGAGTAACCTGTATTTCTTGAGGTCCAGGGATCTAGCCAGTCTCCTGGCCTCAGAGAGGCAAGAATTGTTTCCAGAGTCACCATTTTGAATTTTGGCTTTAGCAGGTACTTATTTAGGTATCTTAGATCTAGGATGGGTCGCCACTCCCCTGTCTTTTTTGGGGTAAGAAAGTACCTGGAGTACAGACCTTTGGCCCTGTATGGGGTAGGAACTCTCTCTCTATGGCTCTTAAGGCCAGTAGAGCAGCAACCTCTGCCTCTAGAGCAAGGGTTTCTGATGTATTTGCAGGTGGAAAGGATCTGGGTATCCGTTTCAGAAAATTTTTGAAACTGAGAACCAGCCCCTGGCTTACAACCTCCAGGACCCACTTGTCTAAGGTAACAGACATCCAGTCCTGGACAAAGTAAGCCAGCCTGCCTCCTACCGGAATGGGGGAGTTGACCCGGGTTGACACATCAGGGTGTCTGCTTGGCAGGTGTCTCCTTTCTGCCCCGCCCTCTGAAAAAAACCCTCTGAGAAAAGGAAGAAGAGGCCTATGCTTGGTAGAAAGGCCTGTGAAAAGGCCTGCCCCTGCCCCTAGCTTGCTGCCTTTGAGGAGTTGCCTGCCTCTCCTTGGCCTGTGCACTCCTGTAAGTGGTCCTGTACACATCCATTTTCTTCATGTACTTCTCTGTCTGCTCCCCAAAAAGAGAATTGCCCACCAAAGAGAAATCCATGGCCTTAGCCTGGGTATCCTGTGAGAGGCTAGTACATCTCAGCCAAGCCATCCTCCGAAGAGCCACAGATGTAGCAATGACTCTTGATGACACATCACTGGAGTCCACAGCAGCATGAAATTGTACCTTTGATGCCTCAATCCCATCCGCAGCCACCTCCTCCAGCTCCTTGGCCAGCTGGGGGGGAGGCCTGTTTAGCCAGTGCCAGTACAGTGTCCCACCTGGACTTCTGGTACCTGGCTGTACAGACCATATAGTTAACCTGCCCGAGTCCCAAGGAGGATACTATGTACTGTTTCCTAGCCATGGCATCCATCTTCCTGGAGTCTTTGTCTGGGGGGTGTGAAGCCAAGGGAATATTTGCCTTGTCACAGGCTGCAGCCTGCACTACCCCAACATGGTTGCATTGCTGGTATAAAAACTCTGTATCCGAGCCTGATAAGGTGTACTTCTTGTCCATCCTTCTGTCAACAGGAGGTACAGAATTAGGAGACTTTAGGATTTTTTGTGTCTGCTTCCCAAAGGACTTATGAAGGGGAATAGATAGTCTCCTGGACTCTGGAGCCGAACCAATCAAAATACAAGTTTACAATTTCCACAATAAGCAGAGAAACTATCTAAGCACTCACGGTACCGCAGACAGAGCCTGAACCGATAACGCGGAAATAAATTCTGAATGAAACCGACAACTTTAACTGACTTCGAACTGAGCAGGAGGAGAAATCTCCGGAGCGACTGTTCAGTAAGGCGGAGTACAAAATCTGACGGTTGGGTTTCAAAGTGCTGCAGACAGAGACCTCAATCGAGCTTGAGCTCAACGTTCTATACACTGCATAAAAAATTAACCCTCTACTCTCTGGGCCAGTTTAAAGGCTGGAGTTAACTGCAGTTTGTCAGAATACAGCAAGACTTCATGTTGTTTGAAAGGAATTTCAAAGGCACACCAAGTGGTCTCAAAAATGAGATGTTTACTTAAAAATAGATAGAAATGTAAAATGTAAATACAGAACCATATATCACAAAACATACAAATCACTTAAACAAAACAGGTTTAAAAGTGCAGACAAAATCTCCTACCACAGTACACTTAGAATTGTCTTTTCTATGTATACTTATCTCCTAACAGTGCCTGATGTTGCTTTTCACAGAGTCCAAACGTGTGTTAGTGGAAAACAGAATACTGTTTTAAAACTGGCTTTGCCAACCTCTTTGCATGAGGTCACCTAGCTCCTCCCTGTCAGAATATAAAAAATTATACACCCAGGATGTCTTATCAATCAGGATATAAATTAAGTGACATTTCAGCAAAACTCATTTTACAAATTATGACACTCTTTAAATAACATCCCCTCTTTGATCTCAAGTAGTTCTTTTTCCCAGGGCACATCAAAGAATCCTTTATGACTTAGCACTGAAGTATCATATCCTGCTCTCTTCCTCTAAACATTATAAAAAGTTTATGATTTCCCACCCTAGCAGCTGGCAAGCTACCATTAAGCTAGATAAACAGAAGATCCTAATTTAGGTCTCTTCTAGCCTGTACTAATCTCCTGGCCTTCCAGGTAACACCTTGTAGCTAAAACCTGGGGGAAGGGGTCATCCCACAAGCTTTCTCAGCATCTCTCATGAAAGACATTCAATAACACATTTTTTATATTACAAAAATCATACAGCGATCAGAACCAGGTGTCCAAGTGTCACAATTCCTCCCCACCTAGACTGAATTTGGAGGCTCTATCCCCTGCATGGGATGAGCTCCCCAAATCAGTTCACTCCTCAGACACGAAACAGCACATTTAAGTTCTGATTCTTCGCTCCAGCCCTATGTGCGATTGTCATGTCATACCCTTGCAAAGTAGGACTCCATCTTAGCAATCTACCATTGTTCTTTCCCATCTGCATCAGCCAAACCAGGGGGTTGTGGTCAGTCTGTACCACAAAATGCTGCCCATACAAGTATGGCTCCAACTTCTTTAGGGCCCACACTATGGCAAGACCCACGTCTGAGGCGTCAGTCTGAACTATAAAGGGTCTGCTATAGTCAGGACTTGTCAAAACAGGGGCACTGCACAGTGCCTCCTTCAATCTGGTAAAGGCTTCTTCACAGGCTGGTCCCCAGGTAATTTTCTTTGACATTCTTTTCTTTACCAGGTCAGATAAGGGAGCAGCCAGGGCACTGTCATTGGGTACAAATTTTCTATAGTACCCTGCTGTCCCAAGAAAACTCCTGACCTACTTCTGCGTTTCTGGTCTGGGCCACGCCTGGATTACCTCTATTTTTATTTGGTTAGAACGGAGCTGCCCTCGGCCTACCACATGCCCGAGGTATGCCACTTCTCCCATGGCTACCTGGCACTTCCCGGCTTTGACAGTGAGCCTGGCCCTCTGTATCCTGCCCAGCACTTTCCCTAAGGTGGGATAGGTGTTCCTCCCAGCTGGTACTAAAGATGGCAATGTCATCCAGGTACGCCACGGTGCACTCCTCAGCACCATTTAACACCTGGTTCACCAACCTTTGGAAAGTGGCCGGGGCGTTCTTCGTTCCGAAAGGCATTACTTTAAATTCAAATAAGCCTATCGGAGTGACGAAGACCGACCTCTCCCTAGCTCTGTCCATCAACTCTACCTGCCAATACCCCTTGGTCAGGTCAATAGTCGTAAGGTAGGTCGCCCCCCCCCCAATTTGTCCGGGAGTTCGTCTGTCTGGGGCATCGGGTGAGTGTCTGACTTCGTGACTGCATTCAGTCCACGACAGTCCACACAGAAACAAGCAGAGCCATCTGGCTTGGGCATAAGGACTACAGGTGAGGCCCAGGGGCTGTGGGATCTCTGGATTACTCCTTAATCCAGCATCTCCTCCACTTCCCTCCTAATATCCTTTTGGACAGCCTCTGACACCCGATATGCTGTCCGCCGTATGGGCGTCTGTGTCCCTATCTTCACATTATGCGTCGCTAAGAAGTTAATCAGGCTTGGTGCTAAACAATGGGGAAAAATCTGCTAAAACCTCCCTTACTTTCTGGATCTGGTCTGGGGTCAGCTGGGGAGACAATTCAACTGCCTTCACAGAGGACTCCCGCTTACTTTCTTCCAGCAAGTCCAGAAGGGGGTCTCCTTCATCCGTCCCCTTCCCAGGACTACACACTGCAAATACCATATCAGGCCTATTTGCACATGGCTTCATCATGTTGACATGGTGCATCATTTCTGTCTGTCTTCAGTCAGGTAACGCTGTAATACAGTTCACGTCATTTACTTTCCTAACCACTTTGTACGGTCCTGCCCACTCAGCCTGCAGCTTGTCCTTCCAGACCGGAATAAGGACCATGACTTCCTGACCCACCATGTACGAGCAAGCTCTGGCTCTGCGGTCATACCACACTTTTTGTTTCTGTTGGGCAGCTGCCAGGTTGCTCTGGGCTGTCCCCTTAAGCTCCTTCAGCCTTTCCCTAAACCTAAGGATGTAATCCACAGCGGGAGTTCCCTGGGTGGCGTGCTTGCCTTCCCAGTGCTCCCGGATCAAGTCTAGGGGCCCACGTACCCGGTGTCCATATAAGGGTTTGAAGGGGGAAAATCCTGTCAACTCTTGGGGCACCTCCCTGTATGCAAACAACAGGTGGGGAAGGTATTTCTCCCAGTCCCTCCCATGCTGTTCAGCAAACACCGGAGCATTGACTTAGGTAGCCACTGAATCATTCCACAAGCCCATTGGCTTGTGGGTGATATGATGTTGTGCATCACTGCACCACCCACACTTCTCCCATAAACATTTAATCAGGTCCGACATGAAGGAACCCCCTCGATCGATGATAACCTCCTGCAGAAACCCAACACGGGAAAAAATCCCAAGTAGGGCATCTGTCACTTTGTCTGTCCTCAGTGAGGATAGGGCAACTGCCTCTGGGTACCGGGTGGCATAATCCACCACAGTCAGGATGAATCTCTTCCCTGAGGAGCTGGGGTATTTAAAGCCCCACAATATCCAATCCCACTCTCTGGAATGGCTCCTCCAGTTTGGGTAATGGAATCAGGGCGGCTTGGGTTTTCTTGCCTGCCTTCCCTATTTCTTGGCACCAGTGACAAGACCTGCAATACTCCTTCACCTGCTGGTGAAGTTAAGCCAATAGAAATTCTGGGTCAACCACTGCATAGTGCGCGTGATTCCCAGCGACAAGAGAATACGATGTGCAATCTTGAGCAACTGCTCACGATACCCCTGAGGAACGACAAGCTGCCTGCCTAGCATCCCTTCTCTGTCTACACAGCCTGAATATACATCAGTCCATTTTCCCAATAAACCTTATGTTTACCGTCACCTCCCTGTGCCCTGTCAGAGTCTTCCCAAGCCCTCAGCTTCTCTAGATTAGGGTCACTTTGCTGAGCGGCTGCAAACCCCTCACACATTCCCAAGGCATGGGACAGGTCCCCCTTCAGTCGCTGAACTAGGGTCCCTAGCACTAGCATCAGGGCACTCAGGATCACAGTCAATCCCAACCGTCTGACAATGAGTCACCCCCTCTCTCTTCGGAGTAACCCTCCGTAGCTGTGTGGTTAACTGCTACTGGTGAAATTTCTACCCCTCTTTTCGTTAATCTCCATATCAGAAGACACAGGCCAGGGAACCAGCCTCTCAGAGGTGTAAACAATGGCTCCTGTGGGGTCCAGGGAACTACAGTGTTCCCTTGCCGCTTGGCTATGGGCAACTGCACACACTATCCCTTGTTTGAGATTGTTGCCTAGGATCACATCCACTGCTAAGGTTTTGGCTACAGCCACCTGTTGCACAGTCCCCCCTTTTCACCCCAGTCCAGGAGAATACTAGCGAGGGGCAATGTTTTCTCTTCACCAGTAAAGTCCTGTACAGTGATGTATTTATTGGGTATAAGCTGACCCGGCTCTACTAGATTCCCATTTGCCAATGTCAGGGATGCCCGTGTCCCTTAACCCTTGTGTCTGTACACCATTCACCATGACTGGGTGCATGTGTTCCCTCATGTTCACAGGCATGCTTCCAGAGACACACAAACAACCCACTTCTTTCCTAGCACCACCTTGTGAATTATTGCTCGTCCATTTGGGACACTGTCTGCCAAGATGCCCAGTTTCTTTACACAACCAACATTCATTTCTTTTCTCAGAGAAATCATTTCTCTGAAACCCGGGGCTAACTGGTTTCGGTGGAGGCAGTGAGGGTTTTAGTTGCCCTGAAGGCGCGCTTTTCCATTTTTTTCCCCGTGCTGCCACACCCGCCCCATTCGCTTTCAGAGAAGGTCTGCTCTTGGCATAGTGGTCAGAGAGCTCAGCAGCCTTTTGCACTGTTTTGGGATCTCAGTCCTCCAGCCAGGTTTTCAGCTCTGCTGGGCATGCCCAGAAAAACTGTTCTAACAAAATCACATTTTCAATTTTATCAACAGTGTTTGCTCCAATTCCTTCCCACCAACGTTTTAAAAACTGACGTTGTTTCGTGGCTAGCTCCTGGTAGCTCATGTAAGAGCTTCTCCTGAGCTTATGGAATTTAGCTCTGCATGATTCAACAGTTAATTCAAATTTCTTTAACAGTGCAGATTTAAGTTTGCTGTAATCATCACTGTCCTCATTGTCCATTTGACCCAATGCATCCCGAGCTTTCCCAGTAAGTGGCGGGGATAGCTGGAAGCTCCAGGACTCCCTAGGAATTATAGCCTGAATACAAACTTTTTCAAAAGAATTTATAAAGGCATCCATATCCTCCCCCTCTTTAAATTTGCCTATCAATTTGGAATTCAATTTGTAACCCAGTCCTGTAGTCCCAGTTAAACCCAAGCCACTTACCTGTGCTGGTGCTGCTGGTTGGAGTCGTAGCTTCTCCATTTCATGTTGCCTCTGGCGCTCACACTCCTCACGGTCCACCTCTCACTGTTCTTGCTCCCTCTTCTCCTCTGCAGCTCACTGGCGCTCATGCTCCTCACGCTCAGCCTCCTGTCTCTCTCGTTCTCTCTTCTCCTGGAACTCCAGATCCATTCGGCACAACTCAATCTTTAGCCTGAGTATTTCTGGATCCAGGATATTGGTGACCTTTCCCTGCTGCTGTGGCCCTTCGCTGGCACTGGCCCCGGCCCTGTTTCCCTCCTCATCGGATCTGGACACTGCACTGGCCACTAGCCCTGCCACACTCAAGGTCTGGTCCTTTTCAGTCACTGTCTGTACTCGATGCTCTGGGTATCTGCTACCATCAGGGTATCCACGAGGTTCGGCTTGGTGGTTTTTACCTCGAACGAGACTCCTCTGTTCCCACACAACTGCTTTAAGTAGTCTACAGTGTGCCTGCTGTAGTTGGAAGCCATCTTCTTCCCTAACTACGGCTACTCTGACTTGCACTTAAGAAAAAAATATAAAATGGGTAGGAAATTGACTGTACTTTACACCAAGAGATATAGGTCAGTCTCCTTTTATAAAAATAAATCACTGCTTTTTTCTTTCTTTGCAAGTGAGCTGACGGTCTCAAGCTGACACACTGAAAAGCTTGTAATATCAAAATTATCGCACCACTGCCAACCAATCTGTCACAACCCCACTCAGCAGGTCAGGCCCTCTGCTCCCACAGTGCCAACCTCCGAGCACAGTATTGTGAACAGTTAACAGAACAGGATAACCCTCCTGTTTGTCTTATGGGTTCAAATCAAACTTTGATCTCACATTCTGGAGGGATTCAAACTGTGAACCTCTTGCTAGCGTACCCAATATACAGGCTCAGATAATTCTGCTCTTGGGTAGATATATTTCGCCTACAGGCACCTAACCAGGTGTACAAAATGAACCCTTAAAACTCTATGAAAGACCTAAGAATAAACTCTTACCTTTTCCAGTTTGTTAACCAGTAAGCTATGCCCAGTGTCAGCTTTAACCATATATGCGTCACTTGTCAAAAAAAAGAATTTCAAAGGCACACCAAGTAGTCTTAAAAATGAGATGTTTACTTAAAAATAGATAAAAATGTCAAATGAAAATACAGAACAGAACCGCATATCACAAAACATACAAATCACTTAAACAAAACAGGTTTAAAAGTGCAGACAAAATCTCCTACCACAGTACACTTAGAATCGTCTTTTCTAATGTATACTTATCTCTTAACAGTGCCTGATGTTGCTTTTCTCAGAGTCCAAACATGCGTGTTAGTGGAAAACAGAATACTGTTTTAAAACTGGCTTTGCCAACCTCTTTGCATGAGGTCACCTAGCTCCTCCCTGTCAGAATATAACAAATTATACACCCAGGATGTCTTATCAATCAGGATGTAAATTAATTGACATTACAACAAAACTCATTTCATAAATTATGACCCTCTTTGATCTCAAGTAGCTCTTCTTTCCAGGACACAAAGAATCTTTTATGACTTCGCATTAAACCGTCATAACCTGCTCTCTTCCTCTAAACGTTGTAAAAGTTTATGATTTCCCACCCTAGCAACTGGCAAGCTACCATTAAGCTAGATAAAAAGGAGATCCTAATTTAGGTCTCTTCTAGCCTGTAATTATCTCCTGGCCTTCCAGGTAACACCTTGTAGCTAAAACCTGGGGGGGGGGGGTCATCCCAAAGGCCGTCTCAGCATCTCTCATGAGAGACATTCAATAATGCATTTTTATATTACAAAAATCATACAGCGATCAGAACCAGCTGTCCAAGTGTGACACTCCCTTCCAGGACAAATCTCACATACTTTTTGTAATGCTGTCTGATCCTGTAATGAAGGTATGCATCCTTCATGTTGAGGGAGCAAATTCAGTCCCACGTTTGCAACAGAAAAAATCATATTTGGCAGGGAGACCATGCGAAAAGAACAAGTAAGTCTGAAGAGTGGCAACTGGGGTTTAACGCAAAGAAGTGCAAGATCATGCACACAGGGAAGAGAAACACAGAAGCTACCTACAGGTTGGGAGGGGGAGTTGCTGGCAATCACAAGCGAAGAAAAAGACTTGGGCATCATCATCATCATAGATTACCTGAAATCATCAAAGCAGACCACTAAAGCAGTAGGTAAGGCTAGAGGGATGTTGGTGTGTATTAGCAGGGGCATCACAAGTCGTAAGAGGGAGGTAATAATCCCACTTTACAAGACACTGGTTAGGCCCAATCTGGAGTACTGTGTGCAATATTGGAGGCCGCACCTGCACAAGGACATTAACAAAATGGAGGCAGTCCGGAGAACGGCAACCAAAATGGTGCAGGGACTGCATCAGAAAATATATGAGGACAGATTAACTGAGATCAATATGTATACCCTAGAGAAAAGGAGGGAGAAAGGTGATATGATTGAAACATTCAAACACCTTAAGGGCATTAACAAGGTGAAAGAGTCTAACATATTTCAATATAAGAAAAATAGCAGGACAAGAGGACACAGCATGAGATTAGAGGGAGGCTGATTAAGGGGCAATGTGAGGAAGTTCTTTTTCATAGAAAGGGTGGTTAATGCATGGAGCGGCCTACCTCAGGAAGTGGTGGATATGAATACAGTGCAGGGCTTTCAAACAGGCATAGGATAGGCATAAGGGAGCAATATATGTGAGTATGAATAAACAGGCCATTGACAGAGTGAAGGCCTATGGCACATTCGTAAGGTAGAAAAAATGGGCAGACTGGATGGGCCTTGCAGTCCTTGTCTGCTGTCAACTTCTATGTTTCTATGTAAGAACTTACTGTAACAGTGGATCTTCAATAGAATCTCTTTCATCAACCCATATCTTTGGAACGAGTACCAAAAGCTAACAGTCTGGGCAGATAGAGCCTATAGGCCTGTTTTATTTATTTAAAAGTTTTACCAGGAAGGTATACTGAGCAGACTACTGCTTGATTCCATGTGTGTCCTGGGGAAGGGATAGTAATATGGCGTACAGTATACAAAACAACATGCAAGATAAATAAGAGCTGTTATTACAAGTAGGTAGTTGTGCAAAGGTTGAGACATACAAGATCAAAATAACCAGCACTTGTTCTAGACACTTAGGGAGAGGCCAAGCCCTGATGACAGGTCATACTTTAGGCACATGAACAAGTGAAGCAGAAATGTGCTTTGAGGAGGGTGTTGAGGTGCTGTGAGGGGTGGGCACATTGCCGAATGTGCTCAGGAAGGGAGTTAAACAGTTTAGATATACGGTATTTAAAGGCTGCCTGTCCTGCAGTCGTGGACATGTGTGGGATGGCCAAGGAACAGGAGTCGCTGCTCCTAAGTGAGTATACAGGAAGGGATGGAGTTGTCAGGACTGAGGCAAGGTAGGGAGGTAGAGACTTGGCCCAGAACTTAGCTGTGATCCTAGCACACTGGCACTGTCCCCAGTCCTGAAGCGATGGGAGGTCGAGGGTCCGGTAGAGGACGCAGTGATGGGTGGTGAAGGATGGAGAGTCAAGGGCAAAGCGACAGTAGAAGTGAAAGACGGGGTCCAGTCTGGATAGGGTGAACTTGGGAATGGCACTGTAGACGACGTCTCTGTAGTCAAAGATAGGGAGAATCATTTTCTGTACAATAGTACAGTGAGCCGGCAGCAGGATGCAACCATGGTTGTGGTATAAGGGACCCAGTCAAGGGTGCAGCTTTTGTGGATGGCATCAATGTGAACAGAAAAGTCAAGGTGCTGGTCTAGCCAAACCCCAAGATATTTAAAGGAGGCACAGGCCTCCAGGGTAGTCCTGTCCAGAGTATGGAGGGTGGGGTTGGAGGGGAGCCGAGATAGTCTCTGCCTTCTGCCAAAGGTCATGGAGACAGTTTTTTTGGTGTTGAGGGAGAGCTGATTTGAACGAAACCAGAGTTGGACATCACTGAAGTCCTGCTGGAGTCTGTTCGCCACGTCAATGGAAGTGGGGCCAGATGTATACAGAATCATGTCGTCTGCATAAGTATGTATCGATGTGTGTGGGCAGGCCAAGGGCAGGTCCCTGAGGAAGATGGAGAACAGAAGCGGACTGAGGACAGAGCCTTGTGGTACGGCAGTGGTGACTGGGAGGGAGGCAGAGGTGGTGTTGCCAGTTCTGACAGATTGGGACCTAGGAGTGGAACCAGCTGGTGGCCTCGTTGGAAAGCCCAGCAAGAGCTAGCTTGGAAAGGAGGAGTGTGTGGGAGACAGTGTTGAATGCCATGCCAGGTCAACAAAAATGGCTGAGGTGACGTGGCTATTGTCCACAGCTGTAAGGACGGAGTCCGTGAGGCTTAGAAGGTGTGGTGGTGGAGTGGGACTTCCTAAAACCAGACTGGTAGGGTGAGAAGAAAAGGAGATATAGCAGGAGAGTTGAGAGAGGACTAGGTGCTCCTGAAGTTTTGCTAGTATGGGGAGGAGGGAGACAGGGTGATAGTTGCCAGGAGAAGAGGGGTCGTCGCCTTTGGGAAGAGGCAGGACTGTGGTGTGCTTCCAGTCAGATGGTATAGAGGTAGAGAGAGAGAGAGGTTGAAAAGAGAGGCCGGGGAGAGACGATGGCAGGAGGCCACAGGTAGAGCTTTTGAGTCCAGACTCAAGGGCATTTACCTTGGAAGGATTTAGGGTGAGCGGGCAGTGAGTACCTCAGACGGGTAACCTGGTGAAGCAGAAGGAGGTGATGGGGTAGAGTCTTGGGCAGGGGTTGACCCGGCAGTGGTGGTTTGCGGGGCTGGTGGGAGTGTGGACAGAACAGATGAGGTACAGTGTGTGAAGGAGTTAAATTCAGAGGCCACTGCAAGGGGTTCCATGAGAGTAGAGCCACCAGCAGTTAGGACAGGGTGGGGGCTGGGAAGAGGGGGGATAGTGTTTTCACTACCTTCCAAAACATAGCAGGGTGGTTTGGGTTAGTGTGGAAGGAGGCTTTGAAATAATTAGCCTTTGCCTGGTGAATTAGTCTTGTGCAAATATTTCATAGTGTGCCATACTTTAGGCAGGCCTCAGGAGTGCCAGTAATTCTGTGGGTCTTCCAAGCCTGGTCTCTGGCCCTGAGGTGGCCCAGGATGTTTGTGGAGATCCAATGCAGGTAAGTTCCCCTCACTCGAGTCCTCCTTAATGGGGCGTGGATGTCCCAGACAGTGATGAACCTGGACTTGAAGTACTCAAGAGTGTAGTCAACAGAGGTGGCCTGGGGGGATGAAGGACCAGTCTGTGTTTGCAAGGTTATTTAGTAGTGAGGTAAGATCAAGTGATTTGTAGGACCTGGTCAGGATGGTTTTAGAGGGAGGAGCCTTAGGCTTAAATAGTTTCCTTACAGAGTAGATCATACGGTGATCACTCATGGAGTCCGGTAAGAGGCCTGCAGCAAGAATACGATGTGGGTGACAGGTAAGGGACCAGTCCAGGAGGGAGTAGTTTTGAGATTTGTGGTTTAAGAGAGTGGGCTCAGTAATCTGTTGATATAAATTTGGTGTGGCTATTTGGTTTTGAAACTTGGTGTTAGTAATGGAGAGCCAGTTCAAATTAAAATCACCAAGGATATGGAGCCCCACCACCCTGCGTGTGCCTTTAGGGAGCTCAGGTGATCCAGGGGGGCAGTAGGCTCCAGCTATAAATATGGGAATGGAGTGGGAGAGTTTTATCAACAAGGTGTCGATGGACTGCGCAGGCAATGATAGCGGGACGGGGTAAACTGGAGCAAGGAAGAGATATACATGGCAACGCCTCCACCTTTTTTGTTACCAGGGTGGCCATGACGAATGACTGTGTAGCCAAGTGTAGAGATTTTGGGGTCCTGGTTGTAAGGCTTTAGCCAGGTCTCAGAGACAATCAGGATATAATAACTGGCTTCCCCTTTTTCCCATAGAGAAACCGTGGCGTAATTTGCCATTATAAAGGAGCGTTTATAATGGCAAACACGTATACTACCGGTTTCCCTTATATCTATGCCCATGGAGCAGCGCACTGTTCCTGACTGCTCACCACTTCAGTGTTCCCTAAAACAGCACCGCAATAAGAACTCAGCATAAGAACTACTGGGCTCATCAACGGGCTTAAGGCTTAATTCTGAAAGATGTGGAAGACACTCAGGCAGAGGTAAGCCATTTTTAAAGGACAGGGACGGATTCCAATTTCGGCACCACACTAACACTAAGCCGAACCACAGTTGCACTACAAGGTCTTTATTTTATATAATTGCTGAGGCGAAAAAGGGAAAACCAGCAATTATATAAAATAAAATATGGGTTAGTGTGTTTAAACTTGAAGTTTACACACCCCCTCAGGGTTAGATGCTGACATAAACCCCGAGAGCGAACCCCTCGGGAGTGTGTAAACTTCACGTTACACATACTAACCCATACTTCATCCTCTATATCAAGCCTTAGAGATAGGACAAGTAGTTGCAGCAGGGTTATTTTATGTAGGAGGCTGCAGATGTTTGGGTGGGCTAGTTTTAAACCCAGAGGGAGCTGAAAAGGCAAGGGAGGGGTTTGGTTCGACATCCCCTGCTAGTAGAAGCAATAATGTTATTAAAATTTTTGCGTTCGGTAAGGTCCACAGAAGCTTCTGGTGGTAAATATGTGAATGGAAGATGTGCGTTGAGGTGACTTGGGTGGGGAATTTTAGATCTTCCAGCCCAGCGTGGAAGGTGGGTGGGGGGATGGTAGGTCCAACCATTTTACTGTAGGTCAGAGGTACAGGTGGCAGTCCACCTTGAGAGGTAGCAAAGGAGGAGGGCGGGGGACAGTCAGGGTGCTGATTGCATGAGAACAAGTCTGTGGCTTGGGGTATATGGAGGGGGGAGGTATACCAGAGGTGAAAGCAGAGACAGTATTACTATGCACAGAGGCATCATAAGGTGAGGGAGTAAAGCTTATAGTGGCCACTAGCGGTGTATGAAGATAAGCTGCAGATGGAAAAGTAGTATAATGCGCGTAGCCCTCGCAACCTCGGGAGAGATGATGAGAGAGTAAAACGGAGCATTATAAGGAGGTAAGAGAAGGAGGGGCTGAGCAGGAGGTTAAGATCAGCGTTAAGCAGAAAATCAAGTAGATTCTCTTACTTTCTAAAGTAAACTGCAAGGGGCTGTGCCAGAATTAAGTTAAACACTTTCAAGCAGCACACAGGGGCAGCAGTAAGGGTCTGTGCCTTAAATTAAAGTTAAACATAATTCGCCTGTTGAAGAGGTTCCGACTGGCCTCCCAGACTGTAAGGGACTATGCTGTAATCTAGCTGGATCACCCATTTGTATAACTTCAGGATCTGCACGTAAAAGTAAAGGCAATACACTGTCCTGGGGTTTAAAGTAGCAATAAATGTGCTGGAAACCAACTCTCCTACGCAGAGGAAATAAAGTCTAAACACAGCACTTAAAACAGTCTCCCTGTACCAAGGTGAGAGAGGTTTAAAGGTAACCAGAGCTAGGGGCTAAGCAACAAAAATCATTAATTAATTACATTTTATTTAAAGCTCTCCAAAGCAGTGGAAATGAAGTCTAGCACAGCACTGAAAACATGCTCCCTGTGCAGGTTACAGAGGTCTAAAGGTAATCAGAAGCTAGGGGTTAAAACAGCTTAAAATTCATTAAATTAAAATACACTTTAAAATCAGAGATAAATCTGCACCAACATCGAGGAGGGCAGTAAGCAATAAACTATCTCCACTGCTCTGCTGATGGATATTGTTAGAAAGTCTTTATGGCAGTCCAGATTTTAACTTGGTGCCAAAAATAACAGCCACAGAGAACTCAGTTTGAAAAATTTCGTCTGCTTCCAGGCCAGAATACCTGTTTCTGGGTACGTACAGCTAGTAGCTCGCTGGAGGAGGCCAGAATCCATGTAGCCCTCGTGATCTCGGGACAGCTGTTTCAGGGGGTCTTGCAGCTCAGGGGAAGGCAGAATCCGCGCAGCTCTCGCGACTTCAGGAGAGCTGTTTGGGGGTGGTGGTCTTGCAGCTTGGGGAGGGCAGAATACGCGTAGCCCTCGCGACACCAGTTTCAGGGGGTCTTGCAGCTCGGGGAAGAGCAGAATCCACATAGCCCTCACTAACTCGGAAGAGCTGTTTCAGGAGGTCCTGTGAGAGTAGGCTTGTAAAACAGCTAGGCCAAAATATCTCTGCAGTGGATACATTTCTGAAACATGCAAGAAAAGTGGCCACCCCTCTTGCGGAATGACCGTGAACCACACCGGAAAGTTCCTTACTGTACTTCCTATAAACAGAATGTAATACAGTGTGCTAGCCATTTGGACAAACACTATTTAGAAACTGGAGCACACTCTTTCTCAGGGCGAATGAAACAAAAAGCTGCAAGGACTTTCTGTAGTCCTTTGTACAGTGTGTGTAGTATCTGAGAATTCTACGCACATCTAAGGTATAAAGCAATGATTCCCCTGGACTGGCATGCTGTGGATATTGCACAGGGAGGTGGATGGTTTGATTTAGAGTAAATGCAGACACCACCTTTGGTAGAAACTTAGGATTAGTGTGCAAAGACACCCGTCTTTCTGGAAAATCGAATAAGGAGGCTCACACACTAGAGCCTGCAGCTCTGAAATCCTTTGAACAGAAGTGATTGCAACTAAAAATAACATTTTCCAAGACAGAAAGCGTAAGCTACAACTCACAGCTGGCTCACATGGAGCCAAAGTAAGTTTTTCCAGTTCCCAAGCTGGGAGGCTTTATATGTAAAATTGCTCTAAAAAATGTACGGGCTACCTGTAGTTGAGCCACCGTACAGCTATCCACAGGCATGTGAATGGCTGACATAGCAGCCAGTTGCACTTTACAGAAGAATACTGCAGGCCGGAATCTGCTAAGAACAGTAAGTATTCTAGAACCTGATTGACTGGGTAGGTAAATGTCCTGGTGGAGATGTTACAACTGGTGGATGATCTGGAGGGTTGTCCAGCAGCTCCGGAGCATGACTCTTCTCTATAATCTTCAGTACCTCTTCATCTGTGGTAAGTGCCCTCCACTTATCTATATGGAGAGAGAGAGAAACATAGACTTTGACGGCAGATAAGGACCGCTTGGTCCACCTAGTCTGCCCATTTCCCTACCTAGAGGACAAGCTGCAGATCCTATTTAACCAACAGCCTATTTCTTCCTACCATCACAAAAATTGACTTATGTCTGTCCCATGCATTTATGAATTCTCCCCCAGTTTTAGACCCCACAACCTCCTCAGGAAGGCTGTTCCATGCATCCACCACCCTCTCTGTGAAAAAAATACTTCCTCACTTTGCCCCTGAGCCATCCCCCTCTAGCTTCAAATTGTGTCCCCTTGTTCTTGCACATTTCTTTTTCTGAAAGATGCTACCCTCTCGGACTTTGTTGATTCCACTGAGGTACTTAAACGTTTCTATCATGTCCCCCCTCTCCCTCCTTTCCTCAACGGTATACATATTAAGCTCCTTTAGTCTCTCCTCGTATGGCTTCTCTTGCAAACCCTGGACCATTTTAGCTGCACTCCTTGGAACTGCCTCCATCCTGTCTATGTCCTTGCAGAGATGGGGTCTCCAGAACTGGACGCAATACTCCAGATGGAGTCTCACCAACTGTCTGTACAGGGGATAACAACTTCCTGTTTTCTGCTGGTGATGCCTCTCCCTATACATCCCAGTATCCCCCCAGCCCTCCCTACCACCTTCTCACATTGCTTGCCAACCTTAAGGTCATCTGATATGATTACCCCCAGGTCCCTTTCCATTTGTTGTTACTCCCCACATTGTGTAATCTTCCCCTGGGTTTTTGTTTCCCAGGTGCATTATTTTGCACTTCTTTGCATTGAATCCAAGCTGCCATACTTCTGACCATTCCTCCAACCTTGCCAAGTCCCTTCTCATCCTCTCCGCCTCCTTGTGTATCAACCCTGTTGCAGATCTTTGTGTCATCTGCAAAGAGGCATACTTTTCTTTCCAGTCCCTCTGCAATGTCACTTATAAAGACATTAAAAAGGATTGGACCCAGTACTGAACCCTGCAGTACCCCACTAGTAACCCCTCTTTCTTCAGAGTGGACTCTATTTACAATTACTTTCTGTGTCCTGTTGTCCAGCCAATGTTTTACCCAGGCTACCACCCTGGGACCCACTCCCAGGCTGGTTAATTTGACTATTAATCTTTTGTGAGGGATTGTGTCAAATGCCTTGCTAAAGTCTAGGTAGGCCATGTCCAAAGCCCCTCCCTGGTCTACTACTTTGGTCACCCAGTCAAAAAATCAATTAGATTTGTCTGACATGACCTTCCCGCTGTGAACCCATGCTGCCTTGGGTCCTGTGCCCCACTGGCCTCTAGGTACTCAACAATTATTTCCTTCAGAAGTGATTCAATCACTTTCCCTACCACAGAGGTCAAACTGACAGGTCTGAGAGAGAGAACCCCCTACAACCACTCTTGAATGTAATGGTGGTTGGGGGGGTGTATGAAGAGTCATGCTGAGTCGGGGGGAGGCAGAGCCACTGGTTCCACTACCTCTAGGTGCTTTTGTATGGGCACCTGGGGATGAGGAGGGACTGGCAAGGCCCCCCCAGCTCCACCTCCACCCTGCTGTCTGTAGGCCTGACAGCTGCCTCTGACAGCACACTGGTGAAAAATGACCCCTGCCCTTACCTCTACCTTGGGTATGGTACAGGGTTTAGACTGAACTTAGAGTCTTGCCAGATGACAGAATATGTTTTCAAAGATTCTTTGACATCATGGCCAAATGGTTTTTGTTCCTTGAATGGGGCACTGAGATCTGTTTGCTGAACATTAGTGGAAAAACCTGCTACCCCAAGTCATGAGTAGCACCTCAAACAGATGCCAGAGGCTGCAACCCTGGCAGCAGCATCTGAAATGTCATATGCTGTGCGGATTAAGTGTTTACTCGCATCAACACCAGCAGCAAGGGTTCTGATAAACTCTTGTTTGGCAGTACCCTCATGCAAGGCCTATGCAGCAGCCTTAGCCTTTCTCCATAGGGTATTCTGATATTTTATATGGGCCTGGTAACTGGCAATACGGAGGCCCAGAAAGACAGAGGCATAGGTATGTTTGCCCAGTACATCCAACCTCCTGGATTCCTTATCAGCAAGGAGAGAACTCAGGTGACTAGGTGCCCTGGATCTATCATGGGCAGCTGTGATCACCACTGAGTCAGTCTCAGGCTGGTAAGCATAATAAGGTTTTCCAGAAAGAGCAGAGTACATTTTATCAGCCTTTCTGGGAACAGCTGGTATGGTGTTTGGCCTATATCAGGCTGCAAAAGCAGCATCCTCCAATGCTGGATACAGGGGAGTAACATTGGCAAAAGGAGATTCTGGCACTTCCAGAAACTCCAGGAGGTTCATTTTAGTGGAATCTTGCTCCTCCAAAGTAAACCCCATGTCAGCTTGCATTTGCTGCATCATGATGAAGGAGGGATCCTCTGGAGGTAATCTGGGTATATTCACCGTGAGTCCTCACTAGAGGAGGAGACTGTTGAGTTAGTGCCATGCACATAATGGCTGTCCTCAGCATAGTCTTCCTCTTCATCCTCCTCCATTATGAGGACAGGAGTGTATTCACATTTGTTGTGGTATCTCTCTTTGACAGGAAAGGAGAACCATGCTGGCAATACTGGGTGAGGAGGGCTATTCCGCAATATATTAGACTGTGGCATTGACAGAGTAGTTGTAGTGGCAGTTCCCATCGACAGACCCACTGTAAGTGGAGGAAGGACTGGCAGTAGGTGCTGTATCATATCTGAAAATGATAGGTACGATGCCACTGTGAGAAATGGCTGAGATCGCAATAGTCGATGGTGGAGGTTTAATCTCCGGCAACGATGGCAACATACACCAAGCCCCGACCATGGTGTCTCATCGACAGTTGAGGGTGGGTGTGGTCGCCACCACTGGAGCTAACGGTGTTGAAGTCTGGAACATACCTGCAGACCGCAGTGGCGACCTGGATCTGCCCAGGTAAGCCCTTTCCTTATCCCAGTGTCTGTGGCTCCCTGGCGAGGATTTATCTTGGGACTTTGATGACTGTGATTCGATCGATGGGGTAAGTGACACATACTTGCCCTGTAGCCTCTATTTCACTGCAGCTCAAGTCTTTTTAGGAGGAATTTCTCCAGTGCCCCCTTTCTGCATCGCCTGGCAGTGGAGCTGAATCCTCGGCAGATCTCACAGAATTTCACATTGTGAGAGAGGCCCAGACAGCACACATACACTTCGTGAGCATCGCCCTTACAGATTTTCTCTCCACAGTCGCAATACTGAAAAAAAGCGCAGACAATTTTTTTTCCGCGGCATGCAGGACACTGAAAATCACTAAAATAGTCATTACTATTTTTACACAGGGAAAAAAATGGCAGCTTTTTGCAGCGGCACTTTCAATGGCAAGTCTGACGAGTCTGATCGACAGTGTGAAAAAAATGGAGGAGACGTGGGGGCCACCCACATTTAGTAGACACTGGCACATGACATCGTTGTGGGCAGCCCCTGGCTTGCAAAGTTTCCATCTGGTCCTAGCGCTCATGTGGGTATAGTTCCAAATGTGTGGCCTGATGAAAGAGATGGCCTTGAAGAGGATCTTCTTGTATTCTATGTAGAAGTTTAGATCTTCGAGGATATCTCTCTCTCTCTCATCAGGCCACACTTATGGAACATAAGCTATCAAGCACTAGGACTACACCAAAACTTTCTATCTAGCAGTCTACTAGGGCCTCCCACAATGACATGAGATGTCAACATTCCTATATAAGCGTGGGCAGCCCATCTCACCCGAGGTTGTTTTCCCACAACTGATCAAGACTCATCGGACCCTGCTGGAAACGCTGCAAAATTCTAGCTACGGTTTTTTTCTTCCAGCACTTGAAAACTTGTCTTCTACGGTGCAGAACATTCAGATCTTCCCAGCAGCCACCACCTGCGACACAGGCACTGACTACTCCACTCCTTCTGATGCTGTACCAGAGCTCCGAAGAGGCATGGGACAAGGCCTTATTGTCTCCTGCTAATTTGGCCTAGAGGGGCCTTTTCTAATGGATTTTCCTAACTCTGCTATGCGCAGGAACCACATTCTGCAGTGCTCTGCAAGGATCTCTCTCTCCAGGAGACTGCCCTTTCTCTCTCCCAGGGCTGTCTCCTTTGGAGCCGTTCTCCTTGAGCCCCCTTCCACCACAACGGGGGCCTCAAGGCAGTTTCGCCCTGTTCCAGCTGCATCTGGTAGTCCCACAATGGTGACACCAGTGCCTCTCCCACTGATGCTGCCTCCCGTTGCCTACTGCTTCCAGCCCGTCAATGGTGGTGCCTGGCCTCCCTTGTTGACATTGGTCTCAGATGTAATTTCCTGGCTAATGCCGGTTGACGGTGGTGCCTTCTGCTTCCCCCCTCGATGCTGGCTACTGATATAGCCGGCCCCTGCTTATCGACGATGGTGCCTCAGTCTCCCCCATCTCCGTCAGCCTCTGATGGCCTTTTCTGGCCGCTGCCCATCCGATGGTGGAGCCTCCTGCCTCCACTGTTGATGCTGGCTCCGGCTTTCTGCCTGTCGATGCTGTCTCCCTCATCGATAATCCCCCAGCACTCTGCAGGGGTTGGGACACTCATGCAGTTGGTGGCACCCCTGCCTCCCCCGCCAGCTCCTTTTCCTCCCCTGTCGACGTGTTATGAGTCGACAGTGAGCAGCTCCCTTTCCTTGGGCAGTCTCACCCGGGCCAACCTTAATCCTCGCTGGGATCTGCCAATGGGCCATCCTAAACCCCCGGTGGCGTCATGCAGGGCAGCCCCGCGCACTTAGTCTTTATTCCACGCGGAGGATGTCGCAGCTCATTCCCACAGGCCATATGTCTTGGTGGCGACTGTTTTTAATGCCTGTAGCTACTGAGGAAAGTTGAGGGGCAAGTGGTGGTGCTGCGCTCTTTTTCCAGGTTCCATTCCCTTGCAGCTCATAGTTCTCCTGGGCCCCTAAGAGGGCCCTATTTTTTCCCACCATGAGGCTACCACTTTAGTTTACAATGACAATGTTAAGGCATTCCAGCCTACATCCATCTGGACTTCTCCTTAACTAGCTCTTTTCCTAGGTACGTGGCATGTTCAATCCCACGCCCACCCCGCCATGCCAACTATGGGCACTCCACTGGCTCACAGGTTGGTGAACATAGCACCTTGGCTCCCACCTCCCTTAGCCCTGAGGCTTGTCACATGCCGGGCCCACCCTCTCAACTCCCACTCAGGTGGCGGCAGCCAGGGACCATCTCGAACATTTCTGTCCAGTCCATGATACCAGCAACATGGTGTGGGACCAGTTTCCAATATAAGGGGCTGCCAACATGTCCCCTGTAGCCTAAGGGGTCTATGGCAGACCCTGCGGATGACTTCTTATTCTGGCTACGTCCAACCAAGGGGCGGCTGGGGGGTGTTACTGCTTTTTGTGCAACCTCAGGATACGGATATAGTGGTGGGAGCCTTGTCTGCTCCCCAAGGTCTTTCTGTTTCTCTCCAGACCCACACCTGGTGTTTTTGAGAGGGTTTCACTCCCCCCCCAAACCCATTCCCACAGACACCTCCTGGTGGGTCCTTTCTTAGACAAAGATCCAGTGATCGGTGTCCGGGCATCATACGCCATTCACTCAACCAGGTCACGTTGCCCCCCCACCCAGAGGTCCTGAGTTCTCCATAGGGGATGCAGCACACCCACTGTTTATTCGACACCATCTAGCTCATTCCAGATCGAGAGGTTTCGGTGTCCAGAGCCACATTTGTGACCCAGGAGATTCTTCTCTGGTCTGTGATCAATGCCACATGTGGGATCTACCAAGGGTTCCTGTGTCTGGGGGTCTAACACCGGTCTTGGGTATTGCCCTCTGGGTTGTCTTCTGGGCTGCAGGTACTTGCCAATATCCCTAGCAGCTGTTCCCGCTCCCCTTCGTAGGAATGGTCTCTCTGTCCTCCCTTACCTGGACGATGGCCTCTCAATGCTCACCTCATGGAGCAGCTTTGTCTTATCCTGGAGGGCACTAGACACCCACTTAAGGCTATGGGGTCCTTCCTACTACAGCAAGCTCTATACTGACCCCTTGAGGGAGTCTGCAGCATATAGGTGTAATCTTGAACACCTCTCAAGTCCTTGCTTACCTGCCAGAAGATGAGGTGGCACGTAGGCGGGTGCAGGCCCAAGTTCGCAGTTGTGACAGCAGCTCTCAGGAGAGAGGGTCTGTACCTCTTCCCTTACCTGGGTGGCTGGTTGCTCAAAGCACAGTCCAGGGAGCAACTGTCCCACACCCTAGCACGTACCAGACGGGTGTTCTGTGCCCTTGGGATCCTGGTCCATCTACCCCAGTCAGTCTTGATCACTTGTCCGTTGTCTACGGTACATAGGGGCAATACTGGACATGGCTCAGGGCTGTGCATTCCTGCCCACAACAGGGTGGACCGCCTGATGGCTAATGCCCAGCTGCCTTACAACAGCAGCTATGTCACAGCCAGACTGCTCCTACGGCTGTTGTGTCTGATGGTTGCAGCCACTGTCATGGTACCCCCAAGCCAGGCTGCTCACATAAACTCAGCGCACCAATGACCTAGAACTCATGCCTTGGTTTCATGCAACATCTGCTGACTAATGTAATAAAATATCTCTGGTTGCTACCTGACGTGGTACTCGTGTACCTATATTATGACTACTGTGATCTACCTATTACCAAGCATGTACCACCAGTGAATGCCTGTAACAGTGGTTGTTTTTTTAATATAAGCATTATGTACTGTACTGTTTGTTTGCTGTGATGTATTGCTCTCTTGACGAGGTATCTTTGTAAATGAGTCTATGACTCAAAGGTCTGTAAACTGATGATCTAATAAATAAAGAACGAACCACATGTTCTAGTCCTGTCCTCTGTCAAGAAGGTGCTCCTATGGTGGATGGGGCCCAGCCATTTGCTGAAAGGATTCCCCTTCCTCACTCCTTCCCCTCAGCAGATTCTTACCACTGACACTTTGGGGATGGGCTGGGGGGCCCTCATCAGACTCGAGGAACATGGACCAGAGTGGAAGCTCCCCTCAACATAAACATAATAGAGATGAGGGCCATTCTGTATGCTCTGCAAGCCTTCCAGAACCATCTGTCCCTGGGTCATCTGCTGGTGTAGATGGACTACTTCAGTGTAGTACCCTACATAAACACGAAAGGGGGGGACACACACATACCCTCTGTACTGGGAAGCGATGAGGATCTGGCACTGGGCTCTTGAACACGGATGGAAGAGACAAGTCATCTGATGAATTGTAAGAGGAAAAGTCTCCGGTGGACTCCTCTGAAGATGTGGACCGGCATACGCTAGAGCGACTCCAGCGTCCAGAGGAGGATCTGGACGGGTGACGCCCATGCTTCTGTCGTCCGGGAAATTGTTGTCCATCACCCCCTGGAGCCGGGCGGGCTGGCATCTGGGGTGGCAAAGGCGATCTGCGTGGAGGAGGGATCAGTTGCCTAGGCGGAGCTGGGATAGGGGTCCCTGCAGGGGTGGGATTCAGCTCCGGCAGTCTGGGCAATAGATCTCTTTTAATAGTGTTCCACCAACTGATGAATAGAGCACCGACCTCAGCCAGAGGGACCATGGGGCCTGGCTGTGGGTATGACTTCAGGGTAGGGGCGTTTGAGGGGCCTGGCATCAGACCCTTCGGCTTAGTCCCCCGCCCCCCCGGTCTGATGATGCCGCTGTATCGGATGTCAGGTCTGGTGGTGTCTCATTTCTGGAGCATCGGGTGCCCTGGCGTCTGGTCATCGGGCTCCTGAGGGAGAGGTAGTGACGGATTGAGTGATGCCTGGTCCATGGTTTTCTCAGAGACATGCGTCAGGCCTCCTGATGTCAGGTCTGTGGTCGGACCCTTTTTAGAGCCCTGTGTATCAAATGATGGTTTGGAGGGTGTCATCAGCTGCAGCTCTGTAGTGGAGTCAGAGGGCGTTGTGGACTATCGTCAGTAAGGACCCTGACCAACGATGACTTGGAAGGCGAGTGTGGTTTCTTGTGGTGCTCGTGTTCCTAAAGTCTCCTGGGTGTCATCGGACTCGGTCGCCTTGTCCAATGACCCAGAGGTAACGGCTTTGCAGATGGCAGGTTCTGACCTGCCACCTGATGAAATATGGGCCAATCTTTCTGGCTGAGACCCTAGCGAGAGCTTGTGGGGCCTGACAGCCAGGGAAATGGGGGCCTTGGAAGGCCCTAGCCCAGAAGATTCCCCACCGGACGTCTGGGTGGAGGTGGGAGGCTTCCTCAACGGTAACCCCAGGAGAGCCAGGGAAACCGGAGGTGCTGAGTCTGATCTCGCGCTGGAAGTAGAACTTTTGGATGCCTTACGTGGAGACCTGGGATGGGATTCTGACCTGAACCTATCCATGTCTCGATGATGGTGCTTCCCACTCGATTTCTTCTCTCTAGGAGAAGAGTCCTTGGCCGAGGCGGAAAATGAGCTGTGCCCCAAGTGGGTCTTCTGCATGGTGGCCACTTGTTGCCTCCACAGCCTGTGACTGTAAATAATACTTCACCTTCTTTCTGAATCTCTCTAGGAGGCATATTTCATACAGGTTTAGCTTTATTCAGTTAGGAAGCCTGCAAGAAAGGGACAACATGTATGTTGTATCTCATGATTCATTTCCCTGTTTCTTCTCTTTTACTGTATATAAATTATGACTCGGGGTCCATTTAAGACCCCTCGGAGCTGCAACCTGCCATATGTATATATAATCATGTCCCAGGGTCTACTTTAAGACCCCTAAAGCTATAACCTGCCAACTGTATATATTTCCTGTACTGAATTACTTATGTATTGTACTGTTTATATTATGTATGAATATTTTTCTGACGTGCAGCCTTTGCAAAGGAGTCTATGATTCAAAGGATTGTAATTCCGATTCTCTTAAATAAATAAATAAAATAAATAAGAAGGTACCACTTTTAAAGTCTTCAGGAGATGCATGCGGGTCCTCCTATTGAATCTGAGGCTGTCCGGGCAGGCATACGGCTTATGGTCGGGGCCTAGGCACAGAAGGCAGACCAAATGGCCATCGTTTGCTGGGATCAGCTTGCTGCACCCGCACTTCGATTTTGGCCACTCTGTGGATGACTATGGCTGGGTAGCCATACACGACGGATTCGTTAAATTTGATGAAAGAACGATAACTGTGCGAAGTGCGAAAAATGGCAGTTGACTGGAAGCAGGAGGCATCCGTGGAGCCGAGACGCGCAGGTAGATGTTGAGAAAAAAAACTGAGGTAGTTGTGGGGGACTGCCTTTTTATACCATGGGCGACATTGGGGGCAGGGCCGAAGTCAGGGGTTGGTCCCCCGCCACAGACTGCTAGCTAGAATTTTCCTGTGGGACTCTAGTGCCTGGCGGCATAGTCCTAATGGTAACAGCCTGTTGCAAGAGCTCCATCTCGAAGTGAGATCAAAAGACCCCAAGGCGGGACAGAATCCTGGGTGGGAGGCTTCAAATGAAGCATGCCACGCAAAAAAGTGCAGGAAAGATCCAGCTGGGCAATGTACTTGCCCTGAATAGGCACATGGTATGCAGAAAAAGCAGACAAGTGCACTTTTACCTAAGAGTATCTGAGTCTTGCATCTGAAAGAGAAAAGAGAAGGTACTCCAATATCGAGTTCACTGGACAGGTGAAGGGATCCAAGCATCTAGTGGTGGTCCAAACACAAAACTGTTTCAATTTCATAGCGCAGTCCACACTAGTGGAGGGTTTCCGGGCTGCCAACTCCTGGGAGAGCAAGTCTACTGAAGAGGTAGAGGCACCAGAAAGTCCACTGCCAGTTGCTGTAATAGCGAGAACCAGATATGGCGAGGCCAGAACAGGGCCACCAGGATCATTTCTGCTGCTTCCGACTGCAACTTGATGAGAACCCGTTGCAGAAGGGGAAGGGGGGGGCGATGCGTAAAGAAACCTCCCTGTCCTGGAGAGGGACGTGTCTTGCCGGAAAGCACCAGGCCCTGGATCTAGTGAACAAAAATTGGGCAGTTTTGTATTGGATGGGGAGGCAAACAGATAAATTTCTGGGTGACCCCATCTGGCGACAAGATCTTCCACCACTGCGGGAAGCAGCTCCCTACTCGTGGGCTCTGGACAGAGTCTGACTGAGGCTATTGGCCAGAGTGTTGCGAATGCCCAGTACGTGGACTGCTGAACGCTCCAGCTGATGGTCCGCTGCCCAAGTCCACACTCACATGCAGAGAAGGCAGGAGTGTGCCCCCCCCCCGCTTGTTGATGTAAAACACCACCAACATGTTGTCGGTTTCTATCAGCAGAGGGCCCGGCAGGAGGACTGTCTGGAAGGCTTGGAGGACATAAGGGACTGCCCTCATTTCCAGAACGTTGCTGTGACATAGAAACATAGAAGTTGACGGCAGATAAGGACCGCAAGGCCCATCCAGTAGGCCCATTTATTTTTCTACCTTATGAATGTGCCATAGGCCTTTGCTCTGTCAATGGCCTATCTATTCATACTCATCTGTATTGCTCCCTTATGCTTATCCCATGCCTGTTTGAAGCCCTGCACTGTATTCATATCCACCACTTCCTGAGGTAGGACGTTCCATGCATCCACCACCCTTTCTGTGAAAAAGCACTTCCTCACATTACCCCTTAATTAGCCTCCCTCTAATCTCATGCTGTGTCCTCTTGTCCTGCTATTTTTCTTATAGTGAAACATGTTACACTCTTTCACCTTGTTAATGCCCTTAAGGTGTTTGAATGTTTCAATCATATCACCTCTCTCCCTCCTTTGCTCTAGGGTATACATACTGAGTTCAGTTAATCTGTCCTCATATGTTTTCTGATGCAGTCCCTGCACCATTTTGGTTGCTCTTCTCTGGACTGCCTCAATTTGGTTAATGTCCTTGTGAAGGCGTGGCCTCCAGTACTGCACACAGTACTCCAGATGGGGCCTAACCAGTGTCTTGTAAAGAGGGATTATTACCTCCCTCTTCCGACTTGTGATACCCCTACTAATACACCCCAACATCCCTCTAGCCTTACGTACTGCTTTAGAGGTCTGCTTGGATGATTCCAGGTCATCGGTGATGATGACGCCCAAGTCTCTTTCTTCCCTTGTGACTGCCAGCAACTCCCCTCCCAACCTATAGGTGGCTTCAGGGTTTCTCTTCCCTATGTGCATAATCTTGCACTTATTTATGTTAAACCCCAGTTGCCACTCTTCCGACCATTTTGCTGGTTTATCCTGATCTCTTCTCATCCTGCCCACACCATCTGGATCATCTACTCAGCTGCAGCTCTTGGTGTCATCTGCAAACAGACAAACCTTACCCTCCAGTACATCTGCAATGTCACTGATGAAGATATTGAAGAGAACTGGCCCCAGGACTGATCCCTGAGGTACCCCACTTGTGACTTGCATCTCTTCTGACTGTGTACCATTTACCACCACTCTGTTTTCTGCCTGTCAACCAGTTTGCCACCCAGTTGACCAACGTCTGACCCACCACAAGCCTACCCAGCTTATTAATCAATCTTCTATGTGGAACAGTATCGAAAGCTTTGCTGAAGTCAAGGTAGGCAACATCAGCTGCTCCTGCAGTTCCCTGCCTCCTCCCTGCTACCACTCTTATGGGGCAGGATCACATGAGCCTTTCTCCAGTCCTCTGGGACCTCTCCTGTGCTCAGAGACTCACTAAACAGTTCTGCTAATAGCTCTGCTAGTTCCACCCTTAGCTCCTTTAGTACCCTGGGTCCACCACTCTGGTTACTCAAAGAAATCTACGAGATTAGTTTGACAGGCCCTTCCTTTTGTAAACCCATGCTGTCTTGGATTCAGTGCTATGGATTCCAGGTGCTGTACTATCCTTTCCTTAAGGAGTGTCTCCATAATCTTGCCCACTACTGAGGTAAGACTGACGGGTCTGTAGTTCCCTGCCTCCTCCCTGCTACCACTGTTATGGAGCGGGATCACATGAGCCTTTCTCCAGTCCTCTGGGACCTCTCCTGTGCTCAGAGACTCACTAAACAGTTCTGATAATGGCTCTGCTAGTTCCACCCTTAGCTCCTTTAGTACCTTGGGATGTATGCCATCAGGTCCCATTGCCCTGCCTGTGGAGAGGAAGCTCTTGCTCAGTCTAGGAACCTTGAGTCTGGTGAGTGCCCAGATGAACTCCCCAACTCTGGCCCAGTGCAACTGTGGTCAACATCTGGGTGGGAGATTCTCTCCAGAAGAAAATCCCTCTTAAAAGGTTGGAAGCATCTAGCCACCACGACAGGGACTGCTTGACCAGGCTGGATACCAGGACTGGCTGGTCCAGGTCATCTGACCTATGATCCCACTGAACTCTGAGGTTCCACTGGATCACCTTCATGTAAAGTCTGGCCATATGTACCAACAGTTGGAGTACTGTCAGGGCTGAAACTTGGCGAGCTGAGAGTAACTGCTAAACATGGGACTGAAGGCGCTCTGCTCTGTCCTGGGGGAGGAAGGCTTTGTCTTGTACCATGTCAAGGACTGCCCCTTTTTATTGCAGCCACTGACTTGCCAGGGGGAGGACTTGGGGAGATTTAAAGTGACACCTAGGTCCTGAAGGAGAGAGAATGTGTCATAGCTGGTCCCAAGAGGGAGCGGTTAGAAGCCAATCGTCGAGTTAGGGGACAACATAATGCCCCTGCCTCCTGAGACTTGCGGCTACCATGGCAAGGTACTTGGTAGCTACCACGGCAAGGTACTTGGTAACCACCCTCGGTGCCGAGGACAGATTGAAGGGCAAGGCTCTGAACTGGTAATGGTGCCCCCGAAAGTGGAAGCACAGGAACCTCATGTGTGGCAGAAAAATCAGAATATGGAAGCATGTGTCCTGCATGTCCAGGTTGCCTAGCCAATCCCCTTAGTGAAGCAGGCCTATCAGATGACCATCCTGAACTTTTTGTACCCTATGTACTGGTTCAGGTGGCTTAGATCCAGGATGGGACATAGATCCCTCGTCTTCTTTGGTACGAGGAAGAAATGGGAGTGGAACCCTGTCCCTTGTTGATCTGGGGCAACAGACTCTATGGCCTCCTTTTGAATGAGAGCCTGAATTTCCTCTGCTATGAGGGCGCTGTGGGCCTGAGAGAAGTGGGACTGTACTGGAGGGTTGTCTGGAGGAACCTCCATGAATTCGAGAGTGTGTCCTCTCTCGATGAGCTGCAGGACCCAGCGGTCTGATGTTATCTAACGCCACCCTTCGGTGTGCAAGGAGAACTGATCCCTCACCGCCTCCCCTGTGGCTTCAGCTGGCAGTTGGGGGTTTGGCAGCGAGTCAGATGGAGGAGCCGGGGAAGGGATGTGCAGGCTGAGAGGTTCTGAGGGCCCGTGGTGCAGAACCTCTGGTGGCAGGGGTGGAGACTTTACGTTTGAAGCCTGCCCGCTGCTGCTGCTGACCTCAAAATTGCTGCTTTTCAGTCTTACTAAAGGACTGTTTAGATTGTTGCTTGGGTCTGTACATAGTATGCACTGACTAAACTGCTTTCCCAGCCTCTTGCAAATGAGTAATGATATTCTGAGTATCTTCCCCGAACAGAACTAGCTCTATGATGGGGGCATCCATAATTTTGGACTGGACATCCTGGGTGAACCTGGAGACTCTCAGCCAAGAGTATCGGAGGATGCAAACCGAGGAAGCCGCAGCTCTGCCTGCCAAATCCTCAGTATCATATGAGGCCCGCAGGACATGGTTGCCAATGTTTGAACCAGACTTTATGATGGCCATGAGCTCTGCCCGTTTTTGGGGGGCATCTGGCATGGCTTGAACAATGTCCAGTGCCTTGTCTCTCAGGGCATTTTGGTACTTGACTATGTGGGCAGGGAAGTTCTGCGACCGGAGGGCACAAGTAGAGGAGGAAAAAACTTTCCTTGCCAGATGATCGAATTGCTTAGAGTCCTTTTCTGGGGGTTGTGTACTAAGGTGCTGTGGGCATCTAGATCTGTTGTGGGTGGCATTCAACACCACTGAGTCTGCCTCTGGTTGTTCCCCTTAAAAGGGGTCATCCCAGGGGACAGTATACAACCTGTTCGACTTTTTGGACACAGCTGGGGTTGAGAAAGGACGCTTCCATGCCAGCTTGTTGGCATCCTTGTACGGATCAACCATCGGGGGGATGACCATAGGTAGGGCGTCCTTCTTCCAAAGAAAAACGACCAACCTCTTCCATTCTGGGTTGAGGTCTTTAGAGTCCCATCCGTTCAATTGTTGGATGTGACACATCACATCCAGAAACAAAGGGTTGTGCGACGGGGAGCGCGGGGCATCATTGCTGATGTCAGGGTCGGATGGAGGGTCTGAGTTCCCACGGCTGGAGGAGGAGTGGGAATCCAAGTCTGAGTCCTCTGAATCCGGAGAGGGGAAGGTGACCTCGGGGGCCTGTGTGGTCATTCCCTGGGAGGCGTTGGCCTCTTGAGAGGCAGAGTAGGAGGGCAGTCTGAGGGCACATCTTTTTTTCAATTGTTTAACCAGGAGTGGCACATTAAGCTGAAAGCTTGTTTACAGGTGTGACCTGGGAGCACAGGGTAGTTAAGTGACTTGCTCAGGGCCACAGGATTCAAACCCAGGTCTCCAGGTTTGCAGCTTAGAGCCTTAAACCACTGCACAATACTGCCTCCCATCAGTCATTTGGAGGAGGCCCTTGGGGAGCCGGCTTAGCAGGAGTCGTGGTGGTCTCTTTATCAGCTGTTTATGGAAATGGTTGTCCGGTTAAAACCACACTCGATAACACTGGTCAAATATGTAGGGTACAGGAGATAACTACGGAAGAAATATGGGACAAACTAAAGAAAATCAAAACAACTAAATCTGCAGAGCCTGATAATCTGCACCCCAGATTATTAAAATAGCTGGGTCCATGGTTGATAGGCACATTACACAAAATATTTAATATGTCCATCCTGTTTGGGGAAATCCATTGGACAGGAAATCGGCTATAGTCATATCCATTTTTAAAACGGGTGATCAAGGGAACATGGCCAATTATAGACCCAAGTCTAACCAGTGTATTGGGAAAAATCTTAGAATCACTGATTAAGGACAGGCTGGAGCTATAAATTATATCACAAAAACTTGAGGACAACACACAGCATGGGTTCAAGAGGCTTAGATCCTGTCTCACTAGCAACCTAGTTTTTTATGAGAGGGTTAGCGCCCAATTAGATAAGAGAGTCCCAGTGGACGTGATATATTTAGGCCTCTGTTAGGTTTCTGATAAAGTCCCACATTCGATGTTGATAAGGAAAATGTACCAACTGGGATTTAACAACACACTAGTTAAGTGGGTGGAGTCCTGGCTATTGGACAGATCACAACGTGTGAGAATCAGAGGCCATATGTCAAGAGAGGTACCAGTGACCAATGGGGTGCCTCAGGAGTTTGCACTGGGCTCAGTGTTATTTTCCTATTCATCTCTGATGTGACTGAAAAAATTACTAACTATACTATGAAGTTCACTGATGATGCCAAAATAGCAGCAGAAGTTGCCATAGATCATCAGGTTGATGCCTTAAAAAAGAAGATCTAGCAACCCTGGAGGACAGGGCAAAGGCTAATGGAATGTACTTCAACACAGAGAAATCTGTTGTTATGTGCCTAGGAGAGGCTAATAGCTGTAATAACTACTCCATAACTGTAAAACAACAAAGTGGTGGACAACGAACAAGACCTAGGTATTACCATTACTAGTGACCTTAAAAATTCACTAAACAGTGTAGTGAAGTAATCAGAAAATCTAATAAGATTATAGGCTGCATTAAAAGATCCTTTACATCTAGGAACAGATCATGCATTCTGCCACTATTCAGGGAATATGTGAGACCCCATTTGGATTACTGCTCGGCACTATGGAACCCATACTTGCGAAGGGCTGTTTTAAGGATGGAGGGTGCCCAGAGGAGAGTAATCAAATTGACAGCCGGATTACACAATATGAGTTATGAACAAAGACTGACTGAACTAAAATTGTACCCACTTCAACTCAGGCGAACTAGGGGGATCTATTAGAGATGTATCATATATCAAGGGACAAACAACTTATGGGGGATCTGGACCTGGTCTACAATCAAAGGGATTTCTCCCTTAGAAGTCATGGGCACCAGCTAATGTTGACATATCCTAAGAGAAATAACAAAAGATTTTCTTTTTTTTACCCAAAGAATAATACCATTATGGAATGCATTACCTAAAGAGGTGGCAGAAGCTGAATCATTTATTGCCTTTAAACTAAAGCTAGATGAATAACTATCAATTCCACTGGGTATTAAATAACCCACCAGTGCGGGTGATGTGCAATATGGGCTAATGCCTTCTGTACATCTAACAACTCCTAGAATGAACTCCTAGTATAAATAAGCCCACCACGCAGCAAACAGCTCATTAAGACCCTGTGGCAGAGCTGGAGTATCTGGCTTTGGGGGGACGAGTGCAGATGGCCACAGTGTCAGATCATCTGGCTGGGGTAACCCTGGTGTCGGAGTGGTCTGGTCCTGGTCACCGAGCATCGGGACCAAAGGTGTACCCTCAGGCATCGGAGGTGTTAGATCCGATATCCGGCCACCCGGTGTCAGGTCCTTGGACGTCGGCCTACTAAGAGCACTGAGTCGGCAAGCATCTGGCCAGAGCGTGGAGGTGCTGGGCTTCTCCGGGGGTCGGGGAGGCTGGCATAAAGGTTCCTGGCATAGGCAGACTGGAGAACTAGCCAGCTCGTGGATAAGCAGAGTTGTCTGTGGAGGAGGTGTTGCTCCTGATTGGGACGTAGGATCATTGCTCCTGAAGGAAGAGGACGGCTGTCCCAGGTGTTGCTTGCTAGCATTGGCCCCTGATGTCAGGGAGGACTCGGTGGACACCCTGGCCAGGAGGGCGACAGACAGCGGCCTGCCACCAGAAGAACCACCGGCCGAGCCACTAGACTTACAGCCCCTGGGGTGATGGGCTTAAGTGGCTGAGAGGTGTGGGAGGACTTCCCGTGCCCCGAAAAGCCTTCTTCCGGAACTGAGATGAGGAAGACAGGCTTAGAGACTGGGAGCCCAGAGGCAAGTCTGGAGGGGGTCACCGACTTTGTCAGGGACCGAGAGCGGTCTTCTGCCTGGGAATTCTTCTGATGCTTCTCCCGGTGCTTGTGTTTACCACTCAATTTCTTCTCTTTATGAGAAGATGAAGAAGAGGGAGAAGAAAAAGAAGAGCTCTTGCGGTGAAGTTTCTTCTCCATGTCAGATAGCCGTTTCTTGAGCAGAAAGGCTTCGAGGGTCTTCTGGCGCTGAAGCAGTGTGCGCTGACTGCAATCGCGGCAGTGCTGTCAGGCCTCAATGTGGTCTGGGCCCAGGAGGAAGAGGCAGGCTGAATGGCTGTCTTTGTGCAGGATCTGCTTGCTACACACGTGCACTTCAAATGGTGCTTCTTAATCAACGATGTTGGAGAAGACAACATACAAAAAATCGTCCAAAATCCTACAAAAATAAAACAAAAAAGGTGTTAAAAACATGGTAGAGATGGCAGTCAACTAGCTTAAAGCGTTACAGTCCAACTTGACTATCGGCGGCAGGTAAAGGCTAGGGACTGCCCCTTTCATGTGACAGTGGGCCGACATGGGCGGTCCCCTGTCAAAGTACTGCTAGCTAAAGTTTCCATGGGGTCCTGGTGCTGCCGTCTTCAGTCCTAAAAGCTGCCACTTGCTGGTGCAAACGCCGAATTCAAGTAAGAGCTACTGTTCTTCCAGGGTACTAACGCTCCTCGTCCTCTCTCGGTGTTCTCCTCCTTGGTCCTGTCACCCCTGGTAACCATTATTCCCTTCATTATGTCCCAGCTCTGCTTGAATCCACTGACTGCTCGCACCCACTTCAGCTGGCAGGCAATTCAAAGGCTCCACCACCCTTTCCATAAAGTAGTACTTCCTCACATCTCTCCTGAACCTACATCCTGTTAATTTCCATTCATGTTCACAAGGCCTCGAATTGTTATTCAGGCTAAATTGTTCCCTGCAGTTCACTTTGTTAATTTCTTTAAGGAACTTGAAGGTCTCTGTTCTATCTCCCCTCTCCCTTCAGGTCTCAGCAAGTATATATTCAGTGCTTTGAGGCACTCCTCACAGGGCCTGCCCTGCTGGCCCTGAATCATTTTTGTTACTTTGTGCTGCACTGTCTCCAACCTTTCCTTGTCTTTTCTAAGGTGAGGACTCCAGAACTGGGTGCAGTACTCTAGGTGAGGGCTCATCAGGGATCTGTAGCGGGGAAGTATTACCTCTTTTCTTCTTCTATCAGTACCTCTCCAGATACATCCCAGCATCCTGTTAGCCTTGCTATAGGCCTTGTTGCACTGACTCAATTGCTTAAGTGAGTTGCTAACGGTAGCTTCCGGATCCCGTTACTCAGCTGTAGTGTGAAGTCTCTCTCCTCCCATCCAGTACTCTTTCTTGGGGTTCTTTTTCCCTAGGTACATTACCTTGCACTTTCAAGCATTTAATTTAAATTGCCAGACCATTGACCACCACTCTAGCTTTTGTAGGTCTCTCTGCATTTCCCTTATTCCCTTATCACTATCCACCCTGCCACATAGGTTTGTGTCATCTGCGAAGAGACACAACCTGTCCTGGATTCCTTCTCCAATGTCATTAATGAACATGTTGAAGAGGCATGGAACCAGGACCGATCCCTGTGGAGACCCGCTCATAACTTCCCTCTCCTCTGATTTAACCCCATCGACCACCACCCTCTGCTACCTCCACTCTAGTCAGTTACACACCCAGTTCACTATGGGTTTAGCTGTACCCAGGTCTTCCACCTTTTTGAGCAATAGTTTGTGAGGTACCGAGTCAAAAGCCTTGGTGAAGTCAAAGTACAGCATATCCACAGTGTGGCCCTTGTCTAACTCCTTTGTCACCCAGTCAAAGAAAACCATCAGGTTAGTCTGACAAGCTCTTCCAGCCATGAAACCATGCTATTTACTATCCTAGAGTCTATTGCTCTCCAGGTAGTCTGAGGTCCTCTTTGATCAGTGACTCCATCAGCTTCCCTACTATAGAGGTTAGACTAACAGGCCTATAGTTTCCATTATGATAGGTTATGATGCCAAACAAGTTCTGCAGAGTGAAATCCAGGGTGTGTAGTCCAGTCTTTACTGTGGCTAAAAATGATCAAGCAGTTGAGGCACAGGGGTCATGTAATCAGTGCTTAAATTGGTTCAAACGAAATGTTTCAGGGCACAGAGCAAGTGCTGGCTATCTGGTTGATCAGATAAAAACACTGATGTTGACAGAACAACGAGAAATAATATCTCAATAGTAACAAGAGTGTTTGCATAACTTACTGCATCCTTTTTGGTCCACACATGTGTTCCCTTTGTACAGCCCTCTTGGGCCAAAAAGGTGTCGAAGTCAGAAGTTTTTCTTTTGCAGCAACTCCAGTACTTCATTCTGTAATGGAAGTGATTAAACTAAAATTATTTAATTTTCATTTCTGAGAATTAAAAAATAATAAAGCAAATGAAAGATTCTGAGCCTTTAAAATGAAGTAATTCAGCTATGTGGTTAAGTTATGTCCACTGACACAATTTGCACAAGATGCCAGGGCTCAAAGATATCTTTGTAGAAACACAGGATCTGACAGCAGATAAGAGCCGCTTAGCCCACCCCGTCTGCCCTTTTTTTTTCCTACAGATCTACTTGACCTACGGCGCTGTCTCCCAGCCCCCCACCTCCGATTCACTTGAGCCTATTCCAAGCATCTGTGAACTCCACCACAGTTTTTTGCTCCCACTACGTCAGCTGGAAGGCTGTTCCAGAAATCCACCACTCTTTCTTTGAAGAAATACTTCCTCATTCCTCTCCTTAATCTACCATCCTCCAGCTTCACAGCATGTCCCCTTGTTCCAGAGCACATTTTTTTTCTGAAAAAAATGCTCCCCCTCCTGTACCTTATTAACCCCAGTGAGGTATTTACAGGTCTCTATCATATCTCTCCTCTCCCTCCTCTCCTCCAGGGCGTACATACTGAACTCCTTCAGCCTCTCCTAACAGGGCTTTTGGTGCAGACCCTGCACCATTTTAGTAGCCCTCTTCTGGACCACCTCTACTCTATGTCCTTCCTGAGATGTGGTCTCCAGAACTGGAAACAGTACTCAAGGTGGGTTCTTACTAGCGATCTACACAGGGGCAGCACTACCTCCCTTTTCCTGCTGGCTATGCCCCTTCCTGTGCACCCCAGCATCCCACCAACCATCCCGACTGCTTTTTCGCACTGTCTGATCACCTTTAGGTCATCTGATGTGATTACCCCAGGTCTCTTTCCTGCTTGGTTGTTGTCAGTATCACTCCACCCTCCAGATTTTTTATGACCTAACTGCATTGTTTTGCACTTTTCTGTATTAAAACCCAGCTGCCATACCGTTGACCACGCCTCCAGTTTTTTCAGATTACTGCCCATCCTCTCCACGCCCCCCCCCCCCCCGAGTCCACACTGTTACAGATCTTAGTTATCAACTGCATATAGGCAGACCTTCCCTTCCAACTCCTCTGCTACGTCACTAATAAAGACATTAAAGAGCACCGGTCCCAGCACTGAACCCCGAGATAGCCCGCTGGTCACTCTCCCTTCCTCAGGGTAAACTCCATTTACCACTACCCTTTGTCTACTATCCCCTAACCAGTTTCTTACCCAGGTTACCTCCTTGTTTGCCCACCTCATAGCTACCCAACTTGCTTATCAGGCTACTATGTGGAACAGTGTCAAAATTCTTGCTGAAATCCAGGTAGGCCACGTTCACCACTGCACCCTGATCCAACTCCTTGGTCATCCAGTTAAAGAAATCTATCAGATTTGTTTGACATGACCCTGACTACCCCCTCCCCCCGGCCCCGGTGAATCCATGCTGCCACAAAGCCTGTAACCCACTGGATTCAAGATATTCCACAATTCATTCCTTTAGCAGTGCTTTCATTAACTTACCCACCACCAATGTCAGGCTGACAGGCCTATAATTGCCTGCCTCTTCCCTGCTATCACTTTTGTGGATTGGGACTACATCTGCCCTTCTCCAGTCCTCCAGGACCACTCCGGTCTCCAGTGATCTGTTAAACAGGTCTGTCAGAGGTGCAGCTAGTATCTCCCCAAGCTCCTTTAGCACCCTTGAATGCACCCCGTGTCCACCTTCAGGTTAGCGAGGGCTTTCTAGACTCTCTCCTCCAAAAAACGACTAGTGTCTACATCCTTCCCATCAAAGCTCCTGACGCTTTTTCACAGTCCCTTCCCTTCCCCTGTGAACAGTGAGAAGCATCTGTTCAAGATGTCTGCCTTTTCTTGGTTCCCCTTCATACAGTACCCCCCCACCTTACAATCCCTCCCTTGTCTTCCTTTTTTTGCTAACATACCTAAAAATTGTCTTGTCTCCTTTTGATATTGTCTGAGCTATTCTTTCTTTCTTTCTTCAGTTTGCAGCTTTGCACTCCTTGTTGTTTTGCCTGATACACTTCCCTATCCTCCTCTCTCTCTTGGTTTCTTTATACCATCTGAATGCTACATTTTAAGCCTTTACACTTTTGCTACCTCTTTCGAAAACCACAGCAGTCTTCTCTCCCTTTTGCTTACTTGCTTGACGCAGAGGTTTGTTGCCTTCACTATGCCCTCTTTTAGCTTGGCCCACTGTTCCTCCACCACAATTCCCAGGTAATCTCCCCCTTCCAGGTCATTCATGTGGCATTTACCCATCTTTAAAAAATCTGCCCTTCTGAAGTTAAAGGACTCTCGCCCATTGTGTGTTTGGATTCTGCAGCTATTCTTATGCTGAACCATTTTGTATAATGACCACTGGTCCCTAGATGGCTTTCCACCTTGATATCCGCAATACTGTCCTGTTAATAAGCACCAGGTCTAGCACTACCCCATCTTGAGTGGGTTCATTTACTAGCTGCCTGAGGAACGCCCCCTGCTGGGAGTCCAAGATGTCCCTGCTTCCAGCTGAAGCTGCAGCTGGGAGGCTCCAATCTACATCCAGCAGACTGAAGTCCCCCAACACCAGCACCTACTTTTCGGTCAATTTGCTAACTGCTTCTAACATTTCTTTATCTAACTCCTACCCCAGTGCTGGAGGCCTGTAGACTATGCCTGTCTGAATGGCTCCATTTCTTGACTTGAGGGTGACCCACAACACTTCTGCAACCCCCCCCCCCGACTTCCCTGTATCTCCACTGCTTTTATGCTTTCCTTCACACAAAGCACCCCACTCCCTCCTTTCCTTCTCACCCTGTCCTTTCTGAACAGTGTATAGCCTGGTTTGGCCATTTCCTATAGAAACGCAGAATTTGTTGGCAGAAAAGGACCACCAGGCTCATGTAGTCTGCCCATTTTCCCTACCTGTAATGGTGACTGGTGCCAGTCCCAGTAATATTTGTCACTGCAGCATAACTCGGTAATGGCCACAATATCCAGGTTGGCCTCTCTCATGATGGCCTCAGGTCTGGGATCTTATTTCCAAGACTTCTAGCATTAGCACACGTGGCCTTCCAGATTTTGTTAGCTCTTTGCTTGTTACACCCCCCCTTCGCTTCTCTTTTGACTTTTTCTTATCCCTCCCTCCTCCTTTGATTAACCTGTACACTGGTAGAACTCTCTTCCCTTGAGATCTCCCCACTCTCTATCTCAGCCTGTTGGGAGAGGTCAGTTTCTGCCTCCCCCAATTCTTCTACCACCCACTCAGCTACTTAAAATGTTCATTGAAGTAACACTTAAACCATCCAATGAGGACTGTGGTTCCCTTCCTGGACAGATACAGGCCATCACCTCTGTATAGGGTCTTATCGTCATAGGTGGGCCCTTAGCCCCAATATAGCCATACACCTCCTCTCTGCATCATTCCTTCAACCATGAGTTGAAGGCCTTGGTGCAGAGATCCCTCCCTTCCCCCATCGTGGACAGGCAGTTCCTCCGTAAAAGCTACTGAGTGTGCAATCTCAGTAAGCTTCCCACTTCCCTAAACTCCCCCTTGTATTATTCTGGCCTGTACTTAGCCATGTCATTTATCCCCAGTTGGACAATGAGGTCCAGCTCCCCTTCCTTACTACTGCCCTACCAATTTGCATGATATGCTTCCCATCTCTCTAGGCCATGGTGCCGTGTAGGCACCTACCTCCCTCTCTGCCCCCTTTCTTATTCCCAACTCTATCACTCTGATGACTGAGTTCCCCCACCAGAAGTTGCATTATGCAAGACCAAAGCAGGATGCGTATCAGGAACTGCTTGTCAATTGATCGAATGGTACAAATCACTGACTCACAGAGGTTACAATCATAAGAACTGGAACAGAAATATGTAATTTCTGAAGCATATCTAATCAGAGAAGTACTATCATTCATGATTAAGCGGCTAGACTGCAAAATGGGGAATAGGTTGTGTGCAGGCTCCATCTACTGGCAGGCAGATTGGTATAGGCTGTCCTCCTGTCAGCAGGGACATATTGAGGAGGTCTGAAAGAAGTCTTAGGATATGTCTCTACCCAGACTCCCTCAGGAAAATCTTCTGTCCAACTATGCTTCCTGTGTCTATATAGTGTTTTGGCCTACATAATGACAAGTAATGCAAACCTACAGCACCTATCAAAGCCTATACTAAGGGAACCATATACAATTTAGGACAGATGTTATGAGAAAGTATAGTTATGTAAGAACTTACCGTAACAGTAGATCTTTGAGAGAAGCTCTTGCAGCAGGTAACACAGGACTGTAGCCGGCAGGCGACATGACCCTAGGGCAAACTTCTAGCCAACAGTCTATGGCAGGGACCGCCCCCCCCCCAATGTTGATCCACTCCAGATGTCACACATGGCATAAAAGGTGGGCGGTCCCTGACATGCACCAGTTCTTCCGCTGGAGACTCCGGCATCCAGATGTAATGTGATCCGAACCAGGGAACCGAGGTCAATACCTCACGGAGCAATACATGTATTAGTCGACATAGGTCATATGTAACAGAAAACCTGTTGAGGAAGGAGGGTGGGAAATATACCTGCTGCAAGAGCTTCTCTCGAAGATCTGCTGTTACGGTAGGTTCTTACGTAACTGTACTATCTTACTTTGAGAGTCAGCTCTAGCAGTAGGTAATAGGACTGATTCCCAAGCAGTACAGAAACCTACTAAACCCGGGAGGTAGGCAACAGGAGAGTGAATGGGGAAGTTCTCTTAAGAAAGGAGACCCTGCAAAACTGCGAGGCCGAAGCCTGCCCTACGTCGAGAGGCAATGTCCAGACTGCAGTGCCTTATGAAGGTATGGACTGTGTGCCACGTAGGAGCTGCACAAATGTCAGATGCAGATACATTTCTAAGTGCAGCAAAGGATGCCACTATGCCCCTCGTGGAATGACCACTCACCGAGCCTGGCAAGGGCTTGTTGTGCTTCTGATAGCAAAGGGAAATACAATGGACTAACCATTTTGACAGGCTCCGTTTGGTCACAGGGGCCCCTTGAGTCTTGGGAGCAAAAGAAACAACTGGTCAGACCGTCTACTGTCTTTGGTTCTGGACAAGTAGAACCACAAAATGCGGTGAACATCTAAAGTATGGAGAAGAGCCTCTCCCTTATTGGAATGATTAGGGTAATATACCGGAAGCTGGATGCCCTGATTTAAAGTAATCTCGGACACCACCTTTGGTAGGAACGTAGGACTGGTTCTCAAGACCCTCATGCCGATGAAAGGCTGAAGGGTATCGCCCTGAACTGAAAATGTCTGCCCTGGAAGGCGAACCTGAGGAACCTCCTGTGAGGCTTTGCCACGAGGATGTGTAGGTAAGCATCCTGCATGTCCAGTGATGCCAGCCAGTTCCTGTGATGGATTATGGGGAGTAGGCCTTGAAGGGTGACCATCCAAAACCTCTTGTACTCTACAGATTGGTTGAGTTCGCTGAGGTCCAGAATGGGTCTCAGGTCGCCTGTCTTTTTCGGCACAAGGAAGAAGTGCGAGTAGAATCCTGTTTCTCTCTGGGAGAACTGGTCCGATGGCCTTCTTGGATAGCAGGGCTTGAATCTCCACGCAAATCAGACCTGCATGCTCTTTTGAGTAACGGAATGTGGTGGTGGTGGTGGTGGGGGGCCTGTCTGCTGGGAACTGGACAAACTCTATGGAGTGTTCATTATCTACGAGTTGGTGGACCCACTGATCGGAGGTCATCTTCCGCCAGAGAGAAAAGTGACTTCCGACTGTCTCCCCTGCTAAGGTCATGGGAGGATGTGGGTCCGGCCGAGAGTCAGGCAGTAGTCAGAGGGGGGAAAGCAGCTTGGGTTGGTTTGGCCGGGCAAAAGGCAGGTCCTGCAGAGCCTCTATGGGCACCTCTCCGGCTGTAGCCTCCCCACTGTGGCTGATGGGGCTGAAAGCATGGTTGCTGTGGTTGTTGTCCTCGTTAATGTAAAAACTAGACCTGAAAATGGTCTCTGCTTCGGTCGGTACGAAAAAAATTACTCACCTTAGTAATTATGTTTCTTCTAATGGAGTCTTGCCATATTTTGACTATTGCAGTTAGCCCCAGCACTCAAACTGCCCCGGAGAGTAGAGGGTTAATTTCTTTGCAGAGCATAGAACGTTGAGCTCGAGCTCGGTTCAAACCTCTGTCTGCTACACTCTGAAGCACAACCGTCGGATTCTTACGGGTTAATACTAACTACTATGTGGAAATTGTAACATTTTTACTAGCAAGATAGCAACCAAATATTTTGGATCCCCAAAAGACTCAAGCCAAGAAATCAAAAACCACGTAGTAAACAACTTAAGACTGTTAAATTAATAATATAACCCACTCCCCCTCTCTAAAAGGAGGGAGTACCCAAATGTACCCCTTGGGTGCAACACTGCACCTGCCAGCCCACTTCCCAAAAACAGGTTCTGAGAGGGGAGGCAGGGAGGGAGGTCAGAATATAGCAAGACCCCATTAGAAGGAACATAATTACTCAAGTGAGTAATTTTTTCTTCAAACAACATGAAGTTTTGCTGTATTCTGACTATTGCAGACTACCAAGCAGTACCTCCATGGAGGAAGGAATTGAACCTACCTTGGGAATAGGCTCTGTAGTACTGCTGTACCAAACCGAGCATCACTCCTAGCCTGGATGCCGAGGGAGTAATGCTTGGTTAATGTATGGACTGTTTTCCAGGTGACTGCTTTACATATCTCTAGCAAAGGAATAGGCCTGGCCGCAGCCAGGGAAGCAGCTGTACCTCTAGTCGAATGAGCCCTCAGGCCTGAGGGAGGTATTTTGCCTAGCTTCTCATACCAGAATTGAATACAAGAGACAATGCACCTGGCAATAGTTCTCTTAGTGGCAGGTTTGCCCTTCCCCACTTCCCCATAAGTGAGAAACAACTGGAGGGAGTCAAACCTGTGAGCCTTAGTACGCTCAATGTAGAAACTAGGGACTCTTTTAACATCCAAACTGTGTAAACTTCTTTTTCCTGAAGAAGAATGATCAGTGAAGAACACAGGAAGAGACACAGATTGGTTCAGATGAGAAATCTGAAACCACTTTAGGTAAATACCTCCTATTAGTTTTAAGGACCACCTTGTCTCTATGGAATGAGATAAAATCAGGCTCCACTGACAGAGCTTGCAATTCACTGATATGCCTGGCAAAGGTAATAGCTACCAGGAACACAGTTTTCCAAGTCAAGTACTTAAGCTCTGCTGAAGACAAAGGCTCAAAAAGGGGTTGCATAAGCTGAGCAATGCAAACATTAAGATCCCAAACAGGGGTAGGATCCCTAAAGGGGGAATTGGTATGAAGCAATCCCTTGAAAAATTTACAGAATGCAGGGTGAGATGACAGTGAGGAAGGCTTTCCCACTGACAGAAAAGCAGAAACAGCTGACAAACGTACTTTGAGTGTAGCTGGTCTGAGCCCTAAACCATTAAGGTGAACCATATAATCCAGAACTGTAGACAATTCAGCAGTGTCTGGGGATATATACTTCTTGGAACACCAAATGCTGAATCTTCTCCATTTGGAGTTATACATTTTTCTGGTGGCAGGCTTTCAAAAGGCTTTGAGAATATCCAGAACCCCTTGGGACAGATGCAAATCTGCATACTCTAACTCTTCAAAAGCCATGCCTTGAGATTGAGAGACCGAAGACTGGGGTACCAAACCCTCCCGAGAGGAGGTTAACAGGTTGTAATTCCTGGGAAGGGACAGGGGAAGATGGACTGCTAGGGACAACAACAGGGGGTACCAAGGCTGCCTGGCCCAGTCTGGAGCAATCAGAATCAGTTTGCAAGGTTGTGACCTTACCTTGACCAGAACCTTGAACAGCAGAGGAAAGGGAAGGAAGGCATACAGAAATTTCCCTTCCCAGCTCAGAATCAGAGCATCTAGAGGGACTGAGCCCAAGACTGGTGGTCTGCAACTAAACAGAGGAAGTTGGTGATTGTCTGGGGCTGCAAAGAGTTATATCTCTGGAGTGCCCCACCTTGAAAAAATCACTTTCAACACCAGAGGGTCCACGAAGATCCTGCTCAATGCACCTGCTAGCACATTGTCCTTCCCTGGAAAGTGGACTGCTATCAGACAGGTCTGCTGAGAATAAGCTAGGAACCACAATTTCATGGCTTCCATGAACAAGGCCGTGGACCGAGTGCCTCCCAGCTTGTTGATGTACCACATGGTGGTGGTGTTGTCTGTCCTGACCTGAACCACCCTGTTTTGCACTGACTGAGAGAAAGCTTCTAAGAGATTGATATGAAGAAGGGATTCCTGAGGGGACCACAGTCCCTGAGCTGTGAGCCCCCCCCCCTCCGATGGGCTCCCCACCACAACAGAGAAGCATCCATGGTTAGGACCACAGAGTGAGACTGAGTGACGAATGGGACTCCTTGCCTGAGGTTGCCCTGATCCTTCCACCATTAGAGAGCCTGGATCAGAGTCTGAGTCACTAGAACTAGTTTGGTTAGAGAATCTTTCTTCGGAGACCAAAAGGCCCTCAGGTGAAACTGAATGTCCCTCATCTGAAATCTGGCCCCTTGGACCACTGCTGTAGAAGCCGCCATGTGGCCCAAAAGCTGAAGGAAGTGCCTCACTGGCCGAGAGACCAGAAGGTGGAATGAAGAAGCCAGGTCTACAATAGCCCTTGCCCTTTCCAGGGGAAGAAAAGCTCTTGCTCTGACTGTATCCAACTCTGCCCCTATGAAGGTGAGGAGCTATACAGGCTCAAGAATTGACTTGGGAAGATTGAGAAGGAATCCTAGGGAAGTGAGCACTTGCTGAGTCACTTGAAGGTCTGACTTGACTTGGTCTGGGGACTGACCCATAATGAGCCAGTTGTCCAGGTATGGAAATATTTTTCCTTCTTAAAAAGGCCACTACTACTGCTAGGCATTTTGTGAATGCCCTTTGAGCTGATGTCAGGCCAAAAGGCATAGCTTTGAACTGATAATGGCCTGAAGGCAATTCGAATCTGAGGTACTTTCTGTGGGAGCACCTGATGGGAATGTGAAAGTAGGCATCTTTTAAGTCCAGGGAGGCTAGCCAGTTCCCTGGCCTTAGAGAGGGAAGGATGCCAATTTGACATGGCGGCAAGTTCCTCTATGGACGATTGTCCTTTGAACTTGAACCTAACCTATGAACCTATGATTATTCCCAGATTCACCATTTTGAATTTTGGTTTCAAAAGATGTTTGTTCGGGTATCTTAAGTCTAGGATGGGTCACCACTCCCGTGTCTTTTTTGGGGTAAGGAAGTACCTGGAGTACAGACCTTTGCCCCTGTGCAATGTAGGAACTCTCTCTACTGCCTTTAGAGCCAGTAGAGATGAAACCTCTTCCTCTAGGGCAATGATTTCGGAGATGCTTGCAGGTGGAAAAGATCTGGCCCTCAGCTTTGGAAATTTCTTGAAGCTGAGAACCAGCCTCTGGATTACCACCTCCAGGACCCACTTGTCTGAGGTAACAGACATCCAGTCCTGGACGAAGAAAGCCAGCCTGCCTTCTACAGGAATGGAGGAGTCGACCCAGGCCGACACATTAGGGTGTCTACTTGGCAGGAGCCCTGCTCATCCCCCTTCTGCCTCTCCCTCTGAAGAACCCCCTCTGAGGAAAGGGAGAAGAGGCCTGTCCTTGGTAGAAAGGCCCTGCCCCTAGTTTGCTGCCTTAGAGAAGTTGCCTGCCTTTCCTTGGCCTGTGCACTCCTATAGGTGGTCCTATACTCAACCATCTTTTTCATGTAATTATCTGTCTGCTCCCCAAACAGAGAATTACTCACTACAGGGAAATCCATGGCCTTTGCCTGGGTGTCCTGTGAGAGGCTAGTTAATCTGAGCCAAGCCATTCTCCGAACAGCCACAGATGTAGCCATGACTCTAGATAACACATCACTGGAGTCCACAGCAGCATGGAACTGTACCTTAGATGCCTCAATCCCATCAGCAGCCACTCCCTCCAGCTCCGAGGCTAGCTGGGGGGGAGGCCTGCTTAGCCAGTGCCAGTACAGTGTCCCCACCTGGACTTCTGGTACCTGGCTGCATAGGCCATATAATTAGCCTGCCTGAGTCCCAAGGCGGATGCCATGTACTGTTTCTTTGCCATGGCATCTAGCTTCCTAGAGTATTTATCTGAGGGGTATGAAGCCAAGGGTATATTAGCCTTATCACAGGCTGCAGCCTGCACAACCCCAACATGGCTGCATTGTTGATACAAGTACTCTGTACCCGAACCTGATAAGGTGTAACTTTTGTCCATCCTTCTGTCGACAGGAGGTACAGAATTTGGAGTTTTTAAAATCTTTTGTGTCCGTTTCCCAAAAGCCTAGGAGGGGAAACACCAGAAGGCCTGTCTGGGGAGATGTCCGGTTCAATGGGCTCAACCAGACCTTCCACACCATCATCATCATCATAATCTTCATCCACCTCCAAATCTGGGTCAGAAATCTTCAGGGGCATAATCTTGAACCAGAGGAACTGACCGAACCGAGTGCCTGCCAGAAGGCGCCAGATCAGATGGAACCGGGTGAAGCAATTCTACAATCCTTATCACTTTGGCAATCTCTTCGGCGGTCGTAAAATGGGTCTCTGGATCCAAACCGGCCGATTTTTTTTTTCTTTTCCTTTTTGTAGGAACCAAACCCTCAGGATCGGCTCTCCTCTTGCCCGAAGAAGTATCGCCCTGGTCACAGGGCACTACCTCAGGTTCGGTCGGAACCGAACCGGGCTGGCCATCCGGGTCAGTGGACTTCTCGGCCTCCTTATCCCTAAGCCTACCTAATCTTTTTTCCAGAGTAGACTTAGGGACATTTTTACAGATTTGGCAGTCTGAATTGAGGTGGTCAAACCCCAGACAATAAACACAGGTGGTGTGGGGATCAGCCTTAGCAAAGACCTCCCCACACACACTGCAGTGTTGAAACCTAGTGGGCCCGGTTTTTCTTTTGGGTTTCTCAGACGTAGCCATCCTAACCACAAACTTACCCTTTTTATAGCAAACAACCAGGCAAGACACCCTTATTGGTTTCTAACCGTGTCACGGGTATTAGAAAAAAAACACAAGAAAATGCAGTTTTTTTTTTAAACGATAAGGACCGGTAACCACACTCTAAGTTTAGAAACAAAGACAGAATATATAATTCACTAAATGGTCGGTTCAGCCGAACCAGTCGAAAAATCTATTTTTGCAATTTCCACAAGTTTACTATATCTAGTTTACTACCTAGTACTTACTGTACCACAGACTGAAATTTGAACTGAAGCTTGCGAAAAATAATCGACAAAACTGAGGATTTTAACTGACTTTCGAACTGCGAACAAAGGAGAAATCTCCGGAGCGACCGTTCAGTTATAAGGAGTAAAGAATCTTGTGCTTCAAAGTGCAGCAGACAGAGGTTTGAACCGCGTTCGAGCATAGAAATTAACCCTCTACTCTCCGGGGCAGTTTGAGTGCTGGGGCTAACTGCAATAGTCAGAATACATCAAGACTTCATGTTGTTTGAAATGGACTTTTCAGTCCTAACTGCCTTGCCAGAATCTTGTAACTTTGTAATAATTTTCTCTGTGTCCTCGCCAAAGAGGACTGAACCTTGGAAATGTGCATCCAGGAGGTTAGATTGTACATCCTGTGCAAACCCTGAAACCTGGAGCCAAGAGTGACGGCATAGGCATACTCCTGTCGCTGCCACATCTGCGGAATCGTAGGCTGAGCGGAGGACATGGGTGCAGACATCCGATCCAGTCTGCACAAGCTTGTGGAGTTCCGCCTTCTGCAGACAGTCTGGGATTTCTTAGACAGTGTCCACCCCCTGTTCCCAAAGGGCGTTCTGGAATCAAGCCACGTGTGTTAAAAAGTTCAGGCTCCTGATACTGCAAGTGGCGGAGGAATATACTTTGCGTCCTGTGGAGTCCAGTTGCTTAGACTCTTTGTTCGGGGGTTGTGTGCTGAGATGTTTTAGCCTCTGAGGCCGATCATGGGCTGCAAAAATCACCACAGAATCAGCTAAGGGATGCTCCACCCAAAAAAGGTTGTTCTTTGGATGCTCTACAGAGGCAATCTGCCTTCTTTGGGACTGCGGTGAAGGTATGTGGGCGCTTCCACGCCGCCTGTGTATCATCTGTGAAGGTATCCACCAGGGGTGGGATAACCACCGGCTTTGGATCTTTCTGGCCAAGCAGATTCTCTCTGGGTCTAGGTCCTCGGTGTCCCATCCCATATTAGACTGGATGTGCCTCATGACTTCCATGAAAGAGGGGTCATTAGGCGGGGATTTGGGTGTATCTTCTGGGTCCAGAGGAGAAAGGTCCCCAATGGACGAGCTAGAGTAGGAAGAGTCCGTAGGCTGGTATGAATCTGAGAAGGAAGTGGGGTGGGATCTGTGTCGCCTCTTCTTACGTCCATGCCAGTCAGGAGAGCTTGAGGGGCTCAGGCTCCCTTTGAGTTTGTCATGAGGAGGAGACTCTTTGCCATGACCCTTATCTAGTGGAGGTAAAGGGGCCTTGTCTATGTCCTGTGTTGGGGTCGGAACCGTTACAGGGGCCCCATTATCTGGAGTTTTAGTCATGTCTGGTGCTTGGAACACATCTGATTGTGATTTTGGAGGGAGGATGTCTGACCAGATTATCTCCCACCAATAGTTGAAAAGGTATTTGACCTGTGAAAGGTTCAATTTTGGGTCTGAACTCGATGGTGGGTCTGAAGTCAGTCCAGCTCTGTTGTCCTAATCGGTGTCGGCATCTGGCACCGTATGTCGGTCTGACGTCAGTGGACACACCAGGTGCGACGGTGTGGTGGTGTTAGCTGTACTGTCACTGGTGGTCTGTTTGTCTTGGGAGACAGACGCCTGTTCGTCCTCAAGGCTGCCGCTGGGTCTGTCGTCAACTGGTGGGGGGACTGGAGATGATGGAGCTCCTGCCGGCATGTGGGTAGCCTTAGGAGTGTCGGAGGAGGTCTAATGTCAGTGTTGGTCTGCAGAATGCTTAGAGGGTGGACGTTTGTCTGATGGACATTTATCCGATGGTGGCTTGGAGAGTTTCTCCGCCAGCTTCTTAGAGTGCCTGGGTGGGAGACAGGACAATCTCCCAGAAGAGTGACCTGAAGCCTTCTGCCTGTTCCGGGAGTTGGCACAGCATACAGAGGCCAACCATGAAGGAACTGACTGGTGTCCCTTACCTGCATCAGTAGAGCGGCCTGTCAAGGGTACCGGCGCCCTGCATTTTATGGGCTGAAGAGAGGGGCCCGAAGACCCAGCTCGTCTGTCCTTGTTGGCATTGGCCCAGACCACGGCCAGGGGCTTGACCATGGCGAGTCTGGACTTATGGGAAGCTGAGTCTGAACTGCCCCTGGAGGCAGAGTGAGAGCCAGAGGATCTTGATCGCGAAGGAGACCTCTCTTTCTCTCTCCTCTTGTGTTTCTATGAAAACTTTTTGTGGGAATGGTGGGTAGACTTTCTCTCAGAAGAAGAATCCCGCTGCATGGCAGCCACCCATTGCTCTGTAAGATAGGCCTGCAGGGTCTTCTGGTGACGGATCCACGTCCGGCTGTTGAATTTTTGACATTGTTGGCAGTTCTGGGCCCAGACACCACAGACAGGCTGAGTGGCCGTCTTTAGCCAGGATCTGCTTTCCACAAGCACACTTGTTAGCGTGCCTAGAAGAGGGCATCGGGGAAGACACATACAGAAGACATGAACGCTAAAAGCGAGTACTTTCGATGAAAATAAAAGACTGACTTTTAAGAAAATGGTGGTCAGACTAGTGAGAGGCAAGCTGTGGAGTCAATGAATGCGAGTTGATGGCAGGAAAAGAACTGGGGCATGTCTGGGACCGCCCACCTTTTATACCATGCATGATGTCGGGGGGCGGTCCCCACCACAGACCGCTGGCTAGAAGTTTGCCATGGGGTCCTGTCGTCTGCCGGCTACAGTCCTAACTGTGTTACCTGCTGCAAGAGCTGACTCTCGAAATAAGATAGAACAGTTACATACTTACCATAACAGCAGATCTTCAAGACAATCTCTTCCCTCAAGCCACGCCTTTGGACTATACCGGCATCAGTGGTAGGACCACACAAAATTTTTTTCTAGCCAGCGGCCACCAACGACGTGATCACATGTCAGCATCTACATAAATGTGGGTGGCCCCATCTCTCCTCAGTTACCTGCCGGAGATTGTGCTTAGAGGACTCTCTTCTTGGAGAACCAGGAGATTACTCCAGCACCTCTGATACCAGGCAGATGCAGACACTGCAGGTAACAACCCATGAAAACTCTCAAGGCACAACTGGATGCCATATTCCACTACAACTGTTTACTGTTACGGTAAGTTCTATGTGCCTAAGTTTCTTAGTGCAGTCACGAGCCGCATTCATGACTACTGTGTCCGCCTCTGGCTGTTCTCCCAAACAGGGTTTGCCGATGGCAGCATGATAAAGGTGGTCAGCCTTCTTAGCTAAGGCTGGAGTGGAGGAGGGACAGGTCCAGGTGGCTTTGGTGACATCCTCGTAGGATTCAATGAGGGTTGGCACCACTAACAGAATAGTCTCTTTTCTGCGAAAACAGTCCACCAGACGGCGACGTTCGGGGTCTAGTTTTTTCGTCTCCTACCCCATTAGGTACTGTATATGCCTCATGATGTCCATAAAGGTAGGATCATCAGAGGGAGACCTAGGAGTTTTCTTGGGGGTTTCAGGCTCGTCAGAGGGCCCCTAGAGTCCTCAGAGTCTTCTGAGGAGGAAGAGAAGGAATCCCTTCCAGACGGGTCACTTTCTGGGACTGGCACTGGGGGACGATATTCCTCCTTACAGCAGTCCGTATGACCAGGAGAGGGTCCTGGAGACCAGGGACAGCTAGGACCTGCAAGGTCGGAGTCTCGAGGAGGAGGGTCCTGAGGAGGTGGTGTGGGAGGACCTCCTGGGGGTATCCTTGTCTTTCATAAAGGCCCACCAAGCTGAAAAAAGCGCAATATAGTCCACCGGAGGAAGTGGACTATAAGGTGGGTATGGGTACTGGGGAGGCGGCACCGGGTACCCAGGCGTTGGGTAACCTGGTGTCGGTCCTTGGGGCGTCGGGTATCCTGGTGCCAGTCCTTGAGGTGTCGGGTTGCCAGATGTCGGCTCCTGAGGCATTGGGTTCCCTGGCGTTGGTCACTGAGATGTCAGGGATCCGGGCGCTGGTCCCTCAGGTGTTGGCTGGGGATTGCACGAAGGGCTAGCTAGGGTTAGCGGAGGCGGAAACTACTACAGCTGAGGCGTCACTGGGGTCAACGCTGGTACAGCAGGTGTCAGCTGGACAGGCAAAGGCTAACGCTAGTCCAGCAAGACAGGTGCCACAGGCACCGAAGATGAAGAGGGAGTCTGTGCAGGAAAGCTTGCTCCCGATGGAGGCAGAGGCGTCGCCTGTATGGAGGAGGCAAGCGACTGCTCCGGGCATTGCTTAGAGGTTCTGGTTCAAGAGTCAGGGACTGATGGTATGCCAGGACTGGGGGAGCGATGGGCAAGGACCCGCTACCCAAGGAGGAAACCCTGGTTGAGCCACCTGGCTGAGGACCCACTGCAAGAAAGGGCCTGAGCATCAGGGGATGGGAGACAGGGGATCAAGTCTGATGCACTAAGAAACCGCTGCCCGAGACAGAAATAACTGCAGGCGGCTGAGAAACTGGCAGCCCCGAAGGGCAAGGGCTGACAAAGAAGGAGGAGCTGACCTCCTGCGGGAGGAAGACCCAGAGGTGGCCGCTGGCTTATGCGGTGACTGTGAGTGGGAAGCTGACCGAGGCCGGTCCATATGCTTGTCCCAGTGTTTATGCTTCCCACTGGATGACTTCTTCTGAGCCAGGGAAGAAGTCAAAGCCCCAGAACCGGGGAAGAAGAACTTCTACTCTGAAGCTCCTTCTCTATCGTGGCTAACTTCTGCTGCAGCAAGAAGCTCTGGAAGGTTTTCAAACGGTGTCTCCATGTGGCCTGGTTGAAGTCTTGGCAGGTCTCGGTGTCGTGGTCAGGGTCTAAGCAGAGCAGGCAAGAAGACTGGCCATCCTTGGAGGGAAGCTGCTTGTCACATGCATATTCTGTAGGCCGATCTGAAGATGAAGCTGGAGAAGAAGACATGCACAAATGCAAAGAAACACTGAAAAATGATGTATTTTTAAAAAAGAAAATCACAGTTAAAGTGCGAGCAAAATGGCAGTCGAATGAAGCAGGCATCTGTGAATGTCCGACATGCATGGGTCGACGGCGGGAAAAGAACGGAGGTTGGGCTGAGGATACCACAGGCGGACGTTGGTATGTTGGGGGCAGTCCTCCATTGTAGACTGCTAGCTAGAAGTTTTCCATGTGGTCCTAGCACCTGACAGCTTAAGTCCTACCAGTGTTGCCTGCTGCAAGAGCCCCCTTGAAGCAAGATCCAGCTTATCCTTTTTGTAATTTCATTCCTATGAGTGAAAACCAGAAAGGCTGGCCACTGAGACTGTCTTTGTATCACTGGAACCACATACATTATGGGCTCTGGAGTGATTACATAGATGCCTGAGAGTGCAATGTATGGTATCTCTATTACCACTGCATGGGTGAGGGCACTGAAAAGTGCCATGGTGTACATAAATTGTGTTTATTGTGCCAGATGGGGCAACAAACATGGCCCTGGTGTACACATTTGTACTGTCTAGCTACATCCCAACTCTATGGTGGTGATTGGTGTGGGGGGCACAGAATGGAACAGACCCTGTTTTGAGGAGCAGCCACGTACTCCACTTTCCTAGTTTTAGGATCAGTGCAGTGCAATGGCTGCTAAGATTAGAATCATTAGGTCAGTGAACCAAAACAAAACAAACAAAATGAAAAAAGGATTCATTTAATGTAAAAGGCCTAACCCTTCATGGAAGATGGGAACACCAGGGTGAAGAACACACACTTCTTCATTGCTCTGTGGTCCTTCATATCTCTGTAAACAAAAAAGAACAGTTAATAGGTATATATCAGACAGGAAATGAAAATTATGTACTCACTGCAATTCTTAATCATCTAGGAATATCTTCCTCACTGAGCTACAAAAGTGGGTCTAAGCCGGAGGCGCCAGAACGCTGCAGGAGCCAGACATTCTCAGGAGGGCTGGTGCCAAGACAAGCTATGCCATGCATGCGCCATAAGGTGGGAACAAGGCATCAGGCTTACCTCTGCACCAGCCCTCAACCATCTCAGTACCTTTTTCTGACAGAACAGGTGCAGCATAACATAGTAAGTACTTATACACTTAACCTAAAGGCACAAGACAGCCCTAGTAACCCGTGTGAAGGGTCAACAAGAAAAAATTACTCACCTTAGTAATGTTGTTTCTTCTAATGGAGTCTTGCTGTATTCTGACTATTGCAGTTAGGTCCTGCCTTTCAACTGCCCCGGAGAACAAAGAGTTAACTTTCCATGGCCGGCATGAACATTCAGCGCGAGCTCGGTTGAAGCCCCTTTCTGCTGTTGTTTAAACTCCAACCGTCAGATCTTTATGAGCAAGACTCACTAGAAGTTGTGTGTGGAAACTGTAAAACTCACACTAGCCAACTGGCAACTAAATTTATTAAAAAGGGTTTTTTGGTTTCAAAGCAAAGACTCAAGTCAGGAAACCCAAAAAACAAAACACAGCACACACCCAAAGTAAAGGAGGGTGAAAAGGCACCCTAGAGGTGCTAACACTGCTCCTGCCCACCCACATCCCAAAAACCTGGTTCTGAGAGGGAGGCGGGGGAGGTCAGAATCTGGCAAGACTCCATTAGAAGAAACAACATTACTAGGGTGAGTAATTTTTCTTCAAACAACATGAAGTCTTGCTGTATTCTGACTACTGCAGACTACCAAGCAGTACCTCCATGGAGGAGGGACAGAACCTACTTTACGAATAGGCTCTGAAGTACTGCTGTGCTAAACCGAGCATCACTCCTAGCCTGGACATCCAGAGAGTAATGCTTGGTGAATGTATGGACTGTTTTCCAGGTGGCTGCTTGACAAATTTCTAAGATAGGACTGTCCCTGGCAGCAGCTAGGGAAGCAGCTGTACCTCTAGTAGAGTGAGCCCTCAGGCCTGAGGGTGGGGTTCTAGCCAGTTTTTCATAGCAGAATTGTATACAAGAGACAATCCACCTGGCAACAGATCTCTTAGTGGCAGGTTTGCCCTGACCGACCTCTCCATATGTGAGGAACAACTGGAGGGACTCAAACCTGTGACCCCTGGTGCGCTCTATGTAGTAGCTGAGGGCCCTTTTAACATCCAAGCTGTGCAGCCTCCTCTCTCCAGAGGAGGAATGGTCAGTGAAGAAAACAGGGAGAGACATAGACTGATTAAGGTGGAAATCTGAAACCACCTTAGGCAAAAACTTCCTGTTAGTTCTTAGACCACTTTATCTCTATGGAAAGAGATGAAATCAGGCTCCACTGACAGGGCTTGGAATTCACTGATCGCCTGGCAGAGGTAATGGCTACCAAAAACACAGTTTTCCAAGTCAAGTACTTAAGCTCTGCAGAGGACAAAGGCTAAAGGGTGGTTGCATAAGCTGACAATGCAAACATTAAGAGTAACGAACAGGGTCCCTAAAGGGGGATTGGTGTACAACAATCCCTTGAAGAACTTACAAAACACAGGACGGGATGACAGGGGAGAGGGCTTGCCTACTGACAAGAAGGCAGAAACAGCTGCCAAATGCACTTTAAGTGTAGCTGGCCTAAGTCCTAAGCCATTAAGATGGACCATATAGTCCAGAACTATAGGCAGTCCAGCAGATTCTGGAGAAATATGCTTATTAGAGAATCAAACAGTGAACTTTTACCATTTGGAGTTGTAAGTCTTTCTGGTGGAAGGCTTTTGAGAAACCTTAAGGATATCCAGAACCCCTTGAGAAAGGTGCAGACCAGTAAATACAGGTTACTCACCCGTAACAAGAGTTCTAGGAATGGTATATGTTGGACTATTTATGGTCCCTTTCTAGTCAAGGGCTTAGGTCGACGACCCTAAAGGTGCACCTGGCAGCCATCTCTGCTTAGCGGGCGCGGGCCGGGAAGCAGTCGGTGGCGCAGGAAAAGGTGGTCGGGCGCTTTTTCAAAGGCCTTGATCACATTTCCCCTCCGGTGTGAGAACCTCCACCTCCGTGGGATCTACTGCTGGTACTGGCAAAGCTCATGGGCAAGCCATTCGAACCAATGCACAGGTGTGAACTCTCTCACCTGTCGTGGAAGGCCGCCTTCTTGGTGGCTATCACGTCAGCCAGAAGGATGGGAGAGCTCCAGGCGCTTTGCATCAGTCTCCTTACCTGGTCTTCCACAGGGACAAGGTTGTCCTGCCCCCACCCGAAATTCCTTCCGAAGGTGGTGTGGAGTTTCACCTTAACCAGGTGCTGACTCTGCAGTGTTCTACCCCAGTCACCTCGGAGGCCAGATATAGGCTCCATGCTCTGGACCCTAGAAGGGCGCTCGCTTATAAAGGAGCGCACGGCTGAAATTCGGGGAGAGGTTCGCCAGCTGTTTGTCACCTACGCTGAAGCCGCATCTGGCAGACCTGCAGCCAAGTGGACGATAGGCAGGTGGGTCACCTCCTGCATAGATCGCTGCTATAAGTTGGCGGGCATGGAGCCTCCCAGAGGGATAAGAGCTCATTCTACCCGTCATACTGCTGCATCGGTGGCTGCTTCCAGGGACGTCCCTATCCAGGAAATCTGCAGGGCTGCTACCTGGAAGTCAGCAAACACCTTTATTACCCATTACCACATCGACCTTGAGTCACGCCGGGATGCTGGTTTTGGGGCCTTGGTTCTCCAGTCCTTATTTCCCAAGTAAGTATTTGGGGTGTGTGCCTTGCCTCCGTCCTCCCGGAGAACTGCTAGGAGTCTGCCAATAAGTGTGGATGAACAACATATCCATGTCCCTAGAAATACAGGTTACTCACCTGTAACAGGAGTTCTAGGAATGGTATATGTCGTTCATCCACACGACCCACCCGACCTCCCCGGCTTCGACGCACAACCTGAGCTTCCAGCGGGCCAGATCTGGCGTCATGGGGCGGAGCCGAGAGTTTTACCACCCGGGTGGGTGGGAGGAGCCAGCTTGAAGACCTTCCGGCAAGATTTAAAGCGGCAAGAAACCTGCCAATAAGTGTGGATGAACAACATATCCATGTCCCTAGAAACTCTAACTCTTCAAGAGCCATGCCTTGAGATTGAGAGACTTGAGGTTCGGATACCAAATCCTCCCCTGAGAGGATGTCAACAGGTTGTAATTCCTGGGAAGAGACAGGGGAAGGTGGACTGCTAAGGACAACAACAGGGGGTACCAGGGCTGTCTGGCCCAGTCTGGAGCAATCAGAATCACTTTGCATGGTTGTGACCTGTTCTTGACTAACACTTTGAACAGGAGAGGGAAGGGGGGAAAAGCATACAGAAATTTCCCTTCCCAATTCAGAATCAGAGCATCCAGGGGGACTGAGCCCAAGACTGGGGGTCTGCAACAAAAGAGAGGAAGTTGGTGATTGCCTGGGGCTGCAAAAAGATCTATCTGTGGAGTGCCCCATCTCGAGAAAATCACTGTCAAAACTAGGGGATCTAAGGTCCATTCGTGATGGCCCTGGGATATCCTGCTGAGAGCATCTGCTAGGACATTGTCCTTCCCTGGGAGGTGAACTGCTATCAGAGAGGTTTGCAGGGAACAGGCCAGGGACCACAATGTCATTGCCTCTGTGCATAAGGCCGTAGACCAAGTGCCTCCTTGCTTGTTGATGGTACCACATGGTGGTGGTGTTGTCTGTTCTGATCTGGACCACCTTGCTCTGTACAGATTTGGAAAAGGCTTGCAGTGCCAGAAACACTGCTCTGAGTTCCAAGAGATTGATGTGAAGCAGAGATTCTTGAGGTGACCACAGTCCTTGGGTGGTAAGATCCCCCAGGTGGGCTCCCCAGCCCAGCAGGGAAGCATCTGTGGTGAGTATCACTGAATGAGACTGAGTGACAAAGGAACTCCTTGTCTCAAATTGTTCTGATCCTGCCACCACTGCAAAGCCTGGATCAGGGTTCGAGTCACTGGGACTAGTTTGGTAAGGGAATCCTTTCTTTGGGACCAGAAGGCTCTTAAGTGGAACTGAATGTCCCTCATCTGGAATCTTGCTCCCTGGACCACTGCTGTGGAAGCTGCCATGTGGCCCAGAAGCAGAAGGAAGTGCCTTGCTGGTCGAGACACCTGTAGGGTGAATGAAGAGCCAGTTCCATAAGGGTCATTGCCCTTTCCAGGGAAGGAAGGCTCTTGCCCTTACTGTGTCAGCTCCTCCCTATGAAGGAGAGGCTGTACTTTTCGAGAACTGACTTTGGAAGGTTGAGGAGGAATCCTAAGGAAGTGAGCACTTGCTGAGCTATTTGCAGATGTGACTCGACTTGGTCTGGAGACTGACCCACTATGAGCCAGTCGTCCGGATATGGAAAGATAGAAATCTTTTTTCTCCTTAGGAAAGCAACCACTACTGCCAGGCACTTTGTGAACACCCTTGGGGCTCTGAATTGATAGTGGTCTAAGGGCAACTCGAACCTTAGGTACTTTCTGTGGGAGCACCTGATGGGAATGTGAAAGTAGGCATCTTTGAGGTCCAGGGAGGCTAGCCAGTCCCCTGGCTTTAGAGAGGGCAGAATTATTCTCAGAGTCACCATTTTGAACTTTGGTTTTAAAAGGTGCTTGTTCAGATATCTTAGATCCAGGATGGGCCACCATTCTCCTGTTTTTTTGGGAGTTAGGAAGTACCTGGAGTACAATCCTTTGCCCTTGTGTAGGGTAGGAACCCTTTCTGTAGCTCTGAGAGCCAGGAGGAAGAAACCTCTGCCTCTAGGGCAAGGGTCTCTGTTAGTTGCAGGTAGAAAGGATCTGGTTCTCATCTTGGAAATTTTTTGGAGCTGAGAACCAGTCCCTGGCTTACTACTTCCAGGACCCACCTGTCTGATGTCAGAGACTTCCAGTCCTGGACAAAGTAAGCCAGCCTGCCCCCTACAGGTTGGAGAATCAGCCCGGGCAGACCCATCAGGGTGTCTGCTTGGCAGGGGCTTTAGGCTGAGGGGTGGAAGCTGGCCTGCTCATTCCCCATCTGCCTCTCCCTCTGAAGAACCCCCTCTGAGCATAAGTAGAAGAGGAGCCTGGAGAAACTGATAAAAGGCATTTGAGAGGGCCTGCCCTGCCCTGGAGTGCTGTCTTTGAGGAGTGGCCTGCCTTTCTTTGGCCTAAGCACTCCTGTAGGTGGTCCTGTACTCGTCCATCTTTTCATGTAGTTCTCTGTCTGCTCCCAAACAGAGAATTACCAATGACAGTGAAATCCATGGCCTTAGCCTGGGTATCCTGTGATAGGCTAGTACATCTGAGCCAAGCCATCCTCCGAAGGGCAACAGATGTAGCCATGACTCTAGATGAAACATCACTGGAGTCCACAGCAGCATGAAATTGCACCTTGGATGCCTCAATCCCATCTGCAGCCACCTGCTCCAGCTCCTTGGCAAGCTGGTCAGGGGCCTGTTTAGCCAGAGCCAGCACAGTGTCCCACCTGGACTTCTGGTATTTAGCTGTGTAGGCCATATAGTTAGCCTGCCTGAGTCCCAAAGATGCTGCCATGTACTGCTTCTTTGCCATGGCATCAATCCTCCTGGAGTCCTTATCTGGGGTGTGATGCCAGGGAATATTGCCTTATCACAGGCAGCCTGCACTACCCCAACATGACTGCATTGCTGAGAAAGGAACTCCGTGTCAGAGCCTGAAAGGGTATACCTCTTGTCCATTCGTCTGTCCATAGGAGGCATGGAGTTAGGAGTCTTTAGAATTTTAATTGTCTGTTTCCCAAAAGATTTATGGAGGGGAATAGACAGTCTCCTGGACTCTGGGATGTCCATCATTTCAACAAAAATCAGGCTCCACCTGATCCTCTACTGCTTCTTCCATTGGAAGCTGGAGGGTTTCAGCCACTTTCTTGTAAAACATAAAGTGGGAAGGGGACTCAGAAAGCCTAGGAGGAGAAACACCTGAAGGTCTGTCTGGGGAGATGTCCGGGTCAATAGGCACATCCAGACTTTCATAATCACCATCATCATCATCCTCACACTCTCCCTCCTCCGGATCATAAAATTCTTCTAAAGTGTAATCCGGAACCGGGGGAACCGACCGAACCGAGCCCCTGACAGATGGTGCCAGTTCGGCCGGAACCAAAGTTAGCGACTGCACTATCCTTATTGCTTTGGCTATCTCATCAGCGGTTGGAGAAAGAATTTGTGGATCTGAACCGGATGATTTTTCTCTTCTCTTTCTTTTAACCGGAACCGACTCCTCAGAATCGTCTCTCTTTTTGCCCGAAGAAGTTTCGCCCTGGTCAGAGGGCACTCCTTCTGGTTCGGTCGGAACCGAACCGGGCTGGCCACCTGGGTCAGCAGACTTCTCGGCCTCCCTTTCCCTCAGTCTACCTACTCTTCTATCCAGGGTAGCTTTGGGAAAACTCTTACAAATTTGGCAGTCAGAATCGAGGTAGTTAAACCCCAGACAATAAACACAGGTGGTGTGGGGATCAACCTTAGCAAAGGCTTCCCCAAACACACTGCAGTGTTGAAACCCAGTGGGCCCGTTTTTTTCTTGGGTTTCTCAGACATGGCCAATCCTATCCAAAACATACCCTTTTTTCGGCAATCCGCCAGGCAAGACTCCCCTATCGGTTCCTGACCGTGTTACGGGTCTTGGAAAAAATTTAATTAAATCCGTTTTTTTTAGAACCGATACGGACCGGTTACCACACTCTAAGTAAATTCACAAACTTTTTAAGACTAAACTGATCGGTTCAAACCGAACCGATCCAAAATTTACAAGTTCCACATAGAGACTAAATGTAAAACCTATCTAGTACTCACGGTACCACAGACAGAGACTTAAACCGACAGATTCGGTAGCAGAAATTCGGTAGAAACCGAGCAAAAAACGACACTTTAACTGACTTTTTTGAACCAAGCAAAGAAGAAATCTCCGGAGCGACTGTTCAGTGAGGCGGAGTAAAGAATCTGATAGTTGGAGTTTAAACAGCAGCAGACAGGGGCTTCAACCGAGCTCGCGCTGAATGTTCCATGCTGGCCATGGAAAGTGAACTCTTTGTTCTCCAGGGCAGTTGAAAGGCAGGACCTAACTGCAATAGTCAGAATACAGTAAGACTTCATGTTGTTTGAAACCAGTAACACGGTGCTTTCACAGCCCTAAACCAAACAAGGGGTGAAGACCAAAAAAATGAAACTTACACAGTCGCCATCATTCTTGATTTTCCAGAATATTTTCACCATTCATTATTAGTGAGTCTATGCCAGAAGCATGAGGACACTGAGGGAGCGTATGCCTTTAAAAGGTAGGGGATGGCACCGCCCACAAGGCAAATGTATGAGGTGGTGCTCATGGGCTGGCCAGTAATTGCTGCCCCCCCCCAGTTCTGTTTGCTAGGAGAGGAAGAAAAAATTACTCACCTTAGTAATGTTGTTTCTTCTAATGGAGTCTTGCTATATTATGACAGATGCAGTTTGTCCCACCATTAGAACTGCTCCGGAGGTGAAAGAGTTAACTTCCATGCAGTGCATGGAGCTTAGAGCGTGAGCTTGGTTAGAGAAGCTCTGTTAGGGTGGTATCAAACCGAAACCGTCAGATCTTCTGAAGCAAAACTCACTAAGGCTCTGTGGAAGCTGTAACCTACACTAGCCAACTGGCTACTAAAATATTCACATTTTCCTGGTCCCAACACCAAGACTCAAGTCAGGGGACCAGAAACAACAAGATAAAATAAATAAATAAAACACAACACCCAAACATAAAGGGGTATCAATAAGTGCCAACAGTGGACTGCCCACCCATACCAGTAGAAGTTCTGAGAGGGCAGGCTGGGGAGGTCATAATATAGCAAGACTCCATTAGAAGAAACAACATTACTAAGGTGAGTAATTTTTCTTAAAACAACATGAAGTCTTTGCTATATTATGACAGATGCACTACACAGCAGTACCTCCAAGGAGGAGGGACAGAACCTACTTAGGAAATAAGCTCTGAATGCAGGCTGTAGTGAACGAGCATCCCTCCTGGCCTGGATATCCAGGAGTAATGCTTGGTGAAAGTGTGTACCGTTTTCCAAGTAGCTGCTTGACATATCTCCAAGATAGGGATGTCTCTAGCAGCAGCTAGAGATGCAGCTGTACCTCTGGTAGAGTGAGCCCTCAGGCCTAAGGGAAACCTTACCAGTTTTGATAGCAAAACTGGATACAAGAGACAATCCACCTGGCAATGGATCTCTTAGTGGCAGGTCTCCTTTCCCAACCTCACCATAAGTGAGAAATAGTTGGAGGAGTCAAACCTGTGACCCTTGACGCACTCTGTAGTAACTTAGGGCCCTCTTAACATCTAGCTGTGCAGCCTCCTCACCAGAGGAGGAATGGTCAGTGAAGAACACTGGAAGTGAACCAGACTGGTTAAGGTGGAAATCCGAAACCACCTTAGGCAAAAACTTCCTGTTAGTCCTGAGGACTACCTTATCCCTGTGAAAGGAAATAAAGTCAGTCTCCACTGATAAAACCTGTAACTCACTTAAGCGCCTGGCAGAAGTGATGGCTACTAGAAATACAGTTTTCCAAGTCAAATACTTAAGCTCTGCCGAAGACAGAGGCTCAAAGGGGGGTTGCATCAGCTGAGCAATGCAAACATTAAGATCCCAAGCAGGGCAGGGTCCCTGAATGGAGGATTGGTATGAAGCAATCCCTAAAAAACTTGGAAAATACAGGGTGAGCAGAAGAAAGAGGGCTTCCCTGCTGAAATGAAAGCAGAGACAGCTGCTAAATGCACTTTCAGGGTAGCTGGTCTCAGTCCCAAGGAATTAAGATGGACCATATAATCCAATACAGTGGGTAAATCAGCAGATTCCGGGGAAATATGCTTCCTAGAACACCATATGGAAAATCTTTTCCACTTGGGAGTTATAGGTAGCCCTGGTGGAAGGCTTCCTAGAAGCTTTCAAGATTTTGAGAACACTTTGAGAAAGTTGTAGATCAGCAAACTCTAACTCCTCAAGAGCCAGGCCTTGAGGTTGAGGGATTTGAGATTCGGATACCAGACTCTCCCCTGAGCACAGGTTAACAGATTGTGGTTCCTGGGGAGGCACAGGGGAAGATGGACTGCTAAGGACAGAAGGAGTGGGTACCAGGGCTACCTGGCCCAATCAGGATCATCTTGCAGGGCTGAGACCTGATTTTGACTAGCACCTTGAACAGCAGAGGGAAGGGGGCGAAGGCAAGAGAAACTTCCCTTCCCAATCGAGGAGAAAGGCATCCAGGGGGACTGAGCCCAACACTGGGGGCCTGCAACAAAAAGTGGAAGTTGATGATTGTCTGGGGCTGCAAAAGATCTATCTGAGGAGTGCCCATCTGGCAAAAACTATCCCCAGTACTAGGGATCCAGCGACCATTAAGTGATGGCCCTGGGAAATCCTGCTGAGAGCATCTGCCAGGACATTGTCCTTGCCTGGGAGGTGAACTGCTATGAGGGAAGTGTTCAGAGAATAAACCAGAGACCACAACTTCATCGCCTCGGTGCACAAGGCCGAAGACCGAGTGCCCCCTTGTTTGTTGATGTATCACATTGTAGTGGTGTTGTCTGTTCTGACCTGTACCACCTTGTTCTGAACAGATGCAGAAAAAACCTGAAGTGCTAGAAAAACAGCTCTGAGTTCCAACAGATTGATGTGGAGGAGAGATTCCTGAGGGGACCATAACCCCTGGGTGGAAAGGTCGCCCATGTGAGCTCCCCATCCCAAGAGGGACGCATCTGTAGTAAGGGTCAAGGAGTGGGACAGAGGAATGAAAGGCACCCCTTGTCTCAGATTGCTCTGATCCTGCCACCACTGAAGGGCCTGGATCAGGGTTCGAGTCACTGGGATTAACTTGGATAGGGGATCTCTTCTTTGAGACCAGAAGGCTCTCAAATGGAACTGAATGTCCCTCATCTGAAATCTTGCTCCTTGCACTACAGCTGTGGAAGCAGCCATGTGTCCTAGGAGCTGCGAGAAATGCCTTGCTGGTCGAGACCTGCAGAGTGAAGGGACGAGGCCAGGGCCACCAAGGCCTTACCCTTTCTAGGGAAGGAAGGCTCTGGCCTGCTTTGTGTCCAGTTCTACGCCTATAAATCTGAATACCTGGACAGGTTCCAGAACTGACTTTGGAAGATTGAGAAGAAAGCCCAGAGAAGAAGCAGCTGCTGGGTAACTAGCAGGTGTGATTTGACCTGGTCTGAGACTGACCCACAATGAGCCAGTCGTCCAGGTAGGGAAAGATGGCAATCTTTTGCCTTCTTAGATGAGCAACTGCTACTGCCAGACATTTTGTGAACACCCTTTGGGCAGAGGTAAGGCAGGGCATTGCTCTGAACTGATAATGGCCTGAGGGCAGTTTGAATCTGAGGTACTTTCGATGGGAGCTTCTGATAAGAACATGGAAGTAGGCATCCTTGAGGTCCAGGGAAGCTAGCCAGTCCCTGGCCTTGGGAGGGTAAAATCATTCCCAGAGTCACCATTTTGAATTTTGGTTTAAAAGGTGCTTGTTTAGATATCTTAGGTCAGGATAGGCCGCCACTCTCCTGTCTTTTGGGGTAAGGAAGTACCTGGAGTACAGACCCTTGCCCTGGTGTGGGAGAAACCCTTTCTACAGCTCTGAGAGCCAGGAGGTTGAGACTTCTGTTTCAAGGCAAGAGTCTCTAAAGGGTTTGCAGGTGGAAAAGATCTGGCTCTCATCTTTGGAAATTTTTTGAAGCTGAGAACCAGACCTGGCTCCTATTTCCAGGACCCACCTGTCTGATGTTAAAGACTCCCAGTCCTGGATGAAGTAAATCGCCTGCCCCCTACAGGTAATGGAGAGCAGACCCTGGGCATCCCATCAGGGTGCCTGTTTGGCAGGGCTTTAGGCTGAGGGGTGGGAGCAGGCCTGCTCCCCGTCTGCCTCTCCCTCTGAAGAACCCCCTCTGAACATAGGCTAAAGAGGAGGCCTGGGTCTGGTAAAAAGGCCTGTGAAAAGGCCTGCCCCTACCCCTGTGGGGGCTGCCTCTGAGGAGTGGCTTGCCGTTCCTTGGCTTGTGCACTCCTATAAGTGGTTCTATATTCATCCATTTTCTTCATATAATTCTCTGTCTGCTCCTCAAACAGAGAATTTCCCACCACAGGAAAATCCATAGCCTTAGACTGGGTATCCTGTGACAAAGTAGTACACCTGAGCCAGGCCAATCTATGAAAAGCCACAGATGTAGCCATGACTCTAGAGGATACATCATTAGAATCCACTGCAGCATGGAACTGCACCTTAGATGCCTCAATACCATCAAAAGCCACCTGCCCCAGCTCCTTTGCAAGCTGGCCACGGGCCTGTTTGGCTAAGGCCATGACAGTATCCCATCTAGATTTTTGGTATCTTGCAACATAAGCCATATAGTTTGCTTGTCTGAGTCCCAAGGACGCTGCCATGTATTGTTTTTGGCCATGGCATCAATTTTCCTGAGTCCTTGTCAGGAGGATGTGAAGCCAGGGAATATTAGCTTTATCACAGGCTGCAGCCTGAACTACTAACATGACTGCATTGCTGTGAAAGAAATTCTGTATCAGGACCTGACAAAGTGTACCTCCTGTCCATCTTTTATCTACAGGAGGCACAGAATTAGGAGCTTTTAAAATTTTATTGTTTCCTAAAAGATTTATGTAAAGGATGGACAATCTCCTGGACTCTGGGATATCCATCATCTCTACAAGTCAGGCTCCTCTTGCTCATCCAAAGCCTCCTCTAAAGGAAGCTGGAGGGTTTCAGCAACTTTTTTATAAAACAAAAAATGAGAAGGGGACTCAGCAAGCCTAGGGGGAGATTCACCTAAAGGTCTGTCTGGGGAGATGTCCGGTTCAATGGGCACATCCAGACTTTCAAAGTCACATTCACACTGATCATAATCATCCTCCCCCTCCTCTGGTTCATAAAACTCTTCTATATCATATTCTTGAACCGGTGGAACCGACCGAACCGACCTTTTGCCAGATAGTGGTGGTTCGGAAGGAACCGGGGACAGTGACTGGACAATCTGTATTGCCCTGGCTATCTCTGCAGCAGTTGGAGAAGGAATTTTGGACTCCACACCTGCTGACTTTCTAGTTCTCTTTGCTGGAACTGGCTCCTCAGAGTCAGCTTTACGTTTGCCAGAGGAAGTCTGGCCCTGGTCAGAGGGCACTCCCTCAGGTTCGGCTGGCACCGAACCGGGCTGGCCATCCGGGTCAGCGGACTTTTTGGCCTCTCGTTCCCTGAGCCTGCCAACTCTCTTATCTAGGGTAGCTGCAGTGAAATTCTTGCAAATCTGGCAGTCTGCATTGAGGTGGTCAAACCCCAGACAATAAACACATGTGGTGTGTGGGTCACCCTTGGCAAAGGCTTCCCCACAGACACTACAGTGTTGAAACCCAGTGGGCCCGGTTTTTCTTTTGGGTTTCTCAGACATAATGCCAGCCTAACCAAAAACTTGCCCTTTTGATGGCAGTGCCAGGCAAGACACCCTTATCGGTTCCCAACCGTGTCACGGGTCGTGGAAAAACGTAATGAAATCCGGTTTTTTTAGAACCGATAAGAACCGGGAACCGCACTCTAACAAGCCTTAAAAGGCTTCAAAATAAAGTTTAAATACAATTTGATTGGTTCAAACGAACCGATAAACATTTACAAGTTCCACACAGAAAACCTATCTATTACTTACAATACCATAGACAGAGCTTGAACCCGATCGGTTCTGCGTAAAAATAAAGAATATCGCGGTTGAATTTAACCGAGAAAAGACACTTTAAACCGAGAAAATGAACCGAGCAGCAGGAGGAATCTCCGGAGCGACTGTTCAGTGAGGCGGAGTAAAGAATCTGACGGTTTCAGTTTGAAACCACCCTAACAGAGCTTCTCTAACCGAGCTCGCGCTCTAAGCTCCATGCACTACATGGAAGTTAACTCTTTCACCTCCGGAGCAGTTCTAATGGTGGGACAAACTGCATCTGTCATAATATAGCAAGACTTCATGTTGTTTGAAACAAAGGGTAAGCAAAAAGAGGGGTCGGGGCAAGGAAGCCCAAGGGGTAGACAAAAGGATATATAACGAACAAAGGAATAAAAACCATTAGAGGAGGAGAGAGGGTTGGGAGAAGAGTGACAATAGGATGAGCGGGAGGGAGAGGGAGAGGAGGGGGAGAGAGAGAGAGAGAGAGAGAGAGAGAGACAGAGAACGAACGTGCGCAGCAAGAAAACAGAGGTGTCCGAAGAGTTGGCTTACTCCCAACAGCAGAAACGCATTGCTTATGCTCTCCAGAGGCCAGGTGACCCTCAAGCGAGGTGCAAAGGTCTGCAAAATTTCCAAGGCCCAGCCCAGAAAGGGGCCGACTGCAGGGAAAGGAGAACTTACCTGAAATCTCAAAGAGAATTAGAGCTGTGAGCCCTGAAACTGTGTTGCCAGCCAGAATTGTCCATCTGAAGCTACAAGAATCTACAAAAGGTTAGAAGCTCAGGGATCCTATATGACCAAAACAAAATATGGGAAGAAAGATAGACAGCCTCTGATCTCGACAGGTCCGACAATAGCCGTGCCAGGGCTCAAGAAACGCACTACTAGGCCAGGTTTCCAAGTCAAAGAGGGACGTTTAGGAGCTCAAGAGGTAAGGGTGCAACTCCTAAGAGGGGAAAAACAACTGAGAGGAGGGGGGTTCCTGCTTGAAAAGCAGCTGCTAGGTATAGGAATCTAGAAACATGAACAGATCTTGTCCTCCATGCTCTCTTTCTCTTGCTGAGATTACCTCAAGAAGAGGGGATTAAGAGAAAGAGAGATGTACCGGACCACCTATGGGAATGTAGGAGGCCAACTACAAGGAAAAAGAAAGCAGATCACAGTAATGGAGGTTGGGCTACAAGTCCCAACATATCTCCTATCCCTAGTGCGTGTGCTCCCCTGCAAGGCTTTGCCCTCAAAAAGAAGGACTAAAGGAAACCTTATCCAACAGCAAACAACTATAGACCCCACCTTACAAATAGGGAAAAGAACATAAAACAAGGACTGTTCTTGCTCTATTTCTGCTCCACTGTTTTCTCTCTCTTTTTCCCCTTTTAGTTTTAACTAGGAAGGAACTGAAAGAAAAAGGCTGACCAGGACCTGAAAATGGGTCCCCTCTTTTTTTTTTTCATTTAATTTCTTTTATTCACCTGGTCCCTGGCGGCTCTACATCCTGTCGGATTCCCCCAGCCCTGTCCCTCACTCACAGCCTACCCTTCCAGTTACCCCACGGCTTGACCCTGTGGTGGGGCGGCGGGGATCCCCCTCGACCCGCCTAACTCCCGATTTGGTTCTGGAAGGGTTACTGCCCATCACGGAGGCGGCAACTGCAGGGATCGACCATCATTCTGACGACCAGTACCATTTTACCTCCTGTAATTGATTCCCCTAGACGAGGCATGCAATGACGCCCAAGGTGCGAGCGTGCACGCTCCCGTACGTGCCCCTCTGAACGTCTGCCTTGTCCCCCACTTCTGTAGCACCGGTGTGCCTGCCCTTAGCCTCTGCAAGGTGCCAGTCGGCACCGAACCTCTGAAGATCCCCACCCTGGAGAAGGAGAGCAGTCCTCTCTTGAGACGCTCGCTTCTCTCCCCTTCCTGGGGCGGCCCCTCTTTAAAAAACAAAAAAAACAACCAGGGAAGTGAACAGAGGGTTGGGGGTAAGGGTGGGTCATAATGAAAAAGCTTTTTTTTTTCTGAGGGCCACAAATGGGCATGGGAAGGAAATAAGGTCCCTGAAGAGGTCTGCCCCTCATGTGCCTCTACTGAGGAACCCACATATGCAGGTGGGCTGTGGCAATAGCTGCTGCCATATGACCTGAAGGCACAGAAAAACCCTGGCGGGAACCTACCAGCTGGTGGAAGCCAGACAGCCCTGCTCCATCAGTCTCTCTGCTATGTCCTCCGGGGAATAAAGGCTTTGCCCTGGCTGGTGTCCAGGACCACCCCTATGCATTAAAGGCACTGGCAAGGGAAGAGGCAGGACTTTGACAGATTTACCGTGATCCCCAGGTCCTGGAAAAGGTTCAGGGTGCACTCCAGGGTCTGAACAAGGCATTCTCTGGAGGGGGCTGCTAACAGCAAGTCGCAGAGGTATGGAAACACACAGAAGCCCTGTCTTCTTAATGCCACCACCATTGCCAGGCATTTGTTAAATACCTGGGGGCCAAGAAAAGGCCAAATGGAAGGGCCCAGAATTGGAAATGGGTACCCTGAAAATGGAAGTGGAGGAAGAGATGATGGGCAGGAAAGACTTGGATGTGCAGGTAGGCATCCTGCATGTCCAGCGAGCAGAGCCAATCCCCCTGGTGCAGCAGGGGTGGTAGCCCGTGCAGAGTCACCATCCTGAAGCTCTTGTACTCGATGTACAGATTCAGACTGCTCAGGTTCAGGATGGGCTGGAGATACCCGGTTTTCGTGGGGACGAGGAAGAAGTAGGAGTAAAAATCCTTTCCTCACTGAGCCTGAGGGATGGGCTCTATGGCTCTTTTTTGAAGAACAGCTTGAATTTCCTCCCAAACTAAGGGCAAATGTGCGGGAGGGTAAGTAGAAGTGGACAAGAGAGTTTCTGGGTGGCCATTCCAGGAACTCCAGAGTCTGACCCTCAGCTATGAGCTGGAGCACCCAATTGTCTATAGTCACAGTCACTCCTCGCCACCCGGCCAGGTGGGAGAGAACCAGCCCTTGACTGCTTCCCTAGAACCCTGAGTTGCAGGTGGGAGGTTGGCTAAGGAGTCAGGAGGTGTAAATGGGCAGGGGGGCCGCGGGGCCTCTGGGGGCTTGAGCAGCGGTAGTTGTGGGTGCGGCAGCAGCCTTGTGCTTGTGCTGGCCCTTCACTTGCTTGTGGGGGGACCGACAAAAGGGTTGACGTTGGTTCGCTCTAGGCTGGGTGTGGTAGAGCAAATGGACCGACTTAAGGGCTCACCCAGAGTCCTGGAGACAGGAAATTAGGTCTTGGACATCACCCCCAAAAAGGACTGAGCCCCGGAAGGGAGCATCCAAAATGCTGGCCTACACATCCTGGGCAAAACCAGAGACCTGGAGCCAAGAATGGCATCGGAGACAGATACCCGTAGCAGCACCAGGCTCAGAGGCACTGACGGCATCATAAGACGCCTGGAGCAAATGGTTACCCGCATCTGAGCCAGACTTCAGAAGCAGGGCAAGCTGTGTTGTTGTGGGGTCCTCAGGCAGAAATAGGACCAGGGCCCTGGCCTGGTCCCAGAGGGCATTTTGGTATTGCACCTTATGGGCCAGATACTTTATGGCTCTAATAGCCAAGGTGGTAGAGGCAAAGACCTGCTTGCCAATCTAGTCCAGCTGCCAGGACTCACAGTCAGGAGGAAGAGCATCAAGGTGACTAGGCTTCTTGGTCCAGTCATGGATGCATTAATAACTACTGAATCTGCCTTAGGGTGTTCACCCAGAAAGGGCTTTCCCACCAGGGCATGATAAAGGCAATCTGTCTTTTTGGGGAGAGGAGGAGCAGTGGAGGGGTGAGTCCAAGCTGCCCTAGTGATATCCTCATAACAATCAATCAAGGACTGGTGATCGTCCCTCCTGGAGCCTGCATCTGCTTCAGGTCAGACCCCGATGTGCACTGTTTGTGTGTTCCAGTTCTACCCATATCCTGGGGCTGGGGATCCGGGGGATGAAGGTGGACCCTGAGGGGTGGGATCGACTTCTACATAAATGACCACCACACCGAAAACAGGGCACTGTAATCTACTTGAGAAGCAATATTATACACAGGCAGAAATGGCAAAGAAGGCGCCGGGTTAGTAAATGTTGGGTGTGGGGCCATCAACAGGTAACCCGGTGAAGGTTCAGTCGGTGCCGAAAAACGATCTGGTGATGGGCCAGCAGGCGTTGGCTGCAGACAGGTATGCAGCAGAGGCGACAACAGCACCGGACCCAAAGGCTGGAGAGGTGGCAGCTCACCGGGCAACAAGTCTGCTGACACCAGCCCTACAGGGGAAGCCAGTGCCTGAGGAGAAGGAGATCCCCTGGGCAAGGGCAGAGGCAATGCTGGAGAAGAGAAGATGGTGGTAGCTTGCTGTGGGCGCTGCTTATTAGAACAGTTATTGATCCTGGGTACGGGATCCGACGAAGACAGAGCTGTGGCCGGGGGGTCACAGATGCAGAGTTGCCACACAAAAACTCAGAACCTGATAAGTTACCTTTCTGAAAGCCCATGGAGGACATGGGCCTGAGCATCAAGAGCAGGGGAAGCAGGAGACAAAGTTCCCTGCCCCACAGAGTCGCCACCCAAAACTGAGATGAAGGCAGGTGGCAGAGCCACCGGGAGCCTGGAGGAGGCGATGGCTAGTGGGGCTGGAGGAGCTGACCCCGAGTGAGAGGGTGCCACCTTTGTGGTCGAAGGTTTGTGGGCCTACCACGACCGGAAAGCTGACCAGACCAGAACTCTGCTTAGCTCGGTGTTTGAGCTTCCCTGACTTTTCCTTGTGGGAAGAAGGGGAGGCCCCGGAGGACTGTGCCAGTGAGCTCTTTTTCTATGGCAAGCAACTTCTGTTTTAGAAGGTGGCTCGCAAATGTTTTCAATCAATGATTCTGAGTGGCTTGATTGAACTTCTGGCAAAACTGGCAGGCTTCGGTGCCGTGGCTCAGGCCTAGGCAAAGCAGGCATGAAGAATGGCCGTCTTTCTTGAGAAGGGCCATTCTCGATGCCCTACGGGGGCATGCCTCAGACAGCTAGTGTAGGAACCCACTCTGGAGGGAGATCTTAGAGCAGTTGGACCACAGTGAGCTCAGGGAGCGTGAGGGTTGTGGAACAGAGGCGCATCACTTCAGTTGTACCACTCCACAATTCATATGCCACTCTGGCAGAGTGTGGTTCCTCTATAGAGGCACCCGCAGTGGAGACCAAGGAGGATGTTGGGAACCTCCACAAAAGAGACCCACAGGAGGGTGGAATGGGACCTCACGAGGAAGGAAACAACTCCTGGTGAGGGACTCCATTGTTAGGAGGGTAGAAATGGGGGAGGGAGGTAAGGTGCCTGCCAGGCGCCTGGTGTGGAGGGACAGGGAGCGAATCCTCAGGATTGTGGGAGCAGCTGCATGGGGGAGGAGAGGGAGCTGGATGTCACTGTCCACGTAGGGACAAATGACCTGGCTGAGAAAGGGATCAGAACAGTGCAGGAGGAGTTTGTGGAGTTGGGGAGGGGCCTTAGACAAGAAGCACGCATGGTAACCTTCTCGGAGGTGCTGTCTGTCTATCGCATGGGTGAGGCTAGGGTGCTCCACACCAAGGAATTAAATCAGTGGTTGAAAAGCTAGTGCAGAGCTCAGGGGTTTGGCTTCATTGGGGGTCCACCTGGACTGATGCAGGCCTATACTGGCACGATGGTCTGCATCTGTCCAGGAGGGGAACCAGGATCCTAGGTGATAGGTTTAAATGCTTCATTGGCAAGCATTTAAACTAGACAAGGGGGGAGGCACTGGAAAGGAGCAGGGAAATCCTAGTCCCCCCCCCCAAAGAAATATCAGGGTAGTTAGTCACATAAAAACCAAGATAGTGACGTCGATAAGGAGAAGGGCAGGGGTAAATGGAGAAAACAACAAAGGCAGTAAGGACAGGGATGGGGCAAAATAGGGGTAAGGCCATCAAGAAATGGAGGGTAATGAGTACCAATGCCCACAGTCTGGGCAACAAGCTCCCTGAACTGGTGGCATTGATGGAAGAGGGATACCTGGATATCGTGGCAGTCACAGAAACATGGTACACAGACAACCATAACTGGGATGTTAGCATACCAGGGTACATAACCTACAGGAGAGACAGGGAGGGCAGAAAAGGGAGAGGAGTAGCTCTCTATGTAAGGGAAGGGATAAAAGCAATGGAACAAAAGAGTAAACGGAGGAGAGGAGGCACTGTGGCTAACCTTAGAGACTGGAAATGGCACCACAATCCGCACAGGGGTTGTATACAGACCCCCATCTCAGGGGGAGGGAATGGACAAGGATATGATAGAAGGCATCCTTAAGATGGCAGAGAAAGGGGAGCTGTTGTTGATGGGGGACCTGAATATGCCAGATATTAACTGGAGCACCTTTGCCACAGTCACATTCAAGAGCAGGGCCATTCTCGATGCCCTACAGGGGGCATGTCTCAGATAGCTAGTGTTGGAACCCACTCGGGAGGGAGCAATCTTAGACCTTGTACTCACAAATGGAGACAGTGAGAGGATCTCAGATCTAGAAGTGGGTAGCCATCTGGGAACAAGTGACCATCAAACAGTGTGGTTCACAATAAACTCGGCTGCAGAGTCAAGCCATGCAAAAGTGAGGGTACTGGACTTCAGGAGGGCTGACTTTGTCAAAATGGGAGAGTGCCTTAGAAATGCACTAGCAAACAGGCAAGAAGGAATGGTGGAGCAACAATGGGGAAACATCAAAACTGCCACCACAGAGGCAACAAGCCTTTGTGTGAAGCAAATAAATCAAAATGAAAGAAAATACAGGTTACTCACCTGTAACAGGAGTTCTAGGAATGGTATATGTTGTTCATCCACACTGTCTGGCAGGTATCCTTGCCGCTTTAAATTTTGCCGGAAGGTCTTCAAGCTGGCTCCTCCCACCCACCCGGGTGGTAAAACTCTCGGCTCCGCCCCATGATGCCAGATCTGGCCCGCTGGAAGCTCAGGTTGTGCGTCGAAGCCGGGGAGGTCGGGTGGGTCGTGTGGATGAACAACATATACCATTCCTAGAACTCCTGTTACAGGTGAGTAACCTGTATTTCTAGGGACATGGATATGTTGTTCATCCACACTGTCTGGCAGACTCCTAGCAGTTCTCCGGGAGGAGGGAGGCAAGGCGCACACCTCCCACTTAGGGAATAGAGACTGGAGAACCGAGGCCCCAAAACCAGCATCCCGGCGTGACTCAAGGTCGATGTGGTAATGGGTGATGAAGGTGTGTGCTGACTTCCAGGTAGCAGCCCTGCAGATCTCCTGGATAGGGACGTCCCTGGAAGCAGCCACCGATGCAGCAGTATGGCGGGTAGAATGAGCTCTTATCCCTCTGGGAGGCTCCATGCCCGCAACTTATAGCAGAGATCTATGCAGGAGGTGACCCACCTGCTTATCGTCCGCTTGGCTGCAGGTCTGCCAGGTGCGGCTTCAGCGTGAGTGGACAAACAGTTGGCGAACCTCTCCCGAATTTCAGTCGTGGCTCTTTATAGTAGCGGCCTTCTAGGGTCCAGAGTATGGAGCCTATATTCAGCCTCCGAGGTGGACTGGGGTAGAACACTGGCAGAGTCAGCACCTGGTTAAGGTGAAACTCCGACACCACCTTTGGAAGGAATTTCAGTGGGGCACAGGACAACCTTGTCCCTGTGGAAGACCAGGTAAGGAGACTCAATGCAGAGCGCCTGGAGCTCTCCCATCCTTCTGGCTGACATGATAGCCACCAAGAAGGCGGTCTTCCATGACAGGTGAGAGTTCACACCTGTGCATTGGTTGACAATGGCTTGCCCATGAGCTTTGCCAGTACCAGCAGTAGATCCCACGGAGGTGGAGGTTCTCGCACCAGAGGAAATGTGATCAAGGCCTTTGGCGCCAGCCACCTTCCTGCGCCACCGACTGCTTCCGGCCCGCCCGGTGGCAGAGATGGCTGCTGCACCTTAAGGGTCGCCAAATTAAGCCCTTACTGAGAAAGGGACCAAAGGTAGTCCAATATGCTCGCCAAGGAACAGGAGGAAGGGTCCAGGCTCTTGCCCTGGCACCAAATGGAAAATCTCTTCCATTTGAAGGCGTAGCATTTTCTGGTCGACTCCTTACGCAACGCCTCAACTACGTTGAGGACCTCGTCGGAAAGACCCAAGGCCTGGAACTCTAGCCGCTCAGGAACCAGGCTGTCAGGCGCAGGGATTGAAGGTCCGGATGGAATACCTTCCTTGTTGACTGAGCAGGTCCGGGCAAGCTGGGCTGCCTGGGAGCCTGGAGCTGAGGCTGAGGAGATCTGGGTGACCAGTACTGGCGGCCAGTCTGGGGCTATCAGAATCACCTGCGCCTTGTCCCTCCTGCTTTCAGAAGCACCTTGTGCATCAAGGGGAATGGGGGAAAGGCGTAGAAGACGCCCGGGGTCCAAGGCCTCGAGAAGGCATCCCCCTGCAGCGATCCCTGCTGAGGGGAGTGGGCATGGAACAGCCACAGCTTCGCATTCTCCCTGGAGACAAACAGGTCCACCTGAGGTGTGCCCCAATGGGAGAATAGATCTTGTACTACCTCCGGCAGGAGAGACCACTCGTGGGACGCAGCCCCTATCCGGCTTAGGGCATCGGCCAGGGTGTTGGAGGCTCCTGCCACATGAATGGCTAAGAGATCCGCCTCCAGGCTGCGCACGAGTGACCAGATGCGGAGAGCTTCCTTGCACAGAAGCACGGAGCACGTCCCACTCTGGCGGTTTAGATAGTACATGGTCGTGGTGTTGTCCGTCCGGACCCGGACCACTTGACCCCAAAGAAACGGAGCAAAGGCGGTGAGAGCTAGGCGGACCGCTCGGAGCTCCAGCAGGTTGATGTGGCATTGGGACTCCCGTGGGGACCAGAGGCCGTGCTCGGTGTTCCCCCAGATGGGCACCCCAACCCATCAGAGAGGCATCGGTCGATAGAGAGACCGTCGGCTCGGGGCGGACAAACGGGATGCCCTCCTGCAGATGAACTGGAACGGTCCACCACTGGAGCGTTCCACATCCCCTGGGTCACCGTCACTAGCTGGTCCAATGGATCCAGCGTTGGGACCACTGGCTGGCCAGCCCCCACTGAAGAGGCGCATGTTCCAGCGGGCCCCAACGGACCACGCTGGTACAGGTCGCCATGAGACCCAGGAGGCGAGGAAGTCCGGGCAGGGCGCAATTGCCCAACCAGAAATGATTGGGCAAAGGAGGAAAGAACCTTGGCCCTGTCCACGGAGCCGTGCTCTCAAGAGAGTCGAGCTCTGCCCGATGAAAGAATCACCTGCTTTGGCTCGAGTTCCGACTTGGCCTCGTTGATGAGGAGGCCGACCTGAGAGCAAACCTGGAGGGCCAGATCTCTGGACCGCTCCACCTCCTGTCTGGAGGGGCTGCTATCAACAATCGTTCAGGTAAGGGTAAACCCGACCCCTCGTGCCCTAGGAATGCTGTCACCACTGCTATGCATTTGGTGAAGACCCTGGGAGCTGGAGATAAGCCAAGGGCATGGCTTGGAACTCGAAAAGGGATCCCTCCGCCTCAAGCGAAGGAACCTTTGATGGGACGGACGGATAGGGACGTGAAAGAATGTGTCCTGTAGGTCCAGAGAGCAGAACCACACGCCGTGTTCCAAGGATGGTATTATCTGAGCCAGAGTGACCATCCTGAAGGTTCGAGACCTTAGGAACTTGTTTAGGTCGTGAAGGTCGAGAATGGGGCCAGGCCCCGTCCGTTCGAACCAGGAAGTACCTGGACATGAACCCGGGTTTGAGGGAGGGTCCGCCACCTCTTATCACCTCCTTCTGGGAGGAGAGCGTGTCGGCTCGGCGAGCTGGCAGCGGGCTTGAGACCCAGTGCGGCTGACTCTGAAGGGTGGGCCTCTCAACTCCAGAGGCAGGCTCTTTCTCACCACTTCCAACATCCACCGGTCTGTGGTAATAGCAGACCAGACGGAAAGGAAATACGGGCAGTCCCCACAGGGGAACCTGGGTGAGGTGGACGAGATTGAGGCGACACCCTCAACCCATCACTGTGCAGGCTTGGAGGAGGGACGGCCGAGGACCACCTGGGCCTTACCTCCCTGCTTCCTGGAGGAGGAAGCCATGAGCTTGGTTTGGGGCATAGCGTGAGCCTGCTGGCTGTGGTGTTGCTGGGCCGGACGTGCTGGGGCGCCGGCGACGAAAGGGCTTGGGTTGCGGTCTCGGCCCTTGTCCCTCTGAGCGGATGAGACCCGAGTCCAAGGTGGCATTGGACTTTCAATCCTCTGGGGTGGCCTTCCACCCAGGGCCGAAGAGTCGGTCCCAGGAAGGGACATCCGCCAATTGTGCTGGGTATCCGCCTGAAGGTGGATATCTCAGCCATGCCTGACGGCGCATAGCCACTGTGGCCGTGACTGACCTGGCGCATGAGTCTCCAATGTCCAGAGCAGTCTGAAGTTGCTGCTTGGCCACCGCCCTGCCCTGGTCCCGCACCTGCCTAACCGTGGTCTGCAGGTCAGCCGAGAATAAGGGACTATCTCGTCCAGGAGCCCAACAGGGCATTAAAGAATAAAAGCTATAAGCACGGCCGAGCTTGGCCTGACGGCGACAGGAGGACGCAGCGTAGACTTTTCACCCGGCATAGTCTAATTTCTGGACTCTTTGTCGGGAGGTTTGTCTGACGTCCCAGCGCTTCGCACGCGGAAAACGCTGTCGGTAACTAACCCCTCGGCTGAGGGATGTTCCGAGAAACCGGACAGGGAACCGGTAGGGACCACATACTTCCTGGCCATCCTGGCCGAAGGCGCGGGGCAGGAAGCAGGGCACTGCCAGAGCTCCAAGGCCGGGCCCACAATGGCCTCGGCCACAGGAAAGGCCTCCGTAGGGGAATCCCCTCGGTCCAATATCTCCGTGAGGGGATACTTGGCCCGCTTGGATACGGGCTCGAGCTGCATCCCGGTGGACTCTGAGATGAGCCTGAGCAAACCCAGGAAGGACGAAGGGCTGTCGTCCAGCGACTGACCTCAGAGGACTCAAGTCCACTCGCTTGGAGAAAAGGGAGGAATCGTAGTCGGACCGGAAGAGTCCGCAAATACTTGCCCGGGTCTGAGCCACGCTCCACCTGCGAGGCGATCGGGAGTGAGGGTGACCGACAGCCTATGGGGCAGACCCTGAGCCGACCGAGAGTTCTTGGTCGGAGCCCCAAGCAGCGGCTGTGGAGGCGGAGGTTCCACCGGAATCGGTGGAGCAGCTGGTTTTGGCCGAACAACCAGCCTGGGAACAGGCTCCTCGGGTAAGGCGAGGTTGTTTCAACGCTCGGTGACAGCCACTTAATGGCGGGGAAGGTGACGCGTCGGCTTGTTCCGGTCAGAAGGAGCTGTTGCCACATGAGGTCCTCGTATCGTCGACGTAACTTACGTCGGAGCCTCCCCTCATCCGAGGAGGAGGATGAGGACGAGCGGCGGTGCCACTTTCCACGGTGCCGAGACAGAGACCGCCTATGATGGCGGGATCGGCTGGACCGCGAAAGGTCCGGACCGAGAACCCGGCTTTTCTGAGGATGGTGCGGGGAAGGGACGGGTGGAACTGGCTCCCCTTGGCTCGGAGGGTTTACCCGAGGTTCCGGAACCGGAGGCACTGGCAAGCCCACGGGATCTCAACTCCCCACCGGGGAACCAGTGAGAGGATTGCTCGCTGTCACGACAACCCGCCCAACGGTCGAGAAAGATCTCGACTGCCGATGGGAGTCTCGGTCAACTGACCTGACGGGGACACCGTGAGACCAGTGACCGGCAACGACCGACGCCGGCAAGTCGATGCCGACAACTCGGGAGAGGGATCTTTCCGCTCCCAAGAGCGTCGACGGAGGGACTTACCCTTGTCTTTCTTCTTGGACCGAGAAGAAGGTCCAGCAGGCGCTGGTCCCTCTCCTCTAGTGGAGAGGGACAGACAAACTCTAAAGGAAGCTGTATAAGGAACCCAGGAGTGGGATAAATGCGGCTCGAGGAAGATGCGTCAGCGCCGCCTCCTCTTCGAGGGCGATCATCTCTCTAGCTGATCCTGCCGACCGCCCGCCGGGAAACCGCCAACCGGGCCTCTTTTGACTTCACCGGAGGAAAACGTTTCTTGGGACGCCCCAGTTGTAAACGGGCAGCACGGTCTTCGAGGACATAGGATGAGAAGTAAGAGCACAGGTCGCAAGCCTGCGGGTCGTGCTCAAGGCCTAAACAGTAGACACACGTGGAGTGCGGATCTGTCCAAGACATCTTCTGCCCGCAAGGGCATCTCCGAAAACCGGGAGTCGATTCGTCCATCGCAGCCGCGAGGGATAGAAGACCGAAGTCTATAAAAACTTTTAAATTCGGAAAACCGAAGAATTAGGAACCAGTCTTGTATGCAGAGCGTTAAGGAGGGAACCTGAGCTTCCAAGCGGTAAGGAAGATCTGGCGTCATGGGGTGGAGCCGAGAGTTTTACCACCCGGGTGGGTGGGAGGAGCCAGCTTGAAGACCTTCCGGCAAGATTTAAAGCGGCAAGGATACCTGCCAGACAGTGTGGATGAACAACATATCCATGTCCCTAGAAAAGCCACTACGATTCTTAAAAGAGGTGGCGGGCAAGGTTAAGGAGAAAAAGACAGCATTTAGGAAGTATAAGGAAACACAGAAGGAGCAGGACAGAGAACTGTACCACTTAAAGCAGAATGAAGCAGGGAAGGCAGTCAGAATAGCAACGGCCCAAACTGAGGAAAAGATAGCCAACTCGGTTAAGAAGGGGGATAAAATATTTTATAGGTACATTAGGGAGTAGAAAGACAAAAGGAGGGATAGTGAGGCTGAATAGAATGGACGGTGGGTGGGCAGAGAGGGATAGTGAAAAAGCAGGGATACTGAGCGAATACTTCTCCTCAGTATTCACAAAAGAAGAGGAGGGGGAGGCACCTAATCCAATTAACAGAAGCACTCTGGTTAGGGGGCTCAATCCCAGTCCTTTCATAGAAGAAAGGGTTCTGAAAGAACTCCTAAAACTAAAGGTGGACAAAGCAATGGGGCATGACGGTATTCATCCCAGAATTCTAAAAAAATTAAGGTGAGAACTACTGACACCACTGACTACCCTTTTTAACAAATCATGGGAGGATAGTGTGGTACCTGAGGACTCGAGGAGGGCGGATGTGATTCCCCTTCACAAATGTGGGAGCAAGACAGAGGCAGGAAACTACTGACCTGTCAGTCTGACCTCTGTGATAGGGAAAATGATGGAAACACTTCTGAAGGAAAGAACTGTTGAGTACTTGGAGGCCAGTGGGGCACAGGACCCAAGGCAGCACGGATTCACAGCGGGAAGGTCCCGTCAGACAAATCTAATCGATTTCTTTGACTGGGTGACCAAAGTAGTAGACCAGGGAGGGGCTGTGGACATGGCCTACCTAGACTTTAGCAAGGCATCTGACACAGTCCCACACAAAAGATTAATAAACAAATTAGCCAGCCTGGGAGTGGGTCCCAGGATGGTAGTCTGGGTAAAACATTGGCTGGACAAGACACAGAAGGTAATAGTAAACAGAGTCCACTCTGAAGAAAGGGGGGTTACTAGTGGAGTACTGCAGGTTTCAGTACTGGGTCCAGTCCTTTTTAATGTCTTTATAAGTGACATTGCAGAGGGTCTGGAAGGAAAAGTATGCCTCTTTGCAGATGACAAAAGATCTGCAACAGAGTTGATACACAAGGGGGTGGGGTTGAAAGGATGAGAAGGGACTTGGCAAGGTTGGACGAATGGTCCAAGTATGGCAGCTTGGATTCAATGCAAAGAAGTGCAAAATAATGCACCTGGGAAACAAAAACCCAGGGGAAGAGTACACAGTTGGGGGGGGGGTTAGTAACAACAACAAAAATGGAAAATGACCTGGGGGTAATCATATCAGATGACCTTAAGGTTAGCAAGCAATGTGAGAATGCAGTAGGGAGGGCTAGGGGGATACTTGGATGTATAGGGAGCGGCACCACCAGCAGAAAACAGGAAGTTGTTATCCCTCTCTACAGACAGTTGGTGAGACCCCATCTGGAGTACTGCGTCCAGTTCTGGAGAACCCATCTCCACAAGGACATAAGACAGGATGGAGGCAGTCCAGAAGAGGGCAACTAAAATGGTGTAGGGTCTGCAAGAGAAGCCATACGAGGAGAGACTAAAGGAGCTTAATATGTATACCCTTGAAGAAAGGAGGGAGAGGGGGGACATGATTGAAACTTTTAAGTACCTCAGTGGAATCAACAAAGTCCAAGAGGGTAGCATCTTTCAGAAAAAGAGATGTACAAGAAGAAAAAATTTCTCACCTTAGTAATATTGTTTCTTCTAAGGGAGTCTTGCTGTATTCTGACTAATGCAGTATGGCCTCATCATAGGACTGCCCTGTAGCTGAAATGGTTAATAGAACTTATGCAAATGATGGAATGCTAGGCTCGAGCTCGGTTTTCAAACCACTGTCCCTAGTAAACTATCTCTGTCAGATTCTCATGAAGCATGCACTAAGCAGTTTCCTCTAAATTGAGGATAAAATAATAATAAGAATAATAGTAATAATATTAACAATCATGAAAAAACCTCCCTGCGCCAGAAAATGGCAGGAGAAAATAAGTGGGAATTACCCGTTTCAAATATTTCCAAAGAACCTAGGCATCCCAGAAGACTCATGTCACAGATGCCCAAAATAAAAAAAACAGTATATACTCCCCAGGTTTACAGCACCTGTAGCACAGCTGTAATGCTTTGACCATAGGTATCAGAAGGGGAGGAAGGAAGGGAAGGAGCTCAGAATACAGTAAGATTCTCTTAGAAGAAACAAGATTACTAAGGTGAGTCATTTTTTCTTCAAACCCCAGGAATTCTTACTGTATTGTGACTAATGCAGATTACCAAGCAGTGCCTTTGGAGGTGGGCCTATAAACTATTTAGGAAACAGGCTCTGCAGGACTGCTGTGCCAAACCTGGCTTCACCTCTGACTTGAATGTCCAAACAATAATGTTTTGTAAATGTGTGGACTGTTTTCCAAGTTGAAGCTTTGCAGATATCTACTAGGGGAATGTCCCTAGCAGCTACTAAGGAAGATGCAGTACCCCTGGTTGAATGGGCCCTGAGGCCTGCAGGTGGTTCCCTACCCACCTTGCCACAACAGAACTGGATACAGGTTACAATCCATCTGGCAATGGATCGCTTTGTGGCAGGTTTGCCTTTCCCTACCCCCGTAAAGGTAAGGAAGAGCTGCGCTTGATTCTGTCTGTGACCCTTTGTGTGGTCAAGATAGTAGCTGACTGCCCTCTTTACATCGAGGCTGTGCAGTCTACGTTCACCTGAAGTGGAATGATCTGTAAAGACTGGCAATGTAATTGACTGATTAAGGTGAAAATCAGATATCACTTTAGGCAAAAACTTTTGATTAGTTCTAAGGACTATCTTGTCCCTGTGGACTGCAATATATCCTGGCTCCGTGGATAATGCCTGGAGTTCACTGATTCTCCTGGTACAGGTAATGGCAACCAGGAAAACTGTTTTCCAGGGCACATATTTCAGGTCTCCTAAGGACACGGGTTCGAATGGAGGTTGCATGAGCTGAATAATGCAAATATTCAGGTCCCACATGGGAGTAGGCTCCCTATGTGGTTGGTGTAAATGTAGCAGCCCTTTAAATAATTTTTTGAACACTGGTTTTGAAGCCAAAGAGGGGAAATAAGCTTTTCCTGCTGAAAAATAAACTGAGACAGCTGCCAAATGCACCCTCAGAGTGGAAAGAGTTAAACCTGTGGAGTGCAAATGAGCCATATAGTCCAAGACAACATATATGTTAGCTTGAGAATGATCCAGACCTCTGCCCTGGCACCACAAGGAAAACCTTTTCCATTTAGATGCATAAGTTTTCTTAGTAGAGGGTTTTCTGGAAACTCTCAGTATATCCATAACCCCTTCTGAAAGATGCAAATCAGCATACTCTAGGTCCTCAAGAGCCATGCCTTGAGTCTGAGGGATAACAGGTTGGGGTACATGATTCTGCCCTGAGTGGAGGTCAATAGACTGTACCTCCTTTTGATTGGCTTGGCTACTGACGCTGACAGAAGTATGGAGTACCAAGGCTGCCTGGCCCAGTCTGGGGCAATGAGAATCATTGAAGCTGGTTGAAGCCTGAGTTTGTTCAAGACTTTCAGCAGTAAAGGGAATGGAGGGAAAGCATACAGGAATTTCCCTGTCCAATTCAACAGGAGTGCATACAAAGGAATTGTACCCCTGGTGGGAGGTCTGCAACAATACTTTGGGAGCTGGTAATTGTTTGGAGCTGCTAACAAATCAACTTCTGGAGTGCCCCACCTCCTGAAAATGTGCTTTGTACTAAACAATGTATTTTCTTATTTCAGGTACTTGTGTAAAAAAACTTTCCGGTACAGATGGCCAGCATGAGCTCATGCTTCATGTTCCAAATGCAAAGGTCCTGGACAGACCTCACAAACAAACTAACCCTCTCTTTCTCGCTTTCCTTGCTCGGTTTTTTGCAGATAAGGTTGCCAGCATCAGGTCCGGCATCGGTCCGACCTCCCTTATGGGGGACTGCAGTGGTCGACGGGAAGTGGCATGCTCTCGGTCTGTCTGGTCAGATTTTTGCCGGCTAGAGTTCGGTGACATTGTGAAGATCATCCAAACAATGCGACCAACTAGTTGTAGTTTGGATCCGGGCCCTACACCTCTTTTAGTAGGATGTGTAGAAGTTATCTGCACAATCCTTGCTGACATTGTCTGGAAGTCTTTGGAGAGGGGGGGTCTTTCCTGACCCCCTTAAGGAGGCGGTCGTTCGACCACTCCTTAAAAAACCCTCCTTGGATCCAAACTGTCTAGCTAACTACCGGCCTATCTCTAACCTGCCATTTGTTGGTAAGGTTATTGAAAAGGCAGTTGCGTTGCAATTGGATGATCATCTTATAACTCACAATGTCTATGATACTCTCCAGTCTGGCTTTAGGAAGAGGCATAGCACGGAGACTGCCCTTGTCCGGGTATTGCGCGACCTCCTAATGGCTAGAGATCGAAAGGCATGTACCATTCTGGTCCTTCTCGATCTCTCTCTACTGCATTTGACACTGTAGACCATGGTGTGCTGTTGGAGCGCCTGCGGTTTTTTTGTGGGCTGTCTGGTACAGTCCTCAAATGGTTTCATTCTTACCTCACAGACAGGTCCCAGAGAGTTGCCACTGGAATTTATTCCTCTGGCACTCACTCCCTGCCTTGTGGGGTACCGCAGGGCTCCATTTTAGCTCCCATGCTGTTTGCAGTGTATATGCTGCCATTGGGAGAAATCATCAGGCGATACAGTCTGGGTTTTCACTGTTACGCAAATGATACTCAGCTGTATCTGTCCTTTCTCCCCAGTCAGGGTGATGCACACTCTGTGCTGAATAACTGCCCTGTGGAGATCAGACTTTGGATGAGTTCCAGCTGGCTGAGACTGAATCCGGATAAGACTGAGGTATTGGTAGTGGACCCAGGTTGTCCGGGTGTGGGTTTGGGAGCTGGACAACCATCAGGTTTGTTACTCGGTGGTATACCACTCTCTACCTCCGATCAGGTGCGAAATCTGGGCGTTATTTTTGATGACGGTCTGACCCTAAAATCTCAGGTGTCAGCTGTCATCAAATCCTCTTTACCATCTGAGGAATATCGCCCGGTGAAACACCTGTTCCTCCGGTGATCTTCCAACATTGGTCACGCCTTTGTCACTACCCGCCTGACTACTGCAATTCCTCTACCTAGGGCTACCTGGGGTTGATATCCGCCTGCAACTGGTGCAGAATGCGCAGCCAGGCTTGACTGGGACTTCTAGAACCAGTCATATTATGCCTGTGCTCCGCGAACTGCACTGGCTGCCTGTTTGGTGGTGGATCACCTTTAAGGTTGGTTTACTAACCTTTAAAGCCCTACATGATCAGGGACCCGGTTACCGGAAAGATCTCCTGATTCCCTACTGCCCCCTCCGTCCTCTCCGTTCCGCCAACGAGGGATTGCTGGAGATTCCCAGGGTTCTATTAAAGACATCAGGATCTCGTGCTTTTGCTTTTTCAGCACCAACCCTGTGGAATTCTCTATCTCGTTGGCTGACAGAATGCCCAACCGTCGATAGTTTTAAGGTTGGTTTAAAAACATATTTATTTAGTTTAGCTTTTACTTAGTCATGGTTGATATATTTTAACGTTTGTTAAAATTTTTATTATTGTGTATATGTTTTATGTACAGCGCCTTGGATTTGAAAGGCGCTATATAAATAAAGTTGGATTGGATTGGAATACTTTGAGGCTAGGTAGTAAGAAAAATCCCAAACTCATTTGTGAATGGAAGCTTGTCTTTAGTTGTTATTGCTCCTTATTTATCCTGTATATAAATATTGACTTCAGTGTATCCCAATTATGGAGAACCTGTTTAACTAATAATGGAACAGAATTAATAAGTATTGTAGTCAAAGAAAGAAGTTAACAAGAGAAATGACTTTGCATTCTTCATTGCACCACTCTTCCAGCAAGAGAGAATTTGGTTTACGTTTATTATTCCTACTAATGGTGTGATGCATATGAGATGTGAAATGAAAAGTTAGGATACACAGATACATTTGTAACTGTAGTTTTTTTTTTTAATTAACAGGTGATTGTTTTTTCTAATGTGACATCACAACTTTGTCATGTATTTAAATGTGCATTGATGACCAGGATGTAAAACGCCCCCTTGAAGGCACTAAGCCGAGGCACTAGGGGCTCTCACAAGGTGGATTTACACAATACAACATTTTGTTGTTTAAATTCTGTTGTTCTGTGTTTTTTTTGTGTGGTTCAAAGGAGCGCTACATAATTTGAATTGTTTGAGCCAAGAGAGGCTGGAGGAACAACCCAGAGATTCAAACCCTGGGGAATAAGATGTCGGGGTCTATGTAGGCTGTCCTAGGGTGCAGAGGTGGGGACAGAGCTCTCACCAGGACAAAGGACCCAACAGCAGAAATTCCACATCTAAGTGTTACTACATCCTGAAACTCATCCCAAGCCAAGCAAGGGAGAAAAAGTCCTGGAAGGAGAGAAAATGCTCCAGGTCAACTGGATTGGTTCACGAAAAAGAAAGACAAGGGCAGAGGCCCTCGGGTCCCCCAGAGCCTACCAGGATTTGAAATGGCCTGAGGAGGGACTGAATTCTGATCCTGCTCAGAAGGCAAGTTTGGGGGGGGCCCGAGGAGCCCTCATTATCATAGGGCAAAAAGGTCCGCTTGATTTCCCCTCTTCAAGAAGAATAATTAATCCCCTGGAGGAACAAGGAGCAGAGCAGCAAAGGCTACCCTACAAGGGTATCCACGGAGGGAAGCAGAGAGGAGGCACTGCTCAGAGGAGGGTGGGTGGGAGAGTGATGAATGGTGAAGATACAAGAAGATCAAGCATTACCATAGGTACGTAATTTTCCTGTCTTCCTGTATGTATCTTCACCATTCATCCCTGGTGGGAGAGTACCGAGCCCCCTGAAGGGGAAGCAGCATATCCCCGAGGGCAGGAGTTCCCTCAGCCCCTTGTGGGGGAGAACCACAGGGGAGAAGCCCCCTACAGGCCTGGAGAGGCCTCAAACTGATCAGGATGAGAGAGGGACTCCCGAGAGCTGGGAGAAGGAAGGCGCCCTGCCAATTCCCATCTCACCCTGCGGGAGAGAAAATGGGCTCCTTGGAAGGGGGAGGCAATCACCCTACACTGGGCCAAGGGTGATAACCTGGAAAGGCAAAGCCATGCCACCCGTCTTACGCAGACTGCAGATACTGCCAACCTAGAAACTACCTCATTAGCATTGTAAGACGCTCTTGAGAGATGCCTAGCTAGCTCTAGGCCAGAAGCAGAAAGACATGTGGCCTGCCTGGTTGCCTCAGAGTCAGGCAAAGTGGCTAGGAGCTGTCCTAGCACCATCCTTAAGTGTCCAGTATAGACAGCCATATGGGCCTGATGTGCTGAAATACACAGAAAGAGACGTGCCAAGGAAAAAATCCTTCTCCTCCAGCAGTTAAACTCAGCTGAGTCAAACTCCGGGGGGCAGTCGTGTTTGGGGTGGTGATGCCTAGGGGGTATCCAGTAACTATCCCCAAAGTGTGATGAGGGAAGGAGCCTGGAGACCCCTGGTGGGCACAATACCTGTGCTGGCAGTCCCTCGGGGCAGGAGAGGGGGTAGCAAGAGACTGCCAGACCTGATGGGATGCTTCCTGAAAAGGAACCGACTATGGAGGAATGAACACATTCTCCGAGAGAACTCTCCCAGGAGGGCCTGCGTCACATGGGCAGGATCGCGACTTGCGAAATGGGAAATGTGGCACTCCTCCAGCAAACTCGACAAGAACCGCTTGACAGCTGGTGATATCAGTGTCCTAGGACAGGTGGACCGAGAAGTCTTCTTCCTCAAGGGAGGAAGACAAGGAGGTGGATGAGCTCGATTCAGATCTGGGTGCAGCGGAGGTTTCTGGTCGAAAAATGACCTGGCCCACAGCTCTAAGATAGCGAGAAAAAGCTGCAGCCAAGCCTCTGAATTGGTCCCAAGACAGGAGCCCCGTAGGACCTGAAATGCCTAGGAGAGCAGAAGGGCGAGGCAGAGGATCTGAAGAAGGAGGAGAAGACCGGCAAGCCACAGGAGGATCCCTGCTAGGGCTTCGGGAATGTTCAAGTGACCCCTCCAAAAGGGTGGGGCTGCGCAAAGAATCCACTGAAGGTCGTACAACCGTGCAGGTGCAGCCTGAGTGGTGCCCTAAGGAAGAAGCCCTATGATAAGGAGACTGGGGCCGATCTGGCCCTTGTGGGCGGCCCCTTAACCCACCAGACACGTCCCCCCCCCCCCGTGAGGAGAGCAAAAAAGTGAGGGATTGGCACTGAGGCTTCTCCCAGAGCCACCGGCAGCTCTGAGAGAAGACCCCTGGCCCTTGTCCATCCCTGAGGCACTGAGGGGGACAACACCGGAGGAGCCACAGGCATCTGCTAGCCTGCCAAAGCAATCCCCAAGTTAGCCCCTAAACAGGGCATAGAAGCCATGCCACTCCCAGCTTCAATGTCAGATTCGGCCCCCACCAGGGTGCTGGCCTCCAACTCGACATTGGGTGTGGTGCTGCCCCCAGACCCGGCACTGTCCTATGAACCCGCTCCACTGTAGGCGCCACCCTTCTCCATGGCACCGGGAACACCGCCACCCATTCCCACGGCTCCGGGAATGGCGCCATGAAAGTCCCTGGCACCGTTAATGGTGCCGGAAAACTCGGAGATGGTGACCCCCGAGACAGAGCCAGTTGGGGGGTGGTGAAGAGACCTTCAGAATCGTGCTGCTAGGCCTCGTAGGGCGGCGAGACTTTTGAGCTGGAGAGCTCCTTAGAGGGGGATGACCAGTCTGGGTCAGACCCGTCCTCCTCCTCTGAAGAGGAAGAGAGCAGGGCAACAGAGGCTACCCCTCACACCCTACCGGGTCCGGCACAGAGCGCGGCACTGGATGAAGGCCATACTGCACCTTCGGCAACGTTCTGCTCACCGGCTCCAGTGACGCTGCCAGGAGCCTGAGTGAAGTCGGCAGACGGAGTCGAGGGCCCCACCGGTTTGAATCCAGCATGTAGCTCCGATCGTGACACCGGGGGCAACTGTGCCTCTCAGGAGACCGACAACTGAGAGAGGTGCTCAACTGACCCCCCGGAGGTCGACTGTCTGCCAGACCTCTCTTAACGAACCGCAGAAGCCAGTAAGGCCGGCACCGTCAACGGTTCGTGGCACTTCAGTATGTGCTGCAAAAGAGGATGACCCAGTGGAAGGGTCCAGAGTTCTTTCCATGGCGTCCTGGGACTGACGCCACCTTCCGAAGGTAGCAGGTTTCAGACCCACCTTCAACGCATGCGTTTCGAGGAGGACCCGATGTTCCATGGAGAAGCATATGTCACAGTTGTCCATGTTGTGCTGTGGGCCCAGGCAAGAGAGACATCGATCACGGCAATCCATTACAGAGATGGACTTGCCGCAGGGGCACAGACGCACAGGGGCACGTCCCACCTTAGATTTCGATTTAGGCCCCAGATGAGACATGATCGACCGCATAAGAAATTAAATAAAATAAAGAAGATTTGGCGTCGTAGAAACACTAAAACAGAATACAACCAAAAAGGAAATGGTCTCACCCGTTTGCAGTTCTCCAGCGTCTAGCAACAAACAGAACTTTGGTGTCTTTGAACGACGACAAACTACGCAGTTTGCTCTTCAGCTTCCATGAGGTGCACTCTTGACAGCGGGAAGAACAGAACTGAGGTGAAGTAGGAGTTTGCGTCAGTTATTGGCTGACATGCGAGTAGCACACTGTGTGTCGTTTGCGAGGGCGGCACTGGCCTCGACGCCGGCTCCTCCCCCAAGAAAAAAATTTGTAAGCTGAAAACTCCCGCAGGGTCATAGCTCCTCCGGCGTATAATCCACCAGTGACGAATGGTGAAGATACATACAGAAAGATCACTGAAAACTCAATGTTTAGACTAAAGAAAAGAAAAAAGCGCGAAAGCATGGGAAATGGCAGTGGACTGTAGCTGCGACGATCACAGAGGTCTGACGAGCACAGGTCAACAGTGGGAAAAGAACTGAGGTGGTGTGTGGGACCACCCTCCTATATAGCCTGTGCTGATGTCAGATGACTGACATCAGCAGGGGCGGTCTCCCATGGTAGACTGCTAGCTGGAAGTTTTCAGTGTGGTCCTAGTTCCTGCCGGCATAGTCCTAACAGTGTGGCCTGCTGCAAGAGCCTTCCTCAAAGAAAGATCCACAGATCCCTTAACTTACTGGAAGCTAATAAAAGCCTAGAAGGAACAACCACCAAGATAAATTCTAACATTAAAGATGACAAAGGGACAGAGCTATCAAAAAAATAAACAGCAGACCTATTAAACAACTATTTCTGCACACTACCAGATGTAAAGGTTCCAAAACCAAGTACAGCACCCCAAGACTGTACTAAGCAACGCACACCCAAGGAACATAACCAAGAACTGCCCCAGGTTCTACTCGAATCATTAAGCAAAACAAGGTATGGAAAGTCATCAGCAGGTCAAATACAAAGAAAGCTCATGGCCTGGACCAGATAGAAATTAAATTCCTGAAATATGCAACAGAAATCATAACCCCCGTGCTAACAAAAATCTATAATAGTTGCCTAGTGGAAGGAACCTACCTCGAATACTGGAAGACAGCACCCAACTTTAAGAGGGGGAAAGACTGCTCCAATCCATCCAACTACAGGCCAGTGGCATTATTGTCAGTGGTATCCAAGATCTTTGAAAAGCTAGTAGGAATACCAATGAAAAAGTACTTGGATAAATATGACATACTAACTCAGCACCAATCAGGATTGAGGGAAAGGAGGTCAACCAGCACAGCACTCATGGAGTATATTAGCACAATGGCAGCAGCTCTACATAAAGGGGAACACGTGGCAGCAGTGTACATTGACCTCTCCAAAGCATTTGACTTGGTCGACCATGCAACACTACTAACCAGGCTGAAGCAACTAGATAGTCAGAGGAGGCTACTTGGTGATTTCACTCGTACTTGCACAACAGGAAACAACAGGTCACAGTAAACGGTACCCTCTCAGACCCACAGACACTGAGCAGAGGGGCCCCACAGGGTTCCATTTTGGGTCCCCTGTTTTTCTTGATGTTTGTTAATGGCTTACCAAACCACATAACTCAAACACAGATAAAACTCTATGCATATGACACAGTGTTAAACAGGCAAAGCTGCCTCCCTCAGTGACTTGGAGAACAAACTGCAGCACGACTGCAACAGACTCCAAACATGGTTTCTGAGTGCTAACATGGTACTGGGCGCTAAGAAAACCCAGGTGATGCTATTTAGGCACAACAGGATAAAAAACAAAGACACAGCAACCCTAACTACACATACACTACACGAAGAGCCATTAGCTAGGGTCTACAGGTACAAATACTTGGGTGTAACCACAGATGAAGTACTGAAGTTTAATGCTCCCATAAGTAACACAACTAGAAAAGTAAACACAAAATTAAGGGTGCTGAGAAGAAAAGCACACTTTATCCAGCTCTTTCCTGGTGACATCCTTCTCCTCAGTGTGGAAGCCCATGGTGGAGGACAATTGCATCATTACATTGAAAAATGTGGGGTCCTCAGGAGGAGCTCTAGGAGTATGCTTAACAGAATCCTCACTGAAAGAGGAAGCTGTGGACCTGTCCGAGACCAGGATCTCTTCCTCTTCATCATCAGGAAAAATGAGGTCTAGATAGTAGTCCTCCTTGATGTCAACCTCCTCCAAATCCAACTAGGCGGATTCGCTGTTGGTATGGGTCTGGAGGGCACAGAGACTTGGATAGTGACTTCGTGCGTTGGTGCAGTCGCAGCTGATGAGGATCCCCTGGACGAAGGAGAAGAGGTCATTGGGGAGCGAAATCACCACCAGGGGGAGTGGTTGCAATCTGTCTTTTTTATGACCCCCCCCTCCCCCGAGGACTTGTCTCATGCCTTAAGAGGCCTGGGAGCTCGACGTCCCTGCTGGCGACTGAGAGGCTGAGACTCTGGAGGACCCCTGCCCAGAACTGGTTCCCTGTTCAGCCATCAGAAAATTTTTAAGTGCCTTTCTGTGTCGCCTGAGGGATGTTTGGTTAAACCTCTGGCAGAGCTCATAGTCAGAGACTTCATGGTCAGGCCCAAGATACCAGACACAGAAGGAGTGTTCATCTGTGGAAACAATCTTCTTTCTGCAGCGGCAGTGACAGAAGAGAGAGGCCAAAGGATTAACTCTTGACATAAACAAAATAAAGGAATCTCTTTAATAAAAGAGACTCTGAAAAATTACAGAGAAAAAGCCATAGGCAAAAAATGGTGCGAGTACTGTGTCAGTGCTTCCATGGAGATCCATGCGATCAAGTCGACAGTGGGAAAGAACTGAGGAGGAAGCGGGGCCGCTCACACTTTTATAGGATTGAAGACGTTGACAGATGTCGATGGCATGGACGGCCCCAGTTGTACTGCCAAAAATCTTCTGTGTGGATCCTGCACTGCCATCGGTGAAGTTTCTATGGTGTGACTTGACCAAGATACCCCCGATGAAGATCTGGTAGTGACCTAAAGATAGCCTGAACCTCAGATACTTTCTGTGACTGGGCCTGATCAGAATGTGGAAATATGCATCCCTCAGGTCCAGCAAGGCCAACCAGTTCCTTTGCTGAAGGGAAGGAATGACTATAGCCAAAGTGACCATCTTGAATTTGGGCTTTGTCAGGTGCTTGTTTAAGATTGCCATTCCCCGGTTTTCTTCTGGGTACGGAACTATCTTGAGTAGAAGCCTTTTTCCTACTATGGTAAGGGAAAAGTACAGTTACGTAAGAACTTACCGTAACAGTAGATCTTCGAGAGAGGCTCTTGCAGTAGGTAATCACATACAGGACTGATGCCGGCAGGCAGCAGGACCCCAGGGAAAAATTTCTAGCTAGCATTCCCTGGCCAGGGACCGCCCACATCAGGTGATGTCTGTAAGGGCGTCCTCGACACCGCTTCTTCCAGTTCTTTTCGCCACGGCCAGAAAGGCCAGACGAGAGAGGAGCGGATATTTTCCTCACTGGAAAAGGATCTGAAAAAGCCTAGGGGGATGGAAGGCGGGAAGGTATTTACTACTGCAAGAGCCTCTCTCAAAGATCTACTGTTACGGTAAGTTCTTACGTAACTGTACTATCTTACTTCGAGAGGGCTCTTGCAGTAGGTAATTACATATAGGACTGAATCCCAAGCAGTCTGGAACAAAGAGAGGCACCGGGAGGAGGAAACTACTCCAAAAAGCAGTTCTAGCTGTGCAAGCCTCAAGATAAGAGGCCTTGCAGAACAGCCAGCCCGAAGCCTGCTCTACAGCGAGAGGCAACATCCAAACTGTAGTGTTTAGTGAAAGTATGGAAGGAAGTCCAGGTGGCGGCAGCACAGATGTCTGCCGCAGACACATCTTTGAAACAAGCCACTGAGGCAGCTGCTCCTCTGGTGGAGTGGCCTCTTACTTGACTCGGTAGGGTCTTGTTATATTTGTCATAACAGAAAGTGATGCAATAAGCCAACCACTTAGATAGGCATTGCTTGGAAACAGCATTGCCTTCCCTTTTATGAGCAAAAGAGATGAACAATTGATCAGTCTTTCTGAGATCCTTCATCCTGTTGGTGTAGCATCTCAAAATCAGTGAACATCCATAGTATGGAGTAAATACTCCCCTTGATTAGAGTACTGCGTAAAAAAGGCAGGTAACTCTATGGACGGATTTAGAGTAGACTCAGCTACTACTTTAGGGAGAAACTTAGGATTCGTGCAAAGAGCAACCCGTTCCTTGTGAAAAATCAAGTAAGAAATTTTACACATCAGGGCCTGGAGCTCGGAAATTCTCCGAGCAGAAATAATGGCCACCAGGAAGAGATTCTTCCATGAAAGGAACTTCAAATCTGCAGTAGCTGCAGGTTCGAAGGGAGGGAGAGTAAGTTTCTCGAGAACAAAGTTCAAGTCCCAAGGGGGAGCAGGAGTACGAATGGGGGGTCTCAGATGAAGGACCCCTCTGAGAAAGGTCTTAGAGACCTCCAACTGAGCGAAAGTTTTGTCCGCGAAGGGAACATGATAGGCCGAAATGGCCGCCATGTGTACTTTCAGAGAAGAATGACTGAGACCCAGGTCAAACAGATGACGCAGATACTCCAGCAGAAGCCCCGCTGAACAGAAGAAGGGTTCCGCATTCTTGGAAGCAGCCCAAATAGTGAATCTTTTCCACTTCATGGCATAAGTGGATCTGGTAGAGGGTTTTCTGGCCTCCACCAAAATCTCCGCCACTTTGGGAGACACTCCAAAACGGGATTGGGCTAAGTCTGCAGGAGCCATGCATGCGGTTGAAGGGATTTGAGGCCTGGATGGACCAGGGTCCCCTGATCCTGGGTCAGTAAACCTCGAGATAGAGAAAGAGGAAGAGGATGATCCTCTGAATATTGTTGTAGAAGAGAACCAAACTTGCCTGGGCCAGAAAGGAGCGATCAGAATCATTCGTGCTCCTTCTGAAGCTAGTTTCTGCAAGACTCGTGGGATGAGTGGAATTGGGGGAAAGGCATAGACGAATCTGTCCTTCCAGTCTAGAGATAAAGCGTCGTTCCAAAAAGCGCCTCGCTCTGGAATGAGCGAGCAGAAGATGGGAAGTTTTGTGTTTAGAGGGGATGCGAACAGGTCGACCTGTGGTGTTCCCCCAAAATCGGAAGATGTTGTCTAGGACCCCTTGGTCCAGTTCCCACTCGTGAGTCAGAGCAGAAGAGCGACTTAGCTTGTCTGCCAGGGTGTTGTCGACTCCCGGAACGTGAAGTGCCATGAGGTGAAGGTTGTGTTGTCCAACCCCAAACCCTCATTGCCTCCCTGCAAAGAGGGTAGGACCGAGTCCCTCCCTGTTTCTTGATGTACCACACCACGCACATGTTGTCCATCTGGATGGCTAGGTGGCTGGGAAGGATGTATTGGTGAAGGGCTTGGAGAGCGTACAACACTACCCGAAGCTCGAGCACACTGATGTGGAGAGCTTGTTCTAGCTTGGACCAGGAGCCCTGGGTCCGATGAGGGCCTAGATGGGCTCCCCAACCTTCGCCCGAGGCATCTGTGGTTAGAGTCTGGGAGGGGAGGACAAAAGAAAGGAACTCCCCGAAACAGGTTCTCTGGAACCATCCACCACTGCAAGTCTCGAAGCATCGTCGAGGAGACCAGAACTGGTGATCTAGTGGCGTCCTCTAGCTGGTCCCATTGGGAGCTGCAGAGTCCACTGAGAAATTGCATGTGGAGTCGAGCGAGGGAACCGCTCGGATAGCGCCGCCATGAGCCCGAGAGGCGTAAGGACCGACCGCAGAGACCTGCAAGGCGGTCGACAGCAGACTTATTTGGGTCTGAGGGTGGACGCCTGTCCGAAGACAGGAAGGCCTTGCCCGTGGTCGTATCGAGAATTGCCCCAATAAACTATAGTCTCTGGGATGGGACCAGATGAGACTTGGAATGGTTGATGGTAATACCCAGGCAGGCAAAAACCTGCTGGGTAAGGGAGAGGAACCGCAGGAGTTCCTCCCTGGACGAGGCTGCCAGGAGCCAATCATCCAGGTACGGGAAAACCTGCACTCCCTTGGTACGCAGGTGGGCCGCCACCACTGCCAGTCATTTGGTAAACACTCGGGGGGCCGAGGATAGACCAAACAGGAGTGTCTTGAACTGGGAGTGTCTTGAACTGGTAGTGGTCCCCCTGGAACGCAAAATGAAGGTATTTGCGATGGGATGGGCGAATGGGAATGTGCAGATAAGCATCCTGCATATCCAGGGCACACAGCCATTGACCCGGCCGTAGGAGCAGCAGAAGGCTCTGCAAACAGAGCATCCTGAACCTTTTGTATTCTACGAAAAGATTCAGGGAACTGAGATCCAAAATTGGTCTGAGATCTCCTGTCTTCTTTGGAACCAGGAAGAAATGGGAATAGTAACCCATCCCGTGCAGATGCAGGGGGACGGGTTCTATTGCTTGTTTCAGCAGGAGAACCGAAATTTCCTCCTGGACCAAGAGAAGATGTTCCCTTGAATACGACGACTTCAGAGGTGGGTGGTGAGGTGGTTTCTGGAGAAACTCTATCGAGTGTCCTTCTGCTATGAGTTGGAGCACCCAAGAATCTGTGGTTATCCTCTCCCAGCCCGGAAGGTGAAGGGAAAACCTCCCTCCTACCGGTTCCTCCGGGGAGTCTGGAGTCTGGAGGAGAGGAGAGGAGAGAAGTCACGTGGTGTGGGGCAGTGCCGCAGCTGAAGCCCCCGCTGCTTTTTTGGGGGGCTTAGTAGCTATGGGGGCCCCGCATTTTGTGGCCCGCCTTCCCTGGGGTTTCGCCTTACATAGATACACAGATACATAGACAGTGTTGGCAGATAAGGGCCTATGGCCCACCCAGTCTGCCCATTTGAACTTGTAAGTTCAGTTCATGTTTTCCTAGAAGTCTGTTGCCCCTTACCCCGACCTCCAGAATTGCTTTATGTCTATCCCATGCATTCTTAAATCCTGTGATTGTTTCAGCCCCCACCACTTCCTCTGGCAGGGTGTTCCACTTGTCCATCACCCGTTCTGTGAAGAAATTCTTCCTCACGTTTCCTCTGAATCGTCCTCCCTCCAGCTTCATCCCATGCCCTCTACTCCTGGAACATCTTTTTCGCTTAAAAATAGTGTATTCCTGCACACTGTTCCTCCCTGTAAGACACTTGTATGTCTCTATCATATCCCCTCTCTCCCTCCTGTCCTCCAGGGAGTACATGTTCAGTTCCTTCAACCTGTCCTCACAGGACTTGTGATGCAATCCATGCACCATCTTTGTTGCCCACCTCTGAACCTTCTCTACCCTGTCTATGTCCCACTAGGTAAGGTCTCCAGAACTGTACACTGTACTCCAGGTGGGGTCTCACTAGTGTCTTGTATAGTGGAATTATGACCTCCTTTTCCTGCTGGTGATGCCCTGCCTATGCATCCCAGCATCCTATTTGTTTTACCTGCTGCCTTGTCACACTGTTTCCCTACCTTGAGATCATCAGGATGAAAACCCCAAGATCCCTTTCCTCTGCTTGTTGTATGCTATATCCTTACCCCCAACTGATATATTGTGCCAGGGTTTTTGTGCCCATATGCATTATCTTGCACTTCTTTGCATTGAATTTCAACTGCCAAATCCTGATCATTCTTCAAGTTTCTGCAGGTCCTTCTCATTCTGTCTACACCTCTGGTGTGTCTACTCTGTTACAGAGCTTTGTGTCATCAGTGAACAGTGAAATTCTGCCTTCTAGGTCCTCTTAATGTCACTGATGAAGATGTTGAATAGGACTCCCAGCACTGATCCCTGTGGTACCCCACTGGTCACTCTTCCCTCTGTGGAGTGACAGCCATTTACCACCACACTCTGTGTCCTGCCGCCAAGCCAGTTACCTACCCATCACACTACTGTCCTGCCCACACCCATATTCCCCAGTTTGTGTAATAGTCTTCTATGTGGCACAGTGTCAAAGGCCTTGCTGAAGTCCAGATAGGCCATGTCCACTGCCCTCCACTGATCCACTTCTAGTCACCCAGTCAAAAAATTCAACGAGGTTGGTCTGACATGACCTCCCCCTGGTGAAACCATGCTGCCTTGGGTCCTGTAGTCCATTGACAACCAGATGTTCCACCAATCTCTCCTTCAGTAGTGCTTCCATGATCTTCACCACTACCGAGGTGAGGCTGACTGGTCTGTAGTTCCCCGCTTCCTCTTTGTTTCCACTTTTGTATAAGGGGACTACATCTGCTGTCTCCAACCTTTGGGTACCTCCCTGTTTCCAGTGATCGGCTAAACAGGATAGCCAGAGGTTCAGCCACCACCTCTTTAGTTCTTTAGGACCCTGGGTGCACCCCATCTGGCCCCATTGCTTTATTAACTCTTATTACTTCCAGTTCCTTCAGGACCCTTTTCTCGTAAAGGGACTTGTGTCCATTTCTGCACCATTCTCACCCCTTGTACTCCCTTCAGACCCATTACCCTTCTCTTCCTCAGTAAAGACTGAGCAGAAATACCTGTTCAATATGTCAGCTTTACTGTTGTCATCCTCCCCCTTCAGTCTCACTATCCCTCCCTTTGCCTTTCTTTTTTCACTTATGTACCTGTAAAAGGTTTTGTCCCCTCTACCCACTGATTTTGCAATGTGTTCTTCTTTCTGAGCTTTGGCTTTCCTTACTGACCTCCCTGCCTCCCTTTGCTTCTCCTGGTACTTCCTTGGGCTGATTCCGTCTGCAAAAGGGACGGTGCTGCTGCTGATGGGGATGGTACATGGAATCAGCTGACTTCAGTGCCATCCCCTTCTCTTGCAAATCGGTGATGGTGTCCTTGACATCACCCCCGAAAAGTACCGACCCTCGGAAGGGTGCTTCCTGGATAGCAGATTGCACCTCTGGGACCAACCCTGACACACAGAGCCAAGCATGATGCTGTAGGCCTACAGCGAAAGCTGAGCTCCGTCCAGCAGTGTCCACTGCATCGTATGTCGCACGAAGCACGTGTCGACTGGCCGAACGAGCAGAGCGGACAAGATCAGCCAGCTCCTGCTTGACTTGGGAGTCGGGCAGGGAGTCCAATTTGGCTTCCATCTGGGTCAGAATGGCCTTCTGGTAGTCCCCCATATGGCCGACATAGTTCAGGGCCCTGATCCTCAGCGTGGAGGAAGCGTAGATCTTTCTCCCATACTGGTCCAGAAGGCGTGATTCCTTGTCAGGTGGTGATGAGCTAAGGTGTTTGGGGTTGGACGACCGTCCGTGAGCAGCGCTAATCACGACCGAGTCGGCGCGAGGGTGAGAATCCAGGAAATCAACACCCTCCGGAGCCTGATATAGCCTGTTCGACTTCCTAGGAAGTGGGGCTAAAGCCAACGGCTGTTTCCATATTGTGGTAACGAGGTCGGCATGAGGCTCTATCCAGGGTGGCACCAAGGTAGGAGCTGTCACGGGCAGATCCAGATGTTCAGCGAGTTTCAGACGCTGAGGATCTGGTTCCAGGGAGTGCCACTGATGAACCTCCTGGATTTTCTTAAGCAACTCCGTAAAAGAAGGATCTTCTGGAGGAGACTTCGGAGGAGTCCTTGGCCTGGGCTTTGACAGAAAGCGTGGCTCGTCGTCTCTCTCAAAGCAACCGTTGGAAGAATCAGAGGAGTCCGAGGGTGAAGAGGAGGAGGATGAAGAGGAAAAAGACTCCCTTTCCCGACCCGGGGGAGGAACGGACCCCTTGGAAAGCCCCTGGGGAAGTGTGTCCTGCCCCTCTCTGGATCCAGACGGAAGAACCCTGGAGTCCGGAGGTGGTGAGGGAGTGTGCCGCCTCAGACGTAAGGGAACCTGGGGTGGCACCATCGTCAGAAAGCGGCTCTCGACCTCTTTGGTGAGCTGAGCCTTGGCCTCAGCCCACCAGGAGGCCAGCGTCTCCTGCAGGTCCACCGGCGGCTGTGAGGGCGGTGGAGGAGGAGACGGGGGATAAGGATACGGGTTATACCTGTATGGAGCGTATCCAAAACCCGGCCGCGGGTAGCCCGGAGTCAGGTACTGCGGCGTCGGGTACTGTGGCGCCGGATACTGCGGTCCCGGGTATGCCGGCGGACAGGACGGAGGGTACCCGGGAGCCGGGGAGCGCCGGAGCAGATCGGCCCGCCGGTGGCTCCCACATGCGGTCCGTATTGAAGGGTCTCGGAGGGCCCGACAGAGCAGGATGTCTCCTGAGTCGGTAGAACCAGTGTCGGGGCCGGCGTCGGAGGCCCTGGCATCGGAGGAGCCGGCGTCCGGGGAGCCGACGTCATATCCGGTGCACCCAGTGGAGGAAGGTCTGACGGAGGAGGAAGATCCCCAGTGTCGCCCGAGGATGAAGGGGAGAAATCCCCGGGGTCGGGCTGGGGACACTCTGGGTCCCCAGACAGCAGCGAAGGCTGCGGGGAACCGGGTACGACAGACGTGGGAGGGTCCATCGTCGGTTCCTTCGCCAGCTGGATGTCGGACAAGCAGACGTGTGGCTTGAGGACAGCCCCGTGGGCGCCAGAGGAGCCGCGCCCGCCGGCGGGAGCCATCACCGAGGCAGGTCGAGCAGAGGGATCGGCCTGGTGCGGTGAAGTGGAGGCTGCGCATCACTTGAAGGGTCGGGCGCTCACTGGCCCTCTCCGGGTGGACGTCGGAGGAGCCGACGCCCGACTTACCGGAGTCGCCCGCAGTGGCAGGCCACAAGCCTGCAGCCGAACCAGGGCGGAGGCTTCCACTGCCCGAGGCGCCGCAAGGCCCGAGCTCGAGCCATGGGTGGGCCGACGCCTCTGGAAACCTCGAGGTGCCATCGAGAGTGGTCCCTCGAGGGACGCATCTGCCTCCCAGCGACTCCTGAGGGAGACGCTGTAGAGGAGCCCTTGTCCCGGTGCCTCTCTTTCTCCTTCTTCTTCAGATGGCCTTCGGGGGAAGTGGACACCTGCCTCAGTTTTTTGAGCTCCTTTTCCATTGAACTCATTTTCTTCTTCAGAATATGGGCTTCCAGGGATTGCTGCCGCCTTTTCCGGGTAGCCGTGTTGAAGCTGAGACAGTGCTGACACTTCTCGACCGGGTGATCGGACCTAGGCAGAACAGGCACAGGGAATGGCCGTCCTTGAGCGTAGTTGGGTGCCGCACTTAATCGCATTATTTTTGTGCTTGAGGTGTAGACCATATACACCGCACAATGGTACCTGACGTTAGTCGAAAAAACAAATTATTTCGGTAAAAAAATGACGAAGATAGGGCTGACGAAGCACAAACTTTTCTGCGAGGTACTGCACAAGCTAACGGTGGGAAAGAACTGGAAGGCAGGCATTAGGGACCGCCCCTTTATACCGACGTCTCCTGACGCCGGTCACCTGATGAGGGACTGCTAGCTAGAAATTTTTCCGTTGGGTCCTGCAGCCTGCCGGCGTCAGTCCTATATGTAATTACCACTGCAAGAGCCCCTCAAGTAAGCTGAAAAGTTACACGACAACTCACAAAACCTATATAGGCATGAGGGTCTCACTCCTCCTTTCTCAGTCCCCCGGACTAAGAGAGCAAGGCCCTCGGTCCTGGGGAACCGAGGAGAGAAAGAGGTACCAAGACCTAATAAAAAGCTGGATACACCAGATAGCCAATTCCTAGACAGGAGCCCCAAGAAGGGGGATGGTGGGAGGGAAAATATACCTTACTGAGATCCCCTCGAAGATCTACTGTTACGGTAAGGTCTTACGTAACTGTTCTATCTTCTTCGGGGGTATCTTAGTCATCAAGTAACACTGCAGGAACAAGTATCAAGCAGTGACAAGTGTAAAGAGACAGTCCAGGAGGAGGGTACCCCATATCCTACATCCTTCACTGGAGCCTGACTTTACCTCTGTGAACCTTTATGCCCGCTCTTCTGGCATCACTGGCTGTCTCATATTCATCCCCTCCTCCCCACTCTGCTCACCTCCCTGGATTTACTGCGTTCCTACATCTCCCCTCTACTCCCACCACCCCCCCACTCTATGTCCCCTTCCCTTTCTCTCCAGTTCCCTCTTGGGTTTTCTTCCCCAATCTTTCTATTCCCCCCCTCCCATTTCCCTGGTTCGTTTTCCCTCAACTTCCCTAACAGCTCCTCAGCTGGCCCCCCATATCCCCTCTACTTTGGCCACACCAACCAGCACTTTGTGACCTAGGTACCCCCTGGGCACCTAACTCACTTGCAATACTCTGCCAAAAGAACTGTCTCTTAGGATTCAATTCTGGCTGCTTAAGTTACTGCATGTTGACTGTATAAGACTGACTTTCATTGTTTATGTTCTACCTGTAATATTTGTGCCATATGCTATCCAAATGTTTGATTTTTGTATCTCACTTGTTATTCTGTTTCATGACGAGGATCCTCTGTAAACGAGCCTCTGGTTCAAAGGCATTTCCAAGATTGTAATAAAAAAATAAATAAGGAGTCCCTGCAACACAGCCCTGCCAAAGCCTGTATGGGCTCTTGAGGCAATGTCCAGACTGTATGCTTGGTGAAAGTGTGGACTGTATTCCAGGTGGCAGCTGTACAAATGTCAGCGGCTGAGACCCCTTTCCTTTAAAGCAAGCCACCGCGGTAACCAGGCCTCTGGTAGAATAAGCTTTAACAGCACCAGGTAATTCTTTGCCATACTTTTTGTAGCAGAACAATACAATTTGCAAACCATTTGGATAAACACTGCTTAGAAACTGAAGCGCCCGTTCTACCTGGGGCGAAGGAAACAAACAACTGCTTTGACTTTCTGGACTCTTAAGTCCAAAGCAGGTAGTACTTCAAAGTTCTGTGCACATCTAACATACAGAACAGTGCTTTCCCTGGATTGGCATGCTCAGGAAAATAAACAGGAAGGTGGATAGTCTGATTTAGTGCGAACTCAGAAACCACCTTAGGCAAAAACTTAGGATTTGTGTGCAAAGAAACCTTGTCTTTCTGGAAAATCAAATAAGGCTCCTCACACCAGGGGGCCTGAAGCTCTGAAATTCTTCGAGAAGTAATTGCAACTAAAAATAGCACTTTCCAAGAGAGAAAGCGTAACTTGCAAGTCGCGATTAGCATAAAAGGAGACAAGGTCAAATTCTCCAAAATAAAATTCAAGTCCCAAGCCAGGGCCGGGGAATGGACTGGAGATTTCAGATGTAGGATGCCCCTAAGAAAGGTACGGGGGACAACCAGCTGAGCAATCATGCAGTTACACACGGGCTCATGAAAAGCATAAACAGCTGAAAGGTGGACCTTGAGTGAGGAATACTGGAGGCCTGAGTCAGACAATGAGACAAGGTAGTCCAGGATATGATTCACTGAAGAGGTGAAAGGGTCGAGGGCATGTCTGGCAGCCCAGATGGCAAACCGTCTCCACTTCATGGCATACGTGGCACGAATGGAAGGTTTCCGGGAGGCCACCAGGATGTCAGCTACCCTGTCAGAGACCCCCGAATCTGGCAATGACTACATTCTCAGGAGTCAGGAATGCAGATGAAGGGACCTCAGGTTGGGATGGACCAGGGTCCCCTGATCCTGGATCAGCAGGTTCCTGCAGAGAGAAAGAGGGACCGGAGGTTCTTCTGCCAGCTGCTGAAGTAGAGGGAACCATATCTGGGGAGGTCAGAATGGAGCCTCCAGAATCATACTGACCCCCTCCACCTGCAACTTGATTAGCACCCTCTGTATCACAGGAAATGGAGGGAATGCGTAAAGAAACCACCCCTCCAAGAGAAGGATAACGCGTCTCGCCAGAAAACTCCAGGCCCTGGATCTAGTGAGCAGAAATTGGGCAGTTTTGCACTGAGAGGGGCCGCAAAAAGGTTCAACTCTGGATGACCCAATCTGTCAAACAAGTCTTCTGTGATGGATGAGAGAAGCTCCCACTCATGCATGCTGAACTGAGTCCTGCTGAGGCTGTCCACCTGAGTGTTTAGGACACCTGGCATGTGGACCGCAGAGTGTGTCAGGCTGTGATCCAGCGCCCAATACCACACTTGCATGGCATTCCGGCAAAGGGGTTTTGAGTGAGTGCTGCCCTGGTTGCTGATGTAGTACACTACACTCAAATTGTCCGACTACAACAACAGCTGACCCAGAGCGAGGTGCTCCTGAAAAGCCTGCATGGCGTACAGCACCGCTCTCATCTCCAGGACACTGATATGCAGGGAGACTTCCCACTGAGACCAGGAGCCCTGGGTTTGGAATGGACCCAGGTGTGCTCCAGAGCCCAGACCTGACACATTCGTGGTTAGAATCTGATGTGGAGAAGAGATCTGGAATGGAACACCTTGAATCTGCTTCATGGGATCCATCTACCAGTGCAGTTCCTTGAGGACTGGGGAAGAGACCAGGACAGGATAGTCCACTGAAGGGTACGCATATGAAGCCTGGTCAGGGAATGGTGGGTATGGCCACCGCCATCAGGCCCAACCATCTGACGTATACCCTGGCAGGAATGTACCGACTCTGAGCAACTACCTGAGCTCGGGCGATGAGGCATTCTGCCCTGTTCTGGGGCAAGAAGACCTTCCCCTGCGCAGAGTCGGGAACCGCCCCTATATATTATAGCCTTTGGTATGGAACCAGATTGGACTTTGGCAGGTGGACACTGATGCTCAGGGAGTAAAAGAGCTGGAGAGTGCGCGCCAGAGTCAGCAGAAGCTGTTCTCTGGACGGGGCCTTCAGGAGCCAATCATCCGGGTAATGGAAGACATACAGTTCATCTCGTCTGAGAGCTGCTGCGACCAATGCCAAACACTTGGTTAAGACTCACAGTGCAAAGGACAAGCCAAAGAGCAACACTTTGAACTGATAATGCTCACCCTGAAGGACAAAATGAAGGAACATCCTGTGAGGAGGAAAGTCTGGAATGTGCAGGTAGGCATCCTGCACGTCCAGTGAATAGAGCCAGTCCCTGGCCTTGAGGAGGGGCATTAGGCCTGGGAAAGTTACCATCTGGAACTTTCTGTACTGGAAAAACAGATTGAGGTCCTTTAAATCCAGGATAAGCCTCAGATCTCCGGTCATTTTGGGGACCAGGAAAAACCTGGAATAAAACCCCTGGTTTCTCTGTTGCCTGGGCATTGGTTCGACTGCCTGCTTGCGCAGAAGAGACTGTACCTCCTCCTCCCGGAGAACAGACAAATGAGCCAGAGGGTAATCGGAGGGTCAAGGTGGGGTGTCTGAAGGCTGCCCTATTAGCTCCAAAGTGTGACCCTTTTCTATGATCTGCAGGATCCATGCATCTGAGGTGACAGTCCTCCACTGATTCAGACGGAGGGAGAACCGACCTCTGACCACCACCTCCTGGGACCGAGTCAGAGGAGGGGGGTCTGGCAAGGAGTCAAGTGGAGGTGGAGCCAGCCTCAGAGGCTGGTCAGTCACTTGGGTGGCTGGCTGCCGCTCCAGCACGGGTCAGGCAAGGGAGCCTGGGCTCTACACTTTCCCCGTGTGCGGGGAGCTGATCCAGGTCTACTGTTTTGCTTACAAGAAGTAGGCCACCCTCTGTCCCTTGGCTGGGTGTGGTAGAGGCAATGGAGTGATTTTATGGCCGTGCCCAAGGCCTGCAAATCATTTATGAGGTCCTGGACATCAGGGCTGAACAGCTTAGTGCCACTGAAAGAGACATTAAGCACTCATGTTGCACATCAGCTGCAAAGCCAGAAACTCGGAGCCAGGAGTGCCTATGGAGGCATATACCAGTGGCAGCCGCTCCGACAACGGAATCAGCCATGTCACAGAGTGCCCTGAGGAGATGTTTGCTAACATCCTCAGCTGCCTGGAAAAACTAAAACAATTCCTGCTTCTGTGAGCCCTCAGGAAGGGCCTGAGCTGTAGATTTACCCTTCTTCCAGTTGGCAGTTTGGTATTTAACCATGTGTGACAGATAATTTGCAATCCTAAGGTGGAGGAGGCATAAACCCTTGTTCCCTCAGAGGTCAATCCTACGAGCTTCCTTATCTGGGTGAAGGGAACGAAAGTGTTTAGGCACCTTGGATCTGTCTTGAGCTGCCTTAATGACAACTGAGTCAGTTTCTGCCTGGGCAGCAAAATAGAGAAGACCCTGTGTGGCATGATAAAGCTTGTCCACCCTGCGTGGCATGGCTGGCACCATGTCTGATCTGTGCCAGGCTGCTCTGGCTGCATTCTTCAATGCTGGAAGCACTGGAGGAATAATCTTTGGGGGGGGGGGGATTCAGTAATCTCCTGAAAGTCCACCAAGTCTTTTCTGGTGACATCCCCTACCTCAGTGTGAAAGCCTATAGTGGAGGATAACTGTGTGCGCCTCTGCTCCACATCATCTGTCGTTTTGTTCTCCTGGCTCCATACTCCACCCACCACTTCGATCTGACTCTCAGCTGGCTCCCACTCCACCACAGATTTTTACTTGCTTGGCTGTATCCTGGACAGCACCATCAGACACGGTGATGCCTCCCCATATATGTCTCTCCTCAGAACCAGAGCTCCCTCAAGATGCTTGCATGCATCCTCAGTTGTCCCCCTCCCACCCCGAAATCGTGAGAAGTTTCCTAGCGGTGGGTGGAAAACGTTATCCGTTGCTGCTCCACTGTCTGGAATAGTCTCCCATGCCCGTCTGCTCCCTGGACTCCATGCCATCTTCAAAGATACATCTCAAATCCTGGCTGCTTGACGAGGCCAAGTGCCGTTGCTCACCTGGTTAACCCCTCCCCCACTGACCACAACGGCCTGTCTCCTTGGTTGCTTGGCCTCCACCAAGCACTCATTTCCCACTATCATTGTGTCCTGTCTAATCACCCCCTATACATGTTTGTGTACTCCCACTCAACAGCGCCTCGGTATCTTCTTATATTATGCACTTAATTACACTTGCACTTATCCTGCTGTAAATAATTCAATTCAACTTTATTTTTATAGTGCCTTTCAAAACCAAGGCTCTTAACATAAAAACAAACAACCAATATAAATAACATAAAAACATAAAAGTTACGGGGGACTTCCGGTGACGTCACCCTCCCGATGCAAGCCTAATTAGGAGAGCTCCTCCTATAGCCAACAAAACCTCCGTTTTGCCTGCTAGATAACTAACGATTTCAAGTTATACTATACTAGGAGGTGTAATCATAATGAAAAGCGGGGAAAAAGTCATCTATAATCCCAGATGAGGGCGGATTGTCTGATTCGGGCAGCAAAATATCACAGGCCTCTACGACCTCGCGTAGGAGTGGTGGATTATCCGGCCAGCCCCCTCTAGCTACACTGCAAAGGCAGATGACTCAGGTCCTCTCGGAACTTCGGGACTTCCGTAATGAATTTAGAACCACCACTGCAGCTCTTAAAACCGATATCGGGAAGCTAGAGAAACGACAGGAGGAGCTGGAGCAACATACAACTGACTCGGACATTAGAGTTGACAGGGCAGAACAGGCCATAGCACAGCTAAATCAGAATATCCAGTCTCTAAAGGAGCGAGCCGAAGACGCCGAAAGTCGTAACCGCCATAACAATATACGGATCTCGGGGATACCAGAGGGTGAGGAGGGAAATGATCCCCATAAGTTTATTTGTCTCCTCCTGCGGCAATTGCTAGAGCTCCCGGCTGAATCCACCCTAGAGTCTGAAAGAGTACACCGCACTCTGGGCCCAAGGCCCCCTCCTGATTCTAGGCCCCGAGCCATGCTGGTCCGATTCCTTCGCTTCCAGGAAAAAGAGCTCACCTTACATTCAGCTTGGAAAAAGGGTCAGGTCAACTACAAGGGGCAGCGACTGTTTTTTGAAAACGACTATGCACCGAATTAATGGCCAGATGCAAAGCATACATACCCGTATTAAAAGCACTGAAAATTGCTGGTCTACGCTTTCGGACCCCCTACCCGGCCAGGCTAATTGTTTTCCATCTGGACGGGCAACTCACTTACTCCTCGGCAGAAGAAGCAATTGAAGGTCTTCAAAAATACTAAATCGAGATCCAAAAGCCGCCCACTCGTACCCCTAAAGGTACCCTAGCTGCAAAACTATCACAGCAGGCCTGGCAATCCAGTCGGGCGCGAGGCCAGGGAAGCATCAAGGGCTTGAGGCAGTATGCAGCATTGTCAGCTCCCTACGAGAACAGTCCCAAGGGAAAACTCGACTTTTCGACTGGACACTTGGAAGAAACGTATATTTTGCTGTTTAGCCCAGTGGAACATGTTGACTCTAGTTCTGGATCGTCTAGAGCAATTTTGAAATGGACTATCTGGTCATCCTCGCTATTACTACGCTTCTGACCTACTCTCTGCTTGACTTTACTTTACAACTCTTCAGATAAGTCAAACCTTCTAATTATCACTCTCTAAACCCCTGCTTTATACTACCATTAGTTCTTGATTCCCTTATCCAGAATGCTAACAACCCCTTTTTTGTTTTTTTCTCTCTCTCTCTCACTTTTTGTAACGCTTTTACTTTTTTGGTTGTCTTCTTGGTCCTGCTTTAACTGCTAATTTGTTTAGTCTTCTTCCTTTTCCTTTCCTACCTCTTGCCTTTCTCAACAGTTACACCCAGTGAATGACTAGAATTCAGCCGAAGTGCTATTAGACACCATTTTGTCTTCTTGCCTAGTTACCTGAGGGCGGCATGCATGCCTTAGAACGGGAACTGCTGGTGCATCAAATTGTATTGCCCCCCCCCTTTTTTACACTCCCCAGACCATTCCTTGGGTACCAGCATTTAGTGTCTCCGTGATTACAACCTATGCGGGCAGTTGCTCATGCTGCAGCCTGTTAATACTGAATTTAAGCAATTTGTCCCTCAGGGTAATCTATAAAGTCACGTACTTCGACCCACCTCACAGTGTTATGTTACTCCCAGCAGGGCATATACTCCAATGAGGTTTGTTGATCTCCCATATGACCCGGTGGTACTACCTCCCCCCTGTTTCTGTACTTTAACTCACATGTGGTATTCTTCGTTTACCCACTCTTTAAAATTTATCTCACAAGTTCATATAAAAATTAGAACCTATAATGGCAATTGTATTTTTGGAGCTGGAGGGAATCTGACCAACACACCACCGCGTTTATTCCCTTGCTCTCTCCCTGTGATGTAACACACCCTCTTATGTGGCTAAGTACCGGGAGTGTGACTAGCCAATACCCCCTTCCCTTCATCCCGTTAAGGCATTAGAAGTGCCTAGGGGTCTCTCCAACGTAGACACCCCACCTTCTGTAGTGAGGAATTCCTCACTCACGAGAGCTTTGGAAGCTCCTGATTTCTGGAAGTTACTGTTAATAACTTTAGTTTTTCTAGTTAACAGTTAATGGTTAAGGTTACGGCCAAGTTGGCTCTAGCCTATTGTATGTTTATTACACCGGTTACTCACTGCTTTAAATTAATCATTATTTTCTTGATTATTCTGATTTTGCTGAATTGCCAGTTGAAAGGCAATCAAATGTGCTTTGACATCTATGTAAAATTTTACTGCAATAGCTTCGTATATGCAGATTATCGATTATGTCTATTTAGCTTCTGCTTTCATGTGGTAGATGAGATATTGGGGGGGGGCCTGGGATCCATGTGGCACACTAATTTTAAACCTTGATCTTATTGCTGCCTTGTTATGGCTGAGACCCCCGTGAGATTATTATCCTGGAACGTTAATGGGCTGGAGATTAAGCATACAAGGGTTCTCTCGCAGATTAAAAAATGTAAAGCTGATATAGTCTACTTGCAAGAGACTTATCTAAGTCACGACGAACATGCTAAGCTAGGGAGGATTGCAAGAGGCGAGCTTTTCGCTTCAACTTTTTGGGGTGGGAGGAGAAGAGGCGTGGCAATAATTATCCCACAACATATCCACTGGCAAATGCAGGCTAAATGGGTGGATCCCTGGGCCGGTTGGTACTGCATAGAGGGCAAATAGCGGAAACTGAGGTCACCTTAGCGAATGCATACATCCCACCACACTCATCAGTAACTGAAATTAAGGGATTACTAGATAGAATTGCACAGTTCTCTAGAGGTGTTTTGTTGCTTGAGGGAGATTTTAATATATTACCCAACCCTGAGTGGGACTCCTCAAGCCCTAACACCCCAAGGAAAACCCCGCAGCAGAGGCTCCTGAGCAGGTTCTTATCCGAAGTGGGATGGACTGATACTTGGCGATATTTGCACCCTCATTCCAGTGATTATACGCACTATTCAGCCATCCATTATACCTACTCCAGAATTGATTTATGTTTAACCCAAATTGAATACCTAAACTTATTGCTAGACGTCCAACTGGGAGATATCTCCCTGTCGGATCATGCACATATAATCAGTTCCTGGAAGTTGGGCCTACAGAGAAAGACCACAATGTAGCGTTTAAATCCCTTTCATTTTAAGTCTAAACACTTTAAGGAATTTTTAACTGATAAGATCTCAGAGATCCTGGAGGATAATGCAGTCCCTGGAACCCCCCAGGTATTCTCTGGGACACTATAAAAACTGTACTTCAGGGGCACCTCATTAAATACACATCATTACAGGCTAAAGCCCGTAGACAACATAAATCTACTTTAGAGGAAACCTTGCACTTCCTACAGATAGCACATAAACAGGGGGACAACTCTGTCCTTCCGCAGCTTAATCAGATTAAACAGGATCTTGATAGGCTGGCACTGCAACAGACAGAAATTGCCTTAACTTTCCTTCGGCAGAGATACTATGAGGTGGGTCCAAGGGCCTCTAGGCTTTTAGCCTATCAAATAAGGAAACAAAGGAAGGCTACGGTCATTACTACGATTTGACACCCAACTGGGGGTAGACCTCTGAATAAGGTCTCTGATATAACAGAAGCATTCACGGCGTATTATTCCACACTATACACCCCAGAACTTCAAGTAGCCCCAGAAAAAATTAAAGAATTTCTACAGCCCCTGACCCTTCCGAAACTCTCTCCGGAGCAAGGGGAACAGTTGCTCAGCCCAATCACAAGACAGGAACTAGTCGATGCTATTGCTCGAGCTAAAACAATGAAAGCTCCGGGACCTGATGGCTACGGAGCAGAATTCTATAAAACCACCAAAGAATTACTCTTGCCGACACTTCTGGGCACCTGTAACTCGGTTCTGGATGGAAATCCCCGCCCACCTGGGCCTATGCTACAATCTCTGTTATCCCCAAACCTGGTAAAAACCCCCAACTCTGTGAATCATATCAACCAATTTCGGTCCTAAATACCGATTATAAATTATTTCTGGGAATAACAGCCCGCAGATTGGAAACGGTGCTTCCGAAGAAAGTACACAGGGACCAGACTGGATTTGTGGGAGGCCGTACAACTACAGATAATATAAAGAGAACCTACCGCATAATTCGTAAGATGAATGCCTCGGATTACCCTGTGACCTTGGTGAGCCTTGACGCAGAAAAGGCCTTCGACAGAGTGCACTGGCCATTTCTATACTCAGTCTTGGAGGTTGTGGGATTGCCCAAGTCATTGATCCAGGTAATTGCAAATATATACTCTGCCCTGAAGGCCTTGGTGCGAATCTCAGGCCATCATTCAAATTCTTTCCCTCTCTACAGGGGTACTAGACAGGGATGCCCTCTGTCCCCCCTTTTGTTCGCCTTGTTTATGGAGCCCCTAGCACAGCTTGTCAGACAATTGGATGACATTCAAGGGATTGAGGTGGGTGTGGAAGAGCATCGTATTGCGCTTTACGCAGACGATGTACTCTTGTACATTCAGAACCCAGCGAAATCTCTTCCTAAAATCAGCAAATTATTAGAAATCTTCAGACATTTCTCAGGCTACAAAATTAATATCTCAAAAACAGAGATCCTGACCTTTCAATTTTCCCCGAACCCAGTTGTACGAGAACAGTTCCCTTGCAAATGGGACTTAGGGAAGATAAAATACTTGGGGATTAATCTAGCCAGGGACCTGAGGGACATCTATAAATTTAACTATGTTCCCTTTACCACTCACCTTAAAGAAGACCTAGCCAGCTGGACAGTACTCCCTGAGCCTCTCTAGGAAGATAGAACTTATTACAATGGTCATTCTACCAGGGCACTATATCTAGGTTAATAATATCCCCATCACCCTACCTCGAACTGTGTTTCAGGACTGGGAGAGGGCAATCTCTAATTTCATCTGGGCCGGCCGGAGGCCGAGAGTTAGACTGAAGTTGCTCACTAACCCGAAAGACCGTGGAGGGTTATCCCTTCCTAATTTCTATCGGTACTACCAAGCAGCGCACCTGACACATGTAATGGCAAGGCAGCTGTCAAAAGTCTAATCACACTGGGCGGACATAGAGCAGGCAGCAGTCCCAGATCTAGAGTATTTTTCCAAGCTCTATCATGGGGCAGGACGCCTAGCTGAATGTGTGGGTCTACCCCTGGAGCTGCAACATAGGCTGACAATCTGGAATCAGATTAAGAGGCAATTTTCTATCTCCGCCTTTTTGCTGCTAATCTGCCCAATTGCTGTCCTCCCAGACTTTTATCCTGGAAGAATGGACCACGTCTTTTGACTGTGGACAAGATACTGCCTGAATTACCTGTTTCAAATTACAAATCCGGGAACACTCCGGTCTTTTCAGGAAATACAGGCAAAATTCAATTTGCCTAATACCCATCATTATAGGTACTTACAACTAAGACATTATTATGAGTCACTCCCGGCCGGGGTGCGTAACCCTGAACACTGGCCACCTCTGTTTACTAGGTTGCACTTTTTACTTACTACCCCAAATCAGGGACACCTGATCTCGACCCTCTATCGTGCTCTGATGTTATCATACCTGGCAACTCTGACTGACCTTCATCAAAAATGGCAGCAAGAACTAGGTTGTCCTATAGAAATTGAACACTATGAGGGAATGAGCTTGCCGACAAAACAGCATACGTCAGGTTCGCACCAATGGCAGGAGTTTTCTTGGAAATTTCTGGCCCATTATTTCAATTCACCAGAGGTTACAAGTCATTACTCCCTGGGATATTCCGCCGCATGCTGGCGACTGTGTGGTGAGGGAAAGGCCCACCTCACACACATAATCTACTCCTGCCTCAAGCTGGAATCATATATTCACTCGCTTAAGTTGCAGCTTCGGGAAATATTTGATAGGCCAATTCAACTGACCCCGCAGTATTTATTCTGTCTATTCTCCCTGCAGCCTTCAGGGATCCAGGATCCCACTACCTTCTGGCCATTCTTTTGGCAGCAGGGAAAAAGGCCATCACAAAAAAATGGTTTACCTCTAGAATCCCAACCGTGAAGGACTGGTGGACAATTACTAAGCAAATTTATCAGCTGGAAAAAAAATAACATACAGTTTAAATAACAGACAAGAAAATTTCAGGAATAGATGGAACAGGTGGCTTATATATTACATGCTTAAGGACTTGACGTTTGTGCCATAGCCCCCCCCCCCGTGTGACCCAACAGGTTTTGTGAGAAGTGCCTGCATGGATCCAGTGGGGCACCCCCTCCCCCCACGCTCTAATTTCTGATTATTTAGGAGAGGCTATAAGTAGTTGTATACTGTTGTACAAGATATGCATTAAATTTCTTACAATGCTCTCCGGAATTTAATATTTGATTTATCAGCTACAGTGAACTTGAGCTACTATGAACTGGGTCTCCTTGAATTTCCTGACTTACATGGACAACTATCTCTAATCAGATTGGTATGAACTCTTCACAAATTTGATATTGAATATTTAATGTGTGGTTGCCGTGGGATTCCCAGTGAGTACCTTTTCCTGATTCTTTTATATGTACTGCTTGGACATAATCGAATGTTAAAAGTAAGTAAAATGAAATAAAGATTATAATTCTAAAAAAAAAAACCCATAAAAGTTACATTATCAATCACTAGGGAAGGCCAGGTCAAATAAATAAGCTTTAAGCTCAGTTTTAAATCTACTGACGGTTGGGCATTCTCTCAACCGACAAGGTAGAGAATTCCACAGGGTGGGCGCTGAAAAAGCAAAGGCATGGGAACCAGACATCTTTAATCGTACCTCAACGGTGGAACGGAGAGGGCGGAGGGAGCTGTAAGATACCAGGAGATCTTTAAGGTAGTCGCGTCCCTGATCAGGTAGGGCTTTGAAGGTTAGTAAGCCAACCTTAAAGGTGATCGGCCACTGAATAGGCAGCCAGTGCACACTGCGGAGCACAGGCATAATATTATTGGAATAATGTAAACAATGTACAGTCGGTCCTTTTTTCTGATTATCCTGATAAACTGTTTTGTTTTAGTTAATAAGCTTGTACAGCCTCTCCTTTTGCTTTTCTTGTATGTAACTTACACTGTTCAACAGTGATGTCTGTATTTTTACTCACTTGCACTCATCATATTATACGTTTCTCCTTCTGTATTGCCGTCTGTTGTGGCCTGGGTCGTGCCTGATAACGGTCCCCTGGATCAGCACACTTACCCGGTTACCAAAGACTTAAATTAAACTGCTCCATCACATTAAAGAATGTGGGGTCCTCAGGAAGGGACCTGGCAGTATGCTTCAGAGTCCTCACTGACAGAGACGGATGTGGACTTATCAGAAAGTAGGATTTCCTCCTCTTCATCCTCCACATCATCAGGAAGGATGAGATCAGGGTGGTACTCCTCCTTGATGTCGACCTCTTCAATTTCAGGGTCTGGCATTGGGTTCGCCAGTGGCGGCACACGGGGAGTCTCCCAGGGTTGACAAACAGGTGTAGACGGCTAAGCAGCCATCAACAGCGTCAGCGAGGGGGGCCTATTCAAGGCACCCAATTGCTGAACACGTACATAAGTGAACTTGATTAGTACTTCATTCAGGTCTATGGTGGACTTTGATGGAGGGGATATTCGATAGCACAGGCATCAACGACCCTCCTGCAGTGCCCTGTGGAGCCGACGAGCCTGTACCCTGGTGGGAGAAGGGGCAGGCCTCGACGGGATAGTCATCGATGAAGAACCTGTCATTGACGGAGGGGCCAATGACCCGGAGGTCAACAGCCGGGTGCTCTGTGTATCGGGCAGAGGTGCTGTTGGTATGGGTCTGGTAGGCACAGAGACCTGGACAGCAGTTCTCTTCGTCAGAGCGGCTGCAGCTGATGAAGGTCCCCCAGAGGAAGGAGAGGCTGATGGAGAGAAAGACTGACACCGGGGGGAGCGGTCACGATCTCGGTCTTTTTTGTGACTTTTCCCTGAGGACTTGCCTCAGGTCTTAGAGGCCTGGAAGGTTGAAGATCCGGTTGGTGACTGGGAGACTGGGGCCCTGGAGGACCCCTGCCTGGAACTGGCTACCTGTTGAACCATTAGGGATTTTTTAAGGGTCTTTTTCGTCACCAAAAGGTTGTTTGGTTAAACTTCCAGCAGAGCTCACAGTCAAAAACTTCAGGATCAGGCCCAAGACAGCAGACACAAACAGAGTGTTCGCCTGCAGAGGTAATCTTCTTTCCGCAGCAGCAGCGAATGAAAGGGGAGGAAGGATTAACTCTCTACATAAACAAAAGCAGAAATCTCCTAAAAAAGAGATTTTTTAATAAGGTAAGTGAAAAAAGCTGTAGGCTGAAATAAGGAGTGAGTACTGCGATGGAGCTTCTGCAGAGACCCATGCAAGCTAGTCGAGGGCAGGAAAGAACTGAGAAGGGAGTGGGGCCGCCGCGTCTATACAGGGTTAGCGACGTCGGCGGACGTTGACAGCATGGGTGGCCCCAGCTGTACTGCTGAAAATCTTCCATGTGGATTCCCTTTCACCAACGGCGAAGGTTCCTACGGTGTTACCTGATGACTGAGATACCCCCGAAGAGCTGTCGCCACTGCATTCATCTGCAGAAGCTTCCCGACCTCCAGCTCTAGAAGGGCTTTCTCTGAGGCGGTTGCAGCTTTGAAAGGCCTGTGGTGATGGAAATTTAAGAAAACGGGAGACAAAGCATGGCATAATGCAAAAAAAAAAGTGGTAATAGACAAGATTGGGATAAATATAGACAGTTACGCAATCAATATGTCAAGGAGACAAAAAAAGTAAAACATAATCATTACATACACATTTTAGATAACAATCGCTCCCAGAATCCTAAAGAATTTTGGAAAACAATGTCTGTTTTATTAAAGGGTCATAGTAGTGAAACATCAAAAGTATTTAATGTAGATGATCAAATAGTACCTCTATCCCAAGATGTGGCTGACAGATTTAGCAATTACCTTACTAAGGTGCGGAATATGGGTTTAAACAGCAATATTTTACAGAAAATGGATAAACAAACAGCAGATTCAAATACTATAGAACATTTTTCCCTTTCCAGTGTTAGTGTGGCTGCAGTAAGGAAAGAGTTGTTAAAACTGGATACCACTAAGGCCATAACATTGGATGGTATTCCGTCCAAACTTTTTAACGTACCCCTCTCCTATTATTGCTTATCCCTTGACGTATATACTCAATCTATCAATTAAAACTGGTGAATATGCAAAAGCTTGAAAACAATCTAAAGTAGTGCCCATTTCTAAAGGAGGATAAAAACTGAGATAGGAAATTATCACCCACTCTCTCTCCTGTTTCAAGTTTCCAAATTTTTTGAGAAATTAATATCAATTTAGTTAAAAGATTATTTGAATTCAAAGGGAAAAATCAATACGATGCAACCAGGGTTCAGACGGCACCACAGCACCAACTCTGCACTTGTTAAGGTGGTCAGTGATGTGCAGGCAGCCCTGGACAGGAGGACATCGGTTGGAGTTACATATGTAGATCTATCGAAAACGTTTGATTCTCTGGACTCCGATGTCCTCCTGTTCAGGGTAGCCTCACTGGGAGTGGCAGGAGACAGCATAAGAAGGTTAAGTTCCTACCTAAAGAAAAAATTACTCATCTTAGTAATTATGTTTCTTCTAATGGAGTCTTGCTGCATTCTGACAATTGCAGTGATTCCCAAACTTTGAACTGCCCTGGAGAACAAAGAGTTAACTTTCTATGCAGGGCATAGAATGCTGAGCTCGACCTCGGTTGAAGTCTCTGTCTGGAGTGATTCAGACCTAAAACCGTCAGAATCTTAGGAGCCCAAGTAAACTAAAAATTCTATGTGGAAATTGTAAAAATTCCTACTAGCCAACTGGCTGAAAAAAGTTTTGGATTCCCAAGGAAGACTCAAGTCAGGAAACCCAAAAACCAATCTACTATAAATAACAATAATAAATCAGCACCCAAACAAAAAGAAGGAGGGTGCAAGCAAAAAAAAAAAAAAAACACCCCTGGGTTGCAACACTGCACCTGCCTACCCACTTCCCAAAAATAGATTCTGAGAGGGGAGGCAGGTCAGAATACAGCAAGACTCCATTAGAAGAAACATAATTACTAAGGTGAGTAATTTTTTCTTCAAAAAACATGAAGTCTTGCTGTATTCTGACAATTGCAGACTACCAAGCAGTACCTCCAAGGAGGAGGGACCGAACCTACTTTGGGAATAGAAACATAGAATTTGACGGCAGATAAGGACCGCTTGGCCCACCCAGTCTGCCCATTTCCCTACCTACTGGATAAGCTGCAGATCCTAGTTAACCAGCAGCCTACTTCTTCCTACCCCCACCCCCCAGAATTGCCTTATGACTATCCCATGCATGCTTGAATTCCCCACTGATTCTGACTCCACAACCTCCTCAGAAGGCGTTCCATGCATCCACAACCCTCTCTGTGAAAAATACTTCCTTAAATTACCTCTGAGCCCCCCATCTTCAAATTGTGCCCTCTTGTTCTTGCACACCTTTTTTGAAAGATGCTACCCTCTTGGACTCTGTTGATTCCCTTGAGGTACTTGAAAGTTTCTATCATGTCCCCCTCTCCCTCCTTTCCTCGAGGGTTATACATATTAAGCTCCTTAAGTCTCTCTTCATCGACTTCCAGTGCAGACCCTGCACCATTTTAGTTGCCCTCCTCTGGACAGCTTCCATCCTGTCTATGTCTTTGCTGAGATTGGGTCTCCAGAACTGCACAAGTACTCCAGATGGGGTCTCACCAGCTGTCTGTACAGAGGGATAATAACTTCCTGTTTTCTACTGGTGATGCCTCTCCCTATGCATCCCAGTATCCCCCAGCCCTCCTTGCTGCCCTCTCACATTGCTTGCCCATCTTTAGGTCATCTGATATGACTACCCCCAGGTCCCTTTCCATTCTTGTTGTTGTTAGTATCTCACCCCCCATTGTGTACTCTTCCCCTGGGTTTTTGTTTCCCAGGTGCATTACCTTGCACTTCTTAGCATTGAATCTAAGCTGCCATACATTTGACCATTCCTCTAACCTTGCCAAGTCCCTTCTCATCCTTTCCACCCCACCTTGTGCATCAACTCTGTTGCAGATCTTAGTGTCATCTGCAAAGAGACATACTTTTCCTTCCAGTCCCTGCAATGTAGCTTATAAAGACACTGAAGAGGACCGGTCCTAATACTGAACCCTGCGGTACCCCACTAGTAACCCTCCTTTCTTCTGAGTAGACTCCATTTACTATTACTCTCTGTATCCTATTCTCCAGCCAATTCTTTACCCAGGCTGTCATCTTGGGACCCACTCCCAGGCTGGCTAACTTGTATATTAATCTTTTGCGTGGGACTGTGTCAAATGCCTTGCTAAAGTCTAGGTAGGCCATGTCCACAGCCCCTCCCTGATCTACTACTTTGGTCACCCAGTCAAAGAAATCTATCAGATTCGTCTGGCATGACCTTCCCGCTGTGAATCCATGCTGCCTAGGGTCCTGTGCCCCTCTGGCCTCTAGATACTCGACAATTCTTTCCTTAGAAGTGATTCCATCATTTTCCCTATCACTGAGGTTAAACTAACAGGTCTATAGTTTCTGCTTCTGCCTTGCTCCCACTTTGTGAAGGGAATCACATCTGCCCTCCTCCAGTCCTCGGGTACCACCCATCCTTCCATGATTTGTTAAAAGGGTAGTCAGTGGTGTCACTAGTTCTACCCTTAGTTCTTTTAGAATTCTGGGATGAATCCCATCAGGCCCCATTGCTTTGTCCACCTTCAATTTTAAGAGCTCTTTCAGAACCCTTTCTTCTGTAAATGGGCTGGTATCAACTTCTGTATCCAGAGTTTTACTACTGTTTGTTTTATGTATCTCCCCTACCTTCGTAAATACTGAGCAAAATATTTGTTTAGTATCTCTGCCTTTTCACAGTCTCCCTCTGCCCACCTCCCTCCCTCTATTAAGCCTCACTATCCTCCCTTGGTCTTCCTTCGCTCCCTGATGTACCTATAAAGGTTTCATCCCCTCTTAACTGAGTTGGCTATCTTTTCCTCGGTTTGGGCCTTTGCTGTTCTGACTGCCTTCCCAGCCTCCTTTTGCTTTAACTGATACAGTTCTCTGTCCTGCTCTGCGATTCCTTGTACTTCCTGAATGCTTTCTTTCTCTTGAACCTTCACTGCCACTTCCTTTGAGAACCATAGTGGTTTCTTACATCGTCTTGTTTTGTTTATTTGCTTCACACAAAGGCTTGTTACCTCTGTGATGGCAGTTTTATTATTCCCATTGTTCTTCCACTCCTCCTTCTGCCCATTTGCTAGAGCATTCCTTGGCACTCACCCATTATAGCAAAGTCAGCCCTCCTAAGTCCAGTACTTTTTGTCTTTTTTGTGTAAGCTTGACTCTATTACTGTGTTTATTGTGAACCATACTGTTCGATGGTCGCTAGTTCCCAGATGGCTACCCACTTCTACATCTGTGATCCTCTCTCCATCTCCATTTGACAGTACCAAGTCTAATATTGCTCCCTCTCGGGTGGGCTCCAGTACTAGTTGTCTAAGGCATGCCCCTGTAGGGCATCTAGAATAACTATAATGGCAGCTGCAACTGCACTCAGTTAACAGCTGGCATATTCAGATCACCCATCAGCAGTATCTCCCTTTTTCTGCCATTCTAAGTATACTTTCTATCATTTCCTTGTCCATTTCCTCCCCTGAGAGAAGAGGTCTTCAGATCTAACCCCTATGCGGATTGTGGTGCCATTGCCTGTCTCCAAATTTACCCACAGTGCTTCTTCTCCTCCTCCTGTTTACCATTTGTTCTGTTGCTTTTATTCCTTCCTTTATGTAAAGAACTCCTCCTCCTCCTCTTTTACCCTCCTGTCCCTCCTGTAGATAGTGTCTCGGTATGTTTACGTCCCAGTCATGGTTTTTGTGTACCATGTTTCTGTGATCTGCCACGATATCCAGATGTTCCTCCTCCATCAAGGCTCACTAATTTGAGAAGCTTATTACCTAGACTACGGGCATTGGTACTCATTGCTCTCCATTTTTGATGGCTTTACCTTCTGTTGCAGCATCCCCACTGACCGTTCTACCTTGGTCTTTTCTCATTTAGTACCCTGTTTTGTAGGGAGAGGCTGGGGTTTTTCTGCTGCTTGTCAGTGCCTCCCCCTTTGACTAGTTTAAAAGCTTGCCAATGAAGCATTTAAACCGATTGCTCAAAAGACTTGTTCCCTTCCTGGACAGATGCAGACCATCCTGCCAGTATAGGTTGTTGTCCCTCCAGGTGGAACCCCAGTCCCCAATGAAGCCAAACCCCTGTGCTCCGCACCATTTTTTCAACCATTCATTAAACTGCATGGTGCCAATACCCTCGCCTCACCCATGCCTTTGACAGGCAGCACCTCTGAGAAGGATACTGTGTGTGCTACTTGTCTTAGGCCCTCCCAACTCTGCAATGTCCTCCTGCACTGCTCTAACCTCATGATGAGCCAAGTCATTTGTCCCTAGGTGGACAATTACGTCCAGCTCAGAATCCTTGCAGCTGTTGTCGTGATCCTGAGGATGCGCTTCCTGTCCCTCAAGCCATGGCACCAGGCAGGCACCTTACTTCAGTTTTCCCAGCTCCTCCCAGTTCTATCCCCCTAATAATTGAGTCCCCCACCAGGAGCTGCTTCCTTTCCTTGTGGTGTCCTCTGCCTCCTTCCTGTGGGCCTCCCTTGTGACAGCTGTCCTCACCCTCCTTAGTCTCCTCTGTGGGTGCATCCATAGGGGAGCTATGCTCCCCCAGAATGGTGTATGGATTGTGGAGTGGAACAACTGACTGGGTGTGCCTCCGTTCCACCATCCTCACCCTTCCTGACCCCACTGTGGTCCAACTGCTGTGTTTTCTTCGCAATCTCTGAGGTAGTGGTGGTGGCTGTGGTGCTCCCTGGATGGGGGAGGTTCCCTTCCTACTGTCCAGTGTGGCCTGGGGAAGGTTCCGTACTTACTGTCCAGTGTGGCCTGAAGACGGGCAACTTCCTCCCTCAGGGCAGAGAGTTGTCTACAAATAGGGCAGCATCTCAGCCTCCAGAAAGACTCCCGGAAGACTGCTGCCCCACAGCCATTACATTGCACTACTCCCCACATTTTTTTTGTGTGTGTGTGTGTGTGATTGGTTTGTAATATAGAAATATATATTTATAATATACAATGTGTATGCTTATATTGTCAGTGCAGTGTGCTAGAGAGGATATGACAGTGACATGCACCTTGCACTCTTGAGGAAATGATGTCAGAACCCCAGCCCAGGAATAGGCTCTGAAGTACTGCTGTGCCAAACCGAGCATCACTCCTAGCCTGGATATCCAGAGAGTAATGCTTGGTAAAGGTATGGACTGATTTCCAGGTGGCTGCTTGACAAATTTCTAAGAGAGGGATATCCCTGGCAGTAGCCAGGGAAGCAGCTGTACCTCTTGTGGAATGAGCCCTCAGGCCTGAGGGTGGAGTTGTTCATAGCAGAATTGTATACAAGACACAATCCACCTGGCACTAGATCTTTTGGTGGCAGGTTTGCCCTTTCCCACTTCTCCATAAGTGAGGAACAACTGGAGGGAGTCAAACCTGTGACCTTTGGTATGCTCTATATAGTAACTAAGGGCTCTTTTGACATCTAAACTGTGTAGCCTCCTCTCTCCAGAGGAAGAATGATCAGTGAAGAAAACAGGGAGACACAGACTGGTTTAAATTGAAGTCTGAAACCACTTTGGGCAAGAACCTTCTATTGGTTCTAAGGACCACTTTATCCCTGTGAAATGAGATAAAACCAGGTTCCACTGACAGGGCTTGCAATTCACTGATGCACCTGGCAGAGATAATGGCTACCAGGAACACAGTTTTCCAAGTCAAGTACTTAAGCTCTGCTGAAGACATAGGCTCAAAGGGCGGTTGCATAAGTTGAGCAATGCAAACATTCAAATCCCAGGCAGGGGTAGGGTCTCTAAAAGGAGGATTGGAGTGAAGCAATTCTTTAAAAAATTTACAGAACACAGGATGGGAAGATAGTGAGGAAGACTTCCCCACAGACAGAAAAGCAGAAACAGCTGACAAGTGTACTTTTAGAGTAGCTGGTCTGAGGCCTAGGCCATTAAGATGGACCATATAATCCAGAACCATAGGCAATCCAGCAGTATCTGGAGAAATATGGTTCTTAGAACACCAAATGCTGAATATTTTCCATTTGGAGTTGTAAGTCTTTCTGGTGGAGGGCTTTCGAGAAGCCTTGAGGATATCCAGAACCCCTTGGGAAAGATGCAGCTCTGCAAACTCTAACTCTTCAAGAGCCATGCTTTGAGATTGAGAGACTGAAGATTGGAGTACCAAATCCTTCCCTGAGAGGATGTTAACAGGTTGTAATTCCTGGGAAGAGACAGCAGAAGATGGACTGCTAGGGACAGTAACAGGGGGTACCAGGGCTGTCTGGCCCAATCTGGAGCAATCAGAATTACCTTGCAAGGTTGAGACCTTATTTTTACCAAAACTTTGAACAGGAGTGGGAAGGGGGGAAAGGCATACAGAGACTTCTCTTCCCAATTCAGGATCAGGGCGTCCAGAGGGACTGAGCCCAAGACTGGAGGTCTGCAACAAAAAAGAGGGAGTTGGTGATTGTCTGGGGCTGCAAAGAGATCTATCTCTGGAGTGCCCCACCTAAAAAATCACTTTCAACACCTGAGGGTCCAGGGACCATTCGTGATGGCCCAGAGAGATCCTGCTCAGTGCATCTGCTAGCACATTGTCCTTGCCTGGAAGGTGAACTGCTACCAGAGAGGTTTGCAGGGAATAAGCCAGAGACCACAACTTCATGGCTTCTGTGCACAAGGCCGTGGACCGAGTGCCTCCCTGCTTGTTGACGTACCACATGGTGGTGGTGTCTGTTCTGACTTGAACCACCTTGTTCTGTAATGACTGTGAGAGAGCTTTTAGAGCCAGAAAAACTGCTCTGAGCTCTAGAAGATTGATGTGGAGAAGGGATTCTTGGGGGGGACCACTGCCCCTGTGCAGTGAGGGACCCCAGATTGGCTCCCCAGCCCAGGAGAGAAGCATCCGTGGTAAGGACCACTGAACAAGGCTGAGTAACAAAAGGAACACCTAGTCTTAAATTGTCCTGATCCTGCCACCACTGAAGGGCTTGGATCAAGGTCAGAGTCACTGGGATCAGTTTGGCAAGGGAATCCTTTCTCTGAGACTAGAAAGCTCTCAGGTGAAACTGACTGAATATCCTTCATCTGGAATCTTGCCCCTTGGACCACTGCTGTTGAAGCTGCCATGTGGCCCAAGAGCTGGAGGAAATGCCTTGCTGGTCGAGATACCCAAAGGCTGAAGGAAGAAGAAGCTAGTTCCATAAGAACCCGTGCCCTTTCTAGAGGAAGAAAGGCTCTTGCTCTGAGTGTATCCAGTTCTGCCCCTATAAAGGTAAGAAGCTGGACTGGTTCGAGAACTGACTGGGTAAGGCTGAGGAGAAATCCTAGAGAAGTGAGCACTTGCTGGGTTACTTGCAGGTGAGACTTGACTTGGTCTGGAGACTGACCCACTATTAGCCAATTGTCCAGATATGGAAAAATGGAAATCTTTTGCCTTCTTAGAAAGGCAATTACTACTGCCAGGCACTTTGTGAAAACCCTTGGGGCTGTGGTTAGGCCAAAGGGCATTGCTCTGAACTGATAATGGCCTGAGGGCAACTCGAACCTGAGGTACTTTCTGTGGGAGCACCTGATGGGAATGTGAAAGTAGGCATCTCTGAGGTCCAGGGAGGCTAGCCAGTCCCCTGGCCTTAGAGAGGGAAGGATTATTTCCAAAGTTAACATCTTGAACTTTGGTTTTAAAAGATGTTTGTTTAGATATCTCGGGTCTAGGATGGGTCGCCACTCCCCTGTCTTTTTGGGGGTCAGGAAGTACCTGGAGTACAGTCCTTTGCCCCAGTGTAGGGTAGGTACACTCTCAATGGCTCTTAAAGCTAGGAGAGAAGAAACCTCTGCCTCTAGGGCAAGGGTTTCCGAGAGATTTGCAGGTGGAAAAGATCTGGCTCTCATCTTTGGAAATTTTTTGAAGCTGAGAACCAGTCCCTGGCTTACTACTTCCAGGACCCACTTGTCTGATGTAACAGACATCCAGTCCAGGACAAAGTAAGCCAGCCTGCCCCCTACTAGAATAGAAGAGTCGACCCGGGCAGGTCCATCAGAGTGTCTGCTTGGCAGGGGCTTTAGGCTGAGGAGTGGATGCAGCCCTGCTCATCCCCCTTCTGCCTCTCCCTCTGAAGAACCCCCTCTGAGAAAAGGAAGAAGAGGCCTGTGCTTGGTAAAAAGGCCTTTGGAAAGGCCTGCCCCTAGACTGCTGCCTTTGAGGAACTGCCTGCTTTTCCTTGGCCTGAGCACTCCTGTAAGTGGTCTTGTACTCATCCATTTTCTTCATGTAGTTCTCTGTCTGCTCCCCAAACCGTGAATTACCCACTACAGGAAAATCCATGGCCTTAGCCTGGGTGTCCTGCGAGAGGCTAGTACATCTGAGCCAAGCCATCCTCTGAAGAGCCACAGATGTAGCCATGACTCTTGATGACTCATAATTAGAGTCCACAGCAGCATGAAACTGAACCTTAGATGCCTCAATCCCATCTGCAGCCACCGCCTCCAGCTCCTCGGCTAGCTGGGGAGAGACCTGTTTAGCCAGTGCCAGTACAGTGTCCCACCTGGACTTCTGGTACCTGGCTGTATAGGCCATGTAATTCGCCTGCCTGAGTCCCAAGGAAGATGCCATGTACTGCTTCTTTGCCATGGCATTAATCTTCCTGAGTTCTTGTCAGGGGTGTAAGCCAAGGAATATTTGCCTTGTCACAGGCAGCAGCCTGCACTACCCCAACATGGCTGCATTGCTGATATAAGAACTCCGTGTCTGAGCCTGAAAGTGTATACCACCTCTTGTCCATTCTTCTATCCACAGGAGGTATAGTGTTAGGAGAATTTAGGATTTTTTGTGTCTGTTTCCCAAAAGATTTATGGAGGGGAATAGACAGTCTCCTGGACTCTGGGATGTCCATCATCTCTACATAATCAGGCTCCTCTTGATCTCCCACAGCCTCCTCCATAGGAAGCTGGAGGGTTTCAGCCACCTTTCTGTAAAACAAAGTGAGAAGGGGACTCAGAAAGCCTAGGAGGGGAAACACCTGTAGGTCTGTGTGGGGACATGTCTGGTTCCACAGGCACATCCAGACCCTCGCTTACATCATCATCCTCAAATTCCTCTTCCTCTTCAAATTCAGGTTCATAAAAATCTTCAAGGGTACAATCTTGAACCGGGGGAACCAACCCGAACCGAACCACTGCCAGAAAGAGCCGGATTGGTCGGAACCGGATGGAGCGATTCCACAATCTGAATAACTCTGGCTAGCTCTTCGGCGGTCGGAACATGAACCTCTGGATCCGAACCAGTCAATTTGTCTATGCGTTTTCTTTTTGTCGGAACCAATCCCACAGAATCGGCTCTCCTTTTGCCCGAAGAAGCATCACCCTGGTCAGAGGGCACTCCTTCTGGTTCGGTCGAAACCAAACCGGGCTGGCCATCCGGGTCAGCGGACTTCTCGGCCTCCTTTTCCCTCAGTCTACCTAATCTTTTTAAGGGTAGATTTGGGAAAGTTTTTACATATTTGGCAGTCTGAATCAAAGTGGTCAAACCCCAGACAATAAACACAGGTGGTGTGGGGATCTGACTTAGCAAAGACCTCCCCACACTCACTGCAGTGTTGAAACCCAGTGGGCCCGTTTTTTTCTTGGGTTTCTCAGACATGGCCAATCTAACCAAACTTATCCTTTTTTCCGCATCCGCCAGGCAAGACTCCCTTATCAGTTCCTAACTGTGTCACGGGTGTTGGAAAAAAACGTTTCAAAACACGTTTTTTTTTAGAACCGATAACCACACTCTAAATAAAACACACAAATTTCACTATCAAATGGCCGGTTCCGCCGAACCGAGCCGCACTTTTACAAGTTCCACACAGAAAAAACAGAATAATTCCTATCTAGTACTCACGGCACCACAGACAGAGACTGAACCGATTATGCGGATACTTTTTCGGTTTAAAAACTGACGAAAACTGAAACTTTAACAGACTTTCGAACCAAGCTGAAGGAGGAATCTCCGGAGCGACCGTTCAGTGAGGCGGAGTAAAGAATCTGACGGTTTAGGTTTGAATCACTCCAGACAGAGACTTCAACCGAGCTCGAGCTCAGCATTCTATGCCCTGCATATACAGTTAACTCTTTGTTCTCCGGGGCAGTTCAAAGGTTGGGAATCACTGCAGTTGTCAGAATACAGCAAGACTTCATGTTGTTTGAAAGGAAGGTTACAGTCAGTTTCAATAGGAAACTGTCAAAACTGGTACCTGTTGTTTTCAGGGTTCCACAGTATATTAGGTCCTTTACTGTTCAACGTTTATATCAATAATTTACATTTTTCAGATTCATCTATTATGCATCATTTATACACAGAGGATACAATTATTTATACATCTGATTCTACAACACAAAAAATACAAGACAAATTACGGCAGGCATTTAATGAATTACAAGTGTTCTTTGACCATAGTAAATTGGTACTTAAAGATCATGTGCAAAGGTTTTTGCATATTGTTTGTAAAGTCTGAGGTAGGGTGCCTGCTACATTCTACTATTTCTGTGTGAAAATACATCATGCATGTTTATAAATAGAAACACTATTCGGCATCCCACTGCACTGTCTCTTCCCCACAGTGGAGGCAGCTGCACTCTGCTGCAACCTGTCCCCTGCCCCACAAGCCCCCCTGCCTTTTGCTTCATATTCGAGGCTGCTGCACTGTGTTGTCCACTGTCTTCTCCCACACAGCTGGGGACTGTGCACCCTGTTGCCCACTGTCTTCTCCCACAGAGCTGGAAATGTGCCATCTCCCACAACGTCCAAAATGAGGGACAGGGTGCAGCAGCCATGCCTACTTGGGACAAGGGATGTGGGCAGCAGGGTGTAGCAAAGGATCTGACTCTGGTAACAGGGGCAGGAGCGTACAACTGCCTCAACTGTGGAAGAAAGCACCAGGGTGCAGCAAATGCCTTGACTCTTGCGACAAGTGGCAGCATGGTGCAGCAGCCCTAACCGCAGAGGCATGGGGCTCTAGGGCACAGTAAGCCATAGCAACCCCAACTGTGTAGACAGCAGGGTGCAGCAGCCCAGGCTGTGATGACAGGGGACAGAGGACAGCATGGTACAGAAGCCTCAACTGTGGGGATGGACACAGGGGGGCATCAGGGTGCAGCAACCCTGTGAGACAGGGAGTGTGTGGTGCAACAGTCCTGCCCATTTGGGGCAATGGAAGTGGGAAGCAGGGTGCAGCAAAAGCCCCACCTCAGGTGACCTAGGGTAGCATGGTGCAGCTGGCCTTACTGTGGAGACAGAGGGACCTGTGACTCGAGTGCTTAGCAGAGCACAGCAGCCCTGACTGTGGAGACAGGAACAGGGTGTAACAGGTGCAGCATCCTGGACTGTAGGGGTGGGGGAGAGAGGTCAGCAGGGTGCAGCAACCTCAACTGTTTGGGCAGGGTGCACAGTCCCTGACTGTGTGGGAGAAGACAGTGGGCAGCAGGGTGCAGCAGCCTCGAATATGGAGCAGAAGGTAGGTAGCTTGTGAGGCAGGGGACAGGTGGCAGCAGAGTTCATACGTCTCAACTTTGGAGAAGAGACATGGTACACCAGGATGCCATATAGTGTTTCTATTTATACACATACATGACGTATTTTCACACAGAAACCACCAAAGAACTGAAATTTGTGAGTTCATACAGTACATGTGCTTGAAACAGTAGAGTGTGACAGGCACCTGTTTGTCAATCTGACATGAAAAAAAAAGTTCTTACATGAATGTATTTATGAAGGCTACATCTAAGACACTATTTCCACGAATGAACAAAATTTAGATTTATTTTATATACATTAAACAAACCTGTGTTAATAGTTAGAAAAAAAAAAATCAGAGTTTTGATGAGAAAGAATGGACAGCTGTGATACAGACACGCTGATCTCTCACAGAGAAAGATTTCCACTACTTCAGTTCAGCACTGAAACTCAAATTATCAACTTTCATCAGAAGAGAATGATAGATTTTAAGCTAATCTATCTAAACACAAGCTACAGACTGAGTTTATAAGAAACCTGGTGAGCAAACCATTAACTCTACAGCCTGCTGTGACTGGGAATCTGAAGCAGCACGCTACAGGACCCCACAATGATGTCACTGCTCTCCAAGCTTGATTGAGGGAGACAGAAATAACTCCACTATTTTCAGCCACTGTAGAGCAAGTTAAATGCTGATTTAAAGAAAACCACAAAACCAAACAGCATGAAATTTTCAGGAAACTCTAATCATGACACAGTGGCTTGAATTCAAACTTTATTAACAATATGCAAAAACCTTTGCACATGATCTTTAATTCTAAAAAGACACATGCAATGCTGTTTTCATGTACAAATGAAGGGACTTGGGGGGGGACAAAAAAAAAATCACTGGATGTTGTCACCTTGAGGGGAACCCCGATATAACGTGGTCCAATCTTACAAATATTTGGGCCTATGGTTAGATAGTTCCCTTAGGTGGGACATACACATTGACTGATTGTTAAAAAATGTGGGAAGGAAATTGGCGCCTTATACAGGGCAAATTTATGTTTATCAGAAAAGACAAAGAAGTGCATGGTCAATTCTATGATAACACCAATTTCTGACTACGAAGATATCCCGTATGCAGCAGGGACCAAGGGGGACCCGGCAAGACTGGACATTTGTTACCGCAGGCTCGCCAGGTTCATTCTTGGTGTTCCTTACTTGATGCATAGCTGTCAGCTTTATGATAACTTGGGTTGGCAAAAACTAAGCAAATGAAGACAGGAACATTTAATTGCATTCATACACAAGGGGTTAGAAGAACAACTCCCAAACCATATCTCTATTAACCTGATCTGTGTAGAAAAAAAAAAAGATTCCTTAAGATCTGCAATTGGTATGGATTTGGTAATCCCAAGATATAATTTAGAAACTGGGAGAGACTCCATTTATAATGTAGGAACATTAGCACAGTATAGTATTCTGCACAAATTAAGAACATCTGTAGGGAAAAACACTTGGCAAGGGATAAAAACTTGGCTGTAAAACAAAGCACTTGAATCCAGATTGTGTTGCTAAATTTAACTAAAGAAAAAATTACTCACCATAGTAATGTTGTTTCTTCTATTGGAGTCTTGCTGTATTCTGACTGTATGCAGTTACCCCCGCACTTGAACTGCCCCAGAGAGTAAAGGGTTGACTCTATGCAAAGGCATAGAACATTGAGTTCGAGCTTGGTTTTCAAACCTCTGTCTGTGGTACGCTGAAGTGTAACCGTCAGATTCTTACGAGCCCTAAACTAAAGTAAGAAATTATTTCAAAATTTTTGTGCCAAGTGGCAAAAACAGGGTTTTAGGGTCAAAGACTCAAGTCGAAAAAACCAAAAAAGAACACAACAAGTAGTGATTCACCAAACTGAAAGAACCCCCCCCCCCAGACATGGAGGCATGTCCAGAGCACCTCTGGGGCGCAGCACTGTGCCTGCCCCACCATATCCCAAAAACTACTAGGTTCCAGGAGGGGAAGCAGGGAGGGAGGTCAGAATACAGCAAGACTCCATTAGAAGAAACAACATTACTATGGTGAGTAATTTTTTCTTCAAACAACATGAAGCCTTGCTGTATTCTGACTATATGCAGACTACCAAGCAGTACCCCCTTGGAGGAGGGAGTTACAGAACCTATTTTGGGAACAGGCTCTGCCAAACCTAGCATCACTTCATGATGGAATGTCCAAAGAGTAATGCTTGGTGAAGGTGTGAACAGATTTCCAGGTAGCTGCTTTACATATATCCACTAAATGTATATCTCTAGCTGCTGCGACCGAAGCAGCTCTACCTCTGGTAGAACGAGCCCTCAGGCCTGAGGGAGGCTCCTTCCCAAGTTCAGAGTAGCAGAATTGAATACAAGAAACAATCCACCTGGCAATAGACCTCTTGGTAGCAGGCTGGCCCTTTCCCACCTCACCATAAGTGAGAAACAACTGAGAACAGTCCTTCCTATGAGCCTTAGCATGCTCAATATAGTAACTAAGAGCCTTTTCACATCCAAACTGTGTAACCTCCTCTCTCCAGAGGAAGAATGATCAGTGAAAAAGACAGGCAGAGACACAGACTGGTTCAGATGAAAGTCTGACACTACCTTGGGAAGGAACTTTCTATTGGTGTGGAGGACCACCTTATCCCTATGAAAGAAAATGAAATCAGGTTCCACTGATAAGGCCTGTAGTTCACTGATCCTCCTAGCAGAGGTAATGGCCACCAGGAATACAGTTTTCCAAGTCAAGTATTTCAGCTCAGCTGAAGATAAAGGTTCAAAGGGGGGCTGCATAAGCTGTGCAATACAGATGGTTCAGATCCCAGGAAGGAGTAGGCTCCCAAAAGGGAGGTTTGACATGAACTAAGCCTTTGAAGAATTTCTTGAAAACTAGATGAGAAGCTATGGAAGAGCCCTTACCAGCTGAAAGAAAGGCAGACACAGCTGCCACATGCACTTTATGAGTAGTAGGCCTGAGGCCTAAACTGTTAAGATGTACCAAATAGTCTAAAACAGTGGCAATGTCAGCCAGCTCTGGCTTAATATGTCTACTGGAATACCAAAACCCAAACCTTTTCCATTTGGAGTTGTAAGTCTTCCTAGTAGCAGGCTTCCTGCTAACTTTTAAAATATCTAAAACTGATTGGGAAAGATGCAAACTTGCATATTCTAGCTCTTCAAGAGCTAGGCTTTGAGCCTGAGAGTCTGAAGGTTGGGGTACAGAACCCTCCCTTGAGAAGAGGTGAGAAGATTGTACTGCCTGGGAAGACACAAGGGCAGTGTTACTGACAGTGACAACAGTAAAGGATACCAAGACTGTCTGGCCCAGTCTGGAGCCACCAGAATCACCTTGCAAGGCTGAGACCCGATTTTTATCAGGACCCTGAATATCAGAAATAAAGGAGGAAATGCATACAGAAACCTGCTTGTCCAATTTAGCAGAAGAGCATCATGGGGAACAGGACCCAGAAGGGGTGGTCTGCAACAATAAAGAGGGAGTTGATGATTGTCCGGGGCTGCAAAGAGATCTATCTCTGGGGTGCCCCATCTCCTGAAAATGACTTGAAGAATGACAGGGTTCAGGGTCCATTCGTGGTGACCCTGGGAAATCCTGCTGAGAGCATCTGCTAGGATGTTGTCCTTCCCTGGGAGATGCACTGCCAGAGAAGCCTGAAGGGAATAAGCCAGAGACCAAATTTTCATGGCTTCTGTGCACAGGGCAGAGGACCAAGTGCCTCTCTGCTTGTTGATATACCACATGGTTGTGGTATTGTCTGTTCTGATCTGCACCACTTTCCCTTGGACAACCGCTGAGAATGTCTGGAGAGCCAGGAAGACAGCTCTCAATTCAAGAATATTTATGTGCAGAAGGGACTCCTGGTGTGACCAAGTTCCCCGAGTTGTGAGATGATCTAGGTGGGTCCCCCACCCCAACAGGGAGGCATCTGTGGTGAGAATCACAGAAGGGACTTGACTGATGAAGGGGACCCCTTGTTGAAGATTGTCTTCCTCCAACCACCACTGAAGGGCCTGGACCAAGGTTTTGGAGACTGGAACCAGTTTGGAGAGAGGGTCCTTTTTCTGAGACCAGAAAGATCAGAGATGAAACTGATACTCTCTCATCTGAAATCTTGCTCCCTGAACTACTGCTGTGGAAGCTGCCATGTGGCCCAACAGCTGTAGAAAGTGTCTGTCTGGCCGAGATACTAGAGGATGAAAAGAGGAGGCCAAAGTGATCAGTGACTGAACCCTTGAGAGAGGAAGAAATGCTCTTGCCTGAACTGTATCTATTTTCACCCCTCTGAACGTGAGAAGCTGGGTTGGCTCTAGAACAGACTTCTCTAAATTTAGAGTGAAGCCCAAGGATTCTTGAAGTCTTTGGGTGGCTTCTAAAACTGACTTGACTTGGTCTGAGGGCTGGCCCACTAGAAGCCAGTCGTCCAGGTATGGGAACAGAAGGATGCCCTGCCTCCTGAGGAATGCCACCACTACTGCAAAACACTTGGTGAACACCCTTGAGGCAGATGTGAGGCCGACGGGCATGGCCCTGAATTGGTAATGGCCTGAGGGCAACTCATACCTGAGGTACTTTCTGTGGGAATGTCTGATAGGTATGTGGAAGTAGGCATCCTAGAGATCCAGGGAGGCTAGCCAGTCTCCTGGTTTCAGAGAGGGAAGAATTACTCCCAGAGTCACCATTTTGAACTTTGGTTTTGTCAAATGTTTGTTCAGGTACCTTAGATCCAATATGGGTCTCCACACCCCTGTCTTTTTGGGGGTAATGAAGTATCTTGAATACAGTCATTTTCCCCTGTGACAAAGAGGTACCTTTTCAACTGCTTGCAGAAGCAGGAGAGAGGAGATTTCTGCCTCTAAGGCCTTTGTCTCCGAGGGAAAGGGAGGACTGAAAGACTTTGCTCTCATTCTTGGGAACCTTTTGAAACTGAGAACAAGTCCCTGGCTCACTACTTCCAGGACCCATTTGTCTAAAGTAATAGACTTCCAGGCCTGGGAGTAGTGAGCCAGCCTGCCCCCTACTGAGATTGGGGAGGCGACTCTGACTCACACCTCAGGGTGTCTGCTTGGCACGGGGCTTGGACTGAGTAGCTGATGGGGTCCTAGTTACCCCACGTCTACCACTTCCCCTAAAGAAACCCCTCTGCTGAAAGGAAGAGGAGGGGGCCTGAGCTTGGTAAAAGGGCATGTAAAAGGCCTGCCCCTGCCCCTAAACTGCTGCCTCTGAGGAGTGGTCTGCTTTTCTTTGGCTGCAGCACTTCTATAGGTGGTCCTGTATTCATCCATCTTCTTCATGTAATTCTGTTTGGTCCCCAAAGAGAGAATTACCAGTTACAGGAAAATCCATGGCCTCAGCCTGGGTATCCTGTGAGAGGTTGGTACACCTAAGCCAAGCAAATCTCCTCATGGAGATAGATGTAGCCATGACCCTGGAATGAACATCACTGGAATTAACAGCAGCGTGGAATTGCACCTTAGATGCCTCTATACCATTTGCAGCCTCCTGCTCCAGCTCCTTGGCTAGCTGGGGAGGGGCATCCTTAGCCAGTGCCAGAACCGTATTCCACACTGATTTCTGGTACCTGGCTGTGTATGCCATGTAACTGGATTGTCTGAGTCCCAAAGAGGATGCCAAGTACTGTTTTTTTGCCATGGCATCCACTTTTCTGGAATCCTTATCTGGGGGGTGAGATGCCAGGGGAATATTAGCCTTGTCACAGGCTGCAGCTTGTACTACCCCAACATGGCTATGATTTGAAAGGAATTCCATCCCTGGACCTGACAAAGCATACCTCCTGTCCATTCTTTTTTCTACAGGAGGAATGGATGTAGGAAACTGTAAATTTTTTTGTGTCTGCTTCCCCATGGATGTGTATAAGGGGATAGACACCCTCTTTGACTCTGGGACATCCATCATTTCCAGGTAGTCAGGTTCTTCCTGATCCTGTTCAGCCTCCTCCATAGGAAGCTGAAGAGTCTCAGCCACTTTCTTGTAAAACAAGAAATGAGAAGGGGACTCAGAAAGCCTGGGAGGAGAAGCCTGAGAAGGCCTGTCTGGGGAAATGTCAGGCTCTACTAGCTCATCTAGGCCCTCATCTTCTTCATAGTCTTCATCCTCCTACCAATCGCCCTCATAGTATGCTTCAGGATCTATATCTGAAGCCAATACTTCCGACCGCACCGATCGGGACTGAACCGAAACTGGTTCGGTCGGAACCGGACGGCGATTGAACTACTGAAATTGGCTGCTATCTCATCAGCGGTCGGATCATGGGAAGCGGGATCCGAACCGGCCGATTTCCTTTTTCTTTTGCTCAGAACCAATTCCACAGAATCGGCTCTCCGTTTGTCTGAAGAGGTATCGCCCAGGTCAATGGGCACCTCTTCAGGTTCAGCCACAACCGAACCGGGCTGGCCATCCAGGTCAGCGGACTTCTCAGCCTCCCTCTCCCTTAGTCTACTCAAACGTTTATTGAGAGTGACTTTGGGAAAGTTCTTACATATCTGGCAGTCTTCCTTGAGGTGGTCAAACCCCAGACAATATACACAGACGAGGTGACTGTCGGCATAAGCAAAGGCCTCCTTACACTCGGTACAGTGCTGAAACCCAATGGGTCCCAGAAAGGGACAAAGGCAAGAAGGACAGAGATGGGGCAAAAAGGAGTAAGGCCATCAGGAAATGGAGGGTAATGAGTACCAATGCTCGTAGTTTGGGCAACAAGCTCCCTGAGCTGGTGTCCTTGATGGAAGAGGGATGCCTGGATATCGTAGCAGTCACAGAAACATGGTACACAGAGAACCATGACTGGGATGTTAACATACCAGGGTACATAACCTACAGGAGAGACAGGCAGGGAGAAGAGGGGAGGAGTAGCTCTCTATGAAGGAAGGATAAAAGCAACTGAACAAAAGAGTAAACAGGAGGAGAGGAGGCACTGTGGGTCACCTTGGAGACTGGAAAGAGCACCACAATCCGCACAGGGGTTGTGTAGAACCCCCATGTCAGGGAGGAATGGACAAGGATATGATGAAGGCATTCTTAGAATGACAGAGAAAGGAGATACTGTTGATGGGAGACCTGAATATGTCAGATGTTAACTGGAGCACATTTGCTGCAGCCACATCCAAGAGCACGGCCATTCTTGATGCCCTACAGGTGGCAGGCCTCAGACAGCTAGTTCGGAACCCACTCGAGAGGGAGCAATCTTAGACCTCGTACTCTCAAACGGGGGCAGTGAGAGGATCTCAGATCTAGAAGTGGGTTGCCATCTGGGAACAAGTGACCATCAAACAATGTGGTTCACGTTAAACTGAGCTACAGAGTCAAGCCATACAAAAGTGAGGGTACTGGACTTCAGGAGGGCTGACTTTGGTAAGATGGGAGAGTGCCTCAGAAAAGCACTAGCAAACAGGCTAGAAGGAGGTGTGGAGCAACAATGGGGAATCATCAAAACTGCCATCACAGAGGCAACAAGCCTTTGTGTGAAGCAAATAAACAAATCAAACGAAAGAAAAGCCACTATGGTTCTCAAAAGGCGTGGCTGTGAAAGTCAGGAAGAAAAGATAGCATTCGGAGTATAAGGAAACACAGAAGGAGCAGGACAGAGAGCTGTACCAGTTAAGGCAGAAGGAAGCAGGGAGAGAAGTCAGAATAGCAAAGGCCCAAACTGAGGAAAAGATAGCCATCTCAGTTAAGAAGGGGATAAAACTTTTATAGGTACATCAGCGAGCGTAGAAAGACAAAGGAGGGATAGTGACGCTGAATAGAATGAGCGGTGGGTGGGCAGAGGAGACAGTGAAAAAGCAGGGATACTGAACAAATATTTCTGCTCAGTATTCAAAAGAGGAGGGAAGTGCCTAATCCAATTAACAGAAGCACTCTTGATAGGGGGGTTGATCTCAGTCCTTTCATAGAAGAAAGGGTTCTGCAAGAACTCCTAAAACTGAAGGTGGGCAAAGCAATGGGGCCTGATGGAATTCACCCCAGAATTCTAAAAGAATTAAGGGGGGAACTAGTGAAACCACTGGCTACTCTTTTTAATAAATCATGGAAGGATGGGGTGGTACCCGAGGACTGGAGGAAGGCGGATGTGATTACCCTTCACAAAAGTGGGACCAAGACAGAGGCAGGAAACTACAGACCTGTCAGTTTGACCTCTGTGGTAGGGAAAGTGATGGTGTCACTTCTGAAGGAAAGAACAGTTGAGTACCTATTAGTGGGGCATAGGACCCAAGGCAGCATGGGTTCCAGCGGGAAGGTCATGTCAGGCGAATCTAATAGATTTCTTTGACTGGGTGACCAAAGTAGTAGACCAGGGAGGGGCTGTGGACATGGCCTACCTAGACTTTAGCAAGGCATTTGACACAGTCCCACACAAAAGATTAATAGTCAAATTAACCAGCCTGGGATTGGGCCCCAGGGTGGTAGCCTGGGTAAAACACTGGCTGGACAACAGGACACAGAAGGTAATTGTAAATGGAGTCCACTCTGAAGAAAGAGGGGTTACTATCGGGGTACCGCAGGGTTCAGTATTGGGTCCTGTCCTTTTTAATGTCTTCATAAGTGACATTGCAGAGGGACTGGAAGGAAAAGTATGCCTCTTTGCAGATGACACAAAGATCTGCAACAGGGTTGATACACAAGGGTGTGGAAAGGATGAGAAGGTACTTGGCAAAAGTTGGAGGAATGGTCAGAAGTATGGCAGCTAGGATTCAATGCAAGAAGTGCAAATAATGCACCTGGAAACAAGAACCAGGGAAGAATACACAATGGAGGGTAGGTAGTAACAACAACAAAAAGGAAAGGGACCCTGGGGGTAATCATATCAGATGACCTTAAGGTTAGCAAGCAATGCGAGAAGGCAGTAGGGAAGGCTGGGGGTATACTGGGATGCATAGGGAGAGGCATCAGCAGCAGAAAACAGGAAGCTGTTATCCCTCTGTACAGACAGTTGGTGAGACCCCATTTGGAGTACTGCGTCCTGTTCTGGAGACCCCATCTCTGCAAGGACATAGACAGGATAGAGGCAGTCCAGAGGAGGGCAACTAAAATGGTGCAGGGTCTGCAAGAGAAGCCGATGAGGAGAGACTAAAGGAGCTTAATATGTATACCCTTGAGGAAAGAAGGGAGAGGGGGGACATGATAGAAACTTTTAAGTACCTCAGTGGAATCAACAAAGTCCAAGAGGGTAGCATCTTTCAGAAAAAGAGACGTGCAAGAACAAAGGGACACAATTTAAAGATAGAGGGCGGTTCAGGGGCAATGTGAGGAAGTATTATTTCACAGAGAGGGTAGTGGATGCATGGAACAGCCTTCCTGAGGAGGTTGTGGGGTCTAAAACTGTGGGAGAATTCAAGAATGCATGGGACAGACATAAGGCAATTCTTGGGGGGGTAGGAAGAAATAAGCTGTTGGTTAACTAGGATCTGCAGCCTATCCTGTAGGTAGGGAAATGGGCAGACTAGATGGGCCAAGCGGTCCTTATCTGCCGTCAAAGTCTATGTTTCTATGTCCGGTTTTCTTCTTGGGTTTCTCAGACATGCCTTAAACCAGAAAAAATCACCTTACACAGCGGTTAAGCTGGCGATTACAAACCCAACGGTTCCAACCGTGTCATGGGTCAGTTAAAAAACATCCTAAAATATCGGATTTTTTTAGGAACCGATGAGTACTGGAAAAACCACACACACAGTAATAATAATTAATATAAAAGATAAGCTTCTGTTCTGAACCGGACTGACGGTCAAAGAACCAAAATAAAACAATTTCTTAACCAACAACACAGAAAGTAACCACTACCTATAGCTACCACTTACTGTAACAAGACAGAGGTAATACCGAAATACAGAAAATCATGGTTTGAGAAACCGACCGGTTTGAACTAGACCGAACCGAAGCGCAGGAGGAATCTCCGGAGCGACTTCACAGTAAAGAGGAGTAAAGAATCTGACGGTTATACTTCAGAGTACCACAGACAGAGGTTTGAAAACCAAGCTCGAGCTCAACGTTCTATGACTTTGCATAGTTAACCCTTTACTCTCCAGAGCGGTTCAAGTGCTGGGGCTAACTGCATATAATCAGAATACAGCAAGACTTCATGTTGTTTGAATGGTTGTATACTACTGTACTAAGTATGCTGATTAATGAAGTACTGTGTAATTTTTGTTCATTTGTTTGATCTGTTCTACTTGTTATATTTACATAAATGTTCATATTGTATTAGTGTAATGAACCTGTAATGTACTTTATTATATTTTTTATTTTATTTAGTTTTTGTTGACTGGGTATGTGCACTAGACAAATCCTGCCTATTTTCAGGCACAACCCGGGGAGGGGGATACAGATGAATGCCAACTGACCTTGAACCAGATTAAGTTGTTGGTGGTATTTTTAGTGAATGAGGCAAATTTGGCCAGGACACCGGGGAACTTCCGCTGCTCTTTTCGATAAGTGCCATGGGATCTTTAACATCCACCTGAACTACCACCAATAGTGGCAGATGTGACCTCTGTTTAACGTCTCATCCGAAAGACGGCACCTCAGAAGCGCAGCACCCCTCTCATGCTGCACTACAGTGTCAGTGCTGGGATATTAACCCAAGTGCCAGATGTGGGAACTGAACCCACAGCCCTCTGATCTCCCAGCCTCAGAGGCGAGTGCGCTACCTACTGAGCCACTGACACTGACAAACGAAACTGAAATAGGGTTTTATCTCTGTGCTATGGGACCTCATTGTAAATGAGCTTTCAGCTCAATTGAGCAAATCCTGATTTATAAGTTTTTATGAACAAATATTTTACTACTACTACCACCACTACCTTTTCAATTTAGAAGAGTCCCCTTTATCAGAGGTTTTGGGCTCCGAGGACTATTTAGGCCTGTCCTTGGGTTTAGAGCGAAAGGAGGAGGCCTCCTCGGAAGGTTTCAGTGGTGAAAAGGCAGGGGAAATCATATACTCCAACTTCTTAGCCCTCTTTTTAACTGTTTTAGAGCAGAATTTGCTACACAAGTCAGAGTTAGCAAAAAAGTACAGTTGCTTAAGAACTTACCGTAACTGTAGATCTTCAAGAGCATCTCTTGCAGCAGGTCATAACACACTGGAATTCAGCCGCAGGCATCATTTCCTCCGGAGAACTTCTCAGTAGTCGACCCTGGGACCTCCCCTTAACATTACCATGTGGTGTCTGCCTGGCAAGTATAAAAGGGGGAGGGTCCCAGCTATTCCTCAATTCTTTTCCGTCCTAGTGATCGAATGTGAAAACAATTCCAAGGCCTCCGATGAAAACTGAGGAGCGAAATTAAAGCAGCTGCTAGTGGTGTCGTAAAAGACAGGAGCAAGGAACCCTTCTGAAGTAACAGCAAGGGGGAAGGAGGGAGGGAGGGGCTGCATGACCTGCTGCAAGAGATACTCTCAAAGATAGTACAGTTACATAAGAACTTACCGTAACAGTAGATCTTTGAGAGAGGCTCTTGCAGTGGTAATTACATATAGGACTGACGCCGGCAGGTGGTAGGACCCACGGAAAAACTTCTAGCTAGCAGTCCCTGGCGAGGGACCACCCCCACATCAGGTGACTGGCGTTAGGAGATGGTGGTATAAAGGGGCGGTCCCTGATGCCCGCCTTCCAGTTCTTTCCCGCCACGGGCCAGAAAAGGCCGGACGAGAGAGGAGCGGATATTTCCCTCACTGGAAAAGGAGCTGAAAAGCCTAGGGGGATGGAGGGCGGGAAGGTATTACCTACTGCAAGAGCCTCTCTCGAAGGTCTACTGTTACGGTAAGTTCTTATGTAACTGTATTATCTTCCTTCAAGAGGGCTCTTGCAGTAGGTAATTACATATAGGACTGAATCCCAAGCAGTCTGGAACAAAGAGAGGAACCGGGAGGAGGAAAACTACTCCAAAAAGCAGTTCTAGCTATGCAAGCCTCAAGACAAGAGGCCTTGCAGAACAGCCAGACCGAAGCCTGCTCTACGGCGAGAGGCAACATCCAAACTGTAGTGTTTAGTAAAGGTGTGGACGGAAGTCCAGGTGGCGGCAGCACAGATGTCTGCCGCAGACACATTTTTGAAACAAGCTGCTGAGACAGCTACTGCTCTGGTGGAGTGGCCTCTTACTTGACCCAGTAGGGTCTTGTTATATTTGTCATAACAGAAAGTGATGCAATGAGCCAACCACTTAGACAGGCATTGCTTGGAAACAGCATTGCCTTCCCTTTTATGAGCAAAGAGACGAACAATTGGTTAGTCTTTCTGAGATCCTTTGTCCTGTTGGTGTAGTATCTCAGAATCCAGTGGACATCCATAGTATGGAGTAAGTACTCCCCTTGATTAGAGTACTGCGTAAAAAAGGCAGGCAACTCTATGGACTGATTCAGAGTAGACTCAGCTACTACTTTAGGGAGAAACTTAGGATTTGTGCGAAGAGCAACTCGTTCCTTGTGAAAAATCAAGTATGGGATTTTGCACATCAGGGCCTGGAGCTCAGAAATTCTCCGAGCTGAAGTAATGGCCACCAGGAAAAGAGTCTTCCACTTAAAGAAACTTCAAATCCGCAGAAGCCGCAGGTTCGAAGGGAGGGAGAGTAAGTTTCTCGAGAACAAAGTTCAAGTCCCAAGGAGGGGCAGGAGTATGGATGGGGGGCCTCAGGTGGAGGACCCCTCGGAGAAAGGTCTTAGAGACCTCCAATTGATCGAAAGATTTGTCTGCAAAAGGAACATGATAGGCCGAGATGGCCGCCATGTGTACCTTCAGAGAAGAATGAGACCCAGGTCAAACAGATGACGTAGATACTCCAGGAGAAGGGTTCCACGTTCTTGGAAGCAGCACAGATAGTGAATCTTTTCCACATCATGGCATAGGTGGATCTGGTGGAGGGTTTTCTGGCCTCCACCAAAATCTCCGCCACCTTGGGAGACACTCCAAAATGGGATTGGGCTAAGTCTGCAGGAGCCATGCATGCAGTTCAAGGGATTTGAGGCCTGGATGCACCAGGGTCCCCTGATCCTGGGTCAGTAAACCTCAAGAGAGAGAGGAAGAGGAGGATCCTCTGAGTATTGTTGTAGAAGAGAGAACCAAACTTACCTGGGCCAGAAAGGAGCGATCAAAATCATTCGTGCTCCTTCTGAAGTTAGTTTCTGCAAGACTCGTGGGATAAGTGGAATTGGGGGAAAGGCATAGATGAATCTGTCCTTCCAGTCTAGAGACAGAGCGTTGCTCCAAAAAGCGCCTAGCTCTGGAACGAGCGAGCAGAAGACGGGAAGTTTTGCATTTAGAGGGGATGTGAACAGGTCGACCTGTGGTGTTCCCCAAAGTCGGAAGATATTGTCTAGGGCCCTTGGTCCAGTTCCCACTCATGAGTCAGAGCAGAAGAGCGACTCAGCTTGTCTGCCAGGGTGTTGTCGACTCCTGGAACGTGAAACGCCATGAGGTGAAGGTCGTGTTGTGTTGCCCAATCCCAAACCCTCATTGCCGCACTGCAAAGAGGGTAGGACCGAGTCCCTCCCTGTTTCTTGATGTACCACACCACGCACATGTTGTCCATCTGGATGGCAAGGTGGCCAGGAAGGATGTATTGGTGAAGGGCTTGGAGTGCGTACAACACTGCCTGAAGCTCGAGCACATTGATGTTGAGAGTTTGTTCTAGCTTGGACCAGGAGCCCTGGGTCCGATGAAGGCCTAGATGGGCTCCCCAACCTTCGCCGGAGGCGTCTGTGGTCAAAGTCTGGGAGAGGGGAGGATGAAAGAAAGGAACTCCCCGAATCAGGTTCTCTCGAACCATCCACCATTGCAAGTCTCGAAGCATCGGCAAGGAGACCATAACTGGGTGATCTAGATCGTCCACTAGCACAGATCCCACTGAGGTGTACAGTCCACTGAGAAATTCTCATGTGGAGGCGAGCCGGGGAACTGGCCGGACAGCAGCCGCCATGAGCCTGAGAAGGTGAAGGACCGACCTTGCAGAGACCGTCCTGTGGTCAGACAGCAGACTTATTTGGGTCTGGAAGGTGGACGCCCTGTCCGGAGGCAGGAAGGCCTTGCCCGTGGTCATATCAAGAATCGCCCCAATAAATTGTAGTCTCTGGGATGGGACCAGATGAGAATTGGAATGGCTGATGGTAATACCCAGGCAGGCAAAAACCTGCTGGGTAAGGGAGAGGCAATGCAGGAGTTCCTCCCTGGATGAGGCCGCCAGGAGCCAATCGTCCAGGTACGTGAAAACCTGCACTCCGCTGGTATGCAGGTGGGTCGCCACCACTGCCAGGCATTTGATAAACACTCGGGGGACCGAGGATAGACCAAACGGGAGCGCCTTGAACTGGTAGTGGTCCCCCTGGAAAGCAAAACGAAGGTATTTGCGATGAGAAGGGCGAATGGTAATGTGCAGATAAGCATCCTGCATATCCAGAGCACAAAGCCATTGACCCGGCCGGAGGAGGGGCAGAAGGCTCTGCAGAGAGAACATCCTGAACCTTTCGTATTCTACGAAAAGATTCAGGGAACTGAGATCCAAAATTGGTCTGAGATCTCCAGTCTTCTTTGGGATCAGGAAGAAATGGGAATAGTAACTTGTCCCTCGCAGATGAAGGGGACTGGCTCTATAGCTTGCTTCAGCAGGAGAGCCAAAATTTCCTCCTGGACCAAAAGAAGATGTTCCCGTGAATACGACAATTTCAGAGAGGGGTGGCGGGTGGTTTCTGAAGAAACTCTATCGAGTGCCCCTCTGCTATGAGCTGGAGCACCCAAGAGTCTGTGGTTATCCTCTTCCATCCCGGAAGGTGGAGGGAAAACCTCCCTCCTACCAGTTCCTCCGGGGAATCCGGAGGCAGTGGGAAAGGAAAGGAGTCAGGTGGTGTGGGGCAGCGCTGCAGCTGAAGCACCCGCTGCTTTTTTGGGCGGCGGGGGGGTTTAGCAGCTGTGGGGGCCCGGCGTTTGGGGCCCGCCTTTGGCCGATTCCGTCTGCGAAAAGGACGGTACATGGAATCAACCGACTTCAGTGCCATCCTCTTCTCTTGCAAATCGGTGATGATGTCCTTGACATCACCCCCAAAAAGCACCGACCCCCGGAAGGGTGCTTCCTGGATAGCAGATTGCACCTCCGGGACCAACCCTGACACGCGGAGCGAAGCATGACGCCGTAGGGCCTTACGGCGAAAGCTGAGCTCCATCCAGCAGTGTCCACTGCATCGTATGTCACACGAAGCATATGGCGACTGGCCGAACGAGCAGAGCGGACAAGATCAGCCAACTCCTGCTTGACTTGGGAGTCGGCCAAGGAGTCCAGTTTGGCTTCCGCCTGAGTCAGAATGGCCTTCTGGCAGTCCCCCATATGGCCGACATGGTTCAGGGCCCTGATCCCCAGCGTGGAGGAAGCATAAATCTTTCTCCCATACTGGTCCAGAAGGCGCGAGTCCTTATCAGGTGGTGACGAGCTAAGATGTTTGGGGTTTGCCGACTGGCCGTGAGCGGCGCTAATCACGACCGAGTCGGCACGAGGGTGAGAATCCAGAAAATCAACACCCTCTGGAGCCTGATATAGCCTATTCGACTTCCTAGGAAGTGGGGCTAGAGCCGACAGCTGTTTCCATATTGTGGTAACGAGGTCGGCGTGAGGCTCTATCCAGGGTGGCACCAAGGTAGGAGCTGTCACAGGCAGATCCAGATGTTCAGCGAGTTTCAGACGCTGAGGATCTGGTTCCAGGGAGTGCCACTGATGAACCTTCTGGATTTTCCTAAGCAACTCTGTAAAAGAAGGATCCTCCGGAAGAGACTTCGGAGGAGTCCTTGGCCTGGGCTTCGACGGACAGCGTGGCTCGTCGTCTCTCTCGGAGCAACCGTTGGAAGAATCCGAGGAGTCCGAGGGTAAAGAGGATGATGAAGAGGAAATGACTCCCTTTCCAGACCCGGGGGAGGAACAGACCCCCTGGGAAGACCCCAGGAAAGCGTGTCCTGCCCTTCTCTGGATCCAGATGGAAGAACCCTGAAATCCGGAGGTGGTGAGGGAGTGTGCCGCCTCGGACATACGGGAACCTGGGAGGGCACGATCGCCGGAATGCGGCTCTCGACCTCTTTGGTGAGCTGAGCCTTGGCCTCAGCCCACCAGGAGGCCAGAGTCTCCTGCAGGTCCACCGGCCGCCATGAGGGCGGTGGAGGAGGAGGTGGCGGGGGATAAGGATACGGGTTGTAACCGTGTGGAGCATATCCAAAACCTGGCTGTGGGTAGCCCAGTGTCGGGTATTGTGGTGTCGGGTACTGCGGTGTCTGGAAGCCCGGCGTCGAGTATTGTGGCGCCGGATACTGCGGTCCCGGGTACGCCGGTGTCGGATAGGACGGAGAGTACCCGGGAGCCGGGGGGGGGGCTGCCGGAGCAGACGGCCCGGCCAGTGGCCTCACAGGCGGGTCCATAGTGGAGGGCCCGGAGGGCAGAGGGCCCGATGGGAGCGGGATGTCTCCCGGAGTCGGTAAGGCCGGCGTCAGGGCCGACGTCGGAGATACCAACGTCGGAGGGGCCGGCGTTGGAGCCGGCATCCGGGGAGCCGATGGGTCCGACGCACTAGGTGGCGGAAGGACCGATGGAAGAGGAAGATCCCCAGCTTCACCCGGGGATGGAAGAGAAAAATCCCCGGGGTCAAGTTGGGGAGACTCTGGTTCCCCAGATGGCAGCGAAGGCTGCGGTGAACCGGGTACGACGGACGTGGGAGGGTCCGTCGTTGGTTCCTTCGCCAGCCGGACGAGCCGACGTGTGGCTTAAGGGCGAGCTCCCGGCGGGCGCTGGAGGAGCCGGTGTCCGACTTATGAGAGCCATCACCGGAGGCAGGTCGAGTACAGGGATCGGCCTGGTCCGATGGAGTGGGGGCCGTGCGCTGCCCGAAAGGGTCGGACGTCTACCGGCCCTCTCCGGGCGGATGTCGGAGAAGCCGACGCCTGGCTTACCGGAGTCGCCCACAGTGGTAGACTGCAAGCCTGCGGCCGAACCAGGGGCGGAGGCCTCCAACTGCCCGGAGGCACCCGCAAGGCCCGAGCGTGAGTCAGACGGGCGGGCCGACGCCCTCTCGGAAACCTCCGAGGCGGCCATCGAGGAGCGGTCCCCCAGAGGGGACGTTACATCCGCGCCCCAGCGACTGAGGGAGACGCGTGGAGGAGCTTTGTCCCAATGCTCTCCTTCTCCTTCTTCTTCCGATGGCCTTTGGGGAAGTGGACGCCTGCCCAGTTTTTGAGCCCTTTCCATTGAACTCATTTTCTTCTTCAGAATATGGGCTTCCAGGATTGCTGTCGCCTTTTCCGGGTAGCCACGTTGAAACTGAGGCAGTGCTGGCACTTCTCGACTGGGTGATCGGGGCCTAGGCAGAACAGGCACAGGGAGTGGCCGTCCTTGTGCGGTAGTTGGACGCCGCACGAATCGCACTTATTCTTGTGCTCGGAGGGTGTAGGGGATGACATACACGGACTATTATACTGACGTTAGTCGAAAAAGCAATTATTTTTGGTAAAAAAACGACGAAGATAGGGCTGACCAAGCATGAACTTTTCCGTGAGGCGCTGCACGAGCTAACGGCGGGAAAGAACTGGAAGGCGGGTGTCAGGGACCGCCCCTTTATACTGAAGTCTCCTCCTGACGCTGGTCACCCTACGTGGAGGCGGTCCCTCACCAGGGACTGCTAGCTAGAAATGTTTCTGTGGGGTGCTACCACCTGCCGGCATCAGTCCTATATGTAATTACCTACTGCAAGAGCCCTCTCGAGGTAAGATCTACTGTTACTGTAAGTTCTTACGCAACTGTACTATCTTCTTTGAGGCAATCTCTTGCAGTAGGTCTGGACACATGGGAAAATTCCCAAGTAGTTATACTGCCAAGTGAGAGGAGGAAGCGAACCATCAGGATATAGGACAGGAGGCCACGAAGGATGGCCCGTCCAAAATTGGTCCGTTTCTTAGATGCGAAGTCTAGACTGTATAGCTTGGTGAAGGCATGCACAGAAGACCACATGGCAACTTTGCAAATATCCAAGGCAGAAACGTCCCGGAAACACGCTGTAGAGGCAGCCATGCTTCTGGTAGAATTTTTTTTTTTTTTTTTTAACAACTCTTACCGGAGGTTTTTTGTATTTGGCATAAAGGTAAAGCAGTTGGCCAACCAGGTGGACAAACACTTCCGTGAAACTCTAATGCCCTAGTTTCCAGGGGTGAGAAAACAAAAAGTTGCTCAGTTTTACACAACTGTGAAGTGCGGAGAAGGTAAATGCTCAATGTTCTATGCACTTCGAGAGAATGAAGCAGGGCTTCCCCTGGATTCTGAGGCTCCTCAAAGTACACTGGTAATTGAATGGTCCAATTTAAAATAAATTCAGAAATAACATTTGGTAAGAACACCTGGTTAGTACATAAAGATACCCAGTCGTAATGAAATCGTAAGTATGGAGGTTTGCACATTAGTGCATGCAACTCTGATACACGTCTGCCACACGTAATGGCAACAAAAACATAGTTTTCCATGAAAGATAATGGGGGTCACTGATTCAGCGGGCTCAAACGAACTTGTAGTCAATTTTTCAAGAACAAAATTTCAAATCCCAGACAGGGACTGGATCCTGGATAGGGGGATGCAGGTGCAGAATACCTTTTTAAAAAGGTTCAAATCGAAGGCAACTGGGACAAAGCAATGTTGTCCACAGGTAAATGAAATGCAGCAATGGCCATAAACGTGGACTTTCACAGAGGAATATGTCAGTCCACTCTCCGACAAAGAGGGCAAATAATCTAAGATGCGCTGAGGGGAACACTCATAAGGACCCAAGACCAGTGTAGACGCCCAAATAGAGAAACATTTCCACTTCAGGGAATAGGAAGACCGAGTAGACGGCTTCCTAGCTGTCTGGAGAACTTCCAGCACCTTTGGGGAACACCCAGAAGCACGAGAGGACTACTGTCCTCAGGAGCCAGAAGTGCAGATGGAGGGAGCAAAAGTCCGGTGTAACAGGGAGCCTTGTGCCTGGGACAGCAAAGCCCGGTAAACTGGCAGAGATATTGGCTCTGGTTCCGAGAGCTGTGGACACAGAGGGAACCAAATCAGACTCGGCCAGAACAGCGCTATGAGAATCAATGTGTGGACTGACTTCCAAGTGGCAGCTTTACAGATGTCCACCAGGGGAATATCTCTAGCAGCTACTAGGGAAGCTGCAGCACCTCTAGTGGAGTGAGCTCTGAGGCCTGCAGGAGGCTCCTTACCTAAGTTGCTATAGCAGAACTGGATGCAGGTTACAATCCACCTGGCAATGGATCATTTTGTGGCAGATTTTCCTTTTCCCACCTCTCTGAAGGTAAGGAAGAAAAAATTACTCACCTTAGTAATTATGTTTCTTCTACTGGAGTCTTGCTGTATTCTCAAAAGTGCAGTTAACCCTGACCTTTAAACTGCCCCAGAGAACAAAGGGTTAACATTTCTATGCAGAGCATAGAATGCTGAGCTCGAGCTTGGTTGATGTCTGTCTGTTTCCCTTTGAAAGCTAACAATCAGATTCTTACGAGCAACACTCTAATAGTATTCTATGTGGAAACTGTAAAAAAAAATTTTAATAGCCAACTGGCAACAAAAAGTTTTGGACTACCAAAAGAAGACTGAAGTCAGGAAACCCAAAACTCAAAACCCAAACCAAAGAGGAATATAATAAAATAAACACCCACACAAAGAAGAGGGTGTAAAAAGAGCACCCCTGAGGTGCAACACTGTACCTGCCCACCCACTTCCCAAAACCAGGTTCTGAGAGGGGAGGCAGGGAGGGAGGTTCAGAATACATGCAAGACTCTAATAGAAGAAACATAATTACTAAGGTGAGTAATTTTTCTTCAAACAACTGAAGTCTTGCTGTATTCTGAAAAGTATAACTACCAAGCAGTACCTCCATGGAGGAGGAACAGAACCTACTTTGGGAATAGGCTTTGAGTACTGCTGTGTTAAACCTGAAGCATCACTCCTAGCCTGGATATCCAGAGAGTAATGCTTGGTAAAGGTATGGACTGTTTTCCAGGTGGCTGCTTGACAAATTTCTAAGAGAGGGATATCTCTGGCAGCAGCCAGGGAAGCAGCTGTACCTCTCGTGGAATGAGCCCTCAGGCCTGAGGGTGGAATTTTTCCCAGTTTTTCATAGCAGAATTGTATACAAGACACAATCCACCTGGCAATAGATCTCTTGGTGGCAGGTTTGCCCTTTCCCACTTCTCCATAAGTGAGGAACAACTGGAGGGAGTCAAACCTGTCACCCTTGGTATGCTCTATGTAGTAACTAAGGGCTCTTTTAAAATCTAAACTGTGTAGCCTCCTCTCTCCTGAGGAAGAATGATCAGTGAAGAAAACAGGAAGAGACACAGACTGATTTAAATGGAAGTCTGAAACCACTTTGGGCAAGAACCTTCTATTGGTTCTAAGAACCACTTTTTCCCTGTGAAAGGAGATAAAGTCAGGCTCACTGATAGGGCTTGCAGTTCACTGATACGTATGGCAGAGGTAATGGCTACCAAGAACACAGTTTTCCAAGTCAAGTACTTAAGCTCTGCTGAGGCCACAGGCTCAAAAGGAGGTTGCATAAGTTGAGCAATGCAAACGTTCAAATTCCATGCAGGGGCAGGGTCTCTAAAAGGAGGATTGGTGTGAAGCAATCCTTTAAAAAATTTACAGAACACAGGATGAGAAGATAGTGAGGAAAACTTCCCCACAGACAGAAACGCAGAAACAGCTGACAAGTGTACCTTGAGAGTAGCTGGTCTGAGGCCTAAGCCATCAAGATGGACCATATAATCCAGAACCGTATGCAATTCAGCAGTATTTGGAGAAATATGGTTCTTAGAACACCAAATGCTGAATCTCTTCCATTTGGAGTTATAAGTCTTTCTGGTGGAGGGCTTTCGAGAAGCTTTGAGAATATCCAGAACCCCCTGAAACAGATGCAAATCTGCAAACTCTTCAAGAGCCATGCCTTGAGATTGAGAGACTGAAGATTGGGGTACCAAATCCTCCCCTGAGAAGATGTTAATAGGTTGTAATTCCTGGGAAGAGACAGGGGAAGATGGACTGCTAGGGACAGCAACAAGGGGTACCATGGCTACCTGGCCCAGTCTGGAGCAATCAGAATCACTCTGCAAGGTTGTGACCTTTATTTATTTTTATTTATTATAACATCAGTTTAAAAACCTTTGAGCCAGAGGCTCATTTACAAAGGTACCTCGTCGAAGGCAGACACAACATACATACATGAGGTAATCCAAAATAATGTACAGTAAAAAAGACAAGGCAAGTAGCAGGTAGAGGTGAGACAGTCAGCAACAGAAATTAACAATAGGCAAGTGTCACAATTGCAGGCGAATGAGTAACCAAAAACACCATTGTCAGTTCAGACTTTTTTTTTTTTATTTTTATACGTGGGCAGACAGCGGGGGTCAGGGGCAGTGGCAGGAGTGTGAGACAAGCAAGTGTTTTTAGATAGTTTTGAAGCTATGGCGGTGAGGGCGTTGAGATACCAGCAGGTAGGGGGTTGCAGGAGGGGGCGCTATAGAAGAACGCCTTTGGCCCTGGGAGGTCCGTACCTTTGGGATGACTAGTGCAGTTTTGCTGGAAGCACGGGTGTGGACAGGGGTTGGAACGATGAATAGAGTTGGCAAGGCCAGGTGGGGATAGACCATGGAGGGCTTTGAAGGTAACTTGGCAAGTTAAGAACAGGGCCCGCTCCTTGAGGGTTGAGTGGGGAAGCCAAGGGTACAATTGACAAGTATGGGTGAGTCTAGGGGCACTGATGATAAGTCTACAAGCTTTGTTAAGTGAAGATGAACCTTTGAAGGGCTGTCGGTTCAGCTGCGCCATAAACAGGGAGGCCGAGTCAACTAAGGAAAGCACAGAAGAGGTGACTGCAAGCTAAGAGAGTTAGTGGGAGGCATTTTTGTGCCGGTAGAGGATACCAAGCCGAGCATTGGAGGCTGAGGTACAGTGCAGAGATATGGTTATGAAAGGAGAGGAAGAGTCAAAGATTAGGCCAAGGTATTTATAAGAATGCACAAGTTCCAAGGGGTGATCCTGTCGTGGAGAGAACAGAGAGAGAGAAGTTACTAGACTTATTTTGGGGGTGGGCAAAAGCATAGATTTAGTTTTCTTCAGGTTGATGACAAGACGGTAGTCAGAGAACCAGCTTTCAGCTGAGGTGAAGGCACGCTGTAGGGAGTTTTGGAGTAAGATCGGGTTATTGCCAGAGGCAAAGAGCACAGCGTCATCTGCGAGAGAAGGATTTTATCAGCAAGCTTTAGGCAGGTTGTTGAGAAAGAGAGAGAAGAGAAAGGCCCAAGAATAGAGCCCTGGGGAACACCAGAGCGAATCTGGCAGGTAGGGGATAGGGTACCTCACCCAACCATTACATTGGGAGCGGGTTGTACAAGTAGCTTGGTGCACCAGGAGACAGGACCAGAGGCAAAGCCCACACTGGCAAGGGTGGCTAATAGTAGAGGGTGAGAGACGGTATCAAAGGCTTTTGATAGGTCTATAAATACCGCACAGCGAGGGCTGGCATCAAGTGACTTATGGAGAAGTTAGCAAACCCAGGAGAGCAGTATTGGTGCTATGGCCAGTTCTGAAACCATGCTGTTCAGGACAAAGGACCTCATATTTAGTAAGGTAAAGGGAGATTTGACTGGCAACTATTTTCTCCAAAGCTTTGGGGATAGAGTTGGTCGGTAGTTACCTGCGAGTGATCTGTCACCACCTTTGTGAAGAGGGGTAACAGTAGCGACCCTCCAGATGGCGGGAAATTGCCCAAGACAGAGGGATTTATTAAAGAGGCAAGTGATGGGAGAGATGACCTGATCCAGGACCTGGCGTAGGAGACAAGGATCAAGGGAGTCATTGCCGATTGAGTTGCCTTTTAGGGCTTTTTGTAAATAGGGTCATCTTATCTTGACTAGAACTTGTAACAGGAAAGGGAAGTGGGAAGCATACAGAAACTTCCCTTCCCAGTTCAGAATCAGTGTCCAGGGAGACCGAGCCCAAGACTGGGGGTCTGCAACAAAAGAGAGGAAGCTGGTGATTGTCTGGGGCTGCAAAAAGATCTATCTCTGGAGTGCCCCATCTTGAAAAAATCACCTTCAACACCAGAGGATCCAGGGCCCATTCGTGATGGCCCTGAGATATCCTGCTCAGTGCATCTGCTAGGACATTGTCCTTCCCTGGGAGGTGAACTGCTATCAGAGCGGTTTGCAGGGAATAAGCCAGGGACCACAACTTCATTGCTTCTGTACACAAGGCCATAGACCAAGTGCCTCCTTGCTTGTTGATGTACCCACATGGTGGTGGTGTTGTCTGTTCTGACCTGAACCGCCTTGTTCTGTACTGATTGGGAAAAGCCTGCAGTGCCAGAAACACTGCCCTGGTTCCAAAGAGACTGATGTGTAGAAGAGATTCCTGAAGGCCACAGTCCCTGGGTGGTGAGATCCCCCAAATGGGCTCCCCAGCCCAGCAGGGAAGCATCTGTGGTAAGGACTACTGAATGAGACTGAGTGGCAAATGGAACCCCTTGCCTCAAATTGTCCTGATCCTGCCACCATTGGAGGGCTTGGGTCAGAGTTCGAGTCACTGGGATTAGTTTGGTAAGGGAATCCTTTCTCTGGGACCAAAAATCTCTTAAGTGGAACTGAATGTCCCTCATCTGGAATCTTGCACCTTGGACCACTGCTGTAGAAGCTGCCATGTGGCCCAACAGCTGAAGGAAATGCCTTGCTGGTCGAGACACCTGAAGGCTGAATAAAGAAGCCAGCTCCATGAGAGCTCTTGCCCTTTCCAGGGGGAAGGAAGGCTCTTGCTTTTACTGTATCCAGCTCAGCCCCTATGAAGGTGAGGGGCTGCACTGGTTCGAGAAAGTACAGTTACGTAGGAACTTACCGTAACAGTAGATCTTCGAGAGAGGCTCTTGCAGTAGGTAATTACATATAGGACAGACGTCGGCAGGCGGCAGGACCCCACAGAAAAATTTTTAGCTAGCAGTCCCTGGCGTGGACCGCCCCCACATCAGGTGACCGGCATCAGACGACGTTGGTATAAAGGGGCGGTCCCGGACGCCCGCCTTCCAGTTCTTTCCCGCCACAGGCCGGAAGGCCCGGACGAGAGCTGAGCATCCCTTACTTGAAAAGTGATTAAAAAGCCTAGGGGATGGAGGAGGAAGGATATTTACTGCAAGAGCCTCTCTCAAGATTTACTGTTATGGTAGGTTCTTACGTAACTGTACTATCTTACTTAGAGGGCTCTGCAGTAGGTAATTACTATATAGGACAGAATCCCAAGCAGTCTGGAACAAATGAAAGCCACTGGAGGAGGAACTACTCCAAGAAGTAGCAAAACCCTGCAAACCTCAAGATAGGGAGGCCTTTGCAAGACAGCTAACCTGAAGCCCGCCTCTGGCGGGAGAGGCAATGACTAAACTGTAATGTTTCGTAAAGGTATGGACTTGAAGTTCAGGTGGCGGCAGCACAGATGTCTCGTCGCGAGACACACTTGAAACAAGCCACGAGAGGCTGCTACTCCACGAGTGGAGGACCTCTGACTTGACCCGGAAGGGTCTTGTTGTACTTGTCAAACAAGAAAGTGATGCAATGAGCCAACCACTTTGACAGGCATTGCTTGGAGACAGCATTGCCTTCCTTTGTGAGCAAAAGAGACGGAACAACTGATCAGTCTTTCTGAGATCCTTCGTCCTATCGGGTGTAGTATCTTAGAATCCTGTGACATCCATGGTATGGAACAAGTATTCTCCCTGGTTGGAGTACTGCGTGAAAAGCGGGTAACTCAATAGACTGATTTGAGGTAGACTCCGCTACCACTTTCGGAAGAAACTTAGGATTCGTGCGAAGAGCTACTCCTTCTTTGTGAAAAATCAGATAGGGGACTTTACACATAAGGGCCTGGAGCTCGGAAATTCTGTGAGCAGAAGTAATGGCCACCAAGAAGAGCGTCTTCCACGATAAGAACTTCAAGTCTGCGGAAGCCGCAGGCTCAAAAGGAGGAAGGGTAAGTTCCTCGAGAACAAAGTTCAAATCCCAAGGGGGAGCAGGAGTCCAAACAGGGGCCTGAGATGAAGAAAGGTCTTGGATACCTTTAATTGGGCAAAGGTTTTATCAGCAAAAGGAACATGATAGGCTGAAATAGCAGCCATGTGAACCTTCAAAGAGGAGTGACTGAGACCCAAGTCGAAAAGGTGATGCAAATAATCAAGCAGAACGGCCACAGGAGAGGAGAAAGGCTCCACGTTCCTGGAGGCAGCCCAAATGGAAAATCTCTTCCATTTCATAGCGTAGGTGGACCTAGTGGAGGGTTTTCTAGCCTCCACCAGAATCTCGGCCACCTTAGGAGAGACGCCAAAACGAGATTGGGCTAGGTCTGCAGGAGCCATGCATGAAGTTGAAGAGACTTGAGTCCCGGATGGACCAGGGTCCCCTGATCCTGGGTCTGCAATCCTCAAGATAAAGGAAGAGGAAGAGGAGGAACCTCTGAGTATTGTTGTAGAAGAGAGAACCAGATTTGCCTGGGCCAGAAAGGAGCAATCAGAATCATTCTGGCTCCTTCCAATGCAAGTTTCTGCAGCACACGAGGGACCAGAGGAATTGGGGGAAAAGCATAGATGAATCTGTCCTTCCAGCTTAGAGAGAGTTGCAGCGTCACCCAGAAAGCGTTTCCCACTGGAGCGAGCCAAGGTGCGGTGGGAAGTTTTGTGTTTTGGGAAGAGGCGGCTGGTGGTCTACTCAGGAATCCCCAAAGCTGGAAGATGCTGCTAGAACCTTTTGGTCCAGTTCCACTCGCAAGGCAGAGCCGAGGAAATCGACTTAGCTTGTCTGCCAGGGCACTGTCGACTCCTGGAACATGGATCACCGTGAGGTGAAGGTTGTGAAGCGTTGCCCATTCCCAAACCCTCATTGCTTCCCTGCACAGCAGGTAGGACAGAGTCCCTTCCTGCTTGTTGATGTACCACACCACGCACATGTTGTCCATTTGGACAGTTAGGTGACTGGGAAGGATGTATTGGTGAAGGGCTTGGAGAGCATACGGGACTGCTTATAGCTCGAGCACACTGATGTGGAGAGCTAGCTTCAATCTGGACCATAAACCCTGGGTTTGGTGAGGACCCAGATGAGCTCCCCAACCTTCGCCTGAGGCGTCCGTGGTCAGAGTCTGGGAAGGGGGGAGGATGAAAGAAGGGGACCCCCCCAGAACAGGTTCTCTCGAACCAGCCACCATTGCAAAGTCTCTTGTCATCGGTGAGGAGATCAGCACCAGATGATCTAGGTCGTCTACAAGATGATCCACTGAGGCGGAGAGTCACTGAGAGATCCTCATGTGGAGTCAGCCTTATGGGGCTCGTCAGGATGGCAGCCACCCGTAAGCCCCAAGAGCGGAACCAACTTCACGGAACCTTCCTGCGTTCCGAAGTAGGGAAATCTGTGACTGGAGGGAGGCCCCCCTGTCCGAAGGCAGGAAGGCCTTGCACACTGTTGTATCGAGGATTGCCCCGATGAACTGGAGTTTCTGGGAAGGGTCCAGATGAGACTTGGAATGGTTGACGGTGATACCCAGACCAGTGAAAACCTGCTGGGTGAGGGAGGGAAAATGCAGGAGTTCCTCCCTGGACGAGGCCGCCAGGAGCCAGTCGTCCAGGTAAGGAAACACCTGAACTCCCAGCACGAGGTGGGCCACTACCACCGCCAGGCATTTGGTAAAAACTCGAGGAGCCGAGGAAAGACCAAAAGGGAGTGCCCGGAATTGGTAATGGTCCCCCTGGAAAGCAAACTGGAGGTACTTTCAGTGCGAGGGACAAACGGGGATGTGCAGGTATGCATCCTGCATATCCTGTGCACAAAGCCATTGGGTCTGGTCGAAGAAGGAGCAAAAGGGTTTGAAGGAGAGCATCCTGAACGTCTTGTATTCTACATAGAAGTTCAGGAGCCGAGATCGAGAATGGGTCTGAGATCTCCAATCTCTTTGTGCAAGGAAGAAATGGAATAGTAACCCGTCCTCGTGAAGGTGAGGAGGAGGGTTCTATGGCCCTGCTTCGAGGAGAGCAGATATTTCTTCCTGACCAGAGGAAGATGGTCCCTTGAGTGAAGAGGACTTCAGAGGGGGGGTGGCGTGGAGGTTTCTGTAGAAACTCTATAGAGTGCCCCTCTGCGCGATAATCTGAAGCACCCATGAATCCGATGTTATCCTCCCCAACCCAGAAGGTGGAGGGAGAACCTCCCTCCTACCGGTTCCTCCGGGGAGTCCGAAGGCGGTGGGAGAGGGAAGGAGTCAGGTGGTGTGGGGCAGCGCCGCAGCTGGGGACCCGCTGCTTTTGGGCAGTGGGGCTGGCAGCTGTGGGGCCCATTCTCCTGGTTGGAGTACTCACGTGAAAAAAAAGCAGGTAACTCAATAGACTGATTGAGGTAGACTCGCTACCACTCAAGGAAGAAACTTAGGATTCGTATGAAGAGCTACTCACCTTGTGAGAAAAATCAGATAGGGACTTTACACACATAAGGGCCTGGAGCTGGAAATTACTGTGAGCAGAAGTAATGGCCACCAAGAAGAAGCGTCTTCCACGATAAGAACTTCAAGTACAGGAAGCCGCGAGGCTCAAAAGAGGAAGGTGGTTCTCAAGACAAAGTTCAAATCCCAAGGGGGAGCAAGGGTCAAACAGGGCCTGAGATGAAGAAAGGTCTTGGATACCTTTAATTACAGGCCAGTTTTTTATCAGCAAAAAGGAACATGATAGGCTGAAATAGCAGCGAACCTTCAAGGAGTGACTGAGACCCAATCGAAAAGGTGATGCAAATAATAATCAAGCAGAGCGATACAGGAGGAGAAAGGCTCACGTTCCTGGAGGCAGCAAATGCAGAATATATCTTCCATTTCATAGCGGAGGTGGACCTAGTGGAGGGTTTTCATCTCCACCAGAATCTCGCCACCTAGAGAGACGCCAAAACGAGATTGGGCTAGGTCTGCAGGGCCATGCATGAAGTTGAAGAGACGAGTCCCGGATGGACCAGGGTCCCTGATCCTGGGTCTGCAATCCTCAAGATAAAGGAAGAGGAAGAGGAGGAACCTCTGGAAGTATTGTGAAGAGGAACCAGATTTGCCTGGGCCAGAAAGACAATCAGAATCATTCTGGCTCCCAATCCAAGTTTCTGCAGCACCAGAGGACCAGAAGGAATGGGGAAAAGCATAGATGAATCTGTCCTTCCAGCCAAGAGACAAGCGTCACTCAGGCGCCTCACTCTGGGCCAGAAAGCAAAGGTGGAAGTTTTGTGTTTTGGGAAGAGGCGAACAGGTCTACCTGTGGAATCCCCAAAGCTGGAAGATGCCAGAACCGTTGGTCCAGTTCCCACTCGCAAGGACAGGCGAGCGACTTAGCTTGTCTGCCAGGGCACTGTGAGCTCTGGAACATGGATCGCCCGTGGAGTGAAGGTTGTGACGTTGCCCGTTCCCAAACCCTCATAGCCTACTGCACGGCAGGTAGGACAAGTCCTCCTGCGCTTGATGATGTACCACACCACGCACATGTTGTCCATTTGGACAGTTAGGTGACTGGGAAGGATGTATTGGTGAAGGGCTTGGGAGGCATGCAGGACTTGCATATGGCTCGGGCACGCACTGATGTGGAGAGCTAGCTTCAATCTGGACCATAAACCCTGGGTTTGGTGAGGACCCAGATGAGCTCCCAACTCAAGCCCTGAACGTCCAGTGGTCAGAGTCTGGGAGGGGGAGGATGAAGAAGGACCCCAGAACAGGTTCTCTGGAACCAGCCACCATTACCAAGTCTCTTGTCATCGGTGAGGAGATCAGCACCAGATGATCTAGGTCGTCTACAAGATGATCCCACTGAAGCGGAGAGTCCACTGAGAGATCCTCATGTGGAGTCGCCTTGTGGCAGCCGGAGGGTTTCCATCAGGATGGCAAGCCACCATAAGCCCCAAAAGGCAGACACCAACTACGGAACCTTCCTGGATTTCCCGGTAGGAAATCTGTGTGACTGGAGGAGGCCCCTGTCCGAAGGCAGGAAGGCCTTGCACACTGTTGTATCGAGGATTGCCCGAATGAACTGGAGTTTCTAGGAAGGTCCAGATAAGACTTGGAATGGTTGAAGTGATACAGACCAGTGAAAACCTGCTGGGTGAGGAGGGAAATGGGAGTTCCTCCTGGGACGAGGGCAATGAGAGCCAGTCGTCAGGTAGGAAACACCTGAACTCCACATGCATGGGTGAGGCCACTACACCGCCAGGCATTTGGTAAAAACTCGAGGAGCCGAGGAAAGACCAAAGGAGTGCCCAGAATTGTAATGGTCCCCTGGAAAGCAAACTGGAGGTACTTTCAGTGAGGAGGACAATCAGGGATGTGCAGAGTATGCATCTGCATATCCTGTGCACAAAGCCATTGGCCCGGCCGAAGAAGGAGCAAAAGGGTTTGAAGGGAGAGCATCCTGAACGTCTTGTATTCTACATAGAAGTTCAGGGAGCCGAGATCGAGAATGGGTCTGAGATCTCCAATCTTCTTTGGTACAAGGAAGAAATGGGAATAGTAACCCGTCCCGTGAAGGTGAGGAGGGACGGGCTCTATGGCCTGCTTGAGGAGAGCAGATATTTCTTCCTGACAGAGGAAGATGGTCCCTTGAGTAGAGAGGACTTCAGAGGGGTGGCGTAGGGTTTCTGTAGAAACTCTATAGAGTGCCCTCTCACGATAATCTGAAACACCCATGAATCCGATGTTATCCTCCCCAACCCAGAAGGTGGAGGAGAACCTCCCTCCTACAGTTCACACCTCCGAGGAGTCAGGCGGTGGGAGAGGGAAGAGTCAGGTGGTGTGGGGAACCGCGCCGCTGGGGCACCACGCTGCTTTTGAGCAGTGGGGGCCTGGCAGCTGTGGGGAGGCCAGCGTTTGAGTAGCCCGCCTTCCTCGGGGTTCCGGCTTGAGGCCAGCTGCGTCTCTGCGGGAGGCGGCACTGCAGAGGATGGGGACGGTACGCCGGAATCCACAGATTTCCAGGGCGTCCCTTCTCCTACAAGTCGGTGATGATGTCCTTGACATCACCACCGAAAAAGCACGAACCCTGAAGGTGCTTCTTGAATTACTGACTGCACCTCCAGGACCAAACCTGACACTCAGAGCCAGGCGTGACGCCGAAGACTTATGGCGAACGCGGAGCTCCACCCTGCGGTGTCCACTGCATCGTAGGTCATCCTCAGAATGTGACGACTGGAATGAGCAGAACGGACAAGGTCAACTAACGCCTGCTTGACTAGGGAGTCAGGCAAGGAGTCAATCTTAGATTCTGCCTGGGTAAGGACAGCCTTCTGGTAATCCCCCATATGTGCTACATAGTTAAGGACCCTGATCCCCAGTGTGGAAGAAGCGTAGATCTTCCTTCCATACTGATCCAGACGGCGAGACTCCTTATCCGGAGGAGACGAGCTCAAATGTTTAGGGTGTGCAGACCGGCCGTGAGCAGCGCTAATCACAACCATGTCTGCACGGGGGTGAGAATCTAAAAAGTCTACACCCTCTGGAGCCTGGTATAGCCTGTTGGACTTCTGAGGAAGTGGGGCTAAAGCCGACGGTTGTTTCCAGATAGTGGAAACTAGGTGGGCATGAGGCTCGATCCAGGGTGGCACTAGAGTAGGGGCCGTAAGGGGCAAGTCCAGATATTTGGCGAGTTTAACCCGCTGAGGATCTGGCTCTAAGGAACGCCACTGATTTACTTCCTGGATCTTCCTGAGCAACTCCGTGAAGGAAGGATCCTCCGGAGGAGACTTCAGAGGAGTCCTCAGCCGGGGCTTGGACGGAGAGCGAGGCTCGTCGTCTTTCTCGGCGCATCCGTCGGAGGAATCCGAGGAGTCCGAGAGAGAAGAAGAATTGGAAGTAGAGTAAGACTCCCTGACCCGTCTAGGGGGAGGAATGGGTTCCTAAGGGGGAATCCCTGGATGCATGTCCTGCCCTTCTCTGGATCAGAGGGAAGAGCTACAAGAGAATCCGGGCCGGAGAGAGTGTGCGTCTGGGGCGTATGGGGGCGAAGGTGGGCCTGCCATCGCCGTGGGCGCTCTCCTTCCGGTGAAGCTGAGCCTTGGCCTCAGCCCACCAGGAGGCCAGAGTCTCCTGAAGATCCACCGGCAGCCTAGGGGCGGTGGAGGAGGAGGGGATAGCTAGCCGGATTATATCCGTAGAGTAATATCCATAACCCGCTGCGGGAATACCGCAGCCGGTACTGACGGGCCGGTACTGCGCGAGGATACCTGGACCCGGTAAGCCGGCCCGGATACGACGCGCGGATACCCAGGTACTGGAGGAGCTGCCAGAGCAGACGGCCCAGTAGGGAGCGCCACCGGGCGGATCAACAGTAACAGGCCCGTGGGGGAGGCCCGATGGGAGAGGAATATCCCCGCCCGGGCGTCGGAGGGGCAGCGTCGGAACCCGGCTGGGTGGGCAGCCGCCAGATCCGGTTCAATGGGAGGGTCTGACCATGAAGAAAAGTATCCCCAGCGTCGCCGGGGGACGGAGGAGAAAAGTACCGGGGTCAGGCAGAGGACTCAAACTCCCGGATGGCAGCGAAGGCCGGGAACCTGGAACAACAGATGATGGAGGGTCTGTTGTAGGCTCCGGCCGCCAGCGCCACGTCGGAGGAGCCGGCGTGCGACTAGGGCTGAATCCTGGTGGATGCAGAGGGCTGGCGTCCGACGTAAAGGTCCCTCGTCGGGAGGCGGGCCGAGGTGAGAGCAGCCCGGTCTGAGGACACTGCCGTCGCCATCCCGAAGGGTCAGGCGCCTTAAGCGCTTCTCCGTGGGTGTTGGAGGAGCAGGCGTCCCGGCTTATGGGAGGCGCCTGCGCCCAGTAGGCCCTGAAGCCTGTGGCAGTATCGGGGCAGAAGCCTTTTGCCGGGAGGCCGCAAGGACTCGAACGCGAACCCGACTGGTGGGCGCGCCTCCTCAAAACCTTGAGGCTGCCGCCGGGCGATCCCTGAGGGGACGTTACCTTAGCCACGGCTCCGGCTGGAGTCGCGGAGGAGGAGGCCTTCTCCCGGTGCCTTTCTTTGTCCCGCTTCTTGTGTCCTTCTGGGGAGGTCGATGCCTGCCTAAGCTTCTTCAACTCCTTCTCCATTGCAGACATCTTCTTTTTAAGGAGATGGGCTTCAAAAGAACTGCTGGCGTCTGCCTGGCGGGTCGCCGCTGCTGAAGTGCAGGCACGCGGCACTTTTCGACTGCCATGGTCGGGGGCCTCCAAGCAAAAGGCAGAGGGAGTGACCGGCCCTTGTGAGGCAGTTGGGCGCCCACGAGTTGCACTTATTTTTGAAGGGACGACATAAACCGACGTTCGCCTGGCGAAAAAATACCAAAATACTGATAACTTTTGGTAAAATCACGTAAGTAACAGGGTTGAGTTACATTTAACTTCACCGCGAGGGTACTGCACCCAGCTGACGGCGGAAAGAACTGGAAGGCGGGCGTCCGGGACTACCCTTTATACTGACGCTGCCTGGACGCTGGTCAACTGGAGGGGCGGTCCCGCCAGGACCGCTTAGCCAGAAATTTTTTCATGGGGTCCTGCCGCCTGCCGATGTCAGTCCTATATGTAATTACCTACTGCAAGAGCCCTCTCAAAGTAAGATTTGACTTTGGTAGGTTGAGAAGAAATCCTAAAGAAGTGAGCACTTGCTGGGTCACTTGCAGATCTGACTTGACTTGGTCTGGGGACTGGCCCACTATGAGCCTGTTGTCCAAATATGGAAAAATGGAAATCTTTTGTCTTCTTAGGAAGGCAACAACTACTGCCAGGCACTTTGTGGAAACCCTTAGAGCCAAGGTTAGGCCAAAGTGCATTGCTCTGAACTGATAGTGGCCTGAGGGCAACTCGAACTTGAGGTACTTTCTGTGGGAACACCTTATGGGAATGTGAAAGTAGGCATCTTTGAGGTCCAGGGAGGCTAGCCAGTCCCCTGGCCTTAGAGAGGAAAGGATAATTCCCAGAGTTATCATCTTAAACTCTGGCTTTAAAAGATGTTTGTTCAGATATCTTAAGTCCAGGATGGGTCGCCACTCCCCTGTCTTTTTGGGGGGTCAGGAAGTACCTGGAGTACAGTCCTTTGCCCCAGTGTAGGGTAGGTACTCTCTCTATAGCTCTTAAAGCTAGGAGAGAAGAAACCTCTGCCTCTAGGGCAAGGGTTTCCAAAACATTTGCAGGTGGAAAAAATCTGGCTCTCATCTTTGGACATTTTTTGAAGCTGAGAACCAGCCCTTGGCTTACTACTTCCAGGACCCACTTGTCTGATGTAATAGACATCTAGTCCTGGACAAAGTAAGCCAGCCTGCCCCCTACTGGGATAGGAGAGTCGACCCGGGCAGACCCATCAGGGTGTCTGCTTGGCAGGGGCTTTAGGCTGAGGGGTGGATTCAGGCCTGCTAATCCCCCTTCTGCCTCTCCCTCTGAAGAGCCCCCTCTGCGAAAAGGAAGAGGAGGCCTGTGCTTGGTAAAAAGGCCTATGAAAGGGCCTGCTCCTGCCCCTAGACTGCTGCCTTTGAGGAGTTGCTTGCCTTTCCTTGGCCTGAGCACTCCTGTAAGTGGTCCTGTACTCATCCATTTTCTTCATGTAATTCTCTGTCTGCTCCCCAAACAGAGAATTACCCACTACAGGAAAATCCATGGCCTTGGTATCCTGTGAGAGGCTAGTACATCTGAGCCAAGCCATTCTCCGAAGAGCCACAGATGTAGCCAGGACTTTTGATGACACATCATTGGAGTCCACAGCAGCATGAAACTGAACTTTTGATTTCTCAATCCCATCTGCAGCCACCTCCCCCAGCTCCTTGGCAAGCTGGGGGGAAGCCTGTTTAGCCAGTGCCAGTACAGTGTCTCACCTGGACTTCTGGTATCTGGCTGTATAGGCCATATAATTTGCCTGCCTGAGTCCCAAGGAAGATGCCGTGTACTGCTTTTTTGCCATGGCATCAATCTTCCTGGAGTCCCTGTCTGGGGGGGTGTGATGCCAAGGGAATGTTTGCCTTATCGCAGGCAGCAGCCTGTACAACCCCAACATGGCTGCATTGCTGATAAAGGAACTCCATATCTGAGCCTGAGAGTGTATACCTCTTGTCCATTCTTCTATCCACAGGAGGTATTAAATTGGGAGACTTCAGAATTTTTTGTTTCTGTTTCCCAAAAGATTTGTGGAGGGGGGAATAGACAGTCTCCTGGACTCTGGGATGTCCATCATCTCTACATAGTCAGGCTCCTCCTGATCCTCCACTGCCTCCTCCATAGGAAGATGGAGGGTCTCAGCCACCTTTCTGTAAAACAAAGTGGGAAGGGGACTCAGAAAGCCTAGCAGGAGAAACACCTGAAGGTCTGTCTGGGGAGATGTCCGAGTCAAAAGGCACATCCAGACTTTCACCATCACCATATTCATCTTCCAACTCTCCTTCCTCCTCAAACTCCGGTTCATAAAATTTTTCCAGGGTATAATCGTGAACCGGGGGGAACCGACCGAACCGAGCCCCTGCCAAAAGGTGCCGGATCAGTCGGAACCAGGCGACGCGACTCCACAATATGAATCGCTTTGGCTATTTCTTCGGCGGTCAGAGTATGAGATTCTGGATCCGAACCGGACGATTTTTCTTTGCGTTTCTTTTTTGCTGGAACCGACTCCTCAGGATCAGATCTCCTTTTGCCCGAAGAAGTATCACCCTGGTCAGAGGGCACTCCTTCTGGTTCGGTCGGGAACCGAACCAGGCTGGCCATCCTGGTCAGCGGACTTCTCGGCCTCCCTTTCCCTCAGTCTACCTAATCTCTTTTCAAGGGTAGATTTGGGAAAATTTTTACAAATTTGGCAGTCTGAATCGAGGTGGTCAAACCCCAGACAATAAACACAGGTGGTGTGGGGACAGGCCTTGGCAAAGACCTCCCACACTCACTGCCTATTGAAACCCAGTAGGCCCAGTTTTTTCTTAGGGTTTCTCAGACATAGCCAACCTAACCAAACTTACCCTTTTACCCTGTAACAAGGCTCCCCTATCGGTTCCTGACCGTGTCACGGGTGTTGGAAAAAAACGTACTAAAACACGTTTTTTAGAACCGATACGGACCGGTAACCACACACTAAAGTAAGATACCAAAATTACCTGAAAGATCGGTTCAGCCAAACCGATCCACACTTTTTACAAGTTCCACACAGAAAACAGAACTAAAACCTATCTAGTACTCTCGGTACCACAGACAGAGACTTGAACCGACTATGCGGAAACTAAATTTCAGTAGAAAACGGACCGAAAACCGACACTTCAACCGACTTCGAACCGAGCTGCAGGAGAACTCTCCGGAGCGGCTGTTCAGTGAGGCGGAGTAAAGAATCTGATGGTTGCAGTTCAAGATACAACAGGCAGAGACATCAACCGAGCTCGAGATCAACATTCTATGCCCTGCATAGAAAAGTTAACCCACTGTTCTCCGGGGCAGTTTAAAGGCTAGGGCTAACTGCACTTGTCAGAATACAGCAAGACTTCATGTTGTTTGAAAAACTTTTCTTTTTTTGGTTGGTTGTTACACCGTAAAACCAGGCTGTTTAGATATACAAATCCAGGAGTTACACCGGTTGAAAAAAGGGACCCAATAACCAGAAATTACTCCGGTAAAAATTTTAAATAACTAACCGACTATATCGAGTTGGAATATAACAAATTAGCTAAAAATAATTTTGAAAACAAAATAAGGGAACTGTCATCCCCTCGGTTAAACAACCGGGGAGAAAAATGACTACTCACCCCTTAACTAAAATCTAAACAATTACTACCTGTATACCAAGGACAGTGAAAAGAATATCAATAAAAATAAATTTACTGAGGCATGAACTGAGAAAAATAAACTTTCTTCAAGAGATGAAGGAGATCTCTCTGGAGACATCTTACTGAGGCAAGCGGAGTAAATTATCTGACGGTTAGAGGTTGTTTACAACGGACAGTGGTTTGAAAACCAAGCTCGAGCCTAACATTCCATTATTTGCATAGGTTCTATTAACTATTTTGGCTGTGGGGCAGTCCTATCGTGAGACCATACTGCATAAGTCAGAATACAGTAAGATTTCCTGGGGTTTGAATCTTTTTGTTTTTTTTAAATGGAGAAAATTTAAAAACACCCTAACAAAGCAGAAATAGCTCCCAATCCCCACAGGGAAATGGGAAAAGGCAGGTTTCTCCAATTTGAAAACCACAGCTTAACAGGCACAATTTTAATTTAGGGGTACTCCCTGAAAACAGGCAGCTCCAACCTGCTATGCAGAACTGCAGCCCCAAAGAAGTCTTGAAATCTTGAAAACCTTGAGAGAAGACAAAAGTAGCTCTGTCCCCTTCAAATGGCACAGCTTAACTGGGGAGTTGCTGCTGCTTGGAATCCTCATGTGCCCAACATTCTAAAGCTTGGGCTGTGCCATTTCTCCTGGTAGGGGTGCACGATACCCAACAGTTATGATCACCCACTGACAATGTGGATCACTACAGAAAATCACCATGGTACTCAACACTTCAAAACAATCTGTATAATTCAAGATGGTTGTCTTTCATCCACTACCTGAAGGAGGAAGAGGGGTCAAGAGTTACAGACCACCTACTGGTCTGAATGCAAGCAGTCTGGTGCTATGTCAGGCATCTGGTTATGAAGGTGAGCTAGAAACAAGTAACATCTCTCATGCTCGGGTCTAGAGAGACTGCAGGGGAGTGGACATACTGGTTACCCCTCCCCTACAGCATCTGTGCTAGTAATTAGGGTCCAAATTTTATTTCCTGTTCTAGAGACAGAATGAGAAGTACAGGGGTCTGTTTTTAGGAATAAGGGGGGATAAAAGTGTTTAGAAGCCCTGCTCTGATGAACTGTCTACTAACACAAGATAAGATGTATGAACATGGTTGTACGTTAATGCAGAGCTATAGCAGATGGGTTTCCGAAATTATTATAAATCAGAAACTTTTTTTTGCTCTATAAATTTATTTTGAAAACTCAATACAAATTTAAATTACAAAAATAAGTGAAATGTTTGTAAACAACTGGCATGTGACCACGTCCACAACCAGAAATCCAAATATTTCTCATGAAGTAAAATATACACATTTTCACTAATGGTTTAGTCTTCTAAACTTGTCCACCATCATAAACAAACCAAATTAGCTCACTTGCAAAATAACTGCTTGATTTTTTTAAGGGGTGGAGGGCTGCTTAGCTTCCTCGATCAGCAGGAGAACAGGTATCTCGAGAGCAAACAATTTAAGACAGATTACCTTTGAACATCCGCCATTTTTACATGAGGTTCCAACTTTAATCTCATCACTTTCTTCCTCTGTAACCCAAGAGTGGATACAGTTTAGGAAATCAAGCCAGAGCAGTAACTCAAAAATATAACAACAAATAATTGTTTTAGTGACATGGAGATAGACAGTTGCATGTATTTATGACGCAACATTTTAACTACAGTGCAAACTACCAGGACTGAATCACTACTTCCACAAAATTTTGTGACAGGCTACAACCACATACATATTTTTCTTTTCATTTCTGAATTGAGAAATACGATTTTGAACATAGTTCCTGCATTCTTGCCACACCCACTGCGAGAAAAATAAAACCTCTTTTTTGGTTCTGTGCAGTTTACCATCAGAAAGGGGAGCTAACACCATCCTGATACATAGATTTATTACGTGTAGTCGAAAGATAACTTCTACAGAGGTGATCTGTAAAAAATTATGGTGATCATTTATTGAGGCAGTAATTACTAAACTAGTACTGTATTAAAAGCTGTTTTAATAATATCAGAGGTAATTAAATACTCTGATGATGAATCTAATGATGTCAGAAGAATTTTTAATCAGACTTACCATAAATTTATTTTCTGTTAGCTCTAGCATTGTCAATGGGAATTACTTGCACTCAGGTAAACCAGGAGCTCACTGAACAGCTACAGCTTTAAAAGCGGTCCCAAACAGCAAGGAATGCAGTTGTCATGAGCATTCCAAAACTTCATCTCAGGCAGTACACAAATTGCCATACACTAAAGTCTCAAATAACACCCAACAACTATCACAACTGACTTTCATAAATATAATGTAGGTACCACCAATGATGTAGCAAATGAAGAAAGAGAATATACAGTACCTTACGTGAAGAAACCAGCAGTCATATTCACGTACCCTCTGATTTGGAAATGTTTGCTGTCTCAAATCACACTCCATTTCAATCATTCAGATTTCAATCTGTAGCCAAATGGCCATCAGAAGAACTAAGTAGCAAACAACGATAATGAACAGTTACGCATCGTTTTAGTGGCTCTTCAAGAGAATCTCCTCCATTGTGCCACACCTTTGGAAGTGTAAGCCGTCAGCATCAGACCACACAAAATCTTTTGCTAGCCAGGGGCCTCCCATGATGATGTCCAATGTAGGCACCTACATGATTGTGGGAGTCCCCGTTACTCCTTAGTTCCCTGCTGCAGATAAGCTCAGAGGGCCTCTTAGTGATTTTACTAACCATTTCTAGCTCTGAAACCTAATGTTCTATATGTACTGTAAGAATATGTGCATACAATAATTGTGATTTTATGTAACAAAGCCTGTACAATAAGGAGCTCATTGAAAATGAGCTTTGCTCAACTGAATATCCAATTCATATAATGAAAAATGTTTTTACTACTACTACTACTACTACCACCACCGACATAAGGAACCAGAAGACCAAACCAGTACCAGGCATACAATACTTATGGACCCCTCCAAACAAAGCAGTAGATAAATCTATCAGATTATACCTCAGAAAGGGTAAAGGAGGGTGGGTGTGCTGTGGCCAAATGGAGGAGATTCTCTCAAAGATCTACTGTTACGGTGAGTAACTGTTCTGTCCTCATCGAGGATATCTCCTTCATTGGCCCCCACCTTTGGAACGATTCCAAAGCAGTACAAGCACCCATGGAGGATGGCAAAGTCTGATACACAATCAAGACAAAAAGGCCTTGCAACACCGCTAAGACCAATGTCAGAACATCTGAGAGATGATGTCTAGACTGTAGTGCTTACTGAAAGAAGGCACAGTGCTCCATGTGGCAGTTGCACAAGCCATCTGCAGAAACATTCTGAAAACGAGCAACAGAAGTGGCCATACCACGTGTGGAGTGGGCATGCACAGCACCAGGAAGTTCCTACTGTACTTTCAATAACAGAACACAATACAGACAGACAGATATTTGGACAGGCACTATTTAGACACAGGGGGCACCCTCTTTCTCAGCGGCAAATGAAACAAAAAGCTGAAAGGACTTTCTGCAGCCCTTAGCACAACCAATATTGAAATTAATTGTTCTATGTACATCAAGTGTATTGAGCAATGCCTCACCATTAATAGCATATTCTGGATAATACACAGGAAGGTGTATGGTTGGAGACAATGTAAAATCAGACAATCACATGTAAAAAACGAGGAATGTTCTGCAAAGACACACATCTTAGTGAAAAATCAAGGCTTTTGCATCAAAGCCTGAGACTCAGAAATCCTACAAGCAGAAGTCACCGTGACCAACAACAGAATTTTCTATGAAAAAAAACTTATCTCACCGGTTGCAGCTGACTCAAATGGAGCCAAGGTAATTTTTCTCAAAAAGGAAATCAAGACCCACGGCAGAACCAGTTTGTGAATCGGGTGATTAAGAGCAGAATATTCTTGGAAAAGTTGTGCCACCGTGCACCCATCAACAGGGGTATGCAAGGTTGAACCAGCAGCCAAGTACAACTTAATGAACAAGTACTGGAGTCAGACAGGGACAGAAGGTAGTCCACTACAGTGATCACAGGACACGTAAATGGGTCTACTGATCAGGACACATGATAGGGAGAAGCAATTTCATTTTAAAGAATAGGTGTGTCTTCTAGAAGGCTTTCTAGCTGCAAGCAAGAAATCAGCTAGCTGGGGGGAACCCCAAAATGGGCAATGGCTACGTCTTCAGGAGCCATAGATGCAGGGACCACAGGTTCGGATGGATCAGGGACCCCTGAGCCTGCCACAGTAGACCCCGACAAAGACAGCTGAACAAAACGCTCCACTGCCAGATGCTGCAGAAGTGTAAACCAAATCTAGTGAGGCCAGAAGGGAGCCACCAGTATTAGAGTGGCATGCTCTACCTACAGCTTGAACAGAACTCTGTATGAGAGGGATCGGAGGAAAGGTTTAAAGGAACCTCCCTTTCCAGGAGAGAAGGCAATACGTCTTGCCAAAAACCTCCATGCCCTTGAGTGAGAGCAGAAATGTCAGTTTTGTGTTGTGTGGGGATGCAAATAGGTCCCAGCTCAAGACAACCCCATCTTACGAATAGGTCATTTACCATGGAAGTCAGCAGTTCTCATTTGCGCACTTGGGACCGAGACCTGCTTAGCCTGTCTGCCAAGATGTTTTGGACACCTGGGAGAAACACGGCTGATGGCTGAAGGCTGTGAGACAATGCCCAGTATCATACTCTCATCACTTCCTTGCAAAGGATGAAAAATGCGAGTAATCCCTTGCTTGTTTATGTACTGCATCACGCTGACACTTTCTCTTCGAATCTGCAAGAACCTGGGGCTGAGGTGCTCCTGGAAAGCCTGGAGACCAAGCAGAACAGCGCACAACTCCAGTGCATTGCTACGGAGAGCTGAGTCCAGATCGGTCCCAGGAACTTGGGTTTGACCAGATCCAAGATGGGCACTTCAGCCAGATCCAGAGGTATCCATTGTGAGGATCCGCACTAGAGTCTGGGAAAAGAATGGAACGCCCTGTAACATGTTCCGGTGGTCCATCAACCATACCAGAGCACAGCAGAGAGGAGATGTGACAAGGATCATTTGTTCCAACTTGTCAGTCAGCTGATCCCATAGTACCCAAAGAGTCCAATGCAGTATGTGCAGATGGAGACAGGCAAAGGGAACCATGATGATAGTAACAGCCAGCATCCCCAGGATCATCTCAGCTGATTTATAGAGTCCTGTGTATCAGTTGGGCCTGAGCAACAAGAGCCTCCTCCCCCTCTGTAGGGAAGAAGTTACTGCCCATCGCAGCACCCAGCAAAGCACCTATATACGGGAGGTGCTAACAAGCACACATACGGATTTTCATACGTTAACCGTAACGCCCAGTTCCTCTCAACAATTGTCTCGTTTAGGACAATGTGCACAAAAATCGCTTCCCTGGATGGGCCTTCAGGAGCCAGTTGTCAAGATACAGGAAGACATAAAGTCCTTCACACAGAAGGGCTGCTGCCACAACCGCTAAGCATTTGGTAAACTCTAGCGGTGCCAAGGATAAACTGATGGGGAAGACCCAGAACCAATAATGGCTTCCCTGTAGCAGGAAGTGAAGGTACTGCTGGTGGCACTTGCGAATCTTGATATGCAGCTGCTTCTCCTGGACCCGATCCCTCCTCTCTTCCTCCTCCACCTCTCCCCCGTTCTGTTCTACTGTACCTTTTCACTCTCCTTCTCTTCCCGGCCTACTGACCCCGTCTATTTTTTTTCTACCCCTGCTGCCACTCTTAAAGATCAAATGCAACTATATTTTAAAAAGTAACACTTTTTCTTAATATAAGAATAACCAGGCCTCAAGTATTACACATAAACTGCTGGAAGTGCTATTTCTCATGCATAAATGGTATTTTATTGCCTTTCTTCTTTGTCGGCTTCACAAAAAAGCCCTCAGACTTTTTCAGACCAGCTGGCAGAATCTTGGGTAGGGAGTGATGTCATTTAAGCAAGAATGACATTTTCCTCAGGGCCCTGGCAGCTCAGTATACATGTATTACATCAGATTATGAAATGGCAAAAATCAGTTTTCACTTCGAACGGTATTAAACATACCATAAGATATTAAATATCTGGTAACTTTCACAGGCTAATCGTAAACCTTTGGGGACAATATCAAACAAGACAAAAGGTGCCAAAAGTCATCAGGTCATACAGAACAGTTACAGAAGAACTTACCGTAACAGTAGATCTTCGACAGAATCTCTCGCAGCAGGTCACACTGAACCGGTTGCACAGGGGTTCAAACACCTCCGGGTTCAACCTCCATTCCACGGGGTGAACATTTTCGCGACTTAGCAAGTCCACCTGAAAGTTCCACTGAAGGTTCCACTCCCCTGCCAGGTGTACTGCCGAGAGGTTGGCGGCCTCTCGAAACATCTCCCTGCTTTGTGCCGCCTTGATGTTTATGTACGTCACTGTGACACCGTCATCTGACCTTACTTTTACCGCCTAGCTTTGTAGCATAGTTTGAAACCTGAAGGGGTGCTAGATGGACCGCCTCTATCTCCCAAACACTGATGTGGAGATTCTGTTCCTAGACTGACCAAGTTCCCTGAGTGGGAGGAAGGTTCAGGCCTGCCCCCACCAGTGCAGACTGACATCTGTTGTGAGAATTAACTCTGGGGAAGTCCCAGTGGAACCCTTATTCAGATCCTGCACATCCACTCACCAACTCAGGGAGGGATGAAGCTGGGGGGGTGAGAGGAAATCTGGTTTGATAATCCTCCAATGAGGGATCCCAGGCTGTCTGCAAACCCATTTGAAGAGGCTGCATATGGAAGCAAGCCCACAGTATTAGATCTATTGCTGCCTGCCACGAGGCCAAGAATCTGCAGCAAAACTGAGGGCAGATGCCGATGACTGCATCCTGAGCTACTAGACTTTCATCAATGAGGTCTCCTGCCGGGAAGGCGAGAAAAAAAGCCTTCCCTGGTTTCATGTCAAAGTTTGCCACCCGGTATTCCAAGGTCTGAGATGGCTCGAGAGAGAGAGCTCTTCTCCCAGTTCACCACCCAGCCATGAGACTCTAGCATCTCCAGAGTCCCGAGTACTGACCTCTTGCGAGGGACAACATCAGTGCACAGATAAGCAGGTCATTCAATAAGGATAGACATGATCCCCTTCCTGTCGAGACTGAGCCACCAGGACTATCAACACCCTGAGGAACTCGGGAGGCTGATGCATGGGTGAATAGAGCGCCTGTACTGGAAAAGCTGGCACACTATCAAGAATCTGAAATACTCTAGGTAGGACTGACGGGAATGTAGCGGTAGGTATCTGTCCGATGTACTGAAGCTTAAGAAGACCCCCTGGCTGAGTTGCCTGGGTGATTGACCTCAGGGACTCCATCTTGAAAGATTTTGTGGCGCACAAACTTGTTCAGATGCTTCAAATCCAGGATGGTCCTTAAACCCCCAACTTCTTGGGAACTATGAAGCAGATCCAATAGGATCCCTGACCTTGTTTGCTAAGCGGGACCTGTACAATGGCCCTGACTGGATGAGGTGGGTCAGGGTCTCTGACAACACCTGGCCTCTTGCGATGTCCTTGGAAACCGGGCGGTGGAAGACGTCACCTAGAGGAGATCATTGAGAAACTATGGTATTGCCCAAGAAAAGATCTCCAGAACTCAGGAGTCTGATGTTTTTGGCTCATCTTGAGAAACGCTCCTGTAGTCTTCCACCAAAGAAAAGACGGCAGGGATGAGCCAGTGTGCCTTCTTTGTGAGGCATCAGGCTTTTGGTGCTGGGCCTCCTGCACAGTGCCTGGCCAGGGCTCCTCTGATACTGTAACCTTTGTTACCTGAGTAGGCTCCTCTATTCTCTGGAGCAAAAATTCCTAAGGAACAGGACCCCTCCTCGGAACTGCCTGCCCCGGCCATTACCTTGACCCCTTTGGGTTACAGTAGTCTTGCACTGTTGGTTTGACACTGGGGATAGCCCTTCATGCTGAATATCTTTTAAAATAGTATCCAGGTTGGAATCAAACAATAAGCCTTCCTCAGGGGAGGGTAAACAGACTTAACTTTTGAAGCTTGATCAGTGACCCAATGATTAAGTGGGTTATATATATATATATATATATATATATATATATCACAAAAGATTGCAACTGGCATTTCAGTGATGGGCTCCATGCTGCAGTCAGCATGGAGCCGCACAGTTCAACACTTTTTGGGGGGTTCCCCATCGAGGCTTTGCCCCGAACCCTCCGAACTAAAGGATTCTAACTCCAGGTCACAGTTAGTTCGGGGAGGAGGTGCAGGTTGAGGGAAGTGGCTGCCCCCTTCCAGCGGCATTTCTATGGCAACATGGCGCTGTAGTCGATAACGATGCATGTCACTGTAGAAATATCGCTGTTAGGGTGGCATACCTGACTAAGCCACATGCCCCTCATGGCCAAAACAATTAAGTATGCCAAATGGGCTGACATGCACAATTCTCCACTGTAGAATCATCTAGAAAAGTGGAGACCATAGTCTTCAATTGCAAAATATCCGCACTTTCCAAGTCAGGCAGAACAAAAATGGCCAGAGTAGTGACCCCTTTGTTTAAAGGACACCTAAACCATCTTTTTACACATTTTGTTTTTTAAAAACTGACTCCATAGGCTTGTAAAGGAGAGGCTGCTGTTTACATTTATACTGAAACTGCATTTATTAACACAGGATAAATGCAGTTTCATAGCATTTGAAAACTGTTAAGACAGCCTCTCCCGAGTCAAAAATCCTGCTATCAGAATAGTAAAGTGGAGCCAGCCCAGTGGTGCTGAGGTTGGCGCTGGGCGCCACACCTAAGTGCCACACCGGTGGTCAGGTTGAGGGAACAAGCCTGGGCCGCGGGGTTGGCAGGGGGAAGAGAGAGAGGATTGAGCGACCGGAGGGCTGCTCTCCTCTCTCAGGGAAGAGGGGTCCAGGCTCTGTCCGGCACCGCAGCGGCCCCTGGTGGCTACCAGAGCACTGCAACATGAAGGGCACACTAGAGGGATGCAGAACTGTGGCGGGCGTGCCTGGCAGCAGTGCACATCCAAGTTCTTTCTACTGGGGATGGTGGAGGGAGGGACTGCAACCAAGTAAAATTCCCACTCCCAGTGACAGGCAACGGCACCACCCCTGCGACCACACTCCACTGGCCGGACTCATCCAGCTCCTGGGATGGGCCCAGCCCAGACCGAATTTCCAGATAGATCGCTCTGGGAGGATAGGACAGCCCAACCTTGGGAGGGCTCAGAGCCGAGGGGATAGCCGGGCTGGTGCCAGGAAGCTGAAGAGTTTCAGGCCCGGAGGTAGAGCTGGGGTGAGTGGATGCCTTAGAGAGAGTTCTCCGGAGGCTCAAGCAGACCAGAAAAGAGATAAAAAAAAAAAAGAATACTAAAATGGCTTGATGATGTCATTTATTTATTTATTAAATTTCGGTGACCGGGTAAGCCCACTGGGCCCCGGAGGTCTCTTTTTCAGGGGCGACCCGGGATTACATAGCAAAGGTAAACAACACAGTAACAGTGACAATAGTCAGATAAGATGCAGATTATACAGTGATGGACAGACAACTGGTTACATATGAAGAGAAAGGCCTGATAACACAGTAGAGAAGACAAATTATACAGTATGATTCAGACTATACGGTAATATACAGACAACTGGATTAAATATACTGAGATCAGCCTGCATTTTGTGTTGGTATTGGGGTTGGGAGGGTGGGTAAGTAGAAGTGGGATGTTAGAGATGGGTGAGCATCTACTTTTTTTTAGTGTAGTTTAGTAAGAGTAATGCGGTTTACGCAAGGTGGTAAATGTTGGGCAATGGTCTTCGGATGGCCGTAAGGAGGACCCTGGAGCCTAGCAGCGGGAGTCGGAGGTTGTGATCAGGTGAGTCTTGAGCCTGGTGCGGAAGCTTTTGACTGTCGGTACTTCCTGCACCCCAGGAGGGAAGGAGTTCCATAGGGTAGGTGCAGTGTAGGCGAAGGACTTGCTTGCCGCTTTGGTTCTCACTCTGGGGATCATGGTAGGAGCATCGGTTGAGCCGACGGATCGGGGGTTGGTCTTTCTCGCAATAAGTCCAGACAGGCTGGTGGGGGGGGACTGGCTAATTAATTTGAAGGTTTGGCATAACAGAGGGTAATGGAGTCGGGCTTCCAGTGAGGGCCAGTTCAGTTGCGAATGCGTGTCACAGTGGTGATTTCTGGGGTTTGCCTGGGCGGTGAACCTAACCACCTTATTATACAGGGTTTGTAGTCTATTCATCTTAGTTCTTGCTACCCCCTGTAGTATTGGGGCTGCATAGATGACTGTCGGAAGGAGGGCGCTGGAGGCGATGGAGACCCTGGCTTCCGGGATCAGCTGGGTTTTCAGCCTGTAGAGGGTGCCTAGTTTCCCCATGTAAGGTTTTTGTAATTTGGTCAACATGGTTCTTAAGGGTGAGGCCTAGGTCCATGGTAAGGCCGAGGTATATATGAGAGAGATGCCAGTTGTGCAGATATATTCAAACTCTACTAACCATATTCAAATGTGAATAACTTTAAAATGAAAACTGATAGAATGGTACTGTGAGCAAGAGAGTTGTTCAGCACAGAAATATCTACAAAATGAGTTATGTTTCATTTATAGATGCCTTTTAGTTTTTTAAAAAATTTGCAAAAAAAGCACCAGCAAATTCAATTGTTTGTTACTTTTTCAACAAACAGATGCAAATAACTAACAAAAAATGATAGCATAGTACTGTGAGCACATTTGTTCAGCACAAAAATATATAAAAAGTGAGTGTTTCACTTCTATGCTTTAGTTTTTTTCATAATTAGCAAAAAACTGCAGGCTTTTTTTCACTTTTTGCAACAAGCAAATGCAAACAGCTTTAAAATGAAAAACGACAGCATGGTACTTCGAGCACAAAAGTTGTTCAGCACAAAAATATCTACCAAATGAGTGGTGGTTATTTATAGATACCTTTTAGATTTTTTTATAATCAGCAGGAAATTAATTTTTTTCACTTTTTTGGAGGCATGGCATAAATGCAATATGCTACCTCCCTACTGGAAATAGATATTTTTTGTTCGCATGCCCTCTTCCAATTAACCGAGCTGCAATTTGCTTTTCAAATAGCTCCCCAGCACGGGGGGGGGGGGGTGTACAAAACTGCTGTACACTTACTGTTTCCATTTCTATTTTCTCCTGCTCTGTCAATACTGCCTCGCCATGGCAGTGTGAGCCATAGATTCTCGTATTCTCACTTTACGTTATCAGACAAAGTGATCTATGGCACACTGCATTTCTCATGCAGCCATCCACCGACACTTACTTTTCTTCCTTACATTTAGTCAGTGCACATGAAAACTGCCTTCGCCATACTACCCAGACCTACATCTCACTCTGCTGCTGTTTCCCTTTTTTTGGCTTCATTTTATGTCATTCAGCTGTGTGCCATTTAAGTTAGAATGTCACCCTCATTTCCAGGCAATGAAGGCAGGTGCCAGGTGTTCCTCAGAGCAGCCACCTGCTGACTCTCCCATGTCCTTAGCGTGCACTTTCATGGCAGCATAGGTGCCTTCAACACCTGAGTGAAGACATCAGCACCTCCTGGGTTGCTGATGGCACTGAGCTATGTCTCATACCTCACAACCCACCTCAGATTCAGATGACTCAAAATGGAGTATTACAAAATTCAAAAACATCAGCTGACCTACTTAACACTTACTACCCTACCCAACGTAAATATTCCAACAACTTCATGTGAGGTAAACTATAAAACATTGGAGGAAGACAAAATAAAAGAAAGACCCAAATTAAGGTTTAAGATAGTAAACTGTAATCAAGTTAAGAGATGTATCAAAAAATTGAATGTTAATAAAGCTTGTGGATTAGATGGGGTGCAAAGCAGAATTTTTAAAGATTCTGTGGATATCGTTGCCTCAATACTAACCAGACTACTGAACTGGAGCCAAACAGAAATACAGGTTACTCACCTGTAACAGGAGTTCTAGGAATGGTATATGTTGTTCATCCACACTGTCTGGCAGGTATCCTTGCCACTTTAAATCTTGCCGGAAGGTCTTCAAGCTGGCTCCTCCCACCAACCCGGGTGGTAAAACTCTCGGCTCCGCCCCATGACACCAGATCTGGCCGCTGGAAGCTCAGGTTGTGCGTCGAAGCCGGGAGGTTGGGTGGAGTCGTGTGGATGAACAACATACCATTCCTAGAACTCCTGTTCAGGTGAGTAACCTGTATTTCTAGGGACATGGATATATTGTTCATCCACTGTCTGGCAGACTCCTAGAAGTTCTCCAGGAGGAGGGAGGCAAGGCGCACACCCCGATACTTACTTGGGAAGAGACTGGAGGCCGAGGGCCCCAAAACCAGCATCCGGGCGTGACTCAAGGTCGATGTGGTAATGGGTGATGAAGGTGTGTGCTGACTTCCAGGTAGCAGCCCTGCAGATTTCCTGGACAGGGACGTCCCTGGAAGCAGCCACCGATGCAGCAGTATGGCGGGTAGAATGAGCTCTTATCCTCTGGGAGGCTCCATGCCCGCCAACTTATAACAGAGATCTGGAGAGGTGACCCACCTGCCTATCGTCCGCTTGGCTGCAGGTCTGCCAGATCTGGCTTCAGCGTAGGTGACAAACAGCTGGCGAACCTCTCCCGAATTTCAGCCGTCGCTCCTTGCCAATGTGGCGCCTTCACAAGGTCAAAGTATGGAGCCTATGGCCGGCCTCCAGAGGGTGATTGGGTAGAACACGGCAGAGTCAACACCTGGTTAGGTGAAACTCGAAACCACCTTCGGAAGGAATTTGGGTGGGGGCGCAGGACAACCTTGTCCCTGTGGAAGACCAGGTGAGAGACTTGATGCAGGCGCCTGGAGCTCTCCCATCCTTCTGGCTGGCGTGATAGCCACCAAGAAGGCGGTCTTCCACGACAGGTGAGAAGTTCACACCTGTGCATTGGTTGAATAGCTTGCCCATGAGCTTTGCCAATACCAGCAGTAGATCCACGGAGGTGGAGGTTCTCGCACTGGAGGAAATGTGATCAAGGCCTTTGAAAAGCACCAGACCACCTTCTCCTGCGCCACCGACTGCTTCCCGGCCCGCGCCCGGTAAGCAGAGATAGCTACCAGGTGCACCTTAAGGGTCGTCGACCTAAGCCCTTGCTGAGAAAGGGACCACAGGTAGTCCAATATGCTCGCCAAGGAACAGGAGGAAGGGTCCAGGCCCTTGCCCTGACACCAAATGGAAAACCTTTACCATTTGAAGGTGTAGCATTTTCTGGTCGACTCCCTACGGGACGCCTCAACTACGTTGAGGACCTAGTCGGAAAGACCCAAGGCCTGGAACTCTAGCCGCTCAGGAACCAGGCCATCAGGTGCAGGGATTGAAGGTCCTGATGGAATACCTTCCCCTGACTGACTGAGAGCAGGTCCGGGCGAGCTGGAAGCTGCCTCGGAAGCCTGGGGCTGAGGCTGAGGAGATCTGGGTACCAGTACTGGCGGGGCCAGTCTGGGGCTATCAGAATCACCTGCGCCTTGTCCCTCCTTGCTTGAGCAGCACCTTGTGCATCAAGGGAGCAGGGGAAAGGTGTAGAAAGAGGCCGGGGTCCACCGCCTCGAAGGCATCCCCTGCAGAGAGCCCTGCTGGGCGGGCATGGAACAACCTCAACTTTGCATTCTCCTGGAGGCAAACAGGTCCACCTGAGGTGTGCCCCAATGGGAGAATAGATCTTATACTACCTCGGCAGGAGAGACCACTTGTGGGGCGCAGCCCCTATCCGGCTTAGGGCATCGGCCAGGGTGTTGGGGCTCCTGCCACATGAATGGCTGGAGATCCGCCTCCAGGCTGCGCGCAGTGACCAGATCAGGAGCTTCCTTGCATAGGAGCATGGAGTCGTCCCGCCCTGCTGGTTTAGATGGTACATGGTCGTGGTATTGTCCGTCTGGACTCGGACCACTTGACCCCGAAGAAACGGAGCAAAGGCGGTGAGAGCTAGGCGGACCGCTCGGAGCTCCAGCAGGTTGATGTGGCATCGGGACTCCCGCAGGGACCAGAGGCCGTGCGCTCGGTGTTCCCCCAGATGGGCACCCCAACCCATCAGAGAGGCACTGGTCGACAGTGAGACCGTCGGCTCGGGGCGGACAAACGGGATGCCCTCCTGCAGATGAACTGGAACGGTCCACCACTGGAGAGCGTTCCACATCCCCTGGGTCACCGTCACTAGCTGGTCCAATGGATCGCGGCGTTGGGACCACTGGCTAGCCAGCCCCACTGAAGGCGCATGTTCCAGCGGGCCCCAGCGGACCCGCGCTGGTACAGGCGCCATGAGACCAGGGCGCAGGAAGTCCCGGGCAGGCGCAGTGCCCAACCAGAAATGATTGGGCAAAGGAGGAAAGAACCTCGGCCCTGTCCGCCGGGAGCTGTGCTCTGGCTCGAAGAGAGTCGAGCTCTGCCCCGATGAAAAGAATCACCTGCTTCGGCTCAAGTTCTGACTTGGCCTCATTGATGAGGAGGCCGACCTGCGAGCAAACCTGGAGGGCCAGATCTCTGGACCGCTCCACCTCCTGTCTGGAGGGGGCTGCTATCAGCCAATCGTCCAGGTAAGGGTAAACCCGGACTCCTCAGTGCCACAGGAATGCTGTCACCACTGCCATGCATTTGGTGAAGACCCTGGGAGCTGGAGATAAGCCGAAGGGCATGGCTTGGAACTCAAAAGGGACCCTCCGCCAAAGCGAAGGAACCTTTGATGGGACGGACGGATAGGGGCGTGAAAAAAGCGTCCTGTAGGTCAGAGAGCAGAACACAAGCCGTGTTCAAGGATGGGATTATCTGAGCCAGAGTGACCATCCTGAAGGTTCGAGACCTCAGGAACTTGTTCAGGTCGTGTAGGTCGAGAATGGGCGCCAACCCCTGTCCGTTTGGAACCAGGAAGTACCTGGACACGAACCCCAGGTTTGAGGAGGGTCCGCCACCTCTTATCACCTCCTTCTCGAGGAGGAAGCGATGTCGGCTCGGCGAGCTGACAGGCGTTGAACCCAGGCCCCAGTGCGCGCGGCTCTGAAGGGTGGGGCCTGCTCGAACTCCAGAGGCAGGCCTTTCCTACCACCTCCAACACCCACCTGTCTGTGGTAATAGCAGACCAGGCGGAAAGGAATGCGGACCCGTCCCCAGGAGAACCTGGGGTGGTGGCGAGGTTGGGAGGCGACACCCTCAATCCGTCACTGTGCAGGCTTGGAAGAGGACCGGCCGAGGGACCACCTGGGCCTTACCTCCCTGCTTCCTGGAGGAGGAAGCCCGCAGGCTTGGGTTTGGGGCGTAGCCTTGAGCCTGCTGGCCCTAGTGTTGCTGGGCTGGGCGTGCGGGCGCAGGCGGACCGAAAGGGCTTGGGTTGAGGTCTGCGGCCCTTGTCCCTCTGCCCGGATGAGACCGAGGTCAAGGTGGCATTGGACTTTCGATCCTCTGGAGGTGGCCTTCCAGGGCCGAAGAGGTCGGTCCCAGGAAGGGACATCCGCCAATTTGTGCTGGTATCCGCTGTGAAGGTGGATATCCTCAGCCATCCGCCAGCGCATAGCCACTGCAGCCGCCACTGACCTGGTGCATGAATCACCGATGTCCAAAGCAGTCTGAAGTTGCTTGGCACTGCCCTGCCTGGTCCGCACCTGCTAACCCGTGGTCTGCAGGTCAGCCAGGACATGAGGGACCACCTCATCCAGGGAGCCCAAGAGGGCATGAGAAAAATGTGCCATCAGTACGGCGAGCTGGCCTGGCGAAGGCCAAGGGAGGACGCAGCGTAGACTTTTCGCCCGGCATAGTCCAATTTCTTGGACTCCTTGTCGAGAGGTTGTCACGTCCCTAGCATTTCCGGCAGCTGGAAACGCTGTCGGTAACTAACCCTCGGCCGAGGGATGTTCCGAGAAACTGGACGGGAATCGGTAGGGACCGCATACTTCCTGGCCATCCTGGCCGCGGCGCAGGGCAGGAAGCAGGGCACTGCCAGGCTCAGGCCGGGCCCTGGTAATGCCTCAGCCACAGGAAGGCCTCCGTGAGAGGTCCCTCGGTCCAATATCTCCGTGAGGGATGCTCGGCCCGATTGGATATGGGCTCGAGCTGCATCCCGGTAGATTCCGAGATGAGTCTGAGCAACCCAGGAAGAGCGAAGGGCTGTGTCCAGCGCTGACCTCCAGAGGACTCCAAGTCCACTTGCTTGGAGAAAAGGAGGAATGGTTGTCGGACTCAGAAGAGTCCGCAAGGACCTCGGGCCTGAGCTACCCTCCACCTGCCGAGGCGATCGGGAGTGAGGTGACCGACAGCCTATGGGGCAGACCCTGAGCCGACCGAGAATTCTTGGTCGGAGCCCCAAACGCGGCTGTGGAGGCGGAGGTTCCACAGGAATCGGTGGAGCAGCTGGTTTGGCGAACAACGGCCTGATAACAGGCTCCTCGGGTAAGCGGGGGTTGTTTGGCTGCTCGTGACAGCCACTTAATGGCGGGAAGGCGGCGGCATCGGCTTGTTCCCGGTCAGAAGGAGCTGTTGCCACATGAGGTCCTCGTATCGTCGACGCAACTTGCGTCGAAGCCTCCCATGATCCGAGGAGGAGGAAGAGGATGAGTGGCGGTGCTGCTTACCGCGGTGCCGAGACCGCCTATGATGGCGGGATCGGCTGGACTTCGAAGAAGTCAGAGACCGAGAACCTCGGCTTTTCCGAGGACGGTGCGGGGAGGGGACGGGTGGAACTGGCTCCTCCCTCGGTTCGGAGGGAACACCCAAGGGCTCCGGAACCGGAGGCACTGGCAAGCCCACGGGATCCTCAACTCCCACCGGGGGAACCGGGAAGATGGAATTTTCGGCTTTGCCGGTCGACAACCCATCCAACGGGTCAAGAAAGATCTCGACTGCGTCGACGGGAGTCTCGGTCAACTAACCTGACGGAGACACCGTGAGACCAGTGGCCGAAGCCGAACGATCGACTGAAGTCGATGGCCGACAACTCGGGGAGAGGGACCTTTCCCGCTCCCAAGAGCGTCGACGAAGAGACTTACCCTTGTCTTTCTTCTTGGACCGAGAAGAAGGTCCAGCAGATGTGGTCCCTCTCCCTAGTGGATAGGGACAGACAAAGCTCTTAAAGGAAGCTGTGTAAGAGGAACCCAGGGAGGCGGAATAAATGCGCGGTCGGGGAAGATCATTGGCGCCTCCTCTTGAGGCGATCATCTGCTCTAGCTGATCACGAGCCCGCCGCCACGGAAACCGCCGACCAGGCCTCTTTGACTTTACGGAAGCGTTCTCGGTGCGCCCTAGTTGTAAGCGGGCAGCACGGTCTTCGAGACATAGGCTGAGAAAGAAGAGCACAGGTCATGAAGCCTGCGGGTCGTGCTCAAGGCCTAAACAGTACACACACGTGGAGTGCGGATCCGTCCGAGACATCTTCTGCCCACAAGGGCACCGCCGAAAACCGGGAGTCGATTTGTCCATCGCAGCCGCGAGGGATAGAAGACCGAAGTCTATTAAGCAAAAAACTTTTAAATTCGGAAAACCGAAGAATTAGGAACCAGTCTCATCAGGAAGCGTTAAGGAGGGAACCTGAGCTTCCAAGCGGTAAGGAAGATCTGGCGTCATGGGGCGGAGCCGAGAGTTTTACCATCCGGGTGGGTGGGAGGAGCCAGCTTGAAGACCTTCCGGCAAGATTTAAAGTGGCAAGAATACCTGCCAGACAGTGTGGATGAACAACATATCCATGTCCCTAGAACAAAAATTTCCAATTAGATGGAAATTGGCTACAATAATCCCAGTCTTCAAAGAAGGTACGAAGACAGACCCTGCTAATTATAGGCCGATAGCCCTCTTGTCAATAATTTCAAAAATTTTGGAGGAAATAGTCTAGGAACAGCTAAGGGACTATTTCGATCAATATTCCCTAATGTCAAAATATCAATACGGTTTTAGAAGAGGATACTCCACGGACACTGCACTCACCAATCTGGCTGATCTGATTTCAGCATCTTTAAACAACGGTCGGGAGGTGGGTGTGGTGTTCGTGGACCTATCGAAAGCTTTCGACATGGTGGATCACACAATTTTGGGTGAAAGACTTTTAGATATAGGAATTGGAGAGGACACGATTCAGTGGTTTGATTCTTATTTGAGAAATAGATTTCAACAAGTCCAAATTGGAAATGTTCTATGAAAGAGGGATATGACTTGTAGAGGAGTCCCACGAGGGTAAATTTTGGGGCCAAACCTATTCTTGGTATATGTAAACCAGAGTGTACAGTACATAACTAATACAAGCATAAGGCTTTATGCAGATGACACCATATTAGTAGCATCTGTTGGAATTTTAAAAGAGATGGAGAAAAATCTCCAAACTGATTTTGATATTCTATGCACATGGTTTACAAACTGCAAGCTAGTTTTAAACTGCAAAAAATCAAAAACCATGATTTTTGGCCCTAAGTCTGTAACTAAAAAGGGAAGGGAAATTAGTACTAAAACAAAAAATGAATACATACTATCTCAGGCAAACAAATATAAATACTTAGGGATATGGATGGCCACTAGTTTAACATTTGAATATCATATAAATGAGATGATTAAGAGGGTGAACTCTAGGCTGGCGATTTTTTAGGAGAACTATTTTTTGTTTAAACTATAGGATGCAGAAATCTATTGTTAATCAGCTATTAATTCCAACAATAGACTGCAGAGATCATATTTATAGCTTTGCAAATAAGACTGTTTTAATAAAAGTTGAAAAACTTTACAGCGGGATGGCAAGATTCGTGCTAAAGTGTGATCTTTACGCATCATTGTATAATGTACAATAGAGTGGGCTGGTTAGATCCGGACGGAAAAAGGAGATTACAATTGACTGGTTTATTGCATAAAACTATCCATTCTAGTAATCCAAGCTATCTGACAGAGAAATCGTGCAAAAGAGATCACAGATATAAATTAAGAAATAATAGTGCACAAAAATTTCCCCACCCAAAAATAAGTAACAGATATAGAGCCATGACCTTTTCACACATAGTTACAAAATACTGTGATAGTTTGGAAAACCAAGAAATTGAACTAAAGAAAAATCCAAAACTCTTCCATACACATCTCAAAAACTACCTCAAAGTACAATGTATGTGTGAACGATAAACTTTCACAAAGCGCTTGTTTAAAGTACTGAAATCTTACTGGTGATGTTGCAAAGTCTCCCTACTAGCAGGCCAATCTCCCTACTAATCTGACCCAAATCTCCCTCTTAAGCAAGTTGGAAATATCACAGGTATGCTATCATGTTTATAGTTAACAGGATCACCTTGAAAATAGGACCAATGGTCCTACTGGTGCAAAGTTCCAACCTGCTGTACAAAAATAAAGATTTTTTACTACTACTTACTACAACCCACCTGGAGTGAGTGGTTATTTAGCATTACCACACACCTTGCCATGTGTTACTGCCTACTTACAATTTACAACGTGATCCTATGGGAATTTTATATCGCACTTCCCAGGTGGCTGAAGGCACTCAGCTGTGCCTCACAACCCACCTGGAGCATACAGCAATTTAACACTGCTGCATACCCTACCATGTGGTATTGATCACATAAAATATATAATACAATCTTAGTGGAATTATATACCACACTTCCCAGGAGGATGAAGGCAACCAGCTGTGCCTCATGCCTTACAATCCACCTGGGGCATGCAACAATTTAGCACTGCCATGTGTTATTGCTTACTTTCAATTTACAATGTGATCCTATGGGAATTTTATATTGTACTTCCCAGGTGGCTGAAGGCACTCAGCTGCGTCTCATGCATCACAATCCACCTGGAGTATACAGTAATTTAGTATTGCTGCACACCCTGCTGTGCATTATTGCTTACTTACAATTCACAATGTAATCCCATGGGAATCTTATGCCGCACGTCCCAAGTGGTTGAAGGCATTCGGCTGTGCCTCACAACCCACCTTGGATATGCAGTAATTTAGCATTGTCATACAACCTGTCATGTGTCATTCCTTGCTTACAATTTACAGTGTGATCCTAAGGGAATTGTTTACCGCACTTCCCAGGTGGCATGCAAGTGTGCATATGTATCCATGACTACAGAAGCGCTGGACTATGATGATGGATGTCTCAGACATTTTAAAGAGTTGTATGCTGTTTGTCTTACCTGAGGATGGATGTTTGTGGTTGCCTGTGTTGCATTTTCCCCTTTGGCTGCTAGAGGGAATGCGGAGTTAGTGTTGAAAACCCTAACATTGCATTTCCATACTACTGCTGCTTTAATAGCAACTCAAACTGAAGCATTAACGGAGTTTCTTTGCAAAGAATATACAAGGTATATGCTACCCCCCCACTGAAAATATTGTTGATATTTTTTGTTCGAGTGCCGACTATCCCATCGACATCATGAGTGGCGAAGCCACAAGTGATGTCATCACGTCAATTGGCATGAGAACAAAAAATATCAACAATATTTCCAGTAGAGAGTGAGTGGGCTGATATTCCAGTTTACTTTTTCTGTGGTGACAGCCATTACTGGATTTCTGCCTCTCCCCTATGGTTGGAACTAATATATGCATCTCTATTTTTCCAAGGATTGGCTGTACTGGAACATTCCTTTTGAATTAACAAAAAGTATCAACAATATTTCCAGTAGGGAGGTAGCATACTCCATTTATGCCATACCTCCAAAAAAGTGAAAAAAAAAATTCCTGCCATTTTTTGCCAATTATAAAAAAATATAAAAGATATCTATAAATGAAACACCATTCACTTGGTAGATATTTTTGTACCGAACAACTGTTGTGCTTAAAGCACCGTGCTATCATTTTGTGTTTTAAAGTTATTTGCATTTGTTTCTGCATAGCTGGCATCTCTCTCACATTAGACATCATCAAAGGAAGCCACTTCATGATACTGAGAGCAGGATTTTTTTTAATCAGAAGAGGTCGTGTTTACAATTTTCAAATGCTATGAAACTGCATTTATCAAACTTTAATAAATGCAGTTGCAGTATAAATGTAAACATCAGCCTCTCCTTTACAAGCCTATGGAGTAATTTAAAAAAAAAAAAATACAAAATGTGTAAAATATGGTTTAGGTGTCCTAAGGCTCTGGCAACAATAAATGAAGCGTAAGACGTACAACTGTTTGTGCTGATAGAAGTGAAAACTCACCTGCACGCAGTGTCCACCGCCTTGACATGAGAATCTGCTAGGGCTGGAGAGCCTTTGATAGGCAGGGCAGTGTTTTTTTTTTTTTTGACAGAATTATAAACGGCCTTTTCGTTCAGCAGAGGAACTTCCCACCTGCGAGTTCTTTTCCTTTAAAAAAAAAAAAAAGGAAAGATCCTTGTCCTTGGTTGGGAAGATACCTTCTCTGATCCATACCTGCCCACTGTTGATCAATAATTTTGACACACAGTAGCTGAAGAGGCTGCAGACAGAGTCGTATTGACATCCACGTCTCCACGGACTGTTCCTTCTGAGCTGTAAGGATCTACACACCTCAGCTATCTAAAAAAAGACAAGGACTTATTGTCAAACAGGGTAGGAAATAGGATCCCTGACTTGGGCTCTGCCCACTCCCTTTCCTTTTCCTCCTCCTCATCTGAGAGCCATTTTTTTTTTTTTAGGTCAGGAACTTCCCCAAGATCCCTACAATCCTCATCCTGGCCTTCTAAGAAGTCAGGGTCGGGTTCTGCCTGCACATCTGTTACCACAGCCTAAGCTCGCTGAGACGCATCTGGACGTGCCTGTGAGGCCCCCCCTGACCAGAGGGGCCCGATTTGGGGTTGGGTGTGTCTGCTGGGATGTCCTGTGGGACATTGGGGCCCAAAGCTCATTCAGGAACCACAACAGTGATTTTCGCAATTCTGCTTGCCACTGTCAACTGAAGAACCAGGTGCCCCCTACTCCCCCAGGCCAGAGGACTGGCTGGGGGTGCTAAGCAACACAATGAAGGGAATAGGAACCCATGGGGGAGGGCCTCACCACTCTTTGCAGGTCTTACATCATTTCATGATTAATGGTCTCCGATAAGCCATGGTGTCAGAGAGAGAGAGAGAGAGAATTGTATGTCAAGTAACAATTGTGAGGGAAAAAAATAATAATTAGCCCTGATATCTGGACCTGGGATAATGGCCTTCTGTTGAGGTAAAAAAACAGAAGTAGTGTGCCCAAAAAACATTGGCTAGGTGTGCGTGCTCACCAGCGGGTGCGCATAGAGCATACCAACGCTGTCAGTGACGTTAGCATGCTAGCGCATTATGTGTGCACACCAGCAAGGGCATTAGCACATTAGAACCCAATGGGCAATTGTGCGTGCTAACAACAGAGCACCGTGCAACCACCCACACCAGAAAGCGAGCGCGGAGAAAAACGGCCTGAAGGAGGTGCGCATGCCCAACCGTCACCACAGCTGAATGCGCAGCACAGAAACACAGGCTGTGGAAGAAAAATTCCACCAAAACACTAGGTTCATAAAAAATACAATTCAGCAGAAAAAATATATAAAAAGTCACAGACCTGAGCTGGGGGGGGAGGGAGAAAGGAACCAATGTCAAAGTCGAAGGAACCCCCAGGGATCCTACACTCCCAATAAATACTAAAAATGTACCTACCTGTGGCACTTTTTTTATTTCTTTATTTTTTTTTTTTTAAATGGAGACCATTAATAACACTCAACAAGGCAGAAGTGGTTCCCAATCCACACAGGGAAATGGGGAAAAAGAGGCAGGTTAATCAATTTAAAAGCCACAGCTTAACAGGCATGATTATAATTTAGGGGTGCTCCCTGAAACAAGCAGCCCCAACCTGCTACGTAGAACTGCAGCCCCAAAAGAAGTCTTGAAATCTTAAATCTTGAGATAAGATAAAAAAGTAGCTACTACCCCTTCTAATGGCACAGCAGAATTGGGGAGTTGCTGCTGCTTGGAATCCTTATGTGCCCAACATTCTAAAACTTGGGCTGTGCCAGTTCCCCTGGAAGGCATTCACAATACCCAGCTGTTATGATTACCCACTGACAATATGGAGTGCTACAGAAATAACCCAGAAAGCACAGGAACAAGTGGGCTGGGACATGACGGGAGGAGTACAGAAGTCTGACCAGCTCCATCAAATCGGTCTGCTATGTCCTGATGGAGAAGTTCATGCCCTGGGCTGTGTCTAAAACTACCCCAATACCTTGCAGGCACTGGGAGGGAGAAAGGAAGAACTTGGCCAGAATGATGGTCACCCCAAGGTCCTGGAAAAGACTGTGGGTGTGCTTGAGGGTTAGCAGAAGGTGCTCCCTGGACAAGGCTGCCAGGAGCCAATCATCCAGGTAGGGCAAAACAAAATCCCTGGCACCGGAGGGCAGCTGCTACCACTGCCAGGCACTTGGTAAAGATCATGAGCGGCCGATTCGTCCCCGGATGAAATGTCGTGGTCAATAAGATGCAGACATACTGTCACGGGGACAGATAGTGGCAATACATTTCGCTGATTTCCTATTTGCCAACATTTCAAGAAGTCGCAATTAAACAATGTTGTGGGACAAATTGTCGACCTTACCTGGTGATACAACAGTGGGAGAAGCAAGGGTTCTATAACAACATTTATAAAATAGTGATTTTGCAATCTGTCCATGCTTGTGAAATCAGATGGGGAGCGGGAAAGTTCGGAGATGTTAGGATAGGTGATATACAGTAGCAGGAGGTGTTGGGGGTATATTAATTAACCCACACCCCTTCTGATTATGGTGGAGCGCATCAAAAGTGTCAGTGAGAAAAGTAAAAAGAAACGGGTTGATATTAACAAAATTATGTGGTGGTAATCACGATTACTGTTCTCCTATCTGGTCCCAGCTTTTCTTTTTTCTAGGACAAAAATGGCATGTGTGAATGGTTTCTGCTGAAAGCATATATTTTCTTGTCCCTTCGGAGTCCCCCCCCCAGTATTTAGTGGATGGCTACTGACAGTCGAAACACTACATGCCTGTATACTGATACAGATCAAGCCATGGAGCAGCCCTGGGAGGCTTTGAGTAGTTACAAGCTCTGAGGAATGAAATGTCGCACTGTGGTCGGGTGGGTGGTAACCGGTATTTTGGTCGTGGCAGGGACATTTAAGCCGCAACTATATGAGTGGTGACTGAATTTCCGAAAAACATTTTGACCACACCAATTTAGCCGTGATGACGTGGATGGCGACGTTCTGTCTATATGCCGGTAAAGATCCTGGGGGCTGAAGACAAGCCAAAGGAGAGCGTCCAAAAATGGCAGTTGACTCCCTGGAAATGTAAGCGTAGATAGCACCTGTGAGAAGCACATATTTTGATGTGAAGGTACGCATCCTGCATAGCCAGGGAACAGATCCAGTCCCCTTGATGTAAAAGGGGGAGAAGGCCCTGCAGAGTAACCATTCTGAACTTCTTGTACTGAATGGAAAGGCTTAGACTGTTGAGGTCTAGTAGTACCCTGTCCCCTATTGGGACAGCAGTACTGGCACTACAGCTCACTTTCGCAGGAGGACATGGATCTCCTCCCGTATCAGAGGAACATGATGTGGAGGGTAGTGGGACAGAGACGGTGGGATTTCTAGAGGCCATTCCAGAAACTCCAGTGAGTGACCTTGCTCGATTATTTGAAGTACCCAGCTATCGGTTGTGATAGCCTTCCACTTAGGTAGGTGGAGGGAGAAACGACCCCCTACCTCCACCTCCTGCTCCTCCTAAGGGAGAGGTTCGGGCAAGGAGTCAAGGTAGGGGTGGAGGTGGGGGGGACTGCAGGTCCCCCTCTGGGGATTTTGCTGGTGGAGGCAGCTAGGGTGGGCAGGGCAGGAGCAATGGTTTTGCATTTCCTGGCTCTCGCTGGCTGCCAGGCTCGGGGGGGGGAGTTGGCAGTGAAAGGGCTGCTTTTGGGCAGGCCTAGACTGTGTATGATAAAGGGAGTGGAATGAACCAATGGTCTTCTCTGAGACCTGGAGTTTGGCAAGAATGTTCTCCACACTGCTCCCAAATAACAGAGAGCCTCTGTAAGGGGTATTTAGGATAAACTGTTTAACATCTTGGGCGAACCCAATATCGAGCCAGGAAAAACAGCGAAGGCAGACGCCGGTTGCTACAACCCTAGTTGGCACATCTACAGCATCGTAAGTGGTCACCTACGTCCGAGACTCCCTTGAGGCAATCCTTCAACTCCGACTTAGAAGTCCCCTCAGGGAGGGAGGGAGGGACAGGACAACCTCATGGATCTTGTCCCACAGAGAGTTCCGGTACTGCAGCATGTGGCCCAGGTAATTAAGGGCCCAGATGGCCAAAGTGGAGGAAGCAAACATCCTCTTGCCAAACAGATCCAAATGGCGGGATTCCCTGTCTGGGGCAGACAACTAAGGTGTTTCAGCCATTTGGAACAGTCATGAGCGGCATTAATGACCACTGAATCTGCCTGTGCACGCTCCCCCAAGAAAGGCCTGCCCTCAGGGGCATGATAAAGCCTGTCTGCCTTGTGAAACATGGCAGGGAGGAGGCGGTCCAGATACCAGGCCACCACTGTGACATCCTCAGATGCGTCAATCAGAGGGGAAAACCACCAGCGGTGGGGCATCAGACTTGCACAGGCAGATGGCCAGCCACCTATGCTAGAGGTGTTGTTCTTACAAACTGAAGCCCATCACCGCCTGAATGTGGTGCATGACCACAGAAAAAGAGGGGTCATCTGGGGGGGATTGAGGAATGTTTTTTGGGGAGGAGACCCCTTCAGAGGAGCCTGAAGAGGGAGAGGGGAAGCCAGAATCACCTTCCCCTTCATCTGGGGCACCCTCATCCCCCGAATCTGGAAGGACCAGGTCAGGGTGGTATTCATCCCCTTAGTTGGGTGTGAGAGAAGAGGAGAAAGTCCTCTGAGGTATTTGGGGTGGACGCTGGGGGACGGGCAACATAGGCCCCTGCGGTGTGTCCCTGGCAGGAGGTGGAGGGGCCAGCACCAGTACTTGCAAATGTAGCACCCCCCAAAGGGAGGACATAAATCCCTGAATGTCCACCATGACGGACAAGGGGCCTGATGGCAGTGGATAGGGATACCTGGGGGAGCTCCTGGCGCCAGCATAGGGTAGCCAGGGTAGGGCACTGGGCAGGAATAGTACTGACCATCCGGCGGAGAGCATGGAGGGTCCTGCAGTGAAGCAGGTAATGTTGGGGAAAGTGAGGGGTAAGCCCTGCGTGGGCCAGAGCAAGAGCTTGGAGCTGGCGAGAGGCCTATCTCCACCTGGGGCATGGACCTATGTGAGGTATCTGATGCCAGGTAGGTGGGCAATGGCAGGGGTGATGAAGGTGCCCCTGCATCTGTTATACCCGCATCAGCGGTAGGACTGCCGACAGGGCCACTCTGGTGTGTGCCCAATGAAGAGATGGGCCTGACCAGCAGGGGCATGGCGAGCTGGGAAAACCCCAGTCACCATGCTCCTCTGCCAGAGATGGCAATGGTGGCAAGAGGAGGAACCACCATTTGCCCTGTGGAAGGGGGAGGCGTTGGTGGGATGGGGGGGCCGACCCCCCCAGAGGACCCCGATGCAACTGAGTGAGTGCAGTGACCGCAAGTGGGAAGACGAGGACTGGGACCCATGTTTTTCCTTGTCCTGGTGCTTGTGCTCCCCTGACATTTTGTACCAGGGCTGGCCCATACCTGAACCAGAGAACTGGGCCTGGGAAGCCAAAGACTGGACCTGTGTGGCAAGAGGTTTGGCATGGAGCTTCTGCTCCATTGAGGCGACATTCAGCTTGAGCAAGTGCCCTCAAGGGTCCGCTGGCAGCGGTGGCACTGAACCTCTGGCAGAACTCCATGTCCTGGTCCAGGCTGAGGCAGAAAAGGCAAGCTGAATAGCCGTCATTCTTAGGAATTTTCTGACTGCAGGCACACTTGTTGCGATGTTCCATCAAAGAAAAGGGAGGAGACGACATAAATGCAAAGAAAAAACATCAAAGGATGGGGAAAAAGTAAGGAGAGAATTTTTATTTAGTTTTTGTTGACCGGGTAAGTGCACTAGACAAATCCTGCCTATTTTCAGGCACGACCCGGGGAAGGAGGATACAGATGAATGCCAACTGACCTTGAACCAGATTAAGCTGTTGGTGGTATTTTTAGTGAATGAGGGAAATTTGGCAAGGACACCGGGGAAATTCCACCACTCTTTTCGATAAGTGCCATGGGATCTTTAACATCTGCCTGAACAACCACCAATCCAGGCAGATGGTACCTCGGTTTAATGTCCCATCCGAAAGATGTCACCTCAGAAGTGCAGCACTCCTCTCATGCTGCACTACAGTGTCAGTACTGGGATATTAACTGAAGTGCCAGATGTGGGAACTGAACCCACAGCCCTCTGATCTCCCGGCCTCAGAGGTGAATGTGCTACCTACTGAGCCACTGACACTGACGAGAGAAATAAAAGTCAATGGCACAAAAATGGCAACTGAAGCAGCAGCGATTTCCTTGCAGATCTAATGTGACTAGGCTGATGTCGAGAAAGAATTGGTGAGGACATGGGGGGCTACCCACCTATATAGAGTGGCTGACATCAGTGCATGACATCGGAGGTGGGCAAACCCCTTTGGTAGACTGCTAGCTAGAAAAGTTTCCATGTGGTCCTAGTGCCTGATAGCCGAGTCCTACCTGTGATGGCCTGCTGCAAGAGATTCCTCTGATGTAAGATCCAGATTAAAGCACAAAAGCAGTACAACTCTCTTAAATCGTCACAAAAAAGGTAGTCAAAACAACCAACACAAGCTTTCTGAGTGAATACATCGACCAGTGGAACGACGCAAGGGAAGGGAGACTTAAATTTAAAGAAACCACAACTTTACTTGATGCACCAGGCTAAGAAAAGACCAAGTATAGCAAAGCGCTTTAACAGCAACATACTTTCTTACCACAGAAAACTGGAAGAGTGGCACTCACTCAAGCACTCACAGAAGCTGTAAATGATGAACAAATTACAGGCTTGCTAATTTTCTATTTAAACAGGCACAACTGAATTTAGAGAGAAATATCTGTTGAAAAACAGCATCTAACTGCTGGAGTTGCTGACAGAAAGAAGGAAAAAAAAAACTGTGAAACTTACAAATTAAGATCAGGAGCTCCTCAGCTGTGCTGCAGCCCCTGACACACTGGTACAAAGGACTGCTTCATAAAAGGCACTGGAACACTCAACAGCAGCAGCATTCCACCCTCTTAAAGCAATAGCTGTACAAGTGAGCCTCTGGTCAGTGAGCATGTTACTCGTGGTCAAGTAATTCCCATTGTAAAGTAGAGAGACACAAAAATAGTATTACTAAAAACTATATAATGACTTTTTTTTTTTGGCAGACTAAGTACTGCCACATGTTTTGCACATAACATATTACAGTCTTTAGTTAACAACTTCACTTTTACTTCCAGTTAGTAGACTTTCTAGCTTACTTGTAAAAGCTCAGCTTTCTTGAAAAGTTGTACAAATCTTGAGAGCTTTTTTCCTCCTATTTACAAATATTTCAAAAACTACAACAGGTTGCAGACATTTATCTTTTGCAAATCCAGTTAAGAACTCAATGTGCACTGTGCTAAATGTGCATAGCGCTTACAAGATGTTGCTGTGTGTGTATGCGTGTGTAGGCTCCAGAATGTTAGACAACCATTATGTGCCCCATGGTGTGGAAGCATGTCTTTTAGACAGTATACTACTGTTTCAGCCTGAAATACTCTAATTATCATTCTGTAGGTAAACAATAAGACACAATGGGGTATGCATTATGGTGCTCTAACTGCACACCCAAGAGAGCAGCAATGCAAAATGCTGTAAGCATTCAACCCTATGCAAAGTGTGGTTCTGCACACCCCAAGGTGTCTTACTGCATTTATAAAGGTGTATGCTAGGAACATTTTTTTTAAAAAGCCAAACTTTTTCTTATACAAAAAAAGTTGTATTTTTTTTTTGTTTTCTTTCTAAGTAACTAGCAAAACATAGTACTCCTCTGCTGTCAAGGAACTGTCCATCCATACAGTCAACAGGTGGAAGGTTCATCATGGAATGCAGAAATTCTAACTTCTGCAGAATTGTAACACACACACACGCGCATGCGAGAAGACCTCAAAGTCAGAGATTCCATTTTGTCTGTGACAGGGTACGCAGGAAAGATTTCCCTGGACAAGCACAGCTAGAAAAGTGGATGATTCATGATAAGAAGCTCCAGGAAATAAAGCTGTGCTTTGTACTTCGTTTTTAAAATGTTCATCTGTGTGCTTTATTTCAGGGGGCAGATGATTTTATTTTAGTTAGAAAAGGTAGCAGCCATGGTTGTAATGGCAAGCAGAAATTTTGGAAAAAGGCACAGATATTGTTTATGTGCTGTATTCTGACTGCCGACACTTGTTTTTAACCTGTGAAACAGATGAAGACTAAGTGCCAACCTATCAGGATGCAGGATTTTCCCCTTCCCACTTTACAATTAAAAATAAATGTGCTATTTGTGTATATTAATTGTGTGCTGCATGTTTTCTTCTTTAGGCTTTTGCAAAAGTTTGCATAACAAAACTGCATGACTTGCTATAAAGAAGTTCAATTCCTTCCACAGTTTGTGCCTACCTTTTTTTGCTTGTTCATTGCTCACTGATAACTTTTCCAGTGCTTGTTTCAGGGAAGCTGAAATCTTATTTTGCAGCCTTTCCATTGGTTCATCTGGGCTAGTGAAAAAGGGTACAAATCAGAACTATCATTTTGCACTGACCTCAAAATGTTTTATATGCCTTGAGCCCCCCCCCCCCCCAAGACCAGCTGCCCCACTCCCGCCACACCTCAGGGTATTAAATTCCATTTTTACAATTATCTGTGCTGAGCAGTACCCTAGACACTACTGTATAGCTTAAATACCGTAGGAAATGTCCCCTTCCCCTGAGTTGCACCTAGAGGGGAGGTGAGGTCCATCAGGTCATAGTCTGGGGGCTGTCTGGGGAGGAGTGTAAAATGCAGATGTCCTCTGTTTATGTGCTTATTGACTTTACTGGTGTTACACTTGTACCGCAATGAGCATGAAAATTAATAAAGATTATATTAACAAAAAAAAGTTTTAGATCAACCTGATGCCTCAGATGGACCCCCCCATGTAGGTTTGTATCCTCCTTGGCAGGACCAGAGATTACTCAGCCCTGTCCCCATGCACTACAACCATTCCTTACCTCCTCCTGGTCAGGGCCATTATCCCCCCCGGAGGATCCCCCAACACACACCTGCCAGGACCAAAGCAGCAGGGCAGACTATACAGTGATGGGCAGGGCTTCATGAAGCCTGTCTTCCACTGTTTCCTCCCTTGGCCCACGGTCGTGCAATTAGCTTGATGTGTGAGCTCCACATCTGTGGAAACGCCCCTGACACTCTGAACGTGGGATCTCTTCCCACACACAGTGTGACCCGCATGCACCACCACCTGGATTCCTCCAGATGGTAGTCAACAGCAAACCACAACAACCTCCCTCTCCTAAAGGAGGAGGGCAGTCCTGCGGATGCTCAATCCTCCCTCCTCCCGCCAACCCTCAAGCAACCCGTGTCTGTTCCTGAATCTGGATCACCAATTTGGCAGGAGGCAAGGCGCTCAGCACCTCAGCCCTCCGCACCACTGGGCAGGTGAAATTTTGAAAGAAAAAAAAGCTGGTCTGCACAGCAGCAGCACCACCACCTACCATGGTGGTGACACAGGTTCACGAGTAAACCTAAGTTGCCAGAGGGATAGAGCAACCAGAGGACTACTCTTCATCCCCCCCCCCCGATGGAGGGTTGTGTCTCCAGTAACACATCTGACAGAGGCCAAGTGTCACTGAGTCAGTAGGCTCAGAAGGGTTGAGGACATCGGCAAAATCACTCTATGTCACTGCATGTTGTTGTCCCAAAAAGGAGAAAAAGCAAAGGAAAACAATCCCAGCCTAGCAGAATGAAAGACGGCCCTTCCGGAGACCTGGCATCGCCAACTACTCACCATACCAGATCCTGCTTTGTGGGGCGCTGACTGCACCAAAAGGGGGCAAGTCTTGGGGGCATAAAGGGTAAGTTTCAGAGATGGTGGTTGACTGGGCTGGGAAGGGTCATCGAGGGGGGCAGCAAGGAGTAAGGGAACAAATACAGTAAGAAGAAAAAACATTAGGACACATTTTGGCTTTTATTTCTGCAGGTGAGAGCTTAGGATAGTCAACGGTTAATGAAAATCAAATGTGACTAATAAAAAGTACAATGACGGTTAATGAAAAGCACTATAAATAACTTTTATTACAAATTCTGCACTTTGCAACTATAAGGCTAAACCATTTTTCCTTAGTGGTCCCCCAGATTTAGTATACCATTTTTCTTTGTAACTGCATATTTTTATTTTAATTACTTTTTTATTTGTATTATTTGGTAACCAGGTAAGACCCACTGAGTACAGGGCTGATGTGAGAGCACAGTAGAAGTTATGTGACTTGCTCAGGGTCACATAGTATGCAAGTGGAGGTTGTTGGAATCAAACCCAGGTCTGCTGGATATACCAAACTTGTTCACAGTTCACTGCTCTTTTTCTTTTCCCTTATCCACTGTTTATGTTCCTTGGCCAGAACAGGCTGTGGCTCCCCTCAGTTCTGCCCCACCAACTTCCATCGTCCTACACCACCTGGTACTTAACTGAAGGCCTGGTACCACCATGGACTGCCCCTCCCCCCACCACCTGTGGTGGGGTCAGGAAGGGGAAGGCCGTCCCCCTCCACCCCTAAGTCACACATCCAGACATTGACCTCCAGTGGTCTGGTGGTGCAGTGGCGAGCAAGCATCATTCACGCCTGTCCTGCCACCATTTTTTCTCATAATTATTAGGTCCTTTCCCCATGATGGGGCGCACTTGTAAGCAGGAATGCATGGAGGCACACACATGCAATGGAGTCCTGCAGCCCTTCCTTCTTCTGCCCTTCTCAATCTACACTGCTACATGACCTGCACCAGGTGGCAGTCATTTGTCGGAGCATGCAGATCCTGCCCACCCCAACCCCCCAACAGAGGAAAGCAGCCACCGAGCACTCAGTCCTCTCCTACTCCAGCCGACCCCCAGCAACCCACGCTTATTGCCAAACTTGGGTGGCCAGCATGGCAGGAGGTAAGGCGCTTATGGTGCATCCCTCCATGCCACTGCACTGGCTCACAGCTCGCTGCTCTAATACCTAGGCTATACTGCTAGCCCATTCATTTACATGAAAACAGGATCACTGTCCCCTAGACTTCATCGGTACTACCCAACTGTCTACACGTGGCATCACAATCCTCAACTGGTCGCAACACCTAGAGATATAAGCTGTAAAGATGGCAACTTGTAGAAACATAGCAGCTATGTCATGGGTCCTATAGAGGGCATCTACACATTTGTCATGAGAATTCTTTGGGCAGGTGTGCACCTCAACAGGGAGAGTTGTTTGTACATCAATGATGCCTAGGCAGGGTGTGCATTAAGCACTGTAAGAAAGGTGTTAAGATCATGCTGATCCAATTAGTACATTTTCATTAGAGTTCTAGGCACTTAAGGCATCTTCCTGAAAGATGTGAACGCTCCTTATCCTCACCACCAGGTCTGGATAGACCATGAAGGTCTGACTCTCAGCTTCCCCTGATGCAAACAGCTTTCCCACCTAAGAGCTAGACGTACGCAGCTTGAGTTCTGCAGAAACAAGTTTTATCAGGTTGAGGGCATCCATGACTTTTATGCTACATTCTCTGATGTGTTCCCCTTTGTAGTTGGATGAATTCCACAACCAGGATTAGGACTCCTATTCAGAGGTTGACCTGCTCTTTGATGACATAGGTCTCAACTTGGCCCAGTGTATTTTAGGGAAGGAGAAGCTGGAGAAACGATCAACAGCACAGGAGAACATCTCCAGCTTTTCCTGTGCCCATGCTTTCCTTCTCCAGCTTTCCCTGTGCCCATTATCTGTTGCTGGATAAGACAGAAGCAAATCGGATGCAAATACAGTGATCTGCAGCCAAGAATGGCTCTAGATACAAACTACTGCAGCAGTAGTAGCATACGAGGAATCCATAGCAACCTTTACCTGATGGCTACTGGACTCAAAACCCTGAATTAACAGCCACCAGAAGGTCCTGCTTTGGGAAGGACTCTCAAGTTTTCCACAACAGTTCAGAGCCTGTTCACTACAGATTACTTATATCTTGACATGTGGGCCTTGCAATCTACAGGCCTAACATGCCTGAAGCAGATACCCTTTTGCTCACCGTTAGTCTTTATTCATTATGTTAGTCTTTATATGATTCCTTATCAGGAGGCTGCAGAGAAACCTCTTTAGGGACCACTGTTTTGCCATTATTAACCATAACTGCAATAGCATCTGCTTTAGGCTGGGTGTAGTACAGCGGTATTGCAATAGCATGTGCCTTAGGCTGGGTATAGTACAGCAGTTTGGCCTGGCAGCCAAATACTTCTATCTGGAAGCCTAGGTACTGCTGGAATAGAAGCCGGCCTACTACAGGCCACCTGTGTGAGGGTCTCTAGAGCAACTGGACTGGAGGTACCAGTGACACAAGCATAGTGGATGCATTTCAGTATTTCAGCTGAAGCTTTCTAGCCTCATCAGTGGCTACTGTCTCAAATTTCAGGGGCCTCAGTGTGAAGATTTTGAGCAGAGCTTGAGAAGAGAGATCCACCTATGGGGCCTGACCTTCAGAACAGGTACAGGCTCTACTGGATCAAGGTGGTATTCTGCAGTATCCGACTCCAAGATAAGGTCTGGACTGTATTAGTCATCCTCAGGAGGAAGAACCGGAGATAGCGATAAAAAGTGCGGTGTTGATGTCACTGGCACTGACCCCGTTGTCTGCAAGAAGGGTGGTGCCCTGTTTAGCAAAAAGGTCGATGACAGCACAAACAGCAACTACACAGGTGGAGTCATTGTAAGTCGCAGCCTCACAGACGTTAATGGCAGCACAGAAGGTGCCAACCGCAAAGTTATTGGAACCAAAGAAAACATTACTTACCACAGTAATCTTGTTTCTTCTAAGGGAATCTTACTGTATTCTGACAAATGCAGTATGGTATCACCATAGGACTGCCCCAGAGCTGAAATGGTTACTAGAACCTATGCTAATAGCGGAATGTTAGGCTCGAGCTCGGTTTTCAAATCACTGTCCCTGGTTGCGCTTCCTGCAACCATCAGATTCTTACGAAGCATGCAGAAGCTAATACTAACTAACCAAACTACGTTTACTACCCCTAAAATACTCCTATTAGGGGAATAGAAACTCCAACAACAGGAGGCAACTCTAAGACTCAAGTCAACAGATGCCCAGAAAACTAATAGGTACCCACAGGTTTCCAACATCAGTGACACAGGAGTGAGAAGAGCCCTGTAGGTCCGAGCAGGGGAGGAAGGGTGGGAGCTCAGAATACAGTAAGATTCCCTTAGAAGAAACAAGATTACTTTGGTAAGTAATATTTTCTTCAAACCCCAGGAAAACTTACTGTATTCTGACAAATGCAGACTACCCAAGCAGTACCTCTGGAGGTGGGCAGAGGACCTATTTTGGAAACAGGCTCTGCAGAACTGCTGTGTCAAACCCGACATCACTTCTAGCCTGGATGTCCAGGCAATAAAGCTTGGTAAATGTATGAACTCTTTTCCAGGTAGCTGCCTTACAGATTTCCAACAGAGGAATGTCTCTGGAAGCTGCTATAGATGCAGCAGTCCCCCTGGTAGAATGGCCCATAAGCCCTTATGGGGGCTGCTTATCCACCTTGTCATAACAGAACTGGATGCATGAGACAATCCATCATGCTATGGATCTCTTTGTGGCAAGTTTACCCTTGCCAACCTCTCCATAGGTCAGAAAGAGTTGGATTCTATTCCCTCTGTGACCTTTCGTGTGATCTAGATAGTAGCCAATAGCCCTCTTGACATCCAGGCTATGTAGCCTATGCTCACCTGAAGAAGAATGTTCAGTAAAAAAAAAAAATTGGCAAGGTGATGGACTGATTAATGTGAAAGTCAGATACCACCTTAGGAAGAAATGTGTTATTCGTCCTGAGTACCACCTTGTCCCTGTGGAAGACCACGTAATTGGACTCCATGGACAAGGCCTGAATCTCACTAATCCTTCTGGCAGCAGTAATAGCCACTAAAAACACAGCTTTCCAAGTGACATACTTAAGGTCAGCTGAGGATATGGGTTCGAAAGGAGGTGGCATAAGCTGTGCTATGCAAATGTTTAGATCCCACACAGGAGTAGGGGTTCTATGAGGAGGGTGCAAATGCAGTAATCCTTTAAAAAACTTTCGGAACACTGCATTAGAGGCCAGAGAGGATGGTTTACCTGCTGACAGATAAGCAGATACTGCAGCCAAATGAACCTTCAAAGTAGAGGCTCTGAGGCCTAGGGAATGAAGATGGACGAGGTAGTCAAGAACTACTGATAAGCCAGCCTGGGTGTGGTCTACATTTTTGTCTCTGCACCAGAAAAAAAATCTTTTCCACTCAGAAGTGTAAATTTTTCTGGTAACAGGCTTTCTGGATACCCCGAGTACTTCTACCCCCTCTGAGAGATTCAAGTTTGCATACTCTAGGTCCTCAAGAACCAGGCTTCGAGTCTGAGGGACCAAAGGTTGGGATAAAGGATCCTGCCCTAGAAGGAGATCAGCAGATTGGGCTTCCTAGGGAAGGCTGATTGGCTTGGCTACTGATAGGGGCAGGACTAGGGAATACCATGGTTGCCTGGCCCAATCTGGGGCAATGAAGACCATTGTGGCTGGTTGGGACCTGAGCTTGTTCAGGACTCTCAGTAATAGAGGGAAGGAAGGGAAGGCATACAAGAATGTCCCTGTCCAATCCAGGAAAAGTGCGTCCAGTGGTACTGTGCCCTTCAGTGGAGGTCTGCAGCAGTACAGAGGGAGGTGGTAGTTGTATGGGGAAGCAAAGAGGTCCACCTCTGGAGTGCCCCACCTTCTGAACACCAGCTGCAGTACTTGCTTGTTTAGGGACCATTCATGATGGTTTTGATTTATTCTGCTCAGTGCATCTGCCAGCACACTGTCCTTCCCTGGAAGGTGGATTGCGGACAGTAGAATGTTTATAGAATAGGCCAGGGTCCATATTCTCATAGCTTCTGTGCACAGGGGTGTGGACCATGTGCCTCCCTGTTTGCTGATGTAGTACATAGTGGTCATGTTGTCTGTCCTGACCTGGACCATTTTTCCCCTGCAGCATGTTGGCGAATGCCTGAAGTGCCAGGAACACTGCCCTGAGCTCCAACAGGTTGATGTGCAGTAATGACTCCTGTTTGAGCCATATACTGTGGACAGTATGCTCCTCTAGATGTGCTGCCCATTCTAGAAGGGATGCATCTGTAGTGAGCACCAGAGATGGTTGTTCTTGTAGGAATGGGACCCCTTGTCTGAGGTTTCCCAAATCCTCCCACCACTGGAGGGACTGCACGAATGTTTGAGTGACTGGGACCAACTTTGACAATTTGTCCTTTCTTTGATGCCAGTAGTGCTTGAAGTGATGTTGAATATCCCTCATCTGAAATCTTGCTCCTGACACTGTGGCAGTTGAGGCTGCCATGTGGCCCAACAACTGGAGAAAATGTCTGGCTGGCCTGAGGCTGTGAGGTTTGGAAGAACCTACCAGCTGCTTGAGAGTGCCTGCCCTCAGCTGAGGAAGAAAAGCCCTTCCTCTGACTGAATCCAATTCTGCTCCTATAGATTCAAGGAGCTGTACTGGTTGCAGTACTGACTTTTGCTGGTTTATCAAGAAACCCAAGGACTGTAACAATTCCTGTGTTAAGGCCAGAGATTGCTTGACCTGTTGGGAAGACTGTCCCACTAAGAGCCAGTCGTCCAGGTATGGGAAGACTGCCACTCCTTGCCTCCACAGGTGTGCCACAACTACTGCCAAGCGTTTTTGTGAACACCCTTGGGGCAGAGGTAAGGCCGAAAGGCACAGTTCTGAACTGACAGTGGCCTGATGGAAGCCTGAACCTCAGCAACTTTCTCTGAGACTGTCTTATGAGGATATGGAAATAAGCATCTTTTAGATCCAGAGATGCCAACCAATCCCCTTGCCTTAAAGTTGGCAGAATCGTTTTTAATGTGACCATTTTGAATTTTGGTTTCTGTAAATGCATGTTTAGGTACCGAGATCCAATATGGATCGCCACTCCCCTGTTTTCTTGGTTGTGAGTAAGTATCATGAGTAAAGGCCCTTTCCTTTCTGTAAGAGAGGAACTGGCTCCACTGCTCCTAGTGAAAGCAGATTTAACACCTACTTTTCCAGTAACAATGTCTCTGGGGGGGAGGAAGGCTGAAAAACTCTTGCCCTCAGTCTTGGTCTGAATTTGAAACTGAGTGCAAGGCCCTGACCCACTACCTCCAGGACCCACCGATCTGTAGTGATGGACTGCCATTCCTGGAGATAATGGGTCAGCCTGCCCCCTATTGGTCCTGGGGAGGTGACCTGAGCAGATCCCTCAGGGTGTCTGCTTAGCCTGAGGTGCAGACTGGATGCTGGGGCTAGTACGGTTAGTACCTCTCCTGCCCCTGCCCCTGAAATAACCTCTCTGCTGTTGATAATGTGGCTATGCCTGAGGCTAGAAGAATGGCCTGTAAGGTCTGCCCCTATGACTCCTAGCATGCTGCTTTTGTGGGGGTAGGAGCCTTCTCCTTAGCAGCAGTACTTTGACATGCTTTTCTGTATTCATCTCTTTTCCTCATGTAAGCCTCAGTCTGCTGTCCAAACAGAGACGAAGGCTCACATGGGAAGTCCATGGCCTTGGACTGAGTGTTTTGGGTCAGACTGGTAGTGCTGAGCCAAGCAAATCTTCTCAATGATACTGAAGAAGCCATCTGTCTGGCTGCAGTATCACTGCTATCTACAGCCATTCTGAAATGGACTTTGGAAGCCTTTATCACTCTCTTGCAACATGACACAAAAAAGAAAAACGAAATGAAGCACTCAGATAGGTGCAAACACACCATGTGGTAAAGTAGAAACCATGGTCTAATACCATAGTAGATCATGGTTTGCATTGTAATACCACCTTGGCAATCCACTACAGGTAAGAAGCAGTATGCAAGTGAAAGAAATATGCAAATAGCTTGCAGTGTGTAGTTGTCCCAAGTTGTATTTACTAAGAATTTTCCTGGCACAGGATTTTTGACTTTTTCAAGACTGTTCTATATTGTAATTACAACAGAAGTTCATGAGTTACTAAAGATCGTACATTTAAACTCCACATATACTATTAATTATGCTGCAGCAATATTTCTGTAAAGTGAACAGTTACATACTATTACCATCCCTTCTGATCTACTGCTGTCTAAGCAACTGTGGGTGCAATGCATTGTGGATGACTGAATAATATTATCTGGCCTGGCCTTTTAAAGATAAGCATGCAGCTTCTATAATCAAAAGCAAAAATAACAGACACTGAGATAAACAAAGCAAAATCAAAGAGAGGGATACTTCTGTGGGTGAAAAGAAAAATAAATTGAGAGAAACAAAAGAAATCAAAGAAACAGACTAACAATAGTAGTCAAAACAAGTATTTGAAAGATGAAAGCAGTAAGCGTTATGTTGTTCTATGTCCTGCTGAGTTAGGTAGTTTAGAGGAAAAAAAGTGAAAGTAATATTCCATAAATAGTAGTTGTTCAATAAAGTGTTTTTCAGATTGGCTTAGTTCAGTACATTTGGAGAAAAGGTGCTTGTGCTACTAGGATTGTGTGACAGCCACCTATTGGTCTGCAAAGGAACTGGAGAAAGAAAACTAAAATGTACCATAGCACACTCCCATCATGCAGTGCAGCCCATATCTTCTAATACATAGAGAGGAAAATCAAAGCACCTAGACTAGAAAGTGAATTGCAAAGTTTTGAAAAAGTTGTAAAATATGTTTTGATGTTAGAAAGCTTAAAGCTTGTAATGAAAGTTATTGTAACAAAAGTGAAATAGTAGCCACGATATTTCCAATGTGTGTTCGAACTGTTTTCAAGTATATGTACTTCATGTTTAATAGCTCAATTTATAGTATTCTGAAAGTAAATCAGTGTGATTGTACTCATTTATTCAAAAACTATTAGTCATACAGTCATTGCCATGTTACAAGCAGATTAAGCCACTCGAAAGGATGGGTCTACAGTGGAATTAATCCATGGTTGGTTGGTACGGCCTCGTGGTCCAACCCCCCCAACCATGGATTAATACCACAGTAGACCCATGCTTTCTCGTCGTGGCTTAATCCTTACTTGTCAGCTTCCTCCAAGTCTGTTGCCATTTGTGTTGGCACTGACTTTGTAATCTGTAGTACAGTGTCCCAGAGTGTCCTTTGGAATCTAGCAACATAGGCCATGTATGAAGCCTGCCTAATTGCCAGGGAGGAACCCAGATATATATTTTTTGCAACAGAATCCAGCTTTCTGGAATCCTTGTCAGGAGGATGGGATGCCAGGGGAATACCTGCTTTATCACAGGCTGCTGCCTGTACCACACCCTCATGGCTAGGGTGGCCAAACAGAACTCGGCCCCGCCCTTAGCCACCCAATATTTCTTGTCCACCTTTCTATCAACTGGTGGAATGGAAGTTGGGGTATGCAGGATTTCCATCACCTGCTTTTTCAGGGACTTATGGATGGGGAGCAAAACCGTTTTTGGAGCCTGAACGTCCATCATGTCCCAACAGTCCTGTTCCTCCTCCTCATCAGTTGATTCCTGCGTGGGGAGGTCCAGGGACAAAGCCACCTGTTTCACAAATTTAAAATGAGAGGTAATGTCCTCAGTTCCCTTGTCAGGGGAGTCAGGACGATGAGGATCCAGTGAAATGTCTGGGTCAATGGGTTCACCATAGTCCTCATCCTCAAAATCATCAGCATCATCATAATAACCCTCATCAAAGTGTCCACTTCTGGTTCCAGTGAACTGGGAACCAGAGTGGAACTTGAGGCATCAAAACGCGGTCGCGACTCGCTTCTGAACTTGAACCGGTGTTACCGGTTGAAGCGACTGAATTATTTTGATAGCATTAGCTATTTAATCAGTGGTTGGACCCGGGGTACTCTGTTGCGGTTCAACCACTGAATTTTTTTCTTTTCTCTTTCTCTTCCCTGCGGCTGTCGGGTTAGTGGCAGGGTCAGCAGGCTTCTTTTTGGTGGAAGAACTGTCACCCTTGTCAGAGGGCTGATCATCCGGTTCTTTCTGAACAGAAATCGATTTGTCTGTAGCCGGTTCAGCAGCCTTTTCAGTCATCCTTTTCCGCAGTCGTTTCAAGCGCCTATCAAGCGTTGACTGAGGAAAGTTTTTACAGATCTTGCAGTCCCCTTTGAGGTGGTCAAACCCCAAGCAAAACACACAAATAATATGAGGATCTGATTTGCAAGCGGTTCCCCACACTCTGTACACTGTTGGAAACCTGTGGGGCCCATTTGCTTCTTGGTCTGTGACATTGATAGTTTTTTTAAACAGAAGTAAAACCGAGAATTGCCCCGGTAGGTTTAAAACTAAAGAAAAAACGCTTCACCGAACGGTAACAGTAATTTAAATTAAACAAATACGCAGAATGACCTCGGTTCCTCCTCGGTTGGAAAAGACGAAGAGGAACCGAAAGACTAACCCAAAACTACACTATCTAACTAATTCTACCTGTGAACCAAGGACAGTGCTTCAAAAATCGAAAAAATAAAATGGACTTTTAAAATAAACCTAGAAATTATTTCTTCAGTTAAAGTGAAGGAGAGCTCTCTGGAGACGTCTTACTGAGGCAAGCGGAGTAAAGAATCTGACGGTTGCAGGAAGTGCAACAAGGGACAATGAGTTGAAAACCGAGCTACAGCCTAACATTCCACTGTTAGCATAGGTTCTATTAACCATTTCGGCTCCAGGGCAGTCCTATGGTGAGACCATACTGCATTTGTCAGAATACAGTAAGATTTCCTGGGGTTTGAAGCCAACACTGTCAACGGGGATCACCAACATCAAAGTGCGCTGAAACCACTGCTCCATGAATTCCAAATAAAGAAGACTTTGAAACTACTCTGAATACTTTAAAATGTAAAGTACTTTAAACAGAGTGAGTTGTCTCTCGCTCTTTCTCATGGCACGGCAGGGATCTGGGCTGGTGCCACTGTGTACCAGCCAAGGGCCTCAAACATTCTCGTTCCCAAGAGTTCCTGCCTCCTCCAGCTCTAATAACAAAATGTAGAACTCTATGGAAATGAATGATTTTTAGATCAGTCTACCAGCATAAGAAGCTGAAATCAATGGGTTTGGGAGAGTTTAAACTAACGAATCATATTGTTCACAGTGGGGATGGTCAGGAATTTCAGAAATGGATTGTTCCCCATGTCTTCAAGCATCCTTGCATGTGATGTCCTGACAATCTGTGACACAGAGAGGAGTGCAGTGCTAGTGTCTGCAGGGCATCCACAGTAGGAGAGTGCAGTCTCAAGAAACTCTGCAAAAGGTTGGACAAAACACAGGTACTGCACAAGACCTTCTATAAATGGAGTAGGTGTCCTAGGACAAACATGGAAAATGCAGTGGGGAAACATAGAAACATAGAATTTGACGGCAGATAAGGACCGCTTGGCCCACCCAGTCTGCCCATTTCCCTACCTACTGGATAAGCTGCAGATCCTAGTTAACCAGCAGCCTACTTCTTCCTACCCCCACCCCCTAGAATTGCCTTATGACTGTCCCATGCATGCTTGAATTCCACCACTGTTTTTGACTCCACAACCTCCTCCGGAAGGCCGTTCCATGCATCCACAACCCTCTCTGTGAAAAAATACTTCCTTAAATTACCTCTAAGCCGCCCCCCCATCTTCAAATTGTGCCCCCTTGTTCTTGCACACCTCTTTTTTTTGAAAGATGCTACCCTCTTGGACTTTGTTGATTCCCTTGAGGTACTTGAAAGTTTCTATCATGTCCCCCCCCTTTCCTCGAGGCTATACATATTAAGCTCCTTTAAGTCTCTCTTCATATGTCTTCCGGTGCAGACCCTGCACCATTTTAGTTGCCCTCCTCTGGACAGCTTCCATCCTGTCTATGTCTTTAAGGAGATTGGGTCTCCAGAACTGCACACAGTACTCCAGATGGGGTCTGACCAGCTGTCTGTACAGAGGATAATAACTTCCTGTTTTCTACTGGTGATGCCTCTCCCCATGCATCCCAGTATTCCCCAACCCTCCTTGCTGCCCCTCACATTGCTTGCCCACCTTTAGGTCATCTGATATGACTACCCCCAGGTCCCTTTCCATTTTTGTTGTTGTTAGTATCTCACCCCCCATTGTGTACTCTTCCCCTGGGTTTTTGTTTCCCAGTGCATTACCTTGCACTTCTTAGCACTGAATCTAAGCTGCCATACATTTGACCATTCCTCTAACCTTGCCAAGTCCTTCTCATCCTTTCCACCCCACCCTGTGCATCAACTCTGTTGCAGATCTTTGTGTCATCTGCAAAGAGACATTCTTTTCCTTCCAGTCCTTCTGCAATGTCGCTTATAAAGACATTGAAGAGGACCGGTCCTAATACTGAACCCTGCGGTACCTCACTAGTAACCTTCCTTTCTTCTGAGTGGATTCCATTTACTATTACTCTCTATTACTCGAGCACAGGGAAGGGCCAAAATAGCAGGGGTCAAGTGAGCAGGCGAAAGGTTTAACAAAATAAAACAATCCTAGAAAATTCCTATTTTGGGTAGCCTGATAAAAGGACTACAGACCAGGGGAACAGATTAGAAAGAAATGGGGAGTACTAGGAAGGGAACCTATAGCCAAGGCTTAACAAACAGTATTCAAGTGGATAGACAGGACGTGGTAACTGAGGCAGGATAGGGTAGATAGGGGAAGGGGGTATGACAGTCTACAATACCTGTGGTACTGTCACCTACAAGAGACTCATCCGAAGGAGATGGTGTTGCCTAGTGTGCAGCAAGTTTGTGGCACTCACTAAGGAGCGTGCTGTGGTTAAGGAAGATCTGAGCCTTCCCTGAAGCAAGTCCCAGTGTTTAATGCTGCAGGCTGCCACTATTTCCTCTACCCCAACGGACAGCTAGGTTCCAGACTGGGAAGTGGACTGCAGAAGGAGGGGGGTAGACAGTAATCCTGTGGTATAACAGCACAAAGATTTTCACCCCTGTGTGAGTAAGTCAAGGCAATCTCCCCACTGTGAAGGTGGTGCCTGTAGCATCCCAGAACACCAAGGCTGTCAAGGAAACAACACCAGAGATGTGAATGGAGTCCAACAGAAAAGTGAGGACCCTGAAGATACTTGTAATAGGGGACTTCATCTTACGGATCACGGAAGGAGCAGTTGGGAGGGGAGCAGGGAGAGAGAGCAGTAAGGTACCTGCCAGGATCCTTGTTGGGTAGGATGCAAGCAGGGTGGAGAGGATGGCTGGGGTTGGAACGGTATGTGATCTCAACATCATTGTCCACTGGGGACCAAAGACCAGGCCTGCACACCCCTGGAAGAGATTACAGATAGCTTTTCAAACCTGGGCTGAGGAGAGGATCCAAAAGGCAGCAGTCTCAGTGACCTTTTCTAAGGTATTAAGGCGAGATGCAGCTCCTAGCAGACGACACAAAACTATGTAGCAGGGTAGGCAGTGAGGAAGAGATAAAGCATAGAAACATACTCTGACGGCAGATAAGGACTGCTTGGCCCACCTAGTCTGCCCATTTCCCTACCTACAGGATAAGCTGCAGATCCTAGTTAACCAACAGCCTATTTCTTCCTACCCCCCCCCACAAGAATTGCCTTATGTCTGTCCCATGCATTCTTGAATTCTCCCACAGCTACAGAGGCATCCGCAGAGGTGGTCAAAGACATGGCAGTTGAGATTCAATGCCAAGAAGTGTAAGGTGATGCAGAGAGGGGAAGAAAAAACCCAGAAAGAATAGCTGATTTGTGTGTGTGTTAGGCTAGCCACACACAACCAAGACTGGATCTGCGCTCACACTACAGGGGCCATGCTGCAGGGGAAGGCTCACTCCCCGCAGTGACATCCAACAAAACACAGAACCGTCATGGACTCCTATGGAGGAAGAAACTGGCTCCATGCAGAACATTACTATTGCAAATGCTAGAAAAGTTTATTAAGGAAAGTCACAGTCCCACAGTGCAATACAAAATTATATGCAGAAGCCAACCTGAATAACAGTGCAACAAGGCACGTAGTAAGAGGTAGCCGGCAGGTTATTTACCTTATTGTGGCCTTGTGTCTTAAAATTTAGCTTTAACTGCACTGTTATCCAGACAGGCTTCTGTGTATAATTTTGTATTGCACTGTATGACACTGTGGGATTGTGTCTGTCCTTAATAAACTTTTCATGCATCTGCAATAGCAATTTTTTGCCAGGAGCCAGTTTATTACTCCACAGGAGTGTGCAGCAGTTCTGTGCTTCTTGGAGTTAGGCTGTCCACTACATCCAAAGAGAGAGACCTTGGAGTCATCATCAGTGACTCTCAAGGAAGCCAGTCAGAGTAATAATGCATACTGTATGACAACGAGGATGCTGGGGTGTAGTGTGAGGGGGGTTCGACAGCAGAAGAAGAAAAGTGATACTGCACCTGTACAGGTGACTGGTGAGGCATCACCTGGAATACTGTGCCCAGTTCTGCAGTCCACACCTGAGAAAAGACAGATATAGGGTGAAGATGGTGCAGTGAAAAGTCACCAAAATGATACCAGGCCAGCAGAGTAGCTTGTTTGCCACCATGGACCACCCTGGAGTCTTCCAACTGGGCGAGTTCCACCAACAGTCAACCTGACCAACCGGCTGTAACATGGGAGTCCTTGTTCAGGTTTCCCACCCAAGGCTGCTATGGAGGCAGCTCCATTCACAAGGGTGGAGAGGCAGATGCTGGGGACAACTGCTGAGGGTGGACCTGTGTACGCAGTACTGGCATCTGCCAGATGACCAAGGTCCCAGGAGTAGAGCCCTACCACACCCAGCAATGGTCCACTGCTGCCAAAGGAGTTCCTCGTAGTGCCACCACATCCTGCGGTGGTGCCTCTCCTAGGCCAGATGAGATGGGGCAGGTTCCAGATGAACCACTAGCTGAGCTATTCAGTAACACGCTGAAGACAGGGACAGTACCCAGTGACTGGAGGATGGCGAATGAAATTCCAACACAAAAAGGTGGGTCAGGATAGGTGACAAAGTCAGTGGACAAGGGACAAGCAGTGGATATACTGTATTGTATCCTGACTTCAAGTAAAGCCTTTGATATGGTCCGACATGGATGATTTAAGAAAACGCAGGACCTTGAAAGAAGTAGGGGACAAATTACTAGGTGGGTGGGGAAACTGGTTAAACAACATGACACAAAGAGTGGTAACAAATGGGGAATATTCAGGTCAGGGAGGTCATTAGAGGGGTGCCACTGGGATCGATCTTGGGGCTGGTCCTCTTCAAACTTAATGCAGCGACCTCTGCTTATAGAGTGGCAATGAAAGAGAAACAGATTTTGACAGCAGATAAGGACTGTATGGATCACCTAAGTCTGCTCATTTCCCTACCTACATAAACTCCAGATCCTAAATGATCAGCAGCTAACTCTCTCTCTCTTTCCTATCATGAGGGTTGCCTTCTGTCTATTCCATGCATTCCTGAACTCACCAATCATTTTAGCCTCTACGACCTCTGATGGGAAGCTGTTCCATGCATCCACCACCCTTTCTGTGAAAAAAATACTTCCTCACATTACCCCCGAGTCCCCCCCAGTCTCATACTGTGACCCCTTGTTCTTGCACATCTCTTTTTTTGAAACATGCTGCCCTCCGGGAGCTTGCTGATTCCCCTGATGTACTTGAATGTTTATCATATCCCCCCCCTCTCCCTCCTTTCCTCCAGGGTACACTTACTGAGGTCTTCGCACCAAGGATCCATCAAGGGTCCCCCTGAGGTCGTGAGGGCCAGTGAAGTAGCCCTCCCCACCCCCAAGACAAGCAACCAGCGCACCAAGGATCCATCGAGGTCCCCTGAGGCCATGAGGGCCAGTGAAGTAGCCTCCCGAGACAAGCAACCAGCGCACAAGGATCCATCAAGGGTCCCCCTGAGGTCATGAGGGCTGGTGAAGTAGGCCCCTCCCAAGACAAGCAACCAGCACACCAAGGATCCATCAGGTTCCCCTGAGGTCATGAGGGCTGGTGAGTAGCCTCCCCACCCCGAGACAAGCAACCAGCACACAAGGATCCATCGAGGGTTTCCCTGAGGTCATGAGGGCCAGTGAGTGCCCCGAGACAAGCAACCAGCGCACCAAGGATCCATCGAGGGTCCCCTGGTCGTGAGGGCCGGAGAGCAGCCCTCCCCACCCCGAGACAAGCAACCAGAGCACCAAGGATCCATCAAGGGTTCCCTGAGTTCATGAGGACGGTGGGGTAGCCCTCCCCACCCCCCAAGACAAGCAACCAGCGCACCAAGAATCCTTGAGGTCCCCTGATGTCGTGAGGGCCACTGAGTAGCCCTTCCCCACCTCACCCCGAGACAAGCAACCAGCTCACCAAGGATCCATCGAGGGTCCCCTGAGGTTGTGAGGGCCGGTGAAGTAGTCCTCCCCACCCCCGAGACAAGCAACCAGCGCACCAAGGATCCATCGAGGGTCCCCATGAGGTCGTGAGGGCCGGTGAAGTAGCCCTCCCCTACCCCCCAAGATAAGCAACCAGCGCACCAAAGATCCATCGAGGGTCCCCTGAGGTCATGAGGGCCAGTAAAGTGGCCCTCCCCCACCCCCGGAGACAAGCAACCAGTGCACCAAGGATCCATCGAGAGTCCCCCTTAGGTCGTGAAGGCTGGTGAAGTAGCCCTCCCTCACCCACCAAGACAAGTAACCAGCGCACCGAGGGTCCCCTGAGGTCGTGAGGGCCACAGAAATAGCCCTCCCCAACCCCTGAGACAAGCAACCAGGTAACGCCGATGCAGCTGAACAGACCGAGGAGATCAGACCGCAGAGTTTGCTCCTCTGGAAGCCGATTTAACTTGGCACCATTTTTGAACACTTAAAAAAAAAACACTGCAGCATTACTGTCAGCGTGGCAATGGAGATAGTTTATTTTTTACCAACACAGCTAAATTACTAACTATTGTAATACTGCATCCTGGGGTACTTTAAATATGTTTTTGGGCAAACGCTAGTTTGAATTCTGCATGCCTGGGGTACTTTAATACATGTAGTGCTAACTCAGATGCTGTAAGTTAATCAGTTTAAATTGTGCAGTTTAGCCAAGGCAGAGTCTCAGTTTAAATTGTGCAGTCGACTCCAGTCTCCCTCCCCTGCCAGCATAGGCCCTCACCCACATTCCTGTTTCATTCTCCTCCCACTGCTGTTTCTACTTAAAGTCCTTACCTGCCTTTATGTTCTCCACAGCACACCAAAGATCCATCGAGGGTCCCCTTAAGGTCGTGAGGGCCAGTGAAGTGCGCCCCGAGACAAGCAACCAGATAATGCCAACGCAGCCGAACGCCAGACTGAGGAGATCAGACCGCAGAGTTTGCTCTTCTGGAAGCCAATTTAGCCCCTCCGACGTGTTGTGTCAGCTTCCTACCGCCCCCACCACCACCCTTGCTCAACTTGTGCTTATATAGGCGAGGGCTTGGTGATCTGAACCAATCAACCCACTTCTCCATCAGCAGCCTCTACCCTGTAACAATTAGAGGCAGCCTGACTTGTTTTGCTTTTCTTTACTACTAGCTATTCCTTACCCTACCACCTCCCTCCTACACACCATGCTCCTTCTTGTACTCACTATCTTTTCTGCACTGTTCCCTGTGCTCTCACACCCTCCATTAACTCCCACTAAGAATCATGCTTCGGGAACCTCTGACCACCAAAGGGTTGATCAGCAGCCACCCCCCCTCCTTGCACGCCACCTGGTATCTAGAGACTCCAGTAAAGCTTAATAGGGAAGACAATCTGTCCTGCGATACCCCCTTCCCAGCCTTAGGGACCTTCCCCCGCCCTCCCTACTACCTTCCACTATGTCCACTACCATAGAGGACCATCCACAGTATGTCTCTCCTCCACCAGGAGCTGTACCCCATGAAATGCTGGCGTCCACCACCCCCCCTTCACACCTTCTCATCCAGTCTGCCCCCTGCACCCAAGCTCTCCCTATTCCCTCCCTTTCCTACACAACTGGGACCTTGGTTCGCATAGCTCACCGTCGCAATAAATTGGCCTGGAACTCTGTACTCGGGTCACTCCTCTTCCTGCTCCTCCTTATATCTGGTAATATCCACCCCAACCCTGGCCCACCTGTAACCTCCACGCCAAACCACACCCCCAGCAGTGGATTTCGCATTGCCAGTCTCAATGTCTGTAGCCTACTACAAAAGTGAGATTTGTATCAGGGGTAGGTCCTCCATCATCAACCTGATATTGCTGCCTTGAATGAAACCTGACTCTCCCCCCTGACTCCTGAATCGGCGGTAGCCCTGCCCGGGTACAACCTCTTCTGAGCTGATCGACAGGGAAAATGTGGAGGATGCGCAATCTACATTAAGGACAAAGCACACTGCCAGCTGGCCCCCCCCCCGCTGGTATCTGGTCCAGAGGGTCTTACCCTAAAACTCACCCTGGGTCATTCTCAAACCCTCCTTATCATCATGTCAGTTTACATTCCCCCCAGAGACCAGAAAGTAGCATTTCACTCGGTCCTGTCCTATCTCGCCATCCTCCCGCAATATATTGAAAAGATTATTCTTGGAGACTTCAACATTAACTGGCTGGCCAAGTCCACCACCCCGCTCATAGATGCGGCTACAGACCAAGACCTTGTGCAAGTAGTCCCCTCTCCCACTCGTCTGGATCCTCACACCGGATCTTCCTCCCTGCCAGACCTGGTCTTCATCAACCATCCCCATAAAATCACTAGCACCAATGTGTTACCAAGTACTCTTAGCGACCACTCCCCAGTTCTCGGCACCTGGTCTGGCAAAACACCCAAAACCCCTCCCAAGATAATCTTCCAGCGGAAACTCGGCCCTGGTAAACTTCCTCTCCTAGAAACACAACTCAGATCGCTGGACTGGTCCCTCGTAATTAATACCCTCAGCCTGTTCATCCGCACCTTCAACACCATCTGTGACAAGTTTGCCTCCCTTATCAAAAGGATGGTCAAATGCAACCCTGTCTCCTGGATCACTGACCACCTCCTGGCCAAGATGCGTACTCGCGACTCACTTTGGCACCTCTCCAATGAGACTGGTCATCCAGCTGACAGGCAGAGGTACAGAGATGCAGAGGGCCCGGAACAAATGCACATGGGCACTATGCACAGCCAAGGCTGCACACTATAAAACTGCCCTTACCACTGCCTGGGGCTCTGGGTGCAAATTCTGGAATAATATCAAGGGCATCGGTGGCAAAAACCCTAACCCCCCTCCCAACCAGATAGTTGTGGACAGGCAACTGACCTCCAACCCCTCTCGTATAGCCTCGGCTTTCAAGTGTGCTTTCACTAACCTCAGCCATGTTCTCCCACCTACCTTCTTCGACCCAACCCCTGTCCGGTACCCCCCTCCCAACTCCCCCTCCCTTTCACCTACAATGCATCACCCTCAATACCACCGAGCATTACATTAAAAATGTTCTAAGCCACCCCAACTACAGTGGTGACTCCTTGGATCTGAGTATCTTCCGGCTCACCTTCCATGATGTACTTTACCCCCCCCCACCCCTTTTCTCAACCGCTCTCTCTGCCAAGGTAAATTCCCCTCGCTCTGGAAATCTGCCTCCATTACCCCTATATTTAAGAGTGGGGACTGTATTGTCACCAATAACTACCGGCCCATCTCCTCCCCCCAATCTAAAGCACTCAAATGCATCATCTAGATCAGTTCACCAACCACCTTAACAAACATGATCTTCTCTGTAACCAGCAACATGGCTTCCGCAAAGGGCACAGTACTACTACAGCCCTCCTGGAATTCACCGCACATATCCACTCTGCATTAGTCAAAGGCCACACCACTGGTGCTGCATTTATTGACCTTACTAAGGCATTTGACACCATCAAGCACTCCCTTCTGCTAGTCACACTCTCCAACATTGGCTTCTCCCAGGATGCCCTGTGCCGGTTCATCGATTACTTACTGAATTGGTTCCAACAGGTCAAAACTGGCACTACCCTTTCTGATAAGCTCCCAATCCTCACAGAGGTCCCTCAGGGGTCCATCCTTGGTCCCCTCCTTCCCCACCTCCTGCCCTGGCAACCTTCTACTATACGCAGATGATGCAGTACTTTACACATCCAGCCCTGACCCTCTTCATCTACACTTAACCCTCCAGCCCTCCTCCTGTAAAGCAGAACGGTGGTTCTCTAATCAATGCCTTATACTAAACTACAAGAAGACCAAGTTTGTGATCTTCTCCCACCCTCCTAACTTTAAGAAGGAACTCTGCCCCCAGATCCTAGCAGTGGACCAAACCCCTCTTGAGCAAGTGGACTCCTTTAAATACCTGGGCATTACCCCTGACCCGGCACTCAACTTCCACCAGCACATACACCACCTGTCCTCTGCCATTAATGTCCGCCTCGGCCTGCTCTATCGGATTAAACACTGCGTTACTCCAGATGCCCTCCGAATCACCGTCTTGTCCTCTATCCTCTCCCTACTCGACTATGGCATTCTCATCTATAGTGCTGCCACTAGCTTGGCCCTTACCAGGCTCCGCCTCTCCCTCAACAAAACCTGTCACCTTGTACTGAACTGTGACCGCCTCACTTATACCTGCTCAGATATAACTCCACAAACTGGCTTAACTTAAACAGGATCAAATTCCACACTTGCCTTATGGCAAAAAAAAAAAAAAAGAAAATCACCCTTGGTCTCCCCCCCCCAGTTTTACCTCCTTAGTCTATCCGACTACAACCCAAAAAGTAAACCTCAGCTCTAGCAAGAAACTCCTCACAGTTCCCCACTGTCAAACCTCCCAATTTCAAAGATCCTTCAGCTACAAGGCCCCCTCTTGGATGAATGGCCTACCTAGCTCCATCACAAATGAAAATATCGGCCTCTTCAAAACCCATCTTAAGGGGCATCTCCAGTCCCTAAACAGCTGTGATTGCCACTGATCCTGCTGTCACTCACTCCTCCCCCTACCACGACAATGGCCTCTGGCTGGCTTACCCCGCCCCCCCCTTTTTTTTTTCCTCTTACCACCAATTTTCGAGCTTCTCAGTATAAATGCCTACTTGCTCATCTGGTCTAAGATTGTCTGATACTGATTGTGAGCCTTTATCTGTATTTTAATGGTATTATTACCATGTAACAAGCTTGTCCTGTTTCCTCCATTGTATTTACCTCATTACTGTTTGTCCCATTAATGTGACGTGGATCTTTGTAAATGAGTCTCTGATTCAAAGGTATTTTCCAAATTCTGAATAAAATAAAATAAATATGTTTTCTGTTGCATTCCTTTCAACATTTTTGTTGCCCTTCTCTAGAACCAAAGTGGGACAAATCAGTTTGTGAACTGGTGGTCCATTTGGCCACAGCTTTCAAAATCTGGTAGCCAAACCAATATCTGTAGTGGTCATCTTTTTTAAGGGCTCAGAAGAAAAAATTACTCACCTTAGTAATGTTGTTTCTTCTAATGGAGTCTTGCTGTATTCTGACATATGCAGTTAGGTCCTGCCTTTCAACTGCCCCGGAGAACAAAGAGTTAAACTTTACATGGCCAGCATGGAATGTTCACCACGAGCTTGGTTGAAGCCCCTGTCTGCTGTTGTTTAAACTGCAACCGTCATATCTTTATGAGCAAAGACTCACTAGATGTTCTGTGTGGAAACTGTAAAATTCTTACTAGCCAACTGGCAAATATATCTATATAAATAGTTTTTTGGTTTCAAAAGGAAGGCTCAAGTCAGGAAACCCAAAAACAAAACACATCCAAAACACAACCTCTCACCCAAACCAAAAGAGGGTGAAAAAAGGACACCCCTAGGGTGCCAACACTGCTCCTGCCCACCCACATCCCAAAATCTAGGTTCTGAGAGGGGAGGCGGGGGGTAGGTCAGAATACAGCAAGACTCCATTAGAAGAGACATAATTACTAAAGTGAGTAATTGTTTCTTCAAACAACATGAAGTCTTGCTGTATTCTGTCATATGCAGACCACCAAGCAGTACCTCCATGGAGGAGGGACAGAACCTACTTTGGAAACAGGCTCTGAAGTACTGCTGTGCCAAACCAAGCATCACTCATAGCCTGGATATCCAGAGAGTAATGCTTGGTGAAAGTATGGACTGTTTTCCAGGTGGCTGCTTGACAAATTTCTAAGAGAGGAATATCCCTGGCAGCAGCCAGGGAAGCAGCTGTACCTCTAGTGGAATAAGCCCTCAGGCCTGAGGGTGGAGTTCTACCCAGTTTTTCATAGCAGAATTGCATACAAGAAACAATCCACCTGGCAACAGATCTCTTAGTGGCAGGTTTGCCCTTACCAACTTCTCCATACGTAAGGAACAACTGTAGGGATTCAAACCTGTGACCCTTGGTACGCTCTATGTAGTAGCAAAGGGCTCTTTTAACGTCCAAGCTGTGTAGCCTCCTCTCTCCCGAGGAGGAATGGTCAGTGAAGAAAACAGGGAGAGACATAGACTGGTTGAGGTAGAAATCTGAAACCACTTTAGGTAAGAACTTTCTGTTAGTTCTAAGGACCACTTTATCTCTATGGAAAGAGATGAAATCAGATTCCACTGACAGGGCTTGCAATTCACTGATACGCCTGGCAGAAGTAATGGCTACCAAAAACACAGTTTTCCAAGTCAAGTACTTAAGCTCTGCTAAGGACAAAGGCTCAAAGGGAGGTTGCATAAGCTGAGCAATGCAAACATTAAGGTCCCAAGCAGGAGCAGGATCCCTAAATGGGGAGATTGGTGTGAAACAATACCTTGAAAAACTTACAAAATACAGGATGGGATGATAGAGAGGAAGGCTTGCCTACTGACAAGAAAGCAGAAACAACTGCCAAGTGTACTTTAAGGGCAGCTGGTCTGAGGCCTAGACTATTAAGATGGACCATATAGTCCAGAACCGTAGGCAATTCAGCAGAGTCTGGAGAAATATTCTTCTTAGAACACCAAATGCTAAATCTTTTCCATTTGGAATTGTAAGTCTTCCTGGTGGAAGGCTTTCGAGAAGCCTTAAGGATATCCAGAACCCCTTGGGAAAGATGCAGATCTGCAAACTCTAACTCTTCAAGAGCCATGCCTTGAGACTGAAGATTCGGGTACCAAATCCTCCCGAGAGGATGTCAACAGGTTGTAATTCCTGGGAAGAGACAGGGGAAGGTGGACTGCTAGGGACAGCAACAAGGGATACCATGGCTGCCTGGCCCAGTCTGGAGCAATCAGAATCACTCTGCATGGTTGTGACCTTATCTTGACTAACCACTTTGAACAGGAGAGGAAAGGGGGGAAAGCATACAGAAATTTCCCTTCCCAGTTGAGAATCAGAGCATCCAGGGGGACTGAGCCCAAGACTGGGGGTCTGCAACAAAAGAGAGGAAGTTGGTGATTGTCTGGGGCTGCAAAAAGATCCATCTCTGGTGTGCCCCATCTCGAGAAAATCACTTTCAAAACTAGAGGATCTAGGGCCCATTCGTGATGGCCCTGGGATATTCTGTTCAGTGCATCTGCTAGGACATTGTCCTTCCCTGAGAGGTGAACTGCTATCAGAGAGGTATGCAGGGAATAGGCCAGGGACCACAACTTCATTGCTTCTGTGCTCAAGGCCGTAGACCGAGTGCCTCCTTGCTTGTTGATGTACCACATGGTGGTGGTGTTGTCTGTTCTGACCTGAACCACCTCGTTCTGTACAGATTTGGAAAAAGCTTGCAGTGCCAGAAATACTGCTCTGAGTTCCAAGAGATTGATGTGAAGAAGAGATTCCTGAGGTGACCACAGTCCTTGGGTGGTAAGATCCCTCAAATGGGCTCCCCAGCCCAGTAGGGAAGCATCTGTGGTGAGCATCACAGAATGAGACTGAGTGACAAATGGAAATCCTTGTCTCAAATTGTCCTGATCCTGCCACCATTGCAAGGCTTGGATCAGGGTTCGAGTCACTGGGATTAGCTTGGTAAGAGAATCCTTTCTTTGAGACCAGAAGGCTCTTAAGTGGAACTGAATGTCCCTCATCTGGAATCTTGCCCCTTGGACCACTGCTGTGGAAGCTGCCATGTGGCCCAGAAGCTGAAGGAAATGCCTTGCTGGTTGAGACACCTGAAGGGTGAATGAAGAGGCCAGTTCCATAAGGTTCCTTGCCCTTTCCAGGGGAAGGAAGGCTCTTGCCTTTACTGTATCCAGTTCTGCACTATGAAGGAGAGGAGCTGTACTGATTCGAGAACTGACTTCGGAAGGTTGAGAAGGAATCCTAGGGAAGTGAGCACTTGCTGAGTCACTTGCAGATGTGACTTGACTTGGTCTGGAGACTGACCTACTATGAGCCAGTCGTCCAAGTATGGGAAAATGGGGATCTTTTTTCTTCTTAAGAAAGTAACTACTACTGCCAGGCACTTTGTGAAAACCCTTGGTGCTGATGTTAGGCCAAAGGGCACTGCTCTGAACTGATAGTGGCCTGAGGGCAACTCGAACCTGAGATACTTTCTGTGGGAGCACCTGATGGGAATGTGAAAGTAGGCATCTTTGAGGTCCAGGGAGGCTAGCCAGTCCCCTGGCCTTAGAGAGGGAAGGATAATTCCCAGAGTTACCATTTTGAACTTTGGCTTCAAAAGGTGTTTGTTCAGATATCTTAGGTCCAGGATGGGCCACCGTTCTCCTGTCTTTTGGGGGGTTAGGAAGTACCTGGAGTACAATCCTTTGCCCTTGTGTAGCGTGGGAACCCTCTCTATAGCTCTGAGAGCTAGGAGAGAAGAAACCTCTGCCTCTAGGGCAAGGGTCTCTGAGAGATTTGCAGGTGGAAAGGATCTGGTTCTCATCTTGGGGAATTTTTTGGAGCCGAGAACCAGTCCCTGGCTTACTACTTCCAGGACCCACCTGTCTGATGTAAGAGACTTCCAGTCCTGGACAAAGAAAGCCAGCCTGCCCCCTACTGGTATGGGAGAATCGGCCCAGGCAGACCCATCAGGGTGTCTGCTTGGCAGGGGCTTTAGGCTGAGGGGTGGATGCAGGCCTGCTCATCCCCCTTCTACCTCTCCCTCTAAAGAACCCCCTCTGTGAAAAGGGAGAAGAGGAGGCCTGAGCTTGGTAAAAAGGCCTGCCCCTGCCCCTGGACTGCTGCCTTTGAGGAGCTGCTCATCTTTCTTTGGCCTGAGCACTCCTGTAAGTGGTCCTGTACTCATCCATCTTTTTCATGTAGTTCTCTGTCTGCTCCCCAAACAGAGAATTACCAATTACAGGGAAATACATGGCCTTAGCCTGGGCATCCTGTGAGAGGCTAGTACATCTGAGCCAAGCCATCCTCCAAAGAGTCACAGATGTAGCCATGACTCTTGATGAAACATCATTGGAGTCCACAGCAGCATGAAATTGTACTTTCGATGCCTCAGTCCCATCTGCAGCCACCTGCTCCAGCTCCTTGGCAAGCTGGTCAGGGGCCTGTTTAGCCAGAGCCAGCACAGTGTCCCACCTGGACTTCTGGTATCTGGCTGTACAGGCCATATAGTTAGCCTGCCTGAGCCCCAAAGATGCTGCCATGTATTGTTTCTTAGCCATGGCATCAATCTTCCTGGAGTCCTTGTCGGGGGGGGGTGTGATGCCAAGGGAATATTTGCCTTATCACAGGCAGCAGCCTGCACGACCCCAACATGGCTGCATTGCTGGAAAAGGAACTCCGTGTCTGAGCCTGAGAGAGTGTACCTCTTGTCCATTCGTCTGTCCACAGGAGGTATAGAATTAGGAGACTTAAGAATTTTATGTGTCCATTTCCCAAAGGATTTTTGGAGGGGAATAGACAGTCTCCTGGACTCTGGGATGTCCATCATCTCAACATAATCAGGCTCTTCCTGATCCTCTACTGCTTCCGCCACAGGAAGCTGAAGGGTGTCAGTCACTTTTTTGTAGAACATATAGTGTGAAGGGGACTCAGAAAGCCTAGGAGGAGAAACACCTGAAGGTCTGTCTGGGGGAGATGACCGGGTCAATAGGCACATTCAGACTTTCATAATCACCATAATCATCCTCATACCCTCCCTCCTCCGGTTCATAAAATTCTTCCAAAGTACAATCCGGAACCGGGGGAACCGACCAAACCGAGCCCCTGCCAGATGGTGCCGGTTCGGTCGGAATCGAACTAAGCGATTGCACAATCCTTATCGCCTTGGCTATTTCATCGGCGGTCGGAGTCTGAGATTCTGGATCCGAACTGGTTGACTTGTCTTTGCGTTTCCTTTTTGTCGGAACCGATTCCTCAGAATCGTCTCTCCTTTTGCCCGAAGAAGTATCGCCTTGGTCAGAGGGCACTCCTTCTGGTTCGGTCGGAACCGAACTGGGCTGGCCATCCGGGTCATCGGACTTCTCAGCCTCCCTTTCCCTCAGTCTACCTAATCTCTTTTCTAGTGTAGATTTGGGAAAATTCTTGCAAGTTTGGCAGTCTGAATCGAGGTGGTCAAACCCCAGACAATAAACACAGGTGGTGTGGGGATCAGCCTTGGCAAAGACTTCCCCACACACACTGCAGTGTTGAAACACATTGGGCCTGGTTTTTTTCTTGGGTTTCTCAGACATGGCCAACCCTATCCAAAAACTTACCCTTTTTTCGGCAATCTGCCAGGCAAGACTCCCCTATCAGTTCCTGACCGTGTCACAGGTCTTGGAAAAAAATGTAATTAAATGTTTTTTTTTTTTTTTAGAACCGATATGGACCGGTTACCACACTCTAAAGTAAGCACAGGCTTTTTTACCTCAAACTGATCGGTTCAGCTGAACCGATCCACAATTTACAAGTTCCACACAGAAACAAAACAAAAAACCCTATCTAGTACTCACGGTACCACAGACAGAGACTTGAACCGACTAAGCGGTAACAGCAATTCGGTAGAATCTGACCGAAAACCAACACTTCAACTGACTTTTTGAACCGAGCAGCAGGAGGAGAAATCTCCGGAGCGACTGTTCAGTGAGGCAGAGTAAAGAATCTGACGGTTGCAGTTTAAACAGCAGCAGACAGGGGCTTCAACCGAGCTCATGGTGAACATTCCATGCTGGCCAAGGAAAGTTTAACTCTTTGTTCTCCAGGGCAGTTGAAAGGCAGGACCTAAGTGCATATGTCAGAATACAGTAAGACTTCATGTTGTTTGAAATAACTTTGTAAGCAGGTAGCCACGTTGGTCAATAACTTTCAAAATCTGGTAGCCAAACCAATTTTTTAAGTAGCCACTGGCCACCTGGCTACCAGATGTGTCCTACCCTGTCTAGAATGCCTCCATTTTGTCAGTGTCCTTCTGGAGATGTGGTCTCCAGAACTGAACACAATATTCCAGATGTGGTCTGACCAATTGTCTGTACAGTGGCATCATCACCTCCTGTTTGCTACTAGTAATGCCCCTCCCTGTGCATCCCAGGATCCCTCCGGCCCTCCCCAGTGCCTTTTCACACTGTTTGACCACCTTCAGGTTGTTCGTTATGTTCACCCCTAGGTCCCTTTCCAGTTTTGTTATTTTCAGCACCCCCATTTTGTATTCCTCTACAGGACTCCTGTGGCCCACGTGCATGACTTTGCACTTTTTTTGTACTGAATTTAATCTGCCACATTCTTGACCACTCCTCCAATTTGTCTATGTCTCTTGTCATTTTTTTCGACCCCGGAGTCTACCCTATTGCAGATCTTGATGTCATCTGCAAAGAGGCTTCCCTTCCAGACCCTCTGCAATTTCACTAATGAAGACACTGAAGAGGACTGTTCCCAGAACCGAGCCCTGCGGGACCCCATTTGTCACCCCCCCCCCCGCAACTGAACTCCATTTACCACCACCCTCTGTGTCCTGTTGCTCAGCCAATTTCAGACCCAGTGCATCACCTTGGGACCTACTCCCAGACTGTGCAACTTGTTTACTAGCCTCCTGTGTGGGACGGTGTCAAGTGCCTTGCTAAAATCTAGGTAGGCCATGTCCACCTCCCTTCCCCACCCTGATCTACCACCCTGATTACTCAGTCAAAGAAATCTATCAGATTTGTTTGACAAGATCTCCCTGCTGTGAATCCATGTTGCCTCGGGTCTTGTGCACCACTAGCTTCCAGGTATGCCACAATCCTTTCCTTTAACATGGATTCCATGATTTTCCCCATCGCTGAGGTCAAGCTGACCAGCATGTAATTTCCAGCCTCCACCTTGCTCCCACTTTTGTGTAGTGGTACCACATTCACCCTCCTCCAGTCCTTTAGTATCACTCCCTCCTCTAGTGATTAGTTATACAGGGCTGTCAGTGGTGCCCCAAGTACCTCCCTTAGTTCTTTCAGTTTTCTGGGATGCATTCCATCCGGTCCCACTGCCTTGTCCACTTTTAGTTTCAAGAGTTCCTTTAGGACTCTCTCCTCTGTGAATGAACTGGTGTCCACCCCCCCCCCCCCCGGTGTGTTTCTACCCCTAATTGTGGTCCTTCCCTTCCTTTGTAAATACTAAGAAGTATTCGCTTATAATTTCTGCTTTGTCTAGGTCCACCTCTGCACCCCACCCCCCAATTCAACCTCACAATCCCTCCACTGGTCTTTTTCTTTCCTGATCTATCTGAAGAAGGTTTTGTCACCTTCTTTTACTGATTTTGCTATCCTTTCTTCAGTTTGTGCCTTTGAGCACCTTACTGCTTTCCCCGCCTCCTTCTGCTTTGCCAGGTACATTTCCCTGTCTCCCTCCCTCTGTGTTTCCTTGTACTTTCTGAATGCCTGTTGTTTTCCCCTTACCTCCTATGCCACTTCTTCTGAAAACCAGTGTTTTTTTTCTTTCTTTTTGCTTTGTTTACTAGCTTTACACAGAGGCCTGTTGTCTCTGCTATGGCTCCATTAAGTTTTTCCCACTGTTCTTCCACCCCCCCCCGCCAGGATTCTCCGGAGGTGTTCCCCCATTTTTGCAAAGTCTGCCCTCCTGAAGTCCAGGACCTTTACTTTTGAGTGACTTGACTCTACTACTGTCTTCACCTTAAGCCACACTGTATGGTGATCACTGGCCCTAGACAGTTGCCCACTGATAGATCCGTTATTCTGACACCATTTATGAGATCCAGGTCTAGTATTGCTCCCTCCAGTGTGGGCTCCTTCACCAACTGTCTGAGGCACGCTCCTTTCCAGGGCATCCAAGATGTCTCTGCTCCTGGTAGCGGCTGCTGCGTATGTGTTCCAGTTAACATTTGCCATGTTTAGGTCCATAAACCAGCAGCACCTCCCCGTCCGCTGCCATTTTGCATATGGTTTCCACTAATACCCTGTCTATTTCTTCCCCCCTGTACTGGAGGTCAGTAGACAACTCCAGTGTGGATGATGGTGCATTTTCCCATCTCTAATGTGACCCATAGTGTCTCTTCCCCTTCCTGTCTTCCCCTTAACTCCACTGCCTTGATCCCCTCTCTAATGTACATAGCCACCCCTCCCCCCTTTTTGCCCTCCCTGTCACTCCTGAAGACTGTGTACCCTGGTATGGTAACATCCCAGTCATGGTTTCCTGTGTACCATGTTTCAGTGATTGCGGCAAAGTCTAGGTCTGGGATCTTGCTTTCCAGGCTCCAGGCATTTGTACACATGGCTTTCCATGTTCTGATGCCCCTGCCTGTACCAGCTCCCCACTATCCTGATCCCTATGCCTTCCCTCCATGCCTCCCCGCTATTACCTCCCTTTGTGTTTCCTTTTGTTGCTTCCATGGCCGTAGTATCAGTCTGTTTGTCTACCTTTCTGTATGCGGGGGCAGTTGGTTTTCCTTGCTTAATCCGCCATCCCTTTGGGGCTAGTTTAAATGTTCCTTTCTCGGCTCTAACATCTGTCTGTCTATCTTAACTGTGTGTGTGTGTGGGGGGGTTGATTCTTTGTTTAATTCCGGACCCTAAATCACTTTCGGATGTACTTAAGCCATCAACAATGTGCCAAAGAACTAGAAATAGTGTAATGTCTCTATTTTTATCCCCAACCCAAAAAACTAAGTATGTGTAAGAAGGTGTGCTCATGGTTTGGACCCTCTATTTTAAATGCTTTTGCAGGCCTGGTTATGGAAGCAAACATTATAACTCATTTTAAATGTTTATTTAAATTTCTTAGCTCTGTTAATAAGTGTCAATGTATGTAAATAGGTGCAGTTATGTTGTAAGTTATTGATTGTATTGTTTTATGTCAGGTGTAGCTGAAAAAGGGCTGTGCCCAGATCACCTCCTGGTAAAATAAATAAACATCTTTATCTATCTGCGACATAGTAGTAGGGATCCAAGGCAAGATACATCTATGTACAGATAACACTATGAACTAAGACCGAGTGAACAGCGAGGAGGTCAAAATCATGAAGAAGGACCAGTGAATGGAAAGGTGGTTGAATGTATGGCATTTAAATTTAATGCCAAAAAAGTGTAAGATGACGCACATACATTAGGGACAAAAATTCCTAGCACTGAACAGGTTAGGGAAGGAAGTAGCGGAAAGTACCACAGAGAAGAATGACTTGGGAGTAATATCAGACAGCCTGAAGACATTGAACAGGGTAATGGGAAGGGCAAATAGGATGCTGGGGTGCATCAGGAGAGGAATCACCGAAAGGAGAAGGAAGGTGCTGTCACTGTATACAGTAGGTCACTGGTTTGGCCTCACCTGTACTGTGTGCAGTTTTGAAGTAGGGTTACCATCTTTTAAGAAGCCCAAAGTGGGACATTTCTTACTGAAACTGGATTTTTCGAAGGACAGTCTGTCATCTCGACCAATGCAACAGACATGTTTTCTCTAAACAATCAGAATTAAGACTAACTGTTGTAGTTTTTTTTAGTCGTTTCTTGTGTTTTTTATTATTTTAAGGTATTTTAGTTAAGGTATTATAGTTTTTTGCAACATTTAGAGGAAAATCAGAAAATATTTTTTCTACTATAATGTCAGGACATTTAATATTTTTCATGTTTTTCTGCAGGACACAGCTGCCCAAATCAGGACTGTACGGCGAAAATAGAGACAGGTGATAACCCTATTTTGAAATCCTCATCTAAACAAGGACAGGGATAGAGTGAAGGCAGAGCAAAGGAGGGAAAGGAGAATGATCCAGAGGCAGTCAAAAAGTGCATACAAGAGAAAGGTTAGCAGACCTAAATAAGTATACGCTTGAGATGAGATGGTAAAGACAGGATATAATTGAAATATACAAATATCTCCATGTGTTAAATAAAATGGATGGTGAGAGTTATTCAAACTGAGTGGGAATACAAAACCTGGAGTAACTTCAAGAAACTGGCTGGGGTAAGTTTAAGAGAAATAACACAAAATGAAGGTTACTGACATGTAACTGTATTTCTAGGAGTGGTATATGGTGCACATTCACACTTAGGCAGTCCACCTTTCCCTTTAATTCCAGCTGGAACGTCTTCAAGCTAAGCTCCTCCCACCCACACAGGTGCTATCCTCCTCTACTCCGCCCTGCGATGTCAGATCTTGCACGTTGGAAGCAGGGATCTGTGTGTCACTTGCCAGGGGAGGATGGGTGGGTCGTGTGGATGTGCACCATAAACCACTTCTAGAACTACAGTTACAAGTGAATAACCCTCATTTCTAGGAACGTGGATTTGGTGCACTATCCACACATTGGCAGACTTCCAGCAGTTCTCCAGGAGAAGGGGGCAAGATAAACACCCCTACTTGGAAAAAACACGATTGGAGAACAGAGATCCCAAAGCCAGTATCCTGGCATGACTTAAAGTCAATGTGGTAATGGTAAATTAAGGTGTGTGCTGACTTCCAGGTAGCAGCCCTGCAGATCTTCTTAGTAGGGACGTCCCTAGAGCAGCCACCGAAGCAGTGGTATGTCTGGTGGAATGAGCCCTAGGCCCTATGGGAGGCTTCCTACCAACAATATATAGCAGAGATCGATGCAGGAGACAATCCACTTCCAATCATCTGCTTAGAAGCCAGTCTGCCAGGTGTGGCTTTAGTGTAGGGACACAGAGCTGGCGAACCTCTCCCTGAACTCCAGCCGTGCGCTCTGTGAAATAAGCGAGTGCTCAGCTCAGGTCCAATGTACAGAGCCTGTGCTCGGTCTCAGAGGTTGGACTGGTGAAGTACACCAGGGGACTGATCACCTGTTTAAGGTGAAACTCCGAAACAACCTTTGGGAGGAACATCGGGTTGGGCGGAGGACAGCCTAGTCCCTGTGGAACACCAGGTACAGAGACTCCACCGAGAGCACCTGGAGCTCAGTGATCCTTCTGGTGGAGATGATGGCCACAAAGAAAGCGGTCTTCCAGGCCCAGCGTCAGCACCTGGGCCACCTGGGTAGTTGCCCAGGGCCCTGACACAAGACGGGGGCCCAGCCGCCCACCAGGGGCTCACAAAAAGGAACGAAAACAGCAACTTCTTTGCCGGCTCACCGCTCTGCCTTTGTCCATGTGAGATGCGAGCGCTGACTGCTTGTAATGTTCACTGGCATGGCACAGCACTGTCTGGCAGGGCCCCACCCCGGCCCGATCCATTAGAGCATTCCATGGGGCAGGGTGTGGGCCTGTGGCATCATACAGACCAATCACTGTGACTGGAGGAGGAGAGTGTGGAGGGGTGGTCCTCTAAGCAACCTACCTGGCCAGCTGGCGCTTCGTTTAGCTGTTTGTGATGAGATGCGACGTGATGTCAGTCTTTCGACGTTGCGAAAGTCGGGAGGTGGCAGCCTGCGAGGTGCAAAGGCGGGAGACAGATGGATCTGGCCGAGTGAAATTTTAGTTGGATGCATGCAGCGGTGCAGGAGTCCAGGCAGGATGGTGGCGAGTGGTGGTCATGGTGGCAGAAAAGAAATGAGCATGGTCCAAGTCGGAGTCTGGGTCAGGTGGACTAAATACAGCGAATTAAACAATGATCCGATCGGTTGCCAGTGCTATGCGTCCAACTCCGTATGACCACGTCGGGCCTGTGTGGACTACTTTGAGGCAGCAGGCAGCTCTGAAATGGCAGAACTGCACCACTGACGAGTCGAGGAGTCAACACACAGCAACAGAGAAGGATTGGGACCTGGGTGTATGAAGCTCACTTTCTTTGTGATCTGTGCTGCATGATACCGCACCACACCAGGTAGGACAGCCAGTAGCTCACCACGACTGGGAAGGAGGGAGGGAGGGGACAGGGGGTGGGATCAGGCTGCGGGCCCATGACTGTACCAAATCTTTTATCTGCCTTTGCTGCTGTACTGCTGCTGTGTGTGGAGTCAGGGAGAGATTTGGTGATGGCAACCAGGCTGGTGTTTTTTTTTTTGGTTAACAAACTGATGGGTCTGAGGGCCGGGGGGTCTTCTAGAGGTCCATGCCCAGGGCCCATAAAAATCTGATGCCGGCCCTGCAGTCTTCCACGACAGATGAGAGATGTCACACCTGTGCACTGGTTCAAATGGCTTGCCCATGAGCACTGCCAAGACCAGCAGCAAGTCCTACAGTGGTGGTGGTTCACACACAGGCAGGGGCAGTTGGTCAAGGCCTTTAATGAAGCACCAAACTAACTATTCCTGCACCACCGCCAGCATACTAGCCCATGCCAGATATGCAAAGATGGCCATCAGATGCATCTTGAGGGGCGTCACTGCAGGTAAAACTGGGAGATAGACCACTGGTAGTCCAGAATGCTAGCCAAGAGTGAGGACAGGGCTTCTAGCCCCCTGCCCTGGCAACAGATGGAGAAGCACTTCCATTTGAAGATGTAGCACTTAAGGGTCAACCGTTTCCAGGGGGCCTCCATAACCCAGAGAACCTCTTTAGACAGACTCAAAGCCTGGAACTCCAGTCACTCACGAACCAGGCTGTAAGGTACAGGGACTGAATGTCCTGGTGTAAAACCTTCTCCTTGTGATAGAACAGATCCAGGCATAGAAGCAAGTGCTGTGGAGGCCTACTGCTGCTGAGGCTGAGGACACCTGGGTACCAGAATTGGCACGGCCAGTCTGGGGCTACCACGATCATCCATGCCTCATCTCTCCACACCTTGACTAGTACCCTGTGGATCAGGGGAAAGGAAGGGATGGCGTAAGAGAGCCCTGGGATCCAGGACCTCGTGAAGGAATCCCCCATCAGTGTCCCACACTGGGGGAGGTGGGTACAGAACAGCCTCGGTTTTACGTTCTCCCAGGAGGCAAACAGGTTGACCAGGGGAGTGCCCCACTGGAAGAACAGGTGGTCATCCAACTCCTGATGAAGAGACCATTTGAGGGACGCATCGCCCACTATGCTCAGGGCATCTGCCAGTTGACTGGTGGTTCTGGCCACATAAACTACCAGGAAATCAGCATCCAAGCTGCACATGAGGGTCCAGATGTGGAGGGCTTCCCGACATAGCTGGAGGCAATGCACTCTGCCTTATCTGTTGAGGTAGTACATGGTTGTGGTTCTGTCCATCTAGACCTGCACCTGACCTAAAAACCAATGGAGCAAATGCTGTCAGAGCCAGATGCACTGCATGGAGCCCCAGCAGGTTGATGTGGCATTTGGACTCCTTGAGGGGTCCAGAGCCCATGGGCCATGTGGTCTTCAACTGGGCTCCCCAATCCATCAGAGACACACTGGGTGTCAGAAAGACCGTCCGCTCTAGATGGATGAACAGGACTCTTTCCTGCAGGTGTTCCAGAACAAGCCACCGCTGGATGGCATCCCACATTGGCTGTGTTGCCACAACTGACTTGTCCAGGTGACTGAGACACTGAGACCACTGGAGGGCCAGCTTCCACTGCAGGGGCTACATCCGCCAGTGGGTCCACTGGACCATGATGGTGCAGAACTCAGTGTACCCCAGCAGCCGCAGGAAGTCCCAGGCAGGGTGCAAATGCTCAACCTGAGATGATCGGGCAAGAGAGGTAAGGTCTGCTGCCCAGTCCATGGTAGTTGAGCCTTGGCCTGGAGGGAGTCGAGCTCTGTCCTGACAAAGTGGATGACCTGCGAGGAGTTGAATTTCAACTTGGCAGGGTTGATAAGCCCAAGGCCAAACAAGTCTGGAGGTCCAGATCTCTGGACTACACCACTATCTCCCGGGACAGACCGGCAATCAGTCAGTCATCCAGGTACTGATACACCCAGACCCTGCAGCACCTCAGGAATGCTGCCACCATTGCAATGCGCTTGGTGAAGACCATGGGGGCTAAGGACAGGCCAAAAGGCAAGACTTGGAACTCGTACAGAACCCGCTCTGCGCAGAACTGAAGGTACCGCCAGTGGGACAGACTGGGATGTGAAAGAAGGCATCCTGGAGGTCCGGAGAGCAGAACCACATGCCCTGCTCCACAGATGGAATTATTTGATTCAGAGTGGCCATCTGGAACTTGTGCCTCCTCAGGAACTAGTTCAGATTAGTAGATCCAGTATGGGGCGCAAACCCCCATCTGCTTAGGGACTAGGAAATACCTGGATATAAAGACCTAGCAGGCCATGGCGTCCGGGACATGGACTACCGTGCCATCACCACAGCCACACACTTGACCTGGTGTTCTCTCTGGGACTTGAGGTTACTGACCTCGTGAGTGACCAGGTCATTTGATTTGGTCACTACCCTGAAGTTCTTGCTTAGGGTCGTCCCCCCCGCCTCTGAAAACCCTTCCCCTACTGAGATAGTCAGCTATCGCCCTTTGAGGGGATTGTCCTCAGAGGGATTACTGGTGATGGCTGATATTTATCTACTGTGGATGCTGCCTGTGTGGTCAGCATGGGCGAGGCGTAGGTGGTCTATAATAAGGCGGTCTCTGAAGCACTCAATGCTGTCGCTCCGGTCCACATACAACCCAGATCTTTTCACTTAAGATCTCTGGTTTGATGGGGATTTCAAGGTGATGAAGATCAAGGGTCGGAGATTAGAGCTTTACTGGCAGAAGACCCGGATGGAGGAGGATAAACATGCCTTGCGCGCTCACTACGGTGAGTACCAAGGGGCACTCAACCATAAAAAGGCAGCATTCCTGCCTAGGGAGATTGCTGCAGGGAAAAACAAACCAGCTCAGCTTTTTCGGACTGTAGACAGGCGTTTACACCCTGTCTGCAGCTGAAGACAGCCATTTCAGTCACACTGTGTGAGACGTTTGCTGTTTTTCTCTGACAGGGCATCCTCTATCCGGTCAGGGATTTTGCCAGTGAGACCAGCCTTGCCTCGCAGTAACTAACCCATGAGGAGCAGTTGCCCTCTGTCCATCTCGGAGTTTAAACCAGTGGAGGAATTTAAACCAGTGGAGGAGGCTGAGGTCACTGAGGTGATCTTAAAACTGCACACTTATTGCGAACTGGAGCCGGCCCTGACACATTTCTTGATGAGATGCGTTGAGACTGTAGGCCTAGTGTTCACTGGGATTGCCAGGTGTTCAATGTTGAAGGAGTCTTTCCGGATGCCTTGAAGGAGGCTCTGGTAAGAATATGCTGAATTACCATCCAATCTCCAACTTGCCATTTTTGAGCAAAGTTATTGAGAAATTAGTGGTACAGCAGCCTGAGAATCACCTTGTGTCCTTTGAGATCCATGAGCCATTCCAGTCTGGTTTCCAGGCAAGGCATAGCATAGAAACAGCATTAGTTAGGGTGCAAAATGACCTCCTTAGGGCTAGAGATAGAGGGGACAGGTTCTTGTTCTACTCGCTCTCTCTTCAGCATTTGATACCGTGGATCGCAACGACCTTCTGGATCGCCTTCGAGAGACTTGCTGGCACTGTCCCACAGGACCGAGAATGAGAAACTACTATATGGAAGAGGGAAAAAAAATGTGTAACTCTCTTCCCCCAGCCCACTTGGCACCCCCAGTTACCCCACAGCAACATGCTACACAATTACACTTAAAGTGGAGCCAAAACAGGCAGACAGCAAAATAATACACATTTTAAGCAGTAGTCAGCTGTAATTTTTTATTTCTGAACTATTTTGTTTTCCCTTTTGCTCATCAGAACGTCTTCTACATGACAACACTGTACTGGATGTGTGGAACAGCTCTTAGGCTGGCAGCTGACATATCTAGCTCTACTACCTTACACTACATCATCAGCATTTGTGACCTCACTGACAGTACCATCACAGGTGAATGACCTGGCAGTCACTCACTTGCTTTTCCTAAGTAGCAGTGATGTCACAGTCAGTGAGGTCACAATGCTGATGATGTAGTGTAGGGCAGCAGAGCTAGATATGTCAGGTGTTGGCTTAGACCTGTTCCATACATCACACCTACCAACATCAAATTAAACAAAGGGAAAAGAAAAAGTACCTCGGATATGAAAAGTAATGGTTGGGTGCTTTTAAAATCTAATATTAGTTTTAGGCAGTACACTAGCTCTTTAAGTAAACTCTGCTGCCATTCATTCAGATGGCTGCTGACCAAGGTGACGTGAAGAGGGTTTGTGTTGGATGCTGTAATTTTTTTATTACAGTGGAACCCACTTATAACCAAGGTCCCGATTTTTTCTACGATTCCACAGCCGTGGAGGCTGCCACAGAATTTAAAGTAAATCACGTTAAAAATGCTGAATATTATTCTGCAGTTTACATGAAATGCGGAATATTATTCCGTGGTTTACATAAACTGCAGAATATTATTTTGCGGTTTACATAAACTGCAGAATAGTATTTTGCGGTATACATGAACTGTGGAATAATATTCCGCAGTTTACATGAAATGCAGATTATTATTCTGCAATTTAACACTGAAGAGTCAGTATTTAGCAGGCCCGCTGGCACAGCTGTACAGATACTGCTCGTGGCGCTGACCACTTGGGTTCAGGAATGAACCTGGGAGGTTGGAAGGCCAGAGGAGGGGAGGAGGTATCGAGTGTCCTATGGACTGCTGTCCTCCTTGAGGGAGAGGTTGGGGAAGCTGCCAGTGTTCGGAGTACGGGAGCCGGGACTCGCTACATTTAGGAGGTGCGTCAGACATTTGGCCTGCCAGCCCAACATCACTGCACGACATGCCTCCTGGGGAGAAAACCAAAAAATGGAGATTCCACCACCGCAGGATGACATCCACCCCATGCTGCAGACTGACCGGGCTCTTGCTCCCCTTCTACCGTTCAGTCTCCATTGGGGGAAGGGGCCCCTCCTGGCGGGCCCCACCCCAGGGTGTAAGCCAGAGGTGCTGGGGAGTGAGGTAAGTCCTGGGGTGTGCTGTGGAGTTGAGCATGTGCATAACAGACCAATGGGGTGCGGTGGAGATAAAGCATAATAAATAAATGTAAAAAAATAGGTTGGTATAAACTCTGAGTAAAACAAATCTGCAGTTTACTTCAACTCTGACCAAGGAGAATTAATCCATGGACCATATGATCTGTGGTTATTCCATGGATCATATAAACCCCAGAAAACTATTCCATGCTTTATATTAAATTCTGCAGAATGCTTTTTGGAATTCTGTGGAATTTAATAACAAAAATCTGAAAAGCATTTTGGAACAGCCCCAGCCCATTAGTTTGTTTGCTAGGGCTTTACCTTAAAAATCAAAACAATCCCCCACAATCAGCTCAGCCTCACCACCCTCCTGCTCCCACCCTGAGAACCTCCTTGAGTCTCCTATTTTGAAGTAGAAATGTTTTCATAAGGTCCCATACTGTGCAGCAATCCTCATCCTTCTAATTTCACTGCTAGGCCCAAATTCCAGTTTCTTGTCTCAGAAGTGCTCTGAGCACAGCCACACTAAACACTACAGGAATGAAAAACTTGCATTCTGGCCTAGTGGCAAAACTATAAGGATGAGGATTGCTGTGCAGTGAGGTAGCTGCTAAAAATATTACTCATTCAAATGTGGTGACTCTGGGGACTCTCGTGCTAAGGTGAGGAGGGTGAAGGGGTTGAGATGGATGGGGTGGATTTTTTTTAACTTTCTAATACTAAGAACTCAGGAGTTGACAACCTTCTCTGTTTTATAGGTCCCAGACAAAAACTTACCTGGGTCGGGGGTGTAGTTGACGAGTACCAAAAGCTCCCAACTGCTGCTGCAGATGTCCATGAAATAGAAACCAATGCTGCAGAAGTTCTGCATCAACAGGGGGACTTGCCACAAAATTCAGACCCAAACTGCTGCAGAAAAATAGGGGCCTTGCTTATAACGGACATGTCTGTGTAAGCAAGTTTTGTCCCTTATGAGGGGTGTACACGACATCCTAAAACCTTGAAATATGAATTTCCTTTACCACACCTCATGCACTGGAGTTAAGACCAGAACATACCCCCTCCTTAGCCAACCAAGGATATAGGATACTGCCATTTGTGGCTACATGGGGACTGAGAAGAATAAGACTTGTAAGATTTTGGTGTGCAGTACCTGTGCTTATTGGGGGATAAGGGGTAACCCTGGAGTAAGGTGTCAGGTATGAGGTAAGATGAGTGATGTCTTTATAGTGTCCAACAAACCAGCTGAATGAACAGGTGTCGATTAGCAAGCATTTAGCATGTGAGAGGTCACAGAGGAGCTTGCAGTGTCCACTATACAGGGGAAGCAGAGCATGGCATAAATAGGAGTGTTAACATTAAGGACACAACTTTTGACAAGGTGTTATCAGTACCTCATAAGGCTGTGTCCGCTATAATGGTGTTTGCTGTGAGGGAGCTGTACTGTACTGTTGGTAGTTGGCAGTGGGGTGCGAAGTGGGCTGGAGAGAAGGGGATTTACTTTTATGTTAAGTGTGCTTGTATGGAATATGGCTGTGGGGTGATGGGGGGGGGGGTAAGGAACCAAGTTGGCTGGAGGAGAGGGTTATGTTAAATGTTGACTGTGGGTGTGAGATGACTGGCAGGAAGGTGGTATATGATTCTAAATGGTCTGGCAAGGAAGGAAGCATAATTTTATGTTACGTGTGCTCATGTGGACTGCTGCTGTGAGGTGACTAGCAAAGGAGGGCTAAGTGGGTTGGGGGAAGGGGATTTACTATTAAAGGGAAAGTCCCCTCACCCTGTTTTCTGTGTACCTGTGTAGTTTGTAGGCAAGAACAACGATTCACTCGCTTGCATCCCCCTAATTTCACCCATCCCCCTAATTTCACCCTAAATTAAATATAAATGAGGTTGCTTCACTGTTTTGCCCTGGTGTAAAAACCAGTTTGCCTCCATTGCAAATGTCACAACCCCACTCAAGCAAGGCATCGTGGCAGTTGTCGATGAGTACCTGCACAAGCCAGCAGAAGTTTGTACAGTCATTCAGTTCTGTTACATATATGTCTTGTGAAGTCCCTGTATTCTCTAAAAGCATTTTTTTCTAACTCAGATACACTTTAAAATACACTTACTATGCCTTGGAAAGCTTCATAGCAAACATCAGACAAGAACATAGGGACTCCACAGGATAGCAAGAGCCCTGACTAATGCAGTATAACCAGTGCAGGCTAATACTAAATCACCATGTAGTTCTAGGATGCCTTACATGAGTTGGGTCATGATCTTCGCAATGGTGTCAAGCAAGTTTACACACCAGACTTAAGTACCTTTATTTACATTTAAATCCTCATACAATCAGGAAGTTGCAGTACAGGCAATCATTGTTCATGCCTACAAACCTCACAGGCAAACAGAATAAAAGGTAAGGGGTATGATTGTGAAGTGATTGGGGGGCAGAAGGGATGCTAAGTTAGCTGGGGGAAGGGGGTGTGTGCGCTACAAGGGTTGAAGGGAAAGATTTTTTTTTATGTTAGTAATTTACTTGAGAAGCTGTATTTTGAGGCAAAATACAGCCACAAATAGCCACTTTATAACAGTATTTCAGATTCCCCCTCCATTGTCTTAAGGGGATTGGGTGGACATCAGACTATGATCAAAACATTCTTAAATCTGATGAAATTAAACCTGATCTGACACTGTCGATTCCAGCATCTCAAATCCACAAGAGTCTTTACTCAAAAGTAATATCTGACTGAGTAAATGAGGAAGGTCTAGACAGCGCTCATCACAAATATGAGTGTACAGTATATGGGTAAGGGCTATCATGAAAAGAATTCAATGACTTCCCAGAGCAGTTGTACCCTAGTAGTGACATCAAATTGATGCTGTACTATCTTGAGTATGTCACTGTTAGGATACAACAACAAAGAATGCCCGTGCACTGCAGTTTTCCCTTTCAGCATCACCAATCGCTCATTTTTTTTCTTGCCAGTGTCAGCTGTCAGCAGTAATGACAAGAAAAAGCAAACAGCGATGGCTTTGGTGATGTTTTCAAAACCAGCAAGTTGTGTCCACCTTCTCTAACTATATTAAAAATTATCTTGACCAAAATCAGAGTGGTGCTGTGCACTCTGCATATGCAAAGCAGACTGGCAGGGCTCAAGGACATGGTGTGCAAGTTAAACTGGCGGGACTCTAGGACATGGTGTTTGAAGGGGGAACAATGAAAACCACGTAAGTTAAAATCACCTCTTCAGCTGTTGTGTAAAGGTGTCCATGTACTACATAAGATAATGGATGAGCAACACTGAACCACAACACTGAGTTTACTTCTCGAGGGTTGTTGTGACAACCAGAAACCTCTTTAGCTTTGCTTTTGTGGTCTAATGGTTGCCATGACAACCTCTCAAAGCGCAAACAGCACTGCTGTTCACTGCTGCCCATCCATTATCCTCTATATTTATTTAATTGAAAAGCTTTACCATCACACTGCGCTGTGAACAGCTTGTTTCCAAATGCTTTCGGGGTGGGGGTGGGGGACAGTGCAATATAATATAAAAATCATTAGTAATAAAGTAACAAAGGTAACGATAGTATACAAGTTAATCTATACAATCAATTCAGTAGTGGCTGATCCCCCCATAGACAGAACATAGCTAAAATGACAAAGCAACACAGAGAAACTTATTCTATATATGCCTGCACTATTTACCTGCTCTAAGGGTAAACACAAAGGGCAAGATTTTCAGACAGCATGATGCAGGTACTGTCTCTGATTTCCAACTCAGCCGCATCATGCCACCTATGCCCAACTCTTTGAATACTATTTATTTATGTCTTTGGTTACCAGGTTACTGTAGGTGCACTGATCCGAAGGACCGTTTTCAGGCACGACCCGGGCCATGGCAAAGGCAACATCAGTACAATCAAAGGAACAAAACAGATACAAACACAGAAGTCAACTCATTTACATACAGGAATTGGTATGCAGGGTACAGGAGAATGATTACAGGTAGGTTTACTGTTCATGACATAGTAGGGTGCAAAGGTCTGGACAGATTTGTGATAGCTGTCATGGTTTATGAAAAGAAAATCATGCATGCATCATTTATTGTGATGCATGAGTCATTTTTGGGTGCACTTTGCGATGACTGTTACACCACACTTCAGGTAGTTTAACATTTGATGGAATTGAGATTCAAGACCCTTGAAAAGCTCTTAAAATCCTGCCCATGAACTTCACATGCTTGTTTACCCTCCACCTGCCTTAGGGATTTTTTTTTTCCCCCTTCAGTTTGCTCTTCCATCTGCCACCTCCATCTGTCTTCAGGCTGATGTCTGGCGACCTCCCAACCCCATCAGCTGCTCCTTCCACTGTCCAGGCCAGTCGGGGTCCACATAGAGTGAGGCCCTACAGTTCTGATGGTCACCATACAGGCAGCGGAGATGCACTAAGTTTTTTACCCTTTTCTAAAACTTTCTGCTATAGCCTCCTTCCTGTCTCCAGTGCCTGTCTCCCACAGGAGCTCACATGGTACACCCAACCCCCATACTACCTACCTGAGGTTGCCATCCTCCACAAAGCATTAGCTTACCTTCCCAGGCAGGGGTGAGTTTTTTTTTTTACCCCACCCCCACCCCACGAGTTCCAATGTCTCATTAGGAGGTGTTGAGTTGGTGGTGGTACAGAGCCCGGATATATCAGGGTCCACTTGTGATAAGACCTGTTTTTCTTGTTTCCACCCAGTCCACTTGAATGTCAGTAAACTAGGGCTATAGTATGTGGTTACGCATGACAGTGTGACAGCTGAGCGCCCAGCCAACGTCCTCCCTCCCACTCTGCAATATGCTACACTACACCAGCAGTCACCTAGGTGGAAGCACTGCAGTGAAGGCACTGACCCTCCCTCCATGGCAGAGAGCATCCTCTTAACGCTCCATCCTTGTCCCCAGGTTGGTCCTCAGATGACTCTAGCTTGTTCCTGAACCTGGTCACCAGCATCACAAGCAGCAGTCCTGTTACTATGCCGACAGTCCGGCTGCAGTTGTTCTTGTTTTGTTCCTTTCCCTCAGTCGCTCCTACCTCCCTCCCAGTTCCTTCTTCAAAACATGAAGTATCCACCAAAATTTTACATTTTAGACAACAATTAAATAATGTTATCAAACAATATGATGAGAGATTACAAACAGAAAAGCAAAGAAAATTTGAACGTGAAAGAATAAACCATGAAATGGGCAGGATATTCAACTGGTGTAGAAACTCATAGCCAAGGTCAGTATTTAAAAAGAAAGTGAACACAATCAGAACAGAGACACATACACCAGTGGATCTGAATCAGATGGCACAACTGCCACTTTTTTTTTGTTACTAGAGTCACTAAAAGGCTTACCGTCAAACCAAAAAGCCTTCCAGACAAGTACTGCAACTACCCCTGAGGAGGTCCACCAGAACTGCAAGGTTCATAGAACCAGGAGAGGCACATGGGGCAAGAGACTGAAACAGAGGGACCAGCTCTGGTTATAATCGATGCAGCCAAATACAGATGACCTCACAACAGCAAAGAGGGTGGAACAAGATGAGGAGAGGCAAGCACTAGAACTCAAACTGTGAGTGAATCTATAGTTGTTAATATTTCCAGCCATGCTTTTCAGGATCGTACTGGACAAAATCTGAAACCAAGCTATAAGAACCTCAGTAGGGAGGAACATTTTGCCTTGACTGCACTGCATGACAATAATAAAATTACTATGAAGGGAACGGAGAAAGGGTCCACTGTAATTATGGAGAGCAGTTATTATGAACAAGAATGGTATAAACAGCTGCAAGATACAAAGTTTTACAGTCCTTTGAAGAAACAGCCCACAATGGACTATAAAAAGCACACTGATGTTGTCTTGTATGAAGCTATGATTAATGGTCTGATTTCCAAACAGAAAACAAAAACTTATGAGTTTAAAATGTACAAGCACCAGTGAGTGCGACATTATATGAACTGCTCTAAAATCCATAAAAATTTGAATAATCCTCCATTTTGGCCAATAGTAGCAAGCACACAATCCCTGACAGAGTCACTGGCTCAGTTCATAGACAAACATACAGTATTAAGTCTAGTATCTTTGAAACCCAAACATTTACCAGGGACACTATAGATATTTTAAACATGTTTGGGAATTTGGCTATTGAACAAGAGTGGATTTTGGCAACCTTGGACATTCAGTCCTTGTAAACAAATAACCCTTACGCTGGTGGTATAGAGGCTTTGAATACAGCCTCATATATGAGGAAACGCTGTATATCCCTCACCTTCTGTAAAATTTCTTACAGCTTTGATGGAAACATTTATTGACAAATAACATTTCTAACACATTCTGGCTACAAACAAAGCGAACTGCAATGAGTGCAATGTCAGTGCCCAATTATGCAAATTGGTGTCTAGCAGACTGGACAAGCAGGTTGCTCTTGTCACGGGACACTAAACCATTCTATGGTAAGATAAAACTTCTATAAACCTTTTATCGATGAGAAATAACTGGGGAACATTTTCTACTATACGGTAGCCCAGTTATCATTCGCAGTAATAACCAGCTGGTTATAATGAAAGACTCGCATTGGTTTCCCTCACTCTATGCATGCGCATCTCTCTCATGTACAAACTAAGACAGGCGTACAATAAACTGACTCGCCCCTAAATGTTTTCACAAGCTTCTTGAAAAATATAGTTGCTGTTTAATTCTTAAATCTCTGGTTTCAGAGCAACAGCATAAAAAGAAAGAAGGGGAAAAAAAAAAGGGGAAAACAGTTACCTAAACCCCATGTTCCAGCCAGACCGCACTGCCAGAACCACTGTCTTCTATAACTGCTGGGAAGTGTTTAATTTACACTAGGGCAGGTTGTCTTTAAGACCACTTTTTTGCCTAACACAAAGATATTTTCTCTTTTAAAAGACTTTTAACATTATATACTATGTATTTTTTAAGCTTATTTTAACTTGTGGTTTAAAATCATAGACATTTACTAGTGCATGCACAGACACACACAGGCATAGTTTTAAAATGAGTATGTTTTATGTCTTTTCTCAGAAAAGGACTAATCTATTCTGTGACATTTGACCTTAAAATACTGTACGTTTCCTTTGACAGAACTCTGTTGTCTTTATATGGTTCTATGTTGATTTTTAAAAGCAGTCTAGGCCAATGGGATTTTTAACAACTTTTTATCTGTTTCTTTATGTATAATTTGGACATTAAGAAAGTGATTCCTTCCAAATTAACTGTCGCCATTTTCTGATGAAGGATTCTGTGCAGTCCGAAAGCTCAAAGCACCTATTTTCTTTTTTAATTAATTAATCAATTAATCAAAATCTTTATTTTGCCAGGCGGAACATTTTAACAACTCTGCTGGTCCAATAAAAGGTATCAAATCATCTATTTGTGTGGATCCCTGGTATAAATGAAACTTTCAATTTACACCATTTTTGAGTCAAATATATGGTTATATGGTACTGTTACGTGGACTGTGATGACATTATCTACATTAAATTATAATTTTTTTATCTGATGATAGACCTATTACAATAACTTATACATTACTTTGTATTTACTGAGTTAACCGATAAACCTATTATAATAGATTACATATTACTTTATATATTACTTGGTATTTACCGAGTTAACCAACTCCACCAAATCTCACCACTTACCCTCATGTGTCAGTTTCCCACCTAGTTTGATTTATATGTTTGTACTGGATTCAGATCAGACCTACAGTCTGCTTTTTACACTATTTGCACAGTAACCATTTAAAGTAAAACAGTGGAAAAGCCACAGCTTTTCCCAGCCACTACAAAAACACCAATTAGGGCTTTTGGACAGTAAAGTAGAGTTTTGTAAGAACTTACCGTAACAGCAGATCTTCGAGAGAGGCTCTTGCAGTAGGTAATTACATATAGGACTGACGCCGGCAGGACCCCACGGCAACATTTCTAGCTAGCGGTCCTGGCGGACCGCCCCATGTCAGATGACCCGGTGTCAGGAGGCGTCGGTACAAAGGGCACCGCCTTCCAGTTCTTTCCACTAAAAGCCAAGGAGGCCAGGCCAGAAGAGAGCGAATATTTCCCTCACTTGAAAAGGAGCTGAAAAAGCTTAGGGGGATGGAGGGCGGGAAGGTATTACCTACTGCAAGAGCCTCTCTAGAAGATCTACTGTTATGGTAAGTTCTTACATAACTGTACTATCTTACTTTAAGAGGGCTCTTGCAGTAGGTAATTACATATAGGACTGGGTCCCAAGCAGTCTGGAACAAGAAGAAGCACACGGGAGGAGGAAAGCTACTCAGAATAGATCCTTTAGCTGTGAAGGCCTTAAGAAAGGAGGCCTTGCAGGACAGCCAACCCGAAGCCTGCTCTACGGCAAGAGGCAATATCCAAACTGTAATGTTTTGTAAAGGTATGGACGGAAGTCCAAGTGGCGGCAGCACAGATGTGTGCCGCCGACACATTCTTGAAACAAGCCGCTGAGGCAGCAACCCCTTTGGTGGAGTGACCTCTTATTTGACCTGGAAGGGTCTTGTTGTACTTGTCATAACAGAAAGTAATGCAATGAGCCAACCATTTGGATAGGCACTGCTTAGAAACAGCACTGCCTTCTCTTTTGGGTGCAAAGGGACAAACAGTTGATCAGTCATTCTGAGATCCTTTGTCCTGTTAGTGTAGTATCTCAGAATCCGGTGAACATCCATAGGATGGAGTAAGTACTCCCCTTGACTGGAGTACTGCGTAAAGAAAGCGGGTAACTCTATGGACTGGTTCAATGTAGATTCCGTTACCACCCTGGGGAGAAACTTAGGATTGGTGCGCACAGCCACACGTTCCTTGTGGAAAATCAAGTATGGAATTTTACACATCATGGCCTGGAGCTCGGACCTCCTCCAAGCCGAGGTAATGGCCACAAGAAAAAGTGTCTTCCAAGAAAGGAACTTCAAGTCTGCGGAGCCTGCCGGTTCAAAAGGAGGCAGAGTTAGTTTCTCAAGAACAAAATTCAAATCCCAAGGAGGGACAGGAACTCGAATAGGAGGTCTCAGGTGCAGAACTCCTCTGAGGAAAGTCTTCGAGACTTCCAGTTGAGCAAACGTTCTGTCTGCAAAGGGAACGTGACAGGCCGAAATGGCCACCGTGTGGACTTTGAGAGAGGAGTGACTAAGACCTAGGTCAAAGAGATGGCGCAGGTACTCCAGCAGACATCCCGCGGGGCAGGAGAAAGGCTCAATGTCTTTCGAAGCAGCCCAGATTGTGAACCTTTTCCACTTCATGGCATAGGTAGACCTAGTGGAGGGTTTCCTAGCCTCCACCACAATTTCCGCCACCTGGGGAGAAACTCCAAAACTGGCTTGGGCTATGTCTGCAGGAGCCATGCATGTAGCTGAAGGGACTTGAGACCTGGATGGACCAGGGTCTCCCGATCCTGGGTCAGTAAACATCGTGGCAGAGTAAGAGGGAGAGGAGGTTCCTCTGAGAATTGTTGCAGAAGAGAGAACCAAACTTGCCTGGGCCAAAAAGGAGCGATCAGAATGATTCGTGCTCCATCTGAACCTAGTTTCTGCAAGACCCGTGGGATCAAAGGAATTGGGGGAAGGCATAGACGAATCTGTCCTTCCAATCTAGAGACACAGCGTCTCTCCAGAAAATGCCTTGTTTTGTTAGAAATTACAAATTGTGCACTATAGAGCGCTCGGTTTTTCATTGGAGATACCAGCAACGTCTTCTCTCTACACGCGGAGCAGGGTTATTATTCTATCTCGGGGTCATTATAAAAAAAAAAAATCACTGTTTTGGACACCGCCGTGCCAGAGGCGAAATCGACCACATTGTGCTTCCAGGACGCGGTGAGTTTTACTTGACCCAAGTGTAAGCATATTCTTTCAAAAATCTTAAAAACCGGCCAAAAGGCTGTACATTTCCACATGTAGGGGCATTCTGGGGAGCATTTACGATAGATGGGTGCCAAGAGGCACACTGCTTGTTTTAATCGTAAAACGAAGGTGCAAAGCTGACAGTGCCCCTTTAAATTATTAAAATGAACTTGAAGGTAATTCTAAAAAATCTCATTACTGTCCAAAAGCCCTAATTGTGTGTTTTTTGTAGCGGCTGGGAAAAGCTGTGGCTTTTCCACTGTTGTCCCTTAATATGTATGTTTCAATGTCATTAAGATTTGCACAATTGTCTGCATTTATTAGGCATATTTGCACATAGGTGTTAATTTACACAGGTATAAAGAGCCATTCTTCTTAGCAGGTGTCATGCCTTGAAAAATTACATTGCACATGCACAAACATTTTGCCACTGGGATGGAGGTTTTTACGCTGCTGTGGACCTTCTGAATTCAAACACAGCTACTACAATCCTATGACTGAGATCCAGTCTCATTACTGTTGGTAAGCTGTTAGCCTGGCTTTTGGAAAGAAAACTGTATGAGATATGTCTAGGCTCCAGCCCTGAACCACTTAATGCTAGCCTTGTGTTTTAAATGATCTCCTTTCCTAACAGACTCTTCACTAATAGAGGTCAGCACTCTCTCATGAACTGGGTCCTGTGAAACAGATAAGGGCGGATCCCCCTATCTGGGTCCTTCACAGATGCTATCTCTGATCACACTCCCACCCTACTGTGTATAGAAAGTGAGCTTGCCTAAAGTTCAATGTAGGAAATTTCAGCTCAGCTCCCCTCGGTATAAATAACAAGCATTTGTCAATGCCGAATGTTGCTTGCTTGTATGTGCTATTTAGGTATTTGGAAGTGACAGTTTCATGCCTTCCTCCCAAGACATCCACTGTGTCTTTCCGTTCAGTATTCACAGAAGAGTGGGAGGGGCAAGGGCCACAGCAGTACAGCAGTTGCCAAGGGGGTGAAGAGGTGGACAATAGTCCATTCAAAGGCAAAAGAGTCCTGCAGGAGCTCACTAAATTGAAGGTGGACAAAGCGATGGAACCAGATGGCATACGCCCAAGGATATTAACAGAACTGCGAAGGGAGATAGCAGTACCTCTGGCAGCCATGTTCACCGAGTCATTCAACATGAGTGAATTGGAGGAGGGCACATGTGGTCCCTCTACACAAGTCCGCAGCAGGGAGGAGGCAGGGAACAATAGGCCATTCAGTCTCACCTCAGTAGTGGGGAAGATCATGAAGACATTGCTTAAAGAAAGGATAGTGGGGCATCTAGATGCCATCTGGAACCAGGACCACAGACAACATGGATTCACAGTGGGGACATCATGTCAGATAAATCTGGTTGATTTATTTGACTGGGTGACAAAGGAAGTGAATCAGGGTGGGGCAGTGGACAACGCTACCTTGATTTCAGCAAAGCCTTTGACACCATCCCATATAGGAGGCTGATAAACTAGCTGGGTAGGCTGGGCATGGGGAAAGGTGGTAAACTGGGTTAGAAACTGGCTAACAGACAGGAGGCAGAGAGTGGTGGTAAGCGGTATGCAGTCTAGGAGAGAGGCGACCAGTGGGGTGCTGCAGGATCGGTCCTGGGCCAGTTCTGCTCAATGTCTTCATTAGTAATATTGCAGAACATCTGAAGGAATTTGTTCACCAAATTTTCAACATAGCCATTTAAGACCTCTGCTCATGAACAGTGTCACTGTGATTTTCTTAATTTATCAGTACATTGATTTCGCACACCGACTGCGCCACTGTGCGCTACATGTGGCTGAAACGTTTGGGTGAGATGTGAAAATGACAGCTGTACTATTCATTAAAGAAGGTGTGGCAAAATGGCAATGTTGGAAATCTGGAGTGAAAATATTGAAAATTGTGAACTTCTGACGTGCATAGGAACTGTACATGACGTCATAAAAGTGTCATTTTGGAATTTTTCACCAAATTTTCAACATAGCCATTTTAACACCTGAGCTCATGAACAGTGTCACTGTGATTTTCTTAATTTGTCCCGTACATTGATCTCGCACACTGACTGCGCCATTGTGCGCTACATGGGCGGAAACACGTTTTGGGTGAGATGTGAAAAATGGCAGCCATACTACTCACAAGAAGGTGTGATAAAATGGCAATGTTTGAAATCTGGAGTGAAAATATTGAAAATTCACGACCTTACGAGCGTGCGTAGGAACTGCGCAACGCACGCTAGTAAAACAGTCATTTTTAGGAATTTTTCACAAATTTTCAACATAGCCATTTTAAGACCTCTGCTCATGAGCAGTGTCACTGTGATTTTCTTAATTTGTCCATTACATTGATTTAGCACACCGACTCGCGCCATTGTGCGCTACATGGGCGGAAACACATTTTGAGAGATGTGAAAAATGACAGCTGTACTACTCATAAGAAGGTGTGGTAAAATGGCAATGTTGAAAATCTGGAGTGAAAATATTGAAATTTCATGAACTTACGAGCCTGCGTAGAACTGCATAGCTGCGGCTAAATAAAACAGTCATTCTTTGAATTTTGGCACCAAATTTTCAACATGGGGTTTTGGGACCCCTTCTCATGAATGATGTCACTGTCATGGCGTTATTCAGGCCCAAGGGTGATTTTGCGCAGTGACTGCGAAATCACCCTTCGGGCCCGAATAACGCCACGACAGTGACATCACTCATGAGAAGGGGTCCCAAAAACCCCATGTTGAAAATTTGGTGCAAAAATTCCAAAAAATGCCTGAGATATGCAACAAAGTTGAAAACCCCTATCTTGCCCATTATACAGCTTACCGGCATTTCCTCAGTTCGCGGTCGGCTTTGAAGAGTGCAGACGTGTTCCCGGTCCACCGAAGATCACTGCGCTGAGGTCCGGAGGTAAGTATGGGGTGGGGGGTGTGGGGAAGCAGAGTGCGGGTTGTGGGAGGGCCAGGAGACTACGTGGGACGTTTTTTCTTTGCAGGAAAAAAAAAAAAAAGCAGACGACCCTGGACGTTTGCCACGCTGGGGTGGGCTCCCAGCGTGGCACAAGAGGCGGTTGGGGGGCGTTCAGCCAGCGGGGGATTAGGGCACCCCCTCGGCCTAAGTGATTGCTGCCGCTGGGGTGGGCTCCGAGCGTGGCACCGCAGGGGGGCGGCAGCTCAGCCCGGCGGGGATTGGGCACCCGTCGGCTATACAATCGCGTCTTGAGGGCGGGGGCCGCACATCTGCGTGGGGGGGAGCTGCACGTGAGCAGCCGATATCTTATCGCTGCTCACTCAAGCATAGCTCCCCCTTTCAACTGTATGCCACTGCATTTTGGAGCTTGTCATAGACAGCTCCAGAATGCATTGGCTTACAGGGGCCGCGCCTGCCAACACACTGACTGAATTGCAGGAGGACGTGACACACCTCCGAAATCTCCGATGATGGCACTATGTTTCTTGCACATGCATGCAAGCAACATAAAAACGTATAATGAAGGAGGAGCTGGATCCGATCAAGCCCACACACTGTACACGCAGACTGGATCAATAAAGCTCACTCACCAAATTATATGCATTTCAAAACAGTTTTAAATGTATTTCTCCACCAGAAATCATTCCGTTTTGGGTATAACCCCTTCATCAGGGAAAAGTGGCTCAGATATCCATTATAAATACAAATTATTTGTATAACTTAACATTATAAAAATATTTTAAATAGGCAGACTTAATAAATCAGCCATAAAAGCTGCCAGCGCTTACTCAGGTGACCAGGCTTGCATGTATGGGCAGTGCCTGAAGTTCCCCCAGGGCATCTCTAAATTGGATGAATATTCCTTCCTCAGTGATCCTGCCCATACTGGCTGGGCCTCTGTATTGATGGAAGCTGATGTGTTTGTTGCTGTCTCCAATTTCCTCCCATCTTCCCTGCCCTTCTAGACAAACATGTCCCTCTTATTAAAAGAAGAGTACTGGACAGTCACAACATGTTTACATGGTGACCTGCTAACACTGATGAAACTCAGGGATAAATCATGGACTAAAGTTAAGTTCACTCATACTATGGACTGCTTCTTCAAATACAGGTGATTTCTGTCTGCAAGAAAGCCATACGGCAGGCTAAAAATGAATTACTTGCAGCTGCTTGGGATCCCCCCAGTTTCTGGTGGAACATAAAATACGTAGTTGGTAGCACTGCCTTGCAATAGAAACACAGAAACATAGAAGTTGACGGCAGATAAGGACCTCAAGGCCCATCCAGTCTGCCCATTTCTTTTTCTACCTTATAAATGTGCCATCGGCCTTTGCTCTGTCAGTGACCTATCTATTCATAGTCATTTGTATTGCTCCCTTATGCCTATCCCATGCCTGTTTGAAGCCCTGCACTGTATTCATAGCCACCACTTCTTGTGGTAAGCCATTCCATGCATCTACCACCTTTCTGTGAAAAAGAATTTCCTCACATTACCCCTTAATCGGCCTCCCTCTAATCTCATGCTGTGTCCTCTTGTCCTGCTATTTTTCTTATATTTAAACATGTTAGACTCTTTCACCTTGTTTATGCCCTTAAGGTGTTTGAATGCCTCGATCATATCACCTCTCTCCCTCCTTTGCTCAAGGGTATACATATTGAGCTCCGTTAATCTCAATACTAATACTCAAATAAACTCCAGGATGGGGTGAACTGTAATAATCCTTTTACAACAGCCAATGCACTCAGTAGACAATCGCTTCCCTCACTTCTCCATTCGCTAGTGCCACTCGGCAGTGCCCTCCTGCATCTCCACTTCACCCTCACCCCCCTAAAACCCCTTTTCTACTTGCAAATGGTCTCAGTAATGGAGACGATCAGGCTCCTAGGCCAAATCTCCCCATTTACCAGTGCTGGCTTTGATAAAATGGAGCCAAATCTTTTATTCCTACGTGCTCCATTCCTTGCCCCATCACAGTTCACATCTTCAGTCTCTCCCTACTTACTAGGGTTGTTCCAGATATGTGGAAGGTGGCCAAGGCAGTCCCAGTTTTCAAGCAAAGAGACCCTAAAACTATGGGAAATTATTACCCCATTGAGATACCATGGATGCTTTGCAAGGCCCTTGAGAAGATCAATATCTCCAAAGTCACTGAATACCTTTATTCCCATAACATACTGGCTCTGAAGCAGCATGGCTTTTGAAAGGGGTATAGCACCTCCACTGGTCTTACGCTGCTACCTCTGCCATCAGGGCTACTATGGACCACAGCAAACTTTTGAGGCAATTTCTGCGGACCTCTCAAAGGTTTCTGACATGGCATACTGTAAGACTCTTTGTCTCATGTTTCACTCCACTGGACAGTCTGCCTATGCTGTTGCCTGACTAATTGCCTTCATGGTAGGAAACCGGTAGTTAAATAATGCAGTGTCTGAGCTCACACCCATCAAGCTGAGGGTCCCTTAGGGCTCCATCCTAGGGCATCTTCTGTTCTCCATACTCATAAATGAGCTCCACAGGGTGCCTGCTCTCTGTACACTTTGCATGTGGGCAACCTTGTGTTGCTAACCAGTGCAAACAATATTATAACTGTTAACTCACAGCTAAATGATGACTTCCATCATATCTGGTCTTGCATCTCAGCAAGTGATGTGAAGACGACCCAGGTAATGCTCTTTGGTTCACCTAGTAAGGTGAAGTCCTGCCTTGAACCCAACAAAGTTCTATAAGTAAATGTAGAGGCTAGAGGGCGGACTCGCACTGTCAGCGGATGCCAACGTCTGCCATATTACAGAAAGATACACTACTCCCAAACTCTTGCTGTGTCTTGGAGCATGAACATGCACCATCCTGGGCTCAGAAGCAGTGCGATGTGACAATCTACAGCTTTAACACACAAAATACTGGCCCGGCCCTGTGGCACTGAGGGGTGAAGCGCTGGATGTCACACCTCTCGCCACGCTGGCGACCAGAGTTCGGGAGCGAGCTCGGGCGCCGGCAGGGGAGGGAGAGGATTGAGCGCCCGCTGGGCTGCTCTCCTCTCCCGGGGGAGGGCATGGGACGGTCTGCCACTCCAGCGGCCCCTGGTGGAGACCCAGGGGCGCTGCAGAGGCACTGGACCGCACATACACCGCATGGCTGATGCAGGCAGGGTTGCCATGCGCTGCAGTGTCAGGAAGTGCACCACACACTGGAGGGGTGGGATGTGGGAGGGCTCTTGGGAACTACAGAAGAAAAACCCACCCAACCCGGATAGGCGATGGCCCTTCCAGGGCCACCGCCACGCATCCAATGCCGGTTCCCTGCCTCTGCCCTCCATCAGTCTCCCCAGGTTGTTAGCCACCCAGACCCAGGAGGATTCATAACATCCTTGAAGATGGCAGGGAACACGGTGGGCAGTAGAGCGAGATGGTGAGAGAAGAGGCCTGAGAGAGTTCTGGCGTTAGGGGTGATAAAATAGAGTTGGTGGGGGGGACACACACACAAAATGCTTACATGATGCGTGGATGATGACGCGTGCTGTGATGTTCTCGCTATCCCACTTCGATCCACAAGAAACCAGAAGGGTGGTCCTGGTGCATACCTTGTTTACCTGTAGCCAAATTTCCAGTACGGCAACAGGAAACGATGCAGACAGGCTAGACAACCACTGAACCCATGCAATTCCAGCTAACCTCTGATAGCAGACGACTCTGGTAAGATGGTGGACGCACGGCTTCAGCTGAGCCAATGAGCTGCGAGTGTCAGTCTGCATTCTAGCCTCTCCATTTACCTACAGAAATCTATGCTGGACCATTGGTAGTCTTCAACACTGAGAGGTCCTCCATTACCACTGTGCTCTCCAAGTACCTCGGAGTGACCCTTAACCCTCAGCTAGACCTCTCCCTGCATAGCCCAAATGTGTGCAGAGCCATAAACTTCAAAATGGGTATGGACTATAGGGCCAAACATACCCCACCCCTACAGCTTATGTTGCCTTGCTGGGGGGGGGGGTCCTCTCCACCCTTAATTATGGGCTCATCACTTATGTAAATGTGGATAACTCTGTAAGTGAGAAGTACAGTAGCTTAAAATAACACTTTCAGGTGTGCTCTATTGGCTACCTGTCTCACACACCGCTGTGAACTCTACAGCAAACTGGGTTGGTTATCTCCTGCAAACATTCACTCTTTTTCACTGGGTTGATAATTGACAAGACTCAGAACTGCTATCCCACCTATCCTGGTGTAACCCCCCTTAACTGTCTGCACCCTCTAGGGCTCCCGTTTCCACGGGGGTTTTGTTCTACCCCCATTTCTTTTTTCCCTGGTCCTGGCCATGCCCCATATGGTCCCTTGTTGTCCCCAAACAGTCCCGTGGTCCTGCATCCTCCTTTGGGAACCCACCTTAGTTTTTCTGGAAAGCGGTGCCCAGGGAGTTGTATCGTGGAGCCACTGCCCATTTATGGCACTCTGGTACAGGCAAGCTCCACACATGCTCTTACTCAGCTCTTCTGAGGGTCATTGCTGACATATTTCATGCAATGGATCACGGACATGCTACTGGAGTAGTCTTTGTAGAGCTCACAAACACATCTGACCTGGTCAATCACCAAACCCTAATAGCAAAACTGAATTCACTTGGCCTCGATGCTAGCTCCCTTTCGTGGTTCTATAACCATCTGTCACACCGAATGCAGTGTGTCAAGTGGGCTGGGGTTACCTCCCCCCCATCACCCATCAATGACTGGGTCCCCGAGGGGTCCATCCTGGGTCCTCTGTTTTCCATATTTATCAACGAACTTCCCCGCAACTGTGGTGGCGGGTTGCTACAACTCTATGCCGACGATGTCATCCTCTATAGATCAGACAACACTGTCTCCTCCATTAAGTCCAACCTAGAGAAGGATTTGCAATTGTTAGAATCCTGGTTCCATGAAAACTTACTGGTGCTCAACACCAAGAAACTTCTTTTGACTTGACTAACCAGCAACCCCTAGCAGTCAACACCACTGCAGGGGTGGAACTCGAAGGCGTGAACTCCTTTAAATACTTAGGAGTAACACTGGATGAACATCTTTCGTTTACAGCACATGTTGATAAGAGTAGTAAAGGCTACCCATCAAAGGTTGGGCCTGCTTTATCGAACTGCATCTTACCTAGCCCTCCAATTCTGGAGAACAACTGCTTCGGCCACTCTATTCCCTTGCCTTTTCTATGGAGCCCCCCCCTACTTCTCTCAGCTAAGCAAACTATCCTGTCCAAATTAAGGCAAGCCTACCACAGGATTGCCCGATTCACAGCTAATGTTCCTGCTCGACTGCATCATTGCAAGGAGCTCCAAGCTCTAGGCTGGCCATACTTTGAAGCAAAGCTTGACTTCCCTTTACGCCGTACTATGTTCAAACTCATCCACCTCCCCTCCCCACCTATCTTCTCCAACCTGCTCATGTTGAAATTCTTCTCAAGGACCCTGCACGCCTCTCAACTCCCAATGCTTATCCTTCCCAAAACACAGGTAGCCACAGGCAGGAGATTCTTCTCATTCTTAGCACCTCACAGATGGAATAACCTTCCTTAGCCATTACTTTCCTGTAAATCTCTCCCCTAATTCAAAAAGTACTTCAAAGAAATCTACTTTCCCCCTCCTACCTGCAGCTGTAATTAAGCCCAGCCTCACAAAAAGAGGGATCCCCTCTTCTGCGGAATCCCACCACTATCGCTATCTCTCAACCTCTACTCAGTCAGTTGTATATTTGTACATACCTATTTATTTATACCTGTAAATACACTCATTATGTGAATATAATGTGCATATTATGTCTTAGCCTAGTGTGTAATCAACTTATTACTGTATGTCCATTTCTTGTAACTTATTATCATAACTGTCTTCTCTGCAACCATTGCTCTGTACTGTTCCTGCTGGACTGCATTTCCCCAGGTCGCCCCTAAAAAAGGGATAAGCATGTCCCAGTGAGCTTACTGGATCAGCAAAATTAAAAGTAAAAGACAAAAAAAATTCATCGATTGGCCTTTTCGATGGCATTTATGGTTGTCTCTCTGGTGGTCTTGATCATGTTGGGCAGCAAGAGGGACCGGAGACCTGAGTTGGACTGAGGAGACAACGAGAGGAGCAGCAGAAGAGTTTTTGGAGCACCAATCATGCTTGAGGATTCGGGAGAATTCATTAATATTCATGAGGCTGTCTGAATATGAATATGAATGAGCAGATTCCTGTCCAGCACCTGGGGCTACAGATATCAGCGCTAGTGACAGCCACACAAATAAATAAAATAAATAAGTATGGTAATGGTGGGCCACGGCAAAGGGGGGGCCCTGTGATTCTGAGAGGAAATATTTAAATCAATGTGTCTATGTGGGTTACATTAAGGTGGTAAAGTAGGAACCTGCATGGTCCATAATGGGATTAAGTGTGGCTGCCTAGGGACTGTACAGAATGGCAGCAACGACTAGGAAATGGATGATCTAAAAAGTTGAACGTGGCAGTCACTTAACCAGGCACAGGAGTGGCTACCAATCTATGGAGAAATATTTAAATAAAAGCAAAGGGTTTGGCTGCAGAAACAGTTTAAACCTGGAAAACTGTTTATTCCAGCCACCACGTTTTGCAGGCATGTGACATTTGCCAACCAACCACAGGGCCAGGACTTACCAAGAGGATTGTGGGGCTTGTGAACAGACTCTTAAGGAAAAATACCAGGGATTATTCTGGTGCCATTTTGAACAGCCAGCGAGGTGTCGAGGGAGCCTCATACATATTAATTTTTCTGAAGGACTGTGGCTCCAGCAAGTGAGGAGCTGCCAGAAGGCTCCCAAGAGAACATAACTTTTGGATTTTGAGTCAGTCTGGTGGGAGCCCCTCCACAGGGAGGGGGACTCCTACCCTGTGAGAAAATGGGGCTGCAAGGCTGGGAGAGGGTCTTGCCTGGGGGCTGCCAGCAATCTGTCCCTCAGGGCTGGTCAAGCCTCCCCCCATCTGGAATGGACTGCAGAGAAGAGACGATGCATCAGCAGCTTTGCTGAAAGAGAGGAAACGCTGCAGGTTTCTAGAAAAGTCTGCTGTGGCAGAGAGATGCACCACGGCGGTGAGATGAAGAGAAGGTTGTGTCCTGAGCCTGGAAAAAGGACAAAGGTTGTGTCTCGGCCTGGAAAAAGATGGGTACTTTTGTCTGCACCTCAACGGTCAGTCACTGGAAAAGAGAAAATGGGAATTGTGAGAATGTAAAAGGTACTGTCTAACCCTGGAAATGAAAAAACATCTGCAGAAAAAGGGAAAGACGAGGTCCAAGGACTGGTTGTCGGCTGGGCAAGCCGGTTTATGGAACATTGACTGATACTGGTAGAGAAGTTAAAAGAGTCTCTTCTGAAGAAGTTCTGTACCTGCACGGTGAGAATGCAGGTTACTCACCTGTAACAGAAGTTCTAGGAATGGTATATGTTGTTCATCCACACTTGTTGGCAGGTACCTTACCGCTTTAAGATGGGCGGAAGGTCTTCAAGCAGGCTCCTCCCACCCACCGGTGGTGAAATCCTGGCCCGCCCCATGGCGTAAATCTAGCTCGCTGGAAGCCAGGTTGTGTCTTGCAGCGGGGGAGGTCGGGCGGAATGCTGTGTGGATGAACATATACCACTCCTAGAACTTCTGTTATAGGTGAGTAACCTGTATTTCTAGGGACCTGGATATGTTGTTCAATCTACACTTGCTGGCAGAGTCCTAGCAGGAGGGAGGCATGGCGCACACCCCCTACTTAGGAAAGAGGGACTGGAGAACTGAGGCCCCAAAATCAGCATCCTGGCGTGACTCAAGGTCAATGTGGTAGTGGGAAATGAAGGTGTGTGCTGACTTCCAGGTAGTAGCCCTGCAGATTTCCTGAACAAGGACAACCCTAGAAGCAGCCACAGACACAGTGGTATGGCGGGTAGAATGAGCTCTTATCCATCTGGGAGGCTCCTTGCCCGCCAACCTATAGCCAGATCAATTCAGGAAGTGATCCACCTGCCAATCGACTGCTTGGCTGCAGGTCTGCCAGGTGCGGCTTCAGCGTAACATAGAAACATAGAATTTGACGGCAGATAAGGACTGCTTGGCCCACCCAGTCTGCCCATTTCCCTACCTAATGGATAAGCTGCAGATCCTAGTTAACCAGTAGCCTACTTCTTTCTACCCAACCCCTAGAATTGCCTTATGGCTGTCCCATGCATGCTTGAATTCAATCACTGTTTTTGACTCCACAACCTCCTCTGGAAGGCCGTTCCATGCATCCACAACCCTCGCTGTGAAAAAATACTTCCTTACATTACCTCTGAGCTGCCCCCCTCTATCTTCAAATTGTGCCCCCTTGTTCTTGCACACCTCTTTTTTTTGAAAGATGCTACCCTCTTGGACTTCGTTGATTCCCTTAAGGTACTTGAACGTTTCTATCATGTCCCTCCTCTCCTCAAGACTATACATATTAAGCTCCTTTAGTCTCTCTTCACATGTCTTCCAGTGCAGACCCTGCACCATTTAAGTTGCCCTCCTCTGGACAGCTTCCATCTTGTCTATGTCCTTGCGGAGATTGGGTCTCCAGAACTGCACACAGTACTCCAGATGGGGTCTCACCAGCTGTCTGTACAGAGGGATAACAACTTTCTGTTTTCTACTGGTGATGCCTCTCCCTATGCATCCCAGTATCCCCCCAGCCCTCCTTACTGCCTCTCACATTTGCTTGCCCACCTTTAAGTCATCTGATATGACTACCCCAGGTCCCTTTTCATTTTGTTGTTGTTAGTATCTCACCCCACATTGTGTACTCTTCCCTGGGTTTTGTTTCCCAGGTGCATTACCTTGCACTTCTTAGCATTAAATCTAAGCTGCCATACATTTGACCATTCCTCTAACCTTGCCAAGTCCTTCTCATCCTTTCCACCCCACCTTGTGCATCAACTCTGTTGCAGATCTTTGTGTCATCTGCAAAGAGACATATTTTCCTTCCAGTCCCTCTGCAATGTAAACACAAAGACACTGAAGAGGACTGGTCCTAGAAACTGAACCCTCGGCACCCACTAGTAACCTCCCTTTCTTCAGAGTGGACTCCATTTACTATTACCTTCTGTGTCCTATTCTCCAGCCAATTCGTTACCCAGGCTATCATCTTGGGACCCACTCACAGGCTGGCTAACTTGTATATTAATCTTTTGTGTGGGACTGAGTCAAATGCTTTGCTAAAGTCTAGGTAGGCCATGTCCACAGCCCCTCCCTGATCTACTACTTTGGTCACCCAGTCAAAGAAATCTATTAGATTCGTCTGGCATGACCTTCCTATTGTGAATCCATGCTGCCTTGGGTCCTGTGCCCCTCTGGCCTCTAGGTACTCTACAATTCTTTCCTTCAGAAGTGATTCCATCATTTTCCCTATCACTGAGGTTAAACGCACTGGTCTGGAGTTTCCCGCTTCTGCCCTGCTCCCACATTTGTGGAGGAGAAATCACATCTGCCCTCCTCCAGTCCTCAGGTACCATCCCATCCTCCCATGATTTGTTAAAGAGGGTAGTCAGTGGTGTCACTAGTTCTACCCTTAGTTCATTTAGAATTCTGGGATGAATCCCAACAGGCCCCATTGCTTTGTCCACCTTCAGTTTTAAGAGTTCTTTCAGAACCCTTTCTTCTGTAAATGGGCTGGTATCAACTTCTGTATCCAGAGTGTTTCTATTGTTTGTTTTAGGTACCTCCCCCTCTTTATTTGTAAATACTGAGCAAAAATATTTGTTTAGTATCTCTCCCTTTTCACAGTCACCCTCTGCCCACCCCTCTCCCCTTTATTAAGCCTCACTATCCCTCCCTTAGTCTTCCTTCGCTCCCTGATGTACCTAAAAAAGGTTTTATCCCCCTTCTTAACTGAGTTGGCTATCTTTTCCTCTGTTCGGGCCTTTGCTGCTCTGACTGCCTTCCCAGCTTCTTTTTGTTTTAACTGATACAATTCTCTGTCCTGCTCCTTCTGTGATTCCTTGTACTTTCTGAATGCTTTCTTTTTCTCTTGAACCTTCACTGCCACCTCCTTTAAGAGCCATAGTGGTTTCTTGCATCGTTTTGTTTTGTTTATTTGCTTCACACAAAGGCTTGTTACCTCTGTGATGGCAGTTTTTATTATTCCCCATTGTTCTTCCACCCCTCCTTCCTGCCCATTTGCTAGTGCATTCATTAGGCACTGACCCATTTTGGCGCAGTCAGCCCTCCTGAAGTCCAGTACTTTTGCCTTTGCAAGGCTTGACTCTATTGCTGTGTTTATTGTGAACCATACTGTTCGATGGTTGCTAGTTGCCAGATGGCTACCCACTTCTACCTCTGTGATCCTCTCTCCATCTCCATTTGAGAGGACCAGGTCTAAGATTGCTCCCTCTCAAGTGGGTTCCAATACTAGTTGTCTAAGGCATGCCCCCTGTAGGGCATCTAGAATAACCCCCCACTTAGAAGTGGCTGCTGCAACTGCACTCCAGTTAACATCTGGCATATTCAGATCACCCATCAGCAATATCCCCTTTATCTGCCATTCTAAGTATACTTTCTATGATTTCTGTCCATTTCCTCCCCTGAGAGGGAGGTCTATGCTACAACCCCTGTGCAGATTGTGGTGCCATTGCCTCCAAATTGACCCACAGTGCTTCTTCTCCTCCCTGTTTACCCTTTTGTTCTGTTGCTTTGATTCCTTCTCTATGTAGAGAGCTACCTCCTCCTCTTTACCCTCCTGTCCCTCCTGTAGATAGTGTATCCTGGTATGTTTATGTCCCAGTCATGGTTCTGTGTGTACCATGTTTCTGTGACTGCCATGATATCTAGCTGTTCCTCCTCCATCAAGGCCACTAATTCAGGAAGCTTGTTACCCAGACTACGGGCATTGGTACTCATTGTTCTCCATTTTTTGATGGCTTTACCTTCTGTAGCAGCATCCCCCACTGATCTTTCCACCTTGGTCTTTGTCTCATTTAGTACCCTGTTTTGTAGGGAGAGGCTGGGATTTTCCTGCTGCTTATCAGTGCCTCCCCCCTTGACTAGTTTAAAAGCTTGTCAATGAAGCATTTAAACCGAATGCCCAAAAGACTTGCTCCCTTCCTGAACAGATGCAGACCATCCTGCCAGTATAGGCTGGTGTCCCTCCAGGTGGAACCCCAGTCCTCAATGAAGCCAAACCCCTGTGCTCTACACCATTTTTTCAACCATCCGTTAAACTGCATGGTGCAAAGTACCCTCGCCTCACCCATGCCACTGACAGGCAGCACCTCTGAGAAGGATAGTGTGTGTGCTACTTGTCTTAAGCCCCTCCCCAACTCTACAAAGTCCTTCTGCACTGCTCTAATCTCATGATGAGCCAAGTCATTTGTCCCTAGGTAGACAATGACATCCAGCTCAGACTCCCGTGCAACTGTTCTCATGATCCTAAGGATGCGCGTCCTGTCCCTCCAAGCCACGGCACCAGGCAGACACCTTGCTTCAGTTTTCCCTGCTCCCCCCAGTTCTATCCCCCTAATAATTGAGTCCCCCACCAGGAGCTGCTTCCTTTCCTGTGGTGCCCTCTGCCTCCTTCCTGAGGGCCTCCCTTGTGACAGTTGTCTGCACCCTCCTTAGTCTCCTCTGCGGGTGCTTCCATAGGGGAACTATGCTCCCCCAGAATGGTGTATGGATTGTGGAGTGGAACAACTGACTGGGTGTGCCTCTGTTGCACCACCCTTACCCTCCCTGAGCCCACTGTGGTCCAACTGCTGTGCTTTCTTCGCAACCTCTGAGGTAGTGGTGGTGGCTCTGGTGGTCCCTGGATGGGGAGGTTCCCTTGCTACTGTCCAGTGCGGCCTGAAGACGGGCAACTTCCTCCCTCAGGGCAGATAGTTGTCTGCAAACAGGGCAGCATCTCAGCCTCCAGAAAGACTCCTGGAAGACTGCTGCCCCACAGCCATTACATTGTACTACTCCCCACATTAACTGTCTACCTTGTTTAGTTTTTTTTTTGTGTGTGTGTGTGTGTGATTGGTGTGTTATATAGAAATATATGTATTTATATAATGTGTATGCTTATATTGTCAGTGCAGTGTGTTAGAGAGGATGTGACAGTGATATGCACCTTGCCCTTTGAGGAAATGATGTCAGAACCCCAGGTATAAATGAACTATTTCAGGGGTGGTTGGGGTGAGGTGGAAGGGTTTGGGCCTAAACTGAGCCCTCACAAAACAATCAGCTAAAAGCTCTGACCTACCGCTTCGATGAGTGCCTTCCTGTCAGCAAGATGCCATACACGACAATTTGACAGAGAAAATACCCTGCTAATCAAACAGAGAAAAATCCAAACATCCAAGTCAGACACAGGTAAACCTCCCCAGCCCCAAAACAGCCTGGTGACTTGTGCTCTGAAAGCAGTCAGCCCCAAAACACGTCAGCTGTGCAGAAGGGCAGACACAGAAAACAGTATTCAGCCTCTGTGGGTTTAAACTCTTCCTGCACTGAAAATCTTAACAATTGTAACAAAAGTAAAGTAAGCTCCACCTCCCTCTGTTGATTGAAAGACTGCCTTTTCTGATAATTCTAAGTTCCTTATTTCACCCTTCAGTTAGAAGTATCCTCCACCTGAAGAATATTAACTTTCCTAAGGAATCTGCTTCAAACCAAAGACAATTGTAAATTGTAAGGTTCACCTCCCTCTGTTGTGAGCACAACTCGCTTTCTTGCAAATCTTAAGACCAGTGTTGCAGCTTCCAGCCTGAGGTAGCTTCACCTGAAGACTATTAGGTTATCTGATAGGTGACAAACAGCTGGCGCACCTCTCCCAGAACTTCCGCCGTACGCTCTTTATAGTAGGCAAGTGCTCTTCTCAGGTCCAAGGTATGGAGCCTGTACTCAGCCTCCGAGGTGCGATTCGGGTAAAACACCAGTAGAGTAAGCACCTGATTCAGGTGGAACTCTGACACCACCTTCGGAAGAAACTTCAGGTGGGGGCGCAGGACAACCTTGTCCCTGTGGAAGACCAGGTAAGCAGATTCGATGGAAAGCGCCTGGAGCTCCCCGATCCTTCTGGCTGACGTGATAGCCACCAAGAAGACAATCTTCCATGGCAGGTGGGAGATATCACACCTGTGCATCGGTTCAAATGGCTTGCCCATGAGCTTGGCCAATATCAGCAGTAGATCCCATGAAGGTGGAGGTTCATGCACCGGAAGGGATATGTGATCTAGGCCTTTGAAAAAGCATCAGACCACATTCTCCTGCGCCATGGGCTGCTTGCTGGCCCATGCCCAGTAAGCAGAGATCGCTGCCAGATGCACCTTAAGGGTCGTCGACCGAAGCCCTTGCTGAGAAAGGGACCACAAGTAGTCCAAAATGCTAGCCAACAGGCAGGACGAGGGGTCCAACCCCTTGCCCTGACACCAAACGGAGAATCTCTTCCATTTAAAGGCATAACATTTTCTGGTCGACTCCTTACGGGACACCTCAACGACATTGAGGACCTCATCGGAAAGACCCAAGGCCTGAAACTCTAGCCGCTCAGGAACCAGGCCGTCAGGTGCAGGGATTGAAGGTCCGGATGGAGTACCTTCCCCTTGTTGGAGAGCAGGTCCGGGCGGGCTGGAAGCAGTCTCGGGAGCCCGGAGCTGAGGCAGAGGAGATCTGGATACCAGAACTGGTCAGGCCAGTCTGGGGCTACCAGAATCACCTGTGCCTTGTCCTTCCTCGCTTGAGAAGCACCCTGAGGATCAAGGGAAATGGAGGGAAGGCGCAGAAGAGGCCTGGGGTCCATGGCCTCGAGAAGGCATCCCCTTGCAGCGAGCCCTGCTGAGGGGGGCGGCATGGAACAGCCTCAGCTTCGCATTCTCCCTGGAGGCAAACAGATCCACCTGAGGTGTGCTCCAGAGGGAGAACAGGTCTTGCACTACCTCTGGCAGGAGAGACCACTCGTGAGATGCATTGCCTATCCAGCTGAGGGCATCGGCCAGACTGTTCGAGGTTCCTGCCACATGGATGGCTAGGAGATCCGCCTCCAGACTGAGCACGAGAGACCATATGCGAAGAGCATCCTTGCACAGAGGCAAGGAGTGCGTCCCGCCCTGTCGGTTGAGATAGTATGTGGTCGTGGTGTTGTCCGTCTGGACCTGGACCACTTGATCCTGAACAAATGGAGCAAAGGTGGTCAGGGCTAGCCGGACCGCTCGGAGCTCCAGCAGGTTGATGTGGCATTGGGACTCCTGAGGGAACCAGAGACCGTGGGCACTGTGCTCCCCCAAATGGGCACCCCAACCCATCAGAGAGGCGTCGGTTGTCAAGATGACCGTCGGCTCGGGGCGGACAAACGGGATACCCTCCTGCAGGTGAGCTGGGATGAGCCACCACTGCAGGCCGTCCCACATCTCCTGGGTCACAGAGACTGGCTGGTCTAGAAGACCTGAGCGTTGAGACCACTGGCGGGCCAGCCCCCACTGAAGGGGGCGCATATCCCAGCGTGCCCAATGAACCATGCTGGTGCAGGCCACCATGAGACCCAGAAGGCGCAGGAAGTCTCGGGCAGGGCGCAACTGCCCAACCAGAAATGACTGGGCAAAGGAGGAAAGGACCTCGGCCCTATCCGCTGGAAGCCGGGCTCTGGCTCGGAGAGAGTCGAGCTCCGCCCCGATGAACTGGATCACCTGCGAAGGCACGAGTTCCAACCTGGCCTCGTTGATAAGGAGGCCTAGTTGAGAGCAAACCCGGAGGGCCAGATACCTGGACCGCTTCGCCTCCAACCTGGAGGGGGCTGCTATCAGCCAATCGTCCAGGTAAGGGTAGACCTGGACCCCTTGGTGCCGCAGGAATGCTGCCACCACTGCCATGCATTTGTTGAAGACCCTGGGAACTGAAGACAGGCCGAAAGGCATGGTCCGGAACTCAAAGAGGTTCCCTTCTGCTTGAAAGCGGAGGAACCGCTAATGGGATGGACGGATTGGGACGTGAAAGAATGTGTCCTGAAGATCCAGGGAGCAGAACCACATGCCGAGTTCCAGGGATGGTATGATCTGAGCCACAGTGACCATCCAGAAGGTACGCAGCCTTAGAAACTGGATCAGGTCATGTAGGTCGAGAATGGGGCGCCAGCCCCCTGTCCATCTTGGAACCAAGAAGTACCTGGACACAAACCCTGGGCAAGGAGGAGGATCCGCCTTCCGGCTGACTACCCCCTTGCAGAGGAGCAGAACTATGTCGTCTCAGAGAGCCGACAAGGAGGCTACTGATCCGATAGCCCCCCATGGGGCGCGGGCTCAAAAGGGAGGGACCTGCTCTAATTCCAGAGGCAGGCCCCTGCCGACCACCTCCAGTACCCAGCAGTCCATGGTGATAGTGGACCAGACGGAAAGGGAGTGGCTTAGCCGGTCACCCATGGGGGGACCCAGGGGAGGTGTGACGGGGTTGGGGGAAGCACCCCACAACCCGTTACTGGGCAGGACTGGATGAAGAACCGGCGGAGGGACCACCCGGACCTTCACCTCCGGGCTTCTTAACCAAGGAAGCGGTAGGCTTGACCTTGGGACGCGAAGAATGAGCCTGCTGGCCCTGTTGCTGATGTTGCTGGACGGGACGTGCCGCAGGAGCGGAAGGACGAAAGGCCTTACGCTGCTGATGGCGGCCTTTGTCCTTCTGGGCAGATGCAACAGAGTCCAAGGTGGCATGGACTTCTCGATCCGCTGGTGGTGGCCCTCCACCCCGGGTCCAAACAAGTTGGTGCCCAAAAAGGGGACATCTGCTAGCTTGTGCTGGGTATCTGCCGTAAAGGTAGAGATCCGCAGCCAAGCCCCGCGGCACAAGGCTACTGCGGCCGCTACTGACCGGGCACAAGAATCGACGATGTCCAGAGCAGTCTGGAGCTGTTGTTTAGCCATTGCCCTTCCCTGATCCCGAATCTGCTTGACCGTGGTCTGGAGGTCTGCCAGAAGATGAGTAAGCACCTCATCCAGGGAGCCCAAAAGGGGTGTGGGAGAAGTGTGCCATCAGAACAGCCGAGCTAGCCTGACGAAGGCTTAAGGAGGCGGCAGCATAGACTTTCCTCCCAGAGTAGTCTAGCTTTTTGGACTCTTTGTCCGGGGGTTTGTCCATGTCCCTAACATTTCTGGAGCACCTGAATACGCTATCAGTCACCAACCCCTCAGTTGAGGGGTGCTCCGAGAAACCATAGAGGGAGCCGGAAGGGACCGCATACTTGCGGGCCATCCTGGCTGAATGCACAGGACAAGAGGCCGGACGCTGCCAGAGCTCCAGGGCCGGGCCCACTATGGCCTCGGCCACGGGGGAGGCGTCCGAAGGGGAATCCCCCTTGTCCAGAGAGGGTATCTGGCCCGTTTCTGCATGGGTTCAAGCTTCATCCCAGTGGACTCTGAGATGAGTCAAAAGATACCCAGGAACAAGGATGGGCTCTCATCCACCAATAGATCCCCTGAAGATTCCAGGTTGACTGGCCGGGAAAACAGCGAGGAATCGTCTGACTCGGAAGAGTCTGCGAACAGCTACTGACTGCCTGAGCCACTCTCCACTCGCTGAGGACAGTCGGGGGTGAGAGTGACCGACAACCTGTGGGGCAAGCCTTGATCCAACAGAGAATCCTTGGTCGGCGCCCCGGTCTTTGGTTGAGGAGGCGTGGGTTCCACCACTATGGGTGTAGCAGCCGGCTTAGGCCGAGCAATCGGCGCCGGGGCCGGCTCCTCGACCGAGGAACCGGGGGTGGGCGACTGCTTCAGCTGATCAGGCGACAGCCACATAATCGCCGGTGAAGGAGCCGGAGTCAGCTTGTTGCCAGCTAAAAGAACTTGCTGCCACATAAGATCCTCATAGCGCCGACGCAACTTGCGCCGGAGCCTCTCCTCGGCCGAGGAGGATGAGCGGCGGCACCGCATTCCGCAATGACAGGACCAGGACCGCCAACATCAGCAGGACTTGCCCGACGCGGAAGAGGACCGAGACCGAGACAGTCGGGGGTGCCGACGGTGGGACAAGGAGGGAGTGGGGGAAACCGGCAGCTCCTCCAGTTCAGGGTCCTTAACCGGGGACGTCGGCACTGGAAGCCGAGACAAGTCCTCAGAGGGCACCGGGGGAACCGGTGTCAGAGTTGTTGGCTTCCTCGCTCGACAACCTGTCTGTGGGCTTGAGGAAAATCTCAGCCCCGTCGACAGGAGTCTCGGCCGCTGGTTCTGTCAGGGACTCGAGAAACCAGCGCGTCTGGCCGTTAACCTCGACCGGAAATCGAGAGACGGCCGATCCGGGGAGCGGGACCTCTCCCACTCCCACGAACGTCGACACTGGGACTTACCTTTGTGGTCCTTCTTCTTAGACCAAGAGGTGTGAGACCCAGAAGGACTCTCTCCCTTGGTAAAGAGGGACTGACAAAGCTCCCTAAAGGAAGCCCTGTAGGAGAAATCCAGGGAGAGCGGGATATAGGCCGATGCCGAGGAAGATGAAGCCGTGGCCGCCGCCTCCTCAAGGGCCGTAAGTTGTTCCAGCTGCTCTGCAGAGCCTGTAGCCCTGGACACCACCCAACAGGCCTCCTTCGATTTAACCAGCAGGAACCGTTTCTCCGGTTGCCCCAGCTGGAGTCGGGCAGCGTGGTCCTCGAACACCGAAGGCGAGAAGGACAGACAGAGGTTGCAAGCCTGTGGGTCATGTTCGAGTCCAAGGCAGTAAATGCATGTGGCGTGAGGATCAGTGCGAGACATCTTCTGCACGCAAGGGCACCAACGGAACCCGGGAACGGATTTAACATTCATCGCAGCTGCGAGGCAGTCGAGCGAATACTGAACTCGAGTGAACTTGAGTATAAGTTTGGGAAAATCCGAAGATTTAGGATCCAGGCCTACAAAACGCAGCAGCACTAAGGGAGGGACCCTGAGCTTCCAAGTGGTAAGGAAGATCTGGCATCATGGGGCGGAGCCGAGGATTTTATCACCCGGGTGGGTGGGAGGAGCCAGCCTGAAGATCTTCCGGCCCATCTTAAAGCGGCAAGGTACCAGCCAACAAGTGTGGATTGGACAACATATCTACATCCCTAGAAAGAGACTTTTGGACTGTTTTCTGAGACACAGTTCTGGAATTGGGTGTGAGCCAGAGTACCACAGTAACCGGTGTGTTAAACTTGAGAGACTGTGAAAGGAGAAGGATGGAAAGGTGCCTTTCAGGTTTGGGTACCTGCTGTCTGCTACTGAGATGCAGCAAGAAAAGAAACTGTTAAGGTAACCCTGGATTCTCAGACTTTCCATTCTCTGGAGTTTGAGATACAGGGAAGGTAACAGAGACTGCTTGGCTATACACCGTACCTGGTATTGAGAGGAAGACAACCATGATTTAAAGTTCATCCTGAATCCAGAGCCAGGTGGGGAACTCGCTAACCCCCATCAAGTGGGGCTTGCTGGTTGCAGGGTATCTTGGCTCTTGTACCAGAGTGCTAGAGCACTCTGACCTGTGAGGGAGCCAGGCCTTGGGGCCACTCCCAGGTCTGGGTCCCCAGTAATTGGGAGCTTTGCGCCAGTACCTTGCAACAGGCCTGTAATAGGCTGAAGTGGACAAGCTGCAAGATCTCCAAGCAAGCTGAAGATGCAAGCTGAAGCCACTGCGCCCCTTTCCAGTTGTGATCAAGCATCGCGCCTGGATCTGCATGTGCTGTTTCCATCAACTCCCAGGAGTCCAGTCAGCTAGTCAACCCAAGGACTGATTCTGCAGAACCATGAGTAAAATCAGGAATTGCCCTGCACCTGGGGACTGTAAACAGTTCACCATGCCTGCCAGGGCTAGAGGTATAGCTAAGCCAAAGCTTAAAATAGTCAGGGAAAAATATAAAAAGTTGTTTACTATTCAAGCAAAGCACGCCAATGCCTGCCAACCAGCTGCATCTCAGGCCTGCAACTAACATCTGGGTACCCAGGGACAGAATCTGGGGCTTCATTCTGGACTGGGACCTGCAGGTCTGGGCTTTGGGAATACCTGCAGTAGTTAGCTAGACAGATAGATACTGGTGGCTGCAATCATTAAAATGTGGGTTTGAATCAAAAGGGGGAAATGACTGTTATGGGACATGCAAATTGAAACATCTTTATTCCACTTACTCCATCCTAACCCTCCCCATGTAAATAAATCATGATGTTACTGTTTTGCAGCAAGTCTGACTCCAGAGCCTGATTTTAGTAAGCATGTAATTAGCTGAAATGTGGAATGACAAATTGTTGAATGTGGGAAGTTCGAATCCTGGTAAGTCCATGACTGGGGTAACTGTTTTGGGGAGGTGGGTTGGTACAACATCCCAGTGGGTTGTACTGGTAAAGAGCAGACCCACTAATATATATATATATATATATATATATACTCTGGGTGGAGGTACCACCATTTTAATTTATCTTTTGGGAAAGGACCACCATTGTAATAGCTTATGGGAACCCAGGCCCCTTAACTGTGGTCAGGACTGCACAGCAGGGTAGTGGCCCTCTCTACGATGGTGCCAGAGAGGGGCTACACTGGCAGGCCAGCTAAAACTGCATATTTGGAGCAACCATCTGCGGTCCTCTGACCAGTCCATGTTGGTGGTTCCTAAGCAACATACCACCTCACGTGACCAGGCATTTGTGGCCTGGGCACAGAGCTTCTGGAACTCCTTCCCAATTCTGGCTCATGGGGCTGTCTCCATTCACTTTTCAAGAGGCTCCTCTGGGATTTCTTGAGGACCAACTCAGCCTGTTCCTGTACTTAACTGTATGGTATACATCCTCTGGACTCAAGTTCTTGCCAGTTCCTCCAATAGTGCTTAGCATGTCAGCGTGGCTCAGTTGGTAGCACATCCGCCTCTGGACCAGGTCGTGGGTTCTCGTCCCACACCGGGATTGGACTTGCACCTAAAAATCGCTGGCATCCGAGTGCAGTATTAGGAGGTGCTGAACTGCTGGGGTGTGCCGTCCTTCGGATGAGACGTTAAACCGAGGTCCCTTCTGCCCATCCTGGTGTTGTCCTGGTGGGTGTCCAGGTGGAAGTAAAAGAACCCAGGGCACTCTTCGCAAAAAGAGTAGGGAACATTCCCGGTGTCCTGGCCAACATTCCCCTTCCCATAAACCGGTTCATGCAATTATCCAGACTGCGTGTGGGTGATGATGTGCGATACGGCCGCCTCCACACATTCAGTCACTTCACTACCAGTCTAGCATTGCTTGTAAAGCGCTTTGGATGTATGAAAAGCGCTATATAAATGCTGATTCTTCTTCTTCTTCTACTCAGGGTGGCTAACCGTCCATGCTCACTAGAGGCTAATTATCTTGCGTACCATGCTTTGAACTGTTTCATAACTGTACCTGATCAAGTATATGACTGGTTTGTGTTCACTGTTATTTGTAATTTCAGCTTTCTGCCTATGTAATTGCCAATCTGTTATCCTGCTGCTTGTGAATACCACACTGCACTGTTGTTGTTGTTGCATGGTTTTATATTGCCTTGTAGTTCTACCAGGTCACAGGGGCCCTGTGATTGTCTAGTGTGCTTACCTGGTCAATAAAAGTTAAATAAATAAATAAATGAGCAAAAAGTAAACAGCACAAATAACCATATTTACCTTGGTCTGTTAACAGAGGCAACTGGTTTTGGTGCCTGAATAACATATTCTTCAAATTTAGGTTTCAAGTCTGCTACCTCTTTCTTCTCTGTGCTCTTCACTTCAGGTTTGATAGGCTCAGGGGGCTTCTCATTACTATGCATTCCTTTAGTACAACCCTAAAAGGAATAGAAAATATATTTACTCATAGGCAGTTTCAAGACACTAACTGGTTCTTGGGGTAGAACGATGTAAGAAATGTAAAGTGCCCTTTCAGTGATCCTGCCCAGTGAGAACAGAAGTAAATGGACTTTTAAGCTCAGCCACTCGCAGGCCCCCCCATCCCCCCATCCGTATGGGTGCCTCCACAGCGGTCCTGACATCAAAGCAGGGGATTAGCCAAATCAATAGAAAAACAAGCATTTGTCAATGCCGAATGTTGTCTTGCTGCCATTGGCAGTGCAGGAGTTAGAGAGATGCAGCATAGGAGTGGCAGTCAAGTACTGAACTGATGCCAACCCACCCCCACCCTACAGAGAGTGAGAGGCATTAGGGTGTCCCTGTGGGTGTTTGGTAGTGCAGTGCTGGGCAGGATGTGAAAAATGGCAGCTGCACAGTTCATAAGGAGGTGTAATTAAATGGCAGTGCTGAAAATGTGGCATACAAATATACGAAAGTTGCGGAGTTGCAAGGGTGCCTGGCAAATATGCAAGGCACGCTTGCAGCACTGGCAGATTGTGGGCGTTTGGCACCAAATTTTCAACATAGGCATTTTAGCACCTCTGCTCATGTACAGTGTCACTGTAATTTCCTCAAAGTGTCCCAAGAAGTGATTTCGCACAGCGACCACACTATTCTGCGCCGGAAGTGCGGAAACGCATTTTGGGCAGGATATGTGAAGTGACAGCTGTACTGTTCATCAAGAGGTGTGTAAAAATGGCAATGGTGAAAATCCAGAGTGAAAATATCACAAATACATGATGGTACAAGCATGCGTGCAATCTGCCACGCACGATCGTAACAAAGTCATTTTATGGAGTATCAGCTCCAAATTTTCAACAAAGGCATTCTAGGAGCTCTGCTCTTGAACTGTATCACTGTCATTTTCATAATCTGGTCCAAACACTGATTTCCCACAGCGACTGTGCAATTGTGCTCCGGAAGTGCGGAAACACATTCGGGCAGGATGTGGAAATGACAGCTGTACTGTTCTGGGAGGGGCAGAAAATGCCAATGCTGAAAATCACGTTAAAATATTGTGAATCGGCGATCGAGCCTGCGTAGCAACTCGCACAACGACGCTTGTAAACAGGCATTTCTTGATTTTTCCACTAAATTGGAACATAGGCTTTTGAGAGGCCACCTCATGAACATTGGCACTGTCATTTCGTTAATGGGTCCCGAAAGGTGATTTCGTGCAGTGACTGCAAAATCACCTTCCGAGGCCGATTAACGCCATGACAGTGACAGAATTCATGAGGGGCCCCAAAAACCCCATGTTGAAAATTTGGTGCCAAAATTCCAAGAAATGCCTGAGATATGCAACAAAGTTGAAAAAACCCTATTCATTGCATTATACAGCTTACCGGCATTTCCTCAGTTTGCGGTCGGCTTTGAAGAGTGCAGGCGTGTTCCCGTCCACGGAAGATCGTCGCGCGAGTCGGAGGTAAGTATGGGGGTGAGGGAGGCAGGTGCGCACTGGGTGGGTGCGGTGGGGCATGTAGACTACGAGGGACGGTTTCGCTTTCCAGGTGTAGAAAAGAAAAAACAAACGCGTCCGGACAGTTTTTGTATTACAGAGCATCTGCACGCTGGGGTGGGCTCCCAGCGTGCCACCCTCGTGCATTTTGTGGAAGTGTCAGTAGCTGACGGAGATTGGGCACCTCGGTGGCACAACATGGGTAATCGCTGGCGGGGATTGGGCACCCTGCCGCAAACAAAGAAGGGGGAAGCGGAGCCAAGGGGACTGGGCACCCTCGGCATTCAACAGTAGGGGGTGATGCCGACGGCGTAGTGGGCTCCCGGCCGGCAGCAAAGAAAGCGGGGGCACGAGCCGAGGATTGGGCACCCCTCGGCATTCCCCATTTGCGGAGGGGATGCCGATGGGGAGTGGGCTCCCCATCGGCACACAAACACGGGAGGGGAGGGTTGCCGACAGGGGGATTGGGCACCCCCGATGTCAGAAACCGTGAGGTGGCCGCCCGCTCGACAACCATGATCATAATGGCGGCGAGCACGGCAAGCAAAGGACCGCTGCGTATGACGATTGCAGCGGACCTTTGCTTTGATGCGCTCGCCCCATTATGAATGCATGGTGTGGCGGTGGCATGCAGGCTGACTGGGGAATGAGGGACGCAACTACTGATGCGTGCCCTGCATTCGCCCATGAGCAGCCGCGCCCCCAAGACCAGCACTGTCGCAAGATGTTTCTTGCGCATGCGCGCAAGCCAACATAAAAATAGATGAACAGAGAAAATGAAGCAGGCCAGGAAATTTTTTTTTGAGAATAACTTGCCCATGGGCAACCATGGCTTGAAATGTGGTTGTCTGACACACATTTCTTGTTGCCTGCTACAGTTTTAAATAAAAGTACTCCTCCAACCCGAGTCTTTTTTCTGAGTCCCCTGCCTGCCCTAATGGCTCTTACAAGAACTACTATTTTATTTTGATGATACTTCACCCGGTTACCAAAAAAAAAAAAAAAAAATATACTGTCACCCAATTCTCTAGTAGTCTATGACTGAGATTAAGAGGATCTCTACAATGAGTCCTTCTCCTGGAACAAGCAGCTACTGGTCTGCTGCTGTCTCTCTTACAGACCCAGTGACAGACACCCAAGGTCATTTGCTATTAGTCCTGTCTAAGTGGGGATTTTAAAAATAAAATGCAGCTCCCCAGAACTTTCTTTTTAAATAATCACCAACACCAAGTCTGTTTTCACAAGTCCACTGCTTTCCCAAACAGTTCTTAAAGAACCTTTTTCATTAAGACTAAATATAGTAACATTTTCTCCTCCCTATGGCACTTACTGATTTCCTGCTGGTCTCCAAAATCTGAAAAGTTTCCCCACATTCAGCAGAAATCCAATTGTTATAATGCTACTTCATTTAAGTTTTGTTTGCTGTTTGTCGTTTCAATTTAGTCATTGATGTATCATCATGTAACCCCTGGGCGGCGCCACCCCCAGTGTTACACCCCTGCCTACTACCCTGGACATAGGCTAAGGGGTTTAGGTTCGCTAACTTATAACATTTTAAATCCTTTGCGCAGTGCCTCCACTCAGGGTGATTTACATGGGTGAGATGGTACTGGGTATAGCCCCCTGAGCTGCTACACCACCCACGGTGACCAGTTACTGTCCCCAGACATGCCCCAAGATACAGCTCCCCACATTTCAACATTTTGAATTAAAGACTCTCTCTAATAATATGCTCACACAGGATTTCAAACAACAACAAGATATTTATTTTGGGGTAATAAAGGAGCCAGGAAAGGGAAACAGGAGGAGTAGAGGATATCTTACCGTATTTACACATGTACAGAGATCACTTTGGATTTTGCTGGTGAACCCTCCAGCTGGGTGGCTACATATTAATAGGCAGACATAAATCACATTTTACCATTTGACTTACGACATCCGGAGCCCTGGCTATCTAGCTGCTGATAAATCAGATGTTAAACATAATTATTAAAAATACCCACACTGGTACCAGTCCCAGATACAGCAGAAACCTCGCAATCTCATACCATAGTGGTTAAACAGATACCACAGTCCAAGATGTTGCAGGCCTGATGGAGTTGCAGCTGGTCGAGGTGGCCGGCTATTAATTTGAGGGTGGGGGCAACTTGGAAACAGATTTTTGTAAAGCAGCAAATTACTATTTACAACCACAGCAGGGATCGCCCTGCACTTTAGCAGACAAAGCAGGGATTGCCCTGCACTTGCAGACAAATCAGGGATTGCCCTGCACTCGCAGACTTCTGAACATTCCAGAACAAACTATGTGGATCTTACATCCAGAACATTCAGCACAATATTTGAAAGTCCCATCCAATGCAATGAGAGTGATGCTTCTGTCAAGCATCCTAAACTCAGTTTAAACACGGTCACACCCAGTACTTTATATACCAAAAGGCATCCATCCAGAGTAAGTTGACGACATTTTTATCAAGCATCCCGTACTTTAGTCACAGGCAGTCACATCCAGTACATTCTATATACCAAGAACATTATCCACAAGCGGAGTCCTATCCAGCACGTTTAGCCATTTAACACTTATACCAAGCACTCTTAGATGAAATTCTGTGCAGACACAGGTACATTCTCTGTAAGGTATCTTAGACATTAATATGCTCTAGGGCCTCCTGTCTCATGAAGTGGCAAGCTCGTCTTGGCAGACAGCTGCACGATGGCAGGACTCTAACCCATAACTACACATTTATATGATTCAGTAAGCCCAGCATCTTGCTGCACCTGCAACAGCCACTTGGGCCACAGACAAGATGCATCCATTACTTGAACTAGGCAGTCTCTTATGGGGTAAGTAGCCCAGACTGATGACTTAAATACTTCACACTTAACAGCACACATTTCTTAATGGGCATGGAGCCCCAAGATTACTTGTTAGTTTCTCCTCGCACCTGGGGGCACGAGGTACTCACCAGGTCCTCCACGGGTCTCATCTGCAATCGAAGGCATCCTGAAGACTTCTTCAGCTCTCTCACCGCTGAGGTACTTGGTCAGCGCTCTCACCACTGCATGATGCCATCTGGTCTGGTCAGCACTCTCATCGCTGCTGAACATCTGATTCTTCGGTCCACATCTTTCCCCGACATGGAAGGGAAGGCTAGCCTCTGGAGGACAATATTGGCAACCTCCAGACTAGCTGTTGCAGAAAGCCCAATTATTGTAACTAGTTAACTGAAGAAAATAACAAATGCCCTCTGAAGACTGAAAGGGCTTGAATTAAGTGGCCCAGGACTGATGGCATGGCTGAAGCCTCAGCCCCTCCCCCATGGGGGGCTCCCAGCAGGCTGGAGCCTGCTCTGCTGCTCTCTCTCTCTCTCTCTCTCTGAATCTCTCTTGGAATCTCCAGACAAACTGGCAACACTGTCACTTTACAGAGCTCCTAGCTCAACTCCTGATTGGTAGCAGGGATGGAGTGACATGTCTACAAGTTGCTGAAGGACCTGTCAATCAGAACACTCGAGGCACAATTGGGTTGTGAAATTTGCACCTAAAATAATGTCCCTGTAAGCCCCCATAAGCACTTGGGTGCTTACCCATGAGATGCAGTGAATGTCCCACAAGTCCTGGCTATCTATTGCTGCAATTCCAATTGGCTGTACTGCTGGCAATGGCTGCTTAACCCACTGTCCCTTATAGCAGATTAGATACTGTCCTGGTGCAGCCAGAAAGAAGTAATTATTTGCCTCAAATGCCCCACAGTTCTATAGCTTAAAGGCTGTACTTGCAGTCGCTGCACAGATGAAAAACATGGCTCTTTTACTTTTCCTGTCGCTACTGCACTTATGCAAGCTCCCCTTGCAGCAGCTGACAGGCTGACACACACACAGTCCCAGATACTGGAATTGCCAGGGAAACAGTACTCATTTTAACTTTAAACACTTTTCCCCACATGCACAGTATATTCCCAACAAGCAGCAACAGTTCCATTTCGTAAAACATTTTAATTCTTTACTTTTCATCTGGAGCTGAACATAGCTACCCTGGAGGCAGCCAGATACACTGTTATGCATTATTCAGATGACCGGGGCCCTGCACAGGCATACTCAAATGAGCCCCAGTCAGAACTCCTTTAATTCCCATCTGAGCAGTCCCCCAGCAGGCTGTCCGTGGTCACCGGGTCCCAAATAGGTGGAAGGGATCCCAGGACCCACAGCACAGTCCTCGAGGCGACCACAAAACAAGCGGCTCCACATCAAAGATGCTTTGCATGCCAACGCAGCTCCCGCTGCCCTGGAGGCAGCACTTCTACAGCGGGAGCTCGCAGTCAGCAGTTTAAGCCCTGAGGGACAGGATTTTCATTTGACTGCAAGCTGGGGCACACACAAGGGCAAACAGGACCTGGGAAGCCAGAAAAATTAGAGGCCAAGTCAGGAGAAGCCCGAGAGACAGCGGGAGAAGGACAGAACAAAGACGGGCTAAGGTAAACCCAGACTGGCATTTTTAGGAACCCCCATTTGCAAGGGGGTTACAATCAGACGAAAGTAATTAATGTAATGTTATCTGTTTCTCTTTGTCATCACTGATAATGACTGTACCGGACTGTATACTGTTCAGATATTTGTTCTCACCTCATGCTGCGTCATGAAATATTCTCTAATGTTGACTCTGGTCTCCCCTGTCTGTACTCTCCCGGGTCGTGCCTGAATATAGGCAACACTGTTGTCTAGTGTACTCACCCGGTAAACAAAAACCAAATAAATAAGATTAGTTACTACAGAAGTGGGAGTCTGTGAGAGGCTCTAAAATAACGAGCATTTGTCAATGCCGAATGTCTGCTTGCTGGCATTGGCAGTGCAGGAGTTAGAGAGATGCATAATAGGAATGGCAGTGAATTACTGAACTAAACGCCAACCCCTACCCCCACCCTGCAGAGACTGACAGGCGTTTGGGGGGGGGGTGCCTTGTGTCATTGGCCATAATGCTCATGCCATTCCACCTCCTCCACCTGCAGACACCGGAAGTTGGTAGTGCTTTGGGGTCTTTAGCCATTACGCTCACCACATTCCATAAGGAAATAAGCTGACATGGGTGCAGTACAGAAGAATGGGTGAACGTTAGACAAATACCCCAAGGCACACCTTGATGCCCGCCACTGGCTGCAGGGTGGGGTGGGGTGGAAAGACGTGAGCATTATAGCCGACGCCCCAAGTCACACCCCGCCACCGTCAGTCTTTACAGGGTGGGGCATTATGGTTTGGAAACCCTAACGCCTCGGGCTTTTGTTGGCATTTTTGCTCCAAATTTCAACATGGCCTTTTTGGGACCCCACCTCATGAACAGTGGCACTATCATTTCGTTACTCAATCCAAAAAGGTGATTTCGCAAAACGACTATGCCATTCTACACCACAGGTAAGAAAACACATTTCAGGCTGGATGTGAAAAATGACAGCTGTACTGCTCATAAGGAGGTGTGAAAAAACGGCAATGTTGAAAATCTGGAATGAAAATACTAAAACTTCTTGAAGTTACGAGCATACGTGGGAACTGTGCAACGCACGCTTGCAACGGTGTAATTTTTTTGCATTTGTTCACCAAATTTGCAACATAGGCTTTTTGGGACCCCACCTCATGAACAGTGGCACTATCATTTCATTACTCAATCCCAAAAGGTGATTTTGCAAAGCGACTACGCCATTCTGCGCCACAGGTGGGAAAACACATTTCAGGCTGGATGTGAAAAATGACAGCTGTACTGTTCATGAGGAGGTGAGAAAAGATGGCAATGTTGAAAATCTGGAGTGAAAATATTAAACAATGGCAAAGTTGTGAACATACGTAGAAACTGCACAATGCATGCTCGTACTGCAGTCATTTCTTGGAATTTTTTCACTAAATTTGCAACATGTTTTTTTGGGGACACAACCTCATGAACAGTGGCACTGTCATTTTGTTACTAGGTCCTGAAAGGTGATTCCGCGCAGTGACCGCAAAATCACCTTTCAGGACCAAGTAACAAAATGACAGTGCTCTGTTCACAAGGTGGGGTCCCAAGAACCGCATGTTGAAAATTTGGGGCCACAATTCCTAAAAATGGCTGCGATATCAACCCAAGTTAACCCCCAAACTGACTCCCATTATACAGTGCTAACCAGATTCCTCAGTTCGCAGTTCGGCTTTAAAGAGTGCAGACGTGTTCCGGTCAAGAGAAGATCACTGCTCACGATCTCTGGAGGGTAAGTATGGGTGAGGGGGGAGTACAGGGAGATGAGTGCTCAGGGGGGGAGACTGGGGAGACGACGGTGGACAGTTTTTCTTTTACAAGGAAAAAACAAAACATCGCTAGGGATGGTTTTCTTTTATTTTACAGGTTTAAAAAGAAATAAACATTTCAGCACACTGGGGTGGGTTTGTGTGCCAACAGTAGTGGTGGTGGTGGGCGTGAAGACACGGGGATTGGGCACCCCAATGTCGGCAGATTACAGATTTATTTTTGGGGGGGAGGGCGCATCCAACACCGGGAGTGGGCATTCCGGTGTTGGAAACATTTTGGCACACTGGGGTGGGTTCCCAGTGCGCCACATTAATGGAGGGGGGATACATGCAGACATGGGGATTGGGCACCCCGATGTTGGCTTGCCTTGCAGTGTGTGGCAGGTGGCAGGAGCCACGGCTCATTACTTGCTTCACCAGGAAAGACACACAGAACAAACAAGTTGTTGGTGGAGCAAGGGCCAGGGACAGAGTGCTGGGTGTCAGGAGCCGACAAGGTTGCAAGGGAGGGAGGAGGTGCCACTGCAGTGACAAAACTGTTCGTGATTGCAGCCGCAGATTCATTTCAACTCCTTGGCTCTCTTTGAAGCTGCTGCCAGCGGCAGCTTCCCTCTTGATTGGTGGCTGAAGGACACGCCTAGTAAAACGTCCGCTGCATTGACCACAATACTGACACATTTCTGAAATGTGGTATTGTCGCAAGATGTTTCTTGCACATGCACGCAAGCAAACATAAAAAACAGTTATTTACAAGCTACTGGCCAGCTTATGTACTGTATCTGTCTCTCTCACACAGTCATGAACAACCCTGCTCATCCCAGTCACAGTTCTCTCTCTGCCTCCCCCCCCCCCCCAAGCCTTTCTTAGAAAATTTCCCTAAAAGCTTTTATCAAAATGGGGGAAATCACTCTCTAAATGTGTAAACATTTTTTGTTTTCTTTTAGAGTAGCACCTTTTAAAAGTGCTTTTCTTAAATGCATAAGATCGGTGCTATGCTCACTCTCTCAGCACCACAGCTTGTCTTCTCCATAACAAAACGTTAAGTGTGGCGTGCTGTAGAGATCCCAGCCTCAACGCACTAGGTATAGGAGGGGGTGCAGGGTATTAAATAAGCTAAAAAAATTGATTAGTAGTTCTTTGCGTGAAAGTGCTAATCAGCCATGAAAATGTATAGCACTTAGCACAGATGGTTAGCAAAATTTTAAAACTATATATTGTTTTCATTCATTTTGTCTGTTGTGCCATGGAGTTACAAAAAAATTATTAGCAGTCTTCTGCTAAATATTTTTGGAAATGGTTAGCATTACCTCCTGTTTTGCGTAGCATTTTGCTATGCTATGCCAGGTATTTAATACCTGGGGTGGGAGGAAACATACAGAGACTCACCATTGCCTGCATTGTTCTGTCATCCAACTCCCGCCCTCTTATGTCATTCTCAGAGGTTGACTGTTCGTCCATCAGGGTGAATCCAGGGAGTCAGCGGATCTCCTTTTACACACACACACACACACACACACACACACACACACACACCCGTCTCACGAGTACCCGCAAACTCCTCTACTATGCTCAGAATAGCCTCCCTTCCCCTGCCCTCCCCCTTTTAACTTCTTGCACGCTGCACAAGACACCACACCCAGGAAGCAGGCAAGGTCCCATTCAGGAGTCGTGCCTCGCACATTTGTGGTACCTGCTGGCAGAGGTGGAGGACGGATGGAGCAGTTTGCAAAGCAAGTGCACTAACACACTGAAGTGTACTGAAACACGCATGCACCAGTCTGTATTAATTTAATGCATGCGCAGACTGCTGAAGTGAGTATTAGATTTTGGTTGCCCGGTGGGCAGGAAAAACTATCATTTAATTTGTCCTGGGCTGCCGGGCAATAGGGGTTTTCCTAGCATGAAATGAAGGAAAAAGCAAAATGATATTAATGAAAAAAAAGACAAAACCAAAAAAAACTATCAATCAGTCTAGTAAAATAAACATTTAAAGGGACACTGTCAACTCCCTTCGCCCTCAAACTGTCCCTAGTTTAAAAAACACACTCTCTGATTTGCTTACATTCTGTAAAGATTGCCAATGTAGTTGGCTGAATGATTCTGATTCCTTTTCTCTTTCTAATAGTGAAAAACAGCCTGCCCATCGTACTGGTATTACCACACAAAATGTGTTTGTTTACATTCCTTGATCAACTTCCACTGCATCTTTCCTGAACTTGGGAACACCCCCACACAGTCTAGCCACCCATGATGCAGTGGGATGAGAGGAGACTATTGCATGATGAGTCACTGCACTGTTTAGGTTGTTGGTGTTCGTAATTTGCAGAAGTATACAATTAGAGTTGATCATATATTTGAAACAAGGCTGGGTATAATCACACCACTGCCATGCATTTCAGTTCCACTAAGAAAGGAAACAGACAAAACAACCAACATCATCAATGAATTCTAGAGAAGGTAAGCAATCTTAAAATATGGGTTTTCAACTAGAAAAAATTATATGCAACAAAAAGGTCGGACAGTGTCCCTTTAACAAGGCTTAAAATATATATGCCCATTTACCAGAGATTTCAGATATTAAAGGGCACATTTTTCAGTGCCATCAAAACAGAAGGCTAAGCTCACTTACTTGCCTTTGAGCTCTTCTAGCTTAAATTCAGAATTATTTTATGCCTCTTTGGAAGGGAAAGGATTGTAATATACTCCCAAGGGACCAGTTAAATGATCCCTTCCACTTCCTATATTTCTAGCAATGTCTCCATGCTCAGACGTTTTATGGCGTGTACTTATGGAGAGTGCAGGGGTGTGCTCCACAGAAGTCCATGAGGTGTATTTTTACATGCTTTCTTATAGAAATGTAAAAATCCGTTAGGGCTGGACGGACTGTTCCGTCCGAAATCCAACCCCCCAGATCGAACCCTGAATCCACGGACCCGGATAAATATGGACTTCACCGCAGAAGTCTAGTTCTGGGTCCATGGATAGCAGGGCATTTTTTTCTGCATGCCTAAGTTGAATGCAGTTGTAGCTGGAGGCGCTAGGTGGAACAAAGAGTGAGGAGAGAAGGGTGGAGTCGAATCCAGGAGATGGAGGGCCACAGTCACATGATTGGGAGATCTGAGCGTGGGTTGTAGCTGCTGTGGTCGGTCACTCTTTCTCTGGTCGGCGTGTCGGCTTGTTGTTCTGAGAATATGGAACTAGGCAATTCAGCCATGAAGAAAAAAGCAACTGTGTGGTAAAGTACTGGGATTCTTTTAAGTGTATTCTTGGTTTCACTGTAGCTGTCTGTGTATAGGCCCAGGGCAACAGCATGCTGGCAAAATAAATGTTGACTTGTGCCATCCAGAAGAGGGGGGAGAGAGAGAGAGACTAGACTGCTGGGGGCCAAAGAGTAACGTTATAGTCTCAGAAATCACAAATAAAGTGTATTCTTGGTTTTGACTTGTGCCATCCAGAGGAGAAAGAAAGACAGACTAGATTACCGAGAAGGGGGCAAAGACAAATTTTATAGTCAAAGAAATAAAAAAAAAAAATGTATTCTTGGTTTCACTGTGGCTGTTACAGGCCCAGGGCATGGGCATGCTGGTAAAATAAAGGTTGACTTGTGCCATCCAGAGAGGGGAGAGAGAGAAAGGGACTAGACTACTGGGGGTCAACGAGAATTTTTACAGTCACAAAAATCACAAATAAAGAAATCAAACTTGGCCTCAATGTGGCTGTGCAATGTGTGTACACTGTACAGGGCAGGCAGGCAAAATAGTGCTTGCATCTGTCTGTCTGTCTCTCTCGGCATACTCAGTGTCATAGACCTGAGCTGGATATGCCACCACTACAGCCCAGACATGAAGCAGCTAGCAGTTATTGAATTTATTTAGCAGTTTTACTGCAATTTTTATACAAATCATGCATTAAATTGTTTCCTTTGGGCCTCTGTGTTAAATATGATTGACTTTGGCCACTTTTATGCACTTTTTCGCATTTATTTAAAATATTTGTCAATAAATTAGAACCAATCAGAATAAATCAGAACCTCACCACGTTCCAGTTCTTATTTAATAAAGTTCAGAACTTCACCGAGTTCTCACAGCCCTAACACTCGCACTGCAAAAACTAAGGCCGGTGTTCAACGAACAAGGGCAAATTACATTTCCTTCTCTTCCAAAGGGACATGAACAGGGAAAATTTATTAAAAAATGTTTTGTGTAGCAGCTGCAGTGTTGCAAAACTTAATTTTAATAACAGTAGGAAAAATAGGTATAGTGCCTGCAGGGAACCTTGTGTAACGCAGCTGTAAATAACTTCTTGATGAACTCAGATGTGTAGCAAGCTTCTGCTATATAAACCAGCTTGTGTTACCATCTGATGAAAAATGTGTAGTTTTTGAAGAAATGAAAATTACATCCTCACCACAATTCTTGATCTTCCTAGACATGGTCATCATTCATTACTGTTGGGTGTCAGCCAGGGGAGCCTACAGCTTTAAGCTTTTCTCGGGAGAAGGGGCCAGCATTGGAGATGGCACCACCCTCGAGGCCAGCATATTAAATGGTGCTCGCAGGTTGGCCAGTAACCAACGCCAACCTCTCAGTTCTGCTCACCGGAAAGGAAACAAGGAAAAGAGGAAAAAGGGTGGGGGTGGGGCAAGGAGCCCAAGGATAGAAAAGAAAAGGATATAAACTGTAAGTATAAAGCTGACCACAGGAGAAGAGGTAAGGGTTCTAGGGAGTTTCTGGGCAAGAGAGACCTCAACCACTGGGCAGGCCAAGAGGTAGCAGGAGGGAGAAGGAAGGGAGGGAGGAAGGAAACAGAAATAGAGAGGAACTATTCTGGACACCAGAAGGGAAAAATGTCCCTATAAGGGTGGTAGAGAAAGTTCCCTGTGGACCAAGAGAGGAACTGGCCCACTCTAGGAGAGGTATGGCCCAGGTCCAGCTGAGCAGAGGTAGGACCTTACGGAGTAGCAAAGGAAAATCCCTGTAGCCTCCAAAAGAGAGATCTAAGGGAGTCAGGCAAGAGACAGTTATCTGCCACTCAGAGGTGCAGAAGATTCCCTGCCTTTCCAGTTCCCAGGTTGCCATTTTGTTTTGGGGGTGGTGTCAACACAGGAGAAGGCCTCCAAGAGTTCCCATTCCCAACCCCCACCCAAGGGGTGGCAAACTCACCCTGGGGCAAGACTCCCATGGACGAGGAGGATCACCTGGCTAAGATAACCAGTATGCCTCGAGCCTGGTTCAGAGACCAGAGCGGCTGGAGGTTCAAGTCTAAAAATGACCTAAGTCAGGGCTCTAAGACAGGGAGAGAATACAGTGAGAGAATACAGTCACAGATGCCCTGAACTGTTCCCAAGTCATGGGTCCAAAAGTGCCAAAGAGGCCTGGGAGCGCAGAAGGAGGGGACAGAGGAAAAGGAAAAGGAGAAGAGCTCTTGCGGGCCAGAACAGGACCTCTGCTAGGGCTGTGAGATTGAGTAGGGAACCCCTCCCGGGAAGGGGACTGCGTAACTCACCCAATGAAGGATGCCCAATCAGACAGGGGCAATCTGAGCTGGTCTGGCCCTTGCAGGTGGCCCGACCCCACTAACTGCAGACACTATCGATTCCAGGGAGGACAGAAGGGAAGAGGAGAGGAGGGAAGGGTCAGCACTTCAGCTCCTCCCAGAATCACCAGAGGGGCCTCCGTGCTGAACTCTACATCCCCACCCGACAGAGATTTGCTCATCATGGGGCCACTAGTACCAGACATTTGGGGTTCTGAGATAGCCACGGCACCAGAAATGGTGCCAGAATCCACCCCAGAACTTGCCCTGGCACAGGAGTCCGAGCCGGCACCATAAATGGCACTGGAATCAGACTGGGCACCAGAGTCGGTATCGAACCCTGCCCCGACACCAGAATCTGTGCCAGCAAGTGTCCCTGGTGCCGCAACAGGCTCTAGAGGACATGGAGTCGGCCCCAAGGGCGACCCCAGGAAGGGCTACAACAGGCTCCATGGTACTGGAGACCCTAAGGCTAGGCAAAGGAGAGCTCCGAGGCTCTGGGCAGCCAATCAGGATCATCCCGATCCTCTTACTCTGAAGAGGAAGAGATCAAGGGGGCCAGCCCAGAAGTGTGGAGGACTGAGGCAGTGATGCCTTACCTCCTGCCACACCGGCAACCTGTATTCGCCTTGTGAGCGGGTCGTCAGAGAAGGAGAGGATCAAGCATCCAGAGGACAGCTTTCCTCTCCTGGGGAGGGTGGGGAACAGAGACCGGCACCTGCCCAACACCTAGCAGAGTCTAGGTGTTGGCATGCCTGGTCCTGTACAATGGGGGACGGAGCAGGAGCAGCTGACCGGCGTGCTGCGTGCAGACGTGTGCACAGTTCTGCCACTGTCAGCAATGCACGCTCCCTTCTACAAGGAAAAGTGGAAACAGTCCCATTTTGTGTGGCATGAATGGTTGTCCTCTGCAGGCGCCGTCCTTGAGAAGGCACCTCCCCAACACTGGATCTGGACTTGGCGGGTTGAGTTGGGTGCTCCCCACTACCCTGCCATATGGGTAAGCTGTGGGGGAACACAAGAGGGGGTCTGACGTTTGGGGGACGAGGCTGGGAGGAAAGCAATAACGTAGGGCTGACTAGGACACAGGAGAAAAAAAGTACAGCTAAAAAAAGAAAATATCGAGGAGTACATCAAGGAGATCTTGAGAGAAGCTACCCCCAGCACCCTCCCTCTCCAGGCACTGCCAAAAGTGCCAGAAGGGGACCCAGCACCAATACCTGCACCGCCTCGCTCATCGGTACCAAAGGTGGTGTCAGGATCCAAATCAGCGCCAGCAGGTGGTACCGAGGGCTCCACCAGCTCAGGCCCAGCATATAGCTGCGACAGACTACGAGGGGTGCTCAGCCACCCCCCATCCTCGGAGGCAGACTGTCCCACTGACCCCTCGCGCAGGTCTCCCATCCCAGAAAGACTAGGACTGACAGAGGCCTACTCCCCCTTGGTACATATAGTACCAAAGGGAGACCCGGGGGAAAGGCCCAACGACCTGGCCTTGGCATCCCGAGAACGCCACCCTCCAAAGGAGGGAGGTTTACGACCCATCTTCAACGCACGTACTTCAAGGACCCAGCAATCCATGGAAAAGCAGGCGTTGCAATTATCCATGTCATGTGATGGACCCAGGCAGGTAAGACAGCGGTCATGGCAGTCTGTTATAGTGATTGGCTTGCCACAGGGGCACCAATACATAGGGACATGCCCCGCCTTGGATTCAGAAGTAGGGCCCAAACCGGACATGACTGCGAGGACAACACAAAAAACAAACAAAGCACAGTACCCGACGCCACACTAAAAGACCGAACAATAAAAAATAACAAGAGAGTGGTTTTACTGACTTTTACTGGAGATCAACGTCGACAGAAGGTCTGAGGGGTCAAGTAAAGCGGAGGCAGAACTGACGCAGCTGGAAATCTTGAACATGCTTCAGCTCTTGTGGAGATCCAACCTTGACAGCGGGAAAAGAAGAACTGAGTAGGGTGGGGGGCCAGCGTCAGTTACTGGCCAATCCACATAATATGTCAGCCTCGAGGGCAGTGCTGTCTCTGTCAGTCCCTGCTCCAGGGAAAAGCTTAAAGCTATAAACTCCTTCGGAGTCTGGTGCCTCCAGCAGACACCCAACAGTAATGAATGGTGAAGAGTGATCTAGGGAAGATCAGCCACTTAATGTAACAGCAGATCTTCGAAGAACTTCCTCCACTGGGCCACACCTTTGGAACTGTAAGCCATCAGCATCACGACCACATGGAGAATTTTGCTTGTCGGGGTCCACCCATAATGACACATACCATGTCGAAGTCTATAAAAAGTGGGTGTCCCCATCACTGCTCAGTTCCCTGCCAGAGACCAGCTTGGAGGGTATCTTACCTGGAGAAACCAGGAGACCAAACCAAGCCTAGGCATACAAAGAGAGGCATAGGACTGGAAAACACAGTAACAGACACAAGACACAAATGGATACCTCCAGAAAAGCAGTGCACAAACCTGCCAGTTTACACCTCAGTAAGGGACAGTGTGGGTGTGCTGTGGCCCAACAGAGGAGATTCTCTCAAAGATCTACTGTTCCAGAAAGAAACAGTTCTATCTCCATCGAGGATATCTCCTCCACTGGACCACAACTTTGGAAAGATTCCCAAGCAGTACACAAAGTACCCAGGGAGGCTGGCAAAGTCCGACATATGACAGAAAGCCTTGCAGCACTACAAGACCAATACCAGCACATCTGCGAGAGATAATGCCCAGACTGTATAATGCTTTGCAAAAGTATGAACAATGCTCCATGCAGAAGCAGCAAGTTAGCTGTAGAAACATTCTTAAGACAAGTAACAGATGACCATACCCCAGGCGGAATGGCCAAAGGCAGCACCAGAAGTTTCTTACCGTACTTCCTGTACTAAAATGTGATACAGCTGGACAGCCACTTGGACATGAACTCAGTGTTCCTGACAAGGTTCATACAGCCCTCGAAGAGCTACTGACACCTCAAAGAAAACCTTGAAAACCATAATAATTAAGTACAGTTCTGCTTGCATTCCATATATATCCTATATATTTTTCTCCCCATTATTTACTACTAACGAAATCTGTATGAATACACAACCTTTATCCCACATAGTTCCTTCAGAATTCATCAGGTTCTGTAGCTTAATCCTTACTCCAAGTTATAATCATCTGTTGTGACATCAAAGTCTGTTGCCATGGGAATAACTATGATGTCACAAGCAGTACATTATGACCTCAGGTAGGGAGACAGCAACAGGAACAGATGAACTCCTCAGGAACAAAGACACTGTTTTTATGCCAATTACACCAGTAATAAATAATGGGGAGGAGAAATACAGAACTAATGTGAAATACAAGCTGTATTGTGTCTAATATTATGTTTTTTAAAGTGGTCCTAAAGGCATCAGCTGCTCTTTAATTACACTTTTAAAAATGGCATTTACAAGCCTTTTTATAAAGCATCTACGTACAAAGTACACCTCTCTTACCACTGGACAGTCTGTGTCATACTGTTTTTGTTACCCTGCAAAGCAATGCCTGGTGCTTACAGTCCCTACCTGGGGAGGACTTTTTTTCTGTTACTGACTCTGCCTCATTCCTGCTAGTCTTCTCATCCTCCCTCCTCCTCGTGCTTCAGCTCTTCGTAATGTGCCGATGTGTTCTTCCTAACCACCCTTCACATTATGTGCATGCATGTCTGCTGTCTGCCCAAGAACAGTGCAGGAGCGAGCAGCGACAGAACACTCAGAGGAAGGACAGCATTTGAGTGTTTGCAACAGAAAGCGTGGGAATGAGTATCAGCGCAGGCAAGATGACATACATCTGACCACGGGTAACAGTACAAACAATTAAGCAGCTCCAACCTAAGAGACAGCGGTGATGTACTGTTGTTATCAGAACCAGCCACAGCCTGAGCCATGAATAATGCGTGAGTGGAGGCTTTCAGCTACCAGACACCAGGGAGGGTACCATCAGTAGCAGAAAATATTTGGTTCAACAAAAAAAAAAAGTACTCCTCTGTCAACCCTCGTTCAGCATCTGTATGCATCTGAAATTGGTGTTGTACTTCTCTCAGTTTGAAAATGAGTAAAATACTAAAATACTCACTCCAAAAAAATCTTATCTGGAGCACTGCATGTAGCGTTTAGTCACAGGCGTGCCTCCTCCCCCGGGGTAAACCAGAGTCATGTAAGGAGGCTCAGCTATGAGAGCCTGCAGCTCAGATCGGCAGAAGTCAAAGTGACAAGAAAAAAAGGTTACTTACCTGTAACCATGGTTCTAGTAGTAGTATACAGTTGGCATCCACACTATGACAGTTCCACTGGAACAGGCTGATTCAGACATCTTCAAGCTAAGCTCCTCCCACCACCCAGGTGATATATCCTCCATTTCCACCCTGTGACATCAGATCTTTGCATGCTGGAGGCAGGGATCTGTGTGTCACTTGCCAAGGGAGGCTGCTATAGCTGTGTGGATGTGAACCGTATCCCATTCTTAGAAAGTACAGTCATGTAAGAACTTACTGTAACAGTAGATCTTCCAGAGGAGCTCTTGTAGCAAGTTACACCATAGGGACTGAAGCCAGCAGACACCAGAACCTCACAGAAAACTTCTAGCTAGCAGTCTACAGCAGGGGACTGCCCCCTGACGTTGGCCAATGGTTTAAAAGAGGCGGTCCCCCAGCCCTACCCCAGTTCCCCCGCCAGAGACTCCAACACAGGTAAAAATCAGAGAACTGAGAAAGTTCCTCAAATGGAGGAAAAGAAGGTAACTGAGCATGAAGAAGCAAATGCCAGGGGGAAGGAGAGAGGGAAAGAAGCACCTGCTGCAAGGGCTCCTCTCAAAGATCTACTGTTACGGTAAGTTCTTATGTAACTGTACTATCTTACTTTGAGTGGGAGCTCTTGCAGCAGGTTATACCATAAGGATCGAGTCCCAAGCAGTACAAGGACAAACCCTGGTGGACAGGTGGAGGAAACAAATAACTAGAATCATCATGAAAGCAGGCCCTGGAGGACAGTGAGGCCAAAGTTGGTCCTGCGCCTGGAAGCAATGTCCAAACTAGTGTTTAATAAACGTGTGGACTGAATTCTAGGTGGCAGCTGCACAAATATCCGCCAGAGTCACATTGCGCAAGGAAGTAAAAGAGACAGCAACTCCCTTGGAAGAATGGCCTTTAATCGAGCCCGGTAAAGGTTTGTCGAACTTTTGATAACAATAAACAATGCAGTGAACCAACCACGTAGAGTCTGTTTAGAGATGGGCGCCCCAAGAGTTTTCGGGGTGAACGAAACAAACACTGAAATTTAAATACCTGTAAATTTTCTTTCTCAGACTGCTGGTCTCCGGGCTCATCACTGATGAGAAGTCCTTCCTGGTACCACGTGACAGGCAGGTTACAAATCTCTGCAGGGTGAGTGCATTCTCCCCTTCACTTCCTGTAGCCACCAGTTCTTCCTAAAGCAGTTGTCCCCTGGTAGTACTACATAACTTGGAAACACAAAGAAAAAACATTAATCTGAACATGCGGCCAACGGGCTGACTTTAAACATTCTGGGAGGGAAGGAGCCCAGAGACCAGCAGTCGGAGAAAGAAAATTTACAGGTATTTAAATTTCAATTTCTCTCTCCTAAAGATGATCTCTGGGCTCATCACTGATGGGATATACTAAAGCAATACATCCCCTTGCTCCCCGGGTGGGAAGAATGTAAAAGTTCCTTTAAAGGTCCACTACAGCCTGGAGGACCCGGCAGCCAAAGGATGCCTCCACGGTGGAGGTCACATCCAATTTGTAGAACTTTGCAAAGGTATGGATGGATGACCAAGTAGCCGCTCTGCACAAGTCCACCGGAGAGGCTTCTCTGAAGTCTGCCCAGGATGCCGCCATTGCTCTAGTTGAATGGGCCCTCATTAGGCCTGGCAGGGCCACCCCCCTGCTTTCTGGTAGGCGATGGAAATGGTGAAACAAATCCATCTTGCAATAGTCTTTTGAGGCTTTTTTGCCCATGTTCTGCCCCGAAGCGAGGATGAACAAGCTTGACGTCTTGCGTATTGAATCAGTTCTTTTTATGTACAGCTTGAGTGCTCTCCTAGGGTCCAGCATGTGAAACTCCCTCTCTTTCTCGTTCTTTGGCTGAGGACAGAAGGAGGGAAGATACAATACCTGGTCACAGTGAAAAGGAGACATCACCTTTGGTAAAAAGCATGGATCTGTTCACAGGACCACTGAGTCCTGATGAAACACAGTGTAAGGCTCCTTGGTCGAAAGGGCTCCCATCTTGCTGATGCATCGGCCTGAGGTGATTGGTGTAAGAAAAACTACCTTCATCGTCAGATGGATGAGGGGTGCCTCTTTGACAGGCTCAAAGGGAGCCTTGGTTAGGCCTTGAGGACCAGGTTGAGCCTCCAAGGTGGGACGATGGGCTTGATTGGAGGGCATTTTAGTGTTGCGGCTCACAGAAATCTCTTCACATGGGGGTGAGTGCCCAGGGACTCCCCTGAATCCGCTAGCAGAAATCTGCCCAGTGCTGAAACTTGGACCCGCAAGGTTGCTGGTTGGAGACCCTTGTCAAAGCCTTCTTGCAGAAACTGCAGGATAGTGGGCAAAGACACCATGTTGCCTGCTATATGGATCGATTACAGGCAGAAGAGAAACCTTCGCCATGGAGGAAGATGGCTGTCTTGAGTGGATCATCATTTCAATGATGGGTGGAGTACAACCTAGCTCCTTGAGGGTCTCCGCTCAAATCTCCACGCCGAGAGGGATAGATTGCGCAGACTGGGGTGCAGAACTGGACCCTGATGCAGAAGGTCCGGGTTGGTCTGGAAAAACAGCAGAGGTTGTAGGGACATTTGAACCAATCGTGGGAACCATGGTCGGCGGGGCCAGTGTAGACAGATTAGAATAATTCCGCCTGATCCAGGGAGACCTTGTGTAGAACCCTTGAGATTAGTGGGGTTGGTGGGGAAGGCATACAGGAGATTGTACTGACCCCAATTTATGGAGAAGGCATCTTGCATTATTGATAGCTCGTCCTTGATTAGACAGCAGAACTGTGGAACTTTGGAGTTTGGTCGGTAGGCAAAAAGATATACCTGCAGAAGGCCCCACTGAGCAGTGAGGAGATGGAAAGTGCTGTCCTTCAGTTCTCATTCTCCTGGTAGTACATCTTTGTGATTTAGCCAATCTGCCATGATGTTTTCTTGGTCTGGGATGTACACGGCCATAATGCTTTCCAGGTGGTGCTTGGCCCACTGAAAAAGCAACAAGGTTTCTTTTAGCATCCGAGAGCTCCTTGTACCTCCCTGGCAACTGATGTAGGCCATCGTTGTTCGATTGTCTGTTAGGATGAGAACATCCCGGTTGGAGATCTGTACTCTGAATCATTGACGTGCCAGGCAGACTGCTCATTTCCAGAACATTAATGCTGCAATGAGTTTCTGCCAACAACCACTTGCCCTGTGTCAAGAGCTGATCTATGTGCGCTCCCCAGCCCCAAAGGCTGGCACTGATCATGATTCTCACCTGGTGAGGCTGTCCCAGCTTGAGACCCTCATGCTGTTGGCTCACCAAGACCACCAAGGTAGGGATGCTTTTACCTGGTGAGAGATTTTTATCTGCTGCCCCAGACTGTACCTTGACTGGGACCATTGTTTGAGGAGGCTCGCCTGGAGAGGATGCATGTGAAGCAGTACCCAGGGAGATCACAGTCCCTATGAGCTGCATGCAGGAGTGAGCTGGCAAGTGTTGTGCCGATTAAAATCTGTTGATGAGAGTCCTGAGGTCCCTGAACTTCGATTCCATGGGAAAGACCTTATTCTTGTGTGTTTTGAAGTCCACACCTAGATGATTCAAGGTCTCGGACGGGATTAGAGAAGTCGTCTTCTGGTTGACGATGAAACCAAGTAAGGAGAGGCAATGGATGACCTCTGCCATTGCTCGAGTTGCCTGATCATACTGCGGGGCTTTGATTAGAATATCGTCCAGATAGGGGAAGAGCTGGATCCCTTGTTATCTGAGGTGAGCGATCACTGTCACTAGGACCTTGGATAAGACCCTAGGTGCCGAGGACAGCCCGAAGGGGAGCACTGTGAATTTGAAGTGGTGTTCCCCCACCTTGAATCTGAGGTATTGCCTGTGTGCTCTTCGGATGGGGATATGCAGATAGGCATCTTGCAAATCTATTGAGGCCAGACAATCCCCCCGATGGATTTCCCTGATGATGGATGAAAGGGTTTCCACCTTGAATATTCTGCTGCTAACAAAGCTGTTCAGAAATTTTAGGTCTAGGATGGGCCTGAATCCCCCTGAGCATTTTGGAACTATGAAAAACAGTGAGTAAACGCCCCTGTTCCATTCTGTGATGCGAAATTGTTTGATCGCTCGTGCCTGGAGAAGGTCTGTAATTGCTTGGAACATCGCCACTTTCTTCACCTGATTGTTGGACATGAGCAAGGGCATCACATGGGGTAGCGGGGGCTTTCAGTTGATTTTGATGAAGTAACCCTCGCATACTATATCTAGCACCCAACTGTCCGTGGTGGTGCAGACACATTCCTCGAATAAACTGGAAAGTCTGCCCCCTACTCGAGGATGGGTCTGGAGATCCTCATTGTGACTTTCTGGTGTCACCTCCGGTGTCCCAGGAGCCACCTCTGCCTCCCCTGAAGACACGATGGTTGCAGGAGAAGAACCATGTTCGTCTGCCTAAAAATGTTTTGTTTCGTTCCCTTGAATAATTCTGAGTCCGAAAATTCTGTCGGGATCCCGACGACTGGGACCTGTTCCTGCCCCTGGTTTGTGGCATGCAACCATTTGCATTTTCTCCACATTCCTTGACCGTCTCTTTTACAGCTGATCCAAAAAGAAGGCCTCCTTCATAGGAAGCATTCACCAAGTGCACCTTTGAGGAGGCGTCCACCTGCCATGCCCGCAGCCATAGGCTGCATCAAGCCGAGGTCTGGTAAAACATAGCTCATGCTGCACACCTGATTGCCTCCTCAGACACCTCTGCTGAGTAGGCAGAAGCTAGCCCCATGAGTTGAAGTTGTTGCAGGGTGGGTTTGTTCTTTTCTGGCTCATCAGCAAGCTGGAATGCCAGGTCAGTGGCCCATGATAGCACGGCTCATGCCCAGACAGGTTGGCTGTAGCTGCCTTGAGAGAGGTTGCAGTGGATTAGAATGCCTTCTTGAGAGATGCATTCACCTTCCTATTCATCGGGTCCCACAGGAACCACTCCACCCCTCTGCTGGGATAACCGTCTTCTTGGTAAGGTTGGAGATTAATGAGTCAATCCTGGGGCAGTCTAGCCATTTCTCAGAGTGCTTCTTATCAAATTTTAGTAGCTTGGTGAGGCGGCGGGGGACTGGATAAGTGCATTCTGGCTCTTTTAGGAGATCCTATATGGCCGGAGGTATGAGGAATGTCGTTGCTGGTTTGGAGGCAGACGCGAGTCTGAAGGCTGGCTTTGAGTGTTTAGGAGCTGACGAGAAGGGTCCCAGGTGAATCTCCTCCATTACCTTTTGGTCATCCAAGTCAAAGTTTATGGATGGTGAGGCGTCTGAATCAGAGTCGCCATCCGGAAGTTCTCTCTCTTCTGGGGAGCTGTAACTGGAGTCTGTGGATCTGTCTCGCCAGTATTTCCCCTTGTGGGGGGTCCCTACATCTGCTCCTGGATCTGGACTCCTTTCTCTTCCTGTCATGCCATTAGGAGTGACACACCTCCTCGTCGGAAAACGGGGTGGGTGTTCACTTTCAGGTGGCTTTTCTGTGGGTCCTGCGATCCGGAGATTGTGGCAGTATATCAAAGTATGACAGGTTGAGGGCAAAGGCCCTATTTAGTTTTTCAATGAGGTCTGGTGCTAGATCTCTAGATGAATGACATTCCACCCAATGTTCATCTGAGGTGGAGTTATCCTCCGACCCCGTGGCCAAGATCTGCTGCTCCTGAGACTCCGACACGGAAGCTTCCCTGTCCTCCTCTAACCTTTGCAGCTGCTGCATTGTCACACTTTAAGCAGACCGGGCCTGTGAAGGTGGCCAGCAGGGGAGATCTGCATTTGTGGCATTTACTGCCCCTTGAGGGCTTATCAGTCTTCAATGAGGACATTCTTATGCCTGGGGTTTCCCCTTGGAATTGGGTATATGAACTGGGGCCCCGCTGTGCCAGCACTCGCTATAGAAATCTCTGAGTAGAATTTGTCAGCCTCTGCTGGATCTCGAGGTATGTTGGGGGGTTGAATGGGTTCCTCAATGTGGAGGCCTGTAAGCGCTGTATCCCAGTTGAATCCGGCGTTGACGAGCAGGGCCTCTGGCGTAAATCTTTTTGCCAAGTTTGTCCAGTTGCTTCAACTCCTTGTCAGGGGGTTGGGTGCTGAGGTGCCTAGGACATTTGGACCTGTCGTGGACAGCGGTAATAACCATTGCATCTGCCAAGGGTTGTTCTCCTAAAAAGGTTCATCCCTTGGGGCCCTCTAAAGACGGTCAGACTTCTTGGGTACCTCCGAAGAAGTGGAAGAGTGCTTCCAGGCAACCCTGGTGACATCCTGGAAGGTGTCAACCAAAGGTGGCACCACGATGGGCTTAGGATCCTTCTGATGGAGATATCTGGCCTGTCAATGTCTTTCTGGATCCAGATCTTCCATATCCCACCCCATATTGGCTTGGATATACCGCACAACGTCCATGAAAGATGGATCGTTGGGTGGGGACCTAGGAGAGTCCTTAGTATCCAGAGGTGAAGGAGCACCCCCTAGAAGGGAAGATCTAGAAGAGGAGGAAGAGCTGTGGCTGGAATCCTCCAAAGGTGAAGATCTGGAGGAGGAATGTCAGGACCGGCGCCTTCTGGAGCGACATCTGTGCCCATCTGAAGACCTGAAGGGAGGACTCACACTTCCTACCTCTACGGCCAGAACGACCGCTGTCCAAGACATTCGGCTGTGGGGTAGTTTCCCTAGGCTGGGGAGTAGGCTCCTTGGGTTTAGGAGAAGGCCTTTTGTGGGGAGCCTCTGAAGTCGTCAGCTCCTGAGTAGGTGGCAAGGAAAACTTCTGTGGAAGAAGGTCACCCTTAACAGTATTCCACCAGGACGAAAAGAGTTCTTTGACATCCAGTAGTGGGATCCTAGGCTCAGGGTGAGCACCCGTCGGAGGGGCAGACGGACCGGGAGTCAGGTCCTGAGGTGGCGGTAGCCCTTGTGGAGTACGGTCAGACAATGGTCCCTCGGGTGTCGGCTTAGGAGAGACATGCTTATTCACCAGTGATGTACAAGGGTCTGGCAATGATGGCTGAGAGGTCGCCGGAAGAGATGCCAAGGAGTCTGGCGTTGAAGGGGCTGGCGTGTGTTGGCTGCGATCCGGAGTAGTGTCCAGCATCGGCTTAGGAGAAGCCCGCATAGGCGAGCTAAGTCCCGAGGGGACTGGGAACGAGAGTCTGAGGAGGACTTTTCCTTGTGCTTCTCCTTATGGTGGTGCTTCCCAGACAAATTCTGGTCTTTGTGATGAGCTGAAGTCGAAGCCTCTGAAAACAGGGGAAGATGAAAGAACTTGTACCCTGGATTTCCTTATGCATGGCAGCTAGCTGTTTTTCAAGCAAGAATGATCTGAGGGCTTCCTGGCAGGGAATCCTGGTCCTGCTGTTGAACTTCAAGCAACGCTGGCAGGCCTCGGTGTTGTGGTCTGGGCCCAGACAGAAGAGGAAGTCTGAATGGCGGTTTTTAGATGGAATTTGTTTGCCTCAGGCACACTTGGACTGGTGCTGCTCGACAGAGAAGCGAACACACAGAAAAAAACCCCACTAATTTTTAGGAAATTATGAAATAAGAAAACGCTGGTAAATGCATATGAAATGGTGGTCGACTAATGCAGAAGGTGTTCGTGAAGCCGATTTGTGTGGGTCGACAACAGGAAAAGAGCTGGGGTAGGGCTGTGGGACCACTCCTTTTATACCAATGGCTGACTTCAGAGGCGAGCCATCAGGGGACGATCCTCCACTGTAGACTGCTAGCTAGAAGTGTTCCATGGGGTCCTGGTGCCCGCCAGCTTCAGTCCTTATGGTGTAACCTGCTGCAAGAGCTCTCACTCAAAAAGTAAGATCTACGATTACAGGTAAGCAACCTACATTTCTAAGGGTGTGGATATAGTATCCACACTTTGATAGAATCCTAGCAGTTCTCTGGGAGGAGGGGCCAAGGCACACACCCCTGTTTGGCAAACAGGGACTGGAGAACCGAGGGCTCAAAAGCAGCATCCCAGTAATACATAACATCAACAATGTAACGGGAGATGAAAGTGTGTGCTTTCCTCCAGGTACCAGCCTTACAGATCTCCTGTATGGGGATGTCCCTAGAGGCAGCCACTGAGGCAGCAGTATGTTAGGTGGAATGAGCCCTAAGCCCTCTGGAAGGCTCCCTGCCACTGAACCTATAGCGAAGGTCAATGCAGGATGATATACATCTGCAAATCATCTGCTTTGCTGCCACTCTGTCAGGAACAGCTTCAGCCCACGTTACAAGCAGCTGGCCAGCCTCTTCCCAAACTCCAGTCTGTGCTACACATAATAAGTGAGCGCCTTCCTCAGGTCCTGAGTATGGAGCCTTTGGTTAGCCTCCGAAGAAGGGGATATTAAAGTAGACAAGAGGGTTTATCACCTGGTTAAGGTGAACTCCGCTACCACCACTGGGATGAACTTCAGGTGGGGACAAAGGATGTCGTCGTCCTTGTAGAAGACCAGATAAGTAGACTTCACAGAGAGCGACTGGAGCTCACTAAGTTTTGGTTCCATGTCATAACAGCGATCGCTGATAGAGCGAGTGTGCATTGCCAAAAATCAAAACAGCGATGTACATTCCCAGTGACAAGGACAACAACACATGCGAAATCCAGCAAATAAATTTATATGGGCAGTGCCCTCCGTACCCTCCCTTAACTGGGGGTGTCATCCACTGCACCCCCCTTACTTTAGATTGTCAACTCCAGGGGGGTGCATGTCGGGGAGGGGGAGACGCTCATAAAAAACAAAAAACAACAAAAAAAAAACACTCCCACCTGTGAAATACAAACAAAAATACCCCTCCCCAGCCCCGAACCTTGCACCTACTGCACTGTAGCCAGCCACTCTCACCACATGACCAGCTCGGCAACACCACGCCGCACTACCTCCCACATACAATCTTCCTCATCTCTCTCCTTCCAGTCACCGTCCTATATCGTTACTCTTCTTCCCTCACTACCCTATACCCTCACTCTTTTTCCCTCACTACCCTTTCAAGGTAGCTCACATAACGGGTGATGACACTGAGTCGCTCATATCTGAGTCACTCAATTTCAGTCACCCATATGATGGGATACCCTAAGTTTTCATGCTGATGTGATAGCCACCAAGAAGGTCATCTTCCATGATAGGTGGGACTGTAACGTCTCACACCTGTGCATTGGCTCGAATGGCTTGCCCATGAGCACGACCGACACTAGCAGTAGGTCCCAAGGAGGCTGGTCACAGCCAGTGGCGGAGCCAGGTTTGGGATCCGTGGGGGGGTGGGGTCATTCAATCATGGACTCCCACATTGGGCAATAAACATTGAATAAAGATGGTGGTGGGGCAGCACAACTCACACTGAGGCAGCCAGGAGGGGCAACCGCCTCCCCCCCCCCCCCAGTTCCACCACTGGTCACAGCGAGGTAAATCTCAAGGGGAGCAAAATAATAGAAACAAGCAAGTGTTTTTTTCAGATGGAGATGTGCAAACCAACACAGAGACAGAGAATACTGTACACAGATACTGGGACCATCAATACTCATCACAAACCGAGGAAGAGGCATGGGAAGATACAGAGGAGTAAAAAGAACTGATGGCCCCAAGAGGGAACTCCAAAGTTCAAGCAAAATGCAACACTAAATGAGGTACATCAAATTATAAACATTTCTACTTATTCACTGACCAAGTCCCAAACCAAGGTACTGTCTAAATGTCTCATTTGTGCCTAGGATTGGTGTAAATGCTTCTGATCTAGAAGTGGATTTATTTAAACTTTTAAGAAAAATGGACCTTCGGGTATACTTTGGTGAAAGAACTTTGGGACATATGAATTTTGGAACAAACGAAGCTCTGACTGATGGGGACTTTAACTATAGATGTTAATTTAGGTGCCGAATATTATGTTGATAATGAGTTTGAACTGTTTTGTGATTTTGGTGGGGGCCGGGAAAGCAGCACAAAGTGAAATTGGATATCATTAAGATATCAATTTTTTAACTGAGCAAATTGAGCTTAATGAGGTGAATGATCAAAGGACCAACACAGGTCTTAAAACTAAAAGTAAATTCTGTGTAAGTGGACCGAGGAATCACATTTTATAAAGGTGTTTGAAACATTAGTGAAAAAAGACATCCAACAGTTGCTGCAGTCTCCTGGACCACATCAATACAATAACCTTCCTTCTGAGGAATGGAATGCTGTTTTTGAGTTAAAAATAATAAAACCATTACAATTAAACAATCAGATAAAGGTGGTTCAACAGTGGTTCAGGATACTTGTAAGTATGTAGCTGAAATAAAAAGACAGCTTTCTGACACCTTGTGTTATAAAATGTTGACATTCAACCCTACAGCTCCTTTTAAAAATATACTATTCGATCTAGTAGATAATGCTTACTGGAAAGGGTGGCTAGATAGTGATGAGATGTCATTTTCAAAATGTGATTTTCCTGTATGTACAATGCTGTACACTCTCCTCAAAGTTCACAAGATCCTCCTGGACCCCCCCTGGGAGACCCACTGTCTCTGGCATTGGGTCTCTCAGTGAGGGTCCATCAAAATTTGTGGACCATTTTTTGAAACGGATAGTTCCGAAGACCCAGACTTGTATCAGAGACACAACAGATTTGTTGAATAAAATAGAAGGACTTAACTGGCAGGACAATTATTTTTGGATAGCAATTGATATATCGCTGTACATGAGTAACAGGCATAGGGATGGAGTGAAAGCAAGTGAGGAATTTTTACTATTGGATATGGAATTGAAAGGTGCCCCTAAATTATTTATTTTGCAATTGTTGATTTTTGTTCTGGAACATAATTTTTTTTATGTTTGATGAAAGGTATTATCAAATACAAGGCATGGCAATGGCCGCTTCGTTAGCGACATCTTATGCAAATGTATTTTTAGCACTCTGGGAGAAACATATCGTGCTGTCTGGCTCAAACCTCTACTTCAGACACATAATTAAATGGTATCGCTTTATTGATTATGTCATTTGTGTCTGGGGTGGGGTTTCGAGCCTGGCAGAGGAATTCCTCAGCTGGCTAAATGAAAATGACCTGAATATTAAATGCACCCGGAGAATAGATCCAGTTGAGTTCCTAGATGTGAATTTATGTGTTGCAGATAATTGAGTAATCAGTACCATTTATAGAAAATCAATATCAGGAAACACTGTACTTCGATCAGAAAGTTGCCATCCAAGATCACTAGTCCAGAGTATTCCCTTTGGCCAATTCCTTCGGTTGCGATGAAATTGTACTTTACATAATGATTTTGAAAGGGAAGCAGCTTTATTGACATGTTTTAAAGAGAGGAGATACAGTGCTCAGACAGTTTATGTTGCCCATAGGAAAGTTAGAGGTTTAGACAGAAGGAGCCTGTTAATGGAGAAGTGAAAAAAATCTGCACAGACCGCAAATAAATGAAAATTACGTACCTACTGTAATTACTGATCTTTCTGTGTATCTTCACCATTCATTACTGTAGGGTAGTGAGCCAGGAGGATCATGACCCAAAGGAGCTTTTTTTTTTTTTGCAAGAGGAGGAATCGATAGTCAGGACAGCGCGACTGACATATGGCGCTATGGTTAACCAGTAACTGTCATCGACCCCTCCTCAGCCTCAGTTCTGCACACCAGACAGAGAGAGAGAGAGACAGAGAAATAAGGAGGGTTGGGAGGGTGGGCAAGGAGTCTGAGGGACACAAAAGGAAAGGATATAAACTAAAAGGAGGAATAAGGCGCAAAGAAGACAGGAAAGAAGGAAGCCTGAGGGATTGGGACTGGACGAGAGAGGGAGGGGTGAAAAGGGGGGATAGAAGGAAGATAGAAAGGAAAGGAGGAGGGACAGAGGGAGGAAGAGGAGACACCACCCCCAAAGATACGGCCCTGGACTGCTCGGGGAAGAGAGTTATGCCCCAGACTGGACCAGTTAAGCCAGAGGATGATTCGAGGCTTGGAGCAGAAGAATGGTCCCCATCTAAAGGGCAGAAAGATTACCTAGAGGGCTAAGGACGGGTTGGTGTCTCCCCTTCCTGCCTAGAGGACAGAAGTAGAACAACCACCTTTAACATCCCTGGAGAGGGAGTCACCTCCAGAGGAACTGAATATGGAAAATACTATACTTCTTGAATGAGAAGAGGAAAGAAAACCAGGCATGGGGAAAACTACTGAGGGAGCCACCAGTGCCTCCCCACCCCAATTCCAGACTTCCGAAACACTAGAGGAAGCAGGGAAAAACTCCAGGACTACCTGGGCAGAGAAGGGGCTCTGGAGACTCCCAACAGAAGGGACCCTCCCTGTCTGTCCACCCATAGGAAAGACCCCCGAACCCAAGGGGGGGGGGTAGGAGATGCTGGAAATGGACCAAGGTCTAAATTGGGAGACAAACAGGGAGGAGAAGAATCACCCAGAGACTGAGGCCTGAGAGGGGAAGGTGGGCAGGATTCAGTGATGAATGGCGAAGATACACAGAAAGATCAGGAATTACGGTAAGTATGTAATTTTCACATCTTGTCTGTGTCGATCTTCATCATTCATCACTGTTGGGCGATAACCGAGCCCCCCTGAAGGGGGTCCAGAACCTCCCTAAGGGACAAAGTCCCTCAGTCTCCAGTGGGGGACGGGACACCAGAGGAGGGAACCCTAGCAGGCCTGGCTAGGCCTGAGGCTGGTCTGGGTGAGGCGAGGTTCTCCTAGCAGGAGAGGGAAGGCACCCCTGAAGCTCTCACCTCACCTTACGGGAAAAGAGATAGGTTACCCAGAAAAACAGGGAAGTCACCCTACGCCGGGCCAGGGGTGGCAACCGGGAGAGATGAAGCCATTATGTCCGCCTGATGCAGATCGTTGTCTCTGTCAACCTAGAAGCCACCTCGCTGGCATCATAAGATGCCCTTGCTTGGCACCTCGCTAGCTCCAGGCCCCATGCGGAAAGCGCAATGGCTTGTCTGGTTGCCTCTGAGTGAGGCAAAGAAGCTAGGATCTGACCTAGCAGAGACCACAAGTGCTTGCTGTAGGCAGCATGGTGGGCCTGATGAGCTGAAATACACAGAAGGAGGCGTGCCGATGTGAAGGCTCTCCTCCCCCACAAATCAAATTCAGCAGAGTCAGATTCTGTGGGTCGGTCACGCCTTGGGCTTCTATGCTCGGTGGGTGTGTCCAGGAGAGGCATGCCCGTTGGGGGGTAAGGCAAGGCTCTTGGAGACCCAAGGGGTGCACAATACATCTGGTGGAGGTCCCTTGGGGCTGGTGCTTGGGTTGAAGGATGTTGCCAGGCCTAGTACGACGCCTCCCAAAAGGGATTAGGCCAGGCTGGAACCAACAGGTTGGCCGCACTGAACTTGCCTAAAAAGGCACGCACCGACCAGTCAGGATTGTAATCGCCAAAGGAGAAAATATGGAGTTCATCGAGCAACCCCGATAAGAAGCGCTGATAGCTGGAAAGATCAGCAGCTGGGGAAAGGTGGACAGAAGAGTCCTCTCCCTCGGAGAGGAAGACGAGGGAGCTGACCAGCCCAGAGAGTCAGGTTCTGGTTGCACAGGGCAGTGATGAAACACCTCCTGGTTCACGGATTGGTAATAAGCAGGGAACAGTGCAGCCATGGACCTGAACTGCTCCCAGGTGAGGGGCCCCATAGGACCACAGTGACATGGGAGAGATAGAGAGGTTGGCAGAGGCAAAGCAGCCAGGCACCTACGAGAAAGGGCATGTCCTCTGCCCAGGCTACAGGATCCACCGGTAGACCTCAAAGGAGGAGGAGGAGATCCGGTGGTTACGGCAGACGAAGGTCACTCAACTGAGCTGGAGCAGCCAAGAGAATTCCCCCACGAGGCGACTGGGGCCACATGAGCCCAGAAGGGCGGCCCCTAACCTCTGTAAATGAGGTCCCTTCCAAAGAGACCTTGGTGAAGAAGGTCGGACGAGTGCTGCGACTTCTCCCTGAACACCTGCGGGTTCCCAGGAAAGGACACCGCCCAGAATCTAACCAACTCAACCGCTCAGACAGCCCTCTTCCTCGCTATCAGTTGAGGCAACTGACACCCCACAGCTGACTCCTGAGAGACAGCCAGAGGTGGAGTGTCCTCCCCCATCTGAGGCGCTCCAGCCGGCCTAGAAGCAGGGCTAGCAAGAACTACCACCGGAGGGGGCTAACCTCCCAAGGTGGCAGACGGATATGGAAATTATGTACCTACCATAATTCTGATCTTTCTGTGTATCTTCACCATTCATCACCTTTGGGTTACTGGCCGGAGGTCATGATGCCACGGGAGCTTTTTTTTTTTTGGGATGGGTGGAGTTGACTCACCAACAGTGCCGTCCTTGAGGCCGATGCACTGCGTGGCGCTTGCAGGTTGGCCGTTAGATGTTGTCGACTCCGCCTCTTCCCGCCAGTTCTGAGTCACCGTAGAGGTTAGAAAGAGGGTTTTGGGGGGGGGGAGGGACAAGAAAGTCCAAGGGACAGACAAAGGAAAAGATAGAAAACTAAATGGAGAAATAAACAACTGAGAGGACAGAAGAAGTTCAAAGACTAAGGAGGGTTGGGCAGGGGCCCCAATCTCTGGAAGTAGAAAGGGGGAGGGAGGGAGGAAAAGGTTTTTAGAGGTAAGGAAAACATTTTGGGGGGAAGACAGGAGAAACATACCCTGTACCCTTGACTAGTCTCCAGTGTATATAGGAACTGCGAAGGAGTAGCCAAGAGGCTAACTGCCAGAATTGCAGGCACAGAATTACTGGCTATTCTGGAAGAAAGACAGGGAAAAAACAGGGATATCTTCCCCCCCAAAGGAGATTTTGGTGCAAGAAACCTAGTTTCTTAAATTAATTGAAGTTATGTCCACAGGACAAGGAAACCAAGGAAATCAGGGATTGATGGGGAGAAGAGGAGAAGGAAAGAAAAGGGGGCAACTGCCAACCCCCATGCCACTTGGGCGGAGCCAAAGCACTGTGGAAGGAGCACGCCCACTCCTGACCACTCCACCCTTTAGGGAAAATTATCCCCCTATGTGCCCCTGTTTACCCCACTCCTGACTCACAGAAAGGAGGGGAGGGTAAGAGAGGGGGCACAGAGAGGAAGGGGGACCCAGAGACTGAGGCCCCAGGGGGATGGAGGGTGGGATCGTGATGAATGGTGAAGACACACAGAAAGATCAGAATCACGGTAGGCAGCAATGCACTCTGTATCTTATCTGTGTCTGCCTCACCATTCATCACCTTGGTGAGAGTGTCACTTCCTCAAGGGGTTTTAAACCCCAAGGGATTGAGTCCCTTAACTCTCAGTGGGTGACACACAGAGGGAGAACCTTCAGGGCCTGGAGAGGCCAGAGTGTGGGGGGAGTGAGACGGGAACCCCCTGAAGGGGGGAGGAAGTTGCCCCAACAGACACTGCCTCACTCTATGGGAGAAGAGATAGGTTCTCTGGTAGGTGGAGTTAATCACCCTACGCCGGGACAAGGGTGACAATCGGGAAAGACACAGCCATGCCGTCTGCCTAGTGCAGATCGCTGTCCCTACAACCCTGGTAGCTACCTCACTGGCGTGATAAGATGCCCTTGCTTGGTGCCTTGCTAGCTCCAGACCACATGCAGAGAGTGCAATAGCTTGTCTGGTTTGCTCCGTGTCAGGCGTGGAGGCTAGGAGCTGACCCAGCCTGGACCAAAAGAACCTGACATAGGATGCATAGTGGGCCTGATGTGCTGCAATAGAGAGCAGCAACCATGCCGAGTAGAAGGCCCTCCTACCCCCAGAAGTCAAAATCCAAAGAATCTTGATCTGGGGGCTGGTCACGGTGCAGGGCACAAAGCCCATCAGGAGTGTCCAGTTGCGTAAATCCTGACTGAGGATGAGGCATGGAAGCTGAAGACTCCGGGGGGGCACAATACCACTGGCAGAGATTCTTAGGGGCAGGAACTTCAGAAAAGGGTCTCTGCCAGGAACATAATGACGCCTCCTGAAAGGAAGCAGGCCAGGGGGGCACCACAAGAGTGTCCTCACTGAAATTGCCTAGAAAGGCGTGCGCCGAGTGCTCTGGATTGTGTAGAGTGGGAGGAGTAATGTGCAGATCCTCCAACATCCTCACGAGAAATCACTGATACTCAGCAAGATCAGCAGCTAGAGAAATGTGGACAGATGGCTTCTCTCCCCCAGAAGAGGGGGATGAAGGGTCAGAGGACCTCAAAGGTTCGGAAGCTGTATGCTCAGGAGGTTGCTGAGAAACCGGTCTGTCCATTGCCCTAACGTAAGAGGGACACTGAGCAGCCTGAGCTCTGAACTGCTCTCAGGAGAGAGGCCTGCTGGGACCACGAATGCCTGGGAGTGCAGGAGAAGGTGGCAGAGGAATAGGGGCAGAACCGATAACAGGGATCAGTTGACCTCCACCTGGGCTAGGGAGCGCACCGGGAGCCCTAGGGAAAGAAGGTGCTCCGGAAGACTCCACAGCCGACAGCTGAACAACCAAACTGGTACTGCTTAGGCTGCACCTTGAAGAATCCCCCCTGTGTACGTCCAGAAGGACGGTCCTCTACCTCCAAAGAATGGGGCCCTCTCAAGGAAACTGAGGGGGAAGAGCGGAGATCTGCACTACGGCTTCTCCCAGAGTGGGTTCTGGAAAAAGGCCACCGCACAGACCCCATGCCCCTCGATCCCCTTGGAATCCGAGAGTGCCCTCCTCGAGAGAGAGCCAGCCTAGGCAACTGACAACCCCGGTCAGCCCCCGAAGGGGCTATCCAGGGAGCAGCACCTTCCCCTCCCATGGGTGCTCTTATCGGCCCCAAAGTCGGGTGATCCAGGCACACCATAGGAGGGGGTACCACCACTGAGGGGTCAGAGAACCCTCCAAGGCCAGGATGCAGGGCAATGGTGGCCTGCACTACTGCCTGCTGGTCAGAACCCCTGGCCCTGGCAGTCACTGTCCACTCCTCAGAGGGGGGCTGACTCCGGTCTGTCGAGGACACTACCAGTGTGTTCATGCTCATAGCCAACTCCAGGGAGTCAGACTGCCCATCTGACTCAGAGTCTGACTCCTCCAAAGAGGTGGAGATCAAAGTCCTGTGCCAAACAGTGCACAGACGCCCGCTGCCATCCCTAGTGAACAGGGCACCAGGACCAGAGACCGCACCAGAGTCGACGCCGGTGCCTCTCTCCGCACCATGAATGGTGCCAGAAGAAAAAAATTACTCACCTTAGTAATGTTGTTTCTTCTAATGGAGTCTTGCTATATTAAAGACATCAGCAGTTTGATCCAGCTCTAGAACTGCCCCGGAGTGCAATGGTTAAAACCATTCCAAAATAGAATTTTGGCACGAGAGCGGCTCTATCTGTGTCATTTCAAACTTGAACTGTCAGATCTTTACGAGCCAAACTCACTAAGGTCTGTGTGGAAGCTGTAACCTACACTAGCCAAATGGCTACCTAAATAATAACAACCATTGATGGTCCCAACACCCAAGACTCAAGTCAGGGGACCAGAAATACTAACACCATTCTAATAATATGAAAATGGAACATAAGTATAATAAAACACACACGTGTACACATACACACCCCCAAAGTCCCAAAGGGACAAAATGCTAACAGGACATAAGTAGTGCCCACACTAAGTTGCCCGCACCCACCAAGTAGAGGTTCTGAGAGGGCAGGTTGGGAGGTAGTAATATAGCAAGACTCCATTAGAAGAAACAACATTACTAAGGTGAGTAGTTTTTCTTCAAACAACATGAAGTCTTGCTATATTATAGACATTAGCAGAATACACAGCAGTACCTCCATGGAGGAGGGGCAGAACCTACTTAGGGAATAGGCTCTGAAGAACAGCTGTGCCAAACCGAGCATCTCTCCTGGCCTGGACATCCAGGGAGTAATGCTTGGTAAAGCTTTTTTTTTTACCGCTTTCCAAGTAGCAGCCTGGCAAATCTCTAATAAAGGGATATCTCTGGCAGCAGCTAGAGACCAGCTGTACCCTGGTAGAATGAGATCCTCAAACCGGGGTCTGCCCACTTTCTGATAACAAATTGGATACAAGAGACAATCCACCTGGCTATTGATCTCTTAGTGGCAGGTTGCCTTTCCAACTTCACCATAGGTAAGGAAAAGTTGGAGGGATTCTAACCTGTGACCTTTGGTACGCTCTATATAATAACTAAGAGCTCTCTTAACATCCAGGCTGTGCAACCTCCTCTCACCGAAGAGGAGTGATCAGTGAAAAATACTGGAAGGGAGATAGATTGATTAAGATGGAAATCTGAAACCACCTTAGGCAAAACTTCCTATTAGTCCTAAGGGACTACCTTATCCCTGTGGAAAGAAATAAAGTCAGTCTCCACTGACAAGGCTTGCAATTCACTTATCGTCTGGCAGAAGTGATAGCCACTAGAAAAACAGTTTTCCAAGTTAGGTACTTAAGCTCTGCAGAAGACAGAGGTTCAAAAGGGGTTGTATTAACTGGGCAATGCAAACATTAAGGTCCCAAGCAGGGCCGGTTCCTAAAGGGAGGATTAGTATGGAGTAATCCTTAAAAAACTTGGAAAACACAGGATGAGAGGAAAGAGGGATGACTTTCCTGCTGACACAAAAGCAGACACAGCTGCCAAATGAACTCTCAGGGTAGCTGGTCTGAGACCCAAGGAATTAAGATGTACCATGTAATCTAACAAAATGGGCAATTCAGCAGATTCTGGGGAAATATTTTTCCAGCACACCAAATGGAAAACCTTTTCCATTTAGAACTATAAGTAGTTCTAGTGGAAGGCTTCTGGAAGCCTTTAGATCTCAAGAACACCCTGAGAGAGGTGTAAATCAGCAAACTCTAACTCCTCAACAGCCAGGCCTTGAGGTTAAGGGATTTGAGGTCCGATACCAAACCCTTCCCTGGGCACAAGTCAACAGATTGTGATTCCTGGGAGGCACAGGAGAAGATGGACTGTCGAGACAGAAGGAGTGGGTACCAGGGCTGCCTGGCCCATCCGGGGCAATCAGAATCACCCTGCAAGGTTGAGATCTGATTTTGACTAGTACTTTGAATAGGAGAGGAAGGGGGAAGCATAGAGGAACTTCCTCCCAATCCAGAAGAAGGGCATCCAGGGAACTGAGCCCAGCACTGGAGGCCTGCAACAGAACAGAGGAAGTTTGTGATTGTCTGGGGTTCAAAAGATCTATCTGAGGGATGCCCCACCTGGCAAAAACTATCCCCAGCACTTGAGGATCCAGGGACCATTCTGTGATGGCCCTGGGAAATCCTGCTGAGGGCATCCGCTAGGACATTGTCCTTCCCTGGAAGATGAACTGCTATGAGGGAAGTGTTCAGGAATAGACCAGAGACCACAACTTCATTGCCTCGTGCACAAGGCTGAAGACCGAGTGCCCCTGTCTGTTGATGTACCACATTGTTGTGGTGTTGTCTGTTCTGACTTGTATCACTTGTCGTGGACAGATGCAGAAAAGCTTGAAGAGCTAAAAGACAGCTCTGAGTTCCAGCAAATTGATGTGAGCAGAGATTCCTGGGGGACCAAACTCTGAGTGGAAAGATCGCCCATGTGGGCTCCCTCAATCCAGAAGGGAAGCATCTGTAGTGAGAGTCAAGTTGGGAGAAGGGAAATGAAGGGGACCCCGCCTTTAAATTGCTCTGATCCTTCCACCACTGGAGAGCTAGGATCAAGGTTCGAGTCACTGGGACCAACTTGGAAAGGGGGTCTCTTCTCTGAGACCAAAAGGTTCTCAAGTGAAACTGAATGTCTCTCATCTGAAATCTGGCTCCCTGCACAACAGCTGTGGATGCAGCTATGTGCCCCAGGAGCTGCAGAAAGTGTCTTGCTGGTCGAGAGACCTGCAGAGTGAAGGAAGAGGCCAGAGCCACTAAATTCCTTACCCTTTCTGGGGGAAGAAAGGCTCTGGCTAGCTTTGTGTCCAATTCTGCCCCTATAAAGGTGAGTACCTGGACTGGTTCCAGAACCGACTTTGGTAGGTTTAGCAGAAAACCCAGGGAGGTGAGAAGCTGCTGGGTGACCTGCAGGTGAGATTTTACCTGTTCTGGGGACTGGCCTACAATGAGCCAGTCGTCTAGATAGGGAAAAACAGCAATCCTCTGCCTCCTTAAGTGGGCCACTGCCACTGCTAGACACTTTGTGAATACCCTTGGAGCAGAGGTAAGGCCGAAGGGCATTGCTCTGAACTGGTAATGACCTGAGGGCAGTTCGAATCTGAGGTACTTTCGATGGGATCTTCTGATTAGGACATGGAAATAGGCATCCTTGAGGTCCAGGGAGGCTAGCCAGTCCCCTGGCCTTAGGGAAGGTAAAATCATTGCCAGAGTTACCATTTTGAACTTTATCTGGAATACAGACCCCTGCCCTGATGCAGGGGAGGAACCCTTTCTACTGCTCTGAGAGCTAACAGGGATGAGACCTCTGTTTCCAGAGCGAGGGTCTCTGAAGCACTTGCAGGTAGAAAAAGTCTGCTTCTCAACTTGGGAAACTTTTTGAAGCTGAGAACCAGACCCTGGCTTACTACTTCCAGAACCCACTTGTCTGAGGTTAAAGAAGCCCAATTCTGACTGAAGTAAGCCAGCCTGCCCCCCACTGGTACAGGAGAATCGGCCCTGGGCACCCCATCAGGGTGCCTGTTTCGCAGCAGCTTTAGGCTGGGGGGTGGGAGCAGGTCTGCCCACCCCTCGTCTGCCCCTGCCTCTGAAGAAGCCCCTCTGAGCATAGGCAGAGGAGGCCTGAGTCTGGTAGAAAGGCCTGTGAAAAGCCTACCCTACCCCTGGGGGCATGCCTTTGAGGAGTGGCTTGCCGCCTCCTTAGCCTGGGCACTCTTGTAAGTAGTCCTATATTCATCCATCTTCTTCATGTAATTCTCTGTCTGCTCTCCAAACAGAGAATTTCCCACCACAGGAAAATCCATAGCCTTAGTCTGGGTATCTCCTGTGACAAACTAGTACACCTGAGCCAGGCCAACCTACTAAAAGCTACAGATGTGGCCATGACCCCAGAGGAAACATCATTAACATCCACAGCAGCATGAAACTGAACCTTAGAGGCTTCAATGCCATCAGCAGCCACCTGTTCTTGTTCACTAGCCAGCTGGCCATGGGCCTGCTTGGCCAATTGCATAACAGTATCCCATCTAGATTTCTGATACCTAGCTACATAAGCCATATAATTTGCTTGCCTGAGTCCCAGAGAGGCTGCCATATACTGTTTTTTGCCATGGCATCAATCTTCCTGGAATCCTTGTCAGGAGGATGTGAGCCAAGGAATATTAGCTTTATCACAGGCAGCAGCCTGAACTACCCCAACATGACTGCATTGCTGAGAAAGGAATTCTGTATCAGGGCCTGACAATGTATACCTTCTGTCCATCTTTTTATCTACAGGAGGCACAGAATTAGGAGCTTTTAACATTTTAATTGTTTGTTTCCTAAAAGACTTATGTAAAGAATAGACAATCTCCTAGACTCTGGAATATCCATCATTTCTACAAAATCAGGCTCCTCTTGCTCATCCACAGCCTCTTCTAAAGGAAGCTGGAGGGTTTCAGCAACTTTTATAAAACATAAAATGAGATGGGGACTCAGACAGCATAGGGGAGATTCTAAAGGTCTGTCTGGGGAGATGTCCGTTCAATGGGCACACCGGACCTTCCCAGCCACATTCATACTGTTCATAATCCTCCTCCCTCCTCTGGTTCATAAAATTCTCAATATCATAATCCTGAACCACTGGGACCGGACGAACCGACCTTTTACCAGATAGTGGTGGTTCGGACGGACCCTGAGACAGTGACTGGACAATTTGTATGGCTTTTGTTATCTCTGCAGCAGCTGGAGGAGGAATTTTGGACTCCAGACCTGCTGATTTTCTTGTTTTCTTTACTGGAATTGGTTCCTCAGAACCAGCTTTTCTTTTGCCCGAGGAAGTCTGGCCCTGGTCAGAGGGCACTCCCTCTGGTTCGGTTGGCACCGAACCGGGCTGGCCATCCGGGTCAGCGGACTTTTGGCCTCGCCCTGAGCCTGCCCAATCTTTTTCCAGGGTGGCTGCAGGGAAATTCTTACATACCTGGCAGTCTGACTGAGGTGGTCAAACTCAGACAATAAACACATGGTGTGTGGGTCAGCCTTGGCAAAGACTTCCCCACAAACATCACAGTGTTGAAACCAGTGGGCCGGTTTTCTTTTGGGTTTCTCAGACATAATGCCAGCCTAACCAAAAACTTGCCCTTTAACGGCAGTGCCAGGAAGACAATTTTCATCAAGTTCCTAACCGTCATCGGTATTGGAAACGACAAATCCGTTTTTTAGAACCGATAAGAACCGGGAACCGCACTCTAAAATAGTAACTTTTAGTTTTAAATGAGTTTTAAACCCACTGATCGGTTCAAAACCGAACCGATAACTTACAAGTTCCACACAGACAAAACCTTCATTTACTTACGGTTACCACAGATAGAGCTTGAACCGAACGGTTTTGCGGTTAAAATAAAACTATTCTCGGTTAAATCCAACCAAGAAAACACTTTTTAAACCGAGAAATGAACCGAGCAGAAGGAGAAATCTCCGGAGCGACTGTTCACTGAGGCGGAGTAAAGAATCTGACAGTTCAAGTTTGAAATGACACAGATAGAGCTGCTCTCGTGCCAAAATTCTATTTTGGAATGGTTTTAACCATTGCACTCCGGGGCAGTTCTAGAGCTGGATCAAACTGCTAATGTCTATAATATAGCAAGACTTCATGTTGTTTGAAGAGGACACGGCCCCAACAAGGGCGGCAGCCTTGGAGCCGAAGCCTGTCATGGTGCCATCCCGACCAACGGCACCGCAAGCAGCGTCGAGATTAGCAATGGCGCCATAGACCCCCATGGCACAGACCCATTCCATGCCGCCGCGAGTGGCCCCGAGGACAGAGACAGTGCCGATGATGGCCCCAACAGCACTCTCGGCGCCGAAGTCCAAAACCCCCACGGCACCGTGTCCCTGTTCGGAGCCGCGAATGGCCCCAGAACTGGACACGGCGTCATGCTCAACCCCAGCATCGCGAACGGCTCCGAGGCCGGAGACCCCCACGGCACCAACCCTTCCCACGGCGCCGCGAGTGGCCCTGAGGACAGAGACTGTGCCGTTGACGGCCCCAACAGTGCTCTTGCTGCCGAGATCCGAAACCCCCATACTGTTGTGTCTCTGTTCGGAGCTGCGCACGGCCCCAGAACTGAACACGGTGCCGTGCTCAACCCAGGCACTGCGAACTGCGCCGGGTTGAGAAACAGATGGGGATGATGCCGTAGAGCCTCGCATGGCACCGACAGCAGCAACAGCACTGAGCGACGAACCAGTGCCAATGACAGCACCATCAGGGCCCACTGCGCCGCGAATGGCGCACAGGCCCAAAATGGTGCTGACAGACAGCGTTGAGGACTGCGCCGTCCCAGGTCTTCCAAGCCGCAGGTGTGACAGTGGGGGAGCAGCGGCGCCTCCCATCTGTCCCCAGGGGTGACAGACCAGGCCTCCTACATCACGGGGGGGGGCGCCACTGCTAGGCTAGAAGAAGCAGAGGCCCCCTCCTCCTCGGTCCGTATAGAACTGGGAGGGAACCTGGAGGAAAGGCCGAGAAAATGCGGCTTGGCCTGACGAGTGCGCGCCAGCCCCCAGAAAGTCGGCAGAGCTCGCCCCACTTTCCACGCGCATTGCTCGATGACCCAGCAGTCCATGGAGAAACAGGCATCATACGAATCCATGTCAGGTAGCGGGCCAAGACGCGCGAAGCAACGGTCGTGCTGGTTGGTGATGGAGTACTTACAGCCGCATAGGCATCGTCTCATCTTGGAAGATTTCTTGCCCTCCAACCGAGACATGATCTACTGGAAAAAGAACACCAAAACAAGACCCGATGTCACAAAGCAAAATAAAATAATTAACAGTCTTACCACGTGATGTCGAGTGGAGCGAACAGAACTGGCAGGATAACTCGGAGTCGACAAACTATTAACACGCAACGGGTCGAGAAAACTGCATAGCGTTGAAGGCCTCAACAGCAGAAGTAGGCCTCTAGAAAAAATTTTTCTGAGTTTCCCACGAGGTGACCTTGACGGTGGGAGATGAAGAACTGGCAGGAGGGTGGAGTCAACAACACCTAACGGCCAACCCGTATGTGCCATGCAGTGCGTCGGCCTCGAAGGCAGTGCCTATGGTGCGTCGACTCCACCCATGGAAAATTAAAAAAAATAAAAAGAGCTCCCTCAGAGTCATGACCTCCGGCCAGTAACCCAAAGGTGATGAATGATGAAGATTGACACAGATAAAGATCACCAACCCCACGTTGCCTTGTGTTGCCCCCCAGGACACCAAAGAACTGGTCGGTACCACCGACCCCGGAATCAGCCGAAGCCATCCGCTCCTTGGAAGGGGGCTGAACCAGAGCAGATGCACTGGAGAAAGAAGAATCGGTGGATTCCGGAGAACCCGGGAGTCAGTCTGGCTCAGCCTCAGAATCGTCCTCCCCAGAGGAGGCTCGAATCCCAGACCACTCCCTGATCCCTCTCAGCCGTGGTACCGCGAGCGACACCGCAAACTGACCTCGTGCTGCCCCTGGTGCCGCCTCCATTCCCATCCCCGTGAATGGCACCGGAGGTCGTCCCCGTGCCACTGCCCCGATCCCAGGCACCGCAAGCAACACCGGCTCGGACCCGGATGCCTCAGATCGCGACGCCAGGGGGCGACTGCCTGGACGTGCCTCCTACCTGATCCACAAGGGGGCCAGGTCGGGCCTCCTGTACCGTGGAAGGGGTTCCCACTGCGGCAAGGCTAGAACTGGTGGAAACCCACTCCTTCGCGGGCTGTATAGGTCTGGGAGGGGACCCGGAAGAAAGGTCAAGAACCCTGCTTTTGGTGACGTGAGTACACACCTGTCCCCCGAAAGTCTGCGGCACATGTCCGACCTTCAATGTGCGCAACTCCACCACACGATCCATGGAGAAACAGGCATCACATCTATCCATGTTGTGGTTCGGTCCCAAGCAGGTAAGGCAACGGTCATGCTGATCCATGACGGAGTACAGTCGGCCACAGGGACACCGACGCATCGGAGGCTGACCCGCCCTAGAAGATTTTTTCTTGTCCCCTGAACCAGACATGACCGGGCAGAAAAAATTAAAACCAAAATCAGCACTCAGCATCCACCGAGAAATAAAAAGCAAAGATCTTACCCGTCAACGCCGAGGAACAGAGCAGCAGAACTAGGACTTTTCTTCACCGACGGACTAGGCTGCAGAAAAATGGTGCTCACACGCGAGGTTGTGCTCAGTCGGCGGTGGAAGAAGCAGAACTGGGGCTGAGCAGGGTAGACGACGGTTACCGGCCAACCCACTAAGCTTAATGCGAATACGTCGCCCCGAGGGCAGCCATCCCGACTTCTGACTCCTCCTCTTGCAAAAAAAAAAAAAAGCTTCCACGGGGTCCTGATCCTCTGGCTCACTACCCAACAGTGATGAATGGTGAAGACTGACACAGACAAGATCAGGCATATTTTTGTTACCAACTTTAATTCAAGAGCAAATGAGATTCAAAATATTATAAGAAATAGGTAGTCTGTGATACTGGCAGATGAGAAGATAAGTTTAAACTTCAGTGACGTACCTATGATATCATACCGTAGGGGTCCAATGTGCGAGCTCTTGTGACTTCAAGTCATTTCACTAACCATAGACTGTTAAAAAGCCTACATCAGTACATAACGTGTTTTTTTTAGATGCAGGTCCTGTAACATCTTTGAATATGCTGCCACAGGGGAGAATTTCAATCATCTAAGAGCAGGTCAGACTTGAAGAATATTTGGACTGCAGAAGTCCATTTACTGTATATGCAGCTTGGTGTAACTGCAAACAACTTTATGTTGGAAAGACCATTCAACCACTGAAGGAGCATATTCAGGAACGTATTAGGGCAATTATAAACGCTAATTGTAAGAATACACTAGGGGCTCATTTCTTTGAAAAGCACAACAGTGACCCTAAGGGAGTGAGGTTTTGTGCCACTGATCGTATCCCCCTAACTAGAGAAGGGGATAGGATTAATTTATTAAATTGATGTGAAACAAAGTGGATAGTGATCCTAGAAGCACACACACCATTGAGTTTAAATGACCAAATTTGACTTTAGCACTTCTTTATGGTTTGAACTTTTGCAACCTAGGTGACCTCCTGTGTTTTTTGACAGGACTAATGTAATAAAGTGATGTAAAACATAATGAATATTGTCTTCAGGATTATACATATTACTATGACTATATGATTATACTGAATTTAGCCTTTTCAGGAAAATTACCTTTGGCACTCTGTCTGACCTTCTAAACTTTGTTGTATAGTAACTTTTTCTAAGCATGAACTAACAGAATTGAATGTATGATGGTAATGAAGAATTTATGAGGAAATAGTTTTTTCAAAAGCCTTTACTTTTAAAATCATCATTTGACATTTGTCATGAAATAAAAAATGTGTTTAAGCTTAAAAGTTTAATTCATAGCCACTGGGTATCATATACTCGGAAAATGTTATTTATAAAATAAATGTTATTATTTCAACAAAATTAAATGAGTATATGATATAGACCACAGTGGCTACAGGACACTTTTTTTATTTAAAATTGTTTAAAATTATTTGTTTGCACATTTTTTCCTATCTAATAGTACAGTTTGTTTAATTGTAGTACAATGACTGATTAACAATTATGGGGTGCATTTAAACAGTCTGTTGGATGGCTAACTCCACCCCCTGAGGAAGACCCATGTCATAAGAGTCTATACATAGGGGTGTTAGCCCAGGTGTCTGCCATATTTTTGCAGTTTGCTATAAAATAAAAACACCTATTTTTTCAATAAATGTTGTGTGCACAGCTTTATTATCTTTTTAGGTCCCAAGGTGGTGGAGGCTCATGTACAGGGGATTGGGGCACCAAGTGGTCAAGACCTTTAAAAAAAAAAAAAGGCACCCAGTCATCTTCTCCTGAGCCACCAGTGACTTACCGCCTGATGCCAGGCAAGCAGAGATGGCTGCCCGGTGCACCTTAAGAGTCCCTGCTCGCAGGCCAGGCTGGGAAAGGAACCACAGGTACTCCAAGATACTCACCACAGGGAAGGCAAGGGAATCAAGCTCCTTTCTATGGCACCAAATCAAGAACCTCTTCCACTTAAATGCATAGCATTTGCAAGCTGACTCCTTTCGGGAGGCTTCCACAGTGTGGAGCACATCCTCCAGCGCTCAAGGCGTACAGTTCTAGCTGCTCAGGAACCCAAGTGCTACAGAGATTGGAGGCCTGGGTGCAGGACCTTCCCCTGTTGTCTAATCGGCAGGTCTGGAGGAAGAGGCAACTGCCAGGGAGGCCTGCAGCAGAGGCTGAGGAGCTCTGGGTATCAGAACTGTCTATGCCAGTCTGGAACTACCAGGATCATCCATGCCTTGTCCTTCTGGGACTTGACCACCACCTTGTGGATCAAGGGGAACAGAGGGAAGGCCTGTGGTCCAGGGCCTCAGAAAAGGCATCCCATCAGTGTCCTGGGCTGTGGTGGGTGGGCATACAACAGCCTCAGCTTTCTGTTTGTTTTCCCAGGAGGCAAACTGGTCCACCAGAGGGGTGCCCCAATGGGAGAATAGGTGGCTTATCACCTCCTGATGCAAGGACCACTCATGCAACGGCTCTCCCACATGGCTGAGAACATCTTCCAGCTAATTGCGGACTCACGTGACATGAATCGCTAGGAGATCTGCACACAGGCTGTGCATGACTGTCCAGGTGCAGAAGGCCTCCTAACACAAGGAAAGGGAGATAATAGCTGTATCAGACCGAAGAGTCCTAACAGCCAAAACCTGCTCTATGGTTTGATGTCCTACACAATGACGTTTTATAGATAAAAACATAATGATGTTTTATAGCTAAAAAAAGGACATTGTCTTGGTACATTCATATTCTTTTATGGAATATGGTGTTTAAGGTTTGCAGGACTGCAAAACATCTTATCGCTTGTGTTCTAAGAAGTGTGCCCAACACCTAGACAGGAAACTATCTGTTGTTTCTAATCTGAGCACAAGCAGCTAAATAAAGAACGGCACATACTGTATATTTTTACAGGCTACCTAGAACAAAATGAGCTGGCTAATCAGCACAGTGGCTCATCACACTAATGTAGTACTGCAATGAAAATTGTTTTCTGAAGTTGTAACTTGATACTGGGATAACCAATTACAATCTATCCAGTTCTGCAGCAACCGTGCTAAATACAGTAAATCCAGGTCATGTAGCAGCATGGTACTGCTGTAGTTGTGCAACAATGGCGTGGCAAAAGCAAAGCTGTCCATGCTTAGCATAGTAACCCTGCCCCAAAAGACAGAAAGAAACTGAAATGTTACACCTCAGTGGAAAGTTACCAAATATATACAACAGCTGACTGTCTCTGACCCCCTGAGAACAAGAAAGGAAGGGGGCTGACTAGCCAGATGACACTGTGCACATGTGGGTGGTGAGTCGGTAAAGGGGAGTGGACTGTCCCATATCCTGGACAAGCTCCTCCCCCCTCTTCTATTACAATGAGCCACCAGGTAAACTGAGTGGGCGGCTCTAAGTTTTTGTTGGAGCACTGAGGGCAGGGCTGTAATATTTATAATCCGACTCTAACCAGTTTCTTCACCTTTCCTCACTTTGCTGCTAAATGCAATCTCACGGTGTAGCACAGGCTCAGAATCAAAATAGTTCACACACGTGCAAACCATACAACTAATAGTCAGAGACATCCTCATCAACCACTTCACAAAACTCTCATTTTTAGACAGAAAAAAATATACATTAAATAACAAATAGGAAAATATTTCCACTTTCATCAGGGTTAATTTACCACCTTAAATAAGTGTATACACTGACAAATTCCTCAGGCTCCAGAATGGAGGTCAAAGGAGTTACTGCTATGGGAAGGGGGCATCCAGAACTGAGGTCTAGAGAGTTATTGATGGGGGATGGTGGGGACTGAGGTCTTTACAACTACTGCTGCTCTGTATTCACAAGGGAAAGGCAGAGGACCTCAGACAGGAGTGTGGCATTACAGTGGCTGTAAGGGGGATTTTAGAGATGAGGCAGCAAGTATTTACTAGTGAAAGGGTTTAAGATAAAGTCACAGGGCCAGATGGGATGTATACAAGGGTGCTCAAGGAATTGGCAATGAAACTAAATGAACCCCAGTAGGGCTATTCAGTACCTCTGTGCAGACAGTGGTAGTTCCAAAAGACTGGAGGGTAGCGGACATAAGAGGTGGGAGACAAGGAGCAATCACGTAACTACAGACCTGTCAGCCTTACCTCTATTGTAGCTAAACTGATCAAAACACTAGTCAAAGAAGACCTCATGTACTACCTGGAGAGCAACAGACTCCAGGATAGTAAACAGCACATGTTCATGGCAGAGAGGTTTTGTAAGATCAACCTGAGAGTGTTCTGTGACTGGGTAACAAGGGCTGTGGATAACAAAGTGTTGGCAGAAAAAGACCAGTAGTCCCATCTAGTCTGCCCTTTTTTCCCTAACACTACACCCTGGACCATACTTGGTCAGATGTACCCTTCCCTTCTCCCTTGCCTTGACTTGTTATACAAGAGTGCTTATTCCACACATGCTTGAAGCTCCCCACTGTCTGCCCATACCACCTCTTCTGGCAGGCTGTTCCAGGCATCTATCATCCTTTGTGATGAAGTATTTCCTCACATCCCTCTTAAACCCCCAAAAAAGTTTCACTGCATGCCCCCATGAGTGGTATTCTCCTTACTGTGAATGAGGGCCCCCTCTCGGACTTTGTTCACCCCGTGAGGTACTTACAGATCTCAATCAAGTCCCCTCTCGCTCTCCTCTGTTCCAGGGAGCATGTGTCCTGCCCCCACAATCTCTCCTTGTATGGCTCCTCGTCCAAACCATGCATCATTTTGGTAGCCTTCCTCTGGACCACCTTCACCCTGTCAATGTCCTTGTGGAGGTGTGGCCTCCAGAACTGGAAGCAGTACTCCAGGTGGGGTCTCATCAGTAAGCGATACACAGGCAAAGTACAGTTACATAAAAACTTACTGTAACAGTAGATCTTCGAGAGAGGCTCTTGCAGTAGGCATTAATCATTAGGACTGCACCCCTGGCATCAGGACCACACAGAAAACTTTAGCTAGCAGTTTCTGGCGGGGGACCACCCACCGACATCATGACCCTATATAGTGGGCGGTCCCCAGTTCTCCCACCAGAGACCTAAGAATAATGTGACAGGAGAATGGAGTGGGCTCCTAAAGCCTAAGTAAAGCTTGAAGAAGCAGTAGCAGAAGCTGGGGGAAGGTGGGAGGGAAAGTTACCTACTGTAAGAGCCTTCCTCGAAGATCCACTGCTATGGTAAGTTCTTACGTAACTGTACTATCTTACTTCAAGAGGGCTCTTGCAGTAGGTATTAACCATTAGGACCAAGTCCCAAGCAATGTAAATCAGACAAGTTTGAAGTATGGGAGACAGGAAAGATCTGCAGAGATGCAGAAAACTATGACAGGAGGCCCTGAAGGACAACTAGACCAAAGCCAGCCCTGCACCTAGACACAATGTCCAGACTGTAGTGCTTTGTAAAGGTGTGGATGGAGCTCCAAGTAGCTGCTGCACAAATATCAGTAGCAGACACATTTTTTAAACAAGCAGCAGATGCAGCCATGCCTCTGGTAGAATGCCATTTGACTTCCCCCAGCGAGGGTTTGTTGTACTTCTAGTAACAGAATAGAATGCAGTTTGCCAATCATTTGGATAAATGCTGCTTAGAAACAGTGGCACCCTCTCTCTTGGGTGCAAAGGAAATGAAAAGCTGATCCATTTTATGGACTGACTTCATCCGATTCACATAGTAACGCAACATTCTGTGACCATCCAAAGTGTGTAGAACTGCCTACCTCTTATTAGAGTACTCAGGGTAGGTAAATGGTCTGATTCAACGTAAACTCGGAAAACCACTTTTGCTAACAAGTTGGGATTAGTACGCAGAGCCACCCAGTCTCTGTGAAAAATCAAATAAGGCTCCTTACAGATCAGGGCCTGAAGCTCGGGAATCCTTCAAGCAGAAGTAACAGCAATTAAAAAGAGAGCTTTCCAGGACAGATAGCACATGTCGCAACTTGTGGCTGGTTGAAAAGGAGGCAAGGTGAGTTCTTCTAAAATAAATTTCAAATCCCATGGTGGAGCAGGGTTACTCACCGGGGGTTTCAGGTGGAGAATTCCCTTCAGAAATGTTTGGGAAACTTCCAGCTGAGCAACAGTTTTACCCTCCACTGGAATGTGGTAGGCAGAAATGGCTGAAAGGTGTACCTTCAAAGAAGAGTACCTCAGGCCTAGGTCACAGAGATGTAGGAGGTACTCCGTGACCCGAGGGACGGGGCACGAAAAAGGGTCCCAGCCCTTCGAGATGGCCCAGATGGAAAATCTCTTCCATTTCATGGCATAAGTGGTCCTTGTGGAAGGCTTTCTGGCCTCAGAACCTGGGCTACCCTAGGAGAAACACCATAACGCAACACAGCTATGTCAGAAGGTGCCACGTGTGAAGGTGAAGGGACTTCAGTCTTGGATGAACTAGTGTGTCCCCCCCGATCAGGAGGTTAAGAGAGAGGGGAAGGGGAAACAGAGTTTCCACTGCCAGCAGCTGGAGAAGCAAGAACCATATTTGGCGAGGCCAATGTGGGGCAACTAGGATCATATGAGCTCCTTCCGCTTGCAGCTTGAGCAGTACTTTCTGCAGAATCAGAAAGGAAGGGAAGGCGAACATGAACCTCCCTGTCCAACAAAGAGATATAGTGCATCTCGCAAAAAAACACCAGGCCCTGAAACGAGCAATCAAAACTTCGGTAGCTTTACGTTGCATGGGGAGGCAAACGGATTGAGATCTGGACAACCCCACAGGTTGAATATGTCTTTGACCACTGCTTGGTTTAGTTCCCATTCATGAGCCCTGGCCTGGGTACAGCCGAGACTGTCTGCTAGGACATTCTGGACATCTGGAACATGCATTGCAGCGAGGGGAATCTGATGTTGAATTGCCCAACTTCAAACTCACATAACTTCCCTGCAGAGCGAATACAACAGAGTGCCCCCTTGTTTGTTCAGGTACCACACTATGGACATACTGTCCATTTGGACCAGCAGAGGACCTGGACTTGAGAGGTGCTGAAAAGCCTGAAGGGCATACAGCACCACTCGCATTTTCAACAAGTTGATGTGCAGGGTCAACTTTAACTGAGACCATATCCCCTGTGTCCTGTGGGTCCCCAGGTGTGTCCCCCCAACCCTGCACTGAAGCATCTGTGGTCAGGGTCTGGATGGGAGAAGGGGGCTGAAAAAGGACCCCTTTGCAGAAATTGTAGATATCCTGCCACCAAAGCAGATCCCAGCCTATCGAGTTGGAGACCATGATCTTGTGATCGAGGACGTCCAATCTCTGGTCCCACAGAACCCTGAGCATCCACTGCAATATCTGCATGTTGAGCCTGGCCAGGGGAATAGTAGCAATGGACTCTGCTATAAGACCAAGAAGGCACTGCACTAACCTGGCCAAAACCCAATGACTGGAAGCCACCAGCTGTGCCTGGCATTGCAAGGTTTCCGCCCTTTCCAGTGAGAGAAAAACCTGACCCTGGGCCGTATCCAGCACCACCTCATTGAACTGCAGGCTCTGGAAGGGGATCAGGTGAAACTTGGGATAGTTCACCATGATCCCCTCTTGGTCAAATAGATCCAGGGCAGCCGAAAGGGAAAGTTCCAGCAGTTCCCTCAACGGGGCTGAGATCAGCCAATCGTCGAGGTACGGGTAGATATAATGGCCCTGACGCCTCAAGGCTTTTGCCACTATTGCCAGACACTTGGTAAAAACCCTGGGTGCCAAGGACAGGCCAAAGGGGAGGGCCTTGAACTGGTAGTGTTCCCTCTGAAAGGAGAACCTGAGGTAGCGGCAGTCAGCCTGAAAGACTGGTATGTGCAGGTATGCATCCTGCATATCCATGGCGCAGAGCCAGTGTCCCTTGCATGGCAGGTGCAGTAGGCCTGGAAGGGTCAGCATTCAAAATCTTTTGTACTCTATGAACAGGTTCAAGGTGCTGAGGTCTAGTATTAGATGCAAATCTCCAGTCTTTTTGGGAACCAAGAAGAAGTGAGAGTAGCACCCTCTTCCTGCATGGTTTAGAGGAACGTGCTCTATATCTGCTTTTTGCAGAAGAACCTCCATTTCCCCTCTGATAAAGGGAATGTGTGCTCTTGGGTAATGGGATGGACCTGGAGGATTGTCTGGTGGTCTCTCCAGAAACTTCAATGTGTGGCCTTGAGAAACTAGCTGAAGGACCCATGAATCTGTGGTGATCGCCTCCCACCCTGCCAGACGACAAGCAAATCTTCAGCCCACCAGCTCCTCTGACTGAAGAGAAGGAGGAGGGGAGGTGGACTGCAAGTCAAGAGGTGGAGAAAGTGCTGGGGAGGGCGGCCCCTAAAGTTCTCTGGTTCTTGGTTGGAGGGGTGACCGTGGCTGAGGGGGCCCGACGTTTGGCCGGACGTCTGGCCTGTTGCTATTTTGTCGCTGTCTCTGTTGGCGATGAAAGGGCTGCTTTGTCTTATAGCCAGTGCAGTACATAGTTTGCACTGAATGTAGTGCCTTCCCCCTATCCTGGAGGTTTGTGATGATGTCTTGTGCAGCTCCTCCGAAGAGGACAGAATCTCAGATAGGTGCATCTTGGATGGCAGCCTGGACATCCGGTGCCAGCCCAGAAACTCTCAGCCAAGAATATCTCCTCAGACAGATGGCAGTAGCCGTGCCCTTCACTGAGGAGTCAACAGCATCGTAAGTCACTCTCATAGAGTGGGGACAGGCAACTTTAGCTGACCTAATGGTGTCAGAGAGTTCCTTTTGCTTCACAGTCCAGCATGGCCTCAATAATGGGCTCTAATTTGCGAAAGAGGAATTTTTGGTACACCAACATGTGCACCACATAGCTTAGGGTGCGCTCAGCCAGAGTAGAGGAGGAAGAACATTTTTGTCCAAGTTGATCAAGCTGCCTTGACTCCTTATCAGACGGAGAGGTGCTCATATGCTTAGGTTTAGCGGATTTGTCATGTGCCACATTAATGACCACTAAGTCCGCTTTAGGGTGGATGCTAAGGTGATCCTTGCCTTCTGTCGTATGGTAAATCCTGTCCGCCTTCATGGCCATGGTAAGAATGGATGAAGGTATTAACCAAATGGTACAGGCTAGGTCCTCATGATGCTCCAAACAGGGAGGCGTGAGGACTGGGGATAGTTGAGGCATGTCCAAATGCTCGACCAACCTCTTTTATTTGGGGTCCTGATCGTCAGTCTTCCACTCGTAGGCCTCCACAGTCTTTCTGAGGAGGTCCATGAAGGAGGTATCCTCTGGAGAAGACTTCGGAGACTCCTTAGCCCTGGGCTCATCTGGTGGAGGTGTCACGAAGCCAGAGGCTGATGAATCAGTCAGGACTGGATACATAACCCCAGGGCAGGGATAGGAGCCTGCCCTTGTCAGTGGTGGTAGCCATGCCTTTCGTCAGACCCGACGTGGAAGGACGCGACTCCACCAGCGATGGGGAGCAATGAGTCAGGTCCAGGCATGCTGGGGTACAGGCCACTACCGGATGATGACTGTCCAGTTTAGAAACTGAGACTTAGTTTCTGACCACCAAGACTGGAGATGGCTCTGATGTCCGCCTGCGGCTGAGGAGATGGAAGTGGGGGCAGTGGAGGCCGGCAGACTGGCTGAAAACTGGAACCATAACCCAGTGTCAGGAATCCTGGCATCTGGTACCCCGATGACGGACAGCCCGGCGTGTGGTAGTTGGTCAAATTGCCCAGTGGCGGATACCCCGGCAAAGGGAGTCCTGGCACCTGGTACCCTGATGGATGGCATCGGGGGTATGATAGCATGGCGTGTAGTTGCCGTGCATCTGAAAATCAAGCAATGGCCCCGACGCAGGAGCTGTGGGGCCAGATGGAGGACCCTGAGGAGACCTGAAAGGCAGGTTAGAAGAACCCAAGGGCAAAGAGTCGGGGGTCAGACCGCTGGGGGGAAAGCCAGGTGTCGGCCCCAAAGGACCCTCTGGCAGAGGTGGAGGGCCCTGCTGGAAAAGCCAGTGGTGAAGTGTCCTGAGGGTCTGCCAGGGGTTTCATGCTGAGGCCCGGTTATGACCCAGTAGTGGTATCGTCAGACTGACGTCCCTCTTAACTCTAGCTCCGGATGCTTGGGTGAGGCTGGAAAGGGGGAAAAAGTACCCGGGTGAGGTGAACCCGCTGGGGTAGACTGCGGCTGAAGCAGCAGCGGGCACTGAGAGTCAACACTGGGCTGCTCGTTGGAGCCCGAAAAGCACCTGGGTGGGGGGGGGTCAGAAGATCTGATGTCCAGCCTATCAGCCATGGCTGGGCATTCAGTGGAGCGCCTGGTGCCCAACTTAGCCCTGCCAGCAGACTTAGACCCTTTGGTTTTTAGGGACCTAAGAGTGGCTGGAGCCTCAGCCTTGGCCGAGGCAGCCGCTGCTACTGTAACCAGTGGTGGCGGGAGGGGGACCAAGGGCTGCTCCTGAGAGTTTAAAGCAGGCTTGTCTGAAGTGGTGCTTTTCCCAGAGGAAAAAGGCCGCTGAACGACTGCAATCCCTGGAGGGATTCGCGGGCGGGAAGGGGACCTATCCTGGTCCCGGTGCTTCTCCTTGTCCTTCCTTTTCTTGTGTCGGTGTGAGTCTGATGACTGGGAGGAAGAGGTACTCTGTAGCTTCTGCAACTCCTTCTCCATCAATGCCATTTTTACTTTAAAACTTGGGCCCCAAGTGCTTTCTGCCTGTGTTTCTGTGTGGCCTGACTGAAACTCAGGTAGGCCTCACAGTCCTCGTTCTGGTGTTCTGGGCCCAGGCAGAAGAGGCAGAGGGAATAGTCGTCCTTATGAGGGAGGAGTGTGCCGCAGGAATCGCACTTATTCTTATGCAACTCGGAAGGAGTCAGAGAAGACATGCATGAAAATTATTTCACTGGAATAGTAAAAAATAAAAGGAAATTTAAGAGAGGAATACTCAACCAAAATGGTGGTCGAACTGTAGCAGCGCTCTCAGCGAGGTCCAACGTGCACAGGTCGATGGCGGGAAAGAACTGGAGGGCAGACTGGGGACCACCCACTATATAAGGTCACGCTGACATCGGTCATGTGACATCAGTGGGCGATCCCTTGCCAGACACTGCTAGCTAGTTTACCGTGTGGTCCAAACACTAGGGGGTGCAGTCCTAATGATTAATACCTACTGCAAGAGCCCTCTCGAAGTAAGATCACCACTTCTCTTATCCTCCTAGACAGCCCCCTCCTTATGCATCCTAGCAACTGCCTCACCTTGGCTACTGCCCTGTCACACTGCCTTGCCACCTTAAGATCATCACATATGCTCACCCCCAAATCTCTCGACTGCTTGGTAACTGCAAAGTACCTCCCCCTCCATCTTCTACACAGTCCTGTTACCCCACCCCAGGTGCATGACTCTGCACTTTTTTGACACTTAAACCCTGCTGCCACTCCCTAGACCACTCCTCTAGTTTCTCCAGATCCCTTTGCATGCTCTCCACCCCCACCAGGGTATCCACCCTGTCACAGATTTGTGCGTTATGTGCAAAGAGACACACCTTCCCTTCCAGTTCCTCAGCAATGTCACTTATAAAGACTTTGAAGAGGACAGGGCCCAGTACCAATCCCTGCAGTACTCCACAGGTCACTCTCCCGTCCTCCAAGTGACTGCTGTTTACCTCCAGCCTTAAAAATAAGGGTAATGCTATGGATTTAATCTACTTTGATTTCAGCAAGGCTGTTGACAGTGCCACACAGAAGATTGCTACAAAAGACTGCTGCAGAAGCTAGAGGATCTGACTGCAGTAAAGTACACAGTTAGATGGGTGAGAAACTGGTGGGAAGGGAGACAGGAGAGCATTGTGGTTAAAGTCAACTCAGACAAGAGAGAGGTCACCAGTGGGGCACCACAAGATTGGTCTTGGGTCCAGTCCTTTTCAATATGTTCATCAGCAACATGGAAGAAAGAATCCAGGATAAGATATGTCTTTTCGCAGACAACACAAGGCAATGTGGCATGGTAGGCAGTGAGGTTGGGGTTAGGAAGATGAAGAGATATTTGTAAAGGCTGAAGAGGTCACCAAAGGTTTGACAGCTGAAATTCAACACCAAAAAGTGCAAGGTGATGCACATAGGCAACGAGAACCCAAGAGAGAGCACTGGATTTTTGGGGTGTAAAGCTGGGCAGGACCTCGAGGAAAGAGACCTAGAGGTTGCCATCATCAGTGATTTCCTAGAACAATCATGTCAGTGTAACAAAGACTGCAGTAAGGCAAACAGGATACTAGGATGTAAAGGAAGGGGTACTGATAGCAGAAGGAAGGAGGTACTACTACCTGTCTATAAAGCACTAGTTAGGCCCCACCTGAAGTACTGTGCCCAGTTATGGGGTCCTTATTCAAGGAGGATAAGGACAAGCTGGTGACAGTGCATGGTGACCGAAATGATTCATGGCCAGCAGGGCAGATCTTATCAGGACTGACTAAAGGCACTGAACATGTACTCACTGGAGGCCATGTAAGAGAGGGAAGATATGATAGAGACCTTCAAGTTTCTGATAGACATTAACAAGGTAAACTGCAGTGGATCAAGAACACACAGACACAAGTTGAAACTCATGGGGGAGAGAAGGGGTTCAAGAGGCATGTGAGAAGGTTTTATTTTTTTTGCACTGCTCTTTTTCTGCCCCGTCCCAAATGACCCCTTCTGCCCATCACCCCAGCCCCATTACTCCCACGTCCTCCAGGACTTATCTGTCCATGTCTTACCCCAAGGCTTATTCCACCCCAGAGGAATTATGGGGGTTTCCCAACCCCTGCAGTTAACAGGATCTAGTGCAATGGACAGGGCCTGGATAGCTAGGTATGGGGCCTGTGGGTGACTGGTGTCTTCCTGCCAACTGGGAGAGTTCCTCATTAGTTCCCCTGGAGGCACGGATGTGCAATGCTGTCAGGATGCATGTCACACGCTTCTGCATGATGTATATCAATGGCTGCCACACCTCCATGCACTTTCTGGCAGCCCCAAACTGCTTTCTTCTTAGCCTATGCTAGATGTCAGGCATATGACTGGCTCAGCGCCCCCCACCACTGGAGGAGAGCTGTCCTACAGAAGCTTGACCCCCCCTCACCCAACCCTCTGACACCCCAAAGTTTGCTTCCAAACCCGGGCTGTCGGTGCCACAAGCAGTGGCACTACCAGTTTTATCTTACAGAAAGAGTGGCAGAGCCATGGGCCAATCTGCTAGCTGATGTGGTGGGCACCAAAAGTGTGGTTCAGCCATGGACCAATCGGCCAGCTAATATGGTGGCCACCAAAACCATCAGTGATTTCAAACACAGCTTGACAGAGTGAAGGGCTTAGTGGTTGCTCAGGGTGACAGCAGCTGGATGGGAAGTATGGGGGTGGACAGTGTGGGTTACAACTCTGTTTGTACAACAGGTCCCAGGTTTGTTAAGAGTTTAGTGGGCAGACTGGATGGACCAATGGTCTTTTTCCGTCATCTCTTTTTTTATGGGTGTTGGCATTGGCAGACATATTAAACTAAATAGCAGCAAGTAATGTCCAATCCGAACTGACCTTTTTTTTTTTTGCTGAGAAGGGGTAGCAACAAGACATAATTAAATTAAAAGAAAATCACAGCAAGGTAAGCTATTACACTTAGAAGTTAAGATTTATTATCTCTATCAGGCAATCACCATGATGCACCATGGACACAGATGCAATAAAATATGAAAGGGAACTTCAAAGCGCCAAAAGCATAATCCAAACAGCAAATAGCTTCTTGCTAGTAAAATAAAAAATACTACACTTACCTCAATACTTAAAAAATCTGAAAAATCAGTTGTTCTTCTCTTGCAACATGACCAGCCCTACAAAACAAAACATTTCAATCATGTGCTATAGTTCAGCAACAAATATTCACAAGCCATCAGTTTCCTATACAAAATACATTTTAATACACCATTTTCTGTTTGCATTTGCAATTACTGCTACATATTAAGGTCTCTGTTCAGCAAAAATGCAAGTTTGGTAGGTAGGTGGTTAAGTAACATTTATGTATATGGTGCCCAATCCCAGAGGTTCTGGGTACCTTACAAAATTAAAAACAGGCAGGGTAAACAAGAACAATAAAATAACAGCTCGTGGGGGTCGGGGGGCGCTGTGGAGCCACAGCGGACCAGACACACTCAACACCAGCTCTCTGTATTCATGACTTTGGAAGGCAATAAAAGTTTAACGTTTGACACCCGAAATATATTTTAAGTACATATTTGAGAAAAGTTCAGTCCTGAGAACAATATGGTAAATCTTCATCGAGATCGGGGTCAGACAGGCTCGGGAAAAGGAAAACAATCAACTACAGGTCCGCCAGCCTGCCCAATGCAAATCGCTGAATCAGAATCTGGCCTAAGTACTGAGACTGAAACTCTACAATCTTTAGGGACCAAAATGCAATGCTTGATCTCATCGGTTTCAGATTTGAGCCAAAAAATGGATGGATTCAACTCTAGAGTGGTGCTACTAGAATCTACAGTAGACACTATTAAAACGGAGATGACAGAAGTTAAGACACAGACAGAGGTGGCGACTAGCGTCACTGCCCTGATGGTAAAGGAGAAACAGCATTTCAAGGTACGATCAGAGACCCTGAAAAACCAAGTACACGCTGCTAACATTAGGATCTTGGATCTTCCTGGGGAAATTGAGGGGGACCATCCAGTCATGTTTCTCAAAGACTGGCTTGCTGAGAAACTACATGCAGAAGGGGACCCAAATAGTTTCTATATTCAGAAGGTGCATTGTGTTACACCACATGGCTGTTTGTAGGCCTCAAATAATTATCACACTCTACTTCACTTACAGCCAGAGTGACAGAACGAGGCCGGATTTTAGCGCCAGCCAGGAAACACAGCCCAATTACTCAGGATGGCCAAACTATCCATATTTTTCTGGACATCAGTTATGAGACACGGCAGAGAAGGAAGAAATCTGATGGGACCAGTCACATCCTGAGTAAGGATAATATACCCCATTCTATCGTCTTCCCGGCCAGGCTCTGTATTGTTTATCAAGACAGGGTCTGGGCCTTCACAGATCCAGTGGATGCAGGTCGGTGGGCCAAGAAGGTACAGGAGGAATCACGGAGACGCGTAACGGAACAAGAAGGTGATGAAGATTTGGGTTGCTTACCAGAGGACTGATCCCAATTCCTGACTTTCCAGTGGGTGTAAAGGTTATTACCTTTTGTTCCTTCATGACTGTAAGAGGACTATGGGATTTTAACATCCGATGGTACTGTTAAAATTTCTGGTTAGACCTTCTGTTTTGGAGGCTACCAGCTCGTTTACTTTAGCGGGTTGTGCTCTTTTTTTTTTTTTTTTTTTTTATGGGCACTGTTTACATTACTCTCCAAATAGGTTTACTATGTAAATGGGTTACAAGCTCTTTACACATAAAACAGTATGGAGTGTGTTGTTCAAATGAAAGGAGATCTAAAGTAACTCATTGAGTCCTGGTGGCCATTTTGGGTCAGGTTCTGTAATGGATGGTTCTGATGCCATATGGGGTATACTGGACCCAATGGTTAAGGAGACTAGCATGGTAAAACGTGGTGGGGTAGTTCTTGAAAAGATATTAAGTTTCAATTTTTATTTTAGGGTCCAGCCATGCTGCTCATGGGCTGCCTCTCAGTAATTAATATAAATTTAGCCCTACATATATGAATAAAGTTGAGACATTTGAGGAGGCAAAAAAATGTCCTCATGTGGACATACTGGGCCATAACCAATAAACTACCAACCTATATTTCTACTCTGTTTCAGCATACTGAGGGAACACATGGTCTAAGGAGTTTGTCTCTTGTCTCTCTTAAAGTACCCAAAATAAGGACACGACATGGCTCAGCGGCTATCATCTTTTCGCTGCCCACCTTTTGGAATGTCATGCAAAAAACTCTCAGGCTGTCCTCCCTCGCGGGGCCTCACTCTTTCAGATGGTTGCTTGCTCTCAAACTAAGAGCCCTGTGTGTATGCCGCAAATAACCACCTCCTCCATCTCCTGTGGCTCCCCAAACTCTTGGCACTTACATGCATTTCCCTAGCACTTCTCTTCTTTCCACCTTGGGATTATTCTGCCAGCTCCCACCTGTTTGTTTAACTACATCTATTTCCACCCCTCACTGACCCTTTCCTTTGTTTTTCCCCCACCCATAAACCTTCGGTTATTGTTCCCTCACTTACCCTACCTGGTATCCCTCATCTTATTGTAACGTTGAGACCTTTGTCTGAATAATACCACGTTTTGAGGGAATCCTATATATATATATATACACACACACACACAGTCAATTATCAACCCGGATAGTGTTCACCATATGTACTCCCCAGCCCTGATCTTATTTGTTTCTCTGTAACTGTCTTTTATTTGCTCATTGTGTGTACACTGCTTATCTGGTAACTTTGCTGCAGTCGTATATGTCCTACTTGTCCAGAACCATCTTGCAAATAAGCTTGCTCAAGGATGATTCTGCCTGGTTAAATAAAGTTTGATTGATTGATTCCCCCGATGTTGTATCACTAATATGATGGATGCAATACCTCATCCTGTGATTAATGGACTTCTGTCCTTTTAGTACTGTATACTTTATATGGACTGTCGATCATTTGGAATGTACTTGATTATGCACTAATTGTAAAACTAATAAAAATAAAGTTTAAAAAAAAAATTAAAAATAACAGCTCTAAAGGGTCATACAGAAAATTTAAGATTAAATATAAATAAACAATTATAAATAATTAATAAAAAAGATACAAGCTTAAAGCGCAAACATCTAGGTCCCTAGCCCAAGAAGCATCAGTAAACCTTACTTGGGCAGAAGTCCTAGGATGCCCATATTTTCATGGTTGTGGGCAGCCATTTTGCTATCTGTAGCTTGAAAATGGAGTTTCAGTGAACACATTTTTTTGACTTTTCAATGCATCCTTCCACGTCTACAAATCACTATGACAACTAAAAGAAAAAATTACTCACCTTAGTAACTATGTTTCTTCTAATGGAGTCTTGCTGTATTCTGACAATTGCAGTGATTCCCAACCTTTGAACTGCCATGGAGAACAAAGAGTTAACTTTCTATGCAGGGCATAGAATGCTGAGCTTGAGCTCGGTTGAAGTCTCTGTCTGGAGTGTTTCAAACCTAAACCGTCAGATTCTTACGAGCCCAACTAAACTAAAAATTCTATGTGGAACTTGTAAAAATTCCTACTAGCCAACTGGCTGAAAAAAGTTTTGGATTCCCAAGGAAGACTCAAGTCAGGAAACCCAAAAACCAATCTACTACAAATAATAATAATAAATCAGCACCCAAACAAAAAGGAGGAAGGTGCAAGCAAAAAACACCCTGGGGTGCAACACTGCACCTGCCCACCCACTTCCCAAAAACAGGTTCTGAGAGGGGAGGCAGGGAGGGAGGTCAGAATACAGCAAGACTCCATTAGAAGAAACATAATTACCAAGGTGAGTAATTTTTTCTTCAAACAACATGAAGTCTTGCTGTATTCTGACAATTGCAGACTACCAAGCAGTACCTCCAAGGAGGAGGGACAGAACCTACTTTGGGAATAGGCTCTGAAGTACTGCTGTGCCAAACCGAGCATCACTCCTAGCCTGGATATCCAGAGAGTAATGCTTGCTAAAGATATGGACTGTTTTCCAGGTGGTTGCTTGACAAATTTCTAAGAGAGGGATATCCCTGGCAGCAGCCAGGGAAGCAGCTGTACCTCTTGTGGAATGAGCCCTCAGGCCTGAGGATGGAGTTGTTCCCAGTTTTTCATAGCAGAACTGTATACAAGACACAATCCACCTGGCAATAGATCTTTTGGTGGCAGGTTTGCCCTTTCCCACTTCTCCATAAGTGAGGAACAACTGGAGGGAGTCAAACTTGTGACCCTTGGTACACTCTATGTAGTAACTAAGGGCTCTTTTGACATCTAAACTGTGTAGCCTCCTCTCTACTGAGGAAGAATGATCAGGGAAGAAAACAGGGAGGGACACAGACTGGTTTAAATGGAAGTCTGAAACCACTTTGGGCATGAACCTTCTATTGGTTCTAAGGACCACTTTATCCCTGTGAAATGAGATAAAATCAGGTTCCACCGACAGGGCTTGCAATTCACTGATGCGCCTGGCAGAGGTAATGGCTACCAGGAACACAGTTTTCCAAGTCAAGTACTTAAGCTCTGCTGAAGACATAGGCTCAAAGAGGGGTTGAATAAGTTGAGCAATGCAAACATTCAAATCCCAGGCAGGGGCAGGGTCTCTAAGAGGAGGACTGGTGTGAAGCAATCCTTTAAAAAATTTACAGAACACAGGATGGTAAGATAGTGAGGAAGACTTCCCCACAAGCAAAAGCGCAGAAACAACTGACAAGTGTACTTTGAGAGTAGCTGGTCTGAGGCCTAGGCCATTAAGATGGACCATATGATCCAGAACCATAGGCAATCCAGCAGTGTCTGGAGAAATATGCTTCTTAGAACACCAAATGCTGAATCTTTTCCATTTGGAGTTGTAAGTCTTTCCAGTGGAGGGCTTTTGAGAAGCCTTGAGGATATCCAGAACCCCTTGGGAAAGATGCAGATCTGCAAACTCTAACTCTTCAAGAGCCATGCTTTGAGATTGAGAGACTGAAGATTGGGTACCAAATCCTTCCCTGAGAGGATGTTAACAGGTTGTAATTCCTGGTAACAGACAGGGGAAGATGGACTGCTAGGGACAGCCACAGGGGGTACCAGGACTGTCTGGCCCAATCTGGAGCAATCAGAATTGCCTTGCAAGGTTGAGACCTTATTTTTACCAAACCTTTGAACAGGAGTGGGAAGGGGGGAAGGCATACAGAAACTTCCCTTCCCAATTCAGGATCAGGGCGTCCAGAGGGACTGAGCCCAAGACTGGAGGTCTGCAACAAAAGAGAGGGAGTTGGTGATTGTCTGGGGCTGCAAAGAGATCTTCTCTCTGGAGTGCCCCACCTTAAAAAAATCACTTTCAACACCTGAGGGTCCAGGGACCATTCGTGATGGCCCTGAGAGTTCCTGCTCAGTGCATCTGCTAACACATTGTCCTTGCCTGGAAGGTGAACTGCTACAAGAGAGGTTTGCAGGGAGTAAGCCAGGGACCACAACTTCATGGCGTCTGTGCACAAGGCCGTAGACCGAGTGCCTCCCTGCTTGTTGATGTACCACATGGTGGTGGTGTTGTCTGTTCTGACTTGAGCCACCTTGTTCTGTACTGACTGAGAGAAAGCTTTTAGGCCAGAAAAACTGCCCTGAGCTCTAGGAGACTGATGTGGAGAAGGGATTCTTGGGGGGGGACAACAGCCCCTGGGCAGTGAGGGACCCCAGATGGGCTCCCCAGCCCAGGAGAGAAGCATCCGTGGTAACGACCACTGAACAAGGCTGAGTAACAAAAGGAACACCTTGTCTTAAATTGTCCTGATCCTGCCACCATTGGAGGGCTTGGATCAAGGTCAGAGTCACTGGGATCAGTTTGGTGATGAATCCTTCCTCTGAGACCAAAAAGCTCTCAGGTGGAACTGAATATCCCTCCTCTGGAATCTTGCTCCTTGGAACACTGCTGCTGAAGCTGCCATGTGGCCCAAGAGCTGCAGGAAATGCCTTGCTGGTCGAGATACCTGACGGCAGAAAGAAGAAGCTAGTTCCATAAGAACCCTTGTCCTTTTATAGAGGAAGAAAGGCTCTTGCTCTGAGTGTGTCCAGTTCTGCCCCTATAAAGGTAAGAAGCTGGACCGGTTCAAGAACTGACTTGGGAAGGTTGAGAAGAAATCCTAGAGAAGTGAGCACTTGCTGGGTCACTTGCAGGTGAGACTTGACTTGGTCTGGAGACTGACCCACTATTAGCCAATCGTCCAGATATGGAAAAATGGAAATCTTTTGCCTTCTTAGAAAGGCAACTACTACTGCCAGGCACTTTGTGAAAACCCTTGGGGCTGAGGTCAGACCAAAGGGCATTGCTCTGAACCGATAATGGCCTGAGGGCAACTCGAACCTGAGGTACTTTCTGTGGGAGTACCTGATGGGAATGTGAAAGTAGGCATCTTTGAGGTCCAGGGAGGCTAGCCAGTCCCCTGGCATTATAGAAGAAAGGATTATTCCCAGAGTTACCATCTTGAACTTTGGTTTTAGCAGATGTTTGTCTAGATATCTTAGGTGGGGTCGCCACTCCCCTGTCTTTCTGGGGGTCAGGAAGTACCTGGAGTACAGTCCTTTACCCCAGTGTAGGGTAGGTACTCTCTCTATGGTTCTTAAAGCTAGGAGAGAAGAAACCTCTGCCTCTAGGGCAAGGGTTTCTTTGGAAATTTTTTGAAGCTGAGAACCAGTCCCTAGCTTACTACTTCCAGGACCCACTTGTCTGACGTAACAGACATCCAGTCCTGGACAAAGTAAGCCAGCCTGCCCCCTACTGGAATAGGAGAGTCGACCTGGGCAGGCCCATCAGGGTGTCTGCTTGGCAGGGGCTTTAGGCTGAGGAGTGGATGCAGCTTTGCTCATCCCCGTTCTGCCTCTCCCTCTGAAGAACCCCCTATGAGAAAAGGAAGAAGAGGCCTGTACTTGGTAAAAAGGCCTTTGAAAAGGCCTGCCCCTGCCTCTAGACTTCTGCCTTTGAGGAGCTGCCTGCCTTTCCTTGACCTGAGCACTCATGTAAGTGGTCCTGTACTCATCCATTTTCTTCATGTAATTCTCTGTCTGCTCCCCAAAATCCATGACCTTAGCCTGGGTGTCCTGCAAGAGGACAGTACATCTGAGCCAAGCCATCCTCCAAAGAGCCACAGATGTAGCCATGACTCTTGATGACACATCATTAGAGTCCACAGCAGCATGAAACTTAACCTTAGATGCCTCAATCCCATCTGCAGCCACTGCCTCCAGCTCCTTGGCTAGCTTGGGGGAGGCCTGTTTAGCCAGTGCCAGTACAGTGTCCCACCTGGACTTCTGGTACCTAACTGTATAGGCCATATAATTCGCCTGTCTGAGTCCCAAGGAAGATGCCATGTACTGCTTCTTTGCCATGGTATCAACCTTCCTAGAGTCCTTGTCTGGGGGGGTGAAGCCAAGGGAATATTTGCCTTATCACAGGCAGCAGCCTGCATTACCCCAACGTGGCTGAATTGGTGATATAAAAACTCTGTTTCTGAGCCTGAGAGTGTATACCTCTTGTCCATTCTTCTGTCCACAGGAGGTATAGAATTGGGAGACTTCAGAATTTTCTGTGTCTGTTTCCCAAAAGATTTGTGAAGGGGAACAGACAGTCTCCTGGACTCTGGGATGTCCATCATTTCTACATAATCAGGCTCCTCCTGATCCTCCATTGCCTCTTCCATAGGAAGCTGGAGGGTCTCAGCCACCTTTCTTTAGAACATAAAGTGGGAAGGGGACTCAGAAAGCCTAGGAGGGGATACACCTGAAGGTCTGTCGGGGGAGATGTCTGGTTCCACAGGCACATCTAGACTTTCACCATCACCATCTTCCAACTCCCCTTCCTCCTCAAACTCCAGTTCATAAAATTCTTCCAAAGTATAATCGTGAACCGGCGGAACCAACCAAACCGAACCCCTGCCAAAAGGTGCCAGATCGGTCGGAACCGGACGAAGCGATTCCACAATCCGAATCACTCTGGCTATTTCTTCGGCGGTCGAAACATGGACTTCTGGATCAGAACTGGAAAATTTTTCTTTACGCTTTCTTTTAGTCGGAACCAACCCCCTTGGGATCGGCTCTCCTTTTGCCCAAAGTAGTATCGCCCTGGTCAGAGGGCACTCCTTCTGGTTCGGTCAGAACCAAACTGGGCTGGCCATCCGGGTCAGCAGACTTCTCGGCCTCCTTTTCCCTTAGTCTACCTAATCTCTTTCCCAGGGTAGATTTGGGAAAATGTTTGCAAATTTGGCAGTCTGAATCGAGGTGGTCAGACCCCAGACAATAAGCACAGGTGGTGTGGGGATCGGCCTTAGCAAAGACCTCCCCACACTCACTACAGTGTTGAAACCCAGTGGGCCCGTTTTTTTTTCCCTTGGGTTTCTCAGACATGGCCAACCTAACCAAACTTACCCTTTTTTCGGCAACCGCCAGGCAAGACTCCCTTATCGGTTCCTAACCGTGTCACGAGTCTTAGAAAAAAACGTTTCAAAACTAGTTTTTTTTTTTTAGAACCGGTAACCACACACTAAAGTTAGATAAGAATTAAACAAATGATCAGTTTGGCCGAACCAATCCACACTTTTTACAAGTTCCACACAGAAACACAGTACAAAACCTATATAGTACTCACGGTACCACAGACAGAGACTGAACCGACTATGCAGGAAACTTTTTCGGTAAGAAACCGACGAAAAAAACGACACTTACACTGACTTTCTAACCGAGCTGCAGGAGAAATCTGCGGAGCGACTGTTCAGTGAGGCGGAGTAAAGAATCTGACGGTTAGCGTTCAAAGGGAAACAGACAAAGACATCAACCGAGCTCGAGCTCAGCATTCTATGCTCTGCATAGACATGTTAACCCTTTGTTCTCCGGGGCGGTTTAAAGGCTGGGGCTAACTGCACTTGCCAGAATACAGCAAGACTTCAAATTGTTCGAAAAATGGTATGCTGTTCAAGTAAAGGGGGCAATCCCATGCATATGCCGTGCTGCAGCATGTTCAGTGGGAATGTGCCCCTCGCAGTCCAGTGCACTGCGGCCCACAGTTAGGCCACGAATAGCTGGCCTAACCCAGCCAGCCACCCACAGGCAGGCTGCAGATATGCACCCAGGTGCACAGCAGCCTGGCAGCCCCAGTGGACTAGAGATACCCCCTTTCCATCCCCAATCTAGCCAACTCCATCCCTGAAGAGCTCCATAGTGTAGGGTTCTCCCCAAGACCCGATCGCACCAGAGAAACCATGGTCCATATCCATAGTCTAGAGGACTCCCCCCCTCTGCCCCTGTACACAGACACCCTCACTCCCCCCATTCCCAACCTGTTGCAAAGACTAGTGCTGCCCTCCACACCCTGCCATGGCCAGCCATTGACTGCACTGAAACCGGGCTGGGGACCTGCACTCTGGAATGACCCAACAGGCTGTACCATGCATTGGTGCACCACACCAGCTGCAGATCTACCAGTGTATGCAGCCGTGTGTATGCCCTGGGCAAAGTGAAGATGGAATTTACATACCTCCAATGCATGCCTTGCCGATGCTGTATCTTCCTGCTGTCATACACTGCTGCAGGTCCACACTCTCCCCTGTTCCCCTGTGTAACATGCCACCTTTTGGACTGCTGAGGTATCCCGGGTGCCATGGAGTGCGGTATCCTGTAATGCCACTTGCAATGTATGCCTCAGGCTATGGATAGTTCATCTGCAGTTCTCCAACTGTACAAATGAATGGGAGGTCTGCTGTAACATGCCCGTTTTGGGACCTGCGTGAGTGGGTACAGCACTGGCCATCACCCACACTGAGCAGTGCAATGGCACTGGGATGATGGATCCACATGCGAATCCCACATGGGAGCGATTGGGGTTGGGGCTTGGGGGCTAGAGCTGCTCCGGTGCATTCATCCTCATGCCAACAAGAAAATGGGCTGGTAATGAGCTTGCATAAGGCTCCTTTGCACCCAGCATGCTCAATTAGTTAATTTACATTCCGGAGCTGAATATCGTCCATGGGGGCTGCGACACATACTGGTATATGCCACGCATTCCCCCCCTGGATGGTATTCAGTCACAGTCACCCTGGATGCACCTGACTTGGTGGCTGCCTGCACTGCGACTCCCATCAAGGGTCACATTTTCAACAGGAACGATGAAGCCCACCAGGATGAAGTGCACTGTCACGGGTTTACTGCACGACAAAAGGGATTAACTCCCTTTGAAACTGCATTGTTTGCTGCAGTAACTCTACTGTAGAATTCTGCAATGCTGCGCTTCATCCTGGTGGGCTTCACTGTATGCACACCCCGTACTGGTGGCGCATTCTCTTTGAATATTGTATTAGTGCCAACCAGTGCACCCTCTTTGTGCAATGCATCTCTCTGCTCATGCATCAACCTGGCACTTAATATACCCCCCCAGATGTAAAATATTGTTTTTAGTGTGTTCTGATTTTACATAATGCAGCATAATATTGAGCAGATGTAGAACCCCACTGAAAATAAGATGCCATTTCTTCTGTGAACTATCCAGGTTAAATATATAGCAATGAGTAGGCATATTCTAGGAAAACACACTGTAAAAATGTATAAAAGGAAGATCACATTGAAACTGCCTCTCCACAGATCTGCACTGTGCAAATTTATTAGAAATGATGGGTAAAAGCACCCCAAAAGCTCTCCACAGCCATAGCGGTGGCCATAAATTGTACCAAACGGGCATCTAAACTACATAAATTTAACTTTGAAAACAGTCCCCCATTCATTTCTATTGAAGCGAGCCCCGACGCTCTACAAAGAATGACATCACAAAACGAGCGAGCGTGGGGGTGGAACAGGGGCAGATCGAGGACTGAAGCGGTATCAGGAAGTGGAAGGAATCAGCATGGCTCAGCTCCACGGAGCCAAAATACAATCCCTTCCATTTTGAAATAGGGGCTACTATAAAAAAAGAATATGGGTATCCTAGGACTTCTGCCCAGGTAAAGTTTACTGATGCTTCTTGGTGGCTCGCATAAAAAAGACTGAGAAAACAGCTCTTTAAAAACACTGGTTAGTCCGGAAAGGCCTATTTAAAAAAAGATGAGTCTTTAGACCTCTCTTAAATGTCTCCACCGACGAGGCCTCCATTAGAGAGCTGGGAAGCAAGTTCCAGAGGGTTGGGCTGGCCACCTCAAATGTTTGGTCACCAGAGGTTTCAGCCTGGCCCTCGGAACCGCACGGAAGCCCCTGGTGGAGGAGAGGATGGAGCAGACCAGAGTGGCAGGGGTAAGGAGATCTGTCAGGTAGACAGGGTCTGAACCGTACATGGCCTTGTAGGTGAGCAAGCCCACCTTGAAGAAGATCCTCCACCTGATAGGTAGCCAGTGCAGATCTTGCAGGACCAAGGTCACATGACATGACCAAGACAGGCCCGTCAATAGCCTGGCCGCTGCATTCTGCACTAGCTGCAGCTGGTGGAGGGTCCCTCCAGAGACCCCGAAGTACAGGGCATTATAGTAGTCTAGGCTGGAAGCCACAAAGGCGTGATCTAGTGATAGCAGGTCCTCGGGTGGAACTAGGGGTTTAATCCGGATGACATTCCTTAAGTGGTAGAAACCACTTTGGACAATAGATGACACCTGGTATCAAGTGTCAATCTGTCATCTATGAAGACGCCCAGACTTCTCACTCTAGGGGAAGCCATCAACGAAGTGGTTCCCAGGACCAATCCTGTTGCCACTCTGGAGGCACTCCCATCAAGCCAGCAATCACCAGGACCTCCGTCTTGCTGGGATTTAGCCACAAGTTAGTTGGAGGCCAACCAGTCCTGAATTTCAGCCAGGCAGTTATTTAGCACTTCTGCGGCGTCATTTGTTCCAGGTGCATAAGACATGTATGACTAGGTATCATCTGTAAGCAGTGAAAACCCAAACTGTACGGTCTAATGAGCTCACCCAGGGGTAACATGTACACCGCGAACAGCATCGGTGACAGGATCAACCCCTGAGGACTCCACATGGCAGGAGCTTCAAGGGGAGAGGAGGATAAATTCCCCATCACCACCCGCTACTTCCTGCCGGAGAGACAGGACTCAAACTAGCTGATCACAGTACCGGCGAGTCCACAATATTCTCTAAGGTGATCCAGAAGCACAAAGTGGTCCACAGTGTCAAATGCTGAGGAGAGAGAGAGAGAGAGAGATCGAGGAGAACGAGAACAGACCGGTTTCCTCTATCGCTCGTCCTGGTTAGTTTACACCCTGGCCAATAATGTTTCGATGCTGTGCCTAGCCCTGAAACTGGACTGGAATGGCTCGTAGATGTCATCGGCTGTGAGGTGTGCCTCGAGTTGCAGTGCCACTATTTTCTCAGCAACCTTCCCTAGAAATGGTAGGTTGGAGATAATCAGGACATCAGGGTCGAGTGATGGTTTCTTCAGGAGGGGTCTCACCAGTGCCTCCTTCAAGGTATCATGGAAGATTCCCTCTGAAAGTGTACACCAGATTATCCTGGTGAACACTGGCCCAACAGTCTCGGAGCATCCTACTAGGAGACAAGTCGGCGCTGGGTCCAATTCACAAAGTGAGACGCAGCTTCACGATCACCCCAACAACCTCAGACACCTCCACTGGCCTAAACTCCTCCTAGACAATAGGAGTGCCCATGTTCGTACCAGGCTGACCACTGCAGGGCAATTCTTGGCCCACTGGGGAGATCCCGGACCAGACAGAGGATAGCCTGACAGAGAAGCACTGAGCAAACTCATCGCAAAATGCAATTGGAAATTTTTTTTTGCTTCAGACAGACCGGATAAAATAGTCTGTCCACAGTCCGAAAAAGCTGAGCTGGTCTGTTTCTCCCTGTAGCAATCTCCCTGGTCAGGAACTATGCCTTCTAATGGTCAATTGCCCCTTGGTATTCACAGTAGTGAGCTCACAAGCCCAGTCTGTCCTCCTCAAAACGGGTCCTCCACCAGCAACGCTCCAACTTCCGACCTTTGATCTTCACCTCCTTGGGACCCCCATAGAACCATAGAGGTCTCGAGCAAGAAGATCTCGGTTGTGTACGAACCAATGTGATGGCATCCAGCACTTCGGAGACAGCCTTATTACAGGCAGCCTCTGCCTCACCCGTGCAAATCGCACATGCAGTACCCACACCAGGTACGTCCACTACCGCCAAGAGTCTCTCTGGGGACAATCCCATCAAAGGGCGGTAGCTGACCATCTCTGCAGGGAGGGACTATCGAGGGAGGCCCCAAACAAGAACTCTACCGTGTAATGATTGGATCAAGCCACTTGATCAGTCTTGAGGTTCACAACTTCAAGCCCCAGTGAGAACACCAAGTCCGAAGTGTGGCCGTGGTGATGGGTCACAGAAGTAACTGCATGTAGCATGCCCAGTGATGGCATCAACTGGAGGAGGTCACATCCAAAATGTGAGGACTTGTCATCGACCCAGGCACTGAAGTCCCCCAGAATTAACCATCTGGCGGACTCCAATACCCTGTTGAAGACGAAATCCTTGACCTCCTGCAGGAAATCTCTCTCTCTCTCTCCCCCACCTCTACAGGGTGATAAACAAGGAGAATCCTGTAACCTGCATCTAGACCCCCACACACCGCCATACATTCAAAGGATCAGGTAGAACCTACTGGTTGCATGGCAAAGTTAAGGCTGAATCTAAAGCAGATGGCCACACCCTCAACCCTGTGTTCCCTACTCGGGCAGTGCACCGTAGAGTATCCGTCAGGGACAGTTGCCTCCAAAACTGGCCCGGCATCGTCTCCCAGCCAGGTCTCTGTAATGCAAGCCAGATCGACAGCTGAAATCACGTCTGCCATAAGTGCAGTCTTGTTCATCGACCTGGCATTGTACAGCACGGCCAGAAGGGGATTGATGGAGACTGCAGACCTACTGGCTACCTGCTCACTTGGTCCGGTGGGAACCCAGGGAATGGGCACTAAACTCGTCAAGCCTCTCTTCAGGCTCTATTTGGCCCCAGGGCTTCTCCTGTTTCTAACCACCCGATCTTGCTCACCTCCACTATGCCAGCAGAACCCTGCCGCCAACCTCCACGCTAATGATACTGACCTCCCGGCAGCATCCTACTGCAGCAGCTGGTATAGGGAGATCAGTAAAGGGGTGGAGGTCGCACAGCAGGGATGCTGCATAGACAGTACAGAGAGGTCCATAACTCCGACACATCTTCCGGAAACAACCACTAATCACTAACCCTATTAAAAGTGGGAAAAAAATACACCAAAATCCTATGCCAACCTAGGAGATAGCATAAAACACAACCATTTTCCAAGATCTACACTACACATGCATCCCTACACAGTCATACCTTAAAAGACAAACAATTTTCCTATTCACACCCAATCACTCTCAAACACTAACTCCTTAATAGTAAAATCACAATTCAGTTGTTCTGATTTGGAAAGCAGACCTCCCACAGGTGTAAATTAAGTTTTTTTTATTTGAGTAAAAGCCCAAGTTTTAACCCATTAAAAGGACACAAACTTTGTTTGCATGTATTATTATAATTGTAAACTTGCGCACATGTGCAGTCTGTTTAATAATCCCTGTTTGTTTTGTGTGTGTAGTTCTTATTTTTTTTAATAGTTCAATTTTTTTCCCTATTTAGGGCCCCTTTTAATGCAGACTTTTTCCCCGCCCATTATTCCTTTTTTTTTTTTAAAGTTCCAGAATCCAGTGACATCAGTTTAACGGACGCACAGAGATCGAATATATACAACATTAGCAGGGACTTCAGATGGTATATTTCTGGGACTCTCAGCTGCCATATGCAAGTTACTCTGCACCACTAACATTAGGAAAGTGAAAGGCAGGAAACAAAGTCATGTGATGTCCCCTCTAATTTAAATATATATACACATACAAATGTAAAGAATGTATATATATATATATATATATATATATGTTTCTGCACATCATTCTTATTAAAGTGAAAGTGTTTGTTTCAATCCCGAGTGCTAGAAATGGAATGTTGTTCCCTCACGACTACATCACTCCATGACCTACAGGCCCCCCCACCGACTGCGACCTGCAATAATTGTTATTTTAAAAAACTTATCTGGTTGATCCTGACATTTTCTCATGGTGTTAGGAAAGAAGCAGTTTCACTTTTCATGCTGTAACTTAGTAGTATGACCAAGCACTATCTATACTGTAACATGTTTCAGGACAAAAACAGAAACCAAACATTGTAAAACTAAAGTCATGGACTTTAGGTGAGCAGATTTAGTGGCAATGAAGGAAGGTCTTAAACAGAGACTCGCAAATATAGTTTGGGAGAGGGATGTTGAAGAATACTGGCCACATCTTAAGGAAGCTATACTTCAGACTGCAAACCACTGCATAAAGAAGTTGAGCAAAGCAAAAAAGAGAAAATCACTGTGGTTTACTAAGGAAGTAGCCACCAGGGTTAGGGAGAAAAGGGCTGCTTTCAGGAAGTACAAGAAAACAAGATCCGAAAAGGACCAGGAAGACTACAAAAAAAAAAAAAAGGCTACAAAAGCAAGGAAATCAGAACAGCAAAGGCAACAACAGAGGAGAGGATAGCCAGAGAGGTCAAAAAGGGAGACATAACCTTTTATAGATATATAAGTGAAAAAAGATGACCACAGGGGGTATTGTCAAACTCATGAAGGAAGATGGAAAGATCACGGAGGAAGACAAGGACAAAGCGGAAATCCTAAACAGACATTTTAACCCCGTATTCACAAAGGAGCAGGGTGGCTGTAGACCCACCATTACAGGAGACAATAAAGGTGGCAAAGGAGTATACTCAGGACCCTTTACAAAAGAGGAAGTCCTAAAGGAACTGGAGAAGCTCAATAAAACAAACCCAAAGGAGCAGACGAAATGCACCCTAGACTACTAAGAAAACTAAGAGAGGAATTGGCAGCTCCACTGGCTGATCTTTTTAACTTATCATTTGAGCTGGGAGAAGTCTCAAAAGATTGGAGGATAGCCACAGTTATCCCTCTACACAAAAGCGGTAGCAAAGTAAGTGCGGGCAACTATAGACTGGTAAGCCTCACATCAATTGTAGGTAAAACAATGAAAACCCTTCTCAAGGAGAGGATTATATCCTTTCTCAAGGACAACAACAAATTAAACACTAAACCGCATGGCTTTACCACAGGGCAGTCACATCAAACCAATAACTTGACTTCTTTAACTGGATAACGAAAATAGTAGACCAGGAAGGTGTAGTAGATGTAGTATACCTAGATTTCAGCAAAGCCTTCGACTCAGTCCCACAAAGAAGGCTGCTAAACATATTAGACAGCATGGGAGTAGGACATCAGATAGTAAACTGGGTAAGGAGTTGGCTTACTGGTAGGACCCAGTGGGTATTAGTGAACCTCTCACTCTCAGAGGAAAGAGACGTAGCTAGTGGAGCACCACAGGGTTCAGTGCTTGGGCCAATCCTATTCAACATCTTCATTAGACAACACAAAGATAGCAAACTGGGTGGACACCCCCAGGAGTGGATTACTACCTAGGAAATGAAAACCTGGAAGCCTCTAAACATGAAAGGGATCTGAGAATAATTATAACAGATGACCTAAAATGACCAAGTAATGCGAAAAAGCAGCACTGAGGGCAAATGGTATGTTGGGATGCATAAGCAGGGGGATTATCAGCAGGAAAAAGGTGGTCGTCCTTCCACTCTTATAGATCAATGGTGAGAGCACACTTGGAGTAGTGTACAATTCTGGAGCCCACACCTCAAGAAGGATATTACCTAGATCTGTGCGGAATGGGAAAATTCTGAATCTGCGGAATTTCAACAAAATTTTGCAAAATACCGTGAAATTTCACAGAATTTTTAACATTTAGTTATAACAACAACAATCGTTTAAGCTAGAACTCTGAAATTTGGAATATATATTCTTTGGTTCAATGGCCACAAACTTGCCAAACATCATGTAATTTGGTGTGACAGTTTCAAAATGATAGGTGCTTAAATGATGTAATTTTATTGTTTGTGTGAAATTTCATGAACATTTTTTATCTGCGTATACCTTAATTATCTATTGGGTCAGGGATCTTAAATTTGGCATGATTTCTTGATGATAGGTGTTCTAACAATGTGTCAGATTTCATGACAATATGATGCATCGTCTCAAAATTATACGTGCTCAAAATCTGTCATTTTAGTTTTTCAGGAAATTTCATGAAAAATGTCATCTGCACATAACTCAGGCACTTTTGGAGCTAGACGTGTAAATTAGTACGGATAATCTTTTTGTAATGCTTATAGAAGGATCTAAATATGGAGAGAATTAGAGATTTTTAAGTTACAGGGGTTCAAAACTTTACTACGTAAATATCTGCAAAACTTTGTGAACTATCAAAAATGCGGATGTTGGGGCTCTACCGATTCTCCTAAAGTTTCTACCAGAAAAATATGGAAGATGCTGGAGAGAGTGCGGGTGTCCTAGGGCCTCATTGGGTCATGTGTTTTGGCTGTGCCGTTTGTTGATGCCCTTTTGGCTCTCTCTTCAGATGGAACTTTCCGGGATATTTAATGAGCTGGTGGAGTTAATGGCAGAACAAATTATACTAAGGATATTTCCAGACCACACTCCCCTATGGTACAAGATACTCCTTCCGGTCTGCCTTTTGGCAGCTAAAAAAGCTATAACTCGTAGATGGATGTCAACTCTGATTTCTACGGTCCAAGAATGGAGAATTGTCATGTCTGATATATACTGTTCTGAAAGTTTCAATGCTAAAATAGAAAACAAGGGTCCATCTTACCTGTTGAAATGGCAGCGGTGGGTTCTTCACCAATCAACGGTGGACCCCACCTTTTGCCCATAATTCTCCCCTTATTGTGGGTTGTCATGCCTGAGTTTCTCACCTAGCAGGTAATGGGGTGGGAGGGGGGTTAGAGAGGGTCAAACTGACCTGGATTTCCTCTTATACTTTACCTATATTATGAGGGGAAGGAAATCACAAATATACTTCTTTATACCTTGGTGATTATTTGGGTACCTTTTATAACTATAGGATTAATCCCCTTTCCTTGACATTATTAATTGGTGTGCAACATGGAGATGGACTACTTATTATATATCACTACCTGGTGTACTGATCTCATAAGACAAAGTTTTTTTACCCTCAGAGATTAATGATTCTGCTGCAAAAATAATGCTACCATTGTAAACATTTATACAACAACTATAACCCTTTTCTGACTTGCAATTTGTGTAACGAAAACTTTTAATAGAAGAAAAAAAAATGTGGATGTTGGTAACTTCTCTGCTCTTGCATGCACAGAGTTAACATTTGACATGCATATCTACATTCTGTGTATCCTGGTGTCTAACACAACTAGATAAATTGGTTAAGTAGTTTTACTTTTGCAGAAAAAACGAAATGATTTGTAACATTTTCTCACATATTTATAATAGCGTGCTCTGTAGACGAAGCATCCAGAATGCTTTGTTTTGTGGAATTTAACATTAACAATGCTCATATCACTACTTTATTTGATAAACTGGGCTGAGCTTTTTGCAGTCCTGCTGTTCCTCTCTGAGTGACTTACCCCCCTTCTCTTTTGGCATAGCGAGATTGACTCAGTATAACTACTAATGATCCTACCGATATCCTCTTTGTTCTTTACAGTGACAAACTCCCTTAAAACTGAGTCAACTACTCCTTTTCCTATCGACCTACCCTGTTGGAATAGCCAGAATCCTTTCTTCCTGCTGCCCAAGACACTGTCTTCCCCCTTACATCTTTTTGAGTACCTCCAAGTACTAGACTTGCATGTACACCAGGCTCGCTGGATCATAAATTTACTGGATGTGATCCTTAAATAATCCTGCATTCAGGTTGGAACTGTTTACATTCTGTGCTTTCTTGCTCCAACCTGGGGGTCTACCACTGTTGCGCTACCCAGTTCGGCTGTCCATTTCTTGGTGAAACTGTGCATCTAACTCCAGAACCTGGTGACCCCCTGCACTACCTGCCTCTTACACCTCTATCCATTAATTAGAACCCCCCAGATAACTATGAGTGAAATTAGAAAATTCCAGTTTTATGGAATTTTTCATGAAATTCTGTCATTTTCACAAAGACTCATGGGATTTGACTTTAAGTACAGATTTTATTTTGCAATTTCTGGCAGCAAGCAATTACTAGAATCGGCACACACAGACTCCTTGTAAGGTCTAAGAACCTGCCAAATTTAATGGTATTGCATTCTCTAGTTTTAAAGTTTCAGGGGATTATAAATTTGTAGTTTATATTCTTGCAAAATCAAATTTTTAAATGTTTTGAAAGTTTGACTACTTTTAATTCAATCGCATTTAAAACTGAAAATATGAACTTTCTCAAAAATGACCAAGTGGTATAGTAGTTTAAATGTTTCAACTGTGGTTAAATTTGGATATGTAGTTTTAAAATTAGAGGGAACTAATCGAAATTTAAATTTTGGCAACATGTTTGGCAGGCTATAACGCAGTCCCATTTAAAGCTAGAAATCTGAAACTATCTGCATGTACAAATGTAGTGATAACATGTATACCTGGCACTTTTTGTAATATTTCAATGAATAATATCAAACTTACACTAAAAGTACTGAAATCCAAATGTTGCAAAATATTTGGCTACCTATAACTCAGCTCCCATGAAAGCCTGAGACTTAAAGCATGTTTCATAAATGCATTCTAAGTGCTTCCCTATATCCTGATATTGTGGAGAAATTTGGATAAGAAACTGTAAAATTATCTCAAAATAACTGGAAATTAAATTTTGATTAAATGCTTGACCACCCATAACTCCACCCCTTTTCAATCTACAACAATGCAATTTGATACACGTTTGTAAGCCTTGGGGTGCTGCTTATGTTTCAAATTCGGTGTTATTTGAACGTGTACTTTTAAGATTATAGCATAATAACTGAAATTTAAAATTGTGTGAAATTCTGCAGAATTTTTGTGAAACCTCCACAGAATTCCACGGAATCATGATGGTCATTCCTTGGGCAGAATTTTATATTCCGCACAGCTCTAATATTACCAGACTGGTAACAGTGCAGAGGAGGGCTACTAAAATGATTCATGGTTTACATGATAAATCATACGAGGAGGAGGAGCTGCATGAATTAAACATGTACTCCCTGCAGCAGAGGGACAGAGGAGACATGATCAAGACATTCAAATTCCTAAAAGGTATAAACAAGGTGCAGGTCCAGGACCTGTTACATATCAAAATCACTCAAGAACCACAGGGCACAACATGAAGCTGGGGGACATTCAGAGACAACACACGAGGTGTTCTTCTTCACCAAGAGAGTGGTTGAAACATGGAACTACCTTCCATGGGAGGCAGAGGTGGCAACAATTATGGAAATTTTCAAGAAGGTGTGGGATAGATACGGGGGGCATCATAACACTGAAAACCAGTTAAGGGAAGGGGCAGGATTACAGGCAGACCAGATGGGCTGCATGGCCTCCTTCTGCCGTCACTTTCTATATTTCTATGAGGACGTCCCAGGTATTTAAAATAAGGCACTCTGCCAGTAAAAAGTTAGAAATCTGTGACTTTTTTTTTTAGTTTTCTAAGGTTTGTTTAAAACAAGTTGTCAACAGTAGAAAGAGGACAGAAAAGCAGTTGCAGTTTCAGAAAGTGAGCACTAAGATCGAGCTGAGCATTGCTATAGCAACACTTGCTGACGCTTGCATCCACTTTTCTGAAGCTGCCAACTCGCTAGCTCTCCTCTTTGTACTGTTGGCAGCTTCTTTTAAACAAACATCAGGAAACTAAGAAAAAGGTCACAGATTTCTAGCTTTTTTACAAGCAGAGTGCCTTATTTTAAATCTCTGGGACATCCTTATATTACAGTATAGATAGTGCTTGGTCATGCTACAAATTTACAGCATGAAAAGTGAAACTGCTTCTTGCCTAACACCCTGATAAAATGGCAGGATCAACCAGGTAAGCTTTTTTTTTAAACAAATATTTCTTTAGCAATTACTGTAGGATCAACCACATATCAGAACCACTTTCGGGGGGGGGGGCCTATTGCACTAAGGGAGAGGGGATAGTTTTTTAAATAACTATTTCTTGACCAACTATTAAAGGATCAACCAAATGTCAGAGCTACATGGGAGGGATTGCAGGTTGTGGAGCTGCCTGATAAATCATATATGTGGGGGATTGTGTTAAGTGGGGGCTGTGTTGGGGGGCCCAAAACAAATGTTGTATAAACAGAACCTGACATGACCTGACTGAAGATAGTACAGTTACGTAAGAACTTACCATAACAGTAGATCTTCAAGAGAGGCTCTTGCAGTAGGTAATTACATATAGGACTGATGTCGGCAGGCGGCAGGACCCTACGGAAAAATTTCTAGCTAGCAGTCCCTGGCGGGGACCGCCCCCATGTCAGGTGACCGGCGTCAGACGACGTCGGTATAAAGGGGCAGTCCCAGACGCCTGCCTTCCAGTTCTTTCCTGCCACAGGCCCGGACGAGAGAGAAGCAGATATTTCCCTCAATGGAAAAGGAGCTGAAAAAGCCTAGGGGGATGGAGGGCGGGAAGGTATTACCTACGGCAAGAGCCTCTCTCGAAGATCTACTGTTACGGTAAGTTCTTACGTAACTGTACTATCTTACTTCGAGAGGGCTCTTGCAGTAGGTAATTACATATAGGACAGAATCCCAAGCAGTCTGGAACAAATGGAAAGGCACCGGAAGGAGGAACTACTCCAAGAAGTAGCAAACAAACTTGCAAACCTCAAGATAGGAGGCCTTGCAAGACCGCTAACCCGAAGCCTGCTCTACGGCGAGAGGCAATGTCCAAACTGTAATGTTTAGTAAATGTATAGACGGAAGTCCAAGTGGTGGCAGCACAGATGTCTGCCGCAGACACATTCTTGAAACAAGCTGCAGAGGCTGCTACTCCTCAAGTAGAATGGCCTCTGACTTGACCCGGAAGGGTCTTGTTGTACTTGTCATAACAGAAAGTGATGCAATGAGCCAACCACTTTGATAGGCATTGCTTGGAGACAGCATTGCCTTCCCTTTTGTGAGCAAAAGAGACGAACAACTGATCAGTCTTTCTAAGATCCTTCGTCCTATCGGTGTAGTATCTCAGAATCCTGTGGACATCCATGGTATGGAGCAAGTATTCTCCTTGATTGGAGTACTGCGTGAAAAAGGCAGGTAATTCAATAGACTGATTTAAGGTAGACTCCGCTACCACTTTCGGGACAAACTTAGGATTCGTGCGAAGAGCTACTCTTTCTTTGTGAAAAATCAGATAAGGGATTTTACACATAAGGGCCTGGAGCTTGGAAATTCTGCGAGCCGAAGTAATGGCCACCAAGAAGAGTGTCTTCCACGATAAGAACTTCAAGTCTGCGGAAGCCGCAGGCTCAAAAGGAGGAAGGGTAAGTTTCTCGAGAACAAAGTTCAAATCCCAAGGGGGAGCAGGAGTCCGAACAGGGGGCCTCAGATGGAGGACCCCTCTGAGAAAAGTCTTGGATACCTCCAGTTGGGCAAAAGCCTTATCAGAGAAAGGGACATGGTAGGCTGAAATAGCCGCTATATGGACTTTCAAAGAGGAGTGACTGAGACCCAAGTCGAAAAGATAGCGCAGATAATCAAGCAGAACAGCTACAGGACAGGAGAAGGGCTCCACGTTCCTGAAGGCAGCCCAAATGGAAAACCTCTTCCATTTCATGGCGTAGGTGGACCTAGTGGAGGGTTTTCTAGCCTCCACCAGAATCTCGGCCACCTTAGGAGAGACGCCAAAGCGAGATTGGGCTAGGTCTGCAGGAGCCATGCATGCAGTTGAAGAGACTTGAGTACCGGATGGACCAGGGTCCCCTGATCCTGGGTCAGCAATCCTCGAGATAAAGGAAGAGGAAGAGAAGGAACCTCTGAGTATTGTTGTAGAAGAGAGAACCAGATTTGCCTGGGCCAGAAAGGAGCGGTCAGATTCATTCTCGCTCCTTCCAAAGTGAGTTTCTGCAACACACGAGGGACCAGAGGAATTGGGGGAAAAGCACAGACGAATCTGTCCTTCCAGTTTAGTGACAGAGGGTCGCTCCAGAAAGCGCCTCGCTCTGGAGCGAGCGAGCAAAAGGTTGGAAGCTTTGCATTTTGGGAGGAGGCGAACAGGTCTATCTGTGGAGTCCCCCAAATCTGGAAGATGCTTCTTAGAACTTTTTTGATCTAGTTCCCATTCGTGTGGTAGAGCCGAAGAACGACTTAGCTTGTCTGCCAGGACATTGTCGACTCCCGGGACATGGATCGCCATGAGGTGAAGGTTGTGAAGAGTTGCCCATTCCCAAACCCTCATCGCTTCCCTGCATAGCGGGTAGGACCGAGTCCCGCCCTGCTTGTTGATGTACCACACCACGCTCATGTTGTCTGTTTGGACAGCTAGGTGACCGGGAAGGATGTATTGGTGAAGGGCCTGGAGAGCATAAAGCACTGCTTGAAGCTCGAGCACACTGATGTGGAGAAGTAACTCCAATTTTGACCATAAGCCTTGGGTTCGGTGAGGACCCAGATGGGCTCCCCAACCTTCGCCTGAAGCGTCCGTGGTCAGAGTCTGAGCGGGGGGAGGATGAAAAAAGGGGACCCCCCGGAATAGGTTCTCTCGAACCATCCACCATTGCAAGTCTCTTATCATCAGCGAGGAGATCAGTACCAGATGATCTAGGTCATCTACCAGTTGATCCCACTGAGAGCGGAGAGTCCACCGAGAGATCCTCATGTGGCAGCGTGCGCGCGGAACAGTCAGGATGGCAGCCGCCATAAGCCCCAGGAGACGGAGCACTGACCTCGCCGGAACCCTCCTGTGCTCCGATAGGAGGGAAATCTGGGACTGGAGGGAGGCCCCCCCTGTCCGGAGGCAGGAAGGCCCTGCACACTGTCGTGTCGAGGATTGCCCCGATGAACTGGAGCCTCTGTGAAGGATCCAGGTGAGACTTGGAATGGTTGATGGTGATACCCAGACCAGTGAAAACCTGCTGGGTGAGAGAGAGAAAATGCAGGAGTTCCTCCCTGGACGGGGCCGCCAGGAGCCAGTCGTCCAGGTAGGGAAAAACCTGAACTCCCAAAGTACGCAGGTGGGCCGCTACCACCGCCAGGCATTTGGTAAAAACTTGGGGAGCCGAGGAAAGACCAAAAGGGAGTGCCCAGAATTGGCAGTGGTCCCCCTGGAACGCAAACCTGAGGTACTTTAGGTGCAAAGGGCGAATGGGGATGTGCAGGTACGCATCCTGCATATCCAGTGCACAAAGCCATTGGCCCGGCTGAAGCAAGGGCAAGAGGGTTTGAAGGGAGAGCATCCTGAACCTCTTGTATTCCACATAGAGGTTCAGGGAGCTGAGATCGAGAATGGGTCTGAGATCTCCAGTCTTCTTTGGTACAAGGAAGAAATGGGAATAGTAACCCGTCCCGTGAAGGTGACGGGGGACGGGCTCTATGGCCTGCTTCGCGAGGAGAGCAGAAATTTCTTCCTTGACCAAAGAAAGATGGTCCCTTGAGTAAGAGGAGTTCAGAGGGGGGTGACGTGGAGGTTTCTGCAGAAACTCTATGGAGTGCCCCTCTGCTATGATCTGAAGCACCCATGAATCCGATGTTATCCTCTCCCAACCCGGAAGATGAAGGGAGAATCTCCCTCCTACCAGTTCCTCCGGGGCGTCCGGAGGTGGTGGGAGAGGGAAGGAGTCAGGTGGTGTGAGGCAGCGCCGCAGCTGGGGCACTCGCTGCTTTTTTGGGCGGCCGGGGCCTGGCAGCTGTGGGGGCCCGTCGTTTGGTGGCCCGCCTTCCCTGAGGTTTCGCTTGAGGCCGGCTGCGTCTGCGAAAGGGACGTCGCTGCGGGGGATGGGGACGGTACATTGAATCAACAGATTTAAGGGCCGTCCCCTTCTCCTGCAAGTTAGTGATGATGTCCTTGACATCACCACTGAAAAGCACAGAACCTCTGAAAGGTGCTTCTTGGATTGCTGACTGCACCTCCGGGACCAAACCTGACACACGGAGCCATGCGTGACACCGAAGACTTACGGCGAATGCAGAGCTCCATCCTGTGGTGTCCACTGCGTCATAGGTCGTCCTCAGAATGTGACGACTGGCCGAACGAGCAGAACGGACCAGGTCGGCTAACTCCTGCTTGACTAGGGAGTCAGGTAAGGAGTCAATCTTGGATTCCGCCTGGGTAAGGGACAGCCTTCTGGTAATCCCCCATATGTGCTACATAATTTAGGGCCCTAATTCCCAGTGTGGAAGAAGCATAAATCTTCCTTCCATACTGATCCAGAAGGCGAGATTCCTTATCCGGGGGAGACGAGCTCAAATGTTTCGGGTGTGCTGACCGGCCGTGAGCGGCGCTAATCACAACCGAGTCTGCACGGGGGTGAGAATCTAAAAAGTCTACACCCTCCGGAGCCTGATATAGCCTGTTGGACTTCCGAGGAAGTGGGGCTAAAGCCAATGGTTGTTTCCAAATGGTGGAAACAAGGTGGGCATGAGGCTCGATGCAGGGTGGCACTAGAGTAGGGGCCGTAAGGGGCAAGTCCAGATGTTCAGCGAGTTTAATCCGCTGAGGATCTGGCTCTAAAGAACACCACTGATGGACTTCCTGGATCTTCCTGAGCAACTCCGTGAAGGAAGGATCCTCCGGAGGAGACTTCGGAGGAGTCCTCGGCCGGGGCTTGGACGGAGAGCGAGACTCGTCGTCTTTCTCGGAACAACCATCGGAGGATTCCGAGGAGTCCGAGAGAGAAGAAGAGGAGGAATTTGAAGCAGAGTAAGACTCCCTAGCTCGTCCAGGGGGAGGAACGGGTTCCTTAGGGGGGATCCCTGGACGCGTGTCCTGCCCCTCTCTGGATCCTGAGGGCAGAGCCCGGGAATCCGGAGGTGGAGAGGGAGTGTGCCGTCTGGGGCATACGGGGGCCGGAGGTGGCACCGTCACCGTAAGACGGCTCTCGACTTCCTTGGTGAGCTGAGCCTTGGCCTCAGCCCACCAGGAGGCCAGAGTCTCCTAGAGATCCACCGGCGGCCTAGGGGGCGGTGGAGGGGGAGGGGGAAAGTTGTATGGATGAAATCTGTAAGGGGAGTATCCGTAACCCGGCTGCGGAAATACCGGAGCCGGGTATTGCGGCATCGGGTACTGCGGCGCAGGATACTGAGGACCCGGGTAAGCCGGCGTCGGATAAGATGGCAGATACCCAGGTACCGGAGCAGACGGCCCAGTAGGGAACTCCACGGGGCGGATCTACCGTGATAGGCCCGTGGGGTGGAGGGCCCGATGGGAGAGGAATATCCCCCGCCGGCGTCAGAACCAGCGTCGGCGGGGCTGGTGTCTGGGCTGGTGTCGGGGCCTCCCCAGAGCCTGCGTCAGATCCGGCTTTGTAGAAAGGGGATCAGACGGTAGATCAGCATCCCGAGCCTGGCCGGGGACAGAGGAGAAAAGTCCCCGGGGTCAGGCAGGGGGGACTCGGGCTCCCCGGACAGCAGCGAAGGCTGCGGGGAACCTGGGGTGACAGACGGGCAGGGTCTGCCGTGAGGCTCCGAGGCCCGGCAGGCGGAGGACCCGGCGTGCGACTTATGGGCCGAGTCGGCGGGGCGCCAGAGAAGCCAGCGTCCGACTTCGGGGGTCCCTCGTCGGAGGCAGGCCGAGGATGGGAAGAGGCCCGGTCTGAGGGGGACGCTGCCCCAAAGGGTCAGGCGTCTTAGCGGCCTCCTCCTGGCGGACGTCGGAGAAGCTGACGTCCGGCTTATGGGAGGCGCCCGCACCAGTAGGCCACAAGCCTGTGGTGGTACTGGGGGCTGAAGCCTCCTTTTGCCCAGAGGCACCCGGCGGGCTCGAACGCGAACCCGACGGGCGGGCCGACGCCTCCTCCAAAGCCTTGGAGGCTGCCATTGGGCGATCTCCCGGAGGGGACGTTACCTTAGCCGCGGCTCCGGCCGGAGTCCCGAGGAGTAGGCCTTCTCCTGGTGCCTTTCCTTGTCCCACTTCTTGTGTCCTTCAGGGGAGGTCGACGCCTGCTGAAGTTTCTTCAACCCCTTCTCCACTGCGGACATCATCTTTTTGAGGAGATGGGCTTCTAGAGACTGCTGGCGTCATCTGCGGGTGGCCGCGTTGAAATGTAGGCAGTGCGGACACTTGTCGACCGTGTGGTCGGGGCCAAAACAGAAAAGGCAGAGGGAGTGACCGTCTTTGTGAGGCAGTTGGGCGCCGCACGAGTCGCACTTATTTTTTGAAGGGGACGACATATACCGACGTTCACCTGTCGAAGAAAATACAAAATACTGATACTTTTCGGAAAAAACGAGGAAGCAACAGGACTGAGCGTTATGAACATCACCCCGAGGCGCTGCACAAGCTGACAGCGGGAAAGAACTGGAAGGCGGGCGTCTGGGACCGCCCCTTTATACCGACGTCGTCTGACGCCGGTCACCTGACGTGGGGGCGGTCCCCGCCAGGGACTGCTAGCTAGAAATTTTTCCGTGGGATCCTGCCGACGTCAGTCCTATATGTAATTACCTACTGCAAGAGCCCTCTCGAAGTAAGATCTCATATTTATCTTCGCTCGAGGCCAATGACATCAAGATATCTCACTCATGGCTTCACCACTCGTGAGATATCATATCATCATTGGCCTCTCATGAAGACAAATATGATATCTTCAGTCCAGCCATGTCACATCATATACACACATGTGTGTGTGTGTGTGTATATATATGTATATATATACATATATATATACATATACATATACATATACACACACACACATACATACACATACACACACACACACAGAAATATATAAATAAGTATAAAAAATATATATTTAGATATAATATAGTTATATACAAATAGATACATAAAAAATCACACATACCCCCCATAATGCAAAGCACCATGGACTATATATGCAAATCACCACAGAATATTATGCTGGTTAAACTTTAAACAGAAATGCATGGTACCAAATGGTTTCTAGCACACTCTGTAAAGGGTGCTAACAGAAGACACATACACTTGTTTCGTCCTACCAGGACTCAGTGTGCCTCATCTGTGTGACACTCCAGTGGAATGAAGTAGCTACCCTAAGATGGTCTATCTGGATTATGTTATGGTGCACCCAATAAAAATAAAAAACAAGGTAAAAGACAAAGAACCTCAGCACGCAAGCACTGAGGCAATGGTTACCCCAAAGGGCACTAGCCGGGAAGCCAAGTTTCAAAGAAATACAAAATCACACATATATACAAAATCACATATATATTTCTATGGGATATGACATTGCTTGACTGGAAATATCCTATTTTGGAAAATAATTTTTCATTGCACTGCTGCTTTAGGTAACCTGCTATAACTCTACGTCACAACATAAATGAGTGAATGGGGATTCAGACTGCAGACACAACTTCCCATGGCTTGGAACCATCCACCGTTTGATGAACAGACCAAGCCCTCCCATACAAACAGCATCTACAGTGGATATTCCACACTGCCACCAGGATATCAGCAAGGTAAACTTGGGAATTCACACACTAATTGGTCAAATGGCAATGCTGAAGTTACCAGAGTGGTTAAATGATATCCTGTAAAGCTCAACAAGGGTATGGTTATGTATGTGGGCTAAAAATAATAATACAATGTACGCCAGCCAGGTGACTCATCAGTACCACATGGCATAGGATGAATATAAGCGCAACCAAGGGTCTCTGAGCACTGGCCTGTTAGAAGGATGTGTGTGTCATTCTAAGCTAGCACATTTTGTGGTACCTTTACTAGCCTAGCTGTGCGTCATGGAAATCATAAATAAGTTGCTCTCCAGAGAAAAACTACAGCATGCTGCTTAAGAGCACAGCCTGTGGCTAAGCTAAAAGCGGCACTTGGTGGGGTCTCAGAGGAAACTTTACATGCACCCCAGCTAAAGTCAAGGATCGCTACACCCCAGGGAATCTTGTGAACTTACTCCGAGAGATATACAAAGTGTGCATTCAAACTATGAGAAACTACACACACCTTCAGAGCATCATGAAACACAGGAACTCCTGGGTGATAAGTGCAGGCACCTGAAAGAAAACAAAACAAATACAATTTATCAACAGCAGATTTTGAACCTTAACCTGAAAAATTATATTTTCTAATGACGTAACCAAATACAAACATTTTAAACAATCTTATGTTGCTATTTATTTGTCTTGGTTTCTTGATCCATACAGTGCTGCGCGACAGTGAACTTGTCCTAAAACTCTGGACCAAGATATAATTTACCAGTCCCACACCAATGGTTGAAGTGTACACCCAGAAATGGAAATGTGGGGCAGAGATTAAACAACATGCAGACATCAAAGGAAGACAGATTGCAGATGAGAGCATAAGATTTATTTTTTATGCCAACTGCCATTTTAACAAAATGCTGAAACACTGACCAGATAATTTATAATATAAGGTAACGGCTATGACAGTGTGGGTGTTGCAGAAGGAATAACACAAGACATGTACTGTAATTATGAAAAAGGACATGTATGAATGGGGAGTTACACAATTTCGTTTACTTGCTCTGTAAATGACTTCATATATATATATATATATATATATATACACACACACACACACACACACACACACACACATACACACACACACACCCACCCTATGTTGTTTGTTCTCCTTGCACTTCATTAACTGCACGATCTGTAAAGTCCAGATATGTATTGTGCATTCTGTGAAATTTGGGTAGTTGAAAATAGACCAAAGAAACAGTGGGATCTCAACTCCTAGGATATAGTCTGTCGTGAATTTTTCTATTTTTAACATGCCACCTTAAGAAAACATCAATGACCAACGTTTCAGGAAGTTGGTTCACTTTTTCAAGGTATGGTGGTCACCTGTTTATATGACAGTACAATCTGGGTAGTTGAAAAACTAAAGAAACAGTGGGAACTCAACTCCTTTGATACAGTTTTTTTTGTGAATTCTTTTATTCTTAACATGCCACCTTAAGAAAATATCAGTGACCAATGTTTCAGGAAGTTGCTTCACTTTTATGGACACCAGTTGATATGACATAAAAAACAGTACAACCGTCAAAAAGACAACTTGTGTGTTTGCAATGTAACGCCCAACGCCTTTCACCACATATCCTGATGTACTCTGTAAAAGGGACATTAAATGCATCAATCTTTAATCCATACAATATCCAATACAGGCCCTCACTCGTACACAGTTGCATTTGTGATTCGCTATTTAATTTGGTCTTAATATTGGAGTACCTACTTCTTAGGAGCTATGCCTTGATAAGAAACACCAGTTGTATTATCCTATATTAGATTTTTTTTTTAATTCTGTAGCATTTGTAGAACTGCTTGTTGCCAGGAAATATACTACCATTCAAAATTATGCTCAGTCACAGAACTCACATGTTAGTCAAAATGTTCTATGCTTAACCTTTATTCAAAATGGCTGCTTAGGGCTGAGTGAGTTAGAGCCACTGACATGATCAATCAAATCAGGTTTATTTTTAAAAAGGCACCTTTCAATAGTTCAAGGCGCCTGCACATACAAAAAATATCACATCAATTAATAAAATCCATAAAATTACAACAGTATGTGAAACCATAAAATATAAATAATACACCGATTACTAGAAGAAACAAAGCAACATTATTCTTCATCACAGAAAGCCAGGCCAAAGAGGTATGTCTTCAATTCAGTTTTAAAACTTTGGACAGTCAGGCATTCCCTTATCTGATGACGTAGAGAATTCCACAGGGTAGGGGCCACAAATGCAAATGAACGGGCCCCAGATGTTTGTAAGAGCACCCTGGGAATCTCTAGCAATCCCTCGTTGGTGGATCAGAGGGCCGGGAGGGGTGGTAGCGAGAAAGGACATCTTGCAAGTAGCAGGGTCCATGATCATGTAGGGCTCTGTAGGTCAGGAAACCAACCTGAAGATGATACGCCACTGCACTGGCAGCTAGTGCAGTCCGTGGAGCACAGACATAATATGCCTGGTCCTAGACGTACCAGTCAAAAGCCTGGCAGATGCATTCTGCACCAGCTGCAGGCAGCAGATATCAACCCCCGGTAATCCTAGGTACAGCACATTGCAGTAATCAATGCGAGTGGTCACAAAGGCGGTCCTTATCTGCCGTCAAAGTCTATGGACCAGTGTCTGAAGATCCTCGGGATGGACCAGGTGTTTCACCCGGGCGATATTCGTCAGATGGAAAAAAAAAAAAAAAAAAGTCTTGACAATGGCTGACACCTGAGATTTCAGGGTCAGACTGCTGTCAAAAGTAACACCCAGGTTCCACACCCGATCTGAGGTGGTAAGTTGGACACTCCCAAGTCAAAGACCTGAGGGTTGTTCTGCTGACACACCCCACCCCCGACGATCCAGGTCCACCACCAACACCTCAGTTTTATCTGGATTCAACCTCAGCTAACTATCACTCATCCAGTACTGGATCTTGGATAGGCAGTTGTTAAACACCGAGAGAATATCTTCCCTGTTCTGGTACAAAGGACACATATAGTTGAGTTAGGAGGCAGTAAAACGCAGTGGTTTAAGGCTCTGAGCTGCAAATCTGGAGACCTGGGTTTGAATCCCACAGCCCCCACATGCATACTGTGTGACCCTGAGCAAGTCACTCAACTTTCCTGTGCTCTCAGGTCGCACCTGTAAACAAGCTGTCAGCTTAGTGTGCCACTTCTGGTTAAACAATTTGAAAAAAAAGTATAATTTGCATAGCAGTGAAAACAAACTGTACCGCCTAATAATGTTTCCCAATGGCAGCATGTACACAGCGAACAACATGTGCGTCAAAATGGAGCCCTGCGGTACCCCACAGGATGGGGGGAGACGGTCGGAGGAATAAATTCCTGAGACCACTCTTTGCATCCTACCCTTGAGGAACGACCGCAACAACCTGACAACAGTACCGGACAGTCCACAGAGAAAACCACAAGTGCTCCAATAGCACATCATGGTCTACTGTGTCAAATGCAGCCAAGAGATCAAGAAGGACCAAGATGGAACGAGTCCTCCAATTTCTTGCTGTTAGGAGATCATTAAGCACCTGAACAAGGGCTGTCTCGGTGTTATGCCTCTTCCTAATCCAGAATGGAGAGAGTCATAGACATTATGGATGGATAAATGATCATCCAGCTGCAGTGCAACCACCTTCTCAATAACCTTCCCAACAAAGGGAAGGTTAGGGACAGGTCTGTAGTTGGCAAGACAGTCTAGGTCAAGGGAGGGTTTTTTCAGGAGCGGTCATACTACCACCTCATTCAGGGGGTCAGGAAAGACCCCCCCTCTCCAATGACCTCCAGACTATCTCAGCCAAGACTGGGCAGATTTCCTCAACGTACTCCACAAGGAGACGCGTTGAGCCCTGGTCCAGACTACAGCTGGTTGGCCGCAAAGTCTGGATGTTCCTCACGATGTCCATGGTGTCCGGCTGGCCAAAGTCGGACCAGACAAACCAGGTGCTTATAACCTCCCGCTGACCTCTGCAATCACCCATAGAGGGGGCTGGGTGGATACTGGACCTGATGGTGACAACCTTATCCACAAAGAATCAAGCAAACTCATCACATCTTTCTTGTGACAAGTTTCTGCCAGACTGCAGACAGACTGGATTGCACAATCTGTCGACAGTCCAGAAGAGCTGAGCTGGTCCGAACATCTGGGCAGGCAACTCATTCCTGGAAGATGCCTAGCCAATTAGTTAAATGACCTAGTTTAAAAGTTTTTCTTTTGTCAAGTTAAATACTTAAATTTACTTTAGAGTGCCTGGCTCGTAACGCCCGTATTATGAGCCGAGCAGCCATCTGAGTGCTGCAGCCCCTCCCAAAAAACAGCAGTCTGATGCCAAGAGGTATGGAACAGGGCTGCAGGCACTCTATGTAGTAAGTAATACGATGGGAATAGGATCGGGGGACGGGAGGCTGTCTAAACATACTAACGCTATCTTTGCTGGCAGTTCTACATGTATGGGGCTTATAGCTCCCACGTCTATTCATCCCCGGACAATTCGCTCCCACACTATATATCATACTGTACTCCTACAATTACAGTATGACATCCACTTCCACAACACTCGAGCACACTGCTTCATCTAGTGGGCAAACTATACCCACCAGGATTTTATTTGAATAATATTTACACTGGGGGTGACTACCTGGAGTTTATCTTACCATATTCACCCTGGGGCGAACTGTCTGGGGACAAACTGACATGGGAGGTGATTGATGCCAGAACTAACAGTCCAGGGCAAGCTGTCGCAGAAAGAAATGACCAGGACAAACTGCCATGTAGCCCTGCTTCTCTGGGGCCAGCAGACAGCAAGATTCAGTTAAAAAAAAAAATCTCTGAGGGTGGTCCGGGGGGGGGGGGTGGAATCTCTGGATGGTAAACTATCATAGGTTATGGATCCAAGCCTGGATACCCAACTTTGGGTTGAAGCTGAAGAGGCCTACATGGCTGTCATCACTATTTGCCTTGCCCTATGGAACACCACTTCACAAGGGTATGGTTTCAACTATGCAAAAGGAATAGATGAAAGGGCAAGAAATTCGGGCCGCTACAGCCACTCTGGCACAATCCGAGGCTATGCACAGGAGAGAAACCAGTTCACTGGGAGACATGAAGAGGAGGGGTATTAGTACTTTGGTGCAAGTGGTAGACTCCCAGACCCTAATGATTAAGCTCTTTGTACAACTACAAACAGAATTTGATTTATACGCATTGTGACCACTGGAAGTTTCTCCAAATTCATCAGTACAGAGAGGGGCAATGTCATATCACACAATAAAGCAATCAGACCTAACTAGCAACCTGCTTAGATAGATGCAGGTTCATAGGAACAGGAGAAGCATCATGTACAGACAGCTGCAACCACACCATCTGCCAGACTAGGAACCTCACAGAGGCAAACGGGAACAAGACCTAGCACTACTCATCATCCTCCAAAGCATGGAGTGGATGTTCGGCCAATGCTCAGAAAAGCACTTAGGATACCATGCTCCAATTAATACAGAAGAAAATACAAGATAGATGGCACAGGACCCCAGACAAACTAGTACACATGGGGTACTAAATGCCGGACAAATGCTGGAGATGCCACACTGCAAAATGCATGACAGTGAACATATTATGGAGCTAATCCCACATGCAAGGCTTTGGATAGAGGACATAAATTACAGTGGCCATGGTCCTGCAAGCACAACTCCCTAAATCCCCACTCTTTTGGATCCTGGGGATACGACCCAGTTAAGATGTATGGGGAACCAAGGAAAAGTTCTCCACATTCAGTGGCTATGGAGGCCAAGAAGCAGATTTTGATGCTTTGGAGGCAGGCATCTCCCCTGTCCGCTTAGGCAATGAAGACCTGGCATTGCAAGGGAGGCCTCCTGCCTTCATAACAAACAAAAACAGAGGTACGGGTCAATTATCTGAAGAAGTGCATTTGGACCAAATAAACAGAAGGGGTAGGCCATACACCCCCACGCACACTAATAAACAACTTAAAGGGCAACTTAGTCAAGATCACTAGAACAGAGACAGGAATGGAGAACAGTGAATAATATACCTCAGTCCCACAGGAATAGGGCAAGGCATAGAGGGACACACCTACACAAGTCAGACATACACACACGTCAGAAACAGCAGGAACAAGCTCTAGGCTAAGTACAGGACACACAATACACAAATAAAACACAGAATGAGTTTACTCTCTGCCAGTGTTCCCATTAAGGCTGCAGATCTGGGGGTGCACTGTACCCTCTCCAAAAATTTTCAGGGGTACAGATTAAATTATATGGGTTCATTCTACCATTTGTACAACATTTTTGTCAGGTGCATATACTTCAAACAGAATTATGGGGGTACAGTGTACCCCCTTCACACAAAAATGTAGTTGAATTTCATAATTCGTACGTGAATCACATACAGTTGGGGGTAAATGGAAACACTGCTCTCCGCATGCAATTGGAATATCGTACCTTGAAGAATTATTGCACTTGGATGTTTACAGTCTCACTTGTGAATAATCTCTCCCCCAAAGCAAGTCTTACAGGTAGAATTTAGATGTAGGTTAAAATGTTCTATTGGGTAAAGTTTGGTTAATGAATTTACAACTTCCAGCAGTTACTACAGTAGCTTCTGTGTATTCTGTATGCATGGTTCAGTGCTTTATTAAAAACCCAATACAAATATGTTATACAAATAAAAAAATGCTATTCTAGAATAAGCAAACCTCTCCATAGTGCATTCAGCATTACTTTTACATTACTGAATCTTAGAAAGTGATACTGTCCTTCATCTAATTTACTGCTTGTTGTTACGGTGTTATTTTTCTCTGCATTTACTGTTGTTTCCTTACCCCTTGTATGTAATCTCCCAGGTCATGCTTGAAAATAAGCAGTTTTGCTGTCTAACGCACCTACCTGGTCAACAAAAACTAAATAAATAAATATGAATGTCCCCACCCTTCTTTTTAATTATATCTAGGTTTTTATCCTCCTGGCCATGATATGGTGGGACTCCCTTCTGCTGACCTAATCACTCCCCTTCCACCATCCACAGCCACCCGCTCAGGCCTTCACAGATTAACCCCCCTCCCAGCAGGGTGCCCCCATGCCTGAAATCCAGTCTGTCATCGCAGGTCATCTCAGCAGCTAGGCTGGTGAGGGTGTGGCGGGCTGGCATCATACCACCTCCAACATGCCTGCCGTTTTCCTCCTGGGTTTTCTGCCCTCCCTTCCCCAGCCACAACATCTTCGAGGAGCAATGTGTGTGGAGGTGTGTTTGAGTACTGAGACTGCGACTCCTTCCCCCTCCCACCGACATCTGCCTCCTGATGCTCCTATAGGCTTACTATTAGGCCACTACCTGATGGCAGCCAACCTCCACAATCTGGGCAAGGATAGCTTCCTGGCTGTGCTACTCCCAACACCCCCCTCCACACCCCCCAGCAGCCCGGGCTAGTTTCCGAGCCTGGGTCACTGGCGTAGGGGGAGGTAAGGCTCTCAGCGCCTCAGCCCTCCACGCCACTGGGCTGAACATACCTTTTCTAATGTTTCATTTTTATGTTAGTCTTTTTATTCTGTTGCAGTTAAGACATTTTTTTTTCTTCTACGTTATCTCTTTGAATATGCAAGCATATGTTAGTAACACAGTCTACTCCTACTGTAAATGCATACCGTGTAACATTACCATACCTCTCTGCTAACACGCTTATTCTTGCTTTGATTTCAAAGACACACCTCACTGACAGGCCACTTAGAACGGCTATGATAACGTCTATGGTTAACATCGCCAGTCTCGGTGTTCGATCTCTGTAGTTCACATTAATTATGCTCAGAGACCCGCAACAACACATACATCTTTATATCACTCTTTCTGCATATAGTCCCAGTGTTGACATATGTATTTTATTACACAGGTGGTAAGTAAATGTCGCAAAATTCACCTGAGTATATCAGAAGAAAGGTGTGGTAATGTGGGTATGTAATTACGGTAGGATTAGACTGCGTTACTAACATGTACATGTTTAATGTGAGCATAAAAGAACAAAACTGATTTGCAATCAGTTGGTTTAGAGGAGAAATTTTCTAAAATGGTAATTTTTAACTGCAGCACAGCAAACCTGATTGTATGTATTAATAGATGCAATTGACATATTAGAGTTTTGAGTCAGCTTTCTATTTATTTTACCCAGGTTTTAACACAGAAACACAGAAAATTCTGTCAGATAAGGACCATCTGGCTAACCTAGTCTGCCAATTTTTCCCTGCCTGTAGTATCACCGCAGATCCTACTTGATCTCCGGCCCATTCACCCCCCCCAACTTCCCTAAGATTCCCTTACATCCATCCCATGCATTCTTGAACCCACTATTTTTGCCCCCACAACCTCTGCTGGAAGACTGTTCCAGGAATCCTCCACTCTTTCGTAAAGAAGCGCTCCCTCACATCTCTCCTGAACCTACCCCCCTCCAGCTTTTTATCATGCCCCCTTGTCCTTAAGCACCTTTTCTCAGAAAAATACCTCCCTCTTGTACCTTGTTTACCTCCGTGAGGTATTTAAAGGTCTCTATCATATACACAAACACACACACACCCCCCTTCCAGGAAGTGCATATTTAGGTCCTTTAATCTCTCCTCATAGGGCTTCTCATGCAGACCCTGCACCATTTTAGTTGCCCTCCAGTGGACCACTTCCACTCTATATTGCATGAGATGTGGTCTACAAAACTGGACACAGTACTCTAGGGGAGGTCTTACCATTAATCTATACAAAGGCAACACCACCTCCTTCCTTCTGCTGAATGCCTTGTCGCACTGCCTGGCCACCTTTAGATGATTCAATATGATCACCCTTCTGTCTCTTTCCTGTCAGTACCACCCCCCCCACACACACACACCCCCGACAACTTTGTACTTCACACCTGGGTTTCTGTGCCCCAAGTGCATTATTTTGCACTTTTTTGCATTGAAACCCAGCTGCCGTAACCCTTGGCCACTCCTGGAGTTGTCTCAGGTCGCTGCTCATCCTTTCCACCCTGAAAGAATGTCCACCCTACTGAAGAGTTTGCTACTGCAGTTTGGTATCATCTACGAAGAGGCAGATCTTCCTTTCCAGCGCCTCTACAATATCACTTATATAGACATTAAAGAAGACTGGTCCCAACACTGACCCCTGAGGCACCCTGCTGGTCACTCCCCCCCCCTCCACTGAGTGAACTCTGTTTACCATCACCACCCTCTGCTGCATATCCCTTAAAGCAGCAGTGCAATGTTAAAAAAAAAATTAATAAATAAATTGCACTTTTTCAACAGTTTATTCCCTGTGCTCTGCTGAGCATTTAACTGGTACTCTTTCCTGCCGGCATTGTACTATCATCCTGTAATTTGCTCAAATATCCTTTGTTTTTGTTTACATTTCTACCACCTGCCATGTTGAACTGGAACCCCATCTGCTACCAACTGCACATGTGTATGCCTGGCAGTACTACACAGGGGCATCAGGAATGTTCAGCACAGGGTCCCACTGCAGTAACCAAAAGACATGATGCGACATGAAGGGATAGCGCAGCTGAGAATTAGGCAGCGTCATATTTACTGTGACGCCACAACTACTGAAATAAATTAAAAAAAAACTACAAGATTGCTAGAAAAAAATATTTACAGATATGAAAACCACATAATATGGCTGCATGCTTACAACCAAAAAGAATTTTAAGAATTATTTCCCGATTATGTTCACTGCTGCTTTAACCAATTTCCTAACCGGTTTACCACCTTTGGACCCACGCTTAAATTACCCAGATTTCTTATTAGTCTCCTATTAGGAAAGCTGTCTAACACCTTGCTGAAATCTAGGTAGGCTATGTCCACCACTCCACTCTGACCTAGGTTTTGGTCACCCAGTCAAAGAACTGTATCAGATTCATTTGACAATCATCCCCCCACCCCTTTTCTGGGTCTTTTAATCCACTGGATTCAAGATATTCCGCAATTCTTTCTTTCAGCAGTGATTTCCTGAACTTTCCCGTCACTGAAGTCAGGCTGACTGGCCTGGGGGAAGGGAAGTGAGCACTAGTCCATTCACAAAAGAAAGGGTCCTACAAGAGCTCGATAAGCTCAGGGTGGACAAGGCAATGGGACCTGATGGCATACATGCCAGGGTACTAAAGGAGCTAAGGGTGGAACTAGCAGAGCCATTATCAGAACTGTTTAGAGAGTCTCTGAGCACAGGAGAGGTCCCAGAAGACTGGAGCAGGGCTCATGTGATCCCGCTCCACAAGACTGGTAGCAGGAAGGAGGCACGGAACTACAGACCAGTCAGTCTCATCTCAGTAGTGGGCAAGATTATGGAGGCACTCCTTAAAGAAAGGACAGTGCAACACCTGGAATCCATAGGAGCACAGGATCCAAGACAGCATGGGTTTACAAAAGGAAAGTCCTGTCAAACTAATCTCATAGATTTCATTGGGTAACCAGAGTGATGGACCAAGGGGGAGCAGTTGGTGTTGCCTACCTTGACTTCAGCAAAGCTTTCGATACTGTTCCACACAGAAGATTAATAAGCTGGGTAGGCTCGGAGTGGGTCAGAAGTTGGTCAACTGGGTGGCAAACTGGTTGACGGGCAGAACACAGAGAGTGGCGGTAAACGGTATACAGTCAGAAGAGATGCAAGTCACAAGTGGGGTACCTCAGAGATCAGTCCTGGGGCCAGTCCTCTTCAATATCTTCATCAGTGACATTGCAGATGGACTGGAGGGTAAGGTTTGTCTGTTTGCAGATGACACCAAGATCTGCAACAGAGTAGATGATCCAGATGGGGTGGACAGAATGAGAAGAGATCTGGATAAACTAGCAAAATGGTTGGAAGAGTGGCAACTGGGGTTTAATGCAAAGAAGTGCAAGATCATGCACATAGGGAAGAGAAACCCTGAAGCCACCTACAGGCTGGAAGGGGAGTTGCTGGTAGTCACAAGAGAAGAAAGAGACTTGGGCATCATCATCACCGATTACCTGAAATCATCCAAGCAGATCACTAAAGCAGTAGGTAAGGCTAGGGGGATGTTAGGGTGTATTAGTAGGGGCATCACAAGTCGTAAAAGGGAGGTAATAATCCCTCTTTACAAGACACTGGTTAGGCCCCGTTTGGAGTACTGCGTGCAGTACTGGAGGCCACACCTTCACAAGGACATTAACCAAACTGAGGCAATCCACAGAAGGGCAACCAAAATGGTGCAGGGACTGCATCAGAAAAAATATGAGAACAGATTAATGGAGCTCAATATGTATACCCTAGAGCAAAGGAGGGAGAGAGGTGATTTGATCGAAACTTTCAAACACCTTAAGGGCATTAACAAAGTCAAACATGTTTCAAATATAACAAAAATAGCAGGACAAGAGGACACAGCATGAGATTAGACGGAGGACATTTAAGGGGTAATGTGAGGAAGTTCTTTTTCACAGAAAGAGTGATGGATGCATGGAATGGCCTACCTCAGGAAGTGGTGGATATGAATACAGTGCAGGACTTCAAACAGGCATGGGATAGGCATAAGGGAGCAATACAGATGAGTATGAATAGATAGGCCATTGACAGAACAAAGGCCGATGGCACATTTATAAGGTAGAAAAATAGATGGGCCTTGCGGTCCTTATCTGCCATCAACTTCTATATTTGTATGTTTCTATATTTCTAAAAGCAGAGTCTCCACTTTTTACCTTACTTGAACTCAAAAAAGAAGGCCAGAACTTTAAAGTTCAATACTAGTGTTTCTCTAATTGTCCCTAGAGTTTTAAAGAGACCTACCAAGTTAAACAAAACAGCCCTTGAACCTGATACATAGGTGCCCCATAAGGAACAGCACCTATACATCAGATGCAGGGGGCCAAGGCTGGTTAGTCTCTTTAAGTAGTATGGGTGAATGAGCTTTTACAGTGTGTGCTGGTAGCAACTGGAATTCTTTAACTAACCATATATGTGTCGGTGTTAAGTCATGCTACCTTTAAACAGCGTCTTAGGAAAGATTACTGTGCACAATTTATTTGTACGTGCTTTGTATAAGTATGATATGTTTGTCTTATGTGTATTATTTAAATTTAATTGTAACATCTTTGGCTATTTGGATAAGCCCCGAGTCATGTATGAAAAAGGGCCTTAGCTCATTACATTTACCTGGTTAACAAAAGTTTAAATAAAAAAAAAAAAAATAAAAAACACACAACTGCCAGCCTCTTCCCAACTACCACTTTTGTGAAATGGGACTGCATCTGCCCTCCTCCAGTCCTCTGGGACCCCTACTGTTTCCAGTCAGCTGCTACATAGGGCTATCACAAGTGTAACCAGTACCTCCCCGAGTTCCCGCTATACCCATGGGTGGACCCTGTCTGGCACCACTGCTCTGCCCACTTTCAGATTTGCAAATCACTTCAGAACTCTCTCCTCCAAACAAAAAAAGTGACTAGCGTCAACCTCCCTCCAACGCTCCTGTTACATTTTTGTGGCCCCTACCCAACTCTTTCCTCTGTGAACACGGCACAAAAGTATTTCTTCAGGATGCCTGCCTCTTCCTGTTTGATTGTCTGTTCTATTGCCATGGCTATTCTCTCTTCAGTTTGCACCTCTGCACTTCTTACTGTTCTGCCTGTTTCCCTGATATACCTCCCTATCCTCCTCCCTCTGCATCTCCTTGTACCTTCTGAATGCTGCCCTCTTAGCTTTTACCTTTTCTGCCACCTCTTTCGAGAATCACAGTAGTCTCTTTTTCCTCTTTCTTTTGCTCCATTGTTTGACACAGAGGTCTGCTGCCTTCACCATGGCTCTTTGTAGTCTCCCCCACTGTTCCTACACCCCACCCAGTTCATCCACCCTGCCAGGTCATCCATGATGTACTCACCCATCTTTTTAAAATTTGCCTTCCTAAAGTCCAGGATCCTTGCCTATGTGTGGTTCGATTCCACAGCTGTCCTTATACTGAACCACAATGTAGTGATTGCTGTTCCCCAAGTGGCCTCCCCCCCACCTTGATGTCTGCAACACTGTCCCTGTTGGTGAGTACCAGGTCCAGTATGCCCCACCACAAGTGAGTTCACCGACTAGTTGCCTAAGGAACACCCCCTGGAGGGAGTCCAAGACTTCCCTGCTTCTAGCTGAAGCTGCAGCCGAGAGGCTCCAATCTAGATCCAGCAAACTGAAGTCCCCCACCAACAGCACCTCCCCTTTTTTCTTTGTAAAGTCTTTATACCATATTTGCAAGAACGGAGCAAAAAACAGCGAGTACTGCTGTGGAAACAAGGGTCAGGTGCACACACAACACTGTGGAGTAGGGCACAACACTTCAAGCCTCTTCCCACCCCAGTGAAGTTCCCCCTCCCATGTGAAATTTACTAACACAAATGCTTCTTAATTTCCCTGACACTAAGACTTTACTTGGGGACACACACGCAGGCCTGCATAAACAGTTCAGTTCTATCTGCAATGCCCCGTTCAAACTTCTGTCTTAATTTTCTTTCTCTCAATGCAGGGTAACTAACCACTTTCCCTGCCAAGTCAAATTAGCTTTCAGGGCAGTGGAGGCCAGGACTTTTTTTTTTTTTTTTTTTTACAGCAAATGTAGTGTGCTTGACTTCATACATTCCCCCCCTCCCCAAGTCATTTATTTCAGCACTACTCAATGCATGCTGACTTATGGTTCAGTAAGTACGACCCCACCCCCCAAACATCAGAACCCACGGTTCACACTCACAGCACAAACCTCTCTGACTTAACCGTACATGTAGTTTACATACCTGGTAGTAACTGGCTCAACATGCGTTAAGTGTTTCTTGAGTTTGCGACATCACATGGAGGATGAATTTGACCCGAATACATGGGCTTCTCGTTAATCTCTGTAAAGCACCTGTCTACATCGACCCACCAGGACACACTCAGCTGAGCTTACTATAGGGCGCCTAATCATCATTTCCACTCTGTTGGCAGCCTAAGGCAATCAGGTCAGCATGATGTTATGCCAGCACTGCAGGCAACCTGCTTGCATTATGCGGCCATAGCCAAAATTGCATTTACATGTGTCAACATTTGCATTGTGTCCCTACACCAACCTGGACATATGCTGCTGCTTCATTCTGCTGGCCACCTGTTACTCTTCTGCGTGCACGTCAGCACGTTTTCTTTTCTGCAAGACTGCCCAAGTTGTGGGGAAGGGGCAAGGGAATGGATCAACTGAACACAGACTGGCCTACGCTGTTCAGAAGTGGGGTTGAATGGGGGGAGAGGGAGAAGAGGACTGTCCAAATTCGAGAGGAATACAGAATAAAAAAAATGAATAAGAAAGCTAGCAGCCATTTAAAACTCAGCCCAGCCAAACACACCAATTAGCTGTTGTTGCTAATCAAGACTGCATGGCTGTTTTACGCTGCAGACTGCGATGAGAACCCACGTATTTTATGCCTTCCAATGCAGAGGATTAATTTTTCTAGAAATGCATTTGTAAGAAGAGATTATGTGGGTGTGATTGTGTAAATGACATTATGATGCATATTTTTTTTCCTGAAGGATAAGAACCTCATGAAGAGAGCCTTTAAGCACAATCTTGACTAATAGTATGGTTTTAATTTCCTGGTGAGAAGCTTTACAGAGATGCTACAGAATTAAGAATACAATATCTAATATAGGCTAATTCCAGCATAGCACATAAGAAGTATATACTTTGATACTGAGAGCAAATTAAGTGCCTATTATCAACTGTATATGAGTGAGGATCTGTGTTGGATAACGGCTGACTTAGAGATGGATAAATTTACTTCTAACTAAGCGCAACATGGAACAGAATTATTTCATTTTTAGAGTGTTATAGGACATCTACTTTCAGTGGAAACAGACACACCAGGATGTGTGGTGTACGTGCTGGATTGTGACAAGGTCTCAGTGTAACACTTGCACTGTGGTTTTATGTTCATATAAACAGGTGACTACCATACCTTGAAAAAGTGGAGCTACTCCACAAATCTGTCAGTGAAGTATCATGTTAAAAATAAAAGAATTCACTGCAAACTACATCCAAGGATTTGGAGTTCCCACTGTTTCTTTTTAACTAGTCTACAGTATACTCAGGGCCCCTAGTGCTCTGCGGCAGAATTTTCTCATTTCTGTGGCAGAGCTCCTTGGCTTCTGCGGCATTTTCTGATTTCTGCGGCATGATTTATTCAGTTCTCTGGCAGAACGCAGTCCTGTCATTGGCTAAACATGTTGTGATGTCATCAATGATATCATATGCTGAATGAGATGGGAAAGAAAGCCTGACACTATAGAAAAACACAGTATATTTGAATGAAAATTCACCAAAAACAATGAATTCTGCGGCACTATGTATATTTTGTGGCATGATGCAAATTCTGCAGAAAATTCCTCAACCACAGAATCGCAGAATTCCAGGGGCCTTGAATATACTGCAATGTGCCACACTCGATGCAGTGCTTGGGGAGTTTTAACACTGCACCAAGTGTGGCTCATAAAATTTTACACATTTCAGTAATGCTGTGTGCTGTGCTAGTTTTTGTTTCATTTCAATCCAGTTACGGTAGTAATAGTGCAATGGCACCTTCAGAGGTGGGAGCGCTTGGTTCTGTTTTTTTTTTTTTTATTCTATAGTATATTACTACTGGTAATTCCTCCTCATCTGGTACACAAAGCCCAATACAGGGCTCTAGCAACCAGGGATCAAACCCATTTTTTTTCTAGTAACTTGAAAGAAATAATTACTCACCACAGTAATATTGTTTCTTCTAAGGGAATCTTACTGTATTCTGACTTGTGCAGTATAGTCCCACCATAGGACTGCCCCAGGGCCGAAATGGTTAACAGAACCTATGCAAATGATGGAATGCTAGGCTCAAACTCGGTTTTCAAATCACTGTCCCTGGTAAACAGTTCTAAACCATCAGATTCTTACAAAGCCTGCACTAAGCAGTTTCCTAGTACTAAATGATCATAATAATAATAACAACATTCCTCAACCAACAGTAGGATACGAATAAGGGGTTTACCCCCCTCTTTGAAAAAAGAACTTTAAAGTGGCATCACTAAAACTCAAGTCACAGATGCCCAAAAACAGAACACAACAGACCATCAGGTTTGCAACATCTCTACCACAGCTGTAGTGCAGTGACCATAGGTTTCGAGTTGGGGAAGGGAGGGAGCTCAGAATACAGTAAAATTCCCTTAGAAGGAGCAAGATTACTATGGTGAGTAATTTTTTCTTCAAACCCCAGGAAATCTTACTGTATTCTAACTTACGTAGCTTACCAAGCAGTGCCTTTGGAGGTGGGCCTATAACCTATTTAGGAAACAGGCTCTGCAGGACTGCTGTGCCAAACCTGGCATCACCTCTGGCCTGGACATCCAGACAATAATGTTTGGTGAACTGCAAATGTCCACTAGGGGGATATCTCTAGCAGCTGCTAGAGAAGCTGCAGTACCCCTAGTTGAATGGGCCCTGAGGCCTGCAGGTTGTTGCCTGCCCACCTTGCTATAGCAAAACTGAATACAGGCTACAATCCTTCGTGCAATAGATCATTTTGTGGCAGGTTTTCCTTTTCTCACCTCTCCATAAGTGAGGAAGAACTGGGTTTGATCCCGTCTGTGACCCTTTCTGTGATCAAGATAGTAGCTGACTGCCCTTTTCACATCCAGGCTGTGCAGTCTGTGCTCACCAGAGGCAGAATGGTCTGTGAAGAAGACTGGTAATGTCAGACTGGTTGAGGTGGAACTCTGATACCACCTTAGCCATAAAGAAAAAATTACTCACCTTAGTAATTGTGTTTCTTCTAATGGAGTCCTGCTGTATTCTGACAATCTGCAGGTAGCTCCAGCCTTTAAACTGCCCTGGAGAGTATAGGATTAATGTTCTATAACAGAACGTTGAGCTCAAGCTCAGTTGAGGTCTCTGTCTGCAGCACTTTGAACCCCAACCATCAGATTTTTACAAGCAAACACTCACTAACTATGTGGAAATTGTAATATTTTTTTAACTAGCCAACTGGCAACCAAAAGTTTTGGATTCCCAAAGGAAGACTCAAGTCAGGAAACCCAAAACCAAAACTTACCCAAAATAAAGATTATAATACAAAGCACCCAGAAACATGGAGGGTGTGCTGAAGACACCCCTGGTGTGCAACACTGCACCTGCCCACCCACTTCTCAAAAACAGGTTCTGAGAGGGGAGGCAAGGAGGGAGGTCAGAATACAGCAAGACTCCATTAGAAGAAACACAATTACTAAGGTGAGTAATTTTTACTTCAAACAACATGAAGTCTTGCTGTATTCTGACAATCTGTAGACTACCAAGCAGTACCTCCATGGAGGAGGGAGAGAACCTACTTTGGGAATAGGCTCCGAAGTATTGCTGTGCCAAACCAAGCATCACTCCTAGCCTGGATATCCAGAGAGTAATGCTTGGTAAAGGTATGGACTGTTTTCCAGGCGGCTGCTTGACAAATTTCTAACAGAGGACTATCCCTGGAAGCAGCCAGGGAAGCAGCTGAACTTCTTGTAGAGTGAGCCCTTAGGCCTGAAGGTGGAATTTTTCCCAGTTTCTCATAGTAGAATTGTATACAAGACACAATCCACCTGGCAATAGTTCTCTTGGTGGTAGGTTTGCCCTTTCCCACTTCTCCACAAGTGAGGAACAACTGGATGGAATCAAACCTGTGACCCTTGGTACACTCTATGTAGTAGCTAAGGGCTCTTTTAACATCTAAATTGTGTAGCCTCCTCTCTCTCCTGAGGAAGAATGATCAGTAAAGAAGACAGGGAGAGATATAGACCGATTCAAATGCAAGTCTGAAACCACTTTGGGCAAGAACCTCCTACTGGTTCTAAGGACCACTTTTATCTCTACGAAAGGAGATAAAAATCAGGTTCCACTGACAGGGCTTGCAATTCACTGATACGTCTGGCAGAGGTAACGGCTACCAAAAACACAGTTTTCCAAGTCAAGTACTTAAGCTCTGCTGAGGACATAGGCTCAAAAGGAGGTTGCATAAGTTGAGCAATGCAAACATTTAAGACCCAGGCAGGGGCAGGATCCCTGAAGGGAAGATTGATATGAAGCAATCCCTTGAAAAAATTTGCAAAACACTGGATGAGATGATAGTGAGGAAGGCTTCCCCACTGACAGAAAAGCAGAAACCACTGACAAGTGTACCTTGAGAGTAGCTGGTCTGAGGCCTAGGCCATTAAGATGGGCCATATAATCCAGAATTGTAGGCAATTTAGCAGTGTCTGGAGAGATATGCTTCTTGGAACACCAAAAGCTGAATCTTTTCCATTTGGAGTCGTACGTTTTTCTGGTGAAGGGCTTTTGATAGGCTTTGAGAATATCCAGAACCCCCTGAGACAGATGCAAATCTGCATACTCTAACTCTTCAAGAGCCATGCCTTGAGATTGAGAGACCGAAGATTGGGGTACCAAATCCTCCCCTGAGAGAAGGTTAACAGGTTGTAATTCCTGGGAAGAGACAGGGGAAGATGGACTGCTAGAGACAGCAACAGAAGGTACCAAGACTGTCTGGCCCAGTCTGGAGTAATCAGAATCACTTTTCAAGGTTGTGACGTTACCTTGACTAGAACCCTGAACAGAAGAGGAAAAGGAGGGAAGGCATACAGAAATTTCCCTTCCCAGTTCAAAATCAGAGCAGCCAGAGGGACCGAACCCAAGATTGGGGGTCTGCAACAAAACAGAGGAAGTTGGTGATTGTCTAGGGCTGCAAAGAGATCTATCTCTAGAGTGCCCCACCTTGTAAAAATCACTTTCAACACCAGGGGGTCAAGGGACCATTCGTGATGGCCCTGGGAGATCCTGCTCAGTGCATCTGCCAGCACATTGTCCTTTCCTGCAAGGTGGACTGCTATCAGAGAGATCTGCAGGGAATAAGCCAGGGATCACAATTTCATGGCTTCCGTGCACAAGGCCGTAGACCGAGTGCCTCCCTGTTTGTTGATGTACCCCATGGTAGTGGTGTTGTCTGTTCTGACCTGAACCACCTTGTTCTGCACAGACTGAGAGAAGGCTTACAGGGCCAGAAAAACTGCCCTGAGTTTCAGGAGATTGATATGGAGAAGGGACTCCTGAAGGGACCACTGTCCCTGGGCTGTGAAAGCCCCCTGATGAGCTCCCCACCCCAAAAGGGAAGCATCTGTGGTAAGGACCACCGAATGAGACTGAGTGACAAATGGGATCCCTTGCCTTAAACTGTCCTGATCCTGCCACCACTGAAGAGCCTGGATCAGTGTCTGAGTCACTGGAATCAGTTTTGTAAGAGGATCCTTCCTTTGGGACCAAAAGGCCCTCAGATGGAACTGAATGTACCTCATCTGAAATCTTGCCCCTTGGACCACTGCTGTAGAAGCTGCCATGTGGCCCAAGAGCTGAAGGAAGTGCCTTGCTGGTCGGGACACCTGAAGGCTGAAGGAAGAAGCCAGTTCTATAAGAACTCTTTCTTGCCCTTTCCAGGGGAAGAAAGGCTCTTGCTTTGACAGTGTCTAGCTCTGCCCCTATAAAGGTAAGAAGCTGCACTGGTTCGAGAACTGATTTGGGGAGGTTGAGAAGAAATCTAAGCGAAGTGAGCACTTGCTGGGTGACTTGCAGGTCTGACTTGACTTGACCTGGAGACTGACCCACTATGAGCCAGTCGTCCAGATATGGAAAAATGGAAATCTTTTGCCTTCTTAAAAAGGCCACTACTACTGCCAGGCATTTTGTAAAAACCCTTGGAGCTGATGTTAGGCCAAAGGGCATTGCTTTGAACTGGTAATGGCCTGAGGGCAACTTGAACCTGAGGTACTTTCTGTGGGAGCACCTGATGGGGATGTGAAAGTAGGCATCTTTGAGGTCCAGGGAGGCTAGCCAGTCCCCTGGCCTTAGAGAGGAAAGAATTTATTCCCAGAGTCACCATCTTGAACCTTGGTTTTAAAAGATGTTTGTTTAGGTATCTTAGATCTAGGATGGGTTGCCACTCCCCTGTCTTTTCTGGGGTAAGGAAGTACCTGGAGTACAGACCTATGCCCCAGTGTAGGGTAGGAGCTCCCTCTATGGCTCCTAAGGCTAGAAGAGATGAAACCTCTGCCTCTAGGGCAAAGGTTTCGGAGAGACTTGCAGGTGGAAAAGATCTGGCTCTCATCTTTGGAAATTTTTTGAAGCTGAGAACCAGTCCCTGGCTTACTACTTCTAGGACCCACTTGTCTGAGGTAATAGACACCCAGTCCTGGAAGAAGTAAGCCAGCCTGCCCCCTACAGGGACAGGAGAGTCAACCCGGGCAGGCCCATCAGGCTGTCTGCTTGGCAGGGGCTTTAGGCTGAGGAGTGGATGCAGCCCTGCTCATCCCCCTTCTGCCTCTCCCTCTGAAGAACCCCCTCTGTGAAAAGGGAAAAGAGAACTGTGCTTGGTAGAAAGGCCTATGAAAAGACCTGCCCCTGCCCCTAGATTGCTGCCTTTGAGGAGTTGCCTGCCTCTCCTTGGCCTGTGCACTCCTATAAGTGGTCCTATATTCTTCCATCTTCTTCATGTAATTCTCTGTCTGCTCCCCAAACAGAGAATTACCTTCCACAAGGAAATCCATGGCCTAAGCCTGGGTGTCCTGTGAGAGGCTAGTAAATCTGAACCAAGCCATTCTCCGAAGAGCCACAGATGTGGCCATAAGTCTTGATGACACATCACTGGAGTCCACAGCAGCATGAAACTGTACCTTAGATGCCTCAATCCCATCCGCAGCTACCTCCTCCAGCTCCTTGGACAGCTGGGGGAAGGGCAGTTTAGCCAGTGCCAGTAAGTGTCCCACCTAGACTTCTGTTATCTGGCTGTATAGGCCATATAATTAGCCTGCCTGAGTCCCAAAGAGGATGCCATGTATTGCTTCTTTGCAAAGGCATCCATCCTCCTGGAGTCTTTATCTGGGGGGAGTGAAGCCAACGCAACATTAGCCCTGCCACAGGCTGCAGCCTGCATGACTCCAACATGGCTGCATTGCTGGCAGAAAAACTCTGTGTCTGAGCCCGATAAAGTATACCTCTTGTCCATTCTTCTATCAACAGGAGGTACAGAATTAGGAGACTTATCATTTTTTGTGTCCGTTTCCCAGAAGATTTGTGCAAGGGAACAGACAACCTCCTGGACTGTGGGATGTCCATCATTTCAACAAAATCAGGCTCCTCTTGATCCTCTGTAGCTTCCTCCAAAAAGGGAGTTGGAGAGTTGCAGCCACTTTCCTGTAAAACAGATAGTGGGGAGGGGACTCAGAGCCTAGGAGGGGAAACACCAGAAGGTCTGTTTGGGGAGATGTCCAGTTCAATTGGCACATCCAGACTTTCTGTTCTATCATAGTCATCATCTTGTTCATAATCCTCCTCCTCCTCAAATTCCGGTTCATAAAATTCTTCAGGGGCATAATCCTGAACCGGTGGAACCGTCCGAACTGAACCCCTAGCTAACGGGGCCGGATCGGACGGAACTGGGTGAAGCGATTCTACAATCCGAATCACTCGGGCAATCTGATCAGCGATCGGAACATGAACCTCCGGATACGAACCAGCTGATTTGTCTTTTCTTTTCCTTTTTGTAGGAACCAATCCCTCAGGATCGGTTCTCCTCTTGCCCAAAGAAGTATCGCCCTGGTCAGAGGGCACTCCTTCTGGTTCGGTCGGAACCGATCTGGGCTGGCCATCCGGGTCAGTGGACTTCTCGGCCTCCTTTTCCCTAAGTCTACCTAATCTCTTCTCCAGGGTAGACTTAGGAACATTTTTACAAATTTGGCAGTCTGTATCGAGGTGTTCAAACCCCAGACAATAAACACAGGTGGTGTGGGGATCGGCCTTAGCAAAGACCTCCCCACACTCACTGCAGTGTTGAAACCCAGTGGGCCCATTTTTTTTCTTGGACTTCTCAGACATGGCCAGCCTAACCAAACCTGCCCTTTTTTCGGCAACCACCAGGCAAGACTCCCTTAATCGGTTCCTAACCGTGTCACAGGTATTGGAAAAAACTGTTTAAAACACTTTTTTTTTTAAACTGATAAGGACCAGTAACCACACTCTAAAGCAAAGTACAAGGATTCAATATATAGGATCGGTTTAGCCGAACCAATCGAACAAGTTTACAATTTCCACAAAGTAATCAGAAAAACTATCTAGTACTCACGGTACCACAGACAAAGCCTGAACTGACAATGCAGAATAATTTCGGCTTAAAACTGACACTTAACTGACACTTTGACTTTTGAACTGAGCTGAAGGAGAAATCTCTGGAGCGACTGTTCAGTGAGGCGGAGTAAAGAATCGGACGGTTGGGTTTCAAAGAGCTGCAGACAGAGATCTCAGCCGAGCTTGAGCTCAACGTTCTATGCACTGCATAAAAAAATTAACCCTATACTCTTCGGGGCAGTTTAAAGGCTGGAGCTAACTGCAGATTGTCAGAATACAGCAAGACTTCATGTTGTTTGAATCTCCTGTTAGTTCTCAGAACTATTTTGTCTCTATGGACAGCAATGTACCCAGGCTCTGTGGACAGTGCCTGGAGCTCGCTGATCCTTCTAGCAGAGTTAATGGCTACCAGGAACACTGTTTTCCAAGTCACATATTTGAGGTCTGCAGTAGACATGGGCTCAAAGGGAGACTGCATAAGTTGGGAAATACAAATGTTCAAATCCCACATGGGAGCAGGCTCCCTGTGTGGTGGATGCAAATGCAGTAACCCCTTAAAAAAGTCTTGAATATTGGCTTTGAAGCCAAAGAAGATGCCTTACCTGCTGATAAATAAGCTGAAACAGCTGCCAGGTGCACTCTCAAGGTGGAAATACTTAACCCTGTGGAATGCAAATGGGTCATATAGTCCAGAACTGTAGAGAGATTGGCTTGGGTATGGTCTAACCCCTTACCCTGACACCAAATCGAAAATCTCTTCCATTTGGAAGCATAGGTTTTCTTGGTAGACTGCTTCCTGGAGACTCTCAGTATATCCATGACTCCTTCCGAAAGATGTAAATCTGCATACTCTAAATCTTCAAGAGCCATGCTTCGAGTCTGAGGGATAGCAGATTGGGATACATGATCCTGCCCTGTGAGGACGACAACAGGTTGTACCTCCTGGGAAGACTGATTGGCTTGGCTACTAACAATGACAGGATCATGGAATACGAAGGCTGTCTGGCCCAGTCTGGGGCAACGAGGATCACTTAGGCTGGTTGAAGCCTGAGTTTGTTTAACACTTTCAGTAAGAGAGGAAAGGGAGGGAAGGCATACAGGAACCTCCCTGTCCAATCCAGCAGAAATGCATCAAGAGGAATTGTGCCCTTGATGGGGGACCTGCAGCAATACTGTGGGAGTTGGTGGTAGTCTGGTGCTGTGAACACATCCACCTCTGGGGTGCTCCACCTCCTGAAAATGGTCTCCAAGACCTGCTTGTTCAGTAACCACTCGTGATGGTTCTGATTTATTCTGCTGAGGGCATCCGCCAAGACAATGTCCTTGCCTGGAAGGTGGACAGCTGAGAGGGGAACATTCAGGGAGTAAGCAAATGCCCAGATTCAATTTGCCTCTGTGCAGACAGGAGTTGACCTTGTGCCCCCTTGCTTGCTTATGTAGTACATGGTGGTTATATTGTCTGTTCTGACCTGGACCACCTTTTCTTTTATCAGACTGTGGAATGACTAAAGAGCCAGAAGAACTGCTCTGAGCTCCAAGAGGTTGATATGCAGGAGGAATGCCTGCATTTCCCACGTGCCACGTGCAGTGTGATCCCCCAGATGTGCCCTCCTCCCTAGGAGGGAGGCATCCATCATGAATGCCAGAGAGGGAACCTGCTGCAAGAAGGGTACACCTTGCCTGAGACTGCCCTTTTCCTGCCACCACTGAAGGGCTTGGAGAAAAATGGCCGTTACTGGTACTAGTTTTGACAGAGAATCCCTTCTGTGGAGCCAGTGATCTCTTAAATGAAACTGAATATCTCTCATCTGGAACCTGGCCCCTGACACGGTTGCTGTAGAAGCTGCCATATGGCCTAGCAATTGCAGGAAGTGCCTTGCTGGCCTAGAGATGCGAAGTTTGAAGGAACTGGCCATCTGGATAAGGTTGTCCACCCTGTCCAGAGGCAGGTAAGCCATCCCATTTTTGGTATCCAGTTCTGCCCCTATGAATCTGAGCAGCTGAACTGGCTCCAAAACAGACTTTTCATGATTTACCAGAAACCCCAGTGAGTACAGAGTGTCTTGTGTTATTGACAGGGCCTCCCTTACTTGCTGGTGTGACTGGCCCAATATAAGCCAGTCATCTAGGTAGGGGAACACTGACACCTCTTGTCGCCTTATATGTGCCACTACCACAGCTAGACATTTTGTGAACACCCCTGGAGCAGATGTCAGTCCGAAAGGCATTGCCTTGAATTGGTAACGACCTGATGGCAACCTGAACCTGAGGTACTTTCTATGTGACCTTCTGATTGGGATGTGAAAGTAGGTGTCCTTCAGATCCAGGAATGCTAACCAGTCTCAGTCATAGGTGGGTAATATGGTAGCCAGGGTAACCATCTTGAATTATGGTTTTGACAGATGCTTGTTTAAGTATCTGAGGTCCAGAATGGATCGCCACTCACCCGTTTTCTTGATTGTGAAGAAGTACCTTGAATACAGGCCTTTTCCCATCTAGTTGGAAGGGACTGGTTCCACTGCCTTTTGTAACAGAAGGCTTGAAACTTCCTTTTCCAGCAGGGCTGTTTCTGATGGGGAGGAAGGTCTGAAAACTCTTGACCTCAGCTTTTGCATAGCTTTGAAGCTGAGGACAAGTCCCTGGCCCACTACTTCCAGAACCCAACTGTCTGTGGTGACATTTTTCCACTCCTGGAAGTAGTGGGTGAACCTGCCCCTTACTGGAGTTGGGAAGGCGACCCGAACAGTCACCTCAGGGTGTCTGTCTGGACTGTGCTACTGGCCGAATACTGGGTGCAGTGCAGCCACTGCCCCAACCTCTGAAGTATCCCCTGGGCTGATACTGGGGAAATACCTGAGGCTGGAAGAAAGGCCTATAAGTAGACCTGCCTCTGCCACCTATTGCATGATGCTTCTGGGTGGTAGCTGCTCTCTTTTGCTGCTGCACTTTTATATGCAACCTTGTATTCATCCATTTTTTTTCATATAAGCCTCTGTTTGCTCCCCAAACAGAGACACAGGGTCACATGGAAAATCCATGGCCTTAGTTTGGTCATCTTGTGTCAGGTTAGTGGTCCTAAGCCAGGCAAACCTTCTGAGGGACACAGCAGATGCCATCTGCCTGGATGCAGTGTCATTTGAATCCTCTGACATCCTGAACTGCATCTTAGCAGCTTCAATACCCCTTTTTGCAGCCTCCTCCAGGTCAGCAGCCATAGGAGGGGAGCTGCCTTAGCAATTTGTAGAACTGTGGTCCCCATATTATTTTGATATCTGGCTGTATAGGCCATGTAAGATGCCTGCCTGACAGCCAGAGAAGAACCCAATTACACTTTTTTTTTTTTTGCTATGGAATCCACCTTCCTAGAATCCTTGTCTGGAGGGTGAGAGGCCAGAGGGATGCCAGCTTTGTCACAAGCTGCAGCCTGTACCACACCTTCATGGCTGGGGTGCCCAAAGAGAAACTCTGCCCCAGACTTGGCCACCAAGTATTTCCTATCCACCTTCCTGTCTGTGGATGGAACGGAAGTGGGGGGTTGCAGAACCTTCATTGTCTGCTTTCTTAGAGACTTGGAGAGGGAGGAGTAGTCTCTCTGATGGGAGCGCATCCATCATCTCCTTATAATCCTCTTCCTCCTCATCCTCCGCAGATTCCTGGGATGGGAAGTCAAGGGACTGAGCCACTTGCTTCATAAAAACAAAATAAGAGGTAAAATCCTTTGTTCCCTTGTCAGGGGAATCTGGTCTGTGAAGATCAGGGGACATATCTGGATCAATAGGGTCCCCAAAATCCTCATCATCAGGCTCATTTCCAAAGTCGTTGTCCCCATAAGGATCCCCACCATGGTCTATTAAACCAGGGATAACATGTGAACCGGAAGTTTGTGGAAACGGTTGCTTGTCAACCGGAACCGGGGACTGTAATGACTGGACAATCCTAATCGCATTAGCAATCTCCTCGGCAGAAGAAACCGCGGTTTGTTTAGGTTGCGGTTCCTGGTGCTTTTCCTTCTTTCTCTTGACCGCAACGGCCAGTTCAGCAGCCTTATTTGCGGTTCGTTTTTTTGAAATAGAGTTATCGCCCCTTTCAGAGGGCAGCTCTCCCGGTTTATCCAGTTGTTCTGCAGCTGGGTTTGCAGCCTTATCCGTCATTCTTTCCAACAGTCTTTTAAACTGTCTATCTAAGGTGGACTACGGAAAGTTAGCACAAATCTCAGAGTCTGTCTGTACGTGGTCAGACCCCAGACGGAATAAACAGATTAAGTGTGGATCTGCTTTTGCAAAAAGTTCCCTGCACTCGGAACAGTGCTGGAAACATGTGGGTCCTGTTCTCTTTTTAATTTTCTGTGATATAACCCAGACCACCACACCAGAGTAAATTTTTTAATTTTTTTCTGGTTACATGAACTGACAGCTATTTTTATTTCAGTGGTATGTGGGTTTAAACTACTGAATGTAAACCATTCATTTAGTTACTTCTGATGCAATACTATGTTGTAGTTGCTAGTAACTGTATCGGTTTCTGACCCTTTGTATTGAAAAAGTGTTATGTTGGGCGGAACTGTAGTTTGGCAGCTGCCTCTTAACAGTAATCCTTGTTGTGCTGACTAACGGACCCCAATCTCTCTCCTGACCGTAATCCTGGTCCCGACTGATATCCTAAAACCCCAGCCTGGGTCACTCGCAGTTGTGTGCTGCACAGATTTCGAGAAAGAAAAAGCATGCCCAGCTCTAGGTACTGCCTGCACCCCAGGAAGCAGCAGTAGCTGCAATCCACAGCTGTGTCTGGAGTCCAAGAGCCTCCCACCCTCTTATATTACCCATCCGCTAACAGGGAATAAGTTTGTGCCTGATGACTTGTGAGGGTGTCCATAGTTTTAGCTTCTCCCCTTAACTTTCTAGATCAGCCACACAGTTAACTTGAGGAGCACAAGAACTCCCTGATGGGCTGAGGAGGAGCAGGGCTCGGATCTGCCCCAGCCGACCTCGCCGCAGCTCTGTCCTGCAGCCTCGGACGGCTTTTCAAAGGTAGCACTCTGTGCATTTCAGCTTTCTTAGCTGATTGTTTTTAGGTGCATGGTAGATCAGCGCAGTGCCCCGTGGGTTGAATAAACCTACCCACCTCCGACCTCCCACCCTGGGTGGACCAAAATGCATCTCCCTCCCTGTGCGGACAGCCCTTTCCATCAGATAGCCTGCACCTGGCTCCACTAATTGCTAGTTATTAAATGGTTATGTTCATGAAAATGTTGTACCAAATTGTGACATGAGGGGTTAAATTTTCAAATGCAAAGTAGATAATTTTTTTCTAGCATTTTAACATGCCTTGACACTGCAGTGAAAAATGCACGTGTTGCAAGATAACTGACTTTCAAATGACCAAGAAAAATAAGCTTCAGTGTTCTGAATGTACCAGTGGATGCCAACCTTGTGTTCTGAATGTACCAGCGGACACCAACCTTGTGTTCTGAATGTACCAGTGGACATCAACCTTGTGTTCTGAATGTACCAGCGGACACCAACCTTGTGTTCTGAATGTATAGCGGACACCAAACATGCATCGTCAATGTGGCAAAGACCAGCAAACAACAATGTAGGTTCATAAAAGTTTACTAGTTGTGATCTATGTTGTCAAGTATTACATATTCGTGTGCTGAAGTGCACTGAAATAAGAAAAAAAACATCAACAAGATGTAAAAAATAAAATCATAGAAAAGATTGTGCATAGCAAAGGATCATATTGTCCAACACTTTAAATGCTGTCAATTCCAGCAACTCTTAAGCATTTCATATTTTGTGGTGATAGTTTGCAGTTCATCCTGCGCAACTGTAAAGCTTCCATTTCCTGACAGATGTACAGGTCCATGGAAAAGTCTCTGCTGTCTCACCATATCAGTGTCCTGCTGTTGTGGCCGTGTGAGATGCAGATTTGCATGCTGGTCCTGGAATTTGACAGTGAAAGTACGCTGTAGTTCATTAAATGCAAGCACTTGCCTGATTAAAAAAAAAAAACTGTTTGGAATAGTAGACTGCATGGATTTTTTCCAGCTGTATCTTGTCTGGGTTTAATTTTGTTTTTAGCAGGTGGACAGTCAGCAAGCACACTAGGGACAGAAGCAATGGAGAAGAAGGCCATTGCTGAAGTTTCGTGAGTAGACGAATTGTCCATTGCTTCAGTGCCTGAAGCAGTAATCAGGTCAGTTGATAAAGTGCTAGTTACAGCAGAGGGTGCCTGTCAGTAGAGTGGCAGGAGCAAAGGAGGGGTCAGACACTGGGGTCTGTTAGTAGGTTGGCAAGAGCAGAGGAAGGGCAGTCACTGGAGTACTAGAAACAGCAGGAGTGTTTGTATCTGCAGTGCTGTGCTCATAGGCACTCTTATTTGTGCACCGAGTTGTAGAGGAGTCTGTCACCGGCATTGCTGAACAGTGTAATTCCCGAGTTCAAGCATTTGAGCTGTCTGAGAAGTTCTGGTGCTGCAGTGTTTCAGTTTGAGCCTCTTCAAAGTCCACTGGGCCACATGCTCCATGTTCACACATGGGCCATCATCATTTTGGCACTTGTGGCAGGCACAAGACAGTGCTCTGGTGGCAACCACACCACCCTCCACAGATCTTACACTCTGGACATGTCTTGTCCCTGGAAAAGCTATAACATCTGGTCATTTTGGCCTTCTTATGGATTTGTCAGGCACCCAGAAAAAATTTCTCTTGGAATGCCCACACCCATCACTTGAAGGGTCTCTGGTCAGATTATCATGGCATTATGTGAACATCTCTTTTGTTGTTGAAATAATAGCAATTTGTGATTTCATGGCCCTGGTTGCTGACCATTTCACCACACCACTCTCCCCATCAGACGGGTGCTTACCATGATGTGATCCAAAAGTTTGGCACATTCAACAGGGAATCCACACACTGATGAAGCCTTTGAAATTTCATAGAAGGACAATTTCGATTTGTACTGACTGGCACAGCCATCTGTGAAATGCACCTCCTTCGTAATGTTTATGTGGCGAGTGTTCATGATGTGTTCACTGGCCATCTTAACAAAATGTCGAACAGCATGGTGGTAATGTGAGAGGTCATCTGAGATGAATACCAGGTATTCCATGACAAGGTCATTACAATGTGAGCACCAGTAATATGTAACTATCAGGTGCACTGTAGCCCGCTCTTGATGCCAGTGGCAGGACTGGATCTCATCCTGGTACTTGCAGGCATAGTTTTCAGCAAAGTCCGGCATCATGACAACCCAGCCTTGTGGTAGATTTGTCCTGAGTTATGTGAATTGCATTATTTGCCACAACGCCACATGTAGATGGTGACAGAGAAACTGTATGCCTTCCAATAAGTTGTTGTAACGTGGTCTTCCTACCGACCAACACTTTGCCGTATGTTTTCATGTTAATGCCATCATTTGTTTTCTTCACTGTGATGGTTTCACACTGGTACCATCTCAAAATTTCTAACCCATGTTGATTCAATAGAGCCTCTGCATGTTTTTTCAATTGCCTTCACTGCACAAGCCCCACATACCTTCTCCAGTCTTCTGAAAAACACTGAACCTTCATTTATTTGCACACATTGTCAGCTCCACAGTTTTGTAAATATTGGTGATTTTGCACTCCGGCAGTTTGTAAAAATCTACCATGTGGTTTAATGAACGCAGTTTTAATGTGGCATTTTCACAGTACTCACATAGGCACTTATCCAGTTTCTGTTGTCTGGCAAGTTTTATATGCTTGGGGCACAAACTGTTGAACTTGATGGCACTGCTATGATACTCTGGCTGTTGCTTCAGAAATTCTGCATGTAGTAAATGAAAGAGTTTTGATAAGAACAATTTGAACATTGGCTTCTTTTTAAGAATGCCTTCTTGTATGGGAGAGGGGTTGCTGACTGTTCAAAAAAGCTGTTTACTTTGTAATTTCCTGAGGCAGTACAGAATTCTGTATGCTTTTTACATGCTTCCATTCACTACGAGATGCATTCTTGAGCGTTGTTCAGCTAATTCCAAGGGTTGTGCTTACGTACATAGCATCTTGTATTTTTTTCAGCACCAAAACTGCTCTGGACCCACTCCAGTTCCAGTTGTCCATTCTTCACGTTTTCCTTTATGACATCCATAATGTTTGCTTCCAAATTGTGACATCATTTCATATTTAGTCCAGTTCTTGACACTGCTGCCTGCTTTGCAGGTGAACTTGATATTAACACATTACTTTATTGTTGATGCAAACCATGCAGGTGACTTGGGCAATCCTGCTTGAATCCTTTGAATTGCCTTTCATTTGGCAACATCTGATCGGGTGTCCCGTACTAGAGCTGGATCACTGAAATTTACTTGCACTGCTACTACTGTGGCTGTGTTTATTTGTTTCATAGTGGAGGAAAGGAAGAAACAAAGAGATTGCCCATGATTTACTTCAGAGCAGATAAAGCAACAGAACAGAATGTGGATAATTACTTCACAGCAGAGGAAAAGAAGAAACAAACAGATTGCCCATAAGTTGCTTCATAGCAGATGAAACGGTGGAACAAAAAGTGGACAATTACTTCATAATGGGGGAAGGAAGAAACAAAGAGATTGTCCATCAGCTGCTTCACAGCAGATGAAATGGCAGAACAGAAAGTGGGAAATTACTTCACAGTGGGAACAAGAAAGAAACAAAGACATCGCCCATTAGTTACTTCACAGCACATGAAACAACGGAATGCAGAAGGTGGACAATTACATCACACCTGGTGGAAGAAGATCATCCATCAGTTGCTACACAACACAGTGTGATGAATGTAAGGAGAATGGTGCACTGCAACAGCAGCTAAATTCCAGTATAACTATCATTTGTATCCCACCACCACCACACATGGTCTTAAAGTGAAATTTCCGACTAGTTGCTATAAGGTATTGGGCTTCATAGCCCAATACCTTATATTGTCCTGAGCTCACACCTGCAAAAAAATTAAATTTAAAGTTCATAGTTTTAGCATGGGAAGGGATCGTAACTGGCTCTGAACACTCAGCCAATCGATCCCTTCCAGCTTCCTGGTGCCCCCGTTCTGCCTCAACTCCACCCCATGCTCTCTGAAACTGTGACTTGTGGCCAGGGAGAATGTGTGGGCCAGCCCCACACAAGTCTATAGGGTCTATTTTTAAAGCAATTTTTTTGAAATTTTTAACAGCACTAGAGGAAAATTAAAGCCGTCACTTAATTAGTAGGGTCCCTACTAGTTAAGCGACTGCCTTAATTTTCCTCAAGGACTGTTACAAATTACTAAAAGCCCGGCTTTAAAAAATAGCCCCCTGAACTTTATGGGGCTGGCCTCACACACTCTCCGTGGCCACATCACAGTTCAAAGGCGCAGGGGTGGAGTTGGGGCGATAGTGGGCACCAGGAAGCTGGAAGGGATTGGCTGGCAGAGGGTTCAGTGCCAGTTACAATCCCTTCCCATGCTAAAATTACACATTTTTAAATTAAACATTTTGCAGGGTGAGCTCAGGACGATATAAGGTATTGGGCTATGAAGCCTGATACCTTATATCAGAAACTTCCTTTAAAATGGCTACATGCTGAGTGCCTAACAAACGAGGACTGTACTCAGCATGCAACCATTTTAAGACCATGCAGGACACATTAGGAAGCGCATTTCAGCAAAACATTGAGACACATTTTAAAAACAATGCATATCCTCACTCTATGCCCCAAAGTACCTGGGCACCGCCTTCCATTCCCACAGCTACATGGTCTGAACATAGCTGAGGGTTGAGAAGCAAACAATGGCCTGCTCAGCACCCAGCCACGTGGTAGGTGGTTACACAAAAGCAGATGGATATCAGGGCCCAGCACCATAGAAATTGACACAGCAGGCAAACCATTTCACAGAAAAACATGCAGTAGCAGACAGACAGTACTTTGCACTCCCTTCCCCAATCCCCCAAATGACCACAGACCGCAAAGTCTCAAAATGGCTGAAGGCTGAGCAGCAAACAATGGCCTGCACAGCATCCAGCCATGTGGAGAGCATGCGGTGGGTGGTTACACAAAAGCAGATGAACATCTGGTCCCAGTACCACAGAAATAAACATAACACGCAAACCATTTCACACAAAAACATTTAGTAGCAGTCAGACAATACTTTGCACTCCCCAACCCCCAAATTACCACAGACTGCAAGGTGTCAAAATGACAGAAGGTTGAACAGCAAACAATGGCCTGCTCAGCATCCAGTCATGTGGAGACCATGCGCTGGGTGGTTACACAAAATTCTGTCAGACATGATTAAGCTGGGGAGATTCGGGGATGCATAAGGAGACACATCACCAGTAGAAAACAAGAGGTTGTTATCCCTCTGTACAGACAGTTGGTGAGGCCCTATCTCGAGTACTGTGTGCAGTTCTGGAGACCCCATCTCCACAAGGACATAGACAGGATGGAGGCAGTCAAGAGGAGGGCAACAACAATGATGCAGGGTTTGCACCATAAGCTATACTAAAGAAGCTTAATATGTATACCCTAGAGTAAAGGGGGGGACATGATAGAGACCTTTAGGTAATTCAAGGGAATCAACACTGTCCAAGAGGGTAGTATATTTCAGAAAAACAGATGTGCAAGACCAAGGGGACACAATTTGAAGATAGAGGGGCAAGGCTCAGGGGCAACATGAGAAAGTATTTTTTCACAGAAAGGGTGGTAGATGCATGGAACGGCCTTCCTGAGGAGGTTGTGGGGTCAATAACAGTGGAGGAATTCAAGAATGCATGGGACAAACATAAAGCAATTCTGGTGAGGGGCAGGAGGAAGTAGGCTGTTGGTTATCTAGGATCTGCAGCTTATCCAGTAGGTAGGTAGGGAAATCGGCAGACTGGGTGGGCCAGGTGATCCTTATCTGCCATCAACGTATGTTCCTATGTTAAGCATCAGTACAGCAAAGCATGGATTTACAAAAAAAAAATACAACGGACATTACAAAACATCATGGAGACTATTATTACCCATTGACAATGTGAAATGCAGCAGAAACAGCATTTTTGGACCAGCCCAAACAATACTTTGCGCCCCCCCCCCCAAACAACCACAGATTGCATGGTCTCAACATGGTCTGCTCAGCGTCCAGCCATGTGGAGACCATACATTGGGTGGTTTTAGAAACTGTATACATCAAACCATGGACTCAAACAAGCATTTTGGTAGCAGGAAGGCCAAGCATAAGTACTAAATCACCCTCCAGCCACAGAAGCAAACATCAGTGGGTAGCAAACAGTAAATAAATCACACTGCTGGAGTCAAAATAAGCTGCACAGTGATCCTCTGTGCCTAAAACTGGAAGACCTGGTCAGAACCTTACCTTTTGGTGCTCTGAGCGCACTTTGGATGACTGGGGCTCTTCCTCATTCTGAATGTACAACGGCTGCTCCAGGTGGACAACAACACTTTCTGCTGTACAAAAAACAGCAAGAAAGGGGGCAAGGCCTTACGTGCAGCAGATTTTACACCTCCCACTGGCCACCTATGTCACAGGGGAAAACTGGAATCTCGAAATAATCGGGCAACCAACTGGGGGGAGGGGGTGTTCTGAATGTACCTAATAGGAGCATGGACACCATTGGTTGGAAGGGTTGAAAAAGATGACCTGACTCAAACGATAAAGAGCAGGCAAGATGTACCACCCGGCAATATAGAAAGGGCAGCACTGGTAACACACAGGAGAATTAAAAAAAAAGGGATCTGCATGTCAAAAATTAATTAATTGGCCATGTTCTGAATATACTAGCTGAGGACACCAACTAGTACATTCAGAACACATTTTGGAGGTTCTTAAAACTATAAAAATAATGGGTAAAATAACATAAGTAGGGTAAAAGAACTACAGGACAGCATCTGGATTGTTTAAAGCATATCTTATTTAAACAGAAAAAATGGCAGAATTGACAGAAAACATACAACTAAAACCTACAGACTTTCCATGTCACAATTTAGGACCAATAAAACTGCAGGAAAATTGGTTTGGACAACAACAACAAAAATTCCTGGCAGCTGCAGACCACAATTTTATTATATGTACCTCTACATATACAAAGCGTTAAAACATCATTTCAAATATTTTTTATTTTTTTCCTTACTTTATATCACACTCTTATTTCCATTCCATTGGTACAAGATTTTCATGAACATAGCCAAATCAGTTCCTCATCTTCTATGATCCTCTCCTGTTTCCCCCTGCTAAGCTGTTTGCAGATGCAACTGTTCCACCTTTTTTATAGCAGCCAAGCCAGTAAAAGCGCCTCCTGCATCTTCTCCTACTCCAGCACTACGTTTGCATTCCCAAACAATTGCCTAGTTTGTCTCTTTTTTAGCATCTCTCTCAGCCTTTCTGCATCTGTCCCTCTATCTCCTTAACTCCACACTACCAACTGTAGGACAACTAGCCTGTTAACCTCACACCCTTTACTTTCCCCCTTTTTCAGCAATCACGTTCATCCTTCAATGTCTATCCACTTCCCTGCTCCTGTCCTTAATGCTCTCCCCAGCCCTCCTCTCATGTGCCCCCATCTCTCATCCACTCTTCCCCCAATCTCACCTCCCAATTCCCTTTTACCCCACCCTACCTTACTGCCTGCCCCTCTCTCCCTCTCCCACTTTCTGTCCTAACCTGCTTCTAGACCCCTTCCCTTTTTCAGTTCTCACGTTGCCACTACTCTGCCCACCCTCCTTTCTCTCCCTCTCCCCTGATCCCTTCCCCCTTGCTACATTTTGAAGCTCTACTTCGCTGTTCCAGTCTCTCTTCTCCTCCCTCCCCTCTCAGCCTCGAAAGGCCAAAGTACCCCTCTTGACTTCCTTTGTTTCTGTTTCTCTTTGGGATGTGCAACCCAACTCTGGCCCTCCCACCAACCCCTCCCCTCCTAAATTGCCCAAAACCCTCTATATCTTCCATCTCAATGCCAGAAATCTTCTCCTTAAGCTGGACTAAAATTCTGGATGTCCCTGCACCCCCGATATTCTCTATGTCACAGAAACCTGGCTTTCTGCTAGAATCCCTGACTCTTCCCTTGCTATCCCTTATTTCAACCTCTTACGCCAAGATCGAGGTAGACGTGGTGGCAGAGTAGCCCTATATATCAGACAGTCTCTTTCCTGCTCCATTACCCTTCGGGAATCCCAGCCCTCCTCCCACGAAGTTATAGTTGCCTACCTCTCCTTTCCCTCCTCCATCCCAATCTACATCGCTGCTCTCTATGCCCCTACCAAATCCTCCAGCGAGTCTCTGCTCACTGCCATCTCCTCCATTTACTCCCACACAAGTGGTGAACTCATACTCTTAGGGGATTTAAACCTTGATTGGCTCTCCCCATCCTCTAAGCCTACCCTTCTCAGAATTGAGTCCCTCAACCTCACCCAGCTGATAAATGAACCCACACATCTCAACCCCCGCTCCCAAAATCACTTACTACTCGACTGGATGCTCTCCTCTCAGCCTCATCATATCTCCTCCTGGCCAAGGACAGGAAACAAGTGACTACCGAGATCCAGGAGAAACGTACTAAAGCTTTAGACACTGTTGATCATGCTTTACTCCTCGATCCTCTACTCTGTCATGGCGTCTCTGGCTCGGCACGAACATGGTTCAATAGCTACCTGTCAGACAGACTGCAACAGGTGAAAGCAGATGGATCTCTCCCTACGCAGCTTCCTATCACAAGAGGTGTACCACAAGGCTCGATCCTTGTACCGCTGCTATTCATGCTTTATATCAACACCATCGGGAAAAACATCACTAAAGCAAAACTTTATCTGTTCGCAGACGACACCGTGATATACATATCCGGACCCTCAGTAACTGAAGTCAAAGGGAGCTCCAATCTGAATTTGATCTCCTTCAACTCAGCCTGGCACAATTGAAACTTAAATGTCAAAGACTAAAATCATGTACTTCTATTTCAACCAGTATACCTCCATCTCAAACGCACTAACGTTCCTGCTCCCCATCAAAACTCTCCTTAATGATGACCTTGAGGTAGTTAGTAGTTTTAAATACCTAGATTGTAACTTAGATCAACACTTAACATTCTCTGTCCACATTACTGCTCTTGCAAAAAAACTGTGGCAATGTCTTGGCTTCTTCTTCAGGAGAAAAGCCTTATTTACTACTGAAGAAAGGCTACGATTAGTCCAGACTACCTTCATGCCACCTCTAGATACGATTAGTCCAGACTACCTTCATGCCACCTCTAGACTATGCTGGCATAGTTTACGACTGTTGCTTAGTTTCCCTGCTTCACCAGTTAGACACACTCTACCACAGAGCGATTCATTTCATCTCGGATGCCCACCGACGCATGCACCACTGTGAGTTATATGCCTATTTGGGCTGGATCTCACTGTCGACTAGATGTTTCATCCACTCCATACCTGGCTATATAAAGCTCTTCTATCTAAGCTCCCCACTATATCTCTTCCCTATTTCGGCACACCGTCTGCCAATACACTTATGCAGCGGTGACTTCATCATGCTAGAAGTTCCATGCGCCTGATCTCTGTTTGGAGAAATGGCCATAAGTCATGCTCACCCAGCAGCTTGGAATAAAGCCCAATCCAGTCTCAAACTACAAAACCCAATTCCCCTGCACAGCTTCAAAAAAGTGGTCATTAATAAACTTTGTGACACCTGTGCATGTCACTAACTGACCGCCACTCACCCCACCCTTTCCGTGCTTCAATTTTGAATCCACACGCCCTCTCTCTCTCCAGTTTTCTTCCCAGTGCCTCAATTTCGTTTACTCATCCTAACACCTACCATCCCCATCCCATCCCCCCTCCTCCCAGCCTCCAGTTCCACCCACCTTCCCCTTCCTTGGTTCCTCTTAGCCCCCTTCCTCCTCTCCTCCCAGCCTCCTACTCCACCCACCTTCCTCCTCTCCTTTTCTCATGCCTGTGCCTTTCCCCTAACCCCTACCTGCTGTCGCCTCTCCCTATCCTTTGTCTCAATTCTCACCAATCTCCCTCTGTTTGCTTGTTGGGATAAACTTATTTCAAATGAGCCAAATGGAATATCATAACAATAATAAAAAAACAAATATGCCAATACTTTGATGTCATCTTTCTGTTGTATAATATTTGAATGACTACTATATATTTGTCTTTGTGTACAATTATGTATTGTATATATTATTTCTATTCATTCACATTCCTCCGTCATACCTTGTTTATTGTTCAGTCGCTCAATTTGTACTGTATTTGCCTATCTGTTCAGGACCTCCTTGTAAATGAGCCTGCTCAACGGAGTATTCCTGTCAATAAACTTGACTCCTCGGCAGGTATACTCCCAGATGCCCTCAGTGACCACTGTATTACATACAGCATAAGAAAAAAATCAGCCCCCCCCCCCATTCCTCTCCAAAATACATTTGGTCCTATCCACTTCATGCCCTTGACCAAAGTGCCATTCTGCAGGATCTCTAGAACGCCAACTGGCGGCCTGTCTACTCAGCCCTAGATGTTGACTCCACCCTCCATGCTTTCACACAGACACTCACCAATATATGGAACTCCCATGCACCACTGAAGAAATCTAGAGTTAAACGCTTCAATCAACTCTGGAGGTCAGTGTCGGGGGCGGGGGGACCGAATTAGTGGCTCTATGTAAAAACAAAGACAAAGCCTGGGCAACTTACAATCCTCCAGATCTCAGCCTGATCTGCAGTCCTACAGATCCCTTAGAAATAAGTGTACAAAAGCTATCCATCTTGCTATGGTCAATTACTTCAAATCACACTTAAATCATTAGCAGAACTCTCTAGCATTCTTCTGGAAAGTAATCCATTCACTTCTTGATCCCCCTGCACATCAGCCCCTCACCCCCATTATCGATGATTCGCCCATCTCCGACCCTTTCACTGCTGCCAAACTTTTTAACCAATTCTTCTCCACCTGTGCACTCCCTGACCTCCAAACTTCCTCTTCCTCTGACCCATCTACCTTCAACAGTCCCGCTCCTCCCAAAACCCTACCTGCCACTCCGCAGGATTCTGCTTCCCTGCTATCTCTGCTGAAAAAGTCTACAATGCACTTATCTCTCTAAACCCGACCAAAACTAGCCCGGTCTCCACCCCAGGCTCCTCCAAATCTCTGTTTCTGCTATAGTCTCCCCCCTAATACATCTACTAAACCTCTCGCTCTGCACTGCCACTGTCCCACAAGTCTGGAAACTTGCCACGGTTCTGCTCTTCACAAAGGAGGTGACCCATCCACTCCCGGCAACTACGATCCCATCTCCCTCCTTCCTTCCCTAGCCAAACGTCTGGAGTCCTTAATCCACTCCAGACTATCCGAGTTCCTTTGCTCAAATGGCACTCTTTCCCTAGTCCAAGCCGGTTTCAGAAAACAGCACTTCACCATCTCCTCCCTGTTGCAGTTCATGATGCTATTTTTCACAGCCATGGACAAAGGTCAAATAACAGCAGCCATTTTTATTGACCTTGTCAAGTCCATTGATTCAGTTTCCTGCCCCCTACTTCTCCAAAAACTGGAGTCTACTGGCCTAGCTATTCCCGCAGTGCAATGGTTCAGTTCATACCTCCACAACAGGCAACAATCAGTCCAAGTTGGTGACTGTATCTCTCCCACTCTACCTATCCTCGCTGGTGTCCCCCAAGGCTTCACTACTTGGACCTATCCTTTTCTCCCGCTTTATAAATATGACCTTCCCTCTGCCTGTTCTTCCTCTCACATTCACATGTCCGCCGATGACACCATCATTTTCACCTCTGACTCCTTCACCTCCAATGTCCATTCTCCCCTTTGAGAGAATTTTGATAAGAGTTCAGAGGTGGTTCCAGGCAAACAAATTACAACTAAACACAAATAAAAGTCACCATAACATCTGTAACTAGGCAGAAATTGGCCACGCTGCAGTTTCCCCCACCCTTGACAGCTCCTCCCTCACCGAGGGCTCCTCTTTCAAATACCTGGGCATTTGGCAGGACAACCTTGATTTCTCATCGTACGCTGAGTCTATCTGCTCAAAACTATGCCCCAAACTGGCTGTCCTCTATAGGCACAAGGACAGCCTTCCTCTCCCCACACATCGGGAGCTTGTTTCTAAAACTGTTCTCTCTAAATTAGACTATGCCGATGTAGTTTATTGCTCTGCTCCAGCCACAACCCTCTCTAGGTTTGACACACTCTTCAACTCATTTTGTCACTTCGCCACTGCTGCTCCTCCCCATACCCACCACTGCCATCTCTATTCCGCCCTCTCCCTACTACTACCTCTACCTCATACTAAAATGCCAGCAGAATAGGCCTAACAGTCTCTCGAGTCTTCTCAATTTTCAGCACCTGCACTGAGAGCCGATTTTGGTGTCCCCCCCCTCCCCTGCATTATACTGTCCCCAGTCCCAGATGTTCCACCTGTATTGGGCCTGGTCAGATTTACCCTACCCCTGTACCTGTCCCATCCCCTTTTAAACCCGTTTCCACCTCTACCAGCTCCCTGGGCAGTGCATTCCATGGCTCCACCACCCTTTCAGTGAAATAACATCTCCTCCTCGCCCCTCTGAGCCTGCCCCCTTCCAGCTTACACCCATGACCTCTTGTTGCCCACCCTCCTTCCTTTGGATTACGCTGACTGGGCCTCCTTTATTGATCCCTTTCATGTATTTAAATGCCTCTATCATGTGCCCCCTGTCCTTCCTCTTCTCCGGGGTGTACATGTCGAGCTCCTTGAGCCTCTCCTCATAGGTCCTCTCCCCCAGGCCCCAGATCATTTTGGTTGCCCTTCTTTGGACCCTCTCTAGGAGTGTAATGTCCCTCTTTAAATGAGGTCTCCAAAACTGTACACAATACTCGAGGTGTGGCCTAACCAAGCAGTTGTACAGTGGAAGGATCACTTCCGCCCTTCTGTAGGTAATCCCCCTGGCGATGCATCCCAGCATCCTATTTACCCTTGCTGCTGCCCTCCTACAGGTCTCAGAGTTGTTCACTTTGACATCTACCACTACCCCCAGGTCCTTCTCACCCTCCATGACTTGAACCATGTCTCCTCCCAGGGTAAACCCCTGGCCTGGATTTCTGATTCCCTGGTGCAGAACCTTGCACTTCCCCGCATTGAATTTTAGTTTCTGTTTTCCGACCACCTTTTCAGAGCATCCAGGCCCCCTGCAAGGCCAGCCTCCCCTCCTCCCCATCCACCACTGCACCCAGCTTTGAGTCGTCTGCAAAGAGACTCATCTCACTCCTGATTCCCCTCCTGATGTCTGAGATGAAAAAATTACTTACCATAGTAATCTTCTTTCTTCCCAGTGATGCTCAGATATTCATAACTTTGTGCAGTCAGCCTGGTGGGTTGGACTGCCCGGAGAGATGGAACACATGCAAATGATGGAATTCTTTGCACGTGTGCATCTTTCAAATACTGCCTCTACCAACTGTAGTGTTCCAACCCCCTTTAGATTTGTAAGAAGCCTGGAAGTCAGGCATTATGAAAAAATCCAACAGCTAATTAATTAAATTTTTTTTTTTTTTTAGGGTTACCTTAATAAAAAGAATTTACCCAAAAAAACTCTTAAGGAGGAACTACGTCAAAATAAACAATGGTGTTCACCAAACGGCATGAGAAAACTATTAAGAGACACAGAAAAACTCTGTTTAAATCTATTTGGTATAGAGAAGTGTACCCAGAAGGGTATGGCTATGTGGCACTAGCATGCGGAGTGCAAAGGCTGAAGTTCTGGAAGGGGAGGATGGGAAGGAGTTATGAACATCTGAGCATCACTGGGAAGAAAGAAGTGGCAAGTAATTTTTTCTTCTAACCCCAGTAATGCTCAGGATATTCATAACTTTGTGCAGACTACCAAGCAATACCCCTGGAGGTGGGCACATAACTTATTTTGGAAACAGACTTTGCAGGACGGCTGTGCCAAACCTGGCATCACTTCTGGACAAAACATTCAAATTGTAATGCTTTGTAAAGGTGTGTACTGATTTCCAGGTGGCTGCTTTACAAATATCCAATAATGGAACCTCCCTAGCAGCTGTTCCTCTTGTCGAGTGTGCCCTCAGCCCAGCTGGGGACTCCCTACCTGCTCTAGTGTAGCAGAACTGAATACACTGGACAATCCATTGAGAAATGGATCTTTTTGAGGCTGGTTTGCCCATTCTGACATCCCCATATGTTAGGAAAAGTTGTTTTTTGTCTTGCCTATGGCCCTTAGAAGCTGTCATGTAATAGCAGAGAGCTCTTTTCACATCCAGACCGTGGAGTCTTCTTTCACCACAGCTTGCATGGTCTGTGAAAAAGACAGGTAGAGTGACTGACTGGTTCAGATGAAAGTCTGAAACGACCTTGGGAAGGAACTGTCTGTTTGTTCTGAGGACTACCTTATCTCTGTGAAAGGACATGTAGTCCTGGTCAACACAGAGAACCCGGAGCTTGCTGACTCTTCTTGCTGAGGTAATTGCTACCAGAAAAACTGTTTTCCAGGTAACATATTTTAAATGAGCTGTAGCCATGGGCTCAAAAGGAGCCCTCATTAATCTAGCTATACATATATTAAGATCCCAAGCGGGCACTGGTGCCCTGTGAGGAGGATGCAAATATATCAGGCCTTTAAAAAATCTTTTGAAAATGGGATCTGATGCTACTGACATCTTTGTCCTAGCAGAAAGATATGCAGACACTGCTGCAAGATGAACCCTTAGTGAACTGGGTTGTAGACCTTGTGAATGTAAGTGAGTCAGATAATCCAACACCACTGAGACTCCTGCATCATTTGGGGCGAAATTCCTACCAATGCACCAAAAAGAAAATCTCTTCCACTTAGCAGAATACGTTTTCTTAGTGGAGGGTTTCCTATAACCTTTCAAGATAGTTAATACAGCTTCAGAAAGGTTTAAGTCTGCATACTCTAATTCCTCAAGAGCCATGCCTTGAGGTGGAGGGATGTGAGATTTGGGTACAACAATGTTCCCTGATTGGAGGTCAGAAGATTGTGTCTGAGAGGCAAACTTATTGGTTTGCTCACTGACATGGAGAGCAGAAGAGAGTACCATGGCTGCCTGGGCCAATCTGGCGCTATCAAGATCAGAGAAGCTAAAAGGGATTTGAGCTTCAGTAGTACTCTGAAAACCAGAGGAAGAGGGGGAAAGGCATAAAGAAACTTGCCTGACCAGTCCAGTACCAGGGCATCCAGAGGGATTATGCCCTGGGCCGGTGGTCTGCAGCAATACTGAGACAACTGGTGGTTCTGGTGGGATACGAACAAGTCTATCTCTAGAATGCCCTACCTCCTGAAAATTACCTGCACCACCTGCTTGTTCAGTGTCCATTCGTGATGGGACTGACTGATTCGACTCAGTGTGTCTGCCAAGATATTGTCCTTTCCTGGCAGATGGATTGCTTGCAGGGACACCTTTAGAGAACACGCCGGAATCCAAATTTTCATGGCTTCTGTGCATAGGGGATCTGATCTGGTGCCTCCCTGCTTGTTTATGTAGTACATAGTGGTGGTATTGTCTGTTCTGACCTGTACTACCTTTCCCATCACCAGTGTAGAGAAAACTTTTACTGACAGCCACAGTACTCCGAGTTCCAGCAAGTTTATATGCTGAAGGGCCTCTGCTTCTGTCCAGGTACCCAGAGTTGTGTGCTCCCCCAGATGGGCACCCCAGCCCACAAGGGATGCATCTGTCGTGAGGACTAGTGAATGATCCTCCTTCTGAAAAGGGACTCCTTGCCTTAGGTTGGATTCCTTTTTCCACCACAAAAGGGCTTGTAACAGTGCCCTTGTCACTGGAATGAGTTTTGAAAAGGGATCTTTTTTCTGACTCCAATGATTCCTGAGATGAAACTGGATGTCTCTCATGTGAAACCTGGAACCCTGCACTGTGCCTGTGGATGCAGCCATATGACCCAAGAGCTGCAGGAATTGCCTGGCTATTTTTTGCCTGTGCAACTTGAAGGAATTTGCTATGGCCTAAAGGCTTTGCACCCTGTCCAGTGGCAAAAAGGCCCTGGCCTGTCGAGTACTGATCTCTGCCACTATGAACTGTAAAGTCTGTGTAGGGGTCAAGACAGATTTTTTTCTGGTTTATTATGAAACCCAAGGACTCCAAGAGATCCTGTGTCAGCTTTAAAGAGGTTCTGACTTGTTCTGGAGATTTGCCCACCACCAGCCAGTCGTCCAGATATGGGAAAACAGTCACTCACTTTCTTCGAAGAAATGCCACCACAGCTGCTAGGCATTTTGTAAACACCCTTGGTGCCGAGGAAAGGCCGAAGGGCAGGGTTGCAAACTGATAATGACCTGATAGGAGTGTGAATCTGAGATATTTCCTGAAAGATTCTTTTATGGGGGTGTGAAAAAAGGCGTCTTGTAAATCCAGAGATGCCACCCAGTCCCCTTTTTGGATTGTTGGCAGAATCCGAGCCAAAGTTACCATTTTGAACTTTGGTCTTTTCAGGTGCTTGTTTAAAGCTCTGAGATCCAAAATTGGCCGCCACTCCCCATTTTTCTTTGTTGTTAGGAAGTATCTGGAGTAAAAACCTCTTCCTCTCAGGGTTGTAGGAATTGGTTCCACTGCTCTGAGCTGTAGCAGCTTTTGAACCTCTGCCTTTAGCAATGAAGTTTGTGCTACGGGAGGAGAGATGGAAACCCTGTAATTTTTTTAAGGAAGAAATTTGAAGTCCAGAGACAAACCTTTGCCCACTACCTCCAACTCCCACTTGTCTGTGGTGATGGCTGACCAAAGGTGGAGGAAATGGGACAGTCTGCCTCCGACAGGTAGGGAGGAGGTGGCCTGCATCTCAGGGGTTCTGTTTAGGCTGGGGCTGAGGTTGTGCCTGAGACCCTCGCCTAGAGCCCCTTCTACCCCTACCCCTACAGTAGCCCTGTTGGGTGTACTGCTGGTATTGGGGTATGGCTACTGGCTGGAAAAAAGGTCTTGTCATGAAAGAGCGACCTCTGCCCCCTTCCATAGGGCCTGGTGGATGAAAAAGCTCCGTCTCTGGCAGAGTTACTTCTATAAGTAGCCTTATATTCATCCACCTTCTTCATATAGGCCACTGTGGATTCCCGGAAAAGAGAATTTCCTTCTAATGGAAAATCCAGGGCCTTCGATTGGGTATCCTGAGTGAGGTTTGTAGCCCTAAGCCAAGCAAACCTTCTCTGAGCCACTGTGTTAGCCATCCATCTGGCTGCAGTGTCATTCGAATCAGCAGCCATCTGGAACTGGTACTTAGCCGCCTCTAGCCCAAACCTGGCAGTTTCAGCCAGGTCATCTGACAAGGGTGAGGTGGCTTTCATGGACATTGCCAGTACTGACTGCCACAGGGATTTCTGATACTGGGCAGCATAAGCTTGGAAAGTAGCCTGTCTCATGGCCAGTGAGGCTGACAAATAGCCTTTTTTGGCCATACTGTCCAATTTTCTGGAGTCCTTGTCCGTGGATGTGAGGACAGAGGACTTTAGCTTTATCACAGGCTGCCTGTTGTATTACCCTTGATGGTCAGGATGGGAGAAGAGGAAGTCGCCCTCCCTATCCAACTGGTACTTTTTGTCTATTCTCCTGTCGATTGGAGGAATAGAATTAGGGGTCTGCAGAGCTTCATAGCATCCTTCTTAAAAATTTATATACTGGGAGAAGGAGGGCCTTTGTGGGTGTTAAACCCATCATACTAAGGTACTCAATTTCCTCCTCATCCTCCACTTGCTCTGTTGTGGCGATATCTAAGGCATCTGCCATTTTCCTTACAAAGGAAAAGTGGGAGGAAAAATCCTCAGACACCCTGGGAGGCGAGCCAAAATCCTGCTCAGGGGACACCTCTGGAGGGATAGGTTCATCCTCCTCATAAGGCTCATCATCCTCTTCAAAATATAGTTGCTCCGGTGCAGAGGGCAACACAGTACTAGCAACCTGGGGACCCTGTGAGGGGGCAGGAGGCTGAGAGATGATGCTCTGCAGAGCCTGAATAATTTTGAATGCCTGAGCTATCTCCTGAGCTGAAGGCATTGCAGACACCTGCACAGACGTCCCTGGGTTAACAGGAGAGGGTTCTGCATGTTTAAAAGTTTCTTTGTTTTCTTTGAGAGAACCAGAGAGTCAGCCCGTTCTTTTTCTCTTTTGGCCCCTTTTTCGCCAATATCAGGGGCAGGGGTAGTAGCACTTGTGGGTTCAGCCACAACAGACTGGGGTATCAGCTGGTCAAAGACTGAGGGACCCCTAGGAAACTTTTTATTGAGCCGTTCAAGGTGCTTTTCTACAGTTTTACCTGGAAACATTTTACATATCTCACATTCCTGGTCCAGATGTTCAAAACCCAGACAAGCTACACTAAAGGTGTGCTTGTCTGCCTTGGCAAACACATCTCCACACTTTAAACAGTTTTTAAACCCGGGCTCTCCGGTTCTCTTCTTAGGTTTCTCTGCCATGGTGAAAGCAAAGAGGAAAAACACCAACCGCTAAATAATAGATACTGTTGTGGTTATTTAAACAGCTTTTAACTTTTTTTTTTTTTGCGGTCGGTACCGGAACCAATAAGGAACCGGAGGAACTGAGCAGGGAGGTGAAATATGAACCGGTTCAGCGGTTCTGTAACCGATAAAAACGGTTACAAATAAAGTTTGTAAGGACCAAAATTTTGCGACTAATTATACAGGTTCTTTAGTCAGAGAACCCAAGTTAAACTAAACTAACTCTGATCCCTCACGGTTATGCCGAACCGCAAGGAACCGAGAAAAAAACAACTACATTAATAAACTAGATCTAAACTGATAATCAGTAGCGGCAGTAAAAGAAATGAAATATACTTATGGTTTTTGATGATTTTTTATCTTTCTTCACATGAAAGAGGGTGACAGAGACACCGAGCGACCAGACTTTCAGGCGGAGAGAAAAATCTAAAGGAGGTTTGAACATTACAGTTGGTAGAGGCAGTATTTGAAAGATGCTCTCGTGCAAAGAATTCCATCATTTGCATGTGTTCCATCTCTCCGGGCAGTCCAGCCCACCAGGCTGACTGCACAAAGCTATGAATATCCTGAGCATTACTGGGGTTAGAAATAGGCGTTGAACAGGAGTGGCCCCAGCACTGACCCCTGGGGAACCCCACTAGTAACCCACCTTGGGGATGAGGCTAACCCTCCAAGTACGCTCACAGAGCCAATTTCCTATCCATCTTAACAACTGTCTCCCTACCCCCATTTCCTTCAGCTTAGCCAGCAGACCACTGTGGGGTACCGAATCAAACGCCTTGCTAAAGTCCAGAAAGAGGATGTCCACTGGCCTACCCTGGTCCAGGGCCTTCATCACCCAGTCACAGAACTCAACAAGGTTTGACTGACACAATCTTCCCGTGACAAAGCCATGCTGCCTATCGTCCAAGTACCCAGTTTGCTCCAGTAACCCCCCTAGCCTTTCCTTGACAATACCCTCCATCACTTTGCAGGCCACCGATGTCAGTCTAACGGGCCTGTAATTTCTCTTCTCCTCTCTTGATCCCCCCTTGTGGATCGGTATGACATGCAGGGTTTTATTTAACTCCAAAAATTGATTAGCGTTTTGCTCATAAAAGTGATAAAACATTGTGAAAATGCAGAGCACTTGCCTCACTGTTTAACAAACATAACACTTCTAGAAAACCTATATAAATACTTTCTGTACAGTTAGCATTGTCCAAAGAAAAAAACTGCTAATCAATTATTTAAAACCCTGACTCGGGCACTGTACCTCAAAGGAGAATGGTCCACACTGTCTCATTCATAGCAAAATACTGATTCGGGAACATGCCACAATATCTGTCTTCTCCTCTTACCAATCAACCATTCAGCCTGCTCCCTCCGAAGCAAGGACACTTGCACGTTCTCCCTGCCTTGTCCTCAGTTAGTTGCTGGCCAGTCTTCCTTCTCCTATCGCACTCCTTTCCTCTGGAACCAACTCTCATCTGACCTTCACCTTTCCCCTTTACTCTCCTCCTTCAAAGCTCAACTCAGGCTTCTCCCCTCTTCCCAGTGCTCTCACTGCCCCTCCCTCTCCTCCAGTCTCTCCTCTTTTACCTCAGCTAATCCCTAGCTCACTTCCCAGCATCACATCCCCTATAGCCTACACCAAACAATCCAGCATGTATATTTGATTGCTGTACTTACCTGAATTGTGCAGTTTTTTTTATTGTTATGAATCTCTGTATCTTAGATTCTGCTGTTAGGTGACCTTACACTGTATGTATACCCTGTAACCGCCTGTTTTTCTTCATATTATGCTGTGCTGTATCATTAAGTATCCCCTTCCCCAGTTCGTACCAGGAAACGAGCCTTGGCTCAGTGTGCTTTTCCCAGTCACCAAATTTTAAATAAAATAAAGAAAGATGACCGAAACCTGGAGTTGGTGAGTTTGCTGCTGGTTAAAAAAAAAAAAAAGTTTCTGTAGTGTTCAGTGAATGTATAATGGTGTTTGTATTCTTTGGATTTGTGTGTTCAGGCGGTGCTTTAGGAAGTGTGTGTATGACAGTAAGCAGTAGTTAGGGAGATACCATTCAGTGCAGGTCTCCTCCATTTGTTCGCAGAATGAAATGTGTTCTAAAGGCAGTCATGTTTTTCAGAGTCTTCCCGGAGGCATCAGTTTTTTTTTTCAAGGCTTGCATGGGAATCAAACAGAAACTGTGCTCACACAAATATCCTTCTGTTTAACAAAAAAAAGTACAAAAAGATTCTAATCAGTGGTACCATTTTAAAGAGAACTGTGAGGGCACTACTGAGCCAACCTGAATGCTGGACAACATCAAGCTTCTCTGTTTTACTAAATAACACAATTTCTCTTAATAACTTACATTTCTTTCACTCCTGACTACTAGCTATGTTTAGTTGACCCGGTGCGTCAGAGAAACAGACCCATTTACTTTTGGCACTGGGAGCAGTGACTTAAACACGCAGCAGCAGAACTCCAGTCATGGCACAGCAGGAAGCACAGGCTCATCTGACAAGGACATCGGGGCCAGCAGACAGCAGCTTTTTCGTGGAGCTCCTCAGCTTTATTTATTTGGTTGAAAATCCTTTTTATTTTTTTTTTTTCAGGCCCAGGCTGCAACATTATCAGTTTAGTGTATTATGCACCAAATTACTTAAGTTTGGAACATGGGACAATCAAAAGGATTGAGCAAAACAGAAAACACTGTGCCAGGGCCTTTGAAGCATGGCAAGCAGCAACAGCCTACACCCAACGTCGACTCCCCTGCCACACTGGAGAGCTTTCATTGAGCGATACTAACCCTCAAACAATCTAACCAAAGAATAGAAGAGAAAGTGGGGCCGGCCCTCCGGCGCAGATGTAGTGCTACCGCTTGCAACGCCAGTGACTCGGGTTCGGTAGTGAGCCTGGGCTGCTGAAGGGTTGGCCGGGGGCGGGGGGAAAGATTGAGCGCAAGGAGGGCTGCTCTCCTTCTACAGGGACGAGGGCTGCATTCCCCGCTGCTATACCACCACCTGGGTGACCACAGGTGGAGGTGTAGCTGGGGGAGCAGTAGTCTCAGGGAGCGAGACTTTGGCCGAGGGTCCGGAGTGAAGGCATGTCTCAGCATGTCTTCGCTTCTTGGTCCTTTCTCTGCATGCCAGCGCCTGCAGGGGTGGGACCATAAAAATTAGAAAAGCCCCACGCTGGCCCCTGAAGATGGGTCCCAAGCGCTGGTGACTGGAGTTATTGGGGAGAAGCTCCAGAATGTCCGCTTCCACCTAAGGTAAGGAGGGGAAAGGGGGACTCCTCCACTCCACTCGGGGGGGGGGGGCAATCCAAGTGCTTGAAGATTAGATAGGAGGCTGGCACTTGTGGGAGTGGAAAGTCTCCTGTCCTCCAGCACAGCCTGAGCAGTCGCATTGGGAGCCCTGATGAGAGGAGCAGGCGTGAAATAGGAGGGGGCATAAACAGAAAGTAAACAAAAAAAAGAGAGAAACTGCATTTTTATGCAGAAATATTGACTTTGGTTGAGAGTATCATTGAAGGTTTGGTGGGCTCCATGGCGAATTCTGGGTGGAGAAGCCCTGTTGGCAGTGGTGTTCTCTTTGAAAGAACAAGCCCTCCTTAAGACAAGATTGGAGCAACTTAAAAATAATGTCCGGGTCCCAAATATGTAGATTCTGGGGATCCCAGAAGGTATAGAGGGTGAGAACGCCACAACTTTTTTAAAATGCTGGCTCCCTGCGGCTTTGGAACTGTGGCATCAACCTCATATTGTGAAAGTTACAGCATCAACCTGCTGCAGGCTTGGGCAAACTTGGAAGCCCCCCAAATTATATTCAAGGTTACTGGCTCTGTCAGAGAACAGATGATACTGCTGTAAGCAGCTCAGGATCACATGCCATATACAGATGAATCCTGAATACTCTCTCCTCGATCACTACTATGCCATGCCCCAATGAAAAAAATGTATTTGAGGGGGTCACCATGAAGCTCAAAGCAGCTGGAGGCCAGTATCGCCTCAGCATCCTGACTAGACTGCAATTTACAAATCGGTGAGAGAAACAATATTTTTTCCACCGACCCCAAGTCTGCTGCAGCTTTCACCAGAAGTTACAAAAAACAGATTTAAAATATGGAAGCGACTCCTGTTGATGAGGTCGGGCAGTGACCGTTTTCACTGGTTCTATTCATTTAACTGACTCTTTGCTGGTATGCCATGGTGAGTGTGTGTGTCTTGGTCTCTCACTGACTGGCTACTACTGTACATGGATAAATACTTGGGACTCTCGGCTATCATTAATCCTACAGTGACTATTTTTATGCTATAATCGTCCTTTCTGACAGTACAGTGCTGAGATGTATAGGTTCACAGCTGAATACGAGTTCTGCAGACAACTTGTCCTTACTGAACTTGCCACCTTTTGTTTCTATAGGTGGAACGTGATTTTATTTTCACCCAAGTGCTGATCAAGTCTATGTTTGAATATATTAATGTTTTTACTTTCTACTGCTTGTTTAGGTAGTGAATTCCAGCTTGTTAGGATCCTTTATGTAAAAAAGTCGCCCTGCTTCTTGGTCACATTTGTTTCTCCATTTAATCTATAATCATGGGACCTTTTTTTTTTTTTTTTTTATTTTGTTCCTGACATTTTTGTATTCCAGTACTTTCCATCAAACTGTGGTCGACTGCCCTAAAGACTAGACAAAGATCTCCTCTTAACTGTCTATAGTCAGTGGAGTATAGTCCAAGTTGTATTAGTCATCATTATTATGTTGTTGCAAGCCCTTAATTTTTTTTTATTTTTCTTTGTACACCTTCTTTTTTTTTTTTACTTTTTTTGACTGTGTTTGTTGCAGAAAACTGCGAGCACTATTCTTGATGAGGACGAACTAAGCTGGTATACAGTGGGATCATTATTTTTTGTTCTCTACTTTTAATGCTTGATAGGATATAACCTAGAATTTTATGGAATTTTTGTATGCACATCAGAGGACAGCTCGTCTGTAATTATTATTCCCAGGTCTCTTTCTTCTGTTGTGGTTTCTAACACCCGGTTGTCCAGTTTGTATGCGATGAAAGGGTTCTTAGGTCCAAAGTGCATTACCTAACACTTGGCTATGTTAAACATCATTTTGTAATTTTTTTTGACCACATACATAAGTTACCCACATAAGCCTGGAGTTTTTTCCATCATCCTGATTCTGTACCAGACCCCCTAGTTTGCAACCGTCTGCATACTTGCTTAATCATGTATTTTCAGATGTCTTCAGCGTTGTTGCTAACATATTGAATAATGCAGGCCCCAGTACAGAGCCCTGGGGCACCCCGTTAGTTACATCACCCCAGTCAGGCTAATACCTTTTTATTGATACTTTTTGCTTTCTGTTTTGTAACCACGATGTTATCCACTCCACTATATTTGGTTGTAATTTGATTTGATAGAGCAGTTCAATTAGTGTTTTATATGATACTTTGTTAAATGCCTTGGCAAAATCCAGGAATATTACATCCGCTGGTATCCCTTTTTCCAAGGCTGCACTCACCGGTTCAAAAAAAGGATATTAAATTGGTGAGGCATGATCGTCCCAGTATAAACCCATGTTGTGAAATATCTATTTGTTCCTTATTTAAATGGTCTGAAGTGTTTTGATTTTGCTCTTCAGGGTTGGGGGTTGACACCAGAGTATGTTCAGCTGATACCTACTATGTTTACTAGCTCACTCACCTGTACCTACTTAGCCATTTGGTGATGTGACTGACTGTTTAACATGGCTGATTTAAATGTTCATCTTTGAAGACTGGCATCTAAACTTGACTGCAGATTTTTAAGCAGGCCTTGTTTAAAATAGTAACATCCGCGCTCCAGCCTCGAGGTGTTGGTGTGTGAAGTACATTCGTTATTATTCTTGTGCCACTTATTTCCCATAGTGGTGGGCAGCTGCGATGGGCTACAAGACATACGGTACACAACCGTTTCAGAAGAGAGAGTGCCCTCATGCATTGCTTTGGGCTATAGATGGGTGAGGCCACCCAGGGGAGAGAGAAGCGCCACTGTGAATACAATTTTTCAGTCATGTACCAACTACAGTGTTTTGAAAAAATTCGAAAGGCACACTGAGCTGAAGCTCGTTTCCAGGTGCAACGGGGGTGGGGGGGGATGCTGGAAATTACAATGTTGGTATCACTGATACAATCATGGTAGAAAATAGTAGAAAAAAATATACTAAAAAATACAGTAATAAACAATCAAGGTATATAAATAGATAATATAATAAAGTGCAGGAGTATGGATAGGCAATTGACAGAGCAAAGGCCAGTGGCACATTCATAAGGTAGAAAAAGGAATGGGCAGACTGGATGGGCCTTGCGGTCCTTATCTGCCATCAACTTCTATGTTTCAATGGATCCAGTGTTATAATACAGAGAAACAACTATACAAGCATCTGGGTAAAGAAGGTCACAGAGAGATAGCTAGGAGGGCATAAGGGTAAGGAAAGCAGATAGGAGGACCATGGTCAGGTGGCGGAGAAAGATAGAGGGGAGATGGAGGAGGGAGATGGGGGAGGATCAGAGGAGGAAGAAAAGGTGAGGGAGGGGAGGGATAGGAGCTGGAAAAGGGAAATGGGGGATGGGAGGGAGTAGGGGAAGCGGGTCATGGGGGATAGGCTGAGAACAGTTGCAGGCAGGGTTGGGGGGTAGGATTTTAATATGTCTTTTTAGTATGGCAAGGGTGGGCGCGAGGCAGATAAGAGTGGGGAAGATGGTTCCAGAGGTCAGGGGATCTGTATGAGAAGGCAACCTTTCCAGATTCAGTGTGAGGACTGGGGAGGAAGAAGGTGAGGGAATCACGGGTTCTTCGGCAGTAGCCTGATATAGGTGAGGGGAATAACAGAGTGGAGAGATAAGGGGGAATGGCTTCAAACCAAAACTTGCCAAAAAAGGCGGCATAGTGGGCAAAGCAACAGTGTGCAAGGGAGGGGAGGGATAGGGCAGAGTAAAGGGAACAGTGATGGATTTGGAAAGGAAGATTAGATGCAAAATGACAGAAGGTGTTGCACAGGGGGTCTAATTTGGTGAGAGATGATGTTGGGGCTGAGCTGTATACTACATCAGCGTAGTCTATTGAGGGGAGAATAAGTTTTGAGAAGAATTCTTTGTGGACTGGGAGGAAGAGACAGTCCTCGATTCTGTACAAGGCACCCAGTTTGGGCCCAAGTTTGGCGTGGATGGAGTCGATGTGCTGGGAGAATTCTAGTTTTGGATCCAACCAGACACCCAGATATTTGAAGGACTGTACTGTTTCAATTTTAGTACCGTCCATGGTAAAGAGAGATGGCTGTGATGGGAGGTTAGCTAGCTTGTGGGCAGAACAGAAGGTCATAGCAACAGTTTTCTTAGTGTTGCATTTAAGGAGCTTTGCCTCAAACCATTTAAGAGCTTTCTCAAAGGCAGCCTGTAGGGATGACTGAACATGAGGGAAGGAGGGGCCCGAGGCATAGAACACTGTGTTGTCAGCGTACATGTGCATGTCAGTAGGCGTGCATGATGAGAGGTCATTTACAAAAACTGAGACCAGAGTAGAGCCCAGAAATCGACCCCTGGGGGACACAAAGAAACACAGAAACTGACGGCAGATGGGGACCGCAAAATCCAGCTAGTCTGCCCAATATGGGTGACTAACTGGACTAACCCCCTTTTATCCTTTCTGTCAAATGATACTTTTGTGCCTGTCCCATGAGTTTTTGAACCTGTTTACTGTTTTGGCCTCCCCCACTTCCTGAGGCAGGCAATTCCATGGGTCAACCACCCTCTCAGTGAAGAAGAACTTTCTAACATTGCTCCTGAATCGCCCACCCTTGAGCCTCATATTGTGTCCTCTAGTTCTGATGCTTTTCTTCTCCTGAAAGAGCTCCTGTACCCCTACCTTATTTATACCTTTGGTATGCTTGAATGTCTTAATCATGTCCCCAGTCTCCCTCCTCTGCTCCAGGGAGAAGAAGAATTAGCATTTATATAGCGCTTATCATACACAATGTATCCCAAAGCGCTTTACAAGCAATGCTAGACTGGTAGTGAAGTGACTGAATGTGTAGTAGCAGCCATATCGCACATCAACACCCACTCATAGCCTGGACAACTACAAGAACCGGTTTTATGGGGAAGGAGAATATTAGCCAGGACACCGGGAATGTCCCCTGGGTTCTTTTACTTCCACCTGGACCCCCACTAGGATGGGTACAGCACCCCCCCTTATACTGCACTCAGGTGCCAGCATTTTAGGTAGAAGTCCATTCCTGGTGTGGGACGAGAACCCACGACCTTCTGGTCCAGAGGCGGATGTGCTACCAATTGAGCCACACTGACATCTCCCTCAACCTAACCTCACATGCCATTTGATGCAAACCCTGAATCATTTTTATGGCTCTCCTCTGCATCGTCTCAATCCTATCGATGTCTTTCTTAAGATGCAGCCTCCAGAACTGTATGCAGTACTCCAGGTGGGGGTGCACCAGTGCCTTGTAAAGTGGCAGCACCACCTCCTTTCTATGACTCATGATTCCCCTCCCTATGCAGCCCATAATACCACTGACCTTCAGCGCCGCCTTTTCGCACTGCTTTCCCACCTTTAAGTCATCTGATACAATGACTCCTAGGTCTTGCTCCTGGTTGGTGCATGCCAGCTGCTCCCCTCCCAGGTAGTATCCCACCTTGGTGTTTCCCTTGCCTAAGTGCGTGACCTTGCACTTTTTGGTGTTGAACTTCAACTGCTAGGCATCTGACCACTTCTTGAGTTTCCTCAGGTCTGATTCCATGCTCGACTCCTTCTGGGGTGTCCACTCTGTTGCAGATCTTGGTGTCATCTACAAATAGACACACAGATTCCCTTTCAGTCCATTACTGATATCAGCTATGAACACACTGAAAAGTAGGGGCCCCAGCACCGACCCCTGAGGCAGTCCACTAGTTACTTCCCTCTCCGTCGATACCACTCCCTTTACCTGCACCGGTCGTGTTCTTCCCTTCAGCCAGTTGCTCACCCAACCCACCACTTCCTTACCTACGCCGATGTGGTCCAGCTTCTTTACCAGCCTTCTGTGTGGAACAGAGTCAAAGGCCTTACTAAAGTCCAGATAGACCATATCCACCACTCCCCCTTGGTCCACTGCCTTTGTTACCCAGTCAAAAAAGTCAACCAGGTTTGTAAAGCATGACCTTCCAGCTGTGAAACCATGCTGTTCTGGGTCCTGCTGCCTGCTGGATTCCAGATGTGTTACTGTTCTTTGCTTGAATAGTGTTTTCATCAGTTTTCCTACCACCAATGTGAGGCTCACTGGACGGTAATTTCCAGCCTCCTCCCTGCTCCCTGATTTGTGAAGTGGGACCACTGTCACCCTCTTCCAGTCTTCAGGCATTGTCCTGCTTTCCAGTGATTTCGTGAAGAGCTCCGCCAGGGGCGCTGCTATCACACTCCCCAGTTCCTTGAGAACTCATGGGCGAATCTCATCTGACCCCATGGCCTTGTCCACCTTTAATTTATTTAGGGCTTCAAGACTTGTCCCTCCATGAAGGGGCTCGAGTCTACCCCTGGTCCCTGGGTGCAACAGCTTTGTAGGCTTGGGCTGTCCATTGCGTTCTCCCTAGTGAACACAGAACAGAAATATTTATTTAGGACTTCTACCTTCTCACTGTCCTTCTCCATTAGTCCCCCTCCTAAAACTTCTTGCCTTATTATTCTTCCTTTAGTCTTTTTCCTTTTTTTATGCACCTAAAAAAGGTTTTGTCTCCCCCCAACACCCTGTGCTATCCTTAGTTCGGTGTAAGGTTTAGCTTTTCTGGTTACTTTTCCCACTTCCCTCTATGCAGCTATGTAAGTTTCCCTGTCTTCATCCTTGTTTGATGCTTTATATGCCTTGCAGGCCTTTCTTTTCTCCCTCATTTTGGAAAAGTCTGCCTTTCTGAAGTTCAAAACTCTGATCTTGGAATGGCTGGTATCCACAGTTGCGTTGATTTGGAAACCGACCATACAATGGTTGCTGTTGCCAGGATGGCACCCAACCTCGACCCTTTCTACCCTGTCACTGTTGGTCAGAACCAAGTCCAAGACAGCTCCACCTCTGGTTGGTGAATCAACAAATTGCTTCAGCACTGCCCCCTGTAGAGCCATTGCAAAATCCATACAAATTCCCTGCCTCTTGTTGTCGATGCTGTCTGGGAACCTCAGTTAATGTCTGGTAAGTTAAAGTCCCCTACTATAATTGCCTCGCCCCTTGTCCACCATTTTATGTATCCTCTCCAATTTTTCTTTGTCCCCATCTTCCCCCCTGCGTCGGAGGCCTGTAAATAACTCCTAACCTATTGGCTACCCCTACATGAATGGGGAGGGGGGTGGAGTTGAAATGACCAAGTTGCACGTACTGGAGCCTGTGAGAGAAATATGATCTGAACCAGGCCACTGAGGTGGGAAAAGAGACCTATGGAGGCTAAACTGTTTGGAAAGAGATTGTGGGAGACAGAGTCAAATGCCTTAGCAAGATCAACGAAGATCGCCAAGGTGACATACATGTCCCTTGTCCACTGCAGAGTGGACGTGGTTAGTGAGGTGCAGTAGGGAAAAGGAGGTGGAGTGGATGCACCTGAAGCCGGATTGGAAGGGGTTCGGGGTGTTGGAGGATTCCATGAAGGAGTTTAGCCTTTTGGCAATGAGAGCTTCCTGGATTTTGGAAAGGGTGGGGAGGAGTGAGATGGGCCTGTAATTTTCTGGCTATCTAACCTAGCACTGACAGCATTTTGGCTCAATGCATGTTGATTATTTGATATCTGTCATTAATGTGTATCACCCCTATGTGTCATGCCATAGAAAAATAGGAGTCCCAATTCCTGCATTGATCTGGGTAGCAAGCTCCCCTGAACTAGTGGCCTTGATGGAAGAGGGACACCTGGATATCGTGGCAGTCACAGAAACATGGTACACAGAGAAACATGACTGACATGTCAACATGCCAGGGTACACAATCTACAGGAGGGACAGGGAGGGTAAAAGAGGAGGAGTAGTAGCTCTCTACACAAGGGAAGGTATCAAAGCAATGGAAGGGTAAACAGGGAGGAGAGGAGGCACTGTGGGTCACCCTGGAGACAGGAAATGGCACCACAATCCGTACGGGAGTTGTATACAGACCCTTGTATCAGGCGGAGGAAATGGACAAGGAAATGATAGAAGACATCCTCAGAATGGCAGAAAAAGGGGGAGATATTGTTGATGGGGGTCCTGAATATGCTAGATGTTAACTGGAGCACCTTTGCTGCAGCCACATCCAAGAGTAGTGTAATTCTCGATACCCTACAAGAAGCATGCCTCAGACAGCTAGTGTTGGAACCACTTGGGAGGGAGCAATCTTACACCTGGTACTCTCAAACGAGGATGAAGAGAGGATCTTGGATTTAGAAGTGGGTAGCCATCTGGGAACAAGCAACCACCAAACAGTGTTGTTCATGATAAACACAGCTTTAGAGTCAAGTCACACAAAAGTTGGGGTATTGAACTTTAGGAGGGCTGACTTTGTCAAAATGGGGGAGTGCTTCAGAAAAGCACTAGCAAATGGGCAAGGAGGAGGTTGGGGAAACAATGGGAAAAATCAAAGTTGCCATCACAGAGGCAACAAGCCTCTGTGTAAAGCAAATAAAACAAAGGAAAAAATAACTATAGTTCTCAAAAGAGGTGGCGGGGAAGATTAGGGAGAAAAAATTTAAATACCTGTAAATTTTTTTCTCCGACGGCTAGTCTCCGGGCTTCCATACTGATGAACTGTACCTCCTGATACTATAATGTAAGCAGGAACCAAAACTCTGCAGCCTGGCTATCCTCCCCTCAACTTTCTGTGCACATCAGTTCTTCCTAAAGCAGTCCAAATCTGGTAGTACTATATAAATTTGGAAAAAAAACAAGAAAAATATTATCCAAACATCTGACTAACTAGCCAACTTTGAACATTCTGGGAGGGAAGAAGACTGGAGACCAGTCGTCGGAGAAAGAAAATTTACAGGTATTTAAATTTTGTTTTCTCTCTCCTAAGCCGATCTCTGGGATTCCATACTGATGGAATATACTAAAGCAGTACATCCTCTAACATCCCGGGCAGGAAGAATGTAAAGGCCCTTAAGGGTCTACCACCGCCTGGAGAACTTGGTGTCCAAAAGATGCCTCAGCCGAGGCAGTCACATCTGCTAAAGAAGATTCTCTGAAATCTGCCGACGAGGTGGCCATAGCCCGGGTTGAGTGGGCTTTCACCGAGCCAGGCAAAGGCACTCCAGCCCAGTTGTAGGCAGTGACAATGGTTGAAAGGATCCACCTGGCTATAGAGTCTTTAGATGCTTTTTTGTCCATATTCCAACCCGTTGTGAGACTGAACAAACTAGAAGTTTTGTGCATTGACTCCATTCTTTTAATGTAAAGTTTCAGCACTCTTCTATGGTTCAGAGTATGACATTCTTTTTCCTTGACAATTTTTGGGTGAGGACAGAAGGAAGGCAGAAGCAACTCCTGGTTGCAATGAAAAGGAGACATTACCTTAGGCAGAAAACCTGGATCTGTTCGTAGAACTACAGAGTCCTGGTGAAATACAGTATAAGGTTCTTTATTCGACAGAGCTCCCCACTCGTTAATTCTTCTGGCTGAAGTAATGGCTATGAGAAAGACAACTTTCATTGTGAGATGCCTAAGGGATGCCTCCTCGAGAGGTTGAAAGGGAGCCTTGGTAAGTGCTTTGAGGACCAAATTGAGCCTCCAAAGGAGGTACCGTTGGTTTGATTGGTGACTGTTTTAGAGTTGCTGCCCGCAGGAACTGTCTAACATGGGGATGAGAACCCAGGGACTCCCCTGAATCTACCAATAAGAGCACCCTAGTGCAGAACCCTGAATTCGCAAGGTGGCCGGCTGCAGACCTTTGTCGAATCCTTCTTGAAGTAACTGGAGTAGAACAGGCAAAGATACTGGCTGTTTGGAGTTTGTTGCGACTGAAGCCAGAACAGGAATCTATGCCAAACTCGGTAGTACTCCTTGGAGGAAGATGGGCAACGCGAGTGAACCATCATCTCAATCACAGAAGTTGTATATCCCAGCTCTGAGAGTTTCCCGCTTAATCTCCAGGCTGAGAGGGACAGATTGCGCAGACTGGGATGCAGCACAGCACCTTAATGAAGAAGGTCCGGACTGATTTGGAAAATTAGAGGAGGATGCCTAGACAGCTGAATCAGAAGCGGAAACCATGGGTGATGGGGCCAGTGCAGGCAGACTAGTATCAGCTCTGCCCGATCTAGCACTACTTTGTGCAGAACTCTGGATAGAAGCAGTATGGGGAAGGGGGGAGGAAGCATACAGGAGACCGTACTGACCCTGGTTTAGGGAAAGGCGACCTGTGCCACCACGAGCTTGTCCTTGGCTAGGAAGTAGAACTGTTTGACTTTGGAGTTTTTCTGGCAGGTGAAAAGATCTGAGGACAGCCCCAAAATTTGGAGAGGACTTGGAATCATGCGTTATCTTTTAGCTCCTATTCCCCTGGTAGGACATCCTTGCAACTGAGACAGCCTGCCGTGATGTTCTCCTGACCTGGAATACACACTGCCATCAGGCTTGCGAGTCGACGTTCAGCCCATTGAAAAAAGCAGAAGAGATTCCCTGAGCAACCGTGAACTTCTTGTGTCGCCCTGATGATCGATGTATGCCATATTTGTTTGACTGTCTGTTAGAATCAGAACTTCCTGGTTGAAGACTTGTTCCTTGAACTGATGCAGAGCTAGGTGTACTGCTCTCATTTCCAGAATATTGATGCTGCACCGGGATTCCAACAGGGACCACTTGCCTTGGGCAGAGATCTGACACAGGTGAGATCCCCAGCCCCTGAGGCTGGCATCAGTATTGATTCTTATTTGATGTGGATGACCCATTTTTGGGCCTCTGAGTCCACCAATGAAGAGAGGTCCTCATCTGGTAAGAAACTGGGATCTTTTTGTCCTGGCTGTGGCTGGACTGAGACCAATGCCTAAGAAGGTTTGCCTGGATGGGTCACATGTGAATTAGGGCCGTGGGGACTGTCTCTACCAGTGAGACCATAGTCCCTATGAGCTGCATGAAACCGTGAGCCAGCAGCTGGGGAGCTGTTTGAAACCTCTTGATGATCTTCTACAGTTCCTTGAATTTTGTTTCCATGGGAACACCTTGTTCACTTGCATCTTGAAATCTGCTCCTAGATGGTTCACGGTCGCACTGGAATTAAGGAGCTCTTCTTCTGGTTGATGACAAATCCAGGTGATGAGAGGCACCAGAGAACCTCCGCAACTGCTTGTATTGCCTGGTCGAGCTGAGGGGCCTTGATAAGAATATCGTCCAGGTAAGGGAAAAGCTATATCCCTTGGTTTCGAAGACGAGCGATGACGGTCACTAGGACCTTGGAAAAGGTTCTTAGGGCCGAAGAAAGCCCAAATGGAAGTGTTTTGAATTGGAAGTGATATTCCCCCACTTTGAATCTGAGATATTGTCTGCGTGACTCTTGGACAGGGATATGCAAATAGGAGGCCTGTAAATCGACTTGAGGCCAAAAAGTCTCCTTGATGTAGCTCCCCGATGAAGGATGACACAGTTTCCATCTTGAAGGATCTGCTGCACACAAAGCAGTTCAGGAATTTCAGATCCAAGATGGGTCTGAATCCCCCTGTGCGTTTAGGCACAATGAAGAACAGTGAGGTAATGCCCTGGTTGAACTCAGAAGGGGGAACCTATTCGATGGCCCCTGCCTGAAGGTCTGTAATTGCCTGAAACATTGCCAGTTTTCTGGCTGGATTGCCTGAAATGGGTGAGGGAACCACATGAGGTAGCAGGGGCTTTGACTCAAATTCAATCAGGTAACCCCTGTTGACGATATCTAGGACCCATCTGTCTGTCGTGGTATGGACCCTTTCCTCGCGAAAACTTGAAAGTCTGCCCCTACACAAGGATGGGTCCAAAGGGCTTCATTGTGACTTTTTACTGTTGTTGCCACTGGTGTCTCTGGTGCCACATCCTCCTCCACAGCCTCCTCCTCTGAAGTTGTACCGGTTACGGGAGGAGAACCACGTTCGCTTGCCTGTGAAGTTCCAATTCTGTAACTTAGGTCGTGAAAATTTCATTGGGGGCCAGAAGACCAAGATTTGCCTCCGTTTCTCGATTAAGGCATGTGTACCTTAGCTGTCTCACCAGATTCCTTCACCGCTTCTTTGAGTGTGGATCCAAATAGATTTCCTTCGTATGGAGCATTCATCAAGCGACTCTTTGAGGAAGCATCTGCTTGCCAGGCCTGAAGCCAAAGGTTGCACCGAGCTGAGGTTTGACAGAACATGGTTCTAGTTGTGCATCTGACTGCCTCCTATGACACGTCTGCTGAATAAGCCGCGGCTAACCCCATGAGCTGGAGTTGCTGCAGGGTAGTCTTATTCTCTGAATCCACTGCCAGTTGGAAAGCTAGGTCCGTGGCCCAGGAAAGAATGGCTCTGGCTGAGAAAACATTAGCCGTCGCTGCTTTGAGCCAGGTTGCTGAAGCTTGGAAGGCCTTCTTTAGTGAGGCATCCACTTTCCTGTCCACTGGGTCTCGAAGAGAGGCCCCTCCTTCTGCCAGAATGACTGTCTTCTTGGTGAGATTCGAAAATCAGAGGGTTAATCCTGGGGCAATCTAGCCACTTTTCTGTTTTGCTTCTTGTCAATTTTTTAGTAGCTTAGCGATTCGCCATGGGACTGGATAAGTTCAATCTGGCCCCTGCCATTCCTCTTTCAGTAAGTCCTCGATGGTTGGGGGACTAGGGAATGTCGTGGTCAGTCTGGAGGAAGAAGCCAGACTAAACACTGGTTTTGCTTGCTTCGGAGCCATTGGTGATGAACCAAGGTGGATATCGTCTATAACCTGCTTTATAAAAAAAAGTCTAGGTTGTCCAGATCAAAGTTTCTGAAGGGCGTAGTGTCGCAGTCTGAGGAAGTATCTACTAACTCTCCTTCCTCTGGCGAAGATTAACTCAATTCTCATGAGGCCAGAGACTGGTCCCTGCGATGCGTCCCTTTGTGGGCGTTCCAAGATCTGCTCCAGGACTATGATCTTTTTCTTTTCCTGTGATACGAGGAAGGCTGCTCCTCTTCCTCAGAGGATCTGCTCCGGTACCGGAATTTTTTATTTTTCTCCAAGTGGTGTGAAGAATGCCACTCCTCCTCATCTGAAGATGGAGACAGAGTTCACTTTCGCTTGGCCTTCTTATGGGCCCTCATCTCTGGGGACCTGGGAAGCTGCCAATCAAAGCATGAGGGATCCAGGGCAAATGCCCTATTCAGTTTCTCTCAGAGTTCTAGGGCCAGTGAGGAAGTGGCTAGTTGCTGCACCTCCCTGGTGGCTATGACCCCCTCAGTCCTCGAGGCCTGTTGCTGACCCGCCTGAGCTGAAAAGTTGGAGGCCTCCAGCAGATCCTCCGCATTGGACGTCACTGCTTTCTCGCATTTTATACACAGACAGCCAGCGAAGGTGGCGAACAGGAGGGATTTCCATATTTGGCATCTTCTGCCCTTGGGGGGGGCTTGTCCAAAGACATGGTGAGAAGAGCGCCCCTCGTTCTCCAAGATATCTCGTGCCCCCCCACCCATGTGTCTCACTGAAGTAATTACTTCTGCTTTGCTATTACTGTATTTATTTTTTAGTATTCCTCGTCATTGCTGGGAAAGTCTTTCTGTTAACCTCAAGTGCTGCCATTTGCTGGGGGGATGCACATTCAGCCACCAGCACCGTAGACGAGCAAGGAGTGCCGTCGATGACTCTGGAAGCACCATAAATGGATTTTGAAGCGCTCAACAAGGAGCACTGTCGATTACTCCTGAAGCAATTAAAGAAGGTAGACGAAGGCTGCACGAGCCCAGTGGCTGTCATGATTTAGGGGATTTCCATCGACGAAGATGATTTCCCTTTTGTTAACATGTCCTTCCTTCTGCCTCCATTTTCCTGATTAACGGCAATGCTGAGGGGAAATAACCATGGAGGGACTCCAAGGTGGTCTGTGCAGCAGCATGGCTGAGCCCGAATTTGCAGCAAAATTCTCTGCTGGGAATGGGACCAGTCTGTACAGCATGCAAGGCTGAGACTGGGACCGAACAAGAAGAGCTTTTTCTGACGCTGTTCTTGCTAAATGCTTGAGGATATACCAAAGGAAAAGAAAATCAGACTTAAAGTCTGATGTCTTCAGCCCTGCCACAAGGTGAGAGCTCTGCTACAGAGTACCTGCCACTTGGAAGGCAGAAAGTAAACTGGTGTACACAGGAAGTGGAGGGGAGAATATCCAGGCTGTAGAGGTTTGATTCCTGCTTATGTTATAGTATCAGAAGATACAGCCCATCAGTATGGAAGCCCGGAGACCAGCTTAAGAGAGAGAAAAGATAGCATTCAGGAAGTATAGGGAAACACAGATGAAGCAGGGCAGAGAACTGTACCTGTTAAAGCAGAAGGAAGCGGGGAAGGCAGTCAGAATAGCAAAGGCCCAAACTGAGGAAAAGACAGCCAACTCAGTTTTTTATAGTTACATTAGGGAGCGAAGAAAGACCAGAGGCGGGATAGTGAGGCTTAATAAAGGGGAGGGGGTGGGCAGAGGGTGACAGTGACAAAGCAGAGATACTGAATGAATACTTCTTTTCAGTATTCACAAAAAAGGAGGAGGTGGTACCTAAACCAAATAACAGAAGCACACTGGATAGTGGGTCAATACCAGTCCATTCACAGAAGAAAGGGTCCTGAAAGAACTACTAAAACTGAAGGTGGACAAAGCAATGGGGCCTGACAGGAGTCACCCCAGAATTCTAAAAGAACTAAGGGGAGAACTAGTGGCACCACTTGACTACCCTTTTTAACAAATCATGGGAGGATGGTATGGTACCCGAGGACTGGAAGAGGGCAGATGTGATTCCCCTTCACAAACATGGGTGCAAGGCAGAGGCAGGAAACTACAGACCTGTTAGTTTGACCTCAGTGGTAGTGAAAATGATGGAATCACTTCTGAAAGAAAGAAATGTTGAGTACCTAGAGGCCAGCGGGACACAAAAACCATAAACAATACAACAAGCAGCAAACAATGGCACATATACAGCAAGTGACCTAAATAGAGTTAGAATAAACATACAATACAACAGAAAACATTAATTATACTAAAATCCAACAGAGTGGGGTCCAATCTTCAAAGATGGAATGACCACCACATAGAAGATAATAAAATGAACAGCAGAATTAATAATGTCCTATTTCCATATAAAAGTATATCCTGGAACAATGAAACCATGGAAGGATAACATCCCAATAACCCCTGGGGAAAAAATTCCAAATGTGAAAACAATTAAGTATTTGGTTAAAGTCATCACTGTGCCCTCTACATTGCTCTCTCATTCCCCTTCTTGGGGCCAGACATCTTGCCCACAATGCCTCATTAGTTGGGAAGTACTGGCTTGACTTCCTTCCACCTTACCTCAACGCCCTCCTCTCCAACCCTCCCAAACCCACTAACTCCCACCACAACTCCACCTATAGGACCCTCCAACTCCCTGCCTGAACTATCACTTCAGGGCAAGCTGCCTTCTTCTATTGCTTTCCAAACACCTGGAACTCCCTTCCCTTAGAAATCTGCTCTGCCCCATCTACTCGTTCTTTGTCCTATCTTCTACAGGGTTTTAAATAGCCGGTATCGCATCGCATTTTGCGATGCAAACCAGCTGGTCATGCGAGACAAAACATGGAATGGATCGCATAAAAGTGCGATCCATTTTTTCCATGTTTTTTTGTGGTTTCCACCTTGTTTGAGGCGCAATTTCAGCCACAGTGATGTAATTCATGCAAAATGAGCTTTACTATGCCCGTTCTGCCCATGACCTCCACAGTTACTGGCTGCCTGATCCCGCGTTCTGGAAAGTGGCTACATGGAAAAAAACATGACTTCAGCGTGTGATACAGTGAGCAAGAAGGAAGAGCAGCTCCCTGAACTGAACACTGCGAGAAGACCGACGTCGGACCTGAGAAAAGCAAAACTAAAGGTGGATATTTATTTTTATACTGTGTTCATGGCACTGAAGCATTGATCGTATCCAATGGGGGTAATTCTGTTGTGGTGGTCAGGTGGGAAGAAATAAAAACGCAGCTTGGGTCAGGGCCTCATTACAAGTTGGACACAGTGGTGGTTGTTGAAAGGCTGTGGCAGAATGCAAACCCCTCCCCACAAGGTGCAGAGCTTTATGGAAAGGTTTAATTATGTGCGACTTGTAGTCTGTACCCCTTTTGCCGTCGATGATTGTAATCAGTCGGGACCCCTCTTGCAGAGAATAAAAGGTAAAGTGCAGGACTGGGGGGTAATTCTGTTGTGGTGGTCAGGTGCCGGGAAGAAATAAAACGCAGCAGAGCTCAGGTCAGGGCCTCATTACAAGTTGGACACTGGTGGTTGTTGAAAGGCTGTGGCAGAATGCAAACCCCTTCCCCACAAGGTGCAGAGCTTATGGCAAGGTTTAACTATGTGCGACTGGAAGTCTGTACCCCTTCTGCCGTCTATGACTGTAATCTGCATGCTGCATCATCCCAGCCCATAGACTTTCGGCACACCCCTTTCCCACCCATAGCCTCCGAGCTGCTCCGGACCTGGGCTCAGTTGGGACCCCTCCTGCAGAGAATAAAACTTACAGGTAAAGTGCAGGAGTCCTGAGGGGGTTGCTGGAGTCCTGTTTCACTGACGGTAGCCATCATCATCGCCGAGTCTTGTCTGTGCTGCACGCTGCCCATACACAATGTCGACCGTGTGTCTGCATGCTGCCCACAGGTTGTTTCTGGCTGAGCCCTGGCTGCATATAACTTGGATCGGATGGCTCCTTTTCTCTTTCCAGCATGACCAGATAACCCAGCTTTCCAGCGATCAGATCACGCTCTGATCCCCCTCCCCTCCCTTTGTCCATGTGGGTGACTGCAGTAAGCCCTGATGATTCCCCATGTGCAAAGTCGAGTCCCTGATACAAAGTCAAGCTGAGTGCCGTTGCCTGACCCGCAGAACTTCTGAATCGCAATCCGTCATACTCAGGATGGCTTCTTTAGCTTAGAGCGCTGCGGGTCTGGCAGCGACTGGAGTCGGGTTATGTGCAACTTCCTCAAGGGAACTACTGTAGGTGGAGTTCGTGTTGGGGGGGGGGTTGCTACATAAAACGATGGGCTCAGACTGTGCTCAGCAGTGCCAGTGTCAGTTCTGTGACAGTGTTGGGGGAGGGCATGACCACAGTTAGTTGTCACCAGGGGTGGTCCTCAAGTTTGGGGGGGGGGGGCTCTGTTCCCCACTGTGTATTCCTTCGATACAGATTTCAGTTTTGTCAGGCTGTGCATTGGGTTGTGCAGCCTCCCTGAAGCAGTCCTGAGTGACCAGGGTTCAGAGCACCCGGACTGGGTCCTTCTTCTCACTCAACTGCCCCTGCATTCAATGATTGAGGCCCAGCCATGATGCATGATCAGTATGGCCCATGGCCTATGATTTGTGCCAGTCACAGCTACTGGTACTGCCACTCCCAATGGTCGGGTGGTATTTTGAATCAGGTGGTTTGTGCAGCTGCCCACTAAGCTCGCCATTGAGCTACTCTGTTGTGGAGCAGTCTGGTGTTTGGGGATTTTTGTGTTGCTGGTGAAGGTTATTATGTGGGGAGGGTGGTCAAATTTAGTTGTCAGAGTCTGAATCAGATATTGCTTTAACTTTTTCAGGTTGGTGACCAGACCCGACTGAGAACTTTGTCCCTGACGGCACAAGAGAGTGAAAAGAGGAACCTGACACAACTGGTGGCCCTGCGGTAAGTTACTGCTGTGTTACTGTCCTCAGTGAAAAATGAATTTATTTGAATTAAACAAGTCTCTGAATGTAATGTCCTGTTTTGCAGGGGCTCGCTGCCGCAGTGGTTCATCGATTACCCGGCCAGCCTGGCCAGCCAGCAGTTGCATCCAGTTTTTCAGAGACAAGGTAGGGTAACTTACACTTGGGGCATTTGGCAAGCTGGCTTGGGGATTCTTGTATTGAAGTCAATCAGATTAGGTGAGTATACAAACACTGTTTGTCATTGTGTTTGTAGGTTCAAACTGAGCTGCAGCTAGCTGCACGCGGACTGAATTGGAGCCACTGGGTGGTAGACTGGGACTCAGGAAGAGGAAGAGGAAGAGGAAGAGGAAGAGGAGGAGGAGGAGGAGGGTCGGGAAGAAAAAGGTGACAGGATTCAGAAAAGTGCCAAGAGTGTAGAAGCTCTCAGAGGGACAAGACACAGGCTGACACACTTATGAACTGAAAAAAAACAATATTGTGTCAGTGACACTCTAAAGCCAACTGAGGACAACTGTCACAAGGGAGGCCCACAGGAAGGAGGCAGAGGACACCACAAGGAAAGGAAGCAGCTCCTGGTGGGGGACTCAATTATTAGGGGGATAGAACTGGGAGAAGCTGGGAAATCTGAAGTAAGGTGCCTGCCTGGTGCCATGGCTGGAGGGACAGAGCGCATCCTCAGGATCACGACAACAGCTGCAAGGATTCTGAGCTGGACATAATTGTCCACCTAGGGACAAATGACTTGGCTCATCATGAGGTTAGAGCAGTGCAGGAGGACATTGCAGAGTTGGGGAGGGGCCTAAGACAAGTAGCACACACAGTATCCTTCTCAGAGGTGCTGCCTGTCAAAGGCATGGGGGAGGCGAGGGTAATTGGCACCATGCAGTTTAATGAATGGTTGAAAAAATGGTGCGGAGCACAGGGGTTTGGCTTCATTGGGGACTGGGGTACCACCTGGAGGGACACCAGCCTATACTGGCAGGATGGTCTGCATCTGTCCAGGAGGGGAACAAGTCTTTTGAGCAATCGGTTTAAATGCTTCATTGGCAAGCTTTTAAACTAGTCAATGGGGGAGGCACTGACAAGCAGCAGAAAAATCCCAGCCTCTCCCTACAAAACAGGGTACTAAATGAGAAGAAGACCAAGGTAGACGGTCAGTGGGGGATGCTGCAACAGAAGGTAAGGCCATCAAAAAATGGAGAGCAATGAGTACCAATGCCCGTAGTCTAGGTAACAAGCTTCCTGAATTAGTGGCCTTGATGGAGGAGGAACATCTGGATATCGTGGCAGTCACAGAAACATGGTACACACAAAACCATGACTGGGACGTAAACATACCAGGATACACTATCTACAGGAGGGACACGGAGGGTAAAGAGGAGGAGAAGTAGTTCTTTACATAAGGGAAGGAATAAAGGCAACAGAACAAAAGGGTAAACAGGGAGGAGGAGAAGAAGCACTGTGGGTAAATTTGGAGACAGGCAATGGCACCACAATCCGCACAGGGGTTGTATACAGACCCCCTTCTCAGGGGGAGGAAATGGACAAGGAAATGATAGAAAGTATACTTAGAATGGCAGAAAAGGGAGATATTGCTGATGGGTGATCTGAATATGCCAGATGTTAACTGGAGTGCAGTTGCAGCTGCCACTTCGAAGAGTGCAGTTATTCTAGATGCCCTACAGGGGGCATGCCTTAGACAACTAGTACTGGAGCCCACTCGAGAGGGAGCAATATTAGACTTGATACTCTCAAATGGAGATGGAGAGAGGATCACAGATGTAGAAGTGGGTAGCCATCTGGGAACTAGCTACCATCGAACAGTATGGTTCACAATAAACACAGCAATAGAGTCAAGCCACAAAGACAAAAAGTACTGGACTTTAGGAGGGCTGACTTTGCCAAATGGGTGAGTGCCTAAGGAATGCACTAGCAAATGGGCGGGAAGGAGGGGTGGAAGAACAATGGGAATAATAAAACTGCCATCACAGAGGTAACGAGCCTTTGTGTGAAACAAATAAACAAAACAAGGCGATGTAAGAAACCACTATGGTTCTCAAAGGAAGTGGCAGTGAAGGTTCAAGAGAAAAAGAAAGCATTCAGGAAGTACAAGGAATCGCAGCAGGCAGGACAGAGAACTGTATCAGTTAAAGCAAAGGAGGCTGGGAAGGCAGTCAGAACAGCAAAGGCCCAAACCGAGGAAAAGATAGCCAACTCAGTTAAGGGGATAAAACCTTTATAGGTACATCAGGGAGCAAAGGAAGACCAAGGAGGGATAGTGAGGCTTAATAAAGGGAGGGGGGAGGAGGAGACTGTGAAAGGCAGAGATACTAAACAAATATTTTGCTCAGTATTTACAAAGGAAGAGGGGGTACATAAAACAAACAGTAGTAACACTCTGGATACAGAAGTTGATACCAGCCCATTTACAGAAGAAAGGGTTCTGAAAGAACTCTTAAAACTGAAGGTGGACAAAGCAATGGGGGCCTGATGGATTCATCCCAGAATTTAAAAGAACTAAGGGTAGAACTAGTGACACCACTGACTACCCTCTTTAACAAATCATGGGAGGATGGGGTGGTACCCGAGGACTGGAGGAGGGCAGATGTGATTCCCCTTCACAAAAGTGGGAGCAAGGCAGAAGCAGGAAACTATAGACCTGTTAGTTTAACCTCAGTGATAGGGGAAAATGATGGAATCACTTCTAAAGGAAAGAATTGTCGAGTATCTAGAGGCCAGAGGGGCACAGGACCCTAGGCAGCATGGATTCACAGCGGGAAGGTCATGCCAGACGAATCTGATAGATTTCTTTGACTGGGTGACCAAAGTAGTAGATCAGGGAGGGGCTGTGGACATGGCCTACCTAGACTTTAGCAAGGCATTTGACACAGTCCCACACAAAAGATTAATATACAAGTTAGCCAGCCTGGGAGTGGTCCCAAGATGACAGCCTGGGTAAAGAATTGGCTGAAGAATAGGACACAGAGAGTAATAGTAAATGGAGTCCACCAGAAGAAAGGAGGGTTACTAGCGGGCACGCAGGGTTCAGATTAGGGACCAGTCCTCTTCAATGTTTTTATGCTTACATTGCAGAAGGACTGGAAGGAAAAGTATGTCTCTTTGCAGATGACACTAAGATCTGCAACAGAGTTGATGCACAGGTGGGGTGGAAAGGATGAGAAGGGACTTGGCAAGGTTAGAGGAATGGTCAAATGTATGGCAGCTTAGATTCAATGCTAAGAAGTGCAAGGTAATGCACCTGGGAAACAAAACCCAGGGAAGAGTACACAATGGGGGTGAGATACTAACAACAACAAAAATGGAAAGGGACCTGGGGCAGTCATATCAGATGACCTAAAGGTGGGCAAGCAATGTGAGAAGGCAGCAAGGAGGGCTGGGGGATACGGGATGCATAGGGAGAGGCATCACCAGTAGAAAACAGGAAGTTATTATCCCTCTGTACAGACAGCTGGCGAGACCCCATCTGGAGTACTGTGTGCAGTTCTGGAGACCCAATCTCTGCAAAGACAGACAGGATGGAAGCTGTCCAGAGGAGGGCAACTAAAATGGTGCAGAGTCTGCACCGGAGGACATATGAAGAGACTAGGAGCTTAATATGTATAGCCTCGAGTTAAGGAGGGAGAGGGGGGACATGATAGAAACTTTCAAGTACCTCAAGGGAATCAACAAAGTCCAAGAGGTAGCATCTTTCAAAAAGAGGTGTGCAAGAACAAGAGGGCACAATTTGAAGATAGAGGGGGGGCGGCTCAGAGGTAATTTAAGGAAGTATTTTTTCACAGAGAGGTTGTGGATGCATGGAATGGCCTTCCGGAGGAGGTTGTGGAATCAAAATCAGTGGTGGAATTCAAGCATGCATGGGATAGTCATAAGGCAATTCTGGGGGGTGGGGGTAGGAAGTAGGCTGCTGGTTTACTAGGATTTGCAGCTTATCCAGTAGGTAGGGAAATGGGCAGACTGGGTGGGCCAAGCGGTCCTTATCTGCCGTCAAATTCTATGTTTCTATGTACATTATCATATTCAAAGTGGAATGAGGGGTGTTGTTTGGTGAGCCTAGGGCTAGCAATCAAACTCTGCCTGAAAACATTGGGGGTTTGGTCGGTGTGGCAAACCGCGCACTGACTTTTCACTTTGGCATTTGAAACTCGTGATGGTAAACAGTCACTCTGTTTGCTGTGCTCGGGTGCCCATTTTGTGTCTGGCCGCAACGCTCAAAACCAGCAGCTGTGACAGAGTGACACAAGTAGTTTCTAGGGCCTGCCATATTGATGACTGGTGTTTAAGTCCAGTCTGTTAGTATTTTGTTGTCTGAGGCCCCCCTCCCCCCTAAATAAAACCAAGATTTGGTCATCAGCCCTGCAGAGCTGTGCAGACAGCAGCAGATAGCGATTCTTGTCAGTGATCGTTTAAGTTTGAGGCTCTGACTTGTTACTAGTACTGTGTGACGTGGGTACTGACTGACTGGTCCATTTAAGTTAGAGGGCTCAGTCAATCAAGCCCCCACTCCATGGTCATTTTCTGCCCTGCACAGCTCTACAATGTTGCGTAGGAACGCGGGTTCTGAGACCGTTTAAGTTAGAGGGCTCAGACCTCGTGTTGCTAGAGTAACTACAGATTTGTCCCCAATTCCCATTTAAGTTAGAGGGTAAGTCAGTCTCCCCCCACCCCGACAACTGTTCAGCTGCAAGTAATCACTGGGTGGTGTCTGCAGGAAAGAAGCGACACAAGACAGAATTTAGAAGCCTGATGTTTATTGTCAAATGTCTTTCAACAAATTATACACACTGGAAAAAAGCACACACATATTCTTGTTCAAGTTGTTTTATTACTGTTACACACTCAGTGAGTCAGTCAGTGTCACACACAGCTACGTGAACCTAGAGAACAGACAGCAACCATGGCAACCAGCACCAAAAAAGTAAGGCGGCACACTGTAGAAAAATGGAAAAAGGAGATTGATCACCGCAATGAATGGTTAGTGTATGAAAACAATGGTGGTGAGTTTGTAGACCGGGTAAAATGTTCCCTGTGTGAAAAATGGGCAGACCAGTTAAAGTACTGCAGAAATTTTAGTGAAAGTTTCATTGTTGGCATCCGAGGTACAGCTTTGAAAAAGGACAATGTTGCAAAACACAGTCAATGAGATGCTCATAAACGAGCTGTTACACTCAACCAAAAACCAGAATCAATTGCCTCCATATACAAAACTACACCAATAGGACGTGCACTACTGGGAGCAGAAGTAAAAGACAGAGCTGTAGTTCGCCGTCTGATTGAAATCGCTTATCTGCTCGCTAAAGAAAAGCTTTCATTTACTAAATTTGAATCATTTGTTAAACTTGAAAAAAGACATGATGTTGATCTCGGAAGTGCATATGTAAATATTAACGGTTGTCTTATGTTCACGTCAGTTATTGGTGAATTGTTACAGGAAAATCTACTCACAGCCCTTCAGAAAAGTCTGTATTTTGCAGTTCTTCTAGATGGGGCAACAGATGAAAGTTGTATTGAAAAAGAATTACTGTATATTATGAATTTTAACGAAAGTTCTTGTTTAACAGAGATGACCTTTTTCAGATTAAAAGACGTTCAGCATGTCAATGCAGAAGGTTTGTTACAAACACTTCAAGAAGCCTTCTTAGAGTTTGGCATTTTAGACTTGAACAGTCGCATGGTTGCTATGTGTGCAGATGGTGCTGCAGTAAACCTGGGGAAAAGAAAAGGGTTATTAGCTCTGCTAAAAGTGGAAATGCCATGGTTGCTGTCTATTCATTGTCTTAACCATAGACTTGAATTGGCAATTAGAGATGCACTGAAAGGAACATTTTTTGATCAAGTGAATGATAATCTCATGACATTGTACTACCTTTACGAAAAAAGTCCAAAGAAACTTCGCGAGCTCAAAGAATTAGCTAAAATAGTAGGCGGTGAAGTCAGCAAACCAGAAAGAGCATTTGGAACAAGGTGGGTAGATCACAAACTTCGTGCCGCTCAGACACTGGTAAAATCCTACACAGTTATGATTCATCTTGAAAATCTTGCAGAAACTGCCACTACGCCACCAGCAGAGAAAAGCAGAGTTAAGGGCATTTTGACCAAACTGAAAACTGCCAAATTTGTTACTCATTTACTATTCTATATTGACCTTCTAAGGCCACTGTCACGACTTTCCCTCAGTTTACAGTGTTCTTCTGCTGACTTGATCTTAGCTTTGGCGTGTGTTGACACAACCTTACGGCAACTACAGCATCTCGCAGATAATCTTCTCGGAACATGCAACTCTGAACTTAAGACACTCCTACAGCAACACGATCATGACGTTACTGACAATGATGAGTCTGACAATTCTGAACTGGTCGTGTTTAAAGATGTGATGGTCTCTAATGCTAACAATAGCATCAGGCACCTTATAACACAGGTACCTAATTATGTCAGTAGTGTACAACAGTGCATTTCTGATAGATTTTCAGATATCATTGACTGTGACTCTCATGACCAAACACCCAATTTTTAGGACTTTAAAACTGTTAGATGTGAAACAGTGGCCTAGGAGTGCTGATGAGCTAGAAATGTTTGGGAATGTAGACTTGGATGGATTTGTTAATTGCTATGGACAGATACTCACAAAACATAATGCTGACCTTGCTGCTTTGCCAGGAGAATGGTCTGAACTTAAAACTTTATACAATAAGTTTTTAAGTCACTTAAACCGGGAAGACTTTTGGAACTGTATTCTGAAGTCCTACAGAGAACAGTTCTCAAACTTCTACCACGTTGTCGTTTTGTAAGCTCATTCCAGTGTCCAATGCAAAGCTGGAAAGGTCATTTTCAATAATGCAGCATGTCAAAACTGACTGGAGAAACAGACTGAGTGAAGTAATGTTGGAACACCTGGTTAGATTTCATTTCAGGGTGACAGTCCAGAGACATTTGATCCTTTTCCAGTTGTAGATAGATTCTTCAGCACTCCTAGAAGAGTTTGTGCGAAACAAAGGCAGTCAGAAGCAAAAAGGTCAGATTCATCCCGCACCACAAATGTAACTAGTTCAGAAGATGCAGCAAATAGTACTAGCATTATGTCTTACAGTACTTCCGAGTCAGACAGTGACGACATGATTGATCAGTAGTGAGCCCCTGTAAACTGAGGGAAGTACACTTTTGGCTTATAACTTTTAGCCTAAGTGGCAGTAAGTGCCGTGGGGAAAAATTTCAGGTCCTCGGTGTCGGTAGCTGGTCACTGACTGGAGGGAAGTGGGTCAATTGAGAATCCACGCCAGTCAGCCGAGCACCTCTCTTCATGTCTGCCTGCCAGCCCCTCCCCGTGCTTAGACGTCCAGATAGATCTCCAAGCAGGGGGAGTGCACTGGCAATTATGGGGGGTGCCCTGCACCTCCGTGACTTAGAAATCTGGATCTCAGTGATTACGGGGAGTTGGCACAGGCAGGCAGATGTGGAGGTGGACACTCGGAATCCCAGCTGGCCACGAGAACTCGGCTCTTTCAGAATTTCGTTTACCAATCCACACAGGTCAGGACTTTGCTCACTTCAGCAAATGGGCTGCACCTGTCTTGAGTTCAGAAATGTGCACCTGTACATGTTGGGGCACCAACCATGCCATGAGATGTCTGAGGAAACTTTGTTTAAAATTACATTTTTTTCCTTGTGATGACTTCATCACAAGTTCACTAATTGTACTGAGCTCTCAGAAGCCTGTGTGGTATTTGGGACACCACCTTAGTCTCACGTTAAAATTTAGCACTGACTTTATGGTAAGAGCAAGTAGTTTAAGGAATTTGTTTTCCATCTAGTTAAACTTTTTATAGGGCATTAAGTCCTCAGGTTCATTGGCTGGTGGAGACACTCACTGCCATATGTATTTTTTTCAGTGGCTCAAGTTGAAGACCACAGCTGTTAAATTTCTTCATTGTTGGTGAGAATATTAGTGGCTAGAAGTGTTTATAATAACTTGCATGTGCCTGAAAAATCAAAAATCCCATCTCGCTCAATCGTGGGGTTGGTGGGGGGAGACTCATGAGTAGGCTTCTCAGGTGGGTACACAAAAGCCAACATCATCTTTTGTGCTGAGCTCTCTGGCTGGTCCTGGAAATAAGTCAAAAGAGAAGTCAAATGCCACAGTGAGTCTGACAGTGTATGCTGCTGGCAGCCTTAAACTGGCACTTTCTGTTCTTATCTAAACTGTAAATCTACACTTACAGAAAAATTAGTGGGATCTGGCCCCCGAGAACTGGGTCTACAGGCCTGAGTAGGCAACTTTACTGACTTCCGAACCACCCATCCATTCAAAATTGACCGTTTCAGTTAGAGGCTCAATCCAAATCTGGATGGTGGTTGGGAACTGCAGTAGTAGTCCAAGAATAATTGCAGCTCATGTTTGTAAATCAGTTAGGGTGCTGCAGCTGCTTATTCTCAGTTACCCTACAGATTGCTTCCCAGCCACCACAATTAAATTTCCGTGCCAGCACAAGTCATGACTGCACAACAGGCTTTAGGCTTAAGGTCAGATAATGCTTGGTACTGAACATAACTTTAAATTTTGTTTGAGACACTAGACTCCCGACTATTGTCGCAACCACCCATCCATTTAAAATTGACCGCTTAAGCTAGAGGCTCAGTGCACAATGGATGGAGGTTAGAACACCAGTCAGTTGTACTTGTGTTCGTTGTTAAATTACTTTTAGAGTGCAGCTGCAGCTGTTTATTCTCAGTTACCCTACTAGCTGTTCACTGTTGGGTCCATCACAAAAGTAGTCACGCTTGAAAGGTTGGCAAGTGGAAACTGTCATTTAAGGTCAGAAAATGTTTGTTACTGCATACTAACTGAACTTTAAATTTTGTTTCAGACACAGTGATTTAGACAACTGACTACTGTTCCTAACCACTGACATCCATTTAAAATTGACCGTTTAGTTAGAGGCTCAGTGCAAATGGATGGGAGGCTGGGAACACTAGTCAGTTGTACTAGTGTCTGTGTAATAAATTAGTGAGGTGCAGCTGCAGCTGCTGTTCTTCTGCTACTTTTGGGTCACATAAGTAGTCACGCTTAGGAAGGTTGGCAAGTGGAAACTACATTTAACAAGACTGGTGGTCAGAAAATGTTCGGTACATACTGAACTCTTTAAATTTTGTTTCACTAGACTCCCGACAACTGACTACTGTACCACCGTCCCATTACTTTTCTGACCGTTTAAGTTAGAGGCTCAGTCAAGTGCAAATGGATGAGAGGTTGGGAATACTAGTCAGTTGTAACTTGTGCCTGTTTATTACTTTTATGGTGCAGCTGCAGCTTATTCTGAAATTTGTAGCTGACTGTTCACTGGTAGTCAGGCTTGGGAAGGTTGGCAAGTAGAAACTGCATTATTGAAGAATCAAATCTGTTTTAATACTAGTAACTCATATCAGAGTTATTATGAATTCTGTGAATTTCACTCCGAGACACTGATGAAAAAAAAAATTAATAAAATGACTCAGTGACTGCACGCACTCCTGTACCAGAGTCTTTTTTCCCCCTTTTGCTCCACACATGAAAGGAAATCAAAAAAGTGTTCATCAGGTGAGAAATAACACCAATCACACTGTCTCTAGTAAATATGACTTTTTATTTTGCTAATCAATTCGATCCAACTGCTACACATTTGCAACACTGATTAGCACTTTTCCGTGCGAAAGTGCTAATCAATTTAAAATCCTTATTTAAAACCCTGTTCTACGTCTCCACATTTCTCCATCCTGTAATTGCTCCTGATCCACCTCGCCTTCACTAGCTCTCTTCTCTCCTGCTACTGTCTTGCTTATCAACTTCTCCCCCGTCTGTCCCTTTCCCAGGCATGCCGTAAGCCTAGTACTGGCTGGGTTTACACCGAGCAGTGTGGTTTAATGGATCACCTCCCCCCCTCAAACACCCTCTTTGGCTTCTGTCCAACCCAATGTTCCCATTTACCCCCATCTCTACTTGATTCAAGTACAAATTATGAAATTCAAGTACATTTGTGTGAAGGGGGTACACTGTACTCCCATAATTCTGTCTGAAGTATATGTATCCCACAAAAATGTTGTACAAATAGTAGAATGAACCCTCATAATTTATTTTGTACCCCTGAAAATTTTTGGAGAGGGTGCAGTGCACCCCCAGATCTGTAGCCTTAATGGGAACACTGGTCCAACCTCACCTTGACTATCTCTCGTTTCCTCTACTACTGTTCTATTTTTACCAAACTTCACCCCCCTTCTGCCCCTTCCTTGGCTTGCCTTACACCTTTAGCACTGGCTGGGTTTACACTGAATAGTGTGGAATCCATTCCTGAGAGTAACTGGTTTGCCTACCACTTCCCCCCGTGCTCCCTTTCTTCTTTTCAATTTTTCCCTAACTTCATCTGCATCAGGTAGTCGTTTCATTGCAAGGCCTTCAGTTCTAGTGTATTACGGTCTTCTTCACTTTTGTTTTAGGTGCGAGTGCCAGCTGTTTGTCCTCTCTACCCACCAGCCCAATCCAATGTACCTCCCCTGTTCGTAATCAAATCCCCTTGCATGGTGTGCATCCCGGAGGGGTGACAGGGGAAGGTGCTCATTTACTCCCACGATGTACCTCTCCCTTATCCTCACGTCTTGTCAACTGCCCTCACTTACAAGTTGATGGATCTATTCTTGAGTAGTATCAGTGGTAAAGTGTTTGTGTATAAGTATACCATTTATGTCTATGAGTACGTTGTATGAAAGTATATATTTTCTTGATTTTATTTTTATATGTTTGTTGTATGTAATGGCATATATGTACTAGGTCTTTTTCTATTTGTCACGTGCTGTCTATCTATACCACAAAATGTTTGGATAGTTTTAAATGCCATTAGGCTGCATCTCCAAGCTTTGCTCTATGTAGCTTCAAAAATTTATTTCAAGCCTGTAACTCCAAGTGCCAGCAGTCCCTACTCTGATCACCTGTCTATATTTTAGTCCCACTCCCACCCACCCGGCGCTTAGAGCCTCTGTAGTAAATACCCCTGTTCCCCCACAAAGCAAGCCAAATATTTCCCTTTAACAGGGTGACTTCTCGCATTCTCTCTTAAAGTGACTGGACACATTTTCACCATATTCTCTCTCAAGGTGACTTCCAACTCTCAGTTGAATCTGCCCCTTCTCACCTGCTTCCCAACCCCACTACCCCCAACATTTAACAGCTAAAAAATAAAAAATTCTTGTATGTATATATGTGTGTGTGTATATACATACATACATACATACATACATCACACACGCACACATATACATATACACACACACACACACACACACAGATTAACTAGCTCAAACCCTGGAATGTCCTCTCCAGTTGTGACACTTGTCAGATGGTTGCTGATACTAATGCTCCATCCTCCGTCTGACCTCCCCTTTGCCTGTGAGACCTCCTCAGACTTCCCCTCCATGGTATATTGCTGCCTCCACACCTATATTTCTACCACCTCCACACATACTATAATTCTCCTCACTCTCAATGGCTCCAGCCCGGTACCCTTACTGTAACACTAGTAGGTATGCCCCTGGCTGGTTGCCTCCGCTGGCACTCTTTCCTCACCTCTTCCCTTCAAATAAAAACACATCCTCCCACCCACCTCAGAGAAGGAAATCAAAACACAGCCTCACGTAATTAAGAGAGCACCTCTGGAGGCTCATACTGTTGCTCCTGCCGCTTTCTGGGAATATCTATCCCAACCCTGGCCCCCAGACAGGAGCCACATCACCAAGCAGGACAGGGTCTGTCATGATCGCCTCAATAAATATCTGTAGTCTCCTCCATAAACTCGACATCCTTAATGCCTGGATCCGGCAGCATAACCCAGACATACTCTCAGGCTCTCACTCAAAATAGAAGACACCCATGTCTCGTTCCCAGGCTACATGGTCTACAGAAAAGATTGCTTAAAGTGCAGAGGTGGATGTGTTATCTACCTTATACACAATCTCCAGGGACTAGTCCTGCCACTGCCCACCTTGGGTGACCAAATACAAGCACTTGCCTTAAAAGTGCTCCTTGGCTCTCATAATAAAACCCTCACAGTCACTTCAGTCTATATTTCTCCAAACCATAAGACTACTGGCTTTGTAGGACTAACTGAGTGCCTAGATTCAATGAGCCTAAACAATGAAATTATAATCCTCAGGGACTTTAATATCAACTGGCTCTCCCCAGAGGCCAAGGTCTTTAAAGATGCTCTCACAGCTACTCACCTCTCGCAGCTAGTCACCACTCCGACTACGGTCAACTACTCCACTGGCACCAGTACCTTACTTGACTGGGTACTGTCTAACCGCCCAAGTCACGTATCGGGGATCACTATCCTCCCTGACGCTCTTAGCGACCACTCTCCTATTATGTTCAAATGGTCCAATAATTACACCAAGCCCCCAGTGAGAATAATTACCAACAGGGTTCTCATAAGGGGGCACCTAGAAGCATTAAAGGCAGATCTCCATCACCATGACTATTCTCCAGTCTATAATACAACACAATGTTGACACTGCCCTAGATTACTTCATTCGCCACTTTAATGAAATTTGTGATCGGCATGCCCCTATAAAAACTAGGAAAGTCAAGGGCCACTGCAACCCCTGGTTCTCCCCTGGCCTACTTGACCTGCTGAATTCAAGGGACTGCCTATGGCTGAGGGCATGCGCTTCTAGTAAGCAGGTAGATCTGCAAAACTATAAGACAGCACGTAATGATTGCACTCTGGCTATAGAGGCTGCTAAAAATCAATACTACAAGGAAGCCCTCACCAAAACCTGGCATGATGGCAGAAAGTTTTGGAACAATTTAAAGGGATCAACTGGTAAAGACTGCAGAACTGTCCCCACTATGCTTAACATAGAAGGCACTCCCACGCTTGATCCTAGAACAATTGCCAACTCTTTCAATAATGCCTTCACGGACCTGAGTGGGGTAATCCCCCCCCCCGACCCCTTCAACCCACCCAGCTCTTCTGATGCTCGAATAATTAGTTCCTCTGCCCCCTCCCACCCTCCTTTTTATTTCAAGACAATCACAACCAGGAAAGCTCAAAAATATCTCCTAAAGGTTCTGGGCAAAACTAGATTCAGCAGGGATGCACTGGATCTGAAATTCGTATCACTGTCCTTGGACGAAATTCTGACCCCACTGACACACATACTCAACACCTCTCTCAGGTACTCACAGTTCCCAGTAAAGTGGAAGTCTGCAATAGTCACTCCAGTCTTCAAGAGTGGTGACCGGACACTTACTGGGAACTATCGCCTAATCTCTATCTTACCGCAACTCTCGAATGCACTCAAGAGAACAGCTGCGGACCAGCTTGGCGAATACCTTGAAAAGCACCAGCTGCTATGTCCTGAGCAACATGGCTTTAGAAAGCACCACAGCACCACAACTGCGCTGCTTGAATTTACGGTCTATGTAAACTACTCCCTTGACAGAGGTCTCCTAGTTGGCACAGCTTTCATCGACTTATCGAAAGCGTTTGACACGGTCAACCATGCTCTCCTGATCAAACAGCTTGATAGCACTGTTCTCACCCCTGACACTGCATCTTGGTTTTCCAGCTACCTGTTGAAGAGGTCTCAACAGGTCAAGATTGCTAATACCTTATCTGATAACCATCAAGTCTGCTCAGTTGTACCTTAAGGGTCTATTCTGGGCCCGCTCTTGTTCAGCCTCTTTTTTTTAACCAACTCTCCTCTGCCTGTAACTGTCCTCTACTCCTTTACGCAGACGATGCCGTACTGTTTACCAGCAACTCTAACCCCATCACTCTCGAAGGCAAACTCCAGACCAACTTTTCAGCGGTGGAAAGATGATTTAAAGATCAGAAACTGGTGAGGAACTATACAAAGACTAAAACTATGTTGTTCTCCACTGCTCAAAATCGGAACAGAGACCACCCTCTTCTGATCACCAACAAGTGGGTTCTCCCCTGGAGCTTGTACAGAATTTCAAATACCTGGGGATCATGCTGGACAGCACAATGACTTTCGACATAGTCACTAAGGCTATTAATACACGCATTGGTCTGTTGCACAGGCACAAGCATAGCCTCACCCCAGAGGCCCTCAAACTAGCAGTGCAGAGTTGTCTTGTGACCCTAATTGACTACGGGCTGATAATATATGGGTCGGCTACAAAAACTGCCCTACGCCATATTAAAGTTGCTTTAAACAAAGCCTGCTGACTTACCACAGGAGCTGCACGTATGACGCATATGTATGACTTGTATGCCCAGGCTAACTGGCTTCAGTTCCCTGATAGACTTCTTTATCAGTTTTGCTTACAAGCGAAAAAAGCTAGTCTCAGTCTGGTTCCCGCAGGGGTTCAGAATCTTCTCTCCCCCAATACTAACCTTCGCAACACTTGAAGCTCAGATTGTCGCCTATTTAAAATTCCCCACTGTCACACCTTCTTGGCCCAAAGGTCCTTCACTTTCCGTGCCCCTGGGTGGCTAAACTCTCTACAGCCCGACATCTCCTCGCTAAGCTCGACTGGTTCCTTCAAAAGACTGTTGAGACAGCAGCTAACAGAGAATGCCAGCTGTACCCGCTTCCAATAATGTCTTACGCATGTTCTCCAGATTTCCCCTGACCTTACGCTAACCCACTCCTGCAGTGCCTTCTATTCTTGTGCCCCCCAGCCTCTTATTATCTCACCTCTTTTCTTAGTTCCCTGCTCACTCCATCCACCCCACTATTCTCCTACCCACCCTCTTCCACTCCCACCTACCCACATCCATTTCTCTGCTCACCCTCACCCTCCCCTTCCCTCCAGTTGTCCTATACCCTATTCTCCGCCCAACTTCTTCCCCCTGATTCTGTTTCTTCTCTCCCTCACTCCTTCCCTGGTACATCAGCTGTCGTATGTATCTCCTCCCAAGGTACTGCCTCTCTCCTCTACTGCTCGCTCCTCTCCCTCCTCTCCTCTTCTCTTCCTATAACCTTGTAACAATACCTAGCTTAGTGTACTTGACTCCGGCTACTAACATAGCCTCTGTAAAAATGCCTACCTACTGTAACTTAACAGACTCTGGCTACTGTGTTCAGCCAATGACCTTGTACATGCTGTGCTTGCTCTACTTTGTCATTTAAACACAACTGTGTTGTAATTTACTTATGTTTTACGTTGCTTATAGGTTTGTCTAGATGCGGAACCTATTTAATGAGCTTGTACTCAAAGGTATTATCCAAGATCTCAATAAATAATTGAAATAAATGATCAAAATGATGTATATGTACTTTGATTTTTATTCAAATGAATCCCCCTCTCCCTTTCCCCAGGACACATCTGGAAACAAGCTATTGTCCTCAGTATGCCCTTCCTGGTGAAACTTTTGCAAATAAATAAGATGGATACATTCATATTTACTAGTCACTAAGCACTGAGCACTAAGCATCTTGTTACATATGTGAATATACTGCCCTTTTAAATAATTAACTATTTAAGACAGCATGTGATTGTGTGAAGACCATCCCCCTGATGGCCCACTAGTTGTGAAACCGGTCAGGATCTTATCTGCAACGGCCTGATTTTTGGAACTGCCTGACTGGTATGCTTTTTATCTTTTGTATCTGAAATAAAGCTATGTGATAACTATAGCTTGAGTGGTGCTGGTATTGTTCCTTATGTATGATTTATTTTTTGTTTTGTTTTGTTACACAGCACACTCTATGCAGCGGAGCTGTGGGCTGGCAATATAGCCTAGGGGTTAGAGGAACAAGGTGTGAACGAGCTTGATACATCCAGCAGACCCGACCTTATTTTAATTCTCACAACCTCCACTTGCATACTGTGCGACTCTGAGCAAGTCACTTAACTGCCCAGTGCTCCCAGGTCGCCCCTGGAAACAGGCACTTGTGCCTAGTGGGCCTTACCTGGTTACCACAGACTAAAATAAAAATTAAATAAAAAAATTTGACTTGCTTTCTGTTAGCTGTAGTTTAAGCTTATTCTGCCTACCGCAGTTTGCATTCCGAACCACTTTTTGGTCTGCTGTAATTCCATATGATGCACTGGTGTTAGGAGTTCACTAGCAAGTGTGGTAGCAAGCTAGTTATAAGAAACGACCTAGCTACTGTCAGTGCACTTTATCTTAACGTACGGTTGGTGGTGCTTTCCCGGGATGTCCTCTGATATTTTTGAGGGTATTCGATTAGGGAAGACAGTGAGTGTGTTTATAGCACATGCTTTTAATGAAACAGGAGAAGAGGAATTGTTCACGGAAGGGGTTTACTCTGAGGGAAACAGAGACAGGCAACAAGCAGGATCACAAAATGGCAGACTCCAGATAGTGGACATAAAAACTGCATCTATAGAACTGGAAAGAGCAATAATCAGAGAGTGTAGCGACATTACTTGGAGAGAACACTTGAGGCTTATTTAAAAGTTGGGCGCTCGCCAATGGGCCTACATGTCACTCATACACCCAGAAATGGCTGGGAAAGAGACATTTTATGAGCGACTGGAAAGCTTCCTTGCAGCAGAGAATGGATACCCTTATAAAAACTGTAATTAAAGATTATCAGACACAGCAACCAGAGGTAACAGCAGACATACAGATAAAAGAAGCAGCAGTACTGACTTTTAAAGAACACCCTGAATTTGAGATTCTTGAGGGAAAAGAAATTGAGAAATAACATATAGAGGAAGGAGAGAAAGATTAAACAAACAAAACTCAGGAAGTTCAAAAGGGACAAGCAGGATTACCTCCTGGACCGAGTTTTTAACTGGAATAAAAACTAAAACAGAGAGAATAATAACAGGGGCACAAATTGGAACAGGAATAACAGCCAGAAAGGTCAACAAGCCCAACAAGCCCAGCCACAGCAACAGCCTAGGTCCATACTTAAGAATCAAAGTCAGTCTCCTAGCTATACCTCCAACAGCGAGTCAGAAGTTGAAGATCCTTTTTTAGAGGAGGGACCAGAGGACCAACTGGACTGCAGACAGAACAACCGGACTGTCCAATGTGAATAACCAGCGAGAGAAGTGAGACAACAGAGATCAGATAACGCCAGCACCAAGTTCAGGAAACAGACAAGGAGAGGAGGTAGGAAACACAGGAAGCAAGTCTCGTGGTAGGAGAATAAGGTGAACCAGAAAACATTGTTTAACATTTCGGTAATAGCACTTACACAGGAACAATTGCCAATACTAACATACTAAAATGCCAGCTGAATAAGCCTAATGGTCTTTTGAGTCTGCTCTATTTTTAGCACCCGCACTGAGGACCAATTTTGGTGTCCCCCCTCCCCCCTTGGGTTATATCTCCAGTCCCAGGTGTTCCACCTGTATTGGGCCTGGTCAGATTTACCCCCGGTACCTGTCCCATCCCTCTTAAACCCATCCAGTCTCTGCCTCTACCAGCTCCCTGGGCAGTGCATTCCATGGCTCCACCACCTTTCAGTGAAATAACACCTCCTCCTCCTCCCATGAGCCTGTCCCCTCCAGCTACACCGTGACTTCTGCCTCTTCCTTTGGAGCACCCTGACTGGGCCTCCCTTATTGATCCCTTTCAAGTACTTAAAGACCTCCATCATGTCCCCCCTGTCCCTCTTCTCCTCCAGGGTGTATATTTTGAGCTCCTTGAGCCTCTCCTCATAGGTTTTCCCCTCCAGGCCCCAGATCATTTTGGTTGCCCTCCTATAGACCCTCTCTAGGAATGTAGCGTCCTTCTTTAAATGTGGTTGGTCTCCAAAACTGCAAACAATACTTGAGGTCCTTCATACTGACTGTGAATTCTAAACAGTTTAATGTATATACTGATCTGCATAGGCTCACCTGGAATTCAAATCTGAAGGCTCATTTGGAAAAACAAAAAAACGTGTCCGGGGTTCAAGCTGAGACAGAACCAGAGGACGGTGCTACGCCAGGACATCAAGAGGTCCTTTAAACCGCCATCATCATTCTGGCAACCTTATAATGAGACAGGGCATTTGAACGTGCTTGTGAGAACAGCATTGTGGCATCATTAGCAAGAAATGATAAACCGGATTATGTGAACATTACATACGAGGAATCTGTGGCTTTCAAATCCCTTGAGGAAAACAAGACTCTGACTATTAAGCCAGCTGGTAAAGGAGAGTCAATTGTGATAATGTCCACTGAACAGTATGTGACAAATTAATCAATAACTGTCCGACATATCCTTTCGTAAAAAACTTAAGGGGGATCCTACTGTTCAGTTTAAAAAGGATACGGATTCTTTTTTATTCTCTGCAGAATCGGAGAGCATGATTGACCACAATGAACTAATGCATCTAACTGTTACATATCCAATTAGAGCTAGTGTATATGTGCTTCCAAAGATTCATAAAAGTTTGCAGGATCCAGGTTTCCACCCAGGCACCCAGCAGTAGCAGGCACTGGCTCTCTAGTGGAACCTTTGTCAAGATATGTTGATGCCCATATTATGAAGTTTGTTTTTGCACTGCCATCATACATACGAGACAACGCACATACTTGGGATACCTGATGATGTGCAGTCTGAACTTGACTGGCTTAGTGTCAATGGATATCTGTTTTCTATATACTAGCCATGGGGAAGATCTAGAAGCCTCGTGGTACTGGTTAGATGGTTATGTGGACATGGACCAGGTGAGAGAAGAATTCTTGCTAGAATACTCTGAACATGCTGTTACTAAAAACGACATCCTCTTTCAGGAATCATACTATCACCAACTGAAAGGGACAGCTGTGGGGGCAACTTTTGCCCCAAATTATGCTAATCTCTTTTTGGGCAAGTGGGAAAAAGAATATGTCTACGATAGCCAGGCCAATCCTTTTTACGATAGTATTGACATTTGGCGTCACTTTATAGATGTCACCTTTTTGGTGTGGCGAGGCAGCAGAGAGGAATTGGGAAATGTCATCTCCTATTTGGAAAATAGTAACCCAAACCTTAAATTTTCAGTTCAATGTGATGTTCGGTATGTCTCCTTTTCGGATTTAACCATCATAAAAAAGGAAGATGGTACTTTTCAAACTAACATTTTTAGAAAGGAGACGACAGGAACTCACTTTTATTAGCTTCCAGCTGCCACCCACACCATATGGTTAAAAACATACCAAAAACCCAGATGTTGAGGGTATGGAGGAACTGCAGTGAAGACAGTGACTTCATTGTAAATTGCTCAGATATGTATCAGAGGTTTATTGACAAAGGGTATAATAAGGGCACGGTGGCACAGGCATACAGCAATGCACCTGAATTAAATAGACAGAATCTGTTGATTATTAAAGAAAAAGAGCAAGGGGCCCCCAGAATGAATTTTGTGACCCAATATACCAGGACATGCAAATGACATCCAAAAAATTCTTCTTAAAGATAATTGGAACATCCTTGAATCTGATCCCCTGTTGAAAGAAGCCACAAAGGAAAAACCCAGGATGGTTTACAAATCTGGAAAACATGTGAAGGATAGGCTAGTACATAGCTATCATGGGGGGATACATTTAACACCACCCATGATAACTAGTTACCACCATTACCAAATGGTAACGTTCACTGTGGTAACTGGAAATTCTGCGCCAGTACTGAGAACTAGCACTTTCACAACATGTAACAGCATGAAGATCTATGACATTAGAAGATTTTTTAATTGTAATACAGAATACCTGGTATATCTTGCTACATGTGAGTGTGGTGCTTTTTATGTTGGAAAAATCACCAGGTATTTTAAGACACGCACAGGAGAACATCTATGCTCAATTTTGGGCAATGATATTGGGAACGCACTGGCAAATTATTGCAGGGTGGTCGGCAGAGTTGGACACAGTTTTAAGTTCCGTGGAATTGAAAAGGTGAGATCTGGACTGAGGGGTGGTGATTTGGATGACAAGCTTTATCAAAGAGAATCCTTTTGGATTTTTACACTGGAGACCATGAAGCCCCCAGGACTCAATGACAGAACTGAACTGCTGCCTTGTATTAGGAAATAATGTTATACTCTCCGATTCGCTCCAATTCTCTTTTTTCAGCATTTATGATTGATTTATTGTGTGAGTATTGATTCCATTACCATCTGTGTATCTTATTCCAGATGCTCAGGGAACAAGAAAGAAATTCCTATGCACGGAGAGTTTTTTTATTTTATTTTAGTCTTTGGTAAACAGGTAATGCCCACTGGGCACAAGTGCCTGTTTTCAGGGGCGACCTGGGAGCACCGAGCGGTTAAGTGATTTGCTCAGAGTCACACAGTATGCAAGTGGAGGTTGAGAATATCAAACCCAGGTCTAATCTGTTGGCTGTACCAATCTCGTTCACAGCTCAGTACTCTAACCTCTAGGCTATACTACCAGCCCATTACAATGGGGCACAGCATTATGGACTATGAGCCAAGCATGATTATCAAGTATTACATTCATCCTCCTGCATTTTTAGCAATACTCTTTTTAAAGGTCTTTACTGAGAATTAAGTATTTGGTTAAGATGGGTATATGTATATTTATTAGTCATTGAGCACCTTTTTACACATGTGACTATACTGTCCTTTTAAATAATTGACTATTTAAGGCCGCATGTGATTCTGTGAAGACCATCCCCCTGATGATGCACTAGCTGAGAAACCAGTCAGGGTCTTATTTGCAACGGCCCAATTTTTGGAACTGCCCGATTGGTACGCGTTTTATCATTTGTATTTGAAATAGAGCTTTGTGATAACTATAGCTTGAGTGGTGCTGGTATTGCTCCTTTTGTAAGAGATGGCATGCCACCACATAGGAGATAATAAATAAAATGTAGTACTAGCAGTAAATCATTTTTTAGTCATAAGAATAATGGATACATTCAACTGAGCAAAGCTCATTTTCAATGAAGTTCCATGCCAAATACAAAAACATAGTTGCACAGACACATCTAATACTAACACATACTGAAATGAGCAGTTAACGTTCTATTTCCATATATAAGTATACCCTGGAACAGTGAAACCACAGAAGGGTAACATCCCAACAACACCTGGGGGGAAAAAATATCGAATGTGAAAAAAATTCTACAAAAAAGGGAAAGACACATCACTGAGGTACTGCCTACTGCTTTTTGCTAGAGGGGAGAAACATCTGGAAGTCTATAGAAAGGAAAAGAGGCCTCTTAATTAACTGCTGGCATTGTAGGGGAGTAACATAGAGCCACGGAGGAGGGCAACTGCAATTCAGGATTATGGCAATATTTGGAATGTAGGAAGGGGCCCCAGCATTCAGTATAGTGGGACATCCTTTTAGCTACAAAATGAGATAGTTCCTCGTATACGGCTAATTGACCAATGGGGTGTAGCCATTCTGTAGAGGAGGGGGCTTTAGTCGAATGCCAGCTATATAATATTAGCAGTTTCACCACCACTTCCACCGCTGTCACCCACTGCACTTCTGAGGCGTATTTAGGGGTATCATCTAAACAGCAGCCTAGTAAGAAGAGCGGAACACTGACCTGAACCTTGGGGCCTACCACTTCCTCACAGTGCTTACCAGAACGGAGGGCAAATCCCATAAAATATGAAAGAGGTGGGTAGTGGGATGCCCGCACTGCCAACAGTTATCATGATTTAGTAGGCCGAGATGTTTGAGAACTTGGGGTGTTCTATATACTCTGTGGATGGTTTTGTAAAGGATAAGCTGGCTCATGCCATCTCTACAACCTTTGTGACCCCTGGTCTTAATATGGAACCACTGCGACTCGGTAATAATGACCCCATTTCCTCCTGCCACTGGGTTCTGACTTTCTGTGAGGTATCGGGTTGAGCTTCCCTTAAGGCTTGGTAACTGCAACTTGCTCTCCCTTTCTGTTTGTATCCCCACCAGACAACGGGTGAGGGTAATCAGGGTGCAGACCCTTGGATGTGATCAGTCTCTCTAGTATGTCTCTGATTTGGAGATACCTCCAGAAATCCATGTTGTGAAACTGGAAGCATGATACTAATGAGGCAAAGGAGTTCTGTGTCTTGGTACCTGGAATGTACAAGTCTTTGACAAGGAGGATACCATGTAGCGCCCACATTTTCCGTCTTATCGGGTGCCCTCCCATTTGTATAAAGGGTTATGCCAAAAGGGGGCATAATCTAGTGGGACAGGATCTTCTGATAATTCTCTGTGGACTTTGGCCCAATAGCTGACAGAGATTTGCAAAGTGAGAGACAGCTCGGGGAACCTCTTACCGGCCGGGGGGGGGTTATAATGAGACAGCCAGCATCTGACCACAAAGCAACAAAGATTCAAGATGTAGCCACAAAGGGTCAAGTGGACCAGGGTGGGTAAACCATTTGTTTGTTTGGGCTGTGATGAAGGCAGGCCACGCAATAATGTTTAAAGCATGGAAGACTCCACCCACCTCGGCTCCAGTGAGGATGGAGTTTAGCCCTACTGAAGCGCAGAGATTTGCCTTCCCACAGAAAACTGACCTATCATATTGTCAAATGTTAAGGAACCATTTAGGGGGGCTATGTAAAGGCAGATGGGATAATATGTGCAGGAATGGGAAGGGGGGAGGCACTATGACAAACTTGACAGCATCAATCTTGCCTGCCATCGATAACCAGAGGGCTGTCCAGTGCTCAAATTCCTTCCTCGAAGAGGAAATCAGAGAATACAAATTGAGAAGTAGCAACCTGGCTAGGTTAGCATGTAGCTTAATTCCCCAAGTATGTTACACCATTAGGTGCCCATTTTTGTCCCGCGGACATGAAGAAGTCTGCCTTGCAACTGGAGTTGAGAGGGAATACTTCAGTCTTTGATTGATTTACTTGAAGCCCAGAAATCTTCGTAAATGTAACAAGGAAGAAAGAACATGGGAGACCGACTGCTCAGCATCTAAAAGGGTGAGGACTAGATAATCCGTATACATGAAAGTTTTATACTCCTCTTGCCCAATCTTAATTCCCTGGAGGTCAGGGTTATTACAGATCACTATGGCCAGGGGTTTCATTGCCAATACGGAGAGCGGGGAAGGGGGGGCACCCCTGTCTGGTGCCTTTTTATAGTGGGAAGAGAGGAGATTTAGTAGCATTTGTCTATATCGACGTCATGGGTGAAGTGAGAAGTACTGAAACTCAATTCCTAAACGCCAAGCCTATCCCTATCTTGAACAGAGTCAAGGAGGTAGCTCCATTCTATGGAACTGGAAGGATTTTCAAAGTCCACTGCCAGAGGAGCAGAGGGTGATGGGGACAATTGCGATAGATTTATGAGAGATAATAGGGACCTAAGATAATCTGAGCTGAGGTGACATTTTATGAAACCAACCTGAGAGGGATGAATCAAATCAGGCAGAACAGTTTCCTTCCAGTCTGCACACAAGGATTTTTGCCAAGATCCTAGCATCTGTGTTTATAAGGGAGATGGGGCGGTAGCTGCCCAGTGACTATGGATCTTTGTCCTTTTCTAGAAGTACTGTTGGGACCACCTCTCTCATGGACTACAGCAAAACAAAAATGTGGGTACCTGTATCTTTTCTTTCTCCGACAGCTGGTCTCCGGGCTTCCTTACTCCTGGGCTGCTCCTCCTGATGTCAGTGTCAGGCAGGTCCAGAACTGTGCAGCAGGGGGGTATAAGAAGCCCTCCACATCAGGAGATCTTCAGCCATTTCCACTGCAGTTCCCCTGAGGCAATACTATGAGAACTAGGAAACAAAGAACATGAACAGTTACAGCATAAGGGCCCAGAGGCCCACCAACTATATACACATTCTGGGAGGGCATCCAAAGCCCTGAGACCAGCCATAGGAGAAAGAAAATTTACAGGTACCCAAATTTCTGTTTCTCTCTCCTGGGCTGGTCTCCGGGCTTCCTTCCTCCTGGGATATCCAAAAGCAGTGCATCCCTAGATATCCCGGGTAGGAAGAATGTTAAGTGTTCTTAGGGTTCCACCACTGTCTGAACCACTCGGCGGCTAAAAGATGCTTCCACCGAGGACATGACATCCAGTTTGTAGAAGTTAGTGAAAGTATGAATGGATGACCATGTGGCTGGCTCTGCATAAGTCTGCTGGAGGTGACTCTGAAGTTTGCCCATGACGTGGTCATCACTCTGGTGGAATGGGCTCTCACTGGACCAGGTAGAGATACTCCCTCCTTGTCATACGCCATGGTGATTACTGATCTAATCCATCTGGCTATAGAGTCTTTTGATGCTTTTTTACCCATATGTTGGCCTCCAGTCAAAATAAACAAGCTTGATGTTTTCCGAAAAGCGTCTGTTCTCTTAATATAGATTCTGATTGCTCCCCTTGGATCTAGAGTGTGAAACTCTCTTTCCTTTTCATTTTTCGGGTGAGTGCAGAAAGATGGAAGTATAAGCTCTTGGTTACAGTGGAAGAGAGACATAACCTTCAGTAAAAAGCCTGGATCCGTCCTAAGTACCACCGAATCCAGATGAAAAACTGTGTAGGGCTCTTTGGTTGACAGCACCCCCAGTTCGCTGAGTCTCCTGGCTGATGTAATGGCCACCAGAAAAACCACCTTCATTGTAAGATGCATGACTGATGCTTCCTTCAAAGGCTCGAATGGTGCTTTTGCTAGGGCCCTGAGGACCAGATTAAGTTTCCAAGGTGGTATAACTGGCTTAATGGGGGGGGTTTTAACATTGCTGCCCTTAAAAACCTCCTGACATGCGGGTGAGACCCCAGCGTATCCCCTGAGTCGGCGAACAAAAGCGCCCCGAGTGCCGAAACTTGAACTCGTAAAGTGTCTGGCTGCAACCCCTTGTCGAATCCCTCGTGGAGAAACTGTAAAAGCACCGGGAGGGTTATTGGATGATCCTGTATATCTTTGGAGCGGAGCCAGAATAAGAATCTTCTCCATATCCTATAATACACCCTGGAGGATGAGGCGCGTCGGGAGCCGACCATCATTTTAATAACTGGAGCAGTATAACCTAACTCTTTGAAAGTTTCCCGCTCAATCTCCAAGCCGAGAGGGATAGATTGCTCAGACTGTGGTGCACAACTGGACCCTGATGAAGAAGGCCTGAGGTGAGCTGGAAAAACGAAAGGTTGTGCCTTTGATAGCTGAATGAGTAGAGGGAACCAGGGGCGGCGTGGCCATCTGGGACAGACCAGGATCATCTCCGCCTTGTCTCTGGCCACCTTGTGCAGGACCCTGGAAAGCAGTGGGATTGGAGGAAAAGCGTACAGGAGGCAGAGGCAACCCCAGTTTAGGGAGAAGGCGTCCTGAGCTAATGCTAGATCGTCTCTGGCCAGGGAGCAAAACTGCTGAGTCTGAGTTCTGTCGGCATGCAAACAGATCCACTTGTGGATTGCCCCACCTCTGTACGAGGAGCTGGAAGGCAGCATCCTTCAGCTCCCATTCTCCTGGGAGAACATCCTTGCAGCTTAGCCAGTCTGCTGTGATATCTTCCTGACCTGGCATGTACACTGCTCTTATGCTTGCCAGGTGCTTCTCTGCCCAGCGAAAGAGGACAAGAGATTCCTGAAGCATTTTTGGGCTTCTTTTGCCGCCCTGACGGTTGATGTAGGCCACTGATGTTCGATTGTCTGTTAAAATCAACACATCCCTGTTGCGCACCTGCTGATGGAAGTGCATCAGGGCTAGATGAACTGCCCTCATCTCTAGGCTTGCATCTGTCCTGATTTTTATTTGATGTGGATGGCCCAGGTCTCGACCTCTCGTCACATTTTTTCTCCGAGACCACCATGCAAGAGCGCTTTTTACCTGCTGTGACACTGGGCTGAGGAGGAGCTGACTGTGCCTGGACTGGGACCACAGCTTGAGTAGGTGGGTCTGAATGGGCCGCATGTGCACCAGAGCCCATGGGACTGAGTCTGCCAGTGACACTAGTGTCCCGATTAGTTGCAAAAAGGACTGAGCTGGCAGTTGATTGCTCCTTTGGAATTTGCTGATGAGTTTTAACAGGTCCCTGAACGTTGAGTCAGGGGGGAAATACCTTGTTGTCCTGCATCCTGAATTCCGCTCCCAGGTGGTTCAGGCTCTGAATCGGAATTATGAACTCTTCTTCCGGTTGATTAGAAAACCGTGAGCCATGAGGCACTGGACTACGTCCGCCACTGCCTGTACCGCTTGGTTGAGCTGCGGAGCTTTGATGAGGATGTCGTCCAGATAAGGGAATAGCTGGATTCCCCGGTTCCATAGGTGGGCTACTCCTGCTACCAGGACCTTCGAGAAGGTTCTTGGGGCTGAGGACAGTCCAAAAGGGAGAGTCTTGAATTGGAAGTGATGGTTGCCCAGCTTGAACCTCAGATATTGCCTGTGTCTGCTGTGAATCAGAATATGTAGATATGCATCTTGCAGGTCGATGGATGCTAGAAAGTCTACTTGCAGCACTTCCTTGGCAATTGAGGCCAATGTTTCCACCCTGAATGGTCTGTTGCGCACAAAGCGGTTTAGGAATTTTAGGTCTAGGACTGGCCTGTGACCTCCTGTGCACTTGGGCACAATGAAGAATAGGGAGTAGACCCCCCAGTTGAGCTCTGTGGGGGGAACCTGTTCTACAGCCCCGGTCTGCAGGAGATCCGTGATGGCCTGTAGTGTGGCTTGTCTTTTGGACAAGTTGTTTGAAATAGGAGAGGGCACAACATGAGGTAATGGGGGCTTGGACTCGAATTCTATTAAGTATCCCTGGCAGATAATGTCTAATACCCATCTGTCAGACGCTGTTTGGACCCATTCCTCGAGAAAATCTGAAAGTCTGCCCCCTACTCGAGGATGAGCCCGCATTTCCTCATTGTGCTTTCTTGTTGCCGTTTCCTGTGTCTCTGAGATTTCCCCCTCCGCCTGATTCGCCTCCCCTAAAAGTCCACTGGTGTTGGAAGAACCATGGCCTTTTTCCTGAAGAATTGGGATTCTGTCCCTTGTTGTAACCTCTGTCACGAAAATTACGCCTTGCGCCTGAAGGCCAGACTTTGCCCCGGCTCCCAGACTGGGGCATATGCACCTTTGCTGTTTCACCCGATTCCTTCACCGCCTCCTTCAGCGCAGACCCGAACAGGAGGTTTCCTTCATATGGTGCAGTCACCAAATGGCTCTTTGAGGAAGCATCCGCGTGCCATGCCCGGAGCCATAGGTCGCATCAAGCAGAGGTTTAGTAAAACATGGTCCGTGCAGCACATCGGACAGCCTCTTCTGATACATCTGCTGCATAGGCGGAGGCCAATCCCATTAACTGTAGCTGTGGATAATGGGGGGTTCTTTTCTGGATCCTCTGCGAACTGAAAAGCTAAATCCGATGCCCAAGATAAGGTGGCTCTGACAGAGAATAGGTTTGCTGTGTCGGCCTTAAGGGAGGTTGCCAAGGCTTAAAAGGCTTTTTTGAGCAATGAGTCCACCTTTCTGTCCACTGGGTCTCTTAGCGAAGCCCCTCCCTTGGCTGGGATGACAGTTTTCTTGGTCAGGTTGGAAATCAAGGGGTCGATTCTGGGGCAGTCTAACCACTTTTCGGATTGTTTTGGTTTTTGTCAAACCTAAAAAGTTTGGAGATCCATTTGGGAACCGAATACGCACGCTCCGGACCCTGCCATTCTTCTTTTAGCAAGTCCTCAATGGCAGAAGGTATGGGGAAAGCTGTAGCAGGTCTAGAGGCAGACGCCAGACAGAAAACCTGTTTCGGTTGTGTGGTGACCGGTGGGGGGGGGGTGAATCTCAGATATGACCTTTTTGATAATCTGCTTGATTTTTCTAAGGACATCTTCCTCTAGGTCGAAATTTCTGGTCGGGGAGTCATCAGGATATGATGAGGAATCTACTATCTCTCCCTCTTCAGTGGAAGAGCTGGTGACTGAGGAGGCCAGGGAGTATCCCCTGTGACGTCTGCCCTTGTATCCGCCCCTTGTTCCACTCCGTGAACGAGACCTTTTTCTTCGCCTGTGGATAGCATGATGGTGACCATCCTCCTCTGGACATCTGCCCTCGTCTCTAAATTTTTTCTTGGGGCAGGAGCAATGAGAGGATAGCCCCCCTTCTTCGGAAGAGGAAGAGGAGGGGGTCCTTTTTCTCCTGGCTTTCTTGTGTGGTCTCCCATCTGGTGATCCCAGAGGGTGCCACTCAAAATAAGAGGGGTCCAGCACAAAGGCTCTGTTCAACCTGTCTATGAGCTCGGGGTCAAGGGAGGGTCCCTGGAAGTTGCTCCCAGCTCAGACCTCAAGGCAGCAAGCCGTTCGGACCTTTCCGGAATACTTGACTGCGCCCACTCGGACCTCTCCTGACCATCTGCTTGAGATGAGATGGTGTCCGCTGTGGTGTCCCCGCTAGCCGCCGCTGCCTTCTCATATCTGAGGCAGAGTGAGCCGGCAAAGGTATTCAGGAGAGGGGACTTGCAGCGCAGGCATTTTTTTCCATCTGCTTGATTTTTCTGAGGTCATCTTCAGTAGTTCCCCCTTGTTGTGGGGTCAGAGCGAAAGGATGAAAAACAGTCCTTTTGGTACTGCTAACTGAAGAAAACAGTCCTATCAGCCCTGATGTGATGGCCCCTTTAAGTACTGCTGTGAAGGCCCCTACAGCTGTGAAGGATGTGCTGGCCCTTTTAAGTACCTTAGCGATGGCCCCTTTAAGCCTTTAGGTACTGTACACTTTCCCTTGCTTCCTTTAAGCCTGTAGGTATTGTACACTTTCACTTGCTTGATTGTACACTTTCACTTGCTTGATTGGCTGGGGAAGGGGGCGCTATGCCCAAGCCTTCAATTGCGGCCTGCCCGAATGCTCAGCGACGTGGCAGCGCTTCATCAGTGATGCCCCTCCAGTTAAACCAGCCTAGCGCGTGGGCGCTATCCCCCTAGACGTTTTGGCGCCTGAAACAACCCCCTGGGCGCGAGGTAGCACAAGCGGTCTTGCCAGCTCTGTCGACCGCTTCGACCGGCAGGGGAAATCGCACCGTAGTACGAGAAAATGCCTATTTAGCTCCTGCAATGTATTTTCAGCCGGAAAGCACCTCCGGCTCATTGCTGAAGCCTTGCAATCATCAGGCTAGCGCGCGGGGAAAAAACACAGCTTAGCGAGGCCATTGTGAGGTGAGACCAGCCTGTGTAGCTTGCAGGGCTAAGGCTGGGTCTCACCGAGGCTACCGCTACTTTGGTCACTTACAGTTTTCGTAGATCCCAAAAGAAGCCTATTTTTGTCACCAAATCTTCAGCCCTGCCACATGTGACAGGGCTCTGCTGCAGAATACCTCCTTCGCCGAAGGCAGGAAGTAGACTGAAGATCTCCAGATGTGGAGGGCTTCTTATACACCCCTGCTGCACATTTCTGGACCTGCCTGACACTGACATCAGGAGGAGCAGCCCAGGAGTAAGGAAGCCCGGAGACCAGCCCAGGAAAGAGAAATACTTTGGGTGAAGGAGGATTGAAAGACACGCCGCAAATAAGGAACAATGTCCTGGCCAAGAGCTTGACAGAAATCTACTAGGAAGCCATCAGCACCCAGAGCTTTATGAGGCTTTAAAGCTTTGACTGTGCTTAAGATTTTAGCTTGTGCAATTGGAGCATCTAGTTTGGGATTGCTGGGGAGTGATGGTAGGGATAGGCAGATTGTTCAGGAAAGATCTGCTATCCTCCTCTTTCAGAGGGTGAGGAGAGGCACAGAGGGATTGATAAAATTGTTACATTATGCTATATATCCCCCTCGGGTGGTATCTACCCGGCCGTAGGGTCGTGAAGGGCTCCAGCTTTTCTGACTGCTTGTCAGATTTCTCTCTGCCTTCCCAAAAGGGGTGACAGAGGCGTCTAAGGGCAAGTTCTGCTTTCCTACTGAGGAGATCGTCCAGCCTAGTGCACGCACTGATGAGTTGGGCCACCAGAGGAATAGGGGGTTGGGGAAAGGCATCTTTACAGTTTTTCTCCAAGTCTGTGACCTCTTGTTCTAGCTGAAGCTGCTCTGCCTCCCGGGTTCTCTGTCTGTGGGCAGTGTATGTCATAATACAAGCTCTCATGGAGGCTTTAAAGGCTTCCCGTAACATGTGATCCAAAGTAGCCCCAGTAATGTCGCACTTCCTTAAGCCAGGGAATGAAGGTGGGACCTCCAACAGGAGAGGGTCCTGTCTCCAAGATCTTGACCCCTCCACCACTGGGCCCCAAATCAACCCAATTTCCAATGGAGCATAGGCTGATACCACAATGACGTAAATGGTGGCCTCCACAAGCCACGATATTAGGGAGTGAGATAGAAGCCACAGATCTATCCTGCTGGCTTTACCATGTACAGCTGAGAAACAGATATAACCTCCAATCCTAGGATGCTGATCACACCAGGCGTCAGATAGCTGGAGGGTCGACATCAGAGCCCATAAAGGGATATAAACCGACTATGAGTGGGAGACAATTTAATGGGCATCTTGCCTACTGTCTTATTACACCAAGTTATAAGGCTGCAAGGGCTTTGATATGAGGCTCAGATTTACCAACAATTCTGTCAACGCGGCACTGAGAGATTATTCACTCTCTGGCAAAATAGGCACATTAGAGGAATTTAGAATACGCTGACATACCTGGTGAAAAAAAGCTGGGTCATCACAGTTAGGTCCATAAATATGAGTCAATGAAAGCGGGCCTTGCGGTGTATCTACTATTCCCATAACCCACCTTCCTTCCTCTTTTGTCCTTTCTGACCTAGATAAAATTCCAACCCAGGGACTTATGAATGTGAATGGCCACCCCTCTTTCCTTGGACAGGGCAACATTGTGTGCTTCTGTACCCATCTAGTCCCAGCACAGTTTAGTGGCTTCCAGTTCATTTAATTTGGTGTCTTGCAAAAATGCTACATGGGGTTTGAATTTTTTTGAGATTAGACCAGCCCCTTTTTCTCTTCGCAGGACAGTTTAACCCCCTGACATTCCAGCTAATACATTGTAGATCCATAAACAGTAACACTTGTCAGTATCAGTACTTGAGTCATACTTTCCAGAATCCTCCAAAGTAATCCCCTAGGAAATGAATATTTCATTCTCCACCCATCATAAACTAACACACATATAGACTTTTAAGTTAAGTAGTAGCAGTACCATAAAGAAGTACAATAAACTCAAAACTATTTACAGAACCCTTTCCCGCTCCTATTTCAGCAAAGGGTGATGGGATTGTGTATAGCACCGGAATAACTAATTCCTAGGTATCCACAATCCACGCTGGGTATGGCCCACACATTAGACTCACAGTGTAACCACCCCTGACACGGACAGGTATCAATACATTTTAATACACAGCAGAAAAAAACAAATTTACCCTGACTTCAGGATGAAATAAATGCCTATCCAGCATATCTCCCTTATATCGGCCACTGAAAATAGCAATAGAAAGCCCTAAGGGATAGTTATGGAGAACACTGTCATGTGATGACCAGCGCCCCTCGTCCCCATGTGGTATCATGAGCAGGAGGGTGGCTGTTCGAAACAAAACATGAAGGGAGAATGGACACCAGAATGCAGTCTGGGTCGTGATGCCCCCCCCCCCCCAAAAAAAAATGTTATAAGGAATATGTGCAGGTTCCGAGGAATGTGTTTTGGGAGGGTCTAATTCTATGTAAAAAAGTGGGCCACAGGAAAAAGATATGAGCTATATTAAAGAAAGGTGGGAGGGGGGGCGCAAGCAATCCCGTGGGCTACAACGAATCCTGAGGCTAGCAGAGGGGCACTGGGAAACACTGCAAGCATCAGGTGACTTGAACCTTGACGCTGTGGCAGGCATGCAAGAGGGGACGGGGATATTTAATTTAGTTTTTGTTTACCATGTGGGTGCACTAGTCGTAAAATGTTTTCAGGCACGACCTGGGAGGTTACAGTAGTAGTCAAAACACAGCAGTACAGTACAATAACAGGATAATTGTGATACAGGAAAAAAATACACAACAGTTATCAGAAGCTATACCACAGTGTAACAAATAGGAAAGACCTAGGGTAACAGTTCACAATACAAGTAATAAGCAGGCATTAAGTACGACATTGGGAATAAAGGGACAACAATACGCAGAAGTGGGGAGAAAACAAAGAAGCATACTAGGCTATTACATGTAATGGCTTAACGTGTAACAATTAGTAAGTGCAAACAAAGATATCGTAAGACATTGGAAAAACAACAACCAGGATCCAAAAGAGTAACAAGGCAGGGTTATACTTTTTTTTATTTATTTTTTATGTAGTTGTTTAACCAAGAGTAGCACACTAAGCTGAACGCTTTTTTATAGGAGCGACCTGGGAGCACAGGGAAGTTAAGCGACTTGCTCAGGGTCACAAAATATGCAAGTGGAAGCTGAGGGATTCAAACCCAGGTCTGATCAGCTGGATGTCACCAGATTTGCAGCTCAAAGCCTTAGACCACTGCGCTATACTCCCTCCCCAAAGGACCCAGTACAGGATAAGTGCAAACATCTAAAGGCAAGTCAGGATATAAGGAGATGTTATGCCATAAGGCAGCAAGCAGACTAGCCAGGGCCAGGATGGAAAGGAGAGGAGGGCAGGAAAAGGGGAATATAAAGTGCATTCATCTCTTCAGATAGTTTACAATGAACTGTATGATCCCATCCCCCACCTTCCCAGCATTCAATTTGGTAAGAACTACATAAATGATATAGAAAACACAATGGGCCCAATTCTCAAAGCTCCTGGCATGGCGCAAGGGGCTTGTGCCAAAAAGAATGGCGTAAAGTGCTCCTTACGCCAAATGATGCACCAGGAGTGATTCTCAAAGGCAGCAAGCATCAACTGCAGGCTGCCTGCCCCAAATGGAGCATGCGCCATTCCTGCGCCCAGAAATGGGCTACGACAAGGCGCTAGGGTGCATGCGGCAGACGCAAGCTGCCATAGTCCTATACATGCCATTCACAGAAATCTCCCAGAGGGAGAAATGCTAAGTACCCATAGACCAGCCAGGGCTGGCTTAAAAGGACTTAGAAAATTCTCCCCAGGAGAACTGCCTGTTTGAAGCAAGCTGTGGATGGTGTTCCCCCCTCCCAAATCCCTGGTAGCGGCCCTGTAATACATTTATCCTCATCCTGGTGATCTAGTGGCTCCAATCTCAGATGCTGTGTTATTAATAATGAGACCTCAAATCCCCGATGCTGCCTGTAGCATATTCAATAAAATCTACCCCCTCCGAGGATCCTGATGCTGCTCATAATACATGTATAAAAAAATCCCAATGCTGCGGTATTATAAATGTGAACCCCCCAATCCCTGATGCTGTCCGAAGTGCACAAACACCCCTTCCCAGAGCCTGCTGCTGCTCTTAATATAGTAATACCCCCATTTCGATGCTGCCTCATTATCAAAGATTACCAAGCCCCCCATGGTGGTATAGTGCCCCAGCCCCAAAAGGTAGTACCCACCCCTCGCCCTATCCCAAATGACAGTGATTACCCAGGCACTTCCACCTCTCACCTCGGCGGCTGGGCACTGACTGAACTATCAATGGGCGGCATTATACATCAGTAATGCGTGCTCACTGATAGTTCAGTCGGCGCACGGTCGCAGGGGTGAGAGGTGGGCGGTGTCGAGCACTGGCTGTCATTCAAGATAGGGGGGCAGTGGGAATGGTGGGGATATTAATATAATCAGGGCAGCAGCAGGGACTGGGAAGGGGTGTCTGTGCACTCCGGACAGCATCAGGGATTGGGAGATTACATTGGTAATCCCACAGCACTGGGATGTTTTCTTGTATATATTATGGGCAGCACTTGGGATCGGGGGTGGATTTTATTGAATATGCTATGGGCAGCATTGGGTACCGGGATGTGGGGTATCCGAGCTGTACATGGAGATCGGGTTGGGGGACCACTTGCGTTTGCCGCAAGGGGCCTGCGGCAGACCCCGCCCATGCGCCAGGACGCAGCTTGCACCATTCTAAGCCCTCTTTGAGAACTGGGCCCAATGTATTTAAAATGCAAGTGGCACAGCTAAAAAAAATATAAATTCGTTGACCAAAGGTAGATCGACCCAATATCCAAGCTCCATTTCATCCGGTGGCCACCTCCTTCAAGATCCCCCGTCCATTGCAGAAGGAATTAATCAGTTCCTCACTGACCTTGATGGGTACACAGCTCACCTGCTGCCAGTCTCGGTTTTCTGTATCCCTACTCAGCATCACACCACTCTTGGCTCCCGACCCCCTTTCCACCCAAAAACAGCCACTAGAAGAGAAGTCCTCATGCTGTTATCAAATCTCAAGTCAGAGAGTTCCCCTGGCCATGACACATTAGAACCCAAGTTTCTCAAACTAAGGGCAGCAGCACTCGCCGCACCCGTCTGCGATCTTCTAAATAGAGCCATCTTCTCTGGTGAAGTGCCAAGTCTTTGGAAAGTGGCTGTGGTGGTCCCCCTCTATAAGGGGAGGACCCACGCTGTGGAAAATTATAAGCCTGTTTCAATTCTCTGCTCACTGCCTAAGATCCTGGAGCGGATCCTGCACATTCAGCTACAATCCTACCTAGACTTACATCATCTTCTCACAGACTGCAAGCATGGCTTCAGGAAGGGCCACAGTACTATCACAGCCCTTGTCACCAACTGACATTCTTAATGCAAATGATGCTGGTCTTTTAACCGGTGGAGTATTCGTCGACTTGACTAAGGCCTTTGATCTAGTCAACCACCACCACCTTCTCCTTAGTAAATTGCATCAATTAGGTCTAGGAGGTGGTGCAGGGAAAGAAAGCAGCCTATAAGAAATTCAAGTGCTCAAGGAGTGAAAGGGATCGAGGGGAGTACGAGCTGATGGCTAGAAGGGCCACTAGAGTAAGGCAAGGAAGGAGCAGAACCTGGCCAGGGAAATTAGGAGAGGGAAAAAGGGGTTCTTTAGATACATTGGGGAAAGACGAAGGGTGACGGGGCAGATTAGCAGGATTAAATCAGGGGAGAGATGGGCACAAGACCCGGGGGAGCAGGCTGAGGTACTAAATGAGTACTTCACCTCAGTTTTCACCAGGGAAAATGGGGGTGCTGCATCATACATGGGAGGAGACAGAGATAATGAGGAGGGGGGGACCCTTACCGATCGGCAGGTCTGGGGAGAGGGAGAGGCATCACTGGCAGGTGGGGGGAGGGCTAAGCAGGGAGAAGAGGTACCAGAAGTGAAAATCACAGCAGAGAGAGTGAGGGAAGCCCTCAGCTCCCTTAAGACGGAGAAAGCACCGGGGCCGGATAAATTACATCCTAGAGTGCTGAAGGAACTTGCAGATGTCCTGGCGAAACCCCTGGCAGAGCTTTCACCATCTCTCTGAGGACAGGGTGGGTGCCCCAAGACTGGAAGGTGGCGCATGTAGTGCCCATCCAGCAGGGGGGATCAAGGAGGTGGCAGGGAACTACAGGCCTGTCAGCCTGACATCGTGGTGGGCAAGGTGATGGAGGGCATTGTCAAGGAGAGGCTGGGGGGACCTGGATAAGTCAGGGTGCCTGGACGATAGACAGCATGGATTCATCCCGGGAAATCGTGGTCAGACAAACCTGGTGGAGTTCTATGACTGGGTGACAAGTGCCTTGGACCTGGGTAGACCAGTGGATGTCCTCTTTCTAGACTTCAGCAAGGCATTTGACTCTGTTCCTCACGTGGGCCTGTTAGATAAGCTAGAGAAATGGGGTGGGAAACCAGATGATCAGATGGATAGGCAATTGGCTCCAGGACCGGACCCAGAGGGTCGTGAGTTGGTGGGATAGTCTCATCCCCAAGGAGGGTCATTAGTGGGGTCCCACAGGGATCAGTCCTTGGGCCCCTTCTGTTCAACGCCTACGTATCTGACATAAGGACAGGAATCAGGAGTGAGATGAGTCTCTTTGCAGATGACTCGAAACTGGGGGCGGTGGTGGATGGGGAGGAGGGGAGGGTGGCCCTGCAGGGGGACCTGGAGGCTCTGGAAAGATGGTCTAGAACGTGGAAGCTGAGGTTCAATGCAGGGAAATGCAAGGTACTCCACCTGGGGGCCAGAAACCCAGGCCAAGTGTACACCCTGGGGGAAATACTACAAGTCTCGATGGCTGAGAGGGACCTGGGGGTGGTGGTGGATGTCAAGATGAACAACTCTGAGACTTGTAGGAGGGCAGCAGCCAAGGCCAACAGGATGCTGGGATGCATCGCTAGGGGGATCACCTCCAGAAGGAGGGAAGTGATACTCCCTCTGTATAACTGCTTGGTGAGGCCACACCTGGAGTACTGCGTGCAGTTTTGGAGGCCACACAAAGAGGGACATTAACCTCCTGGAGAGGGTCCAGAGGAGGGCAACCAAAATTATTTGGGGCTTGGGGACAGGACCTATGAGGAGAGGCTCAAGAGCTAAATATGTACACATTGGAAGAGAGAAGGGACTGGGGACATGATAGAGGTCTTCAGGTACATGAAGAGGGTAAATAGGGAGGAACAGTCAGGTGCTTAAGGAAGGAGGAAGGGGCCACTAGAGGGCATGGGTGGAAGCTGGAGGGGGAAGATTCAGGGAGAAAGGAGGAGGTGCTACTTCACTGAAAGGGTGGTGGAGCCATGGAATGCACTACCTAGGGGGCTGGTGGAGGCAGAGACAGTGGAGGGGTTCAAGAGGGGTGGACAGGTACAAGGGAAGGGTTCTGGAAGCAAAATCCAATGCAGCAAGAATATCCGGAACTGGGAAGGGAGAAGCCAGAGAAGGCGAGGGGGACAGCAAGGTCAGCTCCCAGGGTGGGGGCTGACCAAACGAGCAGACACGAAAGACCGTTAGGCCTATTCTGCTGGCATTTTAGTATGTTAGTATGTTAGGTCTAGATCTCTTAGCACTCGCATGGTTTCATGACTACCTCACTGGAAGATCGCAAAAGGTAAAATGGACTGGTTCACACTCCTGTTCAAGGCCTATCTCACACGGAGTACCCCAAGGTTCTATTCTTGGCCCGATACTATTCTCACTTTTTATCAACGACCTCCCCAACTTCTGTGGCAGTGCGTCTGTGCAATTATATGCTGATGATGCAATCATATACCGCTCATCTAACAATACAGACTGGCTTAACCAAAGCCTTAACTCTGATTTCATTGCACTTGAGACCTGGTTCTCTGACAATCACTTAATTCTAAATACGGAAAAAACATAAGCTATGCTTAGCTATAACCTGTCCCCCAAACCTACCAAACAGCTCCAGATCAGTACTCAGTCAGGAGACCCCATAGAGGTGGTTAGTACTTTTAAATACCTTGGGGTTCATGGAGCATCATGCAACTCAGCTTACCAAAATGGTAAACCAGAAAGCTCAGGTTATTATACCGCCTCCACCCTCTTTTATCCAACACCGCATGAAAAAAAGACTGCGTCAACATCCTTTCTCCCTATTTCGTTCTATGGTGCCCCTCTACTACTCTCCACCCAATCCTCTTCCCCTGCACAGGTGCGTCAACTCTATCATAGGATTGGACGTTTTGCCCTTGGAGCGGACTCCAGAAAACACCACTGAGAGGCCCTGTATTCTCTTCAATGGCCTACCCATGACTCAAGGTTACAGTTTCACACCTTATGCCTTGCATTCAAACTTACCAAGCTCTTTAATCTCCCTTGCCTAAGGGGACTAGTTTACAAAAAAGCACCCACACGTACGCTTAGATCTACTTCCTTACCCTTATTAGCAATCCTGAAGATGCAATGCCTATCAGATGAGCGCTCATTTGCCTTCTCAGCTCCCTCTGCTTGGAATTCCTTCCCCCCAACTTACTCTCCTGCCCAACCCTATCCTCCTTCAAAAAAAAGAGCTTACCTCTTTCCTACTACCCCCCTCCTCTGCAATTGCTTTAAATAAACCTTATAGTGTTGTTAATGCCTAGTCTGTGTTACTCTGTTAGATGTATCTTGTAATCCACCTGCTCTAGTGTTCCTGCTATGTATAAATTGTATACAGTAAAACCCTGGTTATCCAAATCTATTGGGGGACATAAAAAACATTCGGATAACCGGGGTTTCGGTTAAACGGGAGACTGTGTTCTAAGACCAACAAATATTAGTTATTCTATTTATATATGCTTAATACCTAATCTGTTTTAAGTTACTTACCTAGCTTTCTATTGTAATAATTTTGCAACCTTGTTAAATCTCTCTGAATCCTGTATATTATTATTGTATTTATCTATTGTACTGTGTTCATCATTGTCACCCGGGTCATCACTGAAAAAGGGACTGCATGGTCTCAGTGGACTTACCCGGTTACCAAAATTCTAATAAATAAAATAAATAAATAAATAAAACAGGGAGTTGCTTTTACAATGCAGTACTTTGTTCGATCAAGAGGCTCAAACAGCTACAGTGTATTGCACAGTAATACAACAACAACAGCACCTTCAGTAAAAGAAGATGCTTTTCTGGAGGGAACTGGGGTCGTAAGCTTGCTGCAAACATAGCACTTTAGCTGAGCAGATAAAAACAGACCAAATTCAACCACACCGTAATTTGAGTTCTCGCCAGTACATTAAATCCAATATATCAGGTCATCAGCCGTGTACCCAGGTTACCACAGAGGGGTTTCACACGAAGGAAATGCATATAGGGAGCCCAGAGGTGTAAGCCAGAGACAGAGACTCAGGAGAGAGGATCCAGATCCAGGATACAATCTGTGTGCCATTAGGTAGGTTACAAACCAGTCCCATGTTCATATCTTTTACATATATTGCACCTCCCACATTTATGATTGCCGTTAGGCCTTGTAGGCAGCCAGATTCTATGTTGTTGTTCTTTTCGGAAAAATTGACTTAACTAATTTGTCCTATAAATTAGCTGTGCATCTGAATGTGATTCTAGGTCTCTCTGGCAGTGCAGTACCTACTGTTGTAACACTTTTTAAAATATCACAGCTATTACAGGCAATGCTGTCTCTATATGGCTGGCTATTGAATTGTACTCTAAGGAACATGTAACACTATTCTCTTCTATTACTATGTTCTTATTTTTGTCTTGAATATGTTACTCTTGTGTTTCATTCCTTACTTTGGCCAGTGCCTTTTCCAAAACTACATCTTGATATCCCTCTCTCTTTGAATCTTCCCAAAAGTTATGCTGCCTGTCTTTCAAATTCAGAATCAGAAGTGCAGTTTCTTCTTATCCTAACTGTCCCCCACTTTCCTCACTCTCCTTCTACATGTTTCAGTAAGCATAAGCTATTTTATAGGATTGGAAATACTTAAAACTGCAAGACAGTGTGTGTAATCTTTGTTCCCTGTTTCCTTCTCTCTCTTTTTGCTGGATTCTACAGGGTCACCCCAAGGGGTTGAAATTAGCATACCCAGCCTGTTCCCAGTTCAAGTAGAAACAGGCTGGTGCATGTAGTTTTTTTTCCTGGCTTGCACCATAGTGCATGTAGCTTGTGGCAGACTGAAATGGCTTTGGCTGCATTACCATGAGGTGCCACAAGGGGCGCAGCGCTGAAACGGCAAGCTAATTTTTATTTATTTATTTTCTTTTTTTTTTTTTTTTAAGGCCATGTCGTGCGCGCCACTGAGAAGCACTCGGGGACAGCAGCTTCGGGACTCGGGAGTGAGCACAGTACTGCAGCACGGCGGCATCTGAGCAAGAACGCCTGAGGAGTGTCCACAGAGAAGGAGGTGGGACGCGCCGGCGCCAGCAATCAGGAGGAGTCGGAGACAGGAGAAGAGCTGCAGTTCAAAGTAGGCTGGCACCAGATATTCATGTCCTTTGCTGCAGCAGTGATTGGTTGGGGTTCCGCTGCAGAACAGAAGGGGTTGGAACTTGGGGATCAGAGGTGGGACTACTGGGGTATTTTTTGTAAACATGCCAATCGGAGCTGGAGTTCTGGGCATGGGGTGGGTTGGGGGACGGTCTCATCACAGAGACAACTCAGACAGGAGGTGGGTCCTCCTCCTACTCCTAGTGGCTTGACTGACTGGCATACGACAATGCATGTAATGTTAACCTTATTGTACCACGTGAGTCTCTTTCTGTCACCCTCATGGTACAATAAGATTCACATAGGCATGCACTGCATATCAGTTCTAACTACGCAGTTTTGTGGAGTGTTTCAGGGAGAACAGTCGCTAGGCGGGAAGCTCCTTGACCGTCGTGAATCTTTGTTGTTCCTATACAGAACTTAACATATTAGCAGTATCTAGGCAGGAAAACAGTTAAAAGTGGCATTAGTAGGGGAAAAAAAAAAAAAGTATAAAATCGGGAAATTAATAGCTGAAGTAAATCGGGGGTTCACCCACCACCAAGCAAGGGGATTTTGGTCTCTGCAGTCTTGTTTTCATATATTTAGCAGTATCTAGGCAGGGAGAGAGGTTGTTAACACCAGACAGCAATTAAATTGAATTTTGACAGCAAATAAAAACACTGCCTTTGGCTACATTTGACCTGGTTGGCTGCCTGGTTCACCTACCTAGTCTGCCCTTGTGTGTGTGCGACTGGGTGGGGTGAGATTCGAGAGTTCTGCTTCCCATTTATCTGGATTTGTATACATTAACAGCTAGTTGCTACACTAGGCCTCCTCTTCAGTAAAACTTTGTGTGTCATTTGATAAAATTTAGGGGGGAAAAAAATGCCCTCTCCCCCTTGAACTAACCACCGATACTACTGTCTAGTAGTCTAAATACAGTGTATCCCAAGACCACCCCAGTCAGGCAGTCAGTCCTCCCTCCTGCTATCAGCATGTAAATACACGTCGACTCTCAGACAAGTTACTAAACCTAAATCTCTCTTTCTCTTTCTTCTTCTCTGTCTCTAGTTTTGGAGTAGTACAGACAGACACAGACAGTTACCACCACCAGTTTGGTAGGATAAATAAATCTAACTGGTGGTTCGCTGCTTCAGCAGCTGCCTTGCCCTTGCAGGCTAACTTATTCTTGGCTTGGCCTGGACCTAAGTAATTTAACCTAATTTCCCGAGTTAATCGCAGATTAATACTGAATGTAATTTATTTGAACGCCCTCTCACCTGCCTGCTCCGAGGGATCCATCTATTTAGCAAATAAGTGATATTAAAAAAATACACAGACACTTTTTTGTCTTATAGCAGAGAACTTTCTGACATGTGTTACATAAGAAGACAAAGGCAAGCTCACTGCATTAAACGACCATGCCGCCCAAGAAAGTTTTACCCAAAGCAGTTAATACTCTTTTTCACTACAAGTTCAGCAAAACAAGAGGTGAAATGCCTGCAGTTGCTACTGCTGTTACAGCTGTTCCTGCTGTAGCTGATGTCCAGATGCAATCTTGTGCATCTCAGTCTGGCGGTGGGGGCAGCGGCCAGTTTGAAGTCTCTCCGATTCCTGATGCCAGTAGTGCAACAGCAGGCATTCCCAGTACTAGTACTTCCAATGTGAATGTGTCAGTAGTGGAATCTAACTCCTCTGATAATGATTCTTATGAACCTGCATGCGTATTAGTCCTGCATTCTTCTCAGATTCCTCCTCCTAGCCCCATTTCTGATTCTCAATCTGACTGTGCCCAAGTCCAGCAGTGCAGCTCAAGCTCAGTGCCTCCTCCTCAACCTTCTCTGCATCCTACTGCACCACATGATGGAGAGCCACCCTTAAAAAAAAAAAAAAAGGAAAAAAAAAACTTATAAATTTGTGAACTCTTGGAAACAGAACCGTAAATGGCTTAAATACGATAGTGACCTGAACATCATGAAATGTGAATGGTGCGAACTATTTGATAAATCAGGGAAAAATAATTCAGGGATGGGTGTTCATCTTTTGGAAAAGCAAACGTCGAATTTCATGAGTCAGATTTACATGAAGCATCCAGAAAAGCATTGTTTGCCCACAGTATAACCCTGCAGAGCAGCCATTAATAAAGATTGTCCAAAAAAATGGAAGAAAAAGAATTTGAGCAAATGAGAGTTCTTTTTAGAACAACTTTTTTTCTTGGTAAAAAAGCATGACCATTTACTGATCTAAAAGATGAAATAACCTTATTACAAGTGAATGGGGTGTCAGTCAGTGAAACCTACTGTAACGACAAACAAGCAAGAGTATTCACAGAATATATTTACAGAGATAAAATGGAAGATCTAATGTCATTGGTGAAGTCTCAAGATCTCTTTTCCATTCTGTCAGATGGCTCAACAGACAAAAGTATTACTGAAGAGGAGGTAGTGTATGTCCGCATCTTGGAATAGGGCATCCCTGTCACTAAATTTGTGGCACTTAAACCTCTAGACAAGGCAGATGCAGAAAGTATAACATTAACTTTAAAACACACAATGGAAAATGATCTCCAAATACAAGACTGGAAAAATAAATTAGTGGCTTGCTGCTTTGATGGGGCATCAGTCATGATGGGCAGTAAAACTGGAGTAGCCACAAGACTGAAGGAGGAGGCTAAACTTTTAAAAGTTGTGCACTCCTGTGCACACAGACTTGAGTTGGTCACTAAATATGTGATTAAGAAGACACCCCTGTACTCTGCAGTGGAAGATTTGCTTTCCTTACTGCATGGCTTCTATAAGCACTCTGCTTTAAACTGAACTGGCTTGCAGGCTGTGGGGGAGGCACTGGGCATCCGGGTAATGCGTCCTGTAAATACTGGAGGAACAAGGTGGCTGCCACATCATCAGCGTGCTGTGAAAGTGTTGCAGACAAATTATCCAGCAACTGTTACACACCTGGATGATGTGTCAATAAATGTCACGGGATAAAAGAGAAAAGGCCACTGCAATCCTGAAGCAGATAAAATCGCCGAGGATATTGTTCTTCATCAACTTCCTAGAATTCTACATAGCAGTCATGTCCAGACTAACGCTGACATTACAGCAAAATAACTTAACAGTAGACTCAGCGCAAGCTAAAGTTCTTTCTCTCATGACAAAACTGAAATCTCTCAGAGAATCAGAGACCATTGCCTTGACACAGGAATCAATCTCGTGGATGGTAAACTGCATTACAAAGGTGTGCAGCTTGGTTCTTCTGGTTCTGGGTGGTGGTGGATGTCAAGATGAACAACTCGGAGACTTGTAGGAGGGCAGCAGCCAAGGCCAACAGGATGCTGGGATGCATCGCTAGGGGGATCACTTCCAGAAGGAGGGAAGTGATACTCCCGCTGTATTACTGCTTGGTGAGGCCGCACCTGGAGTACTGCATGCAGTTTTGGAGGCCACACTTAAAGAGGGACATTAAACACCTGGAGAGGGTCCAGAGGAGGGCAACCAAAATGATTTGGGGCTTGGGGGACAGGACCTTAGGAGGAGAGGCTCGAAGAGCTAAATATGTACACATTGGAAGAGAGAAGGGACCGGGGGGACATGATAGAGGTCTTCAGGTACATGAAGGGGGTAAGTAGGGGAGGAGCAGTCAGGGTGCTTCGAAGGAAGGAGGAAGGGCCACTAGAGGGCATGGGTGGAAGCTGGAGGGGGGAAGATTCAGGGGAGAAAGGAGGAGGTGCTACTTCACTGAAAGGGTGGTGGAGCCATGGAATGCACTACCTAGGGGGCTGGTGGAGGCAGAGACAGTGGAGGGGTTCAAGAGGGTGTGGGACAGGTACAGGGGAAGGGTTCTGGAAGCAAAATCCAATGCAGCGAGAATATCCGGAACTGGGAAGGGAGAAGCCAGAGAAGGCGAGGGGGGCAGCAAGGTCAGCTCCCAGGATGGGGGCTGACCAAACAAGCAGACGCGAAAGACCGTTAGGCCTATTCTGCTGGCATGTTAGTATATTAGATCCTGAAGAGGATGCAAACACTGCGAAGAGCAGCACTGTGGCTGCTGTGAAGAAAGTGCTGGCCACCACCCTAACTCAAATGGAGAATCTTTTCTCTGAATTTAATGACCATGTCATTACTGAAATGGGAATTTTCAACCTGTCTAACTGGCCTAACTCCGATTCCATGGCAGAGTATGGAGACACAGAAGTTAGTCATTATTTTCTCACTACAGCGACATTCTGGTACCAAAGGGGTACAGTGCTGTTTCAGCAGTCTTGCAGTGGTCGGAACTGAAAGCATATGTTCAGACCCTAAATGCAGCTTACCATTCACCTTTAGATTCCACTACTATGTGGGCTAGAGTTCTTTCTGAAGAAAGGGAGGACTTTAAAGATATTCTTTCACTGATGAAAATATTTCTTCTCATTCCATCTTCTACTGCAGAATGTGAAAGCGGTTTCTCGTTAATGTCACGGATAAAACATGACTGGAGGCCAAACTTGAGACCAGAAACTGTGTCGGCTTTAATGGCAATTAGTTTGAGCAGTGACAGTGTCCACATACTCACCAGATAATGCCATAGCTAGGTGGTGGTCAGCAGGAAAGAGAACAAGGAGACCTCAAACAGCACATTATGGTGCCAGAAAAGACGAAAAGGCCTGGGAAAGTGATGAAGACGCTGATATGTTGTAGAACAGTATTACATTCATTTTCATATGCAATGATTCCTGAATCAGTTATCTTTTTTCAGTTTTTATCATTATGGACCACCAGTGCAAGTAACCTGACCGTGGTGCATGTAACTTTTGCTGCCACATGCACCTTGGTGTAGGTACCGAGAAGTTAATTTCTATCCCTGGTAGCCCCCCCATAAGATATAGTTACTATACAACGTGGGAAATGTTTACTGTATTTAAAACAGCAAAAATAATGTGTGTTTTCTCTGTCTCTCCTTTTTTCCTTTTGCTGGATTCTATAAGATCTCCTATGGACTTACTATTTCCAGTACAGATGGGCCATGAAGCAGCAGCAGCAGTATGTCCTTCTCTATTCTATTCAGCACTTTAAAAGACCATGTAAGATTAAAAAGAAATGGTTAATGATAGAAAAATTATGTTATTTGGATAAAAAGCAATTATTGGTGTATCCCTAAAAATAAGGTGAACCCTGTAGCAAAATTTACCAAAAGGAAATATTTCAGTTGTACCTGTACTTTATTAAGAACTTAGGATCTTAGGTTAAAACAAGTACTTTCTGCACAGCTTCTTATCTATTTCTAAACTGCAATGTGTGCTGTGTTTTTTTTTTTTTTTCACACATTCATTTTTTCTAAAAGAGATTTGATTGACTAATTGTTTTTGAATACTGATTGGCTGAAAGGGATTCTATCACTCTAATTTGAAGACTTGTTGGTCTGGGGAATAGATCTATGATGTCACTTTTTGATTATTTAAATAATCGATCACTTATGCCAGATTGTAACAAGCCCCCTTGAAGGCACAATACCGAGGCGCTAGGGGCTTCCACAGTGGTGATAAATAAATCAACTACTTGGTTGAGATACAATGCTTTGATTGATTTCTTCTCCTTAAGAGTGCATACAGACTTGGACTTGTGATTTATGTTACGGGCTTGTCACCCTATGTATGCGACCCCCTTGTAGCTTTGAGTGCAGCAACTCGCTCGTTGGACTGTACTTTTGCCTTCACAGCCCTCTGTAGAGTAGACAAAATGGAGGTTATTCCTCCAGCTCCTGTTTTCAACATCTTCTACATGGTCCCAGAGTAACCCAATTGTACAGTCCTGCTTCCTAATGTAGGCCATGAGGTGGACAGTACGATGTTCCGTGTCAGCTATTCTTTTCTTCTGAGATCAAAGATTACAGATCTCCAGGTAGAAGGTCACCTGGGGGCCAGTAACCATCACATGGTATGGTTCAATTTGGCCACTAGAACTAAATCATCCCATTCCAAGGCACAAATATGGGACTTCAGAGGAGCTGACTTTGATAAGATGGCCAACAGAGTTAAGCTAGCTCTGGCAAAAAGAAATACAGGTGAGGAGGTACAGGCAAAGTGGGCAAGCATTAAGGATGCAATACTTGAAGTAACATCACATTGTGTTGAGAGAGAAAAGGAAGTGCAGAAAAAGAAGAAACCAATTTGGTCATCAAAAGCAGTAGCAGAAAAGGTCAGAGCCAAAAGGCTGGCTTTCATGAAATATAAGGGAACGCAGCGGGATGAAGATAGAGAGGTATACCAAACTTCCCTAAGGGAAGCAGGGAAGGCAGTAAGGCAGGCAAAGACCCAAACTGAGGAAACACTAGCACAAACAGTAAAAGAAGGTGTGACAAGACTTTCTATAGACACATTGGTGAAAGCAGAAAGTCCAGAGGGATTATTGCTAAGATCAGAGGGGATAAGGGGGCATGTGAGGAGGAGGACCATGTAAAAGCATCTATCCTAAATAGATACTTCTGCTCAGTATTTGCTGAAGAGAAGGTAGGGCATGGCCTACAGCTCAGCACCATGACACAGGGGGGAAGGAGGTGTGCACTATTCCCTTCACAAAAGAAAGGGTCTTACAAGAGCTCGCTAAGCTCAGGGTGGACAAAGCAATGGGACCTGATGGCATTACATCCCAGGGTATTGAAGGAGCTAAGGCTGGAACTAGCAGAGCCATTATCAGAACTGTTTAGTGAGTCTCTGAGCACAGGAGAGGTCCCAGAAGACTGGAGAAGGGCTCATGTGATCCAGCTCCACAAGAATGGTAGCAGGGAGGAGGCAGGGAAATACAGACCAGTCAGTCTTACCTCAGTAATGGGCAAGATTATGGAGGCACTCCTTAAAGAAAGGATAGTGCAACACCTGGAATCCATAGGAGCACAGGATCCAAGACAGCATGGGTTTACAACAGGAAAGTCCTGTCACACTAATCTCATAGATTTCTTTGACTGGGTAACCAGAGTGGTGGACCAAGGGGGAGTAGCTGATGTCACCTACCTTGACTTCAGCAAAGCTTTCGATACTGTTTACTCATAGAAGATAAGCTGGGTAGGCTCGGGGTGGGTAAGAAGTTGGTTAACTGGGTGGCAAACTGGTTGACGGGCAGAACACAGAGAGTGGTGGTAAACAGTATACAGCCAGAAGAGATGCAAGTCACAAGTGGGGTACCTCAGGGGATCAGTCCTGGGTCCAATCCTCTTCAATGTCTTCATCAGTGACACTGCAGATGGACTGGAGGGTAAGGTTTGTCTATTTGCAGATGACACCAAGATCTGCATCAGAGTAGATGATCCAGATGGGGTGGGCAGAATGAGAAGAGATCTGGATAAAATGGTCGGAAGAGTGGCAACTGGGGTTTAACACAAAGAAGTGCAAGATCCTGCACATAGAGAAGAAAAGAAAAAAATTACTCACCATAGTAATGTTTCTTCTAATGGAGTCTTGTTGTATTCAGACATAATGCAGTTAGCCCCAGAACTTGAACTGCCCCAGAGAGGAAAAAGTTAACTCTATGCAGAAGCACAGAACGTTGAGCTCGAGCTAGATTTTCAAACCTCTGTCTGTGGTACTTCCCAGTGTAGCCATCAGATTCTTACGAGCACACTAACATACTATAGTATGGAAATTGTTCAACATATAGCCAAAGGGCAAAAAATTATTTTTGGGCCCAAAAGACTCAAGTCAAGAACCCAAGAAGGAAAGGTGGTGACAATATTTAAGTATAAAACACCAGAAAAAACAACATCATCCATCCCACACAAGAGGGAAGGTACAAGGTACAACCCTGAGGTGCAACACTGTACCTGCCAGCCCACTTCCCAAACACCAGGTTCTGAGAGGGGAGGTAGGGGGGAGGTCTGAATACAGCAAGACTCCATTAGAAGAAACATTACTATGGTGTGTAATTTTTTTTTCAAACATGAAGTCTTGCTGTATTCAGACATAATGCAGACTACCAAGCAGTTCCCTATGGAGAAGGGAATGCAGAACCTACTTTGGGAAGAAGCTCTGCAGTACTGCTGTGCCAAACCTAGCATCACTCCTAGCCTGGATGTCCACGGAGTAATGCTTGTTAAAAGTATGTACTGTTTTCCGGGTGGCTGCTTTACAGATCTCTTAACAAAGGTATATCTCTGGCTGCAGCTAGAGAAGCAGCTGTATCCCTAGTCGAATAAGCCTTCAGCCCTGAACAGGGCGTTCTACCCAACTTGTCATAACAGAATTGTATACAAGAAACAATCCACCTGGCAATAGCTCTTTTAGTGGCAGGCTTACCGTTCCCCACTTCACCATAAGTGAGAAACAATTGAAGACGGTCATTTCTATGTGCCTTTGTATGCGCAATGTAGTAGCTAAGGGCCTTCTTAACATCCAAACTGTGTAACCTCCTTTCACCTGAAGAAGAATGGTCAGTGAAAAATACAGGGAGAGATGCAGACTGGTTCAGATGAAAATCCTATACCACTTTGGGCAAGAACCTCCTATTGGTTCTTAGGACCACTTTGTCCCTATGGAAGGAGATGAAGTCAGGTTCAACTGACAGAGCCTGTAACTCACTAATCCGCCTGGCACAAGTAATAGCTACCAGGAACACAGTTTTCCAGGTCAAGTACTTCAATTCGGCCAAAGTCAGAGGTCCAAAGGGTGGCTGCATAAGCTGAGCTATGAAGACATTAAGATCCCAAGGCGGAGTGGGCTCCCTAAAGGGAGGGTTAATGTGAACCAGACCTTTGAAAAACTTTCTGAAAACAGGATGAGATGCCAGGGAAGAGCCCTTCCCTGCTGAGAGGAATGCAGAGACAGCTGCTAGATGAACCTTCAGAGTAGCAGGCCTAAGGCCTAGACCATTCAGATGAACTAAATAGTCTAAGGTTGTGGAAATGTCTGCAGAATCAGGCAGGATGCCTTTCTGAGAGCACCAAATACTGAACCTTTTCCATTTGGAGTTGTAAGTTTTTCTAGTGGAAGGCTTCCTGGAGGCCTTCAGAATATCCAGAACTCCCTGAGAAAGATGTAGTGCTGCATATTCTAACTCTTCAAGAGCCAGGCCTTGAGATTGAGAGACTGGAGATTGGGGTACCAGATCCGCCCCTGGGAGGAGGACAGGAGATTGTATGTCCTGGGCAGAGACAGTGGACGTGACACTGACAAGGACAGCAGTAGAGGATACCATGGCTGTCTGGCCCAATCTGAAGCCACCAGTATCACTGTGCAGGGTTGAGTCCTGATCTTGATCAGAACTCTGAACAGCAGAGGGAAGGCAGAGAATCTGCCCTTCTAGTCCAAAATGAGAGCATCCTGGGGAACCGTCCCCAGAACTGGAGGTCTGCAACAAAACAGCGGAAGTTGATGATTGTCCAGTGCTGCAAAGAGATCTATCTCTGGAGTGCCCCACCTGGAGAAGATGACCTTCAGGATGTGAGGATCCAGGGACCATTCGTGATGTCCCTGTGAAATTCTGCTCAGAGCATCTGCTCATACGTTGTCCTTCCCTGGAAGGTGAACTGCTACCAGAGAAGTCTGAAGAGAATAGGCCAGAGACCACAGCTTCATGGCCTCTGTGCACAAGGCCGAGGACCGAGTGCCTGTTTGTTGATGTACCACATTGTGGTGGTGTTGTCTGTCCTGACTTGGACCACCTTGCCCTTGACTGAATCCGAGAAGCTCTGCAGGGCTAGGAAAACTGCCCTGAGTTCCAGGAGATTGATATGAAGGAAAGACTCTTGTGGAGACCAGACCCCTTGAGCTGTCAGGGCTCCCAGGTGGACTCCACACCCTAGGAGAGAAGCATCCGTAGTTAGAACTACTGATGGGACTTGAGGGAGAAATGGAACCCCTTGTCTGAGGTTGTCCTGGTCCAGCCACCACTGGAGAGCTTGGACCAGAATCTGAGTCACTGGGATCAGTTTGGTAAGTGGATCCATCTTTTGAGACCAAAAAGACCTTAGATGAAACTGAATGTCCCTCATCTGGAACCTTGCTCCCTGCACCACTGCCGTGAAAGCTGCCATGTGGCCCAGGAGCTGGAGGAACGGTCTTGCTGGGTGGCAGACCAGAGGTCGAAAGGAGGAAGCGAGATCCACTAGGGCCATCACCCTTGCAGAAGAAGGAAGGCTTTTGCTTGTACAGCGTCCAACTCTATACCTATAAAGGTGAGAAGTTGAACTGGTTCGAGGACAGACTTTGGAAGATCGAGAAGAAACCCCAAGGAGCTGAGTAGGTCCTGGGTAATTTGAAAAGCTAACTTGACCTGTAAAGGTGACTGACCCACTAAGAGCCAGTCATCCAGATACGGGAAAATGGTGATATCCTGTCTTCTGAGGTAAGCCACCACTACTGCAAAGCACATTGTGAACACCCTTGGAGCTGATGTTAGGCCGGATGGCATAACTCTGAATTGATAATGGCCTGAAGGCATTTTTTGTGGGAGCACCTGACAGGAATATGGAAGTAGGCATCCTTGAGGTCCAGAGATGCTAGCTAATCCCCTGGCCTCAGAGAGGGAAGGATTATTCCCAGAGTTACTATTTTGAATTTGGGCTTTGAAATGTGTTTGTTCAAACACCTTAGGTCTAGGATGGGCCGCTACGCTCCCATTTTCTTTGGGGTAAGGAAGTACCTGGAGAACAGTCCTTTTCCCCTGTGCTGAGTAGGAACCTTCTCTATAGCTCTGAGAGCTAGAAGAGAGGAAACCTCTGCCTCTAGGGCAATGGTTTCTGAGAGTGATGCAGGTGGAAAAGACTTGACCCTCTTTTTTAGAAATGTTTTGAAGCTGAGGGCCAGCCCCTGGCTTACTACTTCCAGGACCCACTTGTCTAAGGTCACAGACTTCCAGGCCTGGAAGTAGTAAGCCAGCCTGCCTCCTACTGGAAATGGGGAGTCAACCCGGGCTGACGCATCAGGGTGTCTGCTTGGCAGGAGACTTAGACAGAGGAGGAGGAAGCAGCTCTGCTCAACCCTCTCCTGCCCCTCCCTCTGAAGAACCCCCTCTGTGGGAAGGGAGAGGAGGCCTGGGCTTGGTAAAAAGGCCTTTGAAAGGGCCTGCCCCTAGACTGCTGCTTGTGCAGAGTGGCTTGCCTTTCTTTGGCCTGTGCACTCCTGTACGTGGTCCTGTATTCATCCATTTTCTTCATGTAAACCTGTCTGCTCCCCAAACAGAGAGTTACCTACTGTAAGAAAATCCATAGCCTTAGTCTGGGTATCCTGTGAAAGGCTAGTATATCTGAGCCAAGCATGTCTCCTGAGAGACACAGATGTAGCCATGACTCTAGATGCCATATCGCTGGAGTCCACAGCAGTATGAAATTGCATTTTGATGCCTCACTTCCATCAGCAGCCACCTCCTCCAGCTCCTTGGCTAGCTGGGGAGAGGCCTGTTTAGCCAGTTCCAGAACCGTATCCCATCTGGATTTCTGGTACCTGGCTGTGTAGGCCATATAAGTAGCCTGCCTGAGTCCCAAAGAGGATGCCAAATACTGTTTTTTGGCCATGGCATTCACTTTCCTGGAGTCCTTATCCAGGGGGTGTGAAGCCAAAGGAATATTAGCCCTGTCACAGGCTGCAGCCTGCACTACCCCAACATGACTGCAATGACTATAAAGGAACTCCGCAGCTGAGCCTGATAACAAATACCTCCTGTCCATTCTCTTATCCACAGGAGGTATTGAATTAGGGGTTTGTAAAATTGTGTGTGTCTGTTTCCCCAAGGATTTATGAAGAGGGATAGACAGTCTTTTGGACTCTGGGATGTCCATCATTTCCACAAAATCAGGCTTTTCATCCTCCTCTGCAGCTTTAACCACGGGAAGCTGCAGGGTTTCTGTCACCTTTTGTAGAACAAAAATGTGAAGGGACTCAGAGAGCCTGGGAGGAGAGACACCCGAGGGCCTGTCTGGGGAGATGTCTGATTCAATGGGCACATCCAGACCCTCCTGGTCATAGTCATCATCATCATCATCCTCGGGATAGTCTTCTTCTCCCTCCCACTCCTCATAATAAGCGTCTGGATCATAATCCAGAGGAGATGGATCCGACCTAACTGGCGGTACCGGTTTGGACGGAACCGGTCTAAGTGACTGAACAACGCTAATCGCTTTGGCTATTTTGTCCGCGGTTGGAGAGTGCGATACCGGATCTGAACCGGCAGACTTGACGCCTTTTTGATGGAACTGACTCTTGGGTCGGTTTCCTTTGCCCGAGGAGGTATCGCCAGGTCAGTAGGCACCAGCTTCGCCGCAACCGAACCGGGCTGGCCATCCGATCTATGGACTTCTCGGCCTCCTTTCCTTCAGCCTACTCAGTCTTTGTCTAGAGTGGATTTAGAAAGTTTTACAGATTTGGCAGTCTGACTTGAGGTGGTCAAACCACAGACAAACACAGATGAGGTGGGGGTCAGCCTTAGCAAAGGCCTCCTCACACTCAGTACAGTGTTGAAACCCAGTGGGGCCGGTTTTCTTCTTGGGTTTCTCAGACATGGCCAACCTAACAAATTACCCTACTGCTGCTTTCAAGCCAGGTAATACAATAACCGATCGTTTACAAACCGTGTCACGGGCTTTTTAAAAGAACCGCCAAAAAAGCCCAGTTCTTTTGATACTGATCAGTACCGGAACACCACTCTAATCCCAGAAATAAATTTAAACAGAATGGGTCGGTTCCAAACTGGACCAACCGGAAAGAAACCGAAAAAACAACAATTTCCAACTTTTTCACAGAATAAAAAAAAAAAAAAAACACAGTCACTACCTGTCTACACACTACCTGTACCATAGACAGAGGCTGGAAATCCGAAAATAACAAAAAATTATACGGTTTAAACCGAACGCTTTACTTTTACCGAACCAAGACAGGAAATCTCTGGAGTGACTTCACTGTTAGGCGGAGTAAAGAATCTGACGATTACACTGGGAAGTACCACAGACAGAGGTTTGAAAACCGAGCTCGAGCGCAACGTCCTATGCTTCTGCATAGAGTTAACTCTTTCCTCTCTGGGGCAGTTCAAGTGCTGGGGCTAACTGCATTATGTCTGAATACAGCAAGACTTCATGTTGTTTGAAACCCTGAAGTCACCTACAGGCTGGGAAGGGAGTTACTGACAGTCCCAAGGGAAGAAAGAGACTTGGGCATCATCATCACAGATGACCTGAAATCATCCAAGCAGACTGCTAAAGCAGTAGGTAAGGCTAGGGGGATGTTGGTGTGTATTAGTAGGAGTATCACAAGTTGGAAGAGGGAGGTAATAACCCCTCTTTACAAGACACTGGTTATGCTCCATCTGGAGTACTGCGTGCAGTACTGGAGGCCACACCTTCACAAGGACATTAACCAAACTGAGGCAGTCCAGAGAAGGGCAACCAAAATGGTGCGGGGACTGCATCAGAAGACATACGAGAACAGATTAACGGAGCTCAATATGTATACCCTAGAGCAAAGGAGGGAGAGAGGTGATATGATCGAAACATTCAAACACCTTAAGGGCATTAACAAGGTGAAAAAGAGTCTAACACATTTCAATATAAGAAAAATAGCAGGACAAGAGGATACAGCATGAGATTGGGGGAGACCAATTAAGGGGTAATGTGAGAAAGTTATTTTTTACAGAAAAGGTGGTGGATGCATGGAACGGCCTACCTCAGGAAGTGGTGGATATGAATACAGTGCAGAGCTTCAAACAGGCACGGGATAGGCATAAGGGAGCAATACACATGAGTATGAATAGATAGGCCATTGACAGAGCAAAGGCCCATGGCACATTCATAAGGTAGAAAAAGAAATCGGCAGACTGGATGGGCCTTGCGGTCCTTATCTGCCGTCAACTTCTATGTTTCTATATTGAGGAACTGTGAAATGTCAATTGTGTCTCCACTGGGTCTCTGGAAGGCTACCTCCAATGTGTCCATTTGACCGAATATAGTTTTGAACATCACTTACTTCTTGCAGGTTAGAGTCCTGAGGAAAACAGAGGTCACCACTCTGCGTGAAGGGTTCCCACGCTTGCAGCGGTGAGTAGTACCCCGGAGTTTGGTGAGGAGAACAGGTCCAAATACTGCAGCGATCCGGGATGGGAGGCGAACTGACAGGCTGAGAGGTAAGTGCTGGTTTCAAAGATGTAGTAAGGGTACCAGGTCAAAACGGTACTGTACCAGGTTATGAAGGATTTTGTCAGAGGTGGTTCGGAGCGCCAAGATTAAGCTGCCATTTTAGCGGGTGCCAAGTCTTGCATTGATTAGTTTGTTTTTTTAACTAGCACTCAGATGTATTGCCATTCCCTGCATCAAAACTGGTACAATATTTGATACGCCAGTAAAAGAATTTATAATAAAAATAAAAATGGCATCCACTGTTACATCTTTAGCGGGTCTCATGCTTAGCCTGCAGCAAGAAGTTGAGAATGGTTTTCAGCATTTGTTCACACAATTTTCCAGCATGCAGGTGGCAGTAAACTACCTACAGGTGTATTTGGTAGACCACACACGCAGTCTGTACTAGGTGGAGGATCATGCTGGTGACCTAGAAGGCAGAATGGCTAAGCTGAAAAGAGCCCTGGATCAACTACAGGCAACTGTGATAGAGTTGGGTATGACCCCCATCACATCTGTTATGCAGTGCGAGTTAAAAGAAAGGATCTATTGTTTCCTCTCCTATTCTGCCATTTGTCTGTCTCTTGCCTGTCTGATTGTGCAATCAAATTTTCCTTGTGGCACCTAGGAACTGGACACTGTAATGGTCCCACAATTTTCCCGTTATCTCCTTCCTTCACTTGCTGTTTTTGTTTCTTTTTCCCTTGCTTCTGTGATTAAAAAATATATATATATATATATATATATATATATATATATACATACATACATACATACACATACACACACACACATAGATATATATACACACACACACACACACACACACAATATATATATACATACACACACACACACATATATATACATACACACACAAACGATATAAATATATATATATATATATATATATATATACACACACACACATACATACACACACACACACACACACACATATATATATATATACATATGCATATACAGATACACACACATATATATAAATCTATTTATCCAGGCGAACACCATTGAGCAAGCTCATTTACAAGGTGAACCTGCATTACACAAGTCAAGTAACAATGCATTTATATACAGACAAATAAACAGTAGATGCAAGAGTACAACAGTACAGGTAGGCCTGCAATAGACAGGATAAGTAAAAATACATTTGGGTTCAGGTAAAATACAGTCGGTAAGGGTATACATAACAATAGGGTAGCAAGTCAGTAAAAATTTATACCAGATGCAACAACATACATGGTTTAGTATTCCTGTAAGGTAAACGCATTATAGTCCAGCAAAGAGATTAGTTGAAGTGGATGCTACAAGTGAAGAAACATACATAGTCAGTTTAAAAAGTCCCAGGCGTATCAAGGGGGAAGACATGTGTCGGGAGAAGTGGGAAGCCAGTTTTGAGGGGGGGGTCTGGAACTGGGATAATATACTAGGAGCAAAGGAATGAGATGCTGTGGGTATACAAGGAATAGGTGGGTGAGGGAGGGTGAGATTTATGGCAGTAGATAAGTAGGTAGCTCAGGGACAAGTTATGCACTGATACAAGAAGGAAGGAGGATGGGAAAAGCGGGGAGGATGTGGAAAGGGGCTGTAAGTAAGATAGGATCATTGGAAGCAGTTGCAGGCTTCTGTAATGTATTTTGAGTATAAGGTTTTAAACACAGTGGCCCAGATATTCAAAAGGGTTGCGCATTAGACCGTATCTAGACTATGGCTCCCCTTTCTGGAATCCAAACCAAAAAAAAAGACATAGCAATTCTTGAACAGGAGAGTAACTAGAATGATTCCAAGATTAACAAACTTGGATTATTAGAACAGATTAAAAGCTACTGGTCTCTTCTCTCTTCAAACTAGAAGATTAAGAGGTGATATGCTTATGGTTTTTAATTTAATAAATTCACCAGATCTAATGGAAAAATGTGGTCTAACACTCTCCAAAAGGAGACATGTTCCGAGACTGCATAATAAGCAGCTTGAAGTAAAAACTTATAAAACCAGCAAAAGGGGAAACTTTTTTCCAATAAGAGCATCCATTGTATGGAACACCTTGACACAAGAATTGGCAAAGGCAACTAGTGTCACTGTCTTTAAAAACAAATTAGATATTTGGTTGAGGGATAATAGATAAATAATGTCCCACATAGTGTGGGGAACAGTCTCGATGGGCTCTGGCCTTCTTCTGTTCTTTCATACCAAGTAATGGCACAACAGTGTTGCGCCATGCACAACCCACTGATGCACCCCGTCGCGATATTCAAACGGGAAAAGTGCACGGCACAAATCCCGATGCTCCGGGCGCATCAGTAATGTATCGGCGAGGGGCATGCCCATGCATACTCTGCACAGCCCAATATTCAACCACAGGATGCGGAGCCATGCATGCGCAACCCTACCTGCACCAGCACAGAGTTGATCCAAAAAAAGGAACAACGGATGGCCACCCAATGGTGAGCTGTCGCATTGCAGGGCGCAACACGCCAGCTGACACACCCAAGCTCCTGCTGCACCCCCCTGGTGGCACCCCCCCCATGCCCGATTGCGGGCATCAGTAGAAAAAGATTCATCCAAAATCCCTAGTGGTCCAGTGAACCGCTGCCCGCCCGATCACGGGCTAAGTGAATAAAAGATATATCCAAAATCCCTGGTGGTCCAGTGGACCTTCCCTCCCGATCGCGGGCTAAGTAAATAAATGAAAAATCTCAATATCCCTGGTGGTCCAGTGGACCTGTCTGCTCAATCGTGGGCTGCAGTAGAATAATAGGAAACCTATCATCCCTGGTGGTCCAGTGGACCCCCCACCCGCCCACTGATCCCACCGCCTGCCCCTCCCAGTGGCTTTTCCCCAATCATTAGCCCTGCTTGCCAGTGTCTGCAAAACTTCGCTTCCCCTGCAATTATTTATAAATGTGTATTTTAACTTGGTTGTTTGTCACGTTTTATTTCTACTGTAACGTTTCATTTTGTTCACTGCTCAGAGCACCTGGGATTGGGTACTACATAAAAATAAAATTTTAATATTACTACAATTAAAGTGTTAGATTTTTTTTTTTTTAAATACACTACATGTTTCCGAGTCTGAAACCTTTCAGGCACAGCTAACTGATTTATAAATTGACAAAACTGTATTTCTGCCTTTAAAGAGAAGGCTACTGTGGGGTTGGGGGGAAAATTGTTTAACCAGAAAAGGCACACTAAGTCAGAGCTTGTTTCCGGGTGCGACCTGGGAGCACAAGGAAGTTAAGTGACTTGCTCAGGGTCACCCAGTATGCAAGTGGGGGCTGATGAGATTCAAACCCAGGTCTCCAAATCTGCAGTTCAGTGTCCTTAACCATTATTCTATTTTTTAAACTAAGGTGTTCTCAGCTGTGACAGAGAGGGGTGGGTCATGCGTCCTTGAGCAAGAAGTGCTGTATTGTGTGAATGGTGTGTATGGAGGGACTCAAACCTTGAGATACTCCAAGAGGGTGTCTGGGTTGCGTGGTGGCAGCTAGTAATTACCCTTACAGGTGTCTGAAGGGTTCAAGAAAGCTGGTAACACTGACAGACTGAGTCTGTGAAAGACCAGTTTGCCACACAAGGATCACCCAAAAAGGGCACAGGCAACAGAGTAACATTTCAAAGAAATACAAAATCACAAATCATAACAAGGAGGCATAACTGGATATTAAGAAACACAAAATAACACATATGCCCACAGTGCAACGCATCTTACTCACAGATTGTTAGACCTCGCAGGTTATGCAGTAAACAGGATGATTTTGCTAAGCAGACCCAAATAATGCACATTTTTTTTTTTTTTAATCAACAGGGGATACCCTAAAGGCACAGTGGACAGAGCACTCTCCCGGGTCAGTAACATGCCCTGTAACTTGACCCCCACAGGAAGGATACTGTCACGCAAAAATAACAGCGAATTCCACCAGTGTTTCCTTTCCATCAGAGCACACCTTCTCTTCACAGGATCATCACCAGTAACTTTCCCATTTTGCAAACTGACCGTAACATTGGTGCTTCCTTTACAGAACCACCTATTGCCTCCTATTGCTGGCCACCTAACCTACGGAATCTCCTAGTTAAAAGCAGCCTACCTACTCCTAACAGTTCCTCCCTACCAGGTACAAACTTTGCAACAGGACCCGCTGCTACATCTGCAAATTTGTTTCCAGTGTGACTGAAATTCAGGGGCCTACAGGTGTTTTTCACATCACCAAGGAGTTCTCATGCACCTCCACTAATATGGTATATTGTATTCTTTGCAGGAAGTGAACAGCTATTTACATCGGAGAGACTGTTGGACACCTTGCTGACCATTTCAGGGAACATTACAGAGCAGTCAGGAATGGTGAAACTGCTAAACCAATTGTATCCCACTTTATCTCCAGGGACCACAGTGTCAATGACCTTTCTGTTTGTGTCCTTCAGCAGGGCTTCTGGGATTCTGACCATAGAAAAAACATGGAAGCCAAGCCGATCATCCGCCTTGGCTCCCAGAAGCCCCCTGGTTTAAATGATAGACTTATTTTCCACTACCATCGTTAAACCACCCCTTATTTTCCCTAATGTCTGTTTGTATCTGTACACATTTAATTTCTTTTTCATTTTCACCATAGCATCCATCTCTGTCTCCTTCCTTCACATTTGTCACCATTCAGCCTTCTTACTAGGTCCTGTTAATTAGTCCCCACCTGGGGACTTCTTTAGCTCTTTCACTCCTATTTTGCTTTATCTTTCCCATCATCACCTTTTTGTTTCACAGATTCTCTCTTAATCTTGCCATTTATCACTTCTTTTCCATGAGCCTCCCATTTTTCTCTACACACACACATATATATTTCCTCATTTTATCTCTCCTCTACACTAACTTTGTTTTTTCCCTTTTGGATATTTCCTGAAAAAGACCTAAGGTCGAAACGTAGATTTTTAACTCTATTTTCAGCGTGCATTTAATACAACCATTTTGTTTTGATCATGGAATGTATATGCAAATCACCATGAAAATTTAGTCATGTTCTGCTTTAAGCAGGACTGCATGGCCCCAAGGGCCTCTTCCACCTCTCACACAACTTGCAAAGGCTGAGAATAGAAAACACGGACATGTTTCGTCCCGGTCTGTATGCCTCATCTGTATCTCACCCCAGGGAAAAAATGAACCAGCCCTTACATGGTCTTCTTTCAAACATGTTTTCTTGCCAATGCCCTTTTTGGGTAACCCCTGCCTCAGTGCTCTTGTGCTGAGATTCTCTGTCTTTTTAGCTTGCTTTGTTCTTTTGGGCCCACCATTACTCAAATCCTGGATACCACATAAGGGCTGGTTTGTTTTTACCCAGGTTGAAATACAGATAAGGCACACTGATTCACCCTAAGCAGGATGAAACACATGTGTCTTCTGTTCTCAGCCTTTCCAGATTGTGTGAGAGGCCATTTGGAACCATGCATTCCAGCTTAATGCAAAACATGCCTAATATTCACATGGTTATTTGCATATACATCCCATGATGCGTTGCATTATAGGTGTATGTGTCATTTTGTGTTTCTTAGTATCCAGTCATGCCCCCTTGTTACCAAATTTTTGTTCCTATTTTGTTCTAGTTAACAGGTCCTCACTATTCACTTTGTCTATACTCTTCACAGACTTGTATGCCTAGATCATATATCCTCCTTCTCTCTCTCTCTCTCTCTCTCTCTCTCTCTTGTGGCCTCCAGCAAACACATGTCGTCATGACTTTTGCCACTTCACTTCTTGGTCCAACCCTACTGCCCCTGGATCATCCAGGTCATCTTCTGCTGCAACATCTACAGCCTGTAACCCACCTTCCTAGAGGTATGGTTCCAAAGCTGGGCACAATACTCCAAATGTGGCCTTATCAGGGTCCTGTGCAATGGTACAAATAATCACTCTACTTCCACTGTCGAAATCCGTGCCTATATGCCTCTGATGAATATTGCCAAGGGACTCACTCAGAGGGTCATCCAAGGCCTGCATTTACAGTATAACTATTCAACAGATGTGGAAGTAACATAAACATAAAATCTGACGGCAGATAAGAACCATACGGCCCACCCAGTCTGCCCATTTCCCTACTCGGTACCGACAGCCCAGATCCTATTTGATCTGTGGCACACCTTCTCTGCCATCTCCAGGGTACTCTTGTGTCTAATCCATGCACTCTTGAACCCCCGGATAGTTTTAGCCCCCACCACCTCCACTGGAAGGCTGTTCCATGGATCCACCACCCTTTCTGTGAAAAAGTACTTCCTGGCATTCCCCCTGAGCCTTCCTCCCTCCAGCCTCATATCATGTCCCCCTGCCCTTGTGCAATGCTTCCTCCGACATATGCCTCCCTCCTGTACCGTTTATACCCCTAAGATACTTGAATGTCTATCATATTGCCCCCAACCCCTCCACTCCTTGTGGAATGAACCCACATTTCAGGGACTTTGCCCCTGCCATGTTGTAACATGATATATTTTTAGTTTATTGTGGGAACTACCCAGCCTGATACAGACTACCCAGATAATTTTTTAGACGCTTTGTGTCCTTGAATTAACTCGCCATAAGAACATAAGTAGCAGCCAGCTCGATATATATTTGGGTTTCGTTTTTTTTACCCCTACACCAACAGTATGTCTTTTTCTGAACTGCTCTGTTCTAACCTTATAGAAACTGCAGGCCCTTTTAGCATCCAATGAATGGAGACTTATCTCTCCTCTTGAAACATAACCTAGGAAAATACACTGGTAGGGTTATAGATTGATTCAAGTGAAATTCTAACCTCACCTTAGGTAAAAGCAGAATATTTGTTTTTAAAGTACCTTTCCCTTGTGGAAAATCAGGTATGATGGGTCAATGCTGGGTGCTTGCATTCATCTGACCCCCTACCTGAAGTGATAACAACCAAAAAATATATTTTTTTTTTCAGGTAATGTGTTTTCGCTGACAATTAACAGTTGGTTCTAAAGGGCAGTTCAACTGAATGAGCACCAGAATTAAATCCCATACAGGAACTTGTTTCTTTATAGGGGGATGCAAGACTTACAGCCCTAAACAAAACCTCTTAAACACCAGATGTGCAAATTATACCCCACACATCAGCAGGAGATGATGCACAGGTTTGACTAGCAATTCACATCCGTTAGAAGAAAATGTCATTAGGAGTAGGATAAATCTGTTAATTTGAGCTACGATGTGTACGGCTGTCCTGGCTGTAATTTACATGCACAGTAAACACAACACCATCCATTGAAACATATACTCTACACGACATCACTCCACCAGAACAAACTGCAGTGTGATGAATGAAACCTCAACCTTCTCTATATATACACACACACACACACACACACACACACACACGAAGAATGACAATTCTTTTCACTCCCCCAACCCGTGTTCTTGTTTCTAAACCCCCTTTCCAATCTTGTTTCTGCCATCCTTCTCCTCCATTCCACACTTCTGGGTCTGGAACAACATTGCTTTAGATGGTATAAATTACCAAAACTTTTCAGCTGTTGCACTCCTGCTGAATGGCACAGCACTGCTCAGCAGATCCTGGCATCCAAGCATGACTACAGAACCAGTACTTTTCTCCGACCCTTGCTCGACGGCAACACCAAGAATGCTGACACTGCTGGTGCTGATCTACCTTCCAAGCTTAGGAGGGAAGAAGATCGACACCAGCAGTGTCAGCAGCATGAAACAGTGCAATCCTACGATGATGGTAGGCACCAGAAGGTGTACGGGGGAACAGTGGTAGTAAGCACTGTTAACAAAGCCAAAGGCAGACATTACTATCTATCGTGCCTAGTGCCATTATTCGCCAGGATTGAACCTCTGATGGCTCGCACTACTATTTTATCCAGGGTAACAAAAAAACAAACAAAAAAAACACACTATGAAAAACTGCAGCTGATTAGTGTTTTCTGGTCAGTTAGTTTCTGACAGCTTGCTGAACTGCAAAGAGGAAGCCAGTTCTGCTTGAAAGTTGGGCTTCTGACACTAGATTCATAAGGTGACTCTTGGGTCAGAAACTGCTTTGAACGTTTAGAATGCTGTTGTGTGTATCTGCATATTCAAAATACCTTTGCAGCCCTAGTTACATATTCCAAAAGTATTTGCTGCCCAGACAGCATATTTTATGTTGTTTCAGTTTCTTGTCCTTATTTACAGGGCATTCTTGCCAAACATTTATTTCAAAGGTTTTACCAGGAAGGACATACTGAACTAGTAACAGCTTGTTTCCAGATGCATTCAGGAGGGAGGGATGATGGAATAGGCAGTAACAAATGGGCATTATAAGATACAAAAATAAGAATACAAAATACGTAAGGTGAAAGTTGCCCTGTAAATAAGCAATCTGACTGGCGAATGTGACGTCACCTCGACATTATATGCAATAAACTAATGCAGACCTTATATGACACCACAGTTAAATTCCTTGGCAGCGTCATCATAAGGCTCAACCACAGGACACTATGGGATTTGCTTTGCGTGGGTATGAACTAGAGGGTACAATAACAACCAGGTATCAACTTCACTGCTTTATAACAGAAAAAAGAGGCAAAACTGGTTTTCCCACTGCACATCAGAAAACGGTAATCTGGGGGCACATGAGTATTTTTTAAAAACTGACACCTGTTTTCTCTCTCGAGATCTACAGGTATGTTTCCCCCAAAACACTTCCCAACTTGTAACCGTACATTTCCAAGAATTTGACTGTCTATTAAGACATGATTAACATGGACGGACCCAAATTACTTTGCCCTACATCCATAAGGATCTCTGCTGCTGGACCTTTCCAGCGAAACTTCCGGTTTAACAACGAGGATGGCTTCTCCCCCCAGGAGCAAACCCAATACCGATTTACCTAAATACACCTTAAAATATGGTATCTATCATACTGCTTTGGGGTCATAGAAAGTGTACACCTCCAGGCCAGACAAACAGCTAAGTCCATCAACACTGAAACTTTTTAAAGGCATGCGTGGTTCAGACAAAAACACAAGCCGCACCAAACACATGAGTTCTCATTCAGACCAACAGTAAAGCCAGCATCCAATCCTAAGCAGCCGGTTATCGCGATCACTAGCTGAACCTCACGGTACCGGGCCAGGTCCCTGCTTACCATCGTAATTCTCGTCGGCGTCGAACCGCTGCCCGCAGCCCCTGTTGTAACACAGCAAAGACATGATGACAAGAGGCCGAGATAATGCGATGCGCTGTGCCCGAGAGAATGAATGATCACCAGGACGGATGAATACAAGCTACCGGTATACAGCTCTATGGATGGACAGAAAGAGTTGCCGGATTCAACTGCGGAACCTTCTGCAATGCCGGGCACTCAGGAGCCAAGTCTGACGTACGACGTTCACGTCCTTTCGGGAATCTTCGCGAACCTTTCGTGTGCGCACGCGTAAGGCGATCGGCATTTCCGTAAAGGGCTGCAGTATCGGATTGACGTGTGTCCCGGTTCGCCTTCCACGCGGAGGTAACGCATCTTGATTCTTGGCAGAGGAGCAGTTCCTGGAATACGTGAAAGATACATGGATAAGGCTACCAACTTTTCAAGGCCTAAAACTGGGACAGGCCATCCTGACCATGACCCCACCCGACCATGTCACTTCCATGGGCACCGCCGCAGACAACGCTGTCCACAATCAAATTTTGCAGCTTGCTCGGGCCATGCTGCCCCACAGTAACATCAGTAGCAAACTTTCAGATTACATCAATACATCATCTTGCTGCAGCAAGTTCCAAACCATGATGTACAGAAAGTTCGTTAGATGCAAACCTGCGTTAAATTGTGCTCAGACATTCGAGCTGTGTGTACTGCTCCTCCTGACAGTCCCATCCAACCCACTTATACTCTCCTTTGCTAAGCAAACTTCACTTCAGTGACTCTCACCACCACACCAGATTGTTTTTACACACTTCCCTACAGCTGATCCTGTTCGGGTACCTTAGTTTATAGGTGCCAGTCTGTTCTCTGTTTGGGGTCCCTCTCAGCTGCTGGCATGCAGATGTCCACATGTGCTTGTTTGCACTACTAAACAGAGAAACCTAGACTTTGACGGCAGATAAAGACCACTTGGCCCACCCAGTCTGCCCATTTCCCTACCTACTGGATAAGCTGCAGATTTTAGTTAACCAACAGCCTACTTCCTGCCACCCCTACTATAAGTGCCTTATGTCTGTCCCATGCATGTTTGAATTCCTCCACTGTTTTAGACCCCACAGCCTCTCCTGGAAGGCGGTTCCATGCATCTACCCAGTACCCAGTCTAATCTAACAAGAAGGAACATGCTTTACTGTGCTCCCACTGACATGCTTGCAGTGCAACGCAGGCACAGAGGCTGAAGTTGCAAACTGCTGTCCAGCCTGAGCAGTGCCGCAGTGGTCCTGAAATAATTGTCACTCACAGACTAGCAGTCAGAAAAAAAAAGGAACAAAACTGGGACAAGTAAGCAAAACCTGGGACAAAAGGGACATTTTGCAAAACTTGTGGGGACACTGGAACATGTTGCCTAAAATAGGGACTGTCCTGAAAAATAGAGATTGTTAGTAGCTTTATACATGGAGTCTGGATGGCGAAACAGAGTGCGAACAAATTTCTATATTGCGTGGTTTTTGTATATGTGTACAGCTTGGTTTTATAGAGCACCTTTACTTTCAGCACTGTTTCAGAGTCCGAGAACTTTAACCATATGTTACTGCTGGTAATGCAGAAACTTGGGGTCCCGTTATCCGTGTTGCATTTGTTGATTGGTTAAGTTATTTACTTATTTTTGTTATAAACAGGCTAAGCCAGTAATTATTGACAATTTATAAATGAATTGCAGAACACCAGTTTAGAGCCGGCCCGGTGGCTCTGAGGGCTGAGGTGCTGGAAGCCTCACCTCGCGCTACGCCGGCGACCCGGGTTCGGGAACGGACTCGGGTTGCCGGGGTCGGCAGGGGAGAGGAAGGATCGAGCCGCCCCAGCGGATGCTCTCCTCAGGGTGGAACTATGAGCGCTGCCTGCATTACCTCGCAGCCGTGGAAGCACCGGCAGTTGAGGGGATGGAGGCGGCTCCGCCAACGGAGTCGGGAGGGGCCGCCCGCTGATGGCATGAGGGTGTTGACGGCGCTTACATCGCCACCTTCGGGACGACGCCCCAAGGGACCGACGCCCCAGGGGGCGGGACGAAGGGAGAAAACGAAAACCCCCTGGCAGCCCTAGATGAAGGTCCTCTAGTCCCCAGACCACCTGCAGGACAGACCCCGATGTGCGAGGAGGAGGAGGACAAGCACTCTAGGGGCAGATCCCCAAGGTAGGTTGAGGAGGACATGAGCGGACGGAAGGAGGGGGCTCCAGGGGTAGTAAGGAGGAGATAAAGAAAGAAAGTAAAAAAAAAAAAAAAAAAAGAACACCAGTTTAAACATACTTCACAACTGTCCCTAATTACAAGGGGTTTCCTTCATTTTACCCATCAAGCCAGAGATGATCCCCCCGTTCCGAGACCAGCTTCTTAATCTACTCAGGAAGACTGCGGCTTTTGTCCAAGTAGGGTGCCACCCTACCTGATGCTACATCGGTACGTTTACATGTAAATATTAATCCACAACAAAGGTGGCATCTAATGGGGAGTTAATGCATGGTTGGGACCGTTGTGGCCCAAGGCCGCAGGCTGAGTGCCTACAACAGACAAACCATGCATTAACTCCCCATTAGATGCCACCTTCGGAGTGGATTAATGCGCTTGTAACATGGTCTGCAGATCTCTTTGAATGTCACAGATCTGTTTGTAATGTTGTCATTAAGTAGACCATCACACTATTCAAGTTATACAGTTCAGTTTACTGTTACTTTCAAAAGTTTCTGCTATGATCTCTTACATACATATATGTTTTTTTCATACTTTGGCACAGTAGTACATTACTGTATTGCTTAACGATTGCTACAGATTTTTTTACATTTCTGACGGCTGTTCGTTTCTTATGCTTCTTAGGAGGACCGCGATTTCCTGATTTTCCTGCTTCGCCGTGAAGTTGTGTGTCTCATTTGCATACAGCTTTTAGCGCTTTATACACGTATATAACATTTTTTACCTGACTTGGTTCTCTTTGCACTACTCGATCCATTACACCAGTCAGATTTCCCCAGTCTCTCTTTTGTTTTCCCTCTCGATGGATTCGGTTAGATTATTGCAGTTTACTGTCCCATATACGGTAAACATCTCCAACTTATATCTGCTTCCAGTTGCTCGCTGTCTGACTCTCCGTTCCCTTCAGTTGTATGCTGTGTGGCTCACTGCTTCTTCAACAGGTTCCTTGCATTTTTTCCAATTTCGCCCACTCCGCTACTCGCTGTTTCGGGACATCTAACCATTTGTTCATCATTGCCAAAGTTCTGTTCTACGCATGCTTCCTTGCCTCTCATTCCACATAAGCTATACGTTACTGAGCTTTTCTCCATGTCTACGCCTCTACTTGACTCCTACACCTTTTTTTACTATGTCTCTAATACTTGTCCTACCCATCCTCTGCTACCTACTTGCGCCGTAATAAACTTAATTTCTACCATTCTTTCCCTTCGTTTTTTACACACTGCTCGCTTTTCTCTGTGGCTACTAGAGTTTCATTAAGCAACACGGCATTATCGCATATAATGCTGTGTGTTGCTATTAGGCCCACCTGGTGTTTTCCACCAATTGTTTTCCTAGTTTTTCCTACTCTTCGCTTTGCCATGTTACAAGGCGATATTGTTACGGGGTGACATGATATCAGGGAACTCCCCGATTTATCAGTATTTTTACCTGGTAACTCTTTACCCAGATACTTCCTGACATTGCGTATACATGGGCTTTGGTTACCGGGTAAGAAGCGGAGATCTCTTTGCTACTGCACCAGTTACCTGGTAACGTTCTGCTTATGTAAATGCACGGTATGTCAGAGGAGCGTCACTGAGGTATCGGCCAATCTGTGTAGCTGGTGCAAGGTTCCAAACTTGAATACCTGCCCTCTGAGAAATAAATATGCACCAGTTCAGACCGCAGCATTTCATCCGAGCAGGGTCCGGGGACGCCAACAGTTAGATCTGTTCTTTTTGATTAGTGTGTTAAATGTCTTTCTACGTAGCAGCAGGTGAAAAGACTAACCGCACCGGCAGTTGAATTCAGACTGTAAATTCAGTCGGCAGCAAAAAACAGGGCTGTAACATCACCAGCTGCTGAAACCAGGCTGTAAACTCAATCGGCAGCCAAGACTGGGCTTTAATTTCAGCACAGCTACCAAAGGGGCTGTAACTGTACTAGTGGCCATCCTACTTGGCGCTACATTGGGGGACAGTGTCACAGGTGCATCACTGAGGCATCGGCCAATCAGTGTGGTTGGTGTGGGGTGCCAAACTTAAATACCTGTTCTTGGAGGCATAAATACCCCCTCCCAAGCACCAGTGCAGACTGCAACATTTTGTCTGAGCTATCAGGAATTCCTGGCAGCACTGAGGGCAGCAGGACTAACTCATTTGGTTCAGAAAGGACAGGTATGGGAAAACGGGGGTGACTATCTATATTAAAAAAGGGATCAGGGCTATTGTGATATCTCTAATTCTCTGATCAGATGTTTTTCTAAATTAATAAAAGCTTCTCTAATTCCTTTATTTACTGCATAATCTTCTCTGTCGAGCATCCAGTGAGTCAGGATCAGTCTGTTCCCAGTCAAATGTAGTGTTATTGGGACTTGATGAAGCAATTGCTGGATCAGGATTATACAAACTCAGCAGGCGCAAGTCCAAAATTCGTAAAAAATGCTAGAATGAAGAGCTACTGAACGTCCTGTTTATTGTTCACACAGCTAATCATCACCCCCCATGATGAATGGCGAGCTGCGGTGAAATACTGAATGCCCGATGGAGAAAATTACGCACTAAATTAAATCTTAACTTAAATACGGGAGAGTCTGGCACAGAAGTAAATAATGGAATTAGAGAAGCTTTTATTAATTTGGAAAAACACCTGATCAGAGAATTAGATCCTATAATATTGGCACCCTGACGAATATTTAGACCGAAACCAAGCACTGAGGGGACTACGTCTTAACATTGTCCCTTCATGCGGCTTAGAAAATTTCCAATTCAGAACTGAGTGGATTAAGGCAGCATGTGAATGCTCTAAAATCTTTATAGAGCTGCTGATTAAGGACAACCTTAGTAAATTCGAAGAACTAGTGGCTGAATTAAATAAAGCAAAGGAAACAACCATAAAATTGAAAGCCTGTGAAGAATATTCGTACTTTAATGAACAGCTGAAAAACAAGATCCGAAAATATGAATAGGAGCTGATACAAAGGAAAACCACAAAACTACAGAGAGATAAAAATGATTATATCAAGGGTGATATATTGAGGTGGAGCAAACCACATTCCTTGAGCCGCGGAAGATCAAAGGTCAGGTTTTCAAGGCTAGAGTATAAATACTGATCCCAACAGCCAGAAACGACAGGAAATAAATCCCATTCAAATACAGCAGCAGACTATCCTTTTCAGCAACATCCAGAATCCAAGGACAGGGGAAAAGGAAAAGAAAAACAAGAGGCTCCAGGGAGGGTTCGGAAAGCAAACAGGAATAGAAAGGTCACTGAGAGAGCGAAAGAAGAATTTAATTTACAGATATTAAATCTCTCCCAGCTAACTCTTTCAGAAGACCAAGAATGAGTGTTAAGAAAGGGTCTGATCTTTATTCCGACACTACAGGTTAATGACTTCTCAGTGGCAGTGGATCTTTGAGAGTTTTTCAGGAAATTACATCTTAAGCTACATTTTTTGAAGGGGATGCAAATTTAATGGATTCTAATTTGACTGAAATGGGATATACAGAGGACACTTCATTTGCGGATATAGACATTTTACTTCAGGAAATAGAAGGTACCAGGAGTACATCAGAAACATCTAAAATGAATGAAAATATTGAACTAAATGTGGCAACTACATCAGCTGATAGAGGTAATGTCGATGTAGTAACATCAGAGACTGATTCTAGAAATCCGCTAATTCTTGACGAACTGCTACTAGAGAATAATATGCAAAATGACCTTGTGACCTCTCAAGAGAGAAGGGGCATGGAATTTTGGGAGCCAATGTGGATTTAAAAACCATTAGAAAAAACTTCTCAAACCAAAATCTGTGTTCTGTCCCAATACATATAATAATGCTATTATTACCTACGAAAAACACAGTAATGAAACAAGTAAGAGAATTGATAAAAGAAAAAGCAATATTAATAGATTTAACATTTCAAAAAAGAGAGAATTGCTTTTCCAAACTTTCACGTAATAATACCATTGTTATAAAACCATCAGATAAAAGTGGGAACATTGTCATATTGGATGTGAAGCACTATAAAGAAATAGTGGAATATTTGTTAAATAACAGTGACAATTATAGGAAATTACGAGTTAACCCTCTAGTACAACAGAAAAAGGATTTATGTAAACTTCTGTCAGAGGCTGTGACAAACGGAAGCATCACAGAACTCGAATATGGGTTTATTTGGGAAGAATATCCTGTGATGCCGGGGTTTTACATATTATCCAAAATACACAAAAACAAAGAATTACCACCCGGTAGACCAATAGTTTCTGGGGTGGGATCAGTAGCACAGAACTTGAGTAAATTCATTTTTTTTTTCTGCAGTTTGAAGTCAAGGCATTAGGTTTCTATATCTGGGATACTTCAGATTTACTGGATAAACTAAATAATATGACTTGGAAAAGGAACTTCAAATGGTTAGACATAGATGTAGAATCACTTTACACTTCCATCAGGCATGAACAGGGCCTAGCAGAAGCTGGATTTTTTTCTAAAAGAATCATCGATAGGTTCTGAAGTGCCAACTGTTTTTATATTGAAGGCACTAGAATTTATTATAAAAACAATGTATTTGAATTTGAGGGAAAATATTTTCAGCAAGCATGTGGCACTGCCATGGGAGCTGCGATGGCACCGAACTATGCCACCTTATTCCTAGGGAATTGGGAAATTGAAACTGTTCTGAATCACATGGTCAATCCTTTCTTCAGTAAAGTGAAGTTTTGGTTTCGCTTTATTGGTGACATATTATGTGTCTGGGAACGTGAAGTAGAAGAAGCCCTGGCATTCATGCACTGGCTTAATGATAATGATCTGTATTTGAGATTTACCCATCAACTGGACCCCACTTCATTACATTTTCTGGATCTAGATCTAACTGTTAGTATGGATGCAGAAGGGGAGTTTGTCATTGATACAAAAACTTTTAGAAAAGTTACTGCCACCAACTCAGCTCTTCATTTTGAGAGTGCCCACCCCCCCAGCCTAAAAAAATCTATACCATACAGTCAGTATTTAAGACTGTGGAGAAACTGCAGTAAGCAGATTGATTTTGAACATCAGGCCCAAGAACTGACTGAGAGATTTGTAGCAAGAGGATACAATCTTGAAAATTTGATACAGGCAAGACAGAAAGAAAAAATACCCAGGGATTCTCTTTTTAAACCTAAAAGTCAGAATAACACACAGAGTGCATTGTGAACTTTCGTTACTGAATACAACCACTTGTTAGGCCAAATAGGCAATATAATATATATAAATTGGCCGATTCTGACAAATGATGATGTGGGGATGGCTGTAGAACCCAGACCTAGGGTAACATTTAGTAGGGGCCAAAATCTAAAAGACAAGTTGACACATTCCAGAATTCAAAAAGGACAACATAAAAGTTTATCTGATTCTATACAGATTTGGCTTCCACAGAGGATGAAATGATTCCATAAATGTAAGAGGTGCAATGTATGTAAATATGCTATAGAAGGTGACGTGTATACACACCCTGATAAAACAGGGCTCACATTTGGAATCAATGATCTCATTACATGTGATACTACACATGTAGTATATGTACTTTCATGTACATGTTATTTACTGTATGTGGGGAAAACGGTGAGACCATTAAAACAACGTATCCAAGAGCATGTGAGATCTATAACCAGTGGAAGAAATGACACCCCTGTAGGTACGCATTTCACATCCCACCACAATTCTAAACCAGAAGACTTGAAATTTCTGGGTATTGACTGGCTAGCACCAGATCTGTGGGGTGGAGATAGAGCAAACAAACTTTTGAAAAGAGAAAATATGTGAATTTTAAACTAGATACAGTAAAACCAAATGGATTGACCAACAATTGGGATATTAAGCCATTTCTGCATAATATATAAATTGGATACATTTTGTGGTCCGATAAAATGTCTGGCTTTGTTCTAGTATTTTAATTTATAGATGGAGATTTAATACAAAATTTAAAATGTATAAATGTAGTGATTTGCTCCAATAGTTTTCTTTTTTTTTTCTCTTCAGGTGTGTGTGTGTGTGTGTGTGTGTTTTTTACCCATCCTATCTGGGCTCCTACCACACGGTTGAAACTTGCCACAATGGAGTTTGGCAGCCTCACTGCTTGTTAGTCCTAGGATACAAACACCATTAGGATGTGGTAGCTCTTTAGTTTTTATTTTTCTTCTTTTTTTACTGTTTATTAGTGCCTAATTTGAAAAAGAAAAATGTCATTATGACTTTTGTAGGCTGTTCTATAATAACTATTTATCATAAGAATGTATGGATTGTGCTATTATTAGAAACTTATTAATATGATGTGATGATTTCTTATAAGGACTTAAAGAATTTAAACATGAATCCAACAGATATCACTATATGTATATCATGTACTGTCACTTTAAAAGCATAGCCACTATTTAGTCACATGACATAGAGATTAGTGAGATATTTAAAGTCTGGTTGTTCTGTTAGCATTACCCCTTGAAGACTCGTGTGGTCGAGGCACTAGGGTTGTTGTACTGAACTCCTGTGTCCTTGTAATCTTGTGTGCACTCTGAGAATTTAGTAAAATACTCTAAATCAGTTTACAACAGTGCACTGTGGTTCCTTGCACAGTACTAAACTTTGGATCTGCAGTAGAACAAAGCTGGAAGAACTAAAGGAAACAATAACCTTGGGCCCTGTACACACTTGTGAAGTGGTTTTAAACAATTTTTAAAATGGTTAAACTTTTACCCTGTTAGTGCAGCCATGTTGCTGCTTTTAAGCCATTTTCTGAAGCGCTTTAAAACCCGCATCACGTGACACACTTTGAACCTCACAGAACGATGCCTGCAACCATGCTGTGCATCAGAGGGCTGTGCATAGTGGAGGACCGGCAAAGAACAGGATGAACACGTCAGTGTGTACACACTGGTAAGTGCAACCTTGTTTACCTTAAACCATTTTTAAAACTGGGCTAAAGACTAGGGGCCGGATATTCAAAAGGGTTGCGCCAAGTGCAATAGGGTTGCGCATGCGCAAGTCCGAAAGTGCGCCATTCTGCGATATTCAGCAGGAGGCAGTTGCGCCACCAAAAACATGCTGAGCAACAGCGCAATGCAAATGAAGGCATGCGCAACTGAAGGGGGTGGATCCATGCATAAAGAGCGCAATGCGATATTCAAAGACTTCATAACAGCCGAACAGTCGAAATTGCGCCAGCGAAATGAGCCAAAAATAAAAAGGCTCAAGGAAGAGGCGCAAGAACGCCATAGGGATGCCAAGTGGGGAAGAGAGAGAGAGAAAGACAGACAGTGACAGGCCAGGGCAGGCAAGAGAAGCAGTGGGCCATAGGCTGTGGAGGCCAGCGGGGTGCCTGGTGCAGTGGAAGTAGCAGTCAGGACAGCGGGGTAACAGAGCAACATCAGTGGGGGTCCTAGTCAGGGAGATGGACAGTGGCAGCTTCACATGGAAGCTGTAATGAGGGTGAGAATGCAAGGTGCAGGGGGCGTGGCGTGGATGGGCCCGGTCGGTACACCCCAACAGGCAGTGCCGTGCCGCGCATCAGCTTTGAGTTGTACACAGATGTAGAGATCGTGGACCGTACCGCCTGAACAGGGCAATACTGAGGCGGCTCTGTGAGCTGTGCAGTGATGTGATGCAGGCACCCTCACGACGGAGTCACGCCTGTCAGTGGAGACCAAGGTGACAGCCTGCATGTGCCTGCTCGCCACGGGCACCTTCCAGAGGCCAGCAGGGACACCACAGGCATCACACAGTCGGCCACGCCACGCATCCTCACCCACCTCCGCAGTGCTGCTACGCGGAGCATATCCATTTCCCAGCACCGCGGCAGAGGGTACAGCAAACATGCAGGAGTTCCACAGGGTAGCACGATGTCTGGCATGCTAGGGCTATAGATCGCACCCATGTGGCCATTCGCGATCGCCACCCGCCCGATGGGGCTGCATATAGGAACAGAAAGGGCTTCTCCAGTGTCAACTGCCAGGTGGTGTGTGATGCCACTGGGTGTATAATCAATGTCTGTGCCACAACCCTGGCGGAGCACATGATGCTTCATATGGCATCAGTCTGCACTGTGCCATCGATTCGAGTGGGGACATCCCACAGGCCATCTAGTGGGTGAGTACGCATGTAGGAAATGCAAACTCGGGGCGAGGAATGCCACAGGTGCTGGTGGTAGTGGCACACAGGATATGTGCAATATGGACCTGAACATGATACTGATCTCCACTATCTCCACACAGGTGACAGCGGATACCCACCCGTCCCTGGCTGCTTACACTGCATCGCTCCATGACCCCATCGCAGCAACGCTATAATGAGGCACATGCCGCCACACGCAACATCATTGAGCAGGTGTTTGGGATGCTCAAGGCATGCTTCCGATGCCTAGAGACCTCCAGCGGTGCCTACAGTACAGCCCTCAAAGGCCTGTGGATATTCCTGGCCTGTTGTATCCTGCACAACATGGCCAAAGACTGTGGATAGCCCTACAGGTTGAAGAGGGGGACAGCGATGGGGACGCCAGCGGCACCGGTGTTGATGGTGATGAGCAGCCCCCCCTTGGACGGCGGGACCCCCGACTGATCCGGCAGGCCCAGCTGCACTGGGACACCATCACGGAGGAGCATTATGCACGACACAGGTAAGTCAAGGGGCCATGTGCAAACAACACTGTCCTGGCGCAACCCACAGGCACACAGAGTGACACACCAGGGGTGCATGACGGCAAGGGGAGTGGAAGGGACCAGGCACACAAACACACCATCAGGGAGGGGCGAACAGTCATATGGACACACACAAACACCAGGCACAAAGCGCACATGGGCAGGTGCACAGCAGAGCAGGAACAGACATTGCAAACACACAGATCCACAGACCACACCCACCACCTGTACTGTCCAAGTACGTGTGTCAGATGCTGGGCACCCTTGCACCTTGGTGTACAGTACAATGCAGGCATCATCATGCACACGCACCTGTGGAGCAGCAGTCGGATGGTGCAGGTGGTCCGGGAGATAAATGGCGTGATGTGCAGGGCACCCACCAGCGTACTGCCCACCATGACACACAGTGCACACAGGGCAGCACCAGACAGGGCCCGCACTGGGAGACAGGTCAGTCATGTTGCACCGCTTCACGCCACCGCAGAGATGTGTGGGCGGCCCCGCCGCGACCCAACAGCACTGGCAGGCTGAGCAGGGCTACATGGGGTGGCACCGATGGACCACCAGGGTCCCACTGCGCGATCGTGACCTTGTCCGCAGTGGGTCTGTAGTATGCCAAACATACCTGCACCAGGGGTGCTTGGGATGCCCACAGCAGAACCCGACGCCGACAGGCTTGGTGTCACACGGCGCCGGAACGGGAGTGGAGAGCGCATTGTGGGTGCGCGGTACAGAAGCACCTGCTTGTGCCCAATGCAGCCACGACTAGCAGCAATGCCTGGGTCTGCCTGTCAATGGCGGGCGGTCACATCCATCCGCATATGGACCATCTCTGCACGGTCCAGAGCACAGTCCCTGCTTGCCGCCCACAGCCACACACAGTGCCCACGGATATTGCAACCCGCCTTGCTGCTGTACTGATTCCCGCAGCAGGCGGGTGTCTGTTCAAATGGGTACTCTGCCACAACGGCATCCTTTCCCCAGGGTATGGAAGGTCCTGATGCTCAACACCCTTGAGGGTGGGCGCTGTTCACCAGGACCAGGAATGGATATCAAAGGGCGGTGGGCATGTGCCACCGCTGGACACTGTACCCCAGACCTGGTGGGTGACTGCTGCTGCTGCCCTCCAACCGCTGTCCCCAGGGACCACTCGTTCCACTGCTGTGGCGCAACAGTGCCAGACACCTGCACCGCCACCGGTGCTGCCCACGGTGCTGACAGGCACAGCCTGGGACTGTGCCGACATGCTGGCACACACGTTGGAACCAGCTAGGCCCAGGGGCATGTGCTGGCCTGCTGTGTGTCCGTCATGGGACACACACATGTCACTGCCCATTGCAGTCCTTGCATCATCAATGGTGCAGGTTCCTTGCTACAGCCACAGTCACAGCGTGCTGGCATGCTTGCATGCCAGACTGCTGAGACACAGGCTGTGCACCCCCCACACCCGACTCACCGACACCAGAGTTGGCAGCCCGGCGTGCATGCTGGTGCAGTGCGTGCTGGCTGGTGACAGAGGTGGATGGACCCACCACCACCGTCCCCTGAAGACGAACAGGATCTGTTACAGAAAGAGAGGACATGTGCGTGCATGTGAACAACCTCCCCCCCAACACCACCACCATGTCATACCGTGCAGTGATGGGCTTCCACCTGTCTGGAATCCACCTCCTGGTACGCCCTCAATAGCACTCCGCTGCATTGATGCAGCCAGTCGGTCCTCAGCCGGGTCAGCTCCACCACCGCTGGCTGGCCCCGCCAGTGCCAGCACGTGCCGCCCTGAGGGCTGCCACCTTCTCCTTCACCCTCCTGCGGTCTGTCCCCATCTTCTTTGCATTCCTGCACGGAGCGCTGGTGCCTTCCGGCAGGTTCACTGCCCGAGCTACCCCCTCCCATGCAGCCGCATGGGCCTGAGAGGTGCCCCACCGTCCACTCAGTAGTGACTCCTCCTCCAGATAGGCCTGGAAGAGGGCCTCTGTCTCCGCCCGTGGTGAAGTTGGGCCTCCTCCTCCGCCCACCATCCTCACCTTCCACCTTGGCTCTGCTTGGTCATGGCAATCTGTATGGGTGGAAGTGGACACCTGTCACTGTGCAGTTTACAGCGTTATCCCATGACCATTGTCCAGAACATCCACAGCATGCAACCCACCTCTCACCTGCAGTAACCGAATCTGGCCAGCGCAGCCCAATGTCGCACATTTATAGCGCAATGCATGCAAATTAGGAGTGGAGCAACTGTAATGAGATGCAAATCGCGCCACTGCGCCTTTGAATGGCTGATCAGATGATCTGCATGTGTCGGCTGAATATCGCGCCGTTGCGATTTGCGCAATATGGTTGAGCCGGCTGAGCCAATGGCGCAGATCTGTGACTGTGTGGTACACTGCATTGCGCATGCCCAGGTAGCTTACGCAGGCGTCTGCCACGCTGATGACGTGCTGTGCGCGATCGGCAATTCAGGCCATGGCCACCATTGTGCCAGTGGCGCTACAGCACTGGGCACCATATGGCGCTGTGGCACTACTGCGCAATGGTCCACTGTGGCACTGGCACGCAGGTGATCGGTTGCGCAGGATGCGTAGACATCAGATGGCGCTGTGCGTGGCCTTGCGTCATAGACCCCTGACCTGGTGTCCGACCTTTTCCCCCTGGCGCTGTTCAGCTGCCATGTGTACGGCTCTATTGCGCTGTTTGGTGACAGCGCTATGTGAACCGACGGTGCTGTATGAACAGCGCGATTAGAACCTATGGTGGTCTATTGCGCAACATTTCCACATGGGGCTGCCACGCTGCGGGGCGCCATATTGCCTGCTGTACGACCCAAAATATGGCACGAAGAAGAGCTCCCCAATGGAGCCAGGTGGAGGTGGCCAACCTGGTGGCCCTGGTTGAGCCCCACTATGAGGCATTGTATGGGGATGAGCCCCTCACCATGGCCCGCACCCAGGTGTGGCTACAGGTGGCCACTGACCTGGTGAGGGTCACAGGGCGGTGCCGGTCTGCGGAGCAGTGCAGGCACAGGTTTAGTGACCTCCGCAGGAGGGAGCCAGACGTGCTTCGACGCCTGAGGTCACGTGTCTCACAAGGAGCGTTGTGCCTAGGCCAGGTGGGTGTACCATCTCTGCACCTGTATTCTCCATAGGGGTGTGACTGTGTTTTGGTGGCAGTGCATGGGGGATGGCTCTGCCATGGTTGGCTGTGTCAGTGTGTGCAGGTGTGAGATGCATGGGTCTGGCTGTGTGGGCAGGCACACTCACTGGGGCAGGGGGCAGTCTGCTTTGGGGTCACACTGATGTTTTTCTCAACATTTGTCACCCACAGGCTTGGCGGAGAGGATGCAGGCACAGGCTGAGGAGGGCCGTGGCAGGGACCAGGTGGCGGACGGAGGAGACGTGAGGGGTGGGCCACAGCAGCAGCAGCAGCTGCTTGATGAGTGTGAGTATGATTACATCATGGATGCTATTGCATGCTGGAGGGGGTGGGCATGACCACCAGCCATGGACAACACAACCATGCACGACACAGGTGACAGTCATCACTGTCCAGTGTCACTGCACGTCTGTGTGTGCGTCACTGGTGGTCCATGCATGCACTGGGCACATGGCTGTGGAACTGGCATCCTACCACATTGCCACGTCACTTGACAGCCTTGTTTGTGCTGTGATGGACATGGGCAGTGTGTATGTGCAGTGGTGCACATAGCTGGTGCTGCCTGGTTGGGCGGTCATGTGCATGGTCACTGTGGGTGGGTGCATACCATCACAGGGCGGGCACTGGGCATATGCCTTGCAGGATGGGTGGTGTTCAGGGTTGTGACAGTCACAGCCATTGACTGTGTTCCCTTTCCTAGGCCTCAGCATCCTACGCAGGATGGACCGTGCCCTCCAGCGGCTGACCAGGGTCTCCATGGCAACACATGACATCCTCCAGGACATTCAGCGCCATGGGGTGAGGCAACGGCGGAGGCGACAGGGACAGCACCAGGCAGCAGCAGACCAGCCTGCAAGGCGATAGATGTGCTTCCCCTTCCCACTTCACCCATCCCTCCCACCCTGCCTTCCCTCTCCCAGTTGTTCACCCCTACCTTGTACCCCTACCCCCCCTTGTCTTGTACATATCTGTATATAGTTTTGTTCTTGATCTTGTTGTTGTAATTTCTGTTTTCCAATATATATATATTTTGTTATGAATACTGTGGTGGTCTCTGATTTGCAGCTGGCTATGGTTGCTCAGTTGCAGTGGTGTGCATGCCATCTGGGGTGGTATGGTCCTGGGTATGTGTGTGTGTGTGTGTGTGTGTGTGTGCATGGGGAGGTGTCTCCGGTGTGGCAGTGACTTTCAGTCGGTCTTGCCATCTGCTGCCGCCCACTGCTGGGTGCCCAGGGTGGGTCTGGCTTATGGTTCTATGCTACGACGGGTTGACGTGTGCCGGGGATGCATGGTGTTTACTGCAGTGACAGTCACTGCACATGGGTGGTGTCTTGGGGTCACGGTGCAGGGTGTGCTGTGCGGATGGGGGGCTGCTGTGCACTGTGGTTGTCAACCCCCTGTGTGTGGCAGTCTCAGCCTGACAGTGGTTGTGCTGGGGCGGCATGGCCCTGCTGTGCTTTGTTGGCTTGTCCCCATGGGCCAGTGGATCATCCACCCCTCCCCCAGTGATGCTGTGCTTGGGGTGTGCAGGTGTCTTGTTGGTTCTGCAGTGTGTTCCTGTGCCCATGTGTGGCATGGCTGGTGGTGGGACCCAGCCTGCCTCCCTGGTTGTGCAGTTCCATTGCTCTGCTGGGGGTGGGGGGGCTCTGCTTGCGCTATGGCACCTCTGGACTGCTCAGCTGGGCTAGCCTTGTTGCGCTATGGCGCAACCTTTCTGCTCAGCTTCCCCTTCCTGGTTGCGCTATTCAGACGTTGGCTGCTTGCGCAATTTGTTTTGCTCCATGTTTGAATGTCGCGTCTGTTGCTCCTATGCGCAATTGACTTGTGCTTGCTCCTGCTGTTGCGCACTTTTTCGACGCAGTTTGAATATCCGGCCCTAGGTACCTAGCAGGGTTTTAGCTCATTTTTTAAAAACGGCTTAAATGACACATTAATGTGTCTGCAAACCGTGTTAGCAGTTCTTAAACCATTTTAACTTGCTTAAAATGGTTTAAGAAGCCTAGTGTGTACAGAGCCTCAATCACATCTCATTGTACCAAGCAGGTTAGCAAAACCCAAAGAAGGAGAGCTCCACTCTGGTTCACCAAGGAAGTAGCATCCAAAATAAAGAAAAGTGCCTTCAGGAGGTATAAGGAGTCCAAAAGCGATAGAGACAGGGAATTATACAAGGAAAAACTTAAAGAGGCTGGGAAAGCAGTTAGATTGCAAAGGCACAAACTGAGGAAAGGATAGCAAAGGATAAAAGGTGACAAACTTATAGGTATATAAGGGAAAAGAAGAAGAGCAAAGGGGAATTGTCAGATTAACAAAAAGGAAGGTCAGCATGCAGAAGATGATGGGGAGAAAGCGGAGATTCGGAACAATTATTTCTGCTCTGTTTTCATGCAGGAAGAAAGCAGCACGAGTCCTGCTTTGTGCAAGAAGGAGCACAATGTTGAGGGGGCAGACAAAGGTCCCTTCACAGAACAAAAATTATTGAGGAATTCAATAAATTAAAGGTGGACAAAGCAATTGGGCCAGATGGAAGACACCCAAGAATTCTGAAGGAGCTTGAGGAGGAGCTGGCTACCCCACTGGCAAAATTGTTCAACAGATCATTGGAGAGTGGGGAGGTCCCTGAAGACTGGGAAAGAGTTACAGTAGTGCCCCTCTACAAGAGTGGGAGTAGGAAAGAAGCGGGGAAACTACCGTCCAGTCAGCCTTACCTCAATAGTAGGGAAACTAATGGAGTCCCTATTAAAGGAAAGGATAGTGGCATTCTTAGAAGCCAGTGAGCAATCAGACCCAAAGCAACATGGCGTCACAACAGGGAGGTCCTGCCAGGCTAACATGATTGAATTTTTCGGTTGGGTTACCCAAATGGTAGACCAAGGAGGTGCGGTTGACATGATGTACCTGAACTTCAGCAAGGCCTTTGACTCTGTCCCTCGGAGAAACTGATCAATAAGATAGTGCAAATGGGCATTGGGCTTAAAATAGTGAACTGGATCTCAAGTTGACTAGACAGAAGGACCTAGAGGATAATGGTAAACAGGACTCTATCAAAAGAGGGTAGAGTAACTAGCAGTGTACCACAGGGCTCAGTTCTGGGACCAATTCTCTTCAATATATTCATCTGTGACATCGCTGATGGACTGGATGGGAAGGTGTGCCTGTTTGCAGATGACACCAAGCTCTGCAAATGGGTAGACATATCCGAAGGGGTTCAAAAGATGGAGTCTGACCTAAAGAAATTGGAAAAATGGTCAAGAAACTGCCAGTTGAAATCCAGCGCTAGGAAATGTAAAGGTATGCACCTGGGAAGACGCAACCCAGCATGGAAGTACTACCTGGGAGGTGAGCAGTTGGCCATGGCCAAGCAGGAGCGTAATCTTGGGGTAATCATCTCAGATGACTTTAGCAAGCAATGTGAAAAAGTGATGCTAAAGGCTAGCGGCATCCTGGGATGCATAGGGGGAGGCATCACTATTAGGAAGTGAGAGGTGATTATGCCCCTGCACAGGTCCCTGGTGAGGCCTCACCTGGAGTACTGTGTCCAGTTCTGCAGACCACACCTCAGAAATGATATAGACAGATTGGAGGCTGAGGAGAGCGACAAAGATGATACAGGGTATGCTTCAAGCCATACACGAGGCACGAGTACAGCAGCTCAACTTATTCTCCCTAGAACAGAGAAAAGATGAGAAGGTATGATAGAGACTTTAAAATATCTTAAGGGCATCAACACAGTGCAAGCAAATAACTTCTTCCAGGTTAACAACTGCAACTGGACTAGAGGTAATGACATGCGCCTGAAGGGTAGCTAGTTCAGGAGTAACATTAGGAAGTTGTTCTTCGCCAAAAGGGTGGTGGGCCTTGGAATTGCCTCCTTCCGAGGGTGGTGGAAGCCAAGACGGTCAGGACTTTTGAGCTAGCCTGGGACAGAGGGTGTGGAAACCTTAGGGAAAGCAACAAGCTTGGGGGGGTTGTCTCAACTGGGCAGACTAGATGGATCTCGCGGTCCCCATCTGTCGTCACATTCTGTGTTTGAAGAATTTACTTTAGGCAGCCTGATGACCTCTCTTTATGTTCGCCATGCATGAATGCACAGTGAACATTTTGTTAGCAGAGTGGCTTTGAGTGGTGTGACACTGACTGCAAGAGGCTCGTCCGTCACTCCAATCATCAGACAGGCTAGTCATGACAGTGTTCTGGCTTGCTGGGTGGAAACTGTATATTTCAAAGGAAAGAGCTGACCCAGTCATAGGTCGGCTGTACATCACCCAGCAAGCACAGCTGATCTGCCGCAATCAGCCTGCTGACCCTGGAGGTAGAAATCTGCCCCTGCTGTTTGTGCATAATTTTCCTCCATATAAGAACAGTCTCCTTGCAGCAGAGAATGCAATTGTGTGCAGACTGAATCCAGATCCAAGTGACTGTGGGCACCAGTGCCGGGCTGAACCAGAGCAGCAAATTTGGTCAAATTGCTTATAAAAATATCTTCACTCCTCCCCGCCTCTTCAAGATGCAGAGCCCCCACTACCAGTTGCAAATTGGGATTGGATGTGCTCCGTAGAAAGACCTCACCACCACCCTTTCCTTTTGCATTGTTGCTAGTGCAGCCCAAGCTCCTGCCTTTGGACCTGAATAAAATCAGTTCCTGGCCCTCTTTCTTTGGGGTGGATTTTGCTTTTTGTTTTGTTTGGATTTTTCTCCTCCCTCCTTGCATCTGTTTTCTTCCTTTCTGAGGGGGTTGCTTTTTGCTGTCCTCATCCTGAATTCCTAGTGGTCCTGCCCTGCTTTTCTTATTTCCCTCCTCAATCGGTTGCCTTCAGATTTGCAGAGAATACCCACCCAACCCTCCCATGCTCCCCCCACCACATAACACTGACGCTGGGGGTGCCTGTGACAGGGTGAGCCCTAACTAAGGTAGATACCCATGTGTAAGGTATCTGACCCCCCCCCCAATTCCTTTCACTATTTATTTCTGTGGGACGGCTGCTCGAACTGGGAATGAAAATGAAATACATTTGCTGTATGCCTGTCTATTTTAGGGTGTCACATTAACAATGTAATGGAAATAAAAAGGTATGATGAGTTACAAGGGTTGGCAGGAGAAGGGAGAAGAGGAGTGCCCTCCTTCTCCCATTCCCTTGCAAACCCAGTGGAACCCTCATGGACTTACTATCTTATTAAACTATCTTCTGAGATGACACAAAATGGAAACATAAAACCCTTAACATAAAAGGTTCCACCATGCCACGGCGACACGGAATTTGCCAACTGTCAGCATAGTGACGGCAACACCGCCAACTGGTGTGCCATCACTGGGGAACTGGTGTTTTCTGTGAGGAGGTTTCGCCTCCACACACTTCATGCGGGGACTCTGTCCCCGCAGACTTAAATTAACCAAGTCACAGTTGGTTTGGGGGAGGGGTGAATACCTCGAGGCAACAGTTTTGGGAACCCACGACCATCATAGCGAACTGCTGAAAATGTCGCTGTGGTGGTCTTCACTGTATTCCCATCAATGTTGCAATGTGATATGAACATAAAATTCCCTTAACATAAAACCCCCCTAACCAAGAAATGAGAAGTTGCGTCTAGGCTAGAAAAGATAACATGTATAAACATGTATGTCTTTACTGTTTGATGGGGAACTCCTGAGAATAAGAGGTTTATACTGGTTTTAGCAAAAAAAAAAGGGGTGGATTACCTGATGGTGATGTTGTCCATGAAAGATATAAAAAACCACTACTTGGAGTAATAAAGATGTATAGGGGAATCAGTTGAATACTGACTACCAAGTGAGGAGGACCTCAGAAGTGTATGCTTGTTTCCAAACTGTTCTGTTTGCAAAGGCTGAAGCTAAGCCTCAGGAATTTTCAAAATTAGAAAGTTTGATACTGGACATTAAATAACCTTTTGCATTTTGTATAGTATTTTTATTTTTATTTTCTGATTTGAATAAAATAACAGCACACGCTTGCATTTTATGCACCTGACTTCTGTTTTTTTGCATCCATTTTATCCCACACCTTCACAGTGGTGTGAGCAGGGATTTCTGGCACGCCTAGCCTGCTGGGAAACGTTATCAGTGGATATTGAACCAATACCCAGACAGATCCAAAAGATCAGGGTGCTGAGGCAAAAACATTTCCATTGACTCGCGCCATGGCAGAGAAGACTGAAGAGAAACCCAGACCCAGGCTGGATCTTGGAGACAGAAGAAAGACGAGAACGGCTTGCTGGATTTGAGGATATGAATGAGGAACTACGGAGTGGTCAAGATGGACTGGAAGTACAGAATGACACCTGGGTGGTGGAGACCCTGATGAGAATAATCCAGTGGATGAGTGGGCAGTGGATGGTACTGGTGAATATAGCATGGACAGAACTGCGCATGGTATACCACGTATCACATATAGCGTGGTGTATTAACGTGACGGTACAAAACCTCACAAGGCACAAAATGTTGCACACAGTTTTGTACCCTGTCGCAAATGGGTGGGGAGGAGTGAGACAGAGATCAAGACCTCTGCAGGGGAGGTGGTCTGCCAAGCTGCCGCCATGTTTCAGTGGGGTGAGCTGCGGCAGTGTAGGATGGCTATGCATCTGTGGACCAGGGCTTGAATCCCGGTCCCAGACTTTTGCAAAACTGCATTGTACGATTTTCTTTTTTTCTCCCCTGCCAGTATTTTCCTTGTCCCCGTGTTGACTTCCGAGTTGATTGTATTTATGGGAATTAGGGCTAACCCCTATAATGGGTGAGTGGAGCAGAGTCCCCTGGGGTTGAAGACTACAATCAAGACAGAAGAAGCCATATAGAAGCTGAAGGGACTTGATTGTCAAGTTCTGTATCATTTGTAGCTAGTAACAGTGGTCAGAGAAGTATTGACTGGGGTAAACTGCAGGCTGAGGATGATGCAGTGGTAAAACTGTTACAGTATGTAAAAGTCAAGAAGGATATTCAGATTAATGGTGGTGTGGGGCTAAAGCAATTTTGGTGATATGGACTAAAACAGGGTGTTCTGTACCATATGAGTCCCAACCTCCCTACAAAAAGAGTCGATGCCCAGGTAGTGGTGCCTGAAACATACAGGCAACAGGTGATGGAGGTTGCACATTCCTGTCCCTGTGGGCATCTGAGCCATGGTAGTGTATTGGCTTGATTTAACCCCATATTATTACTGGCCTGGTATGTACCGACATGTGGCAGCCTATATTAGGACCTGTCCAGCATACAACCAGAGAGGTTCCTGCAGGGAATAGTAGACGTCCATCCAGTGGAGGTGTTACTACATGGGGTGCGGAGAGAGAGTGTCTCAAAGGGAAGGGGTCATTAAAGAAAGGAAATGGTGCCCTTGGAATAGGGGAAAACTGCCCAGGTTACATGGTATCAGATGAAACCTGCGTAGAAAGCCTCAGGGAATTGAATATCAGTTGATGTTGGCATGTCAGGATTCAGATGCCATTTTATTCGTAGGGTCCCTGAGGCGGAGCTTCTAGTGGGGATGGTAAGTAGCTCCAACCTTTCCAGAGTTCTGATGTGGGGATTGCTAACAGTAAGGACTGTTGCCCTCTTCTTCGGGGGGGGGGGTGACAGGGTGAGCCCTATCTAAGGTAGATACCCATGTGTACGGTATCTGACCCCCCCCCATTCTTTTCGCTCTTTCTTTCTGTGGGACGGCCACTGGCACTGGGAAAGAAAATGAAATATGTTTGCTGTATGCTTGTCTATTTTAGGGTGTCACATTTAACAATGTAACGAAAATAAAAAAAAAGATATGAATTCCAAGGGTGGGAGAAGAGGAGTGGTGTGCCTTGTTCTCCCATTCCCCATGCAAACCCAGTGGAACCCTCACGGACTTACTATCTTATTAAACTGTCTTTGAGATGAAACACAATGGAACAAAAAAAAACCTTAACCAGGAAAAGAGGAGTTGAGTCTAGGCTAGAAAAGATAACGTGTATGAACATGTATGTCGTTGCTGTTTGATGGAGAACTCCTGAGAATAAGAGGTTTATACTGGCTTTAGCAAAAAGAAGTGGATCACCTGATGGTGATGTCATCCATGAAAAGTATAAAAACCTACCACTTGGATTAACAAAGATAGGGGAATCCGTTGAATGCAGACTACCAAGTGAGGGGGACTGCAGAAGTGTGTGCTTGTTTCTGCACTGATCTATTTGCAAAGGCTGAAACTAAGCCTCAGAAATTTTCAGAATTAGAAAGTTTGCTGGATACTGTACATTGAATAACCTTTTGCTTTTTGTATGTTTATTATTTTTATTTTTTTATTTTCTGATTTCAATAAAGTAACGCACATTTGCGTTTTTATACACCTGATTTCTGGTTTGTTGTGTCTGTTTTATCCTACACCTTCACAGTGCCCAGTCCCCAGTGTCACCTCCAGAAATAAAGAAAACCATCTCTCGTAGTGTTTTTGTTTTTTAAATATACCCTGTGAAAAAGAAAACTGTCCATCAATATCTGTTGCTGCTGCGTTATTAGTCCTCCCACCCGACCCTCCCACTCGCACTCACCACTCCATACTCTCTCCAAAGCCCTTACTCTGCCAGGGGTCCAATGCTGTAATCCTCTTTGGACTGCAGACACATCTTCACTGTTCAATGCTGGACCGCAAAGTGAGAAAATCAGGTATGCGGTTCAATGTATTTCAATGAGGTTTTGAACTTAGTGGCATAACTTGGTCATTTTTGAATATTTGTGCCCCAGATTTTCAGCATGCCTTTTTTGGGACCCCACCTCATGAACAATGGCAGTGAAATTAGACAGATCTCTCCTGAAAGGTGATTTTTGTGGACACTGCGTGAAATCACCTTCCGGGCAGGAGTTGAACATTTTGTCTGTGTTTTTTCATAAGGTGGGGTCATAAGAAGGCTATGTTGAAAATGTGGGGTTAAAAGCATTTAAAAACTATGTTGTGAGTCTACATTGAAATTTTTTGAATGCAGACTCGTAACTTTGGTAATTTTCAATATTTTGACCTCAAATTTTTAACATAGCCGTTTCTTCACAGCACCTCATGAATGTGCAACTGTCATTTTTCAAATCCTGGCCAATATGTGTTGTTGTGTCCCAAAAGGTAATTTCATGGTTGCTACATGAAATCACCTTTGGGGCAGGAGTTGAAAATGCCTTCCACCCTTGTTCATGAGGTGGGGTCATAAGCAGGCTATGTTGCAAATTTGGGGTAAAAATATTAAAAAGTTATGAGCGTACATTGAAATTTATGAACTCAGGCTCATAACTTTGATAATTGTTAATGTTTTGACCTCAGATTTTCAACATAGCCATTTCTTCACAGCACCTCATGAATGTGACAGCTGTAATTTTTCAAATCATGGTCAAAATGTATTTTTGCACTTGGTGTGCGAAATCAACTTTTGGGCAGGATTTGAAAATGTTCTCCATCATTGTTCATTAGGTGGGCTCTTAAGGAGGCTATGGGTCATAAGAAGGCTGTGTTGAAAATTTAGGGTGGCATGAGAAACAAAAACATTTTATGCTCATAACTGTGGTAATTGTCAATATTTTGACCCCAACTTTTCAACATAGCCATTTTTCACACCACCTCATGAATGTGACAGCTGTCATTTCTCAAATCCTACCCAAAATGTGTTTTTAACACTTGTGGCGCAAATGACGTTTCAGCCATTGTTTTATAAATAACACCTATCGTGCTCAGGAGTGGTCATAAAAAGATTGTTACATTTGGGTAAAATGTGAAAACAAGAAAGTTTATGAAGAAAAGAATTGTTCAAACTTTACTCATAACTTTATTTATTGCAGATTTTGGCCCCCTAATGTTCAGCATATCCCTTGTTACCCCACCTCCTGAACATGGCAGGTGTCATTTTTCAAATCCTCTCTGAAACTTGTTTCCACAGTCGCACAGTGAAATTCGGATGGGATTTTAAAAATTTCACCTATCTTGATCATAACGTCAGGCCATAAAAAGATTATTGAACATTTGGGGCCCAGTATTCAGACTGTGCCCAGCAATAGTGCAAGTGGAGGCACATCACAACCAAAATGCACCATAGCAAGACGGGGATATTCAAAGGAGATATGCCATGGTGCATCACCTTTGAATGTGGCACATAATGTGCAGGGTGCATATACAATATACTGGTGCATCTCCCAGACAGGTAGGACTGGGAATGCTCCAGCGCAACTGTAACTGCGATGAGCACAATTCCCTGATATTGACACCTGGGCATGCAAATCAGACCATAATGTATGCAAAGTGCAAATGAGACCCATTTGCATGTCATTATGGCCCCCATTGGCATGCGTTGCACAGGACAGGCTGGCAAAAATGCGCCTGGCACCCTGCAACAGCATGTGGTGCAGACAGAAGGGGTCCTGAGCCCCCTCACCATAGTGGCGATCACAGTAGAACATGACCCCAAACCATCCCTGCCAGTCTAGTGGCACCCCCCTTCCCCACCCGTAACCCCGAGCACGATATGAATATAAGAGTCCAGTCTCTGATGGTCTAGTTGTACCTCCCGCCCGGCCCATAACCCCGATCACCGTATATCACTCCATTCCCTGGTAGTCTAATGGTACCCCCCTTCCTCCCCATAGCCTGATTGCCTAGTCAATAGTAATACAGCATCCTGGTAGACCATTGGGACCCACCTCCCCCCCAATGTGTTGATCCCCATACATGTCTGTACAGCCCTGGTAGCCCAGTGGTCCCCTCCACCCCTCCCAATGCCCCGATTGTTGTACAATACATCAGTTTCCCTACCCTGGTAGTCTAGTGGTCCTCCCACCCCAACTGTGTCCCTGAGCGCCGATTGTCCCATATAGGTCCTCTTCATGGTGGTCCAGTGGCCCCCACCCCACTTTCAAAGCGCAGCTGCAACCTACCCGATACCGCCCAACCACTAGCCGAATGACATCATACAGTATGGGCTGTATGCCCATTGGTCCACACTGTGGACCAGTGGGCTTGCAGTGCATACTTTACATGTCACACACATATATGTAAATGAATGGCCCTTCATTCACATATTTGTGTGTGACTTACAGTATGCACTGCAAGCCCTTTGTCCACAGTGTGGACCAATGGGCATACACCCCATACTGTACGATGTCATTCAGCTGGTGGCCAAGCGGTATGTGGGTGGCTGCAGCTGCCTGCCAAATGACAAGGGGGGTGCTGGGTGGGCAGGGGCCTTGATGGGGCCACTGAATCATCAGATAAGGCATCTATATGGGACAATCGACACTGGGATACGGTTGGGGTGGGGGACAGCTAGACTACCAGGGTAGGGAAACGTATGTTACATAGATCAGGGCATCGGGAGGGGTGGGGGACCACTGGGCTACCAGGGCTGTACAGACACATACACATACGGGATTAACACATTGGGGTGGTGGGTCCCAATGGTCTACCAGGATGCCATATTAATATTGCCTAGGTGACTGAGGTAAGGGTGAGAGCTACCGTTAGACTAGCAGGGAATGGAGTGATACATTTTTATAGTGATCGGGGTTTTGGGCCAGGTGAGGGGTACCACTAGACCATCAGGGAACATATGGGTGCTTATGGACGGTGTTTTGGGTGGGTGGGTGGCCAGCCTTGGCTGGCGGCTGCTGTGTTGCACCATGCAGTACAGCAACCAACCTGTGGGTGGCCAGCATTTGAGCTGTTTTTTTTCACGCTCAACTTTGTGCCACAGTATGCGGTGCATCTAGGGGTTGTGCCAGCAGATGTGCCACACATCCCAAGCTGAATATCGGAATGTGCCGCTATGCATGGGCATGTCCCCTTCAGATGTGCTGCATACATTAACATAGTGCTCTGATGCACCAGGACCTGCGCTGCACAGTCCCCTTTTGAATATTGCCCCAGGGCATGATTAGATACAGCCAGTGCAACTCTGTTGCACCAGGCACAACCCTTTGGAATATCTGGGCCTTGGAGTCAAAATTTGGGTGCCCACTTAAAAGTAGACATTGCCTCCAGCTGCCCTGTCTTGGGAAATTACAATCTAACAATGTGTCAAAGCAGAACACCACTGGAAATTAGATAATGCATCTCATTTGCTCCATTCTGGGTAAATATATATAAAAATGTGTGCAAGCAAGACCTGGTACAACAGCAATTCCAGTGGCGAATATTTGGCATTGACAAATGCTTGTAATAATATACCAGAGCAGTTTCCACACCGCTGTTTCTTGCTATCTATAAATTTCCTTTGATTATTCATGCACTTTTTCTCAACTCCTGCCTTAGTTCTGTTTGTGTGTTATTGTTTATATGAATTGTTTCCAGATTCTTACAGTATATGGTAAGGCCCTGTTGTGAATGGATTTCCATGCAGACTGTTTTCTTGCTGTGGCATAAGTCAAAGGTCATAAAAAGTTGTATCATTCTGATGTCACAGCGATATCGCAACAACATTTCAGGGTTTTATTTAACTCTAAAAATTGATTAGCGTTTTGCTCATAAAAGTGCTAAAACATTGTAAAAATGCATAGCACTTGCCTCATTGTGTTTAACAAACATAACACTTCTAGAAAACCTATATAAATACTTTCTGGACAGTTAGTATTGTCCCTGGAAAAAACTGCTAATCAATTATTTAAAACCCTGCATTTGGCTTTGAACTGCCCACACAACACGCCTCTTTAGTGTAGCTGTGTGATGAAACACTATGCTAACCGAGGTAGGGAACTGCTTAGTAAAGCATATAGGGGCTGTTTCACAAGAAGCAGCAGTTTAGATAAGCCAAGTTAAAAAAAAAAAACTATTTCAAATTTGAAACTATGTTGTAGTGAGTGGAGAAGGCAGTGATCTTCTGGCCTGGCACATGCTGCTGTAACAAAACTGATCGCTTCCACAATGAAAACCTAAGTTAAACCACATACTGTATAAAATAGCAAATGGTCAACAATACACAAGAAGAACTGTATTCCCATCGGGTTGAGATGGCATCATCGGGGCTGCTGAGTCTTTGCACTCAAGGTCCCTATGATGTCACCTCAGCCCATCAGTGGTAACGGAGCCTTATAAATGGTTCTGTTATCCTCAGATATATAAACATTGGCTTAGAAAATATAAGTATGAGATTAAGTTGGCAAAACAACAAATGGAAATATTGTTGGCAACTAATGCAACAAAAAATGTCATATCATTTTTTTACCTATATTAATTCCCTCAGAGAACCTAAAGCCAATGGCCCCCTATTGATAGGAAACACTGTAACACAAAATGCACTGGAAGTGGGCTGGCAAACAATTTTAATAATTACATCTGTTCAATTTATGGTACGAAATTTCCCATAGATAAATCATTCCAATACTAACACTATCACCATTGATGAAAATGAAATTTTAAATGGTTTAATAAAAATCAAAGACGACAGGTGTCCAGGTCCTGATATGATCACGGGCAAAATTATTGGCACCTCATTTGGTAAAACCCTCAAAAACTCTTTGAAACGAGTATTAATTCTGAGGTTACCTGCAGAATGGAGAATGGCGCATGTCGTCCTGTATTTAAAACGGGTTGTAAACAATTTAAAGAAAATTACAGGCTAATTAGTTTAACATGCATTTATTTTATTTGCTTATTTAACTTTTGTTAACTGGGTAAGTGTTATGGTCCAATGCCCTTTTTCAAACATGACCCGGGGCCATAAAATACAGTCAAGGTGTTACAAAATAAACGTATCACATACAGGAAAATTGCAAATACATCTTCTGTAAAATACTTGAAGGGATTGTTAAAATCATCATAATGGCAGATGAGCAAATCATGATAAAGAACAACATGGAATTTGTAAAGGAAGATTCCTGTCTTACAAGCTTGGTCTGTTTTCATAGCAAAATCAGTAAATCACGGATGAAAAACACTGTGAGATTTTGTTTATATTGATCTCAGCAAAGCATTTGATAGTGTTCTGCACCATGCCATTACAAACAAATTACATCTAAAAGAATCAGCAGCCCACCGGCGCAGTGGTAGTGCTACCGCTTGCAAAGCAGATGACCTGGATTTGGGAATGAGCCCGGGGAGTCGGAGGGCCAGCTGAGGGGAGGAGGCTGAGCATCCCAAGGATCACTTGCCTTCTCCAGGGAGGGAGAGGGGTTGTGGCATGGCACTTTGCAAACCCTAGGTGGAGACCTGAAGGATGGCAAGCATGCAGCCTAGCTGCCAGGGGAAACGAGCATGGTGGATGTTGGTGATGACACTTTAACGTCAGGGTGCACACTACGCTTGCCAGAAAAACTGGAAAAATGGCCTCCAGGCAATGGGTAGACTGGGTACTTGGTGAGGACTCCAGAAGCCCCACCTTGTCCCTGCATGGGGGTCTGGCAGGGCTCAGGTAAGGCAAAGGAAGCGAGAAAATACCAAGGCACCTTCCAAAGGTGCGGTGCTGGGGAGCATATAAAAAGAATCCTAAATTAATAAACTGGAGCAAAGGTTTGCTAGAATACAGAGAGTGGTCATTGATGGATGATGTCTGATGTAGGAGAGGTGACTAGCGGCGACTTGCAGGGATCGGTACTGGGACCATACATATTCTACATATTCATTTTGGACATAGCATGTAATCTGACCTCATAGATAGTTAAATATGCTGAAGATTTAAAGATTGGGTGATGTTCAAAAACTTCTGAGAGCAGAACTTGTTTACAGGATGATTTGAGCAAAATTGTTTCCTGGACAAACAAGTGGGACGTGACTTTCATTACAGACAAATGCTGTGTTATGCATTTTGGATATAATAACACCAGGCACTCATGTTACATGGGAAACAATGTATTAAGAGTTGCATCATGCAAAAAAGATCTTGGGGTGTTTGTCACTGAGGACCTAAGTTTCAAGCATCATATAAATGAGACTATCTGTAAGGCCAACAAACTAATATGGACAATTAAAAGATAACATTAGCTCAAGAGATACTTCTATAATGCTACCTATGTGTGGCCTCACCTCGATTTTTGTTCCCAGTCATGGTCCCCTGTACAAGTCCAGAGAAATCCAAGATGTAGAAAAACCACAAAGAAAATTCACTAAATAAATAACTAGATTGAAAGACAAAAGCTATACTAGACTCTGCACACTGTGTTTAATGCCCTCTGAGGTGAGAAGAGACGAGATTTGCTTCTTCTCTGGGACATCTTTGCAGATGACTATTTGTTTACTGAAATGGGTTTTGATTCTAAACAAAATGTTATCCTTACTAGGGGTCACCCGTTGCAATTAAAATGCTCTCAATTCAACACCACATTAGGAAAACTTTTATACAGAAGAAGTAATTGGCATGTGGGAATGCATTACCACTACATTATTAGTAATAAGCGAGACTAAAGATGTTTTTAAGAGGAGGTTGGATGAATGGTTACTGACACAAAATTAGGAGTAAGAAATAGGAGCTACATTGGGGTCACGCCTTTCATTCCTGCTCGCCATAGTATGACCCATAGTATAGTGTATGGTAGAACGCTGTTCCACATGCAAATCCATGCCTGGAACATCTTTGTTGTTCTGTCTTGAATATGTCATGATGTTGTTATGCTGCACTGAGTGTGTCACTAGTGCAGCATAATAACATTGAACATCTTTACGCATGCTCAATGTAGCAGCCAAGGCTGTGAGGATGCGAGTAGCGCTGAAACAAGCCACTACACCAAGTAAGGTTTTTTCTTTTTACCAGGGGACTGGTTTTGGGCTAAAGGAGTACATCTATGGTTGCCCATACACTATGCAGACTCCCTGGTAATGACTTAGGGTGAAACCAGTAGGAAGTGTCTGTTAGGGGCATCTGCTGGCATCCTCATCGAGAGGTATGATGCTTTTTCTGACTTTGGACTTTCGATATAAATAAATGGCTGTTAAGCACTTTAGGCACTGAGAAGGTGTGTGTGTGTCTCTGCATTTATCAGTTGGTGAATGATGCGGGAATTCTTGTCCACATACCCATACACTATAAAAGATTGTGTATGAGCAACCATACACAAATAAGGGTATTTTCAATCTCAAGGTTCCCATGGTAACAGAACCTCTTGAGCTATGCTCTTGAGGTCTCCAGTCACCTTGAAACCTTGTTGTGTATGATTGCTCATACACAGTCCTCTATGCTGTGTGGTTGCCCATACACTATATATGTATTCTATGGATCAATTGTTCCTTTCATTGTTTTAGCACAGTTATGTTGTTTGATTGTATTTTGAAAAGTTTCAATAAAGAGTTTAACATAAAATAAAAATTACTCTGTTCCTCATGGAAAAGGTGCTGCCCACACAGAGAATGTGCCATCAGATGACCTTAAGTGCAAGCAATGTGAGAAGGCAGTAGGGAGGCCGGAGCATACTAGGATGTATAGGAGAGGCATCAGCAGCAAACAGGAAGTTGTTATCCCTCTGTACAGACAGTTGGTGAGACCCCATCTGGAATACTGTGTCCAGTTCTGGAGACCCCATCTCCACAAGGATGAGGCAGTCAGAGGAGGGCAACTAAAATGGTGCAGGGTCTGCAAGAGAAGCCGTATGAGGAGAGACTAAAGGAGCTTAATATGTATACCCTTGAGGAAAGAAGGAGAGGGGGACATGATAGAAACTTTCAAGTACCTCAAGGAATCAACAAAGTCCAAGAGGGTAGCATCTTTCAGAAAAAGAGACTTGCAAGAACAAGGGACCCAATTTAAAGATAGAAGGAGGCGGTTCAAGGGCAATGTGAGGAAGTATTATTTCACAGAGAGGTAGTGGATGCATGGAACAGCCTTCCTGAGGAAGTTGTGGTCTAAAACTGTAGGAGAATTCAAGAATGCATGGGACAGACATAAGGCAATTCTTGTGGGGGGCAGGAAGATATAGGCTGTTGGTTAACTAGGATCTGCGGCCTATCCTGTAGGTAGGGAAATGGGCAGACTAGATGGGCCTAGCGGTCCTTATCTGCCGTCAAAGTCTATGTTTCTATGTTTCATTCCTAAAAATAGGCATTTGATTGCCTAGTGCACCTACCTGGTAAACAAAAAACTGAAATAAATGTCACTGCTTCTTTGAGAACTTGTTCAACTATCGAGGACTAAAAATTTCTTCTCTTTGGGTATTTTTTTTTCTCTCCCAGTAGTGCATCTGTCACTCCAAATTAGTGGGAGCTCCATCCATTGCTTGTGACAGGCAAATGATCAAAGCTATGTCATTCCATGTAATGTCCCAAGCTAGCTACTATATGGCTGTACTACTAAATTTTCTCTCCTAAGCTGGTCTCTAGGCTTCCTTACACTTGAGCTGTATCTCCTGTTGCTGGTCATCAGGCAGGAATCAAAGATCTGCAGCAGGGGGCATCTAGCCCTCCCCTTCCGGCTTCCTCCAGTTTACTTCCTGCCTTCAGTGAAGCAGGTACTCTGCAGCAGAGCCCTGTCGCATGTGGCAGGGCTGAAGAGACTGTTAGTCATTTAATCTTACTTTTACAAAAATCTGTATTTTAGTCAGCAAGAAGAACCTTTTTTCAGACTTCCTACGGTGGGATCCAGTCTCAGCCTTGCAAAGTGCACAGACTGGCCCCATCTCTCAGCAACTTGTTTTCCCGCGATTTTGGGCTGCCTCACAATGGACCACTACAAGCCTCTTCAGGCAAGGGAGCATACTCAAGTAAGCACTGGAGTGCTTTTCAGGAGCAAATAGAAAATCTGGAAATGGACAATGAATACCTCTTACAATGGCAGTCATAGCTTAAGACAAAAAGATGGAGGGAACTGAGTAACAGATGCACTACTGGAGAAAAAGAAGTTACAAAAAGGTAAGAGATTTTCATTTCTCCAGCACATTAGGTGCATCTGGCTCTCACAACTAGTGGAATGCAAGTAGCAGTAGAATCATAAGATGGGTGGGAAAATAAGAGATCCCAGAAAAGAAAACAAAAAGTACATCACAGACCAGCCTACAACACCACAGAGCAGCAATCAGACAGTAACCCCATCAGACTAGGCTCACTTATGGGATGTGAAACAGAGGAGACAAAACACCCCAAACAACACAGGGCTTGTGAAAAAGAGCCTGCATGACAACTAAAATGAGCATTAGGAGTAGGACCAGACTGACTGATGCAAGGATCAGGCCCATAGAGATGAGGGTGGTCAGTGATCATATAAGAAGAGAACATAGCATTCTGTCTGGAAGCAGTTGGGAGAGGATGAATCTGAGCAAGTCCCAGCTCCAAAACGGCTGAAGTGATAAGAAACCCAAATGGAAAACTTCAAAACCAGCCTGAAAAACAGCCGCATTGAGCAAAGGGGGGGGGGGACATGATCCTAGAGAAGCCTGTGGCCTACCACCTCAACTGTTCAACATCAGATTAAAATCTGGAGGTTCCTGGAACCACCATGGGTCCCACAGACTTCTACGGCAACATGATTGGAGAGGTATGAAAGAAAACTTTCCGCATAGAGGTCAGCAGGGTTAATACATGTAAACCACTATCAGCCCAAAAATAAAAAGCACCCAGAGGAGACTGCAGGGTTGGTGTTGCAGAACCCAAGTGGCAAAAAAGGTAAATCATTGTTGAAGCAAACAACATCCTAGTTAGAAGGAGGAATACAATGTACCAGACATATTCTGCCTTGAGGCGTCTTGAAGAGGGGAAGCTGGACTCCAGCTGGTTGACTTTCCGAACCCCCTGTATTTTAATATAGAGGAAAAGCAGAGATGAGAAAACATAGCCTAAAACCTAAACCATGAGCCTTTGGTTAAAGACTGGTGCTGTTGAACCAATGGCATCACACTGAAAAACTCCTGTAGAACTGCATTCCTGCTAGGCACTGGTGTGCAAGGCACAAGGCATATCCACCTTTGATGCTGCTTGGGAAGTTGTTTGACCTGACACAGGCCTTGAGACTTTCAATATGCCCTGAACTTTGTTCGCAAAAGAGTATTAAAGGAAAAATGAAACTTGCTTACTCTAATTTGAAGAGGTGATGCGAACCCTTCGGGCTGCAAATCAAGAGTTAGACTATGCCTGAGGAAAGAGTTCTGCTGTGACTGTCAGGAGCACCACAGTCCAGGGTTGGGCTAGGCTGACACTGGATAACAAACTGAATTATTCCTGGTAGATAGATGCAGAAAAATGCTTGTCCTTCTAGGTGGATTGTGTCCTGCTGAGTCACCCTGACCAGGGTCACTGAGACCATATCAAATGGTTTGTTGATGCCAGTATGACTAGAGTAAAACAAGGTTATGGATATTTGGAGCCTCTCAACCCATTGGTGAAGCCAGACTCTGCACTGTTGTATCCTCTGGGCCACCATCTCATAGGAAAACCCAGACTAACCACTGCTGCAGATCCTGAGGCACCATCTCATATGTGTCCGGGGAATTAGGGAGGCAGTATAGCGCAGGTTTAAGGATATGAGCTGCAAATCTGATGACATCCAACAGACCAAACATGGGTTTGAATCTCACAGCTTCCACTTGCATACTGTGTGACCCTGAGCAAGTCATTTAACATCCCTGTGCTCCCAGGTCACAATTGTAAAAAGTTTTCAGCTTAGTGTGCTACTTCTGGTTAAACAAACAACTAAAAAACAAAAAACGAAGCTGTGGATATTTGGAATCTCTGAGCCTCCACCCCATTGGAGAGCCCTGACTAAATCCTGTTACAGACCCTTGGGCACTGTCCCATAGATATCTGAGGTGATGGGACATTTCTAGATGAATTTTGTTTCATTTAGCTAGTCTGTTGTAAGGTCTATGATCTGTGGCCCAAGGACCCTGTTCTGAAGGATGAGATTTAGGATTACTCAGAGGGAAGGTGTTACTAAGTACCCCATTGACTGTACAGGTATAACCATACGGGGACATATATATATATATCTATATATATATATATATATATATTATAGTGGCACGGTAGTGCCATTATAGTTAGGGTTGAGGAGCCATTTCTATGTTAAACCCCCAAACTTTGCAGCTTAATAACTTTGCAACCGTTTGACGGATTTGCCTGAAATTTGGAATACATGATCAAGAGCCATAGGCCTTGGTATCTAGCAAGTTTGTGCCAGTCGGATATACAGCTGTGGAGTTATTAAAGCGTGATCTGCAGCGACGCTTTTCTGAATTCTACGGTCGCACCTACAGGTCGCATTTGCCTATGCTGATTGGCTCCAAAATCTTCAGGGAACGTGCAGCCAGGGTTCCCAATGTGCCTTTCAAAGATTTCATGAAAAAATATTAAACGGTTCAAAAGTTATTCAAAAAACAATTTCCCATTATAAGTCAATGGGAAAAGTTAACAAAAAGTTCGACAGTGTCGCAAATGCACTTTTTACTGTCACAAATGGCCCTGTTACTGTTGCAAATCCGCCATCTTGTTTTCAGTTAGTGATCAGAAAAATGCTTGGCATTTAAAATTGAGACCCTCTAGCAACCTAATTCTTTTTGTATTCACCTAGTCGGGCCCTGAGGATGCTAGCCATGTCTTTATTTTGGGGTAAAACACCCCAGAAATATGTTTTTCAAATTTCTGGAAAAAGTACTTTCACAAAGTAGTGTCACACTCATGAAAGTGTCATAAATTGTTTTCACGACACTTTCATAATGCGACACTACTTTGCGACTATGCCCAAAATAATAGTAATTTTTGGCACTCCGCTGCAAAGAACGTTTGGGAGTTTTGGGCTGAAATTTGAGGAACGTAGACGACATCTCACAGATGTGCCTTTCAGTGTTGCATTGAAAAATATTACATGGCGGCAAAGTTATGGCACTCCAAAGTTGACGTTTTCCCATAGGATAACATTACGGCGCCTAACGCATTAGAGGATCCTTTGGCACCCTGCTGCAAAATAACGGTTTAGTCTTTTTCCTGAAATTTGAGGAAGACAGCCAACAGCCCACAAATGTGCCTTTCAGTGGTTTGGTGAAAAATATTACAGGGAGGCAAAGTTATGGCACTCGAACTCTTTTTCCCAAAGGATAACATTACAGGTTACGCCCGCCTTTCAGGGCCCGTATCTCGGAAACGGTAGAGATATGGACTTTTGTCGGAAATGCTTTAGGGGGCCATTAGGGGCTAAGCACAAATTAGCCAGGACAGTTGTAAATCATATGACTTTTAAATTTTTTTTCACGTCAGACGGTTCCTGGAGATATAACATATTTAGTATTCCAAGTTCTCATTTTCTGCTCTGATACTCATTATTATGCATACATTATTTGTACTCACTGTCTTTCTCTATGCAGGTTTTGGGGAAAACCAGCCTGTGCTTACATTACTGTTACTGTTGCCCTTTCCGCTTGTGGTTCCATACCGTTTCACTTACCGTTGACGCCTGGCGCCACCATATGTGCTTATCCTTATGCTTTCATTTGCGCTATGCTTCTGTTATTTTTGCCATTTGTGTCTACAGTACTGTTTCTCTTTCTGTTTCACTTTGCATCACCATGCCCATTGACATTTCCATTTTCAGGCACCATGTTATTATGTGACAACACATCACGTGGCAGACCGCTCCCGTCTATGCCACCATGTGTGGTACCCTTTCTGCTCTCATTTGCGCTTGTGTTACCATGTGCGCCACTGTTAGCACTTCTGTTTGCATTGCTGTTCTGTTGGGCCCCACGCCTCCGTCAGCTGCATTACATTCACTATTTCTTTATCATTCTCAAAGAAGGAAATAGACACAAAATTACACGTATTAGTTATGTTAGCCATTAGCGATAGTGAATTGTGTTAGGTTGGACCCCATGGCCACACTTCTCAACTGGCATTGGGGTGTGCATTGGGATTGTGTCCCAACCTCACCCATTCTCCTATACTTCTGCTGCTTTACATGTCATGGGGGTGAGAGTTAGGGCTCGACGATCCCAACTGCACCCCAATGCCGGTTGGGGGGGTGGGTTGGGTCCAAGGGGTTTTCAACCCTAACACCGAATTTCCTCACATTTGTCGCTGTGAAACAACCCTAACTAATGCATTAAATGGAGTTTTTTGCCTCTAATATATATATATATATATTTACCTAGGAGAGAGGGTAAGAGAGAAGGCAAAGTAAATGAATCTAGCTAGGACACAGGAATCTGCCCCGACTAGAGAGAGACCTCCAAGCCTGTCCACATTTACTGGAGTGGTAAACTGGTAGTAGTTTTATTTATTTAGCACCCAATTTGCTGTACAACATAATAAAATAAATAATCAAAAATAACTAACAAAGAATATAAACCACATAAAAGATAACACTGTAAACTCAGCAGACAGAATAAATTAAGAACTAAGACCAGTGATAAGCATAAAGACTTGTTCCTTTCTCTAGAAAGTTGCACAGTCATTCTTTATTTTTGTGTGTGTGTGTGTCGGTTTCCTTGTCTCCCTGCCACCAGGGGCTCAGCTCCCACCCACAATGCCTCCCCTATGCCCAGGCTCAGGCAGACACCTCCTCCCCAAGGTCAGCAGTAACTTGCCCTGGCTTGCCCCCCAGGGTGGGACCACGGAGTGGGTCCCCACCTGGCAGACATGGTAGGCAGTGGAGGTGGTAGAGCTTCATGCTTCGGGGCTGGCATTTTGTAAGCTGTGTCTGCCCTGCCCCCTACTGATATGGTGCCAGCACTGCGGTTCCCCCAGTCTCCGCTAGGGGTCCATAGCGCACCGGACATACACCCCCCCCGGAGAAGGAGAGCAGTCCTTAGGATGCTTGATCCTTCTCTCCTGGCCATCCCTCAAATGTCTTGAGTCCATTTCTGAACTCGAGTCGGCATCACAGATGGACACCCTGCCTCTGTTAATGTGGGCCCGCCTAACACAGTCATTCTGAATAGCAGTCACAACTAAAAATTAAAAGTAACTGTTCAGTGGAAGTCTGCGAACAGCTGACAGTGGTATTTGGTCAGACTGATTAACTGGAGAATGCCACATTTGAGTGTGAGACTGTAAAAGATGAGGCTCTGGAGCTATAAGTCAGTCATCTGACTAGCTGCCAGGAAATGTATTGGCAAGGTTACCCCTGTAGAGACATCATGCATGCCAGATAATTTATTTGCTATGCTGACTACCTGCGATGTATGACACCAGGCCAAACTCATCACAACTTGCAAAGACTGAATGATCCACAGATAAGCAGCAGTCCTGCCTTACCCTAGCTCTCCAAGGAAGACTCAGTACCTAAGCCCAGTTGAGCAGTTCTGTGGAAGTAGGCCCCTGGTGCACAATATGCTTCTGATTGGTTTATTTGTTGGGCTAGAAGCAGTCATCTATATGGGCAGGTATTGAGGCAGAACCTCAAGAACAATTTTACACATTAGGGCGTCCCAAGAATGACAGACCGAGTATATGATGAACTCTATAATACTGGAATGGCTTGATCCTCCCTGTCAGATACTCATGGAATATACACATGTTTGGATACTTTGACACCAATCGCATGGCTAATAGTACTGGGAGAGGTACATGCATGATCAGCACCAAGCGCATCCAATTCCAAGACTGGGGTCATAGGCTTCCTATCCAGCATACTGCCACCATCGAGGAAACCAAATTGCCACGCTTTTGAGACACTCTGAAAAGCCAAAAATTTTCAGCAGCAATGCCCAAGAGGAAGAAATAGAACATAGGCCATACAAACATGGAACATTGGGGACTTAGAGTCCTGAGAGCAGGGTTAGGGAATGCAATAAGAAACTTTAAAAATATTACTGCCCACTAAACCTGTGCAGGAGAGAGTACCTGCACCAGACACCAAGAAGATAGCGAACTATGTGAAAAGAAATGTGCATAAATGCACTAAGGCACTACACAAAGGGCTAGCGACACGCTATAGGCCCAAACACACATACCATCCCAGGACCAAGGAGAATACCATATATAACCATGCAAATCAAGTCCAGGTGCTACATCCTCACAGCACACCAGAAACCCAAAGCACCTGAGGCACAGGACAGCATCCCTACAGCAGGCCAACTGCAGAAAAACATCAGGAATGGAAAATAATTACTGTGAACTGGCACCAGGTACAGTCTGAAGAGCCTAATCCCTTGCTGTTAATCTTTTTGAGAGCTGTTTCTGAGGGTGTTAAGACCTGTTCCAGATTTGTGAGTCAGGAAGATGAGGTTTACCTGACACAGAACACATACAAAAGTTTTGTGAAATCAGTTTGGAACAGAGAATAGCATACTAAAGACATCATTGTAGAAAGAATGGACTTGGGGTAGTGCTGTCAGCTGCACCATCTAGCCACCTTCTGTTTCCAGCCCAGAACCTAGTCTGAAAGGGCGTGAGGACAAAGTGTGGTGTTACTAGATGCCACAATGTGGATACTTTCCTTTCCTGTCATTAACCCTGGGAGGAAAGGACATTGACGCCTAAAGATAAAATCTAGTTACCTATTCTTACAGAAATTGGGCCAGCCTCATACATATGGCATCCAAGAAGCATAACTGAACAGAACACCCACACATCTACAATTCCTCCCCACCTCAGAGTTGAAAAGGATTCAAGAATTCTCTAAGATGTGCCAGAGCACAAATGACACCATAAATACCACTTCTTGGCATGTACAGTACTTTGACCCCTTTGCGGCATTGGAGTATGTTTCTCACAGTAGTTAGTCACATTTAAGTACTTTGGGGGTTAACAGTCCTCAAAGAGCTTGAAAAAGGGCACTTACCAAGGACCAGCTATGTACTACCACCAAGTTCTAGCATTCCTCTTCTGAGAGAACTGCCCAAGTTTCCACAAATCAGTTCAGTACTCCACTGCCACTGGCCTGGTTCACCTGTGGGATATGTGTGCATGTGTAGGGAGCAGTAGGGGACACCAAGCAATATGCTAAGTCCTGCTTCATATCCAGCTGAGACCACTTCATTAAAACAGGCAAAACTACCATTGCACTGCAAACAAGTTGCCAGAGAGAAGAAAAGGAACTCCAAAGACTGAACAAGTGAAATAAAAATAAGCTAAATTGACTAAAAAGACACTGCATAGTGAGAGACCTTTGCATTAGCAATAGAACAACAGGAGCTGTATGATGGATAGATCCCTTGGGGCAGCAAGTATTGATTTCTTCAAACTGGATGACCAGGGAAGTAGATCGGGGAGGGCAGATGTGGCCAATTTGGACTTTAGCAAGGTCTTCAGGACTGTGCTGCACAGGAAACTGATAAAGAAATTGAGCAGCCTAGGGGTGGAATCCAAAGTGGTGAATGGGTTTGAAACTGGTTAACAGACAGGAGACAGAAAACAGAGGGTGGTGGTTAACAGTACACACTCTCTAATGATGGGACAGTGACCAGTTGGATGCTGCAGGGCTCAGTACTGAGACAGGTCATCTTCAGTGTCTTCATAAGCAACATTGCAGAACTGGAAGGGAAGGTATGACTTTTGAAAATAACACAAAATCTGTAATAGGGTAAACACTCAGCAGGTGGTGGAGAAAATGTGTTTGGATCATGTGAAACTCAAAGAGTAGTCAAGAGCATGGTAGGTGGGGTTCAATGCCAAAAGTGCAAAATCTTGCATCTTGAACCTAGGAACCCAGGAACTGAGTATACAATGGGGGGGGGAGTACTGCCAGTCACTAAACAGGAAAGAAACCTTGCATTATCATATCTGATGGCCTCAAAGTGGCAGAGCAGTGTGACAGAGCATTGGGTAGGGCCAGTGGGATGCATAGGTAGAGATCTCTCCAGCAGGAGAAGGTAGGTAGTGTTGCCACTGTATCACATGCTGGTAAGAAGAGACCCCACCTGGAATATTGTGTTCGTTCTGGAGAACATGCCTCAGAAGGGTCATAGACAGGTTGAGGCAGTCCAGAGAAGGGCAACTATAATGGTGCAGGGTTGTACCAAAAGCCCATGAGGAGAGACTGAGGAATCTCAACATGTACACCCTGGAAGAGAGGAGAGCGAAGGGACATCATATAGACTTACAAGTACCTTACAGGTGTAAACAGGGTGCAGGATGAGAGTCTCTTTTTAGTTAAGAAACAGCAACAGGACCAGTGAATATGCAATGAAGTGGGGGGGGGTTAAGACGGTTGTGTGGAAGTACTGCTTCACTGAAAGAATTGTAGTCATCTGGAACAGACTGCCAGCAGAAGTAGTATAAGTGAACACAGTGGGGAGCTTCAAGCATGCATGGGTTAGACATAGGGGAAAATGAGTAAATTGGCAGGGAGTGGGGAGAGTCACCAGAGACCAGTTAGGGTCTTCGGAAACAGACTGGCAGGGACCATATGGGTAGACTGGGTGGACCAAATGGTTCTTTTCTGCCAATGGATCTCCTGCCTGTCATAGCAATAGGTGGAGCTCACTCAGTTTGTATTTATGTAATAGGAAACACCTTTGAGCTAAAAGCCTATTTTCAAATATTCTGCATCATTGTTCAGACAACATATAATATAAAAAGGTATGGCGCATGCAATAAAAATACTAAGTAAAAACACAGTCAGGCACTCACCACTCACCACCTTGAGATAAGACTCTGTCTCTGACTCAGCTTTATATAAAAAAAGGGCTGTCTTTGTCCTATATTTCATTACAAAAACATTAAAACAGATGTCCTACTGTATACCTGATACGTTTCAGATCTCTGTGATCCTTTATTAAAAGCTGCTATCATTCATCAAAAATCTCCTTTACATACTCCTTTGATGACACCATTATGGCGTACCAAATACCTAAAACGTTTTAACCCATTACTGTTAGATTGCATATAAGGACAGACTGTGTTACATGTGAAAATGACATATTCCCCAAAATAATGAAATATATTATAAACTACCATAGTTTAAAACAGACATACTTACATTTAATATAAATTAAAAACATTCAACTCCATAAACATAAATTTTGTTCACAATTTTCAATTTTTCCACTATTGTGGAGCTGAAAAAGAGGAATTCTATCACTACTATCACTACTTCATCCTTTAATTTTTAACTGCAGTGCCCTATAGGAGTTAGCATAATTATGAGATGGTTTTGAAAAATTAGGAGTAGACCCATAGGGGATATAACCACTTCTCAGTTTTTCCGTTGCCTTCCTTATATTATCTAAAGTGCAGATTTGCTGAATTGCTACTGAAATAAACCAAGAGGAGATTAAAAATTCTCTCCCTCTCAAATTTGCAAACTTTATTTTAGAAAAGTTTTAAATCAAAACCTGTATTTATCTGGTGTTTTTGTGGCTTGTAAACTTACTATCCAAAACGACAACAGCAATTAAATTAGCAAATAACGCAGAGGCAGATGGAGGTAACAATAGCAAACATGACAGACTCTAAGGTAATTAACCTATCTTAAATGTGTTTTAACAGAGGCAGAAGAGAACTACTTAACAAGGGGCTTAGTTTTGACCCAACCTTGCCCACTAATATGTTTTAAACTATTATAGATTTAAATATTGCTTGTCAAAATCTAAGTCTTCTGTCATTCTTTAACAATAAAAGAGAATAGAGATGGGAAGTCAAAACTAAGAAGTACATATTATAGATTGGGAAACCCCAAACTTGAAAAATAGTTGAAATAGCTTCCAGAAAAAAAATCTACTTTTGCCCTCCTCCTAGTGCAGTGATAATATTTTTTTTCAGGAACTGGTAGAGAAAGACCTTCATGTGCTTTTTGTTAACCTCTCCAGACTGAATGACAACAATTTGACTGCCAGTGAAAGGGAAGAAATGAATACTTTACAAAATTATAATTTAACCATCAAGCCAGCTGGCAAAGGTGGCAGCATTGTTCTAATGAATAGAGAAGAGTATGTAAATGAGATCAAGAGGCAGCTGAATAACAGACTTTTATAGAAAACTTTATGAAGAGCCGACAAGAGACTTTAAATGAGCCACTGACAAGACCATTGCCAAAGCACTTAATGCAGGGTTTATTGATTTAAAGATGAGAGAATTTTTAACAACTGACTTCTTAGTGAGGATGACCTTTTATGTTTTACCTCAAGTCCATAAGTCTCTCATAAACCATCTGGCTGAATGATCATAAGTGGAATCATTTATTTAACAGAACCTTTATCAGAATATGTAGACTCTTTCTTTAGACAATACGTTACAACATTACACTCACATCTAAAAAGAAAGATGTCCTGCAGATCATGGGTGATATTTTGGTGGACAGAGACTCATATCTAATGACTTTAGATATTGAGTCTCTGTACATGAATATCCTCCATGAAGGAGCCCTGGATGTGGTTGATTTTTACTTGAAACAGAGGCAGCCAGATTCGAGTCCTTCTACAAAGTTCTTATCAAAGTTAACAGTGTATGTGCTTAAGAACAATTTCTTTATGTTTAACAATGACATTTATTTGCAAGTCAGAGGGACTGCTTTGGGGGTGGCCTGTGCTCCTTCATTGACAGATTTATACGCTGGAGCATGGGAACAACAGTTTATTCATGATGTTGACACTAACTCCTTTTTCTCAAGCTGGTACTATGGTGTCACTACATTGATGACGTCATCATAGTGTGGTGAGGGGACAGCGTAGACTTGAAGGAATTTGTACAATATTTACATCAGACCAACTGAAACATGAAATTTTACATATAATATTAGTAAAGATAGCCAGATTTGTTTCAAAATGTCATTTCAATACCCACCACTGCAGCCTTTTACAAAAGCTAAGTTGGGACTTCTTTGAAACCCAGAGAAAGAAGTGACTGGGCCAAAAAGTGTACGTGGAATTTGAAGTGGGAAATAAAAATGGAACACACTATGTACCCAAGTCAACAAACAAATACTCCTTGAGAGTTATTCAAACAGGGTCTTAAAGATCCCATAGTTAAGAATAGGTACAGCAAGATGCAAAGGAGGTACTGTCTTCCAAAAATATGGAATGAATTAAATATAGAGGCCAGAAATGCAAGTAACTTGGGATAGTTCAGAAAAGATTTAGACCAAATGTGGAAAGTAAATTGCCATTGTTTAGGGCCTTAGGACAAACTGTTATGAAAAGGGTGTAGTCCAGATTTGTGGATTGTTTGGTGTACTGATGCTGTCAGTGTATATTTGTTGAAATCGTACATTTCATGTGCAATTTTAAGCTTCTTTTGTTATTGTATATATATTTCTACAGTAGGAATATAACCCTAGCTACTGTATTGAGATAGCCAAATGTGTCAGCTTCTGGCTCCTCTGTATGTGACTGCTAAAATGTATTTGTTGGTGTACTCTTACGTTAGTTAATGTATCCATGGAACTTTGTTAAGATTTGCACTCTTTATTGTGTAACCACCCAAGAAATTGTATTTATGGTTTAAAGTACCTACTTTAAAGATATATGTATATCTGAATTATCAATATGATGACTTGATTGTAATTTGAATATTTTTCACCATATTGAATGAATTATTACAGCCAATAAGAAAAGCATATAAGGGTTGAGAGTCTTTTTTTTTGATTGTTTATATGACTATCATTTCCACAAGTTAAAGACACACCCCTAGATATATTAGATTTTAGAGGGTTCTTATTTAATACTCTAACAATGATGATAAAAGGGAGCATAGGTGAGAACTAGATATTTCAAGAAAACATTGAAACTAGTGAGTCATCACCTTTACATTTCAAACTGTTAGATTATTTTTACTATCTTCAGGGTTGCTTTAACCTGTAGGCTATACTGCCAGTTGATCATCAAAAACTACACATCTCAAGGCTGGCTCTGTGGTGCCAACGGGTATTGGGGCCCTATATCAGGATTTCTAAACCCTGGCTGTGTTCATGTCAGTACAGATTTCTGGGACTGCCACAGCACCAACTTCAGTCTTTTTCTGTTCCCTCTTGAAGCCTTTTTCTCTACAGTTTCAGGTGTGAACTCAGGTCTACAAGATACAAATGTGGTTACATACCTACTGGCCTAGCATCATGGTGCCAGCCTTGAAATGTGTAGTTGTTGATTATCAGCTGCAGTACAACCTAGAGGTTAAAGCAATGAGCTGTGAACAAGCTTCTTTCATCCTGCAGAATGGATTTTGAGCACGTGTTAAGATTCTGAAAATATTATACTTTTCTATCCAGATTGGACTTAAAAAAATAGGATACAATTACTTGTTTATTAATTGCAAAAAACTTAAAAATAGATGGACTGTGAAGGTGTGGATGTAAAGATGGACACTTGCACCAAATTATAGAGAGGCAAGGCTTAAAAGAAGCAGCCAAGCCTAAAAATATTTATTGAGATACAAACAGAACAAAATTAACTCATACTTCATACATGAATAAGAAATTAATTCAAAAGGCACAAAAATAAACTTTTGTTCACACAGGCAATAACAGCATCAGCCACCTGGGAACATCAAGGGTACATAGTCTGAAAAAAAGGCGCAGACTCCCCAGTAGATCAGCCCAGAGCTGATCCCAAAATGAATCTGACATGGTCCAGGCTAGGAGCTCCTTTTAACCCAAATTATACAATGGCAAGAGAAAATCCTGGTCCTTGATTGGTCAGACTGGGACTGGACCCGGATGTTATCCCAGCATAACATCCCAGCTCTAGTCCCAGTACAGTCACGACCGCATCGAAACTTAAAAAATCCATCCACAGCTGTCCCCTGCTTCCTGTTTCCACTAGAAGTGAAAGCTGCATTTCCGATCGGCTTCACAGCAGGCACAGCTCTCACACGTTCCCCAAACAAGTTTTGTTTATTTCCTAAAAGGAAAAAAAACTGAAATCAAAGCTGTCTTCAGGATTAGTGAGTGTTTAGCATCACAGCAGTCTTCCCGCTCTTTCTCCGGTGCCCCCCCACCAACACCATCATCTGCTCGCACTGAAAGTGAAAGCCACATTTTCGATTGGCTTCACAGTAGGCACAGCTCTCACACGCTCCCCAAACAAGCTTTATTTATTTTTAAAAAAAGAAAGAAAAACCTGAAATCTTCACTATTAGCATCACAGCAGTCTTCCACTCTTTCTCAGGTGCCCACCTCATTTGCCCGCTGTAGTAACGCCGTCATTATTCAACTCATCTTTCTACTATGTCTTTTTTTCCTTTAACTACATGAACCAATAGCAGGAGAAAACAGTAAAGAAAGGAACATAGTATGAGAACACCTAGAGGAGCGGTTGTGTGTGTGTGTGGGGGGACACACCTATTAGAGACCTGCAACAGACACACAGAAAACAGCTCCACCTGCTGTACAAACAGTATAAGGCACTATTTTCAAATCTGCATCCTTCCACAATAAAAAAAACTAAAAATACAATTAAAGCACTATTTTTAACCATTTTTCTAATGTAAATGTAAACGAGCCATTGTATAATAAGATAATACCCTCCAGGGTGGGTGTTATGCTGGATAACATCCACCTTAGGTGTTAGACGCCCTCGGCCCATTGGCCTCTGGCCCAACCACCCAAGGTGGATGTTATCCTAAAGATAACACCCACCCTGTCGGGCATTATTCCTTTAATAACAGCATGTGACTATGTCAAACTCCACCCACAAAACTTTTAAACTTAAACTTTCTTTATTCAACATAAAGGTATTTTATAAACCTTTTAAAAATTATCTGGGTCTGTCTGTAGTCAGTATATGCGAATATACACAAAAAGAAATCAGTCCTTAACAAAAAGAAAATGTTATGCACTCTATGGCTCCTCACATGAATGACCCAAGGTATAAGTATGGAGAAGAGAGGGCCCGCTGACTCCTAAGGATCCATTCATAATGATCCCTACAAGGAGACAACCCCTTCTAGAAGATTCCCCCTGCTCATACCTCAGTAAGACCTTCCATTCTTAAGTAACAAATAAACTAACATCAGAATTTTATACATTCTTTTAACCAAAAGCTGAAAGTTGTGTAGAATTCTGCACATTTAGGTACAGAAGTTTCTTTTTTATATTTACAAAGGTGCAGCAGCACAGGGAAACACAGAGCTCTTAGAAGCATTGTGTTGCTTTTGTGTGGCCATTATCATTCTTACTTTATGTTTATTCAACTATAATACTTATGGAGATTCTGCAGAAAACATAAACATTAAAACCATGTTTTCTAGAATTCATTTCACAGGGTTACTAACAACAGAGAGAACTTCATATCATTCAAAATTATGCTTGGATGGCTAGGCCTGAAGAAAACAAACAGAAAACTGTGTTTGTTTCGGTTTAGGTTTAAAATACAGCTTCTACCGAGGCAAACTCTACAGTTTAACAAGTACCTCCACATGGAGGTCTGTTTGGACATCTCGCAAGGGAAAAAGGAAAGAGTTTCACCTACGCAAGTGCGAAGGGGGGGTCACTTCTCGGCAGCTTTAAACCGTTGCTTTACTGAGTATACTGCGTGCAGGTTTCTAAATGAAACTAACAGGGCAAATGCCCATACAGCAAAATCTCTCTGCAGAATGCACTGCGCATTAAAATTCTAGCACTGTCAAAGTGCCATAATGTTGCAATAATGGGATACAAGTGAAGATATATTAGCTACATTAGCTACCGGGGCGGTGGGGCGTGAGAACATCAAGGCTGCAGAACTGCAAAGAAAGAAGAAAAGACAAGCATTTGTGAGACACCTGTATTTCAAGGTGGCCAGCCTGGAAAAAAGGGGAAAATGAGAAACAGGAAAGAAGGCAACAGAGAAAGGATTAGGATCTTAGAGCTACTGCAGTAGTCTTTACTAGAGAAAGGAATGAACCTCTGGAGAGACTTGGACATTCTTTCACATGGACAACATTGTTAAAACATGCATAACCTAAAATGCATTATTAAAATATAGAATAATATATGGGTGGGTGTGTGTAACCAGAATTTTACACACACCTGAGGTGTGGGATGCTGCATAAACCCTTGTGGGGTTATAAAAGCATCTCACACTGAGTGTGTGTAAAATTCTGTTTTTTACACACACACACACACACACACACACACACACACACACACACACACACACACACACATATTATTTTATTAAATTAATGATAATTGTTTTCCCTTTCAGCACAGTTTAGTTAGTGCAGCACTCCTGTCAGACACACACACACACACACACACACACACACACACTACCTGTCTTTCCCTTTTTGTGTGTGTGTGTGTATTTTTTTCTTTTTTTTACATTACAGTGGTAAAGGCATTCTGGAAAGTCACGGTCTGTCAGCATAGCTGCAATGTGTAAGACGCGCTAGAAGGGTATGAGTGGCAGGATCAACCAGATTGATTTTTTTTTTATTTTGAAGGCAGGCTCAACTAGATAGATATTTAAAAATATTTAAAATCTTACTTGTCTTAACAGTGTGCTGTAAAGCTTGAGTGCCAGCACCGGTGCTCGGTAATGGAGCCGCCATGTTGGGCAAGATCTTCAGCCAGCCCACTGTGAATTATGCACCAAATAGCTTTCTGTGGTGACGCCTGATTGACAGGTGTTGATTACAGTCTCCAGGTTATAACTAAAAATATCAACCAGGAGGTTGTAATTGGAGATAAAAGTGTATTCATCTGTATGTAAAAAAATGATCACCATTAATTAAAGAGTATTTATTTTATTTTTTTATTTTATTGTAATCTCAGTTTAACACCTTTTGAGAACAAGCTCATTACATAGATTCTACATCAGAGTTAGACAAACAGTGTAAACATAAGTGATTGCTGTTAAACAGCAAGAATTAAATACCAAATAAACAATAATACAATGTTAAATTTGGGCAAGTAAGGACATCAAGTTGGTATTGTACAATGTATGTAAAAATACAATTAGAAGCAAGAGAGTGAGGAGTAGTAAAGGTAAACTGGTATCACAGGCTAAGACATACATAATAGGAAGCCTTACATAGGGGAGGGAGAATACATAAGCCAGAGAGGCTTTGTCATAAGGGGTAGGGGAAGAGGATATATTTACAAGTTGTGGAAACAGGTCCAGGTGGCAGACAACTTTAGCGATGAAAATTGGGGGAAGATAAAGGGAGGATTGGAGGGAAATATATTAGAGGAGTGGATAACTAGGGGAAAATTGCTTTGGAAGGCCAAGAAAATTAGGAACCAGGAGTAGAAAAACTTAGGGCATCTAAGGGTTGCCCTGGGAGGAGAGTATACAGTACCAAGTCCCTGTAAGAGTGAGGGGATTAGTGAAAGCAGTCACAGCTGGAATTTGCAATAAGATGGTTCTTTAGCTTTTGTTTGAAGGGGCCTACCATGGCTATGGAAGAAATGTCCGGGGGTAAGGAGTTAAGCCAGTATGGAGCTCGGTGGGAGAAAGCCCTCTGTCCTTGGGAGGCATGACAGTGTGGGATTTTGAACACCATACTATCTGTATTTCTGGTGCAGCGCTTATTATCATGAGGGGTGAGGAGCTTCTGTACCCCAGGGGGGCACCAGGCCAAGACTTATTTTTTTAGCCATCAAGCAGGCTTGCAATTTGAACCTTCCTTCAAATTGGAGCCAGTCTGTCTTAACATACAAGTCACACGTATGTGTGAATCTTGCCAAACCAGTTGCAAGGCAGCAGGCTTTCTTTAGTGCCACTATAATCCTGCGGAGTGCCTTGTCAGTTGTGGAGCCATAGATTATTAGACCATAGTCTATTAGCGAGACCACCAAACTAAGGACAGCTAGAGTATGAGCCTATGCACCTATTAACTCCCTTAGCTATGTTGTCTATGTGGTAGCCATAAGTCAAAGCACTGTCAACTGTTACCTCTAAGTATTTAAAGTGCGAGACTAGTTTCAAAGGTGTCCCAACCTCATTTGTGATGTTAAGAGGGTAACTACGATGTCTGTTGTGGGAGCTAGAGAACAACATTGTTTTTGTTTTCTTAGAGTTCAAGATGAGTTTTTGCTTACCGAACCAACTTTCTACCTTTGAAGAACTCATCTGGAGATTTTTTTCCAGTTGCTTTGGGTCAGGATCACTCACGAACAGGACTACATCATCCACATAAAGCAGAATTCAGCGCTGACAGGAATACAGCAGCTGGTTTAGGAATAGACTGAATAATAACGGACCCAATATAGATCCTTGGGGGACACCAGATCGGACAGATCTGCTAGTAGATAAGACATCAGTGATCTTCACTTGCTGTGAGCAGCTTGAAAGGTGGCTCTCAAACCAAGCAACAGTGTCACATGCAAGCCCAATGGACCCCAATTGTTCAAGCAGAAGGACATGATTAACTATATCAAATACTTTCGTTAGATCAATAAAAAATGCACCAACAAGGGAACCCTGATCCAGCGAGTTATGGATATAACCCATAAACTCAAGCAAAGTAGTAGTGGTGCTGTGTCCCTTGTGAAAGCCATGTTGTTGTGAACATTGGATTTTATATTTTTCTAGATAGTCAACTAGTTGATCTGCTACAATTCTTTCAAGTGCTTTTGATAATGGTGGAAGGATTGAAATGGGTTATAGTTACTGTGAGACGGTGGTCCCCACTCTTATATACAGGTGTGACTAAGGCGGATTTCATATCTGCCGGAAGTGACAGTATCTCAGTGAGGTGTTGATTATATGTGTCAAAAGGGAAAATATTTCATCCAGAGTTAGTGCCACAAATTTAAGATCCAGGGAATCTCCACTGACTCTAGCCTTCTCTAGGACCCTAAGTAGGTATTTCCTAACTTCTCTCAGGGAGACGGCTTTAAAGTGGAAAGGAAGTTGGGCAGGTGGCTGGTCTTCAGAACTAGTGTTACGTCTCGAGTTGGAGTGATGGAAGAAATCAGAGGGAAAGAACACCTTTCAGATAAGAAAAAGCATCATTAAACGTATTAGCAATGATACAAGGATCCAGAGTGGGTACTCCATTGATGTTAACATCTTTCCCAGTTACTTTAATGTTTGACCAGAATTTCTGGCTATCACCCAAGAGCATGTGAGGGTGTCCTTAAAGTACTGGTTCTTTGCAGTCCATATGGTCCTTGTGCAGTCATTTTGGGCTTTTTTGTAGTTCTGGATGTCAGTCTGTTTACCAGTGGCTCGGGATCTATGCCACAAGTGGTCTCTTGCATTCAAATACTCGAGGAGTTCTGGTGAAAACCATGGACTGTTGTATCCATTGATTTCATGCTTTTTTAATGAGGCATGCCTGTCACACACAGCATTAAATTGATGTATAAATTGTTAAAGTACGGAGTCAACTGAGCAGGAGGAATAGACTAATGACCAGTCCTGATGATGGAGCTCGGCTTTTAGCAATTCAAGGTGCCCCCTCTTAAGGACCCTGTTTATGACTGTTCTAGATGGGGGTTTGGAGTAGTTATTAAACCAATGGAAAAGGACAGGGGAGTGGTCACTGCAAACATCCAGGAGTACTGTTGCGTGAGAGATGTGTTCAGACTGATTTGATAGTATCCAGTATAGTAGGGTGGATGTTCCAGTCTTATAGTTTACCCTGGTTGGGGCATCTACTAGCTGGGAGAGGTTAATTGATGAGACTGCATCCTTGTAAGGGCTTGCTGTATGGGAGAGCCAATTAACATTGAAATCCCTGAGCAGGACAATTTCAGAGCTGAGACTGAGAGTACCTAGACACCCCATGAGAGAATCCAATCCTAGGGTCTTCTGACCTGGGGGGATGTAAACCGTCAGGATAGTGAGAGTTTAATTGTGTGCCCCTAGAAGTATCTTTAATGCAAGAGCTTATATATTGGCCCAGTACTAGGCATTGGAAGAACATGACCCTGTATATTTTCACGGAGGTAGATTGCACATCCACCTCCACACTTAGACGATCTTGTCTGAACACAGAATAGCCAGGAATAGAAACTGTACTGTTAGCTGTATTGGGAGAGCCATGTTTTGACTATTGATAGGATGTCCGGGATGTGGTGTAGAACCCAAGCATTCAGACTGTCCATTTTGAGGAGAAGGCTACAGATGTTCAGCGAAGCAATTGTAGTGTCCAGTATTTTGTTGTGGAACAGTGGGAGACTGAGGAGGGCCAAGGTTGGGGTGGATATTTCCTGAGAGCAGTAACAGCAGCTGTGCAATGCTATAGAGGTATTCTTTCAGCTGCTTGTTTTTATATTTGGATTGCCTACACTGTGTATGGAATATGAATGCTTTTACATGAGAGCTAAAAAACCCAGGAAGGCGTGCCATTAGTGGCAACCATCCAAACTGTTTGGATAATAACCCTGTGTGAGCAGAAGACACCCATGCCCTGGGAGGATCATGGAAGTTATTACTATGAGATAGCATGACAGTACTGTATACATAATAGACATTTCCCTGAAATACTGTCAGTGCAGATGCTGGAGAACTTGAGACTAGAGGCCCAGCAAACTTTAAGAGGTGAGCAATAGTGCTACCCTCTGTAGAAGGAACCCTTAGGTGACATAGTGAGCAGAGATTAGTTGTTAACAGGAGAAAGAATAGAAAGAGGATAGTTAACAGTTTGGTGCCTAAGTGGCAGGTACAATGCAATACAGTAGGAAACTAAGAAAGAAAGCAGTCAGATATAGAGCAGCCTGAAGTATCTACAAGGGTTGGGTAGAGTGCAAATGGGAGGGGGTGCTGTAGTTGACAGTGAAAGATCCTCTTACTTCAATCATGCTGCAAAAAAGAACTAAGGTCCCTCTAGCAGCAGATCTTTATAATCTGCTAATGGGGGGAAAAAGTCTGTTGTTAGGCAAACTTTTCAAGTTAGAAAGCACAGAGATTACAGGAGCACCTGGTGCTGCAATTTCAGTTATACAGGAACGCCTAGTGCTGCATATACAGAAAACAGAGTCAGTAGGAGTGCCAAGCACTAGAAATACAGGGTAGAGCTGAGTCCAAATAGAGAAGCAGTAGGGCCTGTAGCAGCCAATGCAGGATTAGAAACAGCCGTAGAAGGACCAATCAAATTACAAGCCAGTGGTCCTAGTGCTGGCAAGCGTTCCTGAGCAGCAGCTGGGGAGTGGGCAGGTTGGCGAGGAGGATGTGACTGGCCAAGATCAGTGCCAGAGTTGCAATCTTGATGGAGGAGCCGCTTAGGGCTTGAGCTGGAAAGAACATAAGGAAAGACTGTAAGCACACATAGATTCCAGTACAGAGGCTAGTTAAATCAGGGGCAGCACAAGAGAGAAAAGGAGGAAGTGGTTGACAAAAGGAGGCATAGCAGGATGGTAGAGAGAAATTAGCAGTGGAGGGTAGACTTTTTTTTTTTTTACATTCTATTTTCTCTCCTATACTCCATCCATCACCTGTAAGTCATCCCTCTGCCAGCCACCCTACCCAGGACTGACCTTGCACCCCATGGAGCTGCAGTTATCCCCTGGGGCAGGGAACGAGGTGGGGCCCGTACACCCCATACACATCTGGTTTCATTGGGCAAGGTGGCCTAGGTGGGTGGTGGCACATTGAGGGCACACTCCTGATGCCCCGTCTTCCCAGAGATGGAAGGGCTTTTCCCTCCTTTTCTCCCCTCACGTGGTGTGTGCCCTGACGTCAAGGCACTAAGTACCAGCGTCCATCACACATCTCGGCTGGCCCCTCCTGCAAGCAGGAATTGCTGTACCCCGAGCGGAGGCAAGCTGTAGGCCTTGGCCCCCTCCCTCCCCCCAGAGAAGGTGAACAGTCATGGGATGCTCAAGCCTTCTCCCCCAGCTGGCCCTCCAGTGACCCGAGTCCGCTCCCAAACCTGGATCACCGACATTGCAAGCGGAAATCCAATTGCTGTGCCAATGAGCTGGTATAGATTGGGCTTTTGGTGCCAGTGGCATCCAAGGGAACAAAGAGGCTGAGAGTACAGAAGTCTTGGGGGGACAGAGAAATTCACAGGCAGAGAAATTAGAAGCTTGTGGCAGTAATCCAACAGTTAGTTACAACAGGCTATTAAGTCTAACAGCTAGCATTTGTATTAAACTAGATTATTTTGGAGCGTTAAAGGTATAACAGTTTCTTACTAAATACTTTGGATGGATTGGAATGTTCTACCATAACAGTGCCAGAATTTATTGGATTATTTTACTAACAGTTTGAAATGTAATGGTGGTAACTCACCAGTTTAAATGCACATATAAAACAGTTATAAATATAGAAAGTGCTGTAATTACAAAATCCCATTCCATCCAAAGTATTTCAGTAAGAAACTGTTATACTTTTAACTTCATCAAAAGAAGTAAAATACTATTTTAATAATGCATTTCAGATTATACATGTTTTAACAATGTTGTTCATCTATGTGTTTTGCAATTAATAAACAAGTCATTTTGTCATTTTTTTTCTTTTCAAGTCAAATCTGGATAGAAAGAGGATAATATTTTTAGAATCATAACACATGCTCAGATTGTTGTCTTTGTCCAGGAAAGGCAGACTGAGCAACAGCTTGTTCCTGGGTGTGTTGTGGGAGCCCAGGGAGGCCATGATGCCAGGCCAGTAGGTACGTAACCACATTTTTATCTTGTAGACCTGAGTTCACACCTAAAATTGTAAGAGAAAAGGCTGTAAGAGAGGGCACGGAAAAAGACAGAAGTTGGTACTGTGGCAGCCCCAGAAATCTGAAACATAGAAACATAGAAACATAGAAGTTGACGGCAGATAAGGACCGCAAGGCCCATCCAGTCTGCCTATTTCTTTTTTCTACCTTATAAATGTGCCATCGGCCTTTGCTCTGTCAGTGACCTATCTATTCATAGTCATTTGTATTTCTCCCTTATGCCTATCCCATGCCTGTTTGAAGCCCTGCACTGTATTCATAGCCACCACTTCTTGTGGTAAGCCATTCCATGCATCTACCACCCTTTCTGTGAAAAAGAATTTCCTCACATCTCCTTAATCGGCCTCCCTCTAATCTCATGTGTCCTCTTGTCCTGCTATTTTCTTATATTTAAACATGTTAGACTCTTTCACCTTGTTTATGCCCTTAAGGTGTTTAAATGTCTCGATCATATCACCTCTCTCCCTCCTTGCTCAAGGGTATACATATTGAGCTCCGTTAATCTGTCCTCATATGTCTTCTGATGCAGTCCCTGCACCATTTTGTTGCCCTTCTCTGGACTGCCTCAATTTGGTTAATGTCCTTGTGAAGGTGTGGCCTCCAATACTGCACGCAGTACTCCAGATGGGACCTAACCAATGTCTTGTACAGAGGATTATTACCTCCCTCTTACGACTTATAATACCCCTACTAATACACCCTAACACCCCTAGCCTTACCTACTGCTTTAGAGGTCTGCTTGGATGATTTTGGTCATCAGTGATGATGATGCCCAAGTCTCTTTCTTCCTTTGTGACTGCTAGCAACTCCCCTCCCAGCCTATAAGTGGCTTCAGGGTTTCTCTTCCCTATGTGCATGATTTTGCACTTCTTTGCATTAAATCCCAGTTGCCACTCTTCTGACCATTTTGCTAGTTTATCCAGATCTCTTCTCATTCTGCCCACCCCATCTGGATCATCTACTCTGTTGCAGATCTTGGTGTCATCTGCAAACAGACAAGCCTCACCCTCTAGTCCATCTGCGAGGCCACTAATGAAGATGTTGAATAGGACTGGCCCCAGGACTGATCCCTGAGGTACCCCACTTGTGACTTGCATCTCTTCTGACTGTATACCATTTACCACCACTCTCTGTTTTCTGCCAGTCAACCAGTTTGCCACCCAGTTGACCAACTTCTGACCCACCCTGAGCCTACCTAGCTTATTTATCAATCTTCTATGTGGAACAGTGTCAAAAGCTTTGCTGTAAGTCAAGGTAGGCGACATCAACTGCTCCCCTTGGTCCACCACTCTGGTTACCCAGTCAAAAGAAATCTATGAGATTAGTTTGACAGGACCTTCCTTTGTAAACCCATGCTGTCTTGGATCCTGTGCCCTATGGATTCCAGGTGTTGCACTATCCTTTCCTTAGGAGTGCCTCCATAATCTTGCCCACTACTGAGGTAAGACTGACTGGTCTGTAGTTCCCGCCCCTCCCTGCTACCACTCTTGTGGAGCGGGATCACATGAGCCCTTCTCCAGTCTTCTGGGACCTCTCCTGTGCTCAGAGACTCACTAAACAATTCTGCTAATGGCTCTGCTAGTTCCTCCTTTAGCTCCTTAAGTACCCTGGGATGTATGCCATCAGGTCCCATTGCCTTATCCACCCTGAGCTTAGCAAGCTCTTGTAGGACCCTTTCTTTTGTGAAGGGAGTAGTGCTCACCTCCCTCCCCTGTGTCCATGGTGCTGAACTGTGGGCCCTGCCCTACCTTCTCTTCAGTAAATACTGAGCAAAAGTATCTATTTAGGATAGATGCCTTTACAGGGTCCTCCTCCTCACATGCTCCCTTTTCTCCATTAAGCTTAGCAATACCCCTCTGGACTTTCTCCTTTCACTAATGTATCTATAGAAAGTCTTGTCACCTTCTTTTACTGTTCGTGCTAGTGTTTCCTCAGTTTGGGACTTTGCCTGCCTTACTGCCTTCCCTGCTTCCCTTAGGGCAGTTTGGTATGCCTCCTCTATCTTCATCCCTGTGTTCCCTTATATTTCCTGAAGGCCAGCCTTTTGGCTCTGACCTTTTCTGCTACTGTATTTGAGAACCAAAGTGGTTTCCTTCTTCTTTGCACTTCCTTTTCTGTCTAACACAATGGGATGTTGCTTCAAGTATTGTATCCTTAATGCTTGCCCGCTTGCCTGTACCTCCTCACCTGTGTTTCTTTTGCCAGGGCTAGCTTAACTCTGTTGGCCATCTTATCAAAGTCAGCTCCTCTGAAGTCCCATATTTTTGCCTTGGAATGGGATGATTTAGATGTAGTAGCCAAATTGAACCATACCATGTGATGGTCACTGGACCCCAGGTGACCTTCTACCTGGAGATCTGTGATCCCTTCTTTGTTAGTCAGTACTAGATCTAGGATAGCCCCTGTCTCTTGTGGGTTGCTGTACCAGTTGTTTGAGGCCCTCCCCCTGCAGGGAATCCACTATGAGTCTAGTTCTGGCAGATGTTCCTGCTGGTATTGACCAATCTGTATCTGGCATGTTGAAGTCTCCCATTATCAGAACCTCCCTTTAGCTGTCATGTTTTGTATATCTTCTAACAGTAATGTCTATGTCCTCCCTCTGGTCTGGGGCCTGTAGACAACCCCAGTTCTTATGGCTGTCCCATTTCCTGTTTCCAGGGTGACCCACAGTTCTTCTGGCTCCTTATGTGTATTCTGAATTTCTGTAGCTTTGATATTTTCATTAACATACAGGCCACTCCTCCCCTTTTGCACCTCGGTCTCTTGAACAATACATAGCCAGGTACTGAAGTCTCCCAAGTGTGGTTACTGGCAAACCACGTCTCACTAATTGCTACTATGTCCAGTTTAGCCTCTGACATTATTGCCTGCAGGTCTGGGATCTTATTTCCCAGGCTGTGAGCATTGTGTACATGATTTTCCATTGGCCAGATTTTGGTGTGTTAGTTGTTGGGTGAAGTTTGGCATTACCCTGTGCATCGTATGGGGAGACAAACCTTTTTTCTTACCTGGTGATGCAAATGAACGGCAAACACGCTGAATTCCTGTTTGACCACTAGCTGAGGGGGGAGGGGTGTTCTTCCCATTCGACGTATGGGGTGCTGCACCCCTCTCCCCATTTGCTAGTTTAAATATTCTGCAAAGACGTCAAACTTCTGCCCCAATGCACTGACTCCTTCTTTAGTCAGATGCAGTCCATCAAATCTAAAGAACTTTCGCTCCCAGAACTGTTGCCAGTTCCCTACAAATCTGTGTCCTTTTTCCTGGCACCAGTCCTTGAGCCACGTGTTTAGCTCCCCTATCTCCCCTTCTCTGACCTTCCGTCCATCTGCTCCCTTCTCCCGGACTGGCAGGATCTCAGAGAAGGAGATGCCGGACGAAATAGATGATAGTTTGTCACCCAGCTTAGTCAGGTGTTCCTTGGTCTCCACAACTGACCGGCTGGCGAGATCATTAGTCCTATGTGTACTAGGACATCAATGTTTTCTCCTGCTTTGTGGAACAATTTTAGTAATGCAGTCAGTGTCTCTCCATGCTGATGTACCTGGGAGACATCTGACCATCACCCCTGGCTGGAGATGGGTATCAACTCCCGAATCATGGAGTCTCCTATGATCAGAAGTTTTTGGATTTCCTTTGTGCTTGTTTAGTTTTGGTTCCTGATTTGGGTGGTATTGTTGTGCTAGCTCCTATGCACTGTGTCCTGCTCTGCAGTGTCTTCTGCCTCTTTATTTGATTTCAGAGATAGAGGCAGATACCTGTTTGTAGTGTTTATATGGTTTTGGAGGTAATGTGTTGGAGAGCAGAGAGTGATGGGGCACCTGATTTGCTCCTCCTAACCACCTGCCAACCTCCTGGACCAACTACCCTCTGCGTGTCGAGGTTTTTCTGTTGGATGCTGGGGAAATGGCGGGTGGTTCTTATAATGTATTTCCTCTTCAATATGAAATTTGGAGGTGCAATCTCTGCCCATGCTGCCCAGAGCTGAGACCTAAGATCTCCAAAGGCCCAGCATGTAGGACAGTGTCCTAAATCCTGTAAGACTGTCCTTCTGAAAATTGTTCCACAGTACCTGCAGTTAATGAAATCCATTCCAAATAAGTTGCTGGGTTTGTAACCTAGTCAGAGTAATTAGAAGGAAAAAAAAAGGAAAAAATGCAAGTAATGGTTTAATTGTGCTTTGTTTAACTTGTATAACAAGTTAAATTACTAGTGCCCTGTAAATGAGATCACCTTGTGGAGCCCCACTGATCCGCCCTTCCTGCTCTGCCACAGGAAATGTCACAACTGTGGTACCCTATAAAAGGAGTGTAGCGTGGGTGGTTGGGGATGGGGTGGGTGGCTGGGCCTCCTGCCTAAAAGAAGAACCACGGACGAAAAGAACAAGGAGGTAAGAGCAGAACAATCAGTCAACAACAAATGCAGTAACCCTGAAAGCTTATCCTAATGTTAGATAAAACTGTAAAACCTGTAAAGCACCACCTGTAATAATTTCAGAGAAGATATACCCTGTAAGAAACACTTTGCTCCAGAGAAAAATAAAGCAGTAACAGAAAATATACCTTGCAAAAGACAATTTGAATCAGAAGATTACAGCAGTAATCTGTTAGCACACACCTGTAGGCACACCTTGTAATAATGCAGAAGAAGGTATACCAGCAACAACAATTTGAATCAGAGAAAAATAAAGCAATGAAATTAGCAACAAACAGTAGCAATCCCTGTGAGTAAAAATAAAAACACCACCACACAGTAAATCTGCTTAGCCAAATTAAGTCTTAATCCTTCTCCCTTGCTCTGGTAAGTTTCTCTACTCTGCCTTTCAAGCAGTCTTAGAAGGAAAGAGCTCAGGTGAAGCTAGGTGCCTTGGCCAGCAAACCAAGTCTTCTACCTCCAATCTGTACTGACATGTTTAACTGGCAGTATATCCTAGAGGTTAAAGCAATCCTGAAGATGGATTACTTTTACTAACAGTTTTGAGATGTAAGGTGATAACTCACCAGTTTCAATGCACATAGCTTGGCAGAAAACAACAGGAGAAAGGACTGCTGTGTGACTGAACTTCTCTACTGGGACTAAAGTAGAAGAACTTTTGTATTTGGACCTTTAATTTAGGGTAAAAAACTAACGTACAAAACAAAAAAAAGTGTGTGTTTGGGTTAACTGAACTGAATGGGTAACTGAAAAGTCATCTAGGTGTAAATCTCAGGTGACTGAAAGGACTTAACTGCTGTGAGGTTTAAATTACTTGTAGAAAGATCTGGTAAGTAGGGGGAGTGGCTTAGCTAGAAGGAAGCTACATTTAAAGACTGCCTTAGAAAGATTCTGCTAATAGCTTGGCAGAAGACACCAGGAGAAAGGACTGCTGTGTGACTGAACTTATCTACTCGGACTATATTGTCCTCCCCTTCCCCCCCAAAGCTAGTTCTATTTTTATAGGCACAGGATTTGACTGACAACAGGAACTTCCTGTTTAGGGGCAGGAAGTGAGTGATCACAGAACCACCAAGGACCCACCATCCTAGAAGGGCAAGAGTAGCTCTCCGGCCCTCTAGCTGCTGGAGGTCTGCCTTTGAACAAGTAAGTGGTCTACTGAGAAATATAGGATATTCTTGTCTCAGAACAGGACAATCAGGAGCTTAAAGGGAACACAGGCAGAAAGTAAGGAGAGAGAGAAAAAAAAGAGAGGAAAGATTAAGGATCGCAAACAGTTAAGGGGCCAGAAATAAGACATGATTGGAGTGGTGCAGTGCAGTGGCTGTGGAGCAGCAGTCTTCCGGGAGATGTTCTGGAGGATGCGGTGTTGTCCCATCTGCAGGCACCTCTCTGGGCTGAGGGAGGAGGTTGCTCATCTCCAGGCTGAGTTGGCCAGGATTTTGGGACCTCTCTTCCATCCAGGGACCACGAGTGCCACTGCTGTTGCCTCAGAGGTTGCCAAGAAAGAGGCGGTTGGACCACAGTGGGCTCAGAGAGGGTGAGGATGGTGGAACAGAGGCACATCCCTCCAGTTGTACCTCTCCACAATTCCTATGCCATTCTGGCAAAGTGTGGTTCCTCTATGGAGGCACCTACAGTGGAGACCAAGGAGGATGCTGGGAACCTCCACAAAGGAGACCCACAGGAGGGTGGCAGGGGACCCTGCAGGGGAAGGAAACAACTCCTGGTGGGGGACTCCATTGTTAGGAAGGTAGAACTGGGCAAGGAAGGGGAGAGGGAGGTAAGGTGCCTGCCTGGCGCCATGGCTTGGAGGGACAGGGAGCGAATCCTCAGGATTGCCGGAGCAGCTGCACAGGGGAGGGAGCTGGATGTCATTGTCCACCTAGGGACAAATGACCTGGCTAAGAAAGGGATTAGAGAAGTGCAGGAAGAGTTTGTGGAATCGGGGAGGGGCCTTAGTCAAGTAGCACGCACGGTAACCTTCTCGGAGGTGCTACCCATCTATGGCATAGGAGAGGCTAGGGTGTTCCGTACCATGGGATTCAATCAGTGGTTGAAACACTGGTGTGGAGCTCAGGGATTTGGCTTCATTGGGGACTGGGGTCCACCTGGAGTGATGCAAGCCTATACTGGCATGATGGGCTCGCCTGTCCGGGAGGGAACCAGGATCTAGGTGATAGGTTTAAATGCTTCATTGGCAAGCTTTTAAACTAGCCAAGGGGGAGGCACTGGAAAGGAGCAGGAAAATCCTAGCCCCCCAAACAATCACGGTAGTAAGTGCAGCAAACACCAACATGGAGGTGTCGATAGGGAGAAGGGCAGTGGTAAATGGAGAAAGTGACAAAGCAAGAAGGACAGGGTGGGCAAAAGGGGTAAGGCCATCAGGAAATGGAGGTAATGAGTACCAATGCCCGTAGTCTGGGCAACAAGCTCCCTGAGCTGGTGGCCTTGATGGAAGAGGGATGCCTGGATATCGTAGCAGTCACAGAAACATGGTACACAGAGAACCATGACTGGGATGTTACCATACCAGGGTACATAACCTACAGGAGAGACAGGCAGGGGAGAAGAGGGGGAGGAGTAGCTCTCTATGTAAAGGAAGGGATAAAAGCAACTGAACAAAAGAGTAAACAGGGAGGAGAGGAGGCACTGTGGGTCACCTTGGAGACTGGAAAGGGCACCACAATCCGCACAGGGGTTGTGTACAGACCCCCATGTCAGGGGGAATGAATGGACAAGGATATGATGGAAGGCATTCTTAGAATGGCAGAGAAAGGGGAGATACTGTTGATGGGAGACCTGAATATGCCAGATGTTAACTGGAGCACATTTGCTGCAGCCACATCCAAGAGCAGGGCCATTCTTGATGCCCACAGGTGGCAGGCATTAGACAGCTAGTTTTGAACCCACTCTGAGGGAGCAATCTTAGACCTCGTACTCTCAAGCGGGGCAGTGAGAGGATTTCAGATCTAGAAGTGGGTTGCCATCTGGGGACAAGTGACCATCAAACAGTGTGGTTCATGTTAAACTCAGCTACAGAGTCAAGCCATACAAAGTGAGGGTACTGGACTTTAGGAGGGCTGACTTTGGCAAGATGGAGAGTGCCTCAGAAAAGCACTAGCAAACAGGCTAGAAGGAGGTGTGGAGCAACAATGGGAATTATCAAAACTGCCATCACAGAGGCAACAAGCCTTTGTGTGAAGCAAATAAACAAATCAAAATGAAAGAAAAAGCCACTATGGTTCTCAAGAGAGGTGGCTGTGAAAGTCAGGAAGAAAAAGATAGCATTCTGGAAGTATAAGGTAACACAGAAGGAGCAGGACAGAGAGCTGTACCAGTTAAGGCAGAAAGAAGCCGGGATGGAAGTCAGAATAGCAAAGGCCCAAACTGAGGAAAAGATAGCCAACTCAGTTAAGAAGGGGGATAAAACCTTTTATAGATACATCAGTGAGCGTAGAAAGACAAAGGGAGGGATAGTGAGGCTGAATAGAATGAACGGTGGGTGGGCAGAGGGGGACAGTGAAAAAGCAGGAATACTGAATGAATATTTCTGCTCAGTATTCACAAAAGAGGAGGGGAAGTGCCTAATCCAATTAATAGAAGCACTCTTGATAGGGGGGTCGATCCCAGTCCTTTCACAGAAGAAAGGGTTCTGCAAGAACTCCTAAAACTGAAGGTGGACAAAGCAATGGGTCCTGATGGAATTCACCCCAGAATTCTAAAAGAACTAAGGAAGGAACTAGTGAAACCACTGGCTACTCTTTTAATAAATCATGGGAGGATGTGTGGTACCTGAGGACTGGAGGAAGCGGATGTGATTCCCTTCACAAAGTGGGACCAAGACAGAGGCAGGAAACTACAGACCTGTCAGTCTGACCTCTGTGGTAGGGAAAGTGATAGTCACTTCTGAAGGAAAGAATAGTTGAGTACCTAGAGGTCAGTGGAGCACAGGATCCAAGGCAGCATGGGTTCACAGTGGGAAGGTCATGTCAGACGAATCTAATAGATTTCTTTGACTGGGTGACCAAAGTAGTAGACCAGGGAGGGGCTGTGGACATGGCCTACCTAGACTTTAGCAAGGCATTTGACACAGTCCCACACAAAAGATTATTAGTCAAATTAACCAGCCTGGGAGTGGGTCCCAGGGTGGTAGCCTAGATGAAAACATTGGCTGGACAACAGGACACAGAAGGTAATTGTAAATGGAGTCCACTTGAAGAAAGGGGCGTTACTAGTGGGGTACCGCAGGGTTCAGTATTGGTCCAGTCCTTTTTAATGTCTTCATCAGTGACATTGCAGAGGACTGGAAGAAAGTATGCCTTTTGCAGATGACACAAAGATCTGCAACAGGGTTGATACACAAGGGAGGCGTGGAAAGGATGAAAGGGACTTGGCAAAGGTTGGAGGAATGGTCAACGTATGGCAGCTAGGATTCAATGCAAAAAGTGCAAAATAATGCACCTGGGAAACAAGAACCCAGGGAAGAATACACAATGGGTGGGAGGTAGTAACAACAACAAAACAGGAAAGGGACCTGGGGGTAATCATATCAGATGACCTTAAGGTTAGTAAGCAATGTGAGAAGGCAGTAGGGAGGGCCGGGGCATACTGGGATGTATAGGGAGAGGCATCAGCAGCAGAAAACAGGAAGTTGTTATCCCTCTGTACAGACAGTTGGTGAGACCCCATCTGGAATACTGTGTCCAGTTCTGGAGACCCCATCTCTGCAAGGACATAGACAGGATAGAGGCAGTCCAGAGGAGGGCAACTAAGATGGTGCAGGGTCTGCAAAAGAGGCCGTGAGGAGAGACTAAAGGAGCTTAATATGTATACCCTTGAGGAAAGAAGGAGAGGGGGACATGATAGAAACTTTCAAGTACCTCAAGGAATCAACAAAGTCCAAGAGGGTAGCATCTTTCAGAAAAAGAGACTTGCAAGAACAAGGGACACAATTTAAAGATAGAAGGAGGGCGGTTCAGGGCAATGTGAGGAAGTATTATTTCACACAGAGGTGGTGGATGCATGGAACAGCCTTCCTGAGGAAGTTGTGGGTCTAAAACTGTGGGAGAATTCAAGAATGCATGGGACAGACATAAGGCAATTCTTGTGGGACAGGAAGATATAGGCTGTTGGTTAACTAGGATCTGCAGCCTATCCTGTGGAGTAGAGAAATGGGCAGACTAGATGGGCCTTAGGTCCTTATCTGCCATCAAAGTCTATGTTTCTATGTTTCATACAAAACAATTATTATAGATGTAGAAAATGTTGTAATAACACCTGAAAACACACTTAATATAACAGTTGATTTCCTATTTAATCTGTTGGACTAAATACAATCAAGGAGGACCTAGACCTTCGGTGACATCATTTCCTGTCAGGAGCCCAAAACATATAGCTCCCTGCCAGCCCTTAATTACAGGCTGATTTACATATGAATAACTCTGGACTGCAAAGACTCACAGATAAACACAATGGCTCACTCAAATTTGTTTTTTATGTGTTTTCAGACATTAAGAAATCCTGTAGATGACAGTTCCCCTTTAAGGGTCAAACAAAACTGTGGGACAGAGGAAAAATTAGAAGCAGGGGCAGCAGATTTGGAGATGAGAATAAAAGAGAGAATATACAGTTATGGAACTGTGAGTTGAGCTTGGGAATTTGTGGAGGTAAAGGAATGCCAGGCTATAATACATAATTTGAATGTACATGAAAGAGATGGTAACAGATCTAATTTTGTGACCACTTGTTCTGCTCATGCATGGTATTTTGGAAATATTCTAAATAAACACGGGCATGTTTTGAGGAGCGAAAAGGGTCTCAACAAGATGACAGTGTGCCATCCACAGAATGGTATACATAGAGCCCCCACTATAACAGATAGTCTAGTCTGCAGCCACTATATACAGAAGGGTACAACCACATGGTTAGAAAAGAATGTAAAAGATTGCTACTCTTGTAAAAGATGTATCTACTGTAGGTATATTTATTAGAGGATGTTTTCCAAGATAGACACGGAAGGATGACCTTTAAAATATGACAGTTGATCACCTGTGATACCTCAGAAATGACCTACTTGGCAGAATACTTGTGTGGAGCATTCTATGTTGGTAAGATAACAAAGGAGCCTTAAAGTTAGAGTGGGGGAACACTGTAGGACTATTGAAAGGGGTGACCTTACTTATGCCAGAGCTGCACATCTTATCAAAAATGTAGATGGGACTAAACATAAATTTAGTTTTTAGAGGTATTGATAAAGTGTGCCAGAAACCAAAAGGGGGAGAATTTTAACACACTGGTTTTGAGATTGGAAGGATTTGGATAGTAAGTTTACAAGCCACAAAAACACCAGAACTAAATACAGGTTTTGATTCAAAACCTTTTCTAAATAAGGTTTACAAATTAGAAAGGAGATCATTTATTTTTAATCTCCTCTTGGTTTATTTAGTAGTGGTTCAAGAGGCTGCGTAGATGAATTTAAGGAATGCCACAGGAAACCCTGTGGGTCTGCACCTGATTTTTTGAAACCGTCCAATTAATGCTAACTCCTATAGGACACTGCAATTAGAAATTAAAGGAAGAAGTAATGATAGCAGTGACAGAATTTGTATTTTCAACCCACACTAGTAGAAACATTTAAAATTCTGAAAAAAATGATGATGTTTTATGGAGTTGAATGTTTTTAATTTATGTTAAATGCATGTATGTCCATTTTAAATATTAGTTAATAGTGTATTTTATGAATTATTTTGGGGCTATGTCATTTCACATGTAATACAGTTTGTCCTTGCATGCAATCTGACACTAAGGGATAAAATGTTTTATGTTTTTGTGCGTCATGACAGGTATGTAGAGGCACAGTATGGAGATGGCACTAGTCAAGGTGCAGAATAGATCTCCTCAAAGGCGAGAGATCAAGGTAAATGGTCAGTTCTTGTCCTCCTTGATCTCTCCTCAGCATTTGACACTGTGGATCATGGGGTGCTGCTGGGTCACCTACAGGATCTCTGTAGACTTGCCAGTACTGTCATCAGCTGGCTTAAGTCCTTTCTTACAGGTAGGATGCAAAGGATGGTGGTGGGAATGTATACCTTCTGCCTGATGCCCCTGTCCTGTGGAGTTCCCAAGGGTTCAATCCTCTCACCCATGTTATTCGCGGTGTACATGCAACCTCTGGGTGATATCATTAGACGCTGTGGAGTACATTTTCATTCCTATGCAGATGACACCAAACTGTGTATGTAATTTGCCCCAGGGACACAGAACTTGCTTCATAGATCTCTGAGGGAGGCCGGCTCACCAGAGGCCTTTAAAAGGGGTCTGAAGTTCCATCTTTTTACAGCAGTTCTTAATTTATCCTAGTATTCTGTTTATAATTGTAGGCTTATTTTATTGTATTTGTTCTGTTTTTATTTAATCTATTTTAGGCTTTTCTTAGATGGTCTGATTGTGTTAATTGTTAATATTTATGAGTTTTGGGGATGTATATGTTGCCAGATTTTTCTGTTGCTCTCTTGTGCATATTGTACAGTGCTCAGAGCCCATAGGATTGAGCCCTTTATAAATAAAGTTTGCTTGCTTGCTTGCATATCAGGAGATGATTAATGCATGACAGCAACCTTTGATAAAGAATCATAGAGATCTGAAATGCATCAGGTGTGCAGTAGGACATATGAAATAAAGGAGACACCGACAGTACTTTTTTGATACACAACTGAGTCAGAGTGTCTTTCTTCTGTCAAGGTGGTGAGTGCCTGACTGTGTTTTTAAATGAGAATTTTTCTTTGTGTATACCACCCTCCCAGTGCGTGCTATCCTTGGTGTTGAGTAAAAATACTAAGTACAGTTACATTTACAGTATGTGGTTGGGGCTTATTCTGTATGGAAATCAGTGGCTCTCAAAATGTTATTGTGTATGTTCTAGCATGAAGTGCATTTGAGTCCCTGCTCATGCTGACTCCTGCCTAGCAGCCCGATTTCATTTTTACCACGCAGTCCAGCTTCAACTTGTTCTGACTTGTACACACCAAAGTCTGCCTTTGTGACTAAACTAGCGGTTCATGATGCCTGTCCGCAATGAGTGTGAGGGGATTCCCCTCTGAGCACAGTAGTGCTTACTCAGCACAGACATTCCTCAGTGCACTCACTCACTCTCTTTCTCTCTCTCTGTCTGCCAGCACTTACTGCTCACTGCCATTCGCAACTCCCACTCACTAGTTCCCTCTATAAAACTATATATTGTAAAAAAGCAAAATATGGGTGACCATACACAACTCACTCTGTGGTTCCATCTCAGGGTTCAGATGCCAGCATGGACCTCTCAAGCTTTGCTGTCAAGGTCCTTATCTCAATCGCTTGATGGAAACACAGGCACATTGTGTATGGCCATCCATTCATTCCTTATGTTAAGGTCATGTACCAGTCCTCGTAATTTAAAGTAAATCTTGTCAAGTGGATAATATCACTAGGTAAGTCATTTAAATATTCAGTTGCCTAATATTTAGGATTGACAGATGCACCTCTACACCAGAGAAACAACACATCACACAATCCTGAAGATTCATAGAAACATAGAATGTGATGGCAGATAAGGACCACTTGGCCCACCTAGTCTGCCCATTTCATTACCTAATGGATAAGCTGCAGATCCTAGTTAACCAATAGCCTACTTCCTCCTAACCCCCACTAGAAAAGCCTTATGTCTGTCCCATGCATTCTTGAATTTCCCTACTGTTTTTGACTCCATGACCTCCTCAGGAAGGCTGTTTTAAATGCATCCACAACCCTCTCCATGAAAAAATACTTCCTCACATTACCTCTGAGACATTCCCCCCCCACCCCCGCTTTAAATTGTGCCCCCTTGTTCTTGCACATCTCTTTTTCTGAAAGATGCTACTGTCTTGGACTTTGCTAATTCCCTTGAGGTACTTGAAAGTTTCTATCATGTCCTCCCTCTCCTCCTTTCCTTGAGGGTATACATATTAAACTCTTTTAGTCTGTCTTTATATGTCTTCTAGTGCAGACTCTGCACCATTTTGATTGCCCTACTCTGGACAGCCTCCACCCTGTCTATGTCTTTGTGGAGATGGGGTCTCCAGAACTGCATGCAGTACTTCAGATGGGGTCTCCCCCAACTGTCTGTACAGAGGGATAACAACTTCCTCTTTTCTACAGGTGATGTCTCTCCCTATGCATCCCAGTATCCCCACAGCCCTCCTTACTGCCTTCTCACATTGCTTGTCCAACTTTAGGTCATCTGATATAACTACCCCGAGGTCCCTTTCCATTTTTGTTGTTGTCAATATCTCAACCCCATTGTGTACTCTTCTCCTGGGTTTTTGTTTCCATGGTGCATTACTTTGCACTTCTTTGCATTGAATCCAAGCTTCCATACATTTGACCATTCCTCCAACCTTGCCAAGTCCCTTCTCATCCTTTCCACCCCACCTTGTGTATCAACCCTGTTGCAGATCTTTGTGTCATCTGCAAAGAGACATACTTTTCCTTCCAGTGCCTCTGCAATGTCAATTATAAAGACATTAAAAAGGAAAGGACCTAGTACTGAACCCTGCGGTACCCCACTAGTAACCCCTCTTTCTTCACTGTGGACTCCATTTACTATTACCCTCTGCGCCCTCTTGTCCAGTCAATGTTTTACCCAGGCTACAACCCTGGGACCCGTTCCCAGGCTGGCTAATTTGTTTATTAATCTTTTGTGTGGGACTGTGTCAAATGCCTTGCTAAAGTCTAGGTAGGCCATGTCCACAGCTCCTCCCTGGTCTACTACTTTGGTCACCCAGTCAAAGAAATCAATTAGATTCATCTAACATGACCTTCCTGCCATGAATCCATGCTGCCTTGGATTCTGTGTCCCACTGGCCTCTGGTACTCAACAATTCTTTCCTTCAAAAGTGAGTCCATAATTTTCCCTACCACAGAGGTCAAACTGACAGGTCTGTAATTTTCTGCTTTTGTCTTGCTCCCACTTTTGTGAAGGTGAATCACATCCATGCTCCTCCAGTCCTCAGGTACCACACCATCCTCCCATGATTTGTTAAAAGGGTAGTCAGTGGTGTTACTAGTTCTCCCTTAGTTCTTTTAGGACTCTGGGGTGAATCCCATCAGGCCCTATTGCTTAGTCCACCTTCAGTTTTAGGAGTTCTTTCAGAACCCTTTCTTCTGTGAAAGGACTGATATCGACCCCCTATCCAGAGTGCTTCTATTGACTGGATTAGGATCTTTCCAGATGATCCACCAAGTCCACCTGTTGCACCGTTGTGTTGGACCCAGACGGTGAGGAGCTGACTGAGCCGCTGCATGCTTACTAGCTGAGGAGTAGCTGATAAAGCAGGAGCTGCACAAAGCTTGTATTTTATCCAGAAAAGGTTTTTAGAGTATTGAGGTGGGATAATTGAACCACGAGGAGGATTGAGGAAAATGCTGCAGAGTGTTAGACAATGAAACGGAAAGCTGAAGCCATAGAGCTTTAGAACTGAGGGAAGAAATGTTTCTCCTCTACCTGGTGTATGGGGAAAGCAATGGAGAAGAGACGGCTGACTGCTGACTGCTATCTATGACTTTGATCGTGGTTAACAGAAATCACAAAGTGGAAAACCATGAGCATTGTTTGAACAAATTGTCTGAGTAAAACACTTTGAGTATTGTTGCTGTATTCTGGTACTCCAGTACAGAGTGTGTTCTAAGTTAAGTTCATTTTGCTTTTAGTATTGAATATGAACTGTTTATTTTTACTTGTACCTTCTATCTTTTAGATGGATCATTTTCTGAAGGTTTTTTAATTATTTATGATACGTAGGTGTTTTTGTGCTTTTTCTTTCTTTATTTTTTGCTTACTGCATATTGTATTATTTTTAAAACAAAAGTACTCTTTCGGATGAAATTTTGGATTTTCACATGCTAGGAGTCGTGACTGAGAGTTCTTGCTCATACAGAGCATGCGTGGCATCCTCTTTTAGAAAACGCTTGCCTCGCAGAGAGTACTGCCACGGACTAGAGCACTAGTAGCTTCTTTGAGTACGAGCGGAGTTTAGACTGCTTTTTAAACAAGGCTTCTTTCTTTTTTTGCCTGTTTTTATTGGTTTAATCGGGTTAATCGGCTCTTCGATAGAGTGACAGAATTTTAAAGTCAAACTGCCAATGCTTAGCTTACACAGTTAATTGGAGAAAATGTGTTGATATCCAGAAGAAACATGCATCTGTGACCCAAAAAGAAATCGACAACTAAGTAAGTTAAAAAAATTTGCTATTAAGGGCTTATGTGAGATAAGAGAATGGGAGTATAAGGAGATAGAGATATTAGAGCTAACTTTCAACTAACCTCCAACTTCTAACTTTTAATTTTCATTTTAATTTTTTTATACTTACTAGTAGATTAGATAAGCATTATTTGAGAACTGATTGCACTGTTATAGAACCACTGTTATATATGCAGATGGAAACTTTAAACAGAATTGATGTGGCATTACCTAACATTCTTTCATATGTCTGTTTTCTTTTTGGGTATATTAAGAACTGAAGTAATGATTATAAGATCCAATCAAGCCTTGATAGAGCAGCTGGAGCACATATTGCATGAACAAACATAGCTCAGAACACAATCACTTCTTAAGGACAGCTGAAAATTTTGAAAAGTACAATATTAATTCCTGCATAATTGGAAAGAAGCTATCTCATTCCTGTGAGTATTGATTGAGAGTCTGGAGGATTCTGGAATACCTTAAGTGGACATTTACTCTTGTGAATAGAAGAAACTTGGTGGGACTGGTATGTACGAAAAGAGGAGAATAGCACAATACCTTATATCTGAACGTGTCATTTGCTATTTCTGTACTGGATATTTCTAACTAAACTGTACTATTGCTTATCCTGCTACATTTTTCTCTAGTACATTGCTTTGGTATATTATGGAATAATAGAATTTGCAGAGAGCTAGCGCTGCAGATCTAATATTATGTAAAATACCATATTTAATGTTAGTACTGATAAGAGCAGCAAAATACTGTATTCTGTGGAGCCTATATATATTGCTCCCCTTGTCCGTCCTGTCTATAATATAACATTACCTTTAAGATGGTGAATGCTAGATTACAGAGAATGAATGACCCTCACCTTTCCCTATTGGCAGGTGAAATCCTTCCCTCCAAAAATCAACAGACAAAGCAGACCAAAATTACAGATAATTTAAGTAAACTTGCAGAAGGCTCTTGTAATAGTACAACTTCTGCCCCCACAAATAAATCCTACAATCCCCCCTGAGGTATCGTTACAGATATCCCCCAATAGAATTACATCTGAACTCTTATTAATAGAAGATACACTAGAAAACCCAATAGTGGGTACCAAGTATTTGAACTAGAACATTTAAATACAAGTAGTGTAAAGGGAGTAATACAATCTAATTCATTTCCTGGACAAAAGCCAGGTGCTTCAGTTAGTCTGCATGAGACATCACCAGAAATATGGAACAATGATCATTACAGATTTCCTGCAACGGACTAGGGCGGGTGGGCGACTGCCCTGCATCAGGTCCCCTCGCGGAATCGCTTCTGCTCGTTTGGCAGGTTGGCGCGGCAGCTCCTCAAAGCAGGCGGACCTCCCTGGACCTTCTGCCTGCTCCCACTGTCCAAAGCCAGCAAGTGGAGGGAAGACAAGCTCCTTTGTCTAGGTGGTGGTTTTGCGGCTCTGTTGGTGCGCTGAGGAGGACTCCTGCGATTGGCTGCTGGGGTCGGTGATGACTCGGAGGGCATTTAAAAGTCTGCCCTGCTTCAATTCATCAGATTCCTGCAACAGACTGGGGCGAGGCGACTGGCTGCATCGGGCCCCTCGAGATCGCTTCTGCTCATTTGCATGGGTCGAGGTGCTGGCAGCTCCTCAAAGCCGGGCGGACCTCCCTGGACCTTTGCCTGCTCCCACTGTCCAAGCCAGCAAGTGGAGGGAAGAACAAGCTCCTTTGTTGTTTTAAAATTTCCCACCCACCCACCCTGAGGTAGTGGAGACTTAAATAGGTGGCTATCAGTTGTAAACCTGCCCTGACTCTGACTCTCCCCAATCTAATTCCCTTACTCACTTCACTAGGAGGAGCTTCCTTCCCATGTCACCAGCTCACTACTCCTCAAGCTTTGCCCATCTGCTACGACTTTCAGCTGAGATTCTCCCTGGCTTTCTTCACTCCTGCCACCGCCAGGTACTTCGGAGTGTGCCCTGTTTTCCCCCTGTGATTTAGCCTCTCAAGCAAGTGCTGTTCAACCCTCGAAGTAACTTTCTCATGCAGGCACATCGGAGTGCGCCCTGTTTTTCCCCCTGCGGCTGATTCCTTTCAAATTAGCGCTAGCCTAACCTCTATATTGTATTTTCCTGCTGGACAATTTTTTGCTTGACTTTTTGCTATAATCTCTAATGGTAGCAAACGTAACTTGTCTCTTTCTGTCTCCTACTGTCGCTGTGCCTAAGGTCAACTTGTACTGCTAGCCTTGGTTAGTCCTATTCTTGCTGCAACAAATCTAATCTTCAGCCCACTGTATTCCACTGTCACTGTAGCCTAAGGGCTTGTCATAATTGCACCTTAAGGACTTATAACGTTAGCCTGTGTTTAATAATACATAAAAACTACGTTCTGTATCTGCAACGTTAGCCTGTGTTTAATAATACAGGAAACCGACACTCTGTATCCGCAGCCTAACTGATAGTCTATAATATTGATGATCCTACACATTACCCATGATACTGTGTTGTAAGCTTTAATCCTGTTCTCTTCTATAGCATTACAAATGACTTATAACGTTAGCCTGTGGTAAATAACACATAAAACTAAGTTCTGTATTTGCGGCCAAATCTGTTAGTCAATCTTATTGCAGAACCTACACATTATAGGTGGTACTGTTGTAAGCTCGAATCCTGCTTTCTTCTATTGCAAGACATTGTGTTGCAGTAGGTTCCAAGCAACCTAGATGCTTAGTGACTCCTGCCAGTATTTTGATCTTATCTCCCGAGACAGTAACTGCATATTGTACCCCTGCTGGCGTGCCTGAGTTAGTGGTCTCTTCCCTAAAGACCTTCACGCATTACTAACTCTCTGGGAACCTGTTACTAAGGGCATGAACTGCTCTTGCCATATGTATCTGTCTGGGTGCTGAACCTACCCCTGTGCACTAGCAGTGGTAGTGCTGTACTAGGGAACTTAGACATAGGCTCTACCGTCTGTAACAATCCCTTTGCCTCCTGGCCCTGTACTTGATATCAAGGCAAGAAGCACAGATAAGCCCTATCATGCCCCCCCAACTGGAATAGGGGCACTATCCTCACAACAATTTTCATTCTGGTGCAACTAGGGTCTGACTCCTCGCCGAAATGCCTTCTGCCCCACAACCCCCATGGAAGTCAAGAAGGGTATGATCGGACACTTTTCATGTCCCTCCCCAAGGTGTAACTTACTTCTCATAGCAGCTCATGAATTCTCTCAGAAAGGGGTCCTCTACAGGGTCCTTCTCTTTAGTAGGAGCCCAACCCCTTGTCAGGTCATCCTATCCATTCCACTTCCAACCCTCACTCTCCTGAGCTCACTAGCTGCCCTGCTACTAATGGCAGGAGATATCCAGCCTAACCCTGGCCCAGCGACATCTAATGTCTCTATCTCCTCCCCCCTTGATATGGCTTGGGATGGAGCCAAGGGTCTGAGGCTGGTGCACATGAACATTTGCAGCCTGAGACCAAAGATCTCAGTGGTACAGGCATGGCTGTCAGTCTACAAACCCGGATCTATTAGCGGTCTCGGAGACCTGGCTAAAACCCCTACATTCTGGATCACAGTAGCAATCTCCAGTTCGTCCTTTTCAGAAAGGATAGACCCTCCAAAGAGGGGCAGTGTGCTAATATATGTTAAAGGACACTATCCCTTCCTCCCCTCATCAGGCTGCCCCTTGACATGTCCCTGGATGCTGGAAGCAATCTTAAATGCAGCTCAAAATAGGTGATGCTAAACACCTCACTATGGCTGTGTATACAGCCCCCTTCAATGCTCTCAGCTCTCTGGATGCAGCGCCTGAAGAGCCCATTGGTTGACACTGCATCTGAGATTATCCTTTTAGGTGACTTCAATTTAAACTGGGGACTTGAAGTGAAGTCCGCCATCAACGAAATGGTACGACTCCCACCTCGCTCAAATTATTATCCTTCCGACCAGAATGAACCACAAAACCGGTGGGCACTCTACAATAGACTGGGTCCTGACCTCATCCCCAAGTAATGTAAAGTTGACCGGGATCCTGGGTGATGCCTTGAGTGACCATTCACCTATATTTGCCATTTGGAAGAATAGTGGTATCAAAATCCCTCCTAGATCTTTTACTACTAGGGTCTACTCCAACTTCCACCCTGACCAGCTTATAGGCTACCTTAATAGTATTGATTGGAGCCCCATCAGACACCTACCTAACCTGGAGGAAGCTGTAAAATTTTTCCAAGCCACCCTTACTAGAGTCACTGACCTCGTTGTCCCTATGAAAACCCATAGGGTTAAGGGTAGCTGTTATAAGTGGATCTCACCACCCCTGAAAGCCCTGATGGCTACTTGGGACAAAGCATGGAAAAAATTCAGGACAACAAAGTTTCCTGTGGACTTTACTAGATACAGGGACCTTAGGAACCAATGCAAACTGGCCATAAAGAAAGCTAAGAAAGAATATATCACTAATCTCCAAAAAACTAACCTGGGAAACCCTAGACACTTCTGGTCACACATTAACAAACTCCTAAAAGGACATACGAAAACAACAACTGGCCCGATTCTGGCGAGCAGGCAACTACTCCAAGAGGCACCACTCATTGCAGAGGCCCTAAACGGCTACTTCACAAATCTTGATCGTACAAAGGTGGGACTCTTAGATAACAGGATCGAGCCTTACTTGCTCCTGCCCTGTGAACTTGACCGCCCTCTATTTCATCTGCAGCTGGTTAGGGTTAGGGAGGTTCTGCTCAGCCTTAAATCCCTGTGGGCGAGAGACTCTGGGGGCCCTGATGGGATCCAGACTCGAATCCTCAAGAAGGGTGCCCCAGCATTAGCCAAGCCTCTAACTTGGCTGATAAACTGGTCCATTACGGAGGGGTCTGTCCCTGAGCCTTGGAAGCAGGCCCTAGTGATCCCCATTCACAAGGGAGGGTCAACCGAACCTATTTGGAACTATAGGCCTATCTCCTTGTTGTGCGCTATAGCAAAAATACAAGAGAAGCTAGTCTACTCCCAACTACGTGAATATCTGGAAACTCACCAGATAATCTCTTCGTCTCAGCACGGCTTCAGAGCCAAGCACGGGACCGACACTGCACTAACCAAATTTTCGGTAGAAATCCTGTGCAATAATGACTCAGGGGTCAGCACAGGCGTGGTCTTCATAGACCTCTCTAAAGCATTTGACCTGGTAAACCATAACCTCCTTTTACAAAAAATGGGCTCTCTTGGCCTGGACACACATGCCCTAGGATGGTTTGCGAGTTACCTCACGGGCCGTACCCAGAGGGTCAAGTGGAAAGACTATGTCTCCCAGTCGGCACCGCTCAAAGAAGGGGTACCTCAGGGTTCAATACTTGGCCCCCTTCTCTTTACTCTGTTTAGAAATGATCTGCACTTACATTGAGGAGCAACATCATCATCCAATACTGCAGACGATGCTGTCATTTGCAGGCCTCCCTAACTTAGGAGAACTGAAGCATGCCCTTCAAGAGGACATCCTTCAGATGGAGGACTGGCTCACCTGGAACAAAATGGTATTAAATACCAGTAAAACTAAGGCAATGTTGTTCAGGCCCAGATCCTTGGGAACCGAGAGGTCGCTGCTCCTCCAGCTGCAGTCCAGAGGGGGTGCTAAACCTGAGGTGGTTACCTCCACTAAATACCTGGGGCTAACCCTGGACCAAGGCTTCACCTAAAAATCATGTTGACCAACTCACCAAAACCGTCATGGAAACTTCGGTATCCTCTACAGATTAAAGGACCAGATTATCCCTGAAGCCAGAGTTGCCATCGCAACTAGTGTCCTTCTCCTTAAGCTCACTTACGAGACACCTGTTCTCCAAGGCATTGCCTCTCTGAACTTAGCAGGCTCAGACCCTATACAATAAGATTGTCCGATTTGCCACATTATCACACCCCAGGACCCACCACTGTGAGGCTCAATCTAAGCTCAGCTGGCCGTCATTGGAAGCCCGCCTCATCTACCCAACACTATGCCTCACATTCAAGCTTCTGGGGCCTCATCTCCCCTAGTCTCAAAGGAATAGTTAGGGTAAAATCCAATCTGGGGTGTCTTCGTTCCTCAGGTCAAAATCTCCTTGTGGTCCCAAAACAAAGACCAAAGCTCGGTCCAGGTCCTTTGCTTTCTCAGCCCCTTCCTTCTGGAACAAACTCCCGCTGGATGCAGGAGGCAGGGTTGGGCCCTGCTTCGGTCTAGCTCAAAGCACACCTGCTTGACAGGAGCACTTGCCAATGCCTTGGGATCTGACCTTATGGCAGGGCCCTCCCTCACAGGGAGGCGAGTAGTCTTCCCTCCCATCTAGCCAGTAAAAAAAAAAAAAAAAAAGGTAATCTGTTTTTGCCGCGTGGCTTTCACTGTTAGACAATATGTAATTTACCAATATGTACTGCTCTGTTTACCTCTATGTACTTTCTGCTTACCTGTATGTTACCAATATGTACTGCTCTGTTTACCTGTATGTATTTTCTGCTTACCTGTATGTTATATTTACCTCTGAGGTCGCCCTGAAAAGGGACCTCCAGGCCCCAGTGGGCCTACCCAGTCAACAAAATTCAATAAATAAATAAATAAATAAAGAAGACAATGCTAGAGAAGTCTCAAGGGATTTAAAGGAATTATCTCTAGTTTGAAAAATAGCAATGGCCAGAATAAATTGGGGGTATGTAGGAAGTGTCAGAAGGAACTGGAGATAGAGGTGAACTCTGATGAAGAACAAAACTTTGATTATCAATCTAGCCTCTTAAGTGATAAACTAATAAATCTGTTATCTAAACAACATACCACCAACATTCTGATCACGGAGCAAATGCTATTGAACAAAGATTTGATTGAAACAATAAGAAGTAAAATTACACAAAATAGAATAATTCTAATTGAGGCACTGAATGATAAATTGGGGGACAACAAGGGTGAACCTAATTTAAATAGGGATAGGATATGACCTGAATTTGATAGTATTCACATACCAGATAACCCAAACAAGAAATAAGTTGTACACAGAAAGGGTAAGATGAGTAAAATTACAAAGAAAAAGACCAAAAGAAGGAAGAAAAAGTGAGTAGTTAAATTAACAGCAGAGGTAAGTGATTTAACAAAGGAAGATACACAAACCTCTACTGAATACAAGTTAAAGCTACAGCAACAGGTACAACGGGAAGATAAGGAATTAACTCAAAAACAGGAGGTACCAAAAGTAACAGTAAATGGAGAACAAACTACTAATTCAAAACTAAGTACACATCTGAAACAGTTAGAAATAGAAATTGCTCAGTTAAATTATGACTTGGGGTTTAGAAATCAAGTCGATGTAAGATTAATGAGAAGGAAGAATCCATGCCAAACATAATCATTCTACTGATGTAGTGTTGGATAAACATTTGGATTACTAGAATTTATTAGAGATTACAGATCTTGCCCGTTAATTAGAATTTTGGGTCCTATAGGCTGGTTCCAAATAGAGGAGAACACCTGGCAAGCTGACTGGATGAAAAATTGAAAGCAGAGATGGACATAAATATTAATCCAGAGGAGATCTTCGGATAAATATATCGGAATTAATTCAGCTTGTTATTAGATATCTATTTTGAATCATCAAGGACTGCCAATTATGTTTGACTTAATGCAACATCTATTAAGGACAAGGACATTATAGTAACATTTTCTAACAGGCAATTATATAACATACCTAACCCACAAACAAAGACACAACAGCAAAATATTGTTGGACTTACTCTTTTGGTCTAAACCAGTTATTTAGGGAAACAGATGGAAACCTGACTAGAAATATGAGGCCTGCTTAGAAACTTTCTACAAGTTCAGATAGGTAGGGATAGAATAATATCAGTTGAATGAGTAGGAAGGGTTCTCAAATTAACATTGCAGTAAAGAATAAGGAGATTGCAGACCAAATTATGGAAAGAAACGTCCATACTGGACTCTGTGGGCTGAAACATAATAGATTCAAAAGTATTGAAAAAAACAATGGAATACAAGGCAGAGGAATATGATGCAACTCAGATACCCATTAGAAATAAATTACAGACCTAGCTGGATACCCTGATTGACAATCGGGCTGTAGGAAAATAAATATTGTAGAATCTAGATTGAGGGTCAGACTCAATCTTAAATATAAGTACTAATGAATGCCTTCAATTTATCTCTTGGAACATAGCAGGAATTAGAGAAAGACAACAGGATGTTGATTGGGTTAGGTATGTAACAGCTTATGATGTAGTTTGCTTTCAGGAGACATGGCAAGGAGTTAATGACTAGATTGAGATAGGTTTCCAAGTTGTACATTCACCAAGCACAAAGAACTTGAAGTGGGGTAGGAACTCTGATGGGATTGAATATATATTAATTTAAGTAGTTTTGTACATGTGGAATGTATTGTAACTAGTGATAATTTTATTGCTGTATTATTGAAATATGAGAGTCAGAGTTTTATAGTGATCAATGCGTATATTCCACCAGAGAGGTCTCCATCCTATAATATGGCCATATGGGAACAATTAAGTACCCTTTTAATTGAAACTATGTTTAAATTCTTGACTGTAGAAATCTTACTAATTGGCAGTTTAAATGTCTGCATATGTACTTATGATGGGTGGAGATAAGTCTTTCTTCAATTTGCAATATCCCATATGAATGGAATAAAGGGTAACTAAGGATAAAAAATTAATAAAGGAGGTACTAAATTAAGTAAGATCTTAAAAGTGTAATCTATATCCTTTAAATGACAGATTAAAAGGAGATCAAATGGGGAATGTACCTACATATCAACAAGAGGAGCTTCTTTAATAGATTTAACACTCTGGACGGGGCCTATTGAATTATGGGAAAGTATGACTGTTAATCTCCGAACAAAAGTGATCACTTCCTATTGTTCTGAAAAGTAAAATAAGTAATGTAACCAGATTCCTGTAGTACGATAACAAATTTGTATGGAATAAGAACAAACAAAAAATAATTTGGGAAGCTGATTCACCTCTTAATATTTCTGATATTATCATCAAGTCATTTTAACTGAAATTAGAGTCTCTGAGAGAATATAGCACTGACCAAATAATGGAAAAACTATATGTACTCTTTGGTAGTATAAGAACTGAGCTAGAGCATATTATAATCAACAACAACAATAAAAGAAGAGGTTGGTTTGATGAAGAGTGTGCAGTTTAAAAAAGTACTAAGAAAACAAAATAAGTGATATATGAGGTGTAAAAGTTAAGACCTTTTGAGAGTTATAAATCAATCTAAAAAAGAATACAAGGCCTTACTTAAGGACAAACAAAAAAAATACATCAGAAAACAATGGGAGGAAATGTATAAGGTTATTATAAACAAGAACCAAAAAGGATTCTGGCGACTGGTAGCAAGGGGAAGAGCTAATTATAAAGACGATATGGATGTATTTATAACAGAGGGTACATGAAGTTATTTCACACAGATATTCTTGGACTCAAATGTGGAAAAAAATACACAAACTATAATGGGGCCCCAAACCTTGGGAACTACATACCAAGAGGTTATCTAGTTATAAATTCACTGAAAAGAAAGAAAGCTCCAGGGTCAGATAACATGCTAGCTGAGGTTTTTCAGTGTAATACTGGCATAACGAGAAGAGTGCTAACAATTCTATATAATAAATGCATACAGGACAATAAGTATCCATACACTTGGAAAGGTGCTTATATAATACCAATACACAAAAAGGAAATAAAGATAACCCTGACATGTATCACCCTATTAGATTACTGGATAATAACCTAAAGATTTTCTCAAAATAATTCTTAATAGATTAAACATAGCCATTCAAGAAACAGGTGACCTGTCTCCTTATCAATCTGGATTCCCAAAAGATTACTCGACTTTGGATAATATATAAATATTGTTCCATCTGATTGAAAAATATGTCTATCTAAGGAAGCAAAAACTATATGTAACATTTGTAGATTATTCAACTGCCTTGATACTATATCAAGAAAGGTGCTCTGGGAAATATTGTTGAAGCATGGTTTAGGAAAAGCACTGGGCACAAGTGAGAATAGGTATGGGTGGTCAACTTTCTGCTTCATTTGAAATAAATAGGGGTTAGACAAGGCTGTGTTCTAGCCCCTTCTGTTCTTGTATATTGATGAATTATTGGTAGAATTAACAAATCAAAACTTGGATTCCCCAAGATATTGAATCAACCCTGCACAGCTCTGGCCTACACAGACAATTTGGTGCTTTTTCTCCTGACTAAGAAGGGGCTACAGGAAAAACTTAAGTTATTAGATGATAGATCTAGAGATCTAAAACTTAAAATTAATTTATTGAAAACCAAAATTCTTATTTTTAGCCCTAATGGCAGAAAGAAGGGTGGAGCCTGGTTTATTCAGGAAACAAAATAGAAACATAGAAACATACAAGTTGATGGCAGATAAGGACCATAGGCCCATCCAGAAATAGTAAATCTCATATATATTTAGGGGTTGAATTCAGTGATAATGGTGTATGGAACCGCCAATTTCAAAAGTGCATAGAAACCCTAAAAAAAACAATGCTGGCCCTTGCACACTTCAATAATAGATATAGTGGAACAAGTATAAAACCATTAATTACAGCAATTAAATCTAAATTTGAAACCCAATTGCTGTATGGCACTGAAATCTGAGAAGCAGCTCACATGGAAAAACTTACAGTTCCAATGTTCAAAACTTAAAGTACATAATGACATTAGGATGTTCATGTCCATCATCATATATAAGATCAGAGTTAGGTCTAATTAATAAAAAGCATTATGTGAAATTAGACAGGTCAACTTTTGGATAAGGATAACCAGACTATCGACATCTAGAGTAACTGCTCTATGTATGGAGGAAAAGCAGAAGTGGTGGAGATGGGTTATAAGCAGGGATTTTGTACCCCAAGATTGTACAGCAGTGTCAGTGGCTCAGTAGGTAGCACACTCACCTCTGAGGCTGGGAGATCAGAGAGCTGTGGGTTCAGTTCCCACATCTGGCACTTGGGTTAATATCCCAGTACTGACACTGTAGTGTAGCATGAGAGGGGTGCTGCACTTCTGAGGTGCTGTCTTTCAGATGAGACGTAAACCAAGGTCCCATCTGCCTGGATTGGTGGTAGTTCAGGTGGATGTTAAAGATCCCATGGCACTTATCGAAAAGAGAAGGGGAATTTCCCCGATGTCGTTGGCCAAATTTCCCTCATTCACTAAAAAATACCACCAACAGCTTAATCTGACTCAAGGTCAGTTGGCATTCATCTGTATCCCCCTCCCCCGAGTTGTGCCTGAAAATAGGCAGGATTTGTCTAGTGCACTTACCAGGTCAACAAAAACTAAAGAAATAAAATAAATAAATTACTGAAAAAAATATAAATTAGAAACATTAGTTGGGTATGTTAAGAAGCAGATCCTTTTAAGTAATAAATATAAAAATATGTGATCAAGAAAATAGAAAATTATTGGAAAAGGAAAGATTTAGAATTAATTAAGAGCTCTGATATAAATGGTTTGCCCTTAAGAATTTTGACTTTGGATATAAGACCTATTTAGATGTTCTAACTGAACCACTTATGCAAAGGACTTTCTCCATATATAATTTCAAACAATTTGAAAGTAGTGTCCTGAGATGCAGATATAAAAAACTACAGATGAAAACTGTAGTTGTGCAATAGGAAGGCGGGAAGACCTTATGCATGTAATGTGGTACTGTGCTTGGTATTGCAAGGAACATATATATTGGCTGGGTCCTTTTATTAACAATAGATACAATGTTGACTCTGAAACTCTGACTCTCATATTAATTCATACACAGGATGAATGGTCTATAGAAAGACTTGCTAAATTTTTTCTAGCGATAAGCACAATTAAAAAGAGAATAAATACCACACTGACAATGGCGGGATTTTAATGTTATTTGAATTTATGTAGTATATTAATGTGAAGACATAGTTTTTTTTCTGTATTAACAGAATGACAATTTGAAGCACTTATAGTTGAAGGTTAGTGCAGATAAAATGACATTTGTAATCTATAGTTAAAGCACAGAACATATGAAACAAAGTCGCCTATCTATTGATTAACGATAGAGTGGTGTAGTAAGTCTGTCCTATTTATGTGTCTATTTGTATAATTGTATATTTATAATTGTCTGTATCCATTTTGTATTATGCTCATTTTTTTTCTTGTTGATGACTTTTAAGTCAAACAATAAACTTTTTGAGAGAGTGAGAGACTAGATTAGGTACCTCTCCCTCCTCTTCTTTTGTGAATACTGAGCAGAAGTATTCATTCAGTATCCCTGCTTTTTCACTGTCCCTCTCTGCCCACCCACTCTCCTCTTTATTTCATTTCAGTATCCCTCCCTTTGTCTCTCTTTGCTCCCTAATGTACCTATAAAAGATTTTATCCTCCTTCAGTAACTGAGTTGGCTATCTTTCCTCGATTTGGGCCTTTACTATTCTGACTGCCTTCCCTGCTTCCTTCTGCTTTAACTTGTACATTTCTCTGTCCTGCTACTTCTGTGTTTCCTTATACTTCCTGAATGCTATCTTTCTCCCTAACCTTCCCAACCACCTCTTTTGAGAACCATAGTGGTTTTTTCTTTCATTTTGATTAATTTGCTTCACACAAAGGCTTGTTGCCTCTGTGATGGCAGTTTTGATGTTTCCCCATTGTTGCTTCACCTCTCCTTTTTGCCTGTTTGCTAGTGCTTTTCTGAGGCACTCTCCTATTTTGACAAAATCAGCCCTCCTGAAGTCCAGTACCTTCACTTTTATGGCTTGACTGTACAGCTGAGTTTATTGTGAACCACACTGTTTGGTGGTCACTTGTTCCCAGATGGCTACCCACTTCTAGATCAGAGATCCTCTCTCCATCCCCATTTGCAGTACCTGGTCTTAGACTGCTGCCTCCTGAATGGGTTCCAACACTAGCTGTCTGAGGCATGCCTCCTGTAGAGCATTGAGAACGGCCCTGCTCTTGGCTGTGGCTGTAGCAAAGGTGCTCCAGTTAACATCTGGCATATTCAGGTCCCCCATCAGCAATATCTCCCCTTTCTCTGCCATCCTAAGGATGCCTGCTATCATTTCCTTGTTCATTTCCTCAACCTGAGATGGGGATCTGTATACAACCGCTGTGTGGATTGTGGGGCCATTTCCAGTCTCCAGGGTGACCCACAGTGCCTCCTCTCCTCCATGTTTACCCTTTAGTTCCATTGCTTTGATCCCTTCCTTTACATAGAGCTACTCCTCCTCCTCTTCTACCCTCCCTGTCCCTCCTGTAGATTGTGTACCCTGGTATGTTGACATCCCAGTCATGGTTCTCTGTGTACCATGTTTCTGTGACTGCTACAATATCCAGGCATCCCTCTTCCATCAAGAACACCAGTTCAGGAGCTTGTTACCTAGACTATGGGCATTGGTACTCATTACCCTGAATTTTTGATGGCCTTACCCTTTTTCCCCATCCCTGTCCTTACTGCCTTTGTCGTTTCTCCATTTACCCTGCCCTTCTCCCTGTTGACTTCTCTATCTTGGTGTTTACTTCACTAACTACCCTAATTTTTTTGGGGGGGTGCTAGGATTTCCCTTCTCCTTTTCAGTGCTTCCCCCCTTTGGCTAGTGTAAATGCTTGCCAATGAAGCATCTAAACCTAACACCTAGGATCCTGGATCCCCTCCTGGACAGATGCAGACCATCACACCAGTATAGGCCTGCATCCATCCAAGTGGACTTCCAGTCCCCAGTGAAGCCACAACCCTTAGCTCTGTACCAGTTATTCAACCACTGATTAGAATCCTATAGTGCGGAGCACCTAGACCTCACCCATGCCATAGACAGGCAGCACCTCCGAGAAGATTACCATATGTGCTACTTGTCTAAGGCTCCTCCCCAACTCCACAAACTCCTCCTACACTGCTCTGGTCCCTTTCCCAGCCAGGTCATTTGTCCCTAGGTGAACAATGATATCCAGCTCCCTCCCCCATGCAGCTGCTCCTGCGATCCTGAGGATTCATGCCCTGTCCCTCCAAGCCATGGTGCCAGGTAGGCACCTTACCTCTCTCTCCCCTTCCTCCCCCTATACCCTCCTAACAATGGAGTCCCCCACCAGGAGTTGTTTCCTCTCCCTGTGGGGTCCCATGCCACCCTCCTGTGGGTCTCCTTTGTGGAGGTTCAGAGCATCCTCATTGGTCTCCACTGTGGATGCCTCCATAGAAGAACCACACCCTGCCAGAATGGCATATGAATTGTGGAGAGGTACAACTGGAGGCATGCACCTCTGTTCCACCACCCTCACCCTCCCTGAGCCCACTGTGGTCCAACCTCTCCTCTTTCTTGGCAACCTCTGAGGCTGCAACAGTGGCTCTGGTGGTCCCTGGATGGGAAAGGAGGTTCCCCGAATCCTGGCCAACTCAGCCTGGAGATGAGCAACCACCTCCCTCAGCTCTGAGAGGTGTCAGTAGATGGGACAACACCATATCCTCCAGAATGTCTCCCAGAACACTTCTGCTCCACAGCCACTGCACTGCACCATTCCCATCATGTCTTAGTTGTGGCTCCTTAACTGTTGTTTTGTATACTTACTCTTTCCTCTCTCAGTTTATTTTTTTATATGATTTTTTTTCTCCCTACTTTCCTACTGCCTCCTTGCCCTTAAAGAGCCTGATTTTCCTGTTCTGGGACAGGAAGTTCCTATGTTCCTCAGTAGTTTCCTTCTTTCTTGCTCAGAGTCAGACCTCCAGCAGCTAGGGGGGTATGGAGAGCTACTCTTTTCCTTCTAGGGTGGTGAGTCTTTTGTGCCTCTGTGATCACTCCCTTCCTGCTCCCAAAGAGGAAGTTTCTGTTGTCAGTCAAATCCTGTGCCTATAAAAGTAGAGCCAGCTAAGGATGGGGGGGGGGTGGAGGGGAGGGACGGAGCACAATATAGTCCCAGTAAAGTTCTAATAGAAGCTCCTTCTTCTTGCTGTTCTGTGCCAAAAGCTATCTAGGTCAGTTTTTAAATGCAAACACCTGGCTTCCTTCTGCCTAAGCCACTCCACCTAATTCACAGTTTCTTTCTTCACCTAGCTAACTGCATAGAAAACAATTCCTTCACCCAACTCAGACAAACACATTGACTCTTTTTTTTTGTTTTTTGTTTGTTTTTATCCCAAGTTGAAGTTCACAGTAGTAGAGTTCTAGTTCTTTAGTCCAGTAGATTAGTAAAGTTCTAACAACAGCTCCTTCCTCTTCCTGTTCTCTGCCAAAAGCTATCTAGGTCAGTTTTTAAATGCAAACACCTGGCTTCCTTCTGCCTAAGCCACTCCCCCAATTCACAGTTTCTTTCTTCACCTAGCTAACTGCACAGTTAACAATTCCTTCATCCAACTCAGACAAACACATTGACTCTTTTTTTTGTTTGTTTTTACCCTAAATTGAAGTTTCCAGTAGTAGAGTTCTAGTTCTTTAGTCTAGTAGAGTAGTAAAGTTCTAACAGCAGATCCTTCCTCTTGCTGTTCGCAACCTTCACCCTAATTTTGTATTTTTCCTACTATTGAGCCTTTGTGCATCAAGCCTAACTGATGTTTGGAGATAACTTTTTTCATCTTATGTTTTGGCACCTTCAACTCTATAGGTCCCCTTCTGGTGGCTATCCCCAACCCCATCACCCACCTCAACTGAGACTTACCTTTACCTCTTATACTACTGTGGGTGGTGCCTTGGGAGGTGGTGCAGTGCTTGCTGGGTGCTGCTGTCATGCAATCTATGGACATTTTTTCCTCCCATGTTTTCTTCCCCCTTCCGCCAGGACCAACATGCATGCAGAGGCATGCACATACTGCATGATGAAGCAGTGACATTACAGCACCTTTACCTGGCCAAATAGGTGGTCAACCATTGCCACACTGCCTGGCATCTGCTAGGTGGTGGTCATGCAGCAGTACACACTGTTCCCATCTCCCTGAAGGAGGACAAACATTGCTGGATGCTCAGTCTTCCTTCCCCTGCCATTCCCGAGCAACCATGTTCCATTTCTGAACTTGGCTCTGGCATGGTGTCATATATAGCACCTCAGCCCTCTGTGTCACTAGGCCAACCCTGGCCATCAGTATCAGCTGGCTGCAGGGGCTGGGTTTAGGGAGTGCAACACAAGATGATCCAAATAGGTGACTGTTAGAGAGCCATGCTAAACCGCTTCCATGCATGTTCCTTTCTAAGTCCTTTATTTTTGTGTTCTAATATGAAAACAACAGTGCCAGCACATATCTCCAGACAAACTAAACCTGCTGTCTGAGCAGCAAAAAAGGAAGAAAGATTCCTCCTCTGATCAGGAAACAGCGACCCACAAAGGACCTCTAGACCGCTTTGTAACCATAAGTCTTGGATTTGGGTGGCTAAACAGCCATCACGTGTGAGGAGCTCACTGGTAGTTTCGGTTGACACCGTCCCAGAGAACGAAAGTTTACTCTTGCTGAAATCTTCTGAGGAGCAGAACTTGGTGAATGACTATGAATTACTTAAACAATCTGAACTGTTTGAAGTATCTGGTATAGCAGGAGACTCGCCTCAAAAACCACCTAATTTTTAGATCACATTACCTGTATCTAACAAGCAGGGGTCTTGTGGTGAGACTGTGGCTCAAGTCAGAATGGTCTCACTAAACTTACAACAAACTTCTTTGTTACAAAAAGACTGACTCCAGCAGACCAGTGTGTTAACCCATTACCTGCTAAGGTGGATTTTAAAAATCTAAAGGAATATTCATCCTCATTCACCGAGTTATTCTCTTTTTTAAGTACCTTTGATAAGAAGCTGGACTTATTGATAACCATATCTGATATGTTAGAAGCAGAGATTAAAAGCACGAAAGTGGAGTTGGGAAAGGTACAAGAAGCCCTCAAAACACTCAAGAAGAAGTAGCTGCTGTTAAACAAAAACTCATACTAATGAAGCAGTATCAACTGCAAACTTAAAAGCAACATTAACACTTCAAAGGAAAATGAAAACAATTGAAAATGCTATGCTGCAAAAATCTGTTGGTGTACCAAACTCTTATGACAACAAATTGGCTTCTATAAGAGACCTGCTGAAAGATCATTTTATTTCTGTTCTCAAATTACCTAAAGCTAATATTCCATTCGTGACAGGGGCATATTGTGTACCAATGAGGAATCGTACTCTACACCTCAATATAAGAATATCAGCATAATGTGTGATTTGCTTTCTCCACACACCGCTGCTGTGTTTAGTCAAGCACAGAAATCTGAAAATCCATTTAACTAAGGTTTTGGAGCTAAGAATGCAATTATTTTTTCTTTCACCTTTGATATAGACCGGGACCTGGTGCTTAATACAACTAGGAAAATGGGAGCTCTCAAGTATAAAGAAATAACTTGTCATATCTTTCCTGACATTACATTTGCACCTGCAACATTACGGCGTCGGAAACAATTTTTACAATATAAGGATGATCTTAAAGAAATTGGAGCAACATTTAAAATATTGTTTCCTGCCAAATGTTGGCTTATCTGTAAAGAGAATAAGAGAATGTTCTTTGAGCCAAAACAGCTGAAGTTATATATCCGGGAGAAAAAAATACAGCAAACTAAGGAAAAGCAAGCAAGTGAACCTAATATGGAAACTGAGATGCCTTCTCTAGAAGATGGCAATGAAGGATAAATCCTCTCTTAATCTGTGACACTAGATCAAGAAGAGAGACGAACCTGAGAACACCTTGTGTCTTCGCACAGGGGTGAAAGAAAATGAGCTTTTTTCTTTTTAGGCCACGCATTCTTTAAGCTTGTAGCCCCTACATGATTGCATATTCCTTATTATCATTGAATAGGTTCTTGCCATATTATGACTTTGCACTAGGTTAATTTTTTTCACAATAACTTAAATGGCAAGAACCATTATCTTAAGTTACTTGGACCCCCCTGGTATTGAGGACTTCATTTTCAGTTATGCTCATTCTAAAATTAAAGTGTTATGTAGATTACACTTATTTGTTATTATGACCAATATTCTTAGAAGTAACTGTTTCAATGACGTAATTCATGAAAATTTAAATTAAAAAAAGATGCACCCTCTACACCGGAGAAACAACACATCATTCAATCTTGAAGATTCAGGAGACCTTGCACCCTAATATTGTATTTCCCTACTATTAAGACTTTAGGTGGGATATTCAGAAATGCACCAGGCAGGGGCGCAGCACAACTGGGATGTGCCAGGGAGTGTGCTGGGCGATATTCAATGGTGCTGCACCATGGCTCCACACCGTTGAATATGGCAATGTGGTCTCCTGCATTGCACATGGTGCAGTGGCACTGCGCCTGTCCAAGTGACAAGAAAAGAGCAGGGGGATGCTCCAGTGCAAGTGCAGATGCACTAGGTGCAGGAACCATGATATTCAGTGGTGGATATGCAAATGAAGTCATAATGCATGCAAGGCACAACTGGGGCCATTAGCATGTCATTATGGCCCCATTGCATGCAGGTGCGCACATCCCTGGCGACTTGCATCTGGCACCCTTCCAGGCTGCAGCCATCGAGGACCGATGTTCCCTGCACATCGTGTTAAAGTGCCCCAATGCCCGATTGCGGGCATATGTATAACATCATTCAAGTCCAATAACCCTGGTGGTCCAGTGGACTGCTTCCAATGTCGCAGGCATAAGTATGTATAAAGCAAGTCCAATATCCCTGGTGGTCCTGTGGACTGCTTCCAGCCCAATCACGGGCATAAGTATGTATAAAGCAAGTCAAATATTCCTGGTGATCCAGTGGATCGCTTCCAGCTCGATCGTGGGCATAAGTATACTAAAGACATTCTAAATAATCCCTGGAGTTCCAGCGGTACCTCCCTTCTTGCCCGCTCACTGAGCCCTGCCACCCCGCTCCCCCCTCAGTCAGTGGTGGGCAGCAGCTCCCCCTCCATAAGCCGCCTGACGCCCGCCAACTGACTGCATACAATCTTGACTGTCGCCCATTGGTCCTGGCGATGAGCCAATGGCGTACAGGCACAATATACCGTACTACAGCCCAGATTATGTGAATGGATCTATTGACAAATCTGGACTGTAATGCAATCACCGATCTACAACCGATAGCCCATTCTGTGGACCAATGGGTGTACAGCTGTACTCTACGCGAGTCAGTCAGCGGGCGGCCAGGTGGCTTCGGGTGAGGAGCTGCCACCGCCGGCACTGAGGGGATTGGGGTGGCGGGGCTCCAGTAGGCGGGTGGGGAGGGGTACTGCTGGACAGCCAGGGATAATTTAGAATGTTTTTAGTATACTGCGTGCCCGCGATCAGGCTGGAGCGGTCCACTGGACCACCAGAGATATTGGACATGCTTGTTACATACCTTGCCCACATTGGGCTGGAAGCGGTCCACTGGACCACCAGGGACATTGGACTTGATTGAATGCTATACTTATGCCCATGATTGGGCATGAAGCATAGCGCCAACAGACCCTGGCACGAGCTCGGTGGCCACCCACAGTTGGCGGCTGCTGTGTTGCGCCCTGCAATATGGCAGCTCACCTGTGGGTGGCCAGCCCTTGCTCCTTTATTTCTTGACTCAACTTTAAGCAGCAGTGTGCAGCGCAAGTAGGGGTTGCACCTACATATGCTCAGCACATCCGGGCTGAATTTTTGGGATGTGCTGAATATGCATGGGCACACCTCCCGCGCAATGCCACATACATTACTGATGTGCCCTGGCAAATGGGTTGGGCAGTGCAATATCCACTTTTGAATATCGCACTGCGGTGCATCAGTGGGTTTCGCCTGGCATAATACTGTTGCCACAAGAGAACCCTTTGAATATCCCACCCTTTGTGTATAAACCATAACTGATGTTTGGAGATAGCTTTTTTTCATCTTTTGTTTCTGGCATCTTCAACTCTTTAGATCCTCTTCCGGCAGCCACCCCAACCCCGTCACCCACCTCAACCGAAACTTACCTTCCCCTTTTATACTGCTGTGTGTGGTACCTCGGAAGGTGGTGCAGTGCTTGCAGTGTGCATGCTGCTGTCATTCAATCTATCAAGGTTTTTTCCTCCTGTTTTCTTCCCCCTTCTGCCAGGACCAGCATGTGTGCAGTGGCATGCACTCACCACATGAAGATGCAGTAACATTACAGCACCTTCATCTGGCCAAACAGGTGGGCAACTGCTGCCACACCACCTGGCACCCACTAGGTGGTGGTCATGCAGTGGTCGTGCTGCTACTCTCTCTGAAGGAGGACTAACATCACTGGATGCTCAATCCTCCTTCCCGGCCATTCTCCAGTGGTCCTGTTCCATTTCTGAACTTGGCTCACTGGCATGGTGTCAGATATGGTGCCTCAGCCCTCTGTGCCACTGTGCCAACCCTGGCTATCAGTATCAGCTGATTGCAGGGGCTGGGTTTGAGGCGTGAAACAAGTTCCTGGAACAAGGAGGTGGCACTTCCCAAATCTGCAGACACAGAACTAGAGGAGAATAGAATGGCAGTACTTTCTGTGTTGCCTGGTATGAATATGTTGAACCTGGCATCATGTTGTGCTTCATAGTAAGAATCGGAGTAGCATGCCTGTAGTACTGTGTGGCATGGTGAGTTCTGCATGCTCCTGCATGGACTGTTGTAATCATGCTATTATTTAGTTTATAAGTGATTTTCAGGGACAGTATAGAGAAAAACGAGATTGTATTGTGGGTAGAGGGTGACAATGAAAAAGCAGGGATACTGAACGAATATTTCTGCTCAGTATTCACAAAGGAAGAGGAGGAGGTACCTAAACCAAACAAGAGAAACACTGTGAAGACGGGGGTCGATACCAGTCCATTTACAGAAGAAATGGTTCTGAAAGAACTAATAAAATTGAAGGTGGACAAAGCAATGACCTGATGGGATTCACCCAAGAATTCTAAAAGAACTACGGGTAGAACTAATGACACCGCTGACTACTCTCTTTAACAAATTGTGGGAGGATGGGGTGGTACCTGAGGACTGGAGGAAGGCGGATGTGATTCCTCTTCACAAAAGTGGGAGCAGGACAGAGGTAGGAAACAACAGACCAGTTAGTTTGACCTCAGTGGTAGGTAAAATGATGGAATCACTTCTGAAGGAAAGAATTGTTGAGTACCTAGAGGCCAGTGGGGCACAGGACCCAAGGCAGCATGGATTCATGATGGGAAGGTCATGTCAGACGAATCTAATAGATTTCTTTGACTGGGTGACCAAAGTAGTAGACCAGGGAGGGGCTGTGGACATAGCTTACCTAGATTTTAGCAAGGCATTTGATACAGTCCCACACAAAAGATTAATACACAAGTTAGCCAGCCTTGGAGTGGGTCCCAAGGTGGTAGCCTGGATAAAAAATTGGCTAGACAACAGGGCCTAAGGGTAGTAGTAAATGGAGTCCACGTGAAGAAAGGAGGGTTACTAGCGGGGTACCTGAGGGTTCAGTACTGGGACGGTCCTTTTAATGTCTTTATAAGTGACATTGCAGAGCAACTGGAAGGAAAAGTATGTCTCTTTGCAGATGACACAGATCTGCAACAGGGTTGATACACCAGATGGAGTGGAAAGCATGAGAAGGAACTTGAAGTTGGAGAATGGTCAAATGTATGGCAGCTCAGATTCAATGCAAAGAAGTGCAAGGTAATGCACCTGGAAACAAAACCCAGGGCAAGAGTAGACAATGGGGGATGAGGTACTGACAACAGTAAAAATGGAAAGGGACCGGGGGGTAATTATATCAGATGACCTAAAGGTGAGCAAGCCATGTGAGAAGGCAGTAAGGAAGGCTGGGGGGATACTGGGGTGCATAGGGAGAGGCATCAGTAGTAGAAAACAGGAAGCTGTTATCCCTCTGTACAGACAGTTGGTGAGACCCCATCTGGAGTACTGTGTGCAGTTCTGGAGACCCCATCTCCACAAAGACATAGACAGAGTGGAGGCTGTCCAGAGGGGCAACAAAATGGTGCAGGGTCTGCACCAGAAGACATCTGAAAGAAGACTAAAGGAGCTTAATATGTATACCCTTGAGGAAAGGAGGGAGAGGGGACATGATAGAAACTTTCAAGTACCTCAAGGAATCAACAAAGTCCAGAGGGTGGCATCTTTCAGAAAGAGATGTGCAAGAACAAGGGCACAGTTTGAAGATAGAGGGGATGGCTCAGAGGTAATGTGAGTATATTTTTCACTGAGAGGTTGTGGATGCATGGAACAGCCTCCTGAGGAGGTCGGGAGTCAAGAACAGTGGGGAATTCAAGAATGTATGGGACAAGACATAAGGCAGTCCTATTGGGGTAGGAGGAAGTAAGCAGTTGGTTAATTAGGATCTGCAGCTTATCTGTTAGGTAGGAAAATGGGCAGACTAGGTGGGCCAGCGGTCCTTATCTGCCGTCACATTCTATGTTTCTATGTATTGTGATGTATCTGGGTGTGCTGCACTGCTTAGTATTTGCTGTGAATTTCTTGATAGACAGCTAATCTTTAGCTAGCAGTTAAAAGTCTATCTCAGACCTACCACTTTAGGTGTTTTAAAAGAGGGAGGAGACAAAGTCATGTGCAATCACTAACAGTAGTATTTGCAGAGAACTTTGCTTTTCCAGAGAAAGCTTTAAAGTGCCTGCACTAATTGCAGTATTTTCACACTGCTCCAGCAGCTTGCTTGCATGGCCACAAAGCATTGTCCATTGCAGGAGGACACACCTGATGTCGCATGATTGTCCCTGTCTCCCTAGATGAGATTGGCTCTTCCTAAGCTGATAGTTCCCGAGTAGCAGGAACTTTCTTTCCTAGCTTAGTTTTAATTAGCTAAAGAATAGTTATGGTTCTGCAGCGAGCAAGGTAAGGGCAGTCAGGGTTTTATTTTTAGTGAGGATTGGGTCTGTGTAAATTTGCATGTGGTGCCAAATCTTCTCAACTGGCCTTAGTCTATTGTCAGCCAGCTGTTTGCTTTTACTGCCTGATGATTCTTTTAGGACTTAACTGCATCATTGGTAATAGGATTCAGAACAACATCTTTTGGGTCTGTATCTCTTGAGCACATTTATAATACAGTGTATTACTCTGCATTGTGTGCATGTCTAATGGTGACTGCATGTGTCAGCAATTGTTTCATCTTGCCACTGTGGTAGACTGCCATAATTCTTTCTAGAGTTATCATGGAGTTCTAGTTCAAGCAGATTCCCTGAGCTGCCTTTCATATTGTCAGAGGCTCCAGAGAATGTTTGACTGTGGGGAGCGGTGAAGTGGATAGTGTTGGAACACTCAGAGAGATTGTTTCTTGAGTCACGTTTTATCAAGTTGGTGGCTGCAAAGGGTGTTCAGTCATGGGATATGGTGAAGATAGTTCGAGGACATAGTGAGAAAGTATCTTTTGATCCTCCTTTGTTTCCTGGGGGTGCTGCTTTGAGAGAGCAACGTGTCCTGGGTCTGTAGTCTGGATACAGGCCTTTTCTTGTGATCCATCCTGGGAGATGTGTAAGTGGGAAAGTGGGAGCCTAACTTGGCAGGTACTGTGCAGTTTATATTTCTCCATGGAACTTGTACCGTAGACTGCACTGGGTACTGTTTTCTCTTGATTTGGATTGGCCCTGTTGCTTGGAGGGTTGTGGGTGTATCTGGAGACATTGCGCCACTGTAAGAGAGAGAGGTCTGTTTTTCTCATCGCTGTGGACGTTGTTGGCTTTTGGCTGACCAATGTTATTCACCTGGTGACAGCAGGTGAAAAGCCATTTTCAGACTCAAAATTGTCTCTGGCTTTAAGGACCAAAATATGCTATTCTGTTCTGGTTCTTTGAACTTTTTCGACACCCAAAACTTCTTATACTTTTACTGACTCTGTTTTAAATTTAGAGTGTCTGGGGAATATGATTGTTTAGCTTTATTTGGTTGTTAAGTTGAAAATGGCTGTGTACATGAGAGTGAGTGATGGTGTTGTGAGTGGTGTACTGGGTAATTGTATTGAGAGTGGGGAGGATATTTGTATTGTGGGAGGGAATTTTATTATAATTTTAGGGCTTGTGTTGTTTTAGCTATTATATGTAGTGCAGTTACCAGACCGTTACTTCTACTACTCGGATCACCTATGGCAGCTATACTCCTCTGGTGGGCTCCTTTGTATTCTGCCTGAGACAGTAACAAATCGATTTGGGGTCTTCTGGTTGCATTGCTCACATTGTAGATTGGCTCTGAGGGTGGATGGAGTAGACAGGATCAGGAGTGCGGACTCAGGAAGTGTCTCAGGAATAGACCTTGGCAGGCTAGGAGTCCCCTGCCTGCTTGCTGTCCCTGGGCTGCTGTGATTTCTGGCTAACAGGCAGCTAATGGGCCAGCTGACTTGGCTCCTCCCCTTAGGACAGTTCTTTGTAACATCAGATCCCTTAGGAATAAAACCGGGTGATGGGGCTTTCATCATGTACTCCTTGGTGGATTTAGTATGTATTACAGAAACCTGGTTGGAGAATGACTCTGGCATCTATGCTAGAAGCATCTCTTATGCCAGGTTACTCTGTGGTGCATTGCCATAGATGGGAGTGCAGGGAGGCCATATGTTTTAGATCAACCTAGGGATTGATGGTGTGCCCACAGGAGTGATCAGATAATTTGAATGCATGGCAGTGAAAAGTGGGCCAGGTACAGGTTGCAAGATCATTCTCCTGTACCAGCCTCAGGGATCTCGGCCCACATGGGCAGAAGCCTCCTTGGACCTCTGGACCATCCAACGCAGTCCAAAAAATATCCCTTGACTCTGCTCTTTCCCCCTCTAAGAGAATCAGGGGATCTCAGCCCACCTGGGCAGAAGCCTCCTCGGACCTCTGACCACCAACGCAGTCTGAAAAATACACCCTCGGCTCTGCTCTTTTCCCCTCTGAGACAATAAGGTATGGAGCAATGCTTTTCAAATCTGGTGCCTTTCTGTAGGATTGGTGCTTGCTCCGATTTCACTCTGCCTGCTTCTCCAAAATCACTGGGAAAGAAAGTGCAGCTTGGAATGAAGGTGCTACCTAGAGCCTATGTTTAAACCTGGGCAGCTTGTTTTAGTTCATAGCTGTGCTGAATTTCCTGGGCAGCTTGTTTTAGTTCTTAGCTGTGCTGAATTTTCAGTAGTTCTGAATTTTATATACTGCATTTACAATCTGATTTTGCCATGAGTTAGTTTTTTTCTGCCTAGCTAATTTGTTTGTTACCCCAAAACCTGTACATATATTTTTCTTTTCCTTATTTCTGGCTTAGCCTGACTTTAAACTCTCACTCACTCACTGCCTTTACCCCTGCCTCTTTCTCACTCCCCACCTCAGATGACCCGTAGCAGACTGAGGTGCTTTCTGTGACCTCCCCCACTGATTGACCCTCAGATCTTCCTCCTGTTCTCTGCCTCTTTGTCCTCATTGTAAGTCCCTTGCCAATCTTGCAACCCTCTGTCCTGCTGAAGTCCATGCGCTCCTGCTCAGCCATTATTTAATTAATCCTATTTTCCCTTACTTCTCAGAGGATCTCAGCCCGCCTGGGCAGAAACCTCCTCAGACCTCTGGACCGCCCACGCGGTCTGAAAAGTACCCCTTCGACTCTGCTCTTTTCCCCTCTGAGAGAATTAGGTATGGAGCAAAACTTTCAAATCTGGTGCCTTTCTGCAGGATTGCGCTTGCTCGATTCATTCTGCCTGCTTCTCCAAAATCACTGGGAAGAAAGTGCAGTTGGAATGATGGTGCTGCCTAGAGCTTGTGTTCAAACCTGGGCAGCTTGTTTTAGCTCATAGCTGTGCTAAATTTCCTGGCAACTTGTTTTAGTTCTTAGCTGTGCTGAATTTTTGGTCCACCCTACCATCACCCATCTCCTTCCTTTATTAAATACACTATCTGTCCCACTCTTTCTAATCTAATCAAGGATTTGTCAACTGATAACCCCGAGGTATCTCATTGTCTGAGTTTTAGTTTCTCTTATCCATCATATTATTTAGGGGTTTCTTTTGTTCTCTACTTTCACTGGTCTTATGCAGCTAAACTGCTGCCTGTGTTTTCATACCAATGCGACCTCTAGGGACCAAACAGAAAATTTCCTATTTCTCTACTTTTCTCTTGTGTTACACCACTGTATTTCTTCTAGTTTCAATCAAACGCATCCTCCTCCTCTTTTTTAAGCTTCTAGCTCTTGCTAGCTCACTCTTCTTAGGATAATCCCCAGTCCAATCCTAGTTCTTTCATTCCTCATAGGCCCACCTTACTCTCTTACTTTAGTGGATAAACTGCAGAGTGACAGTGTTAAAGCATGGATCTCCGCTATCTGGTAGTACTGTTTGCTACATCCTTAGCCCTGCTTTACATAAATAAAGTCACACTACCTATCTCTCTCTTTGACACTTGTGGTCTGACTCCATCAATTACCACCAAATTCTGTTTCTCAAATCTTTTAGCTGAACAACATTCCAAACCGGAATGGGCTTACCTTATATTCAGAAAGGCTGCACCTATTTTGGCATCCTGAGGCTTAGAAAACAATCTCTGAGGTTAGCTAGTTCACTGACCCTTTAAAGCCATAAGCTCTGGTTTGTCCACCTCTTAGCCATCCTTCTATCAAGTGATGTTGAACTGAATCCTGGCCCCTTGGATATTTCTCGTCAGTTGACATATCAGCTTTCCCCAACAAGGTCTCCTTGTTGCTCATATGAACAGTAGAAGCCTCACAGAATCACACTGATCTGGAAGTTTGGGTGGAAGTATACAAGCCTTACATTCTTTGCCTCTCAGAAACATGGCTTAAACCCAAGATCCCTGACTCTACTTGAGCATTGACCAACTACTCTCTGGTCCTCAGAGACAGACCCTTATCTAAGTGTGATGGTGGGGTTGCTGAGTTCTACAAAAGCCATCTCATCATTGAAGTCATATCAGCAATCGACACCACCTCTGCTTGTGAATCCCTGCATATGGACATTTCCTTGGGTGCCAAGAAATTGCACATTATTTGTGCCTATAACCCGCCCACTGGTGGTACTACCAGCCTACATGAACTGCTGAACCAACTCTCCTTGATCTCAAAACAAAATGAGATCATCATTTTGGGTGATACAAACCTTATCTGGCTGGGATCAGCTCAAAGCTCTCTGCTCTCCATGATACAAAGCTAGCTACTAACGGAACCTACAAGAACAACTCCTTCCATGACCTCCTCAACCCTCATCGACTGGGTGCTGGTTAACCGACTAGACCATGTACCTCTGGCAGGTATTCTAGCTGACTCACTAACGATCATTCCCCAATTTTGTGCCTATGGAGCCTAATAGCATCTTCCTTGCCCCCGCCGTGCTATGTTACTTTCACCAACTTTGCCTAACTGGATGCTGAGGCCATTTTACTTGGCGTCTCAGAATAGACTGGTTTGCCATCTGTCTCGTGAGTAATTTGACATAACATTTGGAATTTCTCTTGACGAATTTATGGCTGTCCAGCATATACATGCTCCCAAAGTAAAGTGCAGGGTTAAAGGAAAACCCACTAGATGGCTTCACAAAGAACTTCTAGCTAACCTGCGTGGCGAAACAGGTGCTGGAAAAAGTACAAACTGTCATCTCTTCTAGCCGATTTCCATACCTACAAGCTCTGCGTAACTCCTGCAAAAGCAGATTTGTACTGCAAAAGTACCTACTGTAAAGAACTGCTGCTTAGCTCTGTGGGGACCCTAGAAAATTCTGGGTACACATAAAATCTTTCTTTGGTGTCACTCAAACAAAAGCCACTGGTGACATGATACTGAATGGTGTTCACTGCAACGACTCGAATACCATAGCCAACTCCTTCAATTGCGTGTTCATGGACCTATCTCAGTACACCTCTTCCTTCATGGCACCTCCAGCAGGTGCACAGACTTCCTCCATATCTGCTTCATCTGTCCTTGACCCCTCTAGCAGGCAGTGCACCACACCTTCATTTCTCTTCAAGAAAGTCCTGAGGTCTGATGTCCCAAGTTACAGTACTTGACCATCTCTGATGCTACTAGCTCTGGCTCGATGCCCTTGAACCGAGACTTCTGAAACAAGCTGCACCTTTCATCGCCTCCCCTCTTGAAAAAATATTTATGCTGTCTCTTGCTTCCAGTGTGGTGCCAAACCTGTGGAAAATTGCCCGTGTCACACCAGTCTATAAAAAAGGGGACCCTACTGAGATTACCAACTATAGACCCATAGCCATCCTCTCAGTCTTAAGCAAAATTCTCAAGAAACTAATTACAAACCAAACCACACACTACCTTGCCAAATACAACCTTCTCTCTGGCAGACAGCACGGCTTTAGAAAGGGTCACAGCACATCAACTGCGCTCATCAAATTTACAACTGATGCGCTCTCTGATATGGATGCTGGTTTACTAATGGGAGCAGTGTTTATTGACCTCACTAAAACCTTTGATCTTGTTGCTCACCCCTACTTTTCTAATCTCAGAAATCTGAATTTCTCTGTCCCTATAGTAGAATGGTTCAGTAGCTACTTGTCTGACAGACCCCATGTTGTGAAATTCAACTCCTCTCTATCAGCCACAACTATCGTAAACACAGGGTCTCTCAAGGCTCTATCATTGGCCCCCTTCTTTTCTCACTATTAATTAATAATATAGCTGATGGTCTTTTCTCCTGCTCATCCATCCTATATGTGGATGATCTCGTCCTTTATTCCAGCTCAGACAGTGTCTTCAACATAAATGCTTCCCTCTCTTCTGACTTTAATAACATGCAATCCTGGCTAACTGCCCATAAACTTGTACTAAATGTAAAGGAAACACAAGCCATGTTATGTGGCTCAGTCCCTAAGCTCAGGGCTTGTCAAACATCCCTGGTAGTTCTTGACTCATGTGGGGCACAAATTGAGAATGTTTCATCCTTCAAATACTTAGGAGTTCTCCTGGATCAATCACTTGATTTCAATCAACATATTCAGTCCATCAGTAAATCAGTGAATGTTAAACTAGGGGTAGCCTATTAAACCAGCTATATGCTAACCCTCTCAGTCAAGCTGGCTATTGCTAAGGGTATCCTTCTCCCTGCTCTCACTTATGGTGTTCCAATTTTTGCTTCTGCATCTAATATTACCCTCCACAAATAGGATGTAGCCTATTACAATATATGCAGATATACTGCCTCGTCACCATGGCTCAAGCACCACTGTAATCGTTATAGTGACTTGGAATGGCTCTCCTTCTGCGTGCTGACAATACTTCCCAGGCTCTCTTGTAAACTTGGTAATTAGAAATAAAATGCCACTTTTATTCGTGGTGTTGCTTACACCCCAGTCCTCCTCCCATGGGCTCCGCTCAACTGGTAAGGAGCTACTTACTGTGCCCAGATGCCGGACATCTGTAGGCTCCAGAGCTTTCAACAATGCGGCCCCTAGGCTCTGGAACTCCTTTCCATTAGCTCTTTGGCAGGCCCCATCCCACATTAGTTTTAAAAGTGGGCTGCGACACTACCTGTTTTCAGTAGACCAATGTGCTTGTTTTGACCCTACCTAGTTCTGCTTTGCCTACACTAACTTTTCTCTATTAAAATCATAGCACCTTCTGGACCCTACCAAATTCCCCTCTGCCCACTTGTATTTTCTCTCGTTCCCTGCTCTCTTTCTTCCCTCCTTTTCAATATCCCACCTCTACCTGTTGGATACTTCTGCACTTACTCTACCTCCCTGGGTTGCACCCTTCTTCTCTCTGTTTCAGCTATTGGGTCCTAGTTGGACAGCCCTCTCGCTCTTAGTTTTTCCTTTTCTCTACACTGCTATAACCTATTCTCTCTATACCAGTTGCCATGGTTTGTACTATTGTTTTACTTGCTTACTTAGATATAGATAACCCCTTTGGAGCATGTAGTATATTACGCTGCCATATGCTGCTTTCATTGTAAATTTCCACTAAGTTTTGTACTCAAACTGTTTGGTTTCATTGCTACCTGCTGCTCACCCATTATGGACTGTACAATGTTCTAATCTTTCACTTGTTATTTCTCTTTATGTATTATTTTCCTCTGTTAGCTATATCTGTTATTATGTAATATTTTGCACTGATGTAATGTATTTACCTAACTATCTGTTGTACTCTCCCGGGTCATGCCTGAAAATAGTCAGTAATTTCCAACAGAAAGAAGGGTTAAAAGGTCAGGTTAGTTGATATCTTGGAGGTAGAAGACTTGGTTTGCTGGCCAAGGCATCTAGCTTCACCTGAGCTGTTTACTTCTAAGATTGCTTGAAAGGCAGAGTAGAGAACCTTACCAGAGCAAGGGAAAGGATTAAGACTTCTTTTGGCTAAGCAGATTTACTGTGTGTTGTTATTTTTATTTTGTACTCACAGGGATTGCTACTGTTTGTTGCTAACATTTCGTTGCTTTATTTTTCACTGTTTCAAATTGTTGTTGCTGGTATACCTTCTTCTGCATTATTACAAGGTGTGCCTACAGGTGTGTGCTAACAGATTACTGCTGTAATCTTCTGAATCAAATTGTCTTTTGCAAGGTATATCTTCTGTTACTGCTTTATTTTTCTCTGTAGCAAAGTGTTTCTTACAGGGTATATCTTCTCTGAAATTATTACAGGTGGTGCTTTACAGGTTTTTACAGTTTTATTTAACATTAGGATAAGCTGCATTTTGCATAAGGTGCTGCATTTTGGGATGAAGAACCCAGGAGGAGTTACCAGCTAGGGAGTGCAGCTAGCCCAGACAGAGGAGGAGAAGGATCTGGGTGTACAGGGTCAATGAACAACTCAGCACAATGTAGGAAGGCAGCTGCAAGGCCAACAAAATGCTGGGTTGTATTGCAAGGGTATATCCTCGAGGAGGGAGGAGGTGATTCTGCCACTGTATGGGTCATTAGTTAGACCACACCTTGAGTACTGTGTGCAGTACTGGCGTCCGTATCTGAAGAGGGACATTAAGTTACTGGAGGGGGTGCAGCGCAGAGCGACAAAGATGATCAAGGGGCTGGGGGACTTATCATACGAGAGGAGGTTGAAGGAGTTGAACATGTACTCACTGGAGGAGAGGAGAGACAGGGGTAACATGATTAAAACCTTTAAATACATGAAAGGAATAAACAAGACAGGTACAGAGGGGCTGTTCAAAGTAAGGGAGGGGAGGGACACCAGGGGCCATGATATGAGACTGGAGCGAGGAAGGTTCAGGAGGGAGATGAGGAGACACTTTTTTACAGAGAAGGTGGTGGCTGGGTGGAATGCGTTACCTGCTGAAGTGGTATGCAGTAGAACAGTGGACTGCTTCAAACGAGGATGGGACAGGACAAGGGGGAGGGTTAATGAAGGGGAAGGGTGGAAGGAAGGGGCAGCTGCAGAATAAGGGGTGCTAGCTGCACATTCGAGCAGACTTGATAGACCTCTAGGCCTTTATCTGCTGGCAAGTTTCGTATGTTCGTATGTAAGCTTTCAGGGTTACTGCATTTGTTGTTGACTGATTGTTTCTGCTCTTACCTCCTTGTTCTTTCATCCATGGTTCTTCTTTTTCGGCAGGGGAAGGGCCCAGCCACCCACCCCCATCCCCAACCACCCCACACTACACTCCTTTTATAGGGTACCACAGTTGTGACATTTCCTGTGGCAGAGCAGTAAGGGGAGGATCAGTGGGTCATCCACAAGGTGAGCTCATTTACAGGGGCACTAGTAATTTAACTTGTTATAACAAGTTATACGAAAACAAAACACAAAATCAAACCATTACTTGCATTTTCTTCCTTCTAATTACTCTGACTAGGTTATAAACCCAGCAACTTATCTGGAATGGATATCATTAACTGCAGGTACTGTGGAACAATTTTCAGAAGGACAGTCTTACAGGATTTAGGACACTGTCCTACATGCTGGGCCATTGGAGATCTTAGGGCTCAGCTCCGGGCAGCATGGGCAGATTGCGTACCTCAAATTTCATATTCAAGAGGAAATACATTATTAGAACCACCTGCCATTTCCTAATATCCAACAGAAAAACCTGGACCGCAGAGGGTAGTTGGTCCAGAAGGTTGGCAGGTGGTTAGGAGGGGCAAATTGGGTGCCCCATCACTCTCTGCTCTCCAACATATTACCTCCAAAAACCATATAAACACTACAAACAGGTATCTGCCTCTATCTCTGAAATCAAATAAATGGGGCAGAGGACACTGCAGAGCAGGACACTGCAGCACAGGAGCTAGCACAACAAAACTCACCCAAATCAGGAACCAAAACAAAAAAGCAAAAAGGAAATTCAAAAAACTTCTGATCATAGGAGACTCCATGATTCGGGGAGTTGATACCCATCTCCAGCCAAGGGTAATGGTCAGATGTCTCCCAGGTACATCAGCGTGGAGAGACACTGACCGCATTGCTAAAATTGTTCACAAAGCAGGAGAAAACATTGACGTCCTGGTACGCTTAGGGACTAATGATCTCGTCAGCCGGTCAGTTGTGGAGACCAAGGAACACCTGACCAGGCTGGGTGACAAACTATCATCCATTTTGTCCGGCATCTCCTTCTCCGAGATCCTGCCAGTCTGGGAGAGGGGGACAGATGGACGGAAGGTCAGAGAAGGGGAGATGGGGAGCTAAACATGCGGCTCAAGGGCTGGTGCCAGGAAAAAGGACACAGATTTGTCGGGAACTGGCAACAGTTCTGGGAGCGAAAGTTCTCTAAATTTGATGGACTGCATCTGACTAAGGAGAGAGTCAGTGCATTGGGGCAGAAGTTTGACGTCTTTGCAGAATATTTAAACTAGCAAATGGGAAGAGGGGTGCAGCACCCCATACGTCGAATGGGAAGAACACCCCCCCCCAGCTAGTGGTCAAACAGGGATTCAGCATGTTTGCAGTTCATTTGCATCACCAGGTAAGAAAAAGGTCCGTCTCCCTATCACGATGCGGAAATGCCAAACCTCACCCAACAACTAACACACCGAAATCTGGCCAATGGAAAATCATGTACAAAATGCTCACAGCCTGGGAAATAAGATCCCAGACCTTCAGGCAATAATGTCAGAGGCTAAACTGGACATAGTAGCAATTAGTGAGATGTGGTTTACCAGTAACCACACTTGGAGACTTCAGTACCTGGCTATGTATTGTTCAGAAGAGACCAAGGTGCAAAAGGATTGGTGGCCCTGTATGTCAATGAAAATATCAAAGCCTACAGAAATGCAGAATACACATAAGGAGCCAGAAGAACTGTGGGTCACCCTGGAAACAGGAAATGGGACAGCCATAAACCGGGTTGTCTACAGGTCCCCAGACCAGGGGAGGACATAGACACATTACTGTTAGAAGATATACAAAACATGACAGCTAAAGGGGAGGTTCTGATAATGGGAGACTTCAACATGCCGGACACATATTGGTCAATACCAGCAGGAACATCTGCCAGAACTAGACACATGATGGATTCCCTGCAGGGGGAGGGCCTCAAACAACTGGTACAACAACCCACAAGAGAAAGGGCTGTCCTAGATCTAGTACTGGCTAACAGGGAAGGGATCACAGATCTCCAAGTAGAAGGTCACCTGGGGGCCAGTGACCATCACATGGTATGGTTTAATTTGGCCACTACATATAAATCATCCCATTCCAAGGCAAAAATATGGGACTTCAGAGGAGCTGACTTTGATAAGATGGCCAACAGAGTTAAGCTAGCCCTGGCAAAAGAAACCCAGGTGAGGGTACAGACAAAGTGGGCAAGCATTAAGGATGCAATACTTGAAGCAACATCCCATTGTGTTAGACAGAAAGAAGTGCAAAGAAGAAGGAAACCACTTTGGTTCTCAAATACAGTAGCAGAATAGGTCAGAGCCAAAGGCTGGCCTTCAGGAAATATAAAGGAACACAGCTGGATGAAGATGAGAGGCATACCAAACTGCTCTAAGGAAGCAGGGAAGGCAGTAAGGCAGGCAAAGTCCCAAACTGAGGAAACACTAGCACGAACAGTAAAAGAAGGTGACAAGACTTTCTATAGATACATTAGTGAAAGGAGAAAGTCCAGAGGGGGTATTGCTAAGCTAAATGGAGAAAGGGGGCATGTGAGGAGGTTGACCCTGTAAAAGCATCTATCCTAAATAGATACTTTTGCTCAGTACTTACTGAAGAGAAGGTAGGGCAGGGCCCACAGCTAAGCACCATGGACACAGGGGGGAGGGAGGTGAGCACTACTCCCTTCACAAAAGAAAGGGTCCTACAAGAGCTCGCTAAGCTCAGGGTGGACAAGGCAATGGGACCTGATGGTATACGTCCCAGGGTACTTAAGGAGCTAAGGGTGGAACTAGCAGAGCCATTATCAGAACTGTTTAGTGAGTCTCTGAGCACAGGAGAGGTCCCAGAAGACTGGAGAAGGGCTTATGTGATCCCGCTCCACAAGAGTGGTAGCAGGGAGGAGGCAGGGAACTACAGACCAGTCAGTCTTACCTCAATAGTGGGCAAGATTATGGAGGCACTCCTTAAGGAAAGGATAGTGCAACACCTGGAATCCATAGGGGCACAGGATCCAAGACAGCATGGGTTTACAAAAGGAAGGTCCTGTCAAACTAATCTCATAGATTTCTTTGACTGGGTAACCAGAATGATGGACCAAGGGGGAGCAGTTGATGTCACCTACCTTGACTTCAGCAAAGCTTTCGACACTGTTCCACATAGAAGATTGATAAATAAGCTGAGTAGGCTCGGGGTGGGTTGGAAGTTGGTCAACTGGGTGGCAAATTAGTTGATGGGCAGAAAACAGAGAGTGGTGGTAAATGGTATACAGTCAGAAGAGATGCAAGTCACAAGTGGGGTACCTCAGGGATCAGTCCTGGGGCCAGTCCTCTTCAATATCTTCATTAGTGATCTTGCAGATGGACTAGAGGGTAAGGCTTGTCTGTTTGCAGATGACACCAAGATCTGCAACAGAGTAGATGATCCAGATGGGGTGGGCAGAATGAGAAGAGATCTGGATAAACTAGCAAAATGGTCAGAAGAGTGGCAACTGGGATTTAATGCAAAGAAGTGCAAGATCATGCACATAGGGAAGAGAAACCCTGAAGCCACCTATAGGCTGGGAGGGGAGTTGCTAGCAGTCACAAAGGAAGAAAGAGACTTGGGCATCATCATCACTGATGACCTGAAATCATCCAAGCAGACCTCTAAAGCAGTAGGTAAGGCTAGGGGGATGTTAGGGTGTATTAGTAGGGGTATCACAAGTCGTAGAGGAGAGTAATAATCCCTCTTTACAAGACACTAGTTAGGCCCCATCTGGAGTACTGCATGCAGTACTGGAGGCCACACCTTCACAAGGACATTAACCAAATTGAGGTAGTCCAGAGAAGGGCAACAAAATGGTGCAGGGACTGCATCAGAAGACATATGAGGACAGATTAACGGAGCTCAATATGTATACCCTTGAGCAAAGGAGGGAGAGAGGTGATATGATCGAGACATTCAAACACCTTAAGGGCATTAACAAGGTGAAAGAGTCTAACATGTTTAAATATAAGAAAAATAGCAGGACAAGAGGACTCAGCAAGAGATTAGAGGAAGGTCGATTAAGGGGGAATGTGAGGAAATTCTTTTTCACAGAAAGGGTGGTGGATGCATGGACTGGCCTACCTCAGGATGTGGTGGCTATGGATACAGTGCAGGGCTTCAAACAGGCATGGGATAGACATAAGAGAGCAATACAGATGAGTATGAATAGATAGGCCACTGACAGAGCAAAGGCCGATGGCACATTTATAAGGTAGAAAAAGAAATGGGCAGACTGGGTGGGCCTTGTGGTCCTTATCTGCTGTCAACTTCTATGTTTCTATGTCATTCTATGGCTAGTGCACTTACCTGGTTAACAAAAACTAAATAAATAAATACGGAAATGAATTATTTTGGAGCTAGATGGCTTCATGGCCAACCTGGTGGTGGGATTACCCAAAGTTCTGGTGGTGAGTATTTTCAGCACCTGAGTCAAGGATGAAGCATCTCTTTTTGGAATGCCGTTCCTCCAGATGATGTCTTCACTCGACCTTGCACAGGCTTTTGCCACTGGTACTCACCAGCATGGCGATGACATGGACCTAGTATTCTCATTGGGTCTTAACATTACTAATGTCAAGATTGATCAGGTCATTTGATCGTACCATCACGCAGTGCAGTTCCATTGTGGGGTCCCCCATTTAATTACCTCCCTGGTGGATATGGTCAGTTGCTGTACAATTCAAAATTTGGCGCCTCAGAGTCTTCTGGTGATGCCAAACATCTCACGCATGGAGATGGCTTGTGCCAAAGGAGCTGAGAGAGCTGTGGAGGGTTATAACCTGGCTGTTAGGGATGCTTTCAATTCTCTGGCGCTCTCTTGATTTCCTGCCACAGGTCATTGCGATTCAGTGATGACCTAAGGAGGTTGAAGACTAAGAGGCAGAGGTTGGAGCATTCTTGGCAGTGACCTAGGTCTGATGAGGACAGATTGGTGCTGAGGGCTCATTAGGATGCGTATCAGTGGTCAATTACTCTGCAGGAGTCAATATTCTTATCACATGTGATTACTGCTGGAAAGAACAAACCCACTCTTCAACACTGTGGAATGTGGACTGATTATTAAATCCAGTCTGTTTGTAGTTCTGCAGTCTTTTCTGCAGAAAAGTGTGATGAGTTTAATCAGTTCTTTCAAGACAAGGTGTCCTGTGCTCAGGACTGGATATCCTCAAACAGCCTATCATTTGCCAGCAGTGTCCATTCTATGGTGGAAAGAAGCACTCCATCATTGTGGGAAGAGTTTGAGCCAGTGCTGATGGATAGTGTCTTCCAGGTGGTCTCAGGACTGTGCTGTACATGCAGTACATTGAATCCAGGGCCATCCCAGCTTCTTCTCAGGTGCTGGGGGCCTGGGTCTATTTGTGGAGATCGTTGGGTGTTCTCTTAGGAATGAGGTTTTCCTTCCACACTGAAGAGGGTGGGTATGAAGCCTCTTCTCAAGAAACCATTGTTGGACTCCAATGACCTCTCAGATTACAAGCCTATTATGAACATTCCCCTTTTTGGGGAAGCTGAATGAGAAGGTGGTAGTGGTGCAGTTGGAGCAATGCCTGGAGAAATATGACATCTATGAACTTTTCCAGTTTGGTTCCGGCCTCGCCACACTAAAACTTTTCAGGTCAAGGTGCACTGTGAACTTCTTCTAGCATAGGATAGCAGGCATTATTCCTTGTCCTAAGGCTAGAACAGAGTTAAGGGAAAATAAGGGTCAAGAAGGGGTGGATGGAGGAAAGGGTGGATGGGGGCAATAGCTGATGCTGAGGACCCAGCAATATGAGCAGACTTGATAGACTTAATGCCCTTATTCTACTGGCTTTGTCGTATGTTTGTGTGTTCTTATGCTTGACCTTTCCTCAGTGTTTGACACATTGGACCATGGGAGTGTTGTTGGTTCAATTGAGGCAACATGTAGGGCTCTTGGGAACAGTGTTACAGTGGTTTGAGTCCTACTTATCCAGAAGAGTGCAGAAGGGAGTTCTGGGTTCTTACATCTTGATCAGTGCTGCACTCTGTTGTGGTGTGCCTCAAGGGTCGACTGTGGCCCCCATGTTGTTTGCCATGCACATGCTTTAGCTAAGAAAAATTGTTAGATACTATGGCTTGGGTTTTCATTGCTATTCTGATTATACCAGCTGAATGTGTTTTGTGTACCTGACTGGGTGTTGCAATCACAGGACTGAGTGAATGCCTTAGGGAAATTCAATATTGCATAGTTGCCAGCTGACTTAATCCACTGAAGATGGAGGTGTTGCTGGTGGAACCAGGTCAGTATGATTCAACAACAATAAGTAGTGATTCTGCCCTTTCAACCTTAAATGCTATCACACTTGGAGCTGTGAACAGAGTGAGGAATCTGGGATCATTGTGGATTTCAAGCTGACCCAAGAACATCAGGTGTTAGCTGTTGATCCAAGTAGCTTTTTATCTTCATAACATTTCCAGGATCAAGCCCTTTCTTGAATCTGCTGACTTGGTGACTGTGGTACACAGGGGCGTCATGCAGTCAGAAATTCTGGAGGGCACAAAATCTTAACCTCCTAGGGGTAGTCCAGGGCATGCCCCCAGGAAAATTTTGAAAAGTGAAGTCAAATGGTGCATTTTGTGACTTTTAGCAGTCCAGAAAGCTGTTCCCCAACAAGCTAAATGCCATAATAGTGATATAGGTTAAAGGAATGATGAATTGTTTTTGTCCTTTGTTCACTCTACTTACAGTGTTACCTTTTGTATTTTACATTTTTTCTTTTTAAAAATTAGTCAGAACTACGGCCCGGTGGCGCTGAGGGTTGAGGCGCTGGACGCCACACCTCGCGCCACACCGACAACACGAGTTCGGGAGCAAGCTCGGGAGTCGGGGGTTGGAAGGGGAGGGAGCCAGATTGAGTGCCCACTGGGCAGCTCTCCTCTCTAGCTGGGAGGGTTAGGGGACACCCGGTGCTCTGGTGACCCCCAGTAGAGACTGGAGGCACCATCGAGCCACTGGGCTACACGTCAGAGCGTGGCTGACTTAGGCAGGGTTGCCATGTGCCAGTGTTAGACATGCCCATGCAGGGGAAGGGGCGATCTCGTGGCTATCTACCAAAAATACCCCCTCCAGCCCTGGATAGGCGACGGCCCCTGCCACAGCCACTGCCACACTCCCAACACTGGTTCCCCGCCACTGCCCCCCACGGTCTCTCTGGGTTGACCAGGCTGATCCAGGGAACCACAATGACCTTGAAGATGATCGGGAACACAGCAGGAGGCAGAACAATCTGGCATGAGCAGGAGGCCTGAGAGAGTTCCAGGCTGGGGGCAAGAAACATAGTTGTAAAAAAAATTAGTCAGAACTTGTGCATTTTGTGAGTCTTTTATCACATATAATCAGATGACTGTGGCACTGGTTATGAAAGTCACTCTATAGCACTGACATTTTATTCTCCTGGCCCCCTTTGAAAAACACACACAAACATGGGCAGTGCAGGTCATGAAAGCCAAGAGCCGAACAACAGATGAGCTGCGCCAGTCTCACTGAAGGTGCTACCTCACAGCCAGGCAATGAATAACAATACAAAATAGTGTACACAGACAGAAGAGCATTACATCTGTCTGTTTCAAGGAAACAGAGAGCTGTCTGTTGGCAGTAGGTTGTAGTCTGAAGTAGTTTAAACTCTGTTCTCTAGCATGTGCACCATTTTTAATGTCAGTAACTACACTTAATGAAAGCTGTTCAGAGGCATTTGATCTACTGTTTTCTCCTGCTCTCCTCCTCCTCCTCTTCAGAAAACACCGGTAGTGCCAGTTAGGAAAGACACCCTGTGGCACTTGCTCACTTGCCCCTCCCCACATCCCACCACCACACACATACATACACTCACACTTTACAGGTGAGAAACAGTGCAGGTTCTCTGATGTTGTGGTACAAGACAGAGAGTGACAGTTACAGAGCACTATTTGATGAGGAGCTTTTAAATTTAAAAAAGTTAATTACAGGCATCTCAAAAGTAATTAGAAAAATACAGGTTAAACACCTCACAAAAATATAGTATTCAAAGTCCAATGTCCAATGACACAAGCTTGAATCCTGTCAGGTAGCTAAAAGAAACCTTTCACATCAGCACACATAAACAATTTTTACTATAGTAATGTTTCAGCCATGTCCGTCTTTACAATTGTGTTCCTGGGTCTTACTGAGACAGGTATGTTCATTGGGACCAGAGGGAGCTATACTGTCTGGCACAAACCTCGAAGTAGGCCGACATGACAAGGCAGTCATTTACTTGTTGAGCAAAACACTACTGATCCATCTAATAAGCAGCCAGCTGCCCACACTTTTCAGACAAAGTAAGAAGCGCTCAATGCCTAGGCCCTCAGTATTTTAGAGAGTGGCAGGGAGTGCATTAACGATCCTTCTCTCGGCAGTGGGGCTTGTGGGGAACTTGGTGCATTAAAAACTCACATGCAAAGTGCTTTCATATTATCTGACTTATGACATTTGATGATATTGTTGGTAAATAAAAGTTTTATGGCTTTGGTTGTGTGAACTAGAGTAGCTGCAGACAGTATAATGTATATGACATACTGCTGTTACTCATCCCTCTGAACTGCTGTCCTTGGGATGCAGCATCAACATAGCGTAAAAATCAGACTTGTGACCCGCTTATTTTGCTCAGTGCCTGGATACCCACGGGCTCCAGCCAAGTCACTTCAGAAGATGTGCCAGCCCTTACCTGATTTGCTGCTGCTGTCTTTCTGCTGAGTCTTGCCATCCGCCCGAGGTGACTGGGGCCACCTGGAGCTGTGCAGAGCTGGAGTGTGGTGAGTGGGAGGGCTGCTGCTTCATCACCAGTGCCATCAACACCCACGTCAAGTGCTGCAAGATGCCCTTCCACTCCTTCCTGGACAACGTGGGATGGTTGCTGAGGAAGCTCTCGAGGCTGCTGATATTGGTGGTGCTTTTTGCCATTGGCTACTTTCTACAATGGATTATTGCCCCAGCCCACAGGTATAACAGAGCTGAGCAGGGGAGTTGGGGCTGCTCAACAAGACCATCGGCATCTTGCAGGACTCTCTTCTGGAAAGGATGATGATGCCACAGCACAAACTAGTGGAGATCTTCGGTCCCGCTGCCCTGCAGCTACCACAGTATGAAGAGGTGAAATATCTACCCACCTATGAGGAGTACATGCAGAGTGCCAGCCCTTGACATCTTTCAGCCACTTACAGTCAGTGGGTCTCTTGAACCAGGGATGAACAGGAGGGAGGAGGATCAGAAGAGCTGGCAACTGAGGCTGAAAATGAAATATATACCAATAGCACTATGGGAGGACAGTGATGAGGTGGCAGAGATTAAATGCTTCAAAGTGCAATTAGATTACTATTTTATTTCATGTATACTTGCAAGACACTATCCTTGCTGCTCTACGTGCAATGCAAACAAAACCATGACTGACCGCGCTGTAATCTGTACTTATAAATCAGCCAGATAACTTTTCAAAATGTGTCACACTAAAAAAAAAAAAGTAAACTAATTAAAAAAAATTGTTGAAAAGCTGTTTGTGATGGAACTAATCTGACTGGCCAAAGGTAAAGTAAGGTAAAATTTATTTCTTAAGCGCCTTTCAAATTATCAAGGCGCTGTACAATAAAATACAATATAAACAAGAATAGTAATAATAAAAATTTAGAAACATGCAGAGAAAGCTTGATAAAACAAATAAGTTTTAAGTTTAGATTTAAAACATGTGACAGTCGAGCATTCTCTTAACCAATAAGTAGAGAATTCCACAGGGTAGGTGCAGCAGAAGACAAGCACATGTCCCAGATGTTTTAAACGAACCTGGAATCTCTAGCAATCCCTCGTCGGTGGATCGGAGTGAGCGGTGGGGGTAGTAGGGAATAAGGAGCTCTTGCAGATATCATGGTCCCTGCTCGTGTAGGGCTTTATAGGTCAGCAAACCAACCTTCAAAGTGATCGCATACTGTACCAGCAGCCAGTGCAGTTTCTGCGAGTATTGCATGCATTATGACTAGTCCTAGATGTACCAGTCAAAAGCCTGGCTGCTCCTCATTCTGCACCAGCTGCAAGCAGCGGATATCAACCCTGGAAGCCCTAGGTAGAGGGCATTGCAGTAATCAAGGCAGGTGGTTACAAAGGCGTGGACCAGTGTGGAAGGTCAGCCGGGGAACCAGGTGTTTCACCTGGGCGATATTCCTTAGATGGTAAAGAAAATTTAATGACAGTGGACATCTGAGATTTCAGGGTCAAACCACTGTCAAAAATAACACCAGGTTATGCACTCAGTCTGAGGTCATAAGCTGGACACCATCAAACCATAAACCGAAGAGTGCCCATCCCCAAGACCCACCTCCAGACAACGGGTCCCAACCAACACCTCAGTCTTGTCTGGATTTAACCTCAGCCAGCTAGTGCTCATCCAATTCTTGATCTCAGTTAGATGGGTCTATGTGATAACGGTGAACACCTAAAGGCGATCACCATTATTGCTCAGTCAGGTGCGAACACATTTCGGCACTCTGACAACAGCGCTCAGCACAACAACATCAGGACATATTTTTACTGCTTTCTGAGGGGGCTGTGCCCCCCTCCCTCGCGAAGCCGCATACCGCGCACCCTCTACTAAGGATTCTCAACTCCAGGAGGGTGCATGTCGGGAGGGGTGGAGCAGTAAAATAAAAGGTCGGCTGGGCGCAATAAAAATCGCACCAACGCCCGGACCTCAGCCACCCCAGCCACTAGCCAATCCCTGACACCATGATGCAGCTTGACTGGCAACCGCAGCATCACCCCATACAGCCTCTCCATTCCTCCCAGCCCACGCCGCTGCTCGCCCCACCCCCCGTGCGTATATGTATAGCAACATCCTGCCACCTAGTTTGCCCACCCTCATCCGGTCACCCTACCTTTCCATCGCCATGAGTGGGATGGTGTAGCCATAATGGATGGCGCCCTTCCTCATGCTACCACTTCATGGGTTACCCGTGACAGTTGTTAAGCACAGAGACCGCATCATCCTGTCCAGGCATAAAGAACATATACAGTTGGTTATCATCTGTATAACAGTGAAACCAAACTGTATTGCCTAATGACATCTCCCAATGGCAGCATGTACACTGAAAACAACATGGGTGCCAATATGGAGCCCTGTGGCACCCCACAGGACAGGGAGGGCATCAGAGGAATACATTCCAGTGACAACCCTCTGTGACCTGCCCATGAGGAAGGATCGAAACCAGCTTAGGACTGTAGCAGACAGTCCACAGAAATGCCACAGGTTCTCCAAAAGCAGACCATGGTCTACAGTGTCAAATGCCACTGAGAGATCAAGAAGATAGTATGAGCCTTTCAATCTCTCGCAATTAGGAGATCATTTAACACATGAACAAGAGCAGTCTCAGTACTATGTCTCTTCCTAAACTCAGATTGGAGAGCATCAAAGACATTGTGGTTGTAAGATGGTCATCCAGCTGAAGGGTTCTTAGTCCCTTGGAGTAGCAGTTTTGTGAGGAAGTCAGAGAAGTGATCCGAATATTGCTACTATTGACACCTTTAAAAACAGGGTTGTCCAGTATGGGCGAACAGTACTATCATCCTTTCTTTTACTGACAATAATTAACAAGGTGCAGTTTATACAGTACAGCAGGTACAGTAAATGGAATATGAGCAACATAATTCCTATATCCCAAAGTGGTATACAATCAAGCCAGGGCAGTGGGCACCAGGAACTAATGCCAACCCCTCCAGTGGTCAAAAACTAGATGGCGACTTTCAGACATAGTTTCAAATAAAAGCCCGACACGGTGTCTGACCTTTTTTTTTCTTAAACCAGGAAGAAACAAGCAGCCAGGTGGAACTAACTTGTCTTCTTGTGTTCTGGAGGAACACACCACGCTCTCTTGTCATCCAATCCAACTGACAAACGGAATTCCGACTGAGGTCTGAGAATGGCGCTGTTCAAATGAACGACATCATTGTCGATGAATGAACCAGTTTACCACGTGAGCGCTATTTCTTTGTGCCTCGGCTGTGATAGGCTGGCTGGCATGATTGGCTTGCAAACCAAAAAGGAGAAGTCCAATCATGATTGGGGCTGATTATTGTCACTCTCACTCTGTTTTTTACATGCACTCAGCCTCGGCTCATCTCAGCCCCAAAGCCAGTCACCAGCCCAGCGGGAGCAAGTACATTTTTTAAAATCTGCCCGCGGCTCTCACCACAAACCAATCGGATTTGAACCCCCCCACCTCCCAACAAAAAAGTCTTTAAAAAAACAGCACTTTTTTTCAGCCCTCCAGAGAATAAAATAAAATAAAAACAAAAAACACCAAGTAGAGCACACACACTTCATTAATGCAAGGGCACAGGTCTATTAAAAATAAATTTTATTAGTAAATGCCACCAACCTGATGGATTTCGGATACTAAACACATCCTTTCTCAATGGTAAAACACCAACACTAAAATGTCTCTTAAATACTACAGCCAATAGGATTCAAACAGTGTCATTAATTAATACTCCACAGCGATTGGTTTAAACCACACAAATCCAGCTCACCTTAATTAATATAAATATATACTATACCTCTTAAATACAACAACAAACAGTCTGTAACATTCAATTAGCAGCCAGAATTACATATATATCTACATATATAACTAATACAAACTAAATCAAAAGGTGGGGAGATTTAAAAAAAGATTAAAAAAATATCAATGTACTTATGGGGGTTGTTTGAAAATGAGCAGAAACACCAAGAGAAATATACAGAGGCTCAAGACACAATCCCTTTGGTTAAAGTTCTACACACAAATATATTATACTAACATTTTTACATGTATAGGCATTACAAATACCCCCCCCACTTTTGATTTAGTTTGTATTAGTTATATATGTAGATATATATGTAATTCTGGCTGCTAATTGAATATTATAGACTGTTTATGGTTGTATTTAAGAGGTATAGTATAAATTTATATTAATTAAGGTGGGTTGGATTTGTGTGGTTTAAACCAATCGCTGTGGAGTATTAATTAATGACACTGTTTAAATCCTATTGGCTGTAGTATTTAAGAGACATTTTAGTTTTGGTGTTTTACCTTTGAGAAAGGATGTGTTTAGCATCCAAAACACGTCAGGTTGGTGGCATTTGCTAATAAAATTTATTTTTAATAGACCTGTGCCCTTGCATTAATGAGGTGTCTGTGCTCTACTTTGTTGTTTTTTGTGATTATAAGTTTCAGTATGGTAGCACCACTTCCTAGTGCTAACTCCACATTGTTAGTGATTTGGTAATTATTTTTGGGAGTTTTGAGCACAGGTTGCGGTAGGAGGATTAGTTATACCTCCAAGTGTAAAACCTCAATTTAGGAGCACATATTGGTCTGTTTGTTATTTGGAACTGCAGTATGTCGCTCAAAAGTACTCCTAATCTAATTTTCACAGAAGACCCAGGACCTATGGGATACATGAAGGATTTAATGGAGTCAGCAGTGACAAATAATCCATTTTAATGGACAATAGAAGTAATGCCAACCATACTCCAGGTGAACATTCTCTGTTACTAGACTTTCGTGAACTAGAAAAGTTACACATCAATGGAGGAGAACTTTTTGGAATATGGTTAACATGCAAGCATATATAACAGTAAAACATATTCCAAGGGGCTCGAGGCTAGTGAAAAATCTGGCCTGTGGACAAGAAAGTGAAAAATTCATGAAGCTTGGGAAAATATTTTAATAGAGGCGAGTTATAAACTTGTTACATTAATTATAAAGTATAGCAAAGAATGTGAAGGTAAGTTAAAAGAAGAAATAAAAAAGAAAGAAAGGGTTTTACAGTACAAAGAAAGTGTGGATTTTGAAGGTTTAAACAAGAAATTAAAAGATTCCATAAACAGATTGGATAATGAACTTAAAGCAGCCAAACAGATTAAATTTATATGGGACAAAAATGATTACGCTCATGATAGAGTCTTCAATTGGAAAAACTACCCCCACGAATTTTAAAAAAACAAAGAGCATGTTTCATTTGATTTCAGTAGTGCTAGTGAATCTGAGGTTGAAGAGAAACCCATCAGCACCATTTTGAGTGGGAGAGACAGGAATCAGCACCTCCTTACATACACTGAAAGTCTAAAAATTCAAGCTGGAAAAGAAGAGGATTATAGCGAGCAACGAGAAAGACATGGTGAACTCGGAGAGGAAAGAGGAACAGGAGGAAGCAGAGGATGGTATTATACAGGGAACAGACACAACAGGGGCAGACGGTGGTGAATGAATCAGAAAAACAGGTAATAAACCTTTCTGATTACAGATTGACTGATGCAGAAACGAAAGTGTTAAATAAAGGTCTAGGATTTGCACCCACTACATCAGCTAGTAAATTCCATGTAATGGTGGATTTAAATATAGCTTGCAGAAACTTAAATCTTTCTTCTCCACTAAAAAGACACCAACAGAGAATCATGAAATGAATGAGTATAATATATTTAGACCTATATCTACGTTTAATCCACCACCTAGCCCAGCTATGAAAGTGTTTAAACAACTTGTGGAAAATGACTTAGAAAAATTCTTTGCAAACCCCCCTGTGTGTCATATCAATAATTTAAGTAAAGGTGAAAGAGCTGCTATCCTCACGCTACAAAATAATGCCTCAATTGAGATTTATAAAGCAGATAAAGGTGGCTGCGTGGTAATAATGAATAAAGAGGATTATGTTCGGGAAGCAGAGAGACAATTGGGTGATTGTAATTTTTATAAGAAACTAAGCAACAATCCAACGTATGAATTTAAAAGTAGCATTGATAAACAATAAGAAAAGCTGCTAGACAAGGAGAAATTAATCAGAAAGAAATGGAGTTTCTGATTACGGAATCACCAGTGAGAGCTACTTTCTACCTTTTACCTAAAATACATAAGACACTAAATAAACCCCCCCTCCGGGAAGACCAATCGTGAGCGGAATAGACTCATTGACAGAAAGCCTTTCGTAATTTGTAGATTTTCATTTGAGTTCATTTGTAAGTACATTACCACCATTTTTGAAGGACACAACGGATGTTTTAAAACTTTTGCAAGATTTACATTTAAAGGACAGTGATTATTTAGTTACTATGGACGTTGAGGCGCTATATTCGAATATACCTCATGAGGGTGCTCTTGATGCAGCTGTAGTTTTATGAACAAAGAGAAAACAGAGACACCCAGTACTACATTTGTGTTGAAATTATTTGAATTTATTTTGCAAGATAATGTTTTTTTGTTCAATAAAGAAATTTTTTTACAGGTAAAGGGGACTGCTATGGGGGCCACATGTGCCCCGACGATTGCCAATTTGTATATAGTGGCATGGGAAAACGATATATTGATGATTTATTTTTTGTTTAGGGAGGGACTTTAGAAGAACTTGGACTGTTTGTTAATTTTTGGAGAGTACGAATACCAACTTAAAATTTACTTATCAAGCTTCACAGGATAGCATTTGTTTTTTGGATCTAATGAGTCATAAAAAAAATAAGTGGAGATTAGTACTGAAATGTATAGGAAACCAACAGATGGCAACACTTTATTGCAAGCAGAAAGTTGCCATCCGAGACATATAACAACTAACATATCGAAAGGTCAGTTTTTAAGAACATGCAGGAATTGTAGTGAAGTGGAGGGCTTTGAAAAGGGAGCTGAAGAATTGACAAGATGTTTAATAAACAGAGGTTATATAACACTAGTATTAGAGAGGGAAGAGAACATGCTGAAGGGAGAAACAGAGAAGAATTGTTAATGGGAACACATAGAGAATCCCAGGAAACACAACAAGAAATATTTAATTATGTGACTACCTATTCCACACAAGCAAAGGATATAGATAAGATTATTAGTAAGCACTGGAATGTACTATCGAGAGATGCAAGTTTAAGAGAAATTGTAGCCATGCCACCGTGAATGGCATGTAAGAGGATGAGTACACTGGGAGATAAACTAGTTCATAGCCATTTTGTTGAAATATCTAAACAAAAGAAACATGGCTACAAAATAATATGACAGGTTGTTATCCATGTAAAAGATGTAAAATGTGTCCAGTGATAAAACGATGTAAAGACTTTACATGCATAGGCACATAATGAACTTTTGGAATTAGACAATTGATAACTTGTAATACTGAAGGAATAGTCTATGTAGCCGTTTGTAGCTGTGAAGCATTTTATGTGGGAAAAATGAAATGAAGTTTTAAAATGCGAGTAAATGAACATTTAAAAGCAATCTAAAAAATAGATTTAACATATGCTACAGCAGCACATGTGGCTGCAGCACAAAATAAGGAACAACACACTTTTTACTTTATTGGGATAGATAAAGTGCAGCACAAATCAAGAGGGGGAGACTTCAACAATCTCCTATTAACACGGGAAGCATTTTGGATTATAAATTTGAATGCTACAAAAATTAGGGGACTCAATGCAGGCTTTGAATTAAAGCTGTTTTAAAGAAGAAAAAAGAAGAAAGAGATAAACCACCAGAATGGTATACATGATTTTGTTTTGTGCTGCACTTTAAATTAAAGAGATAAGTGATATTGTGATATAGTGTTGCACTAATTTAGTACAGTTAGGTTTAAGTATATACGGAAATATGTTAAAATGGAGAGTGCATGTATGAAAATGTGCTAAGCAATTTCGCGCATCTCAGAGGAATGTATGACAAAACAGGGCTTTTGAAAATTTCATTTACTGTCTTGCAGACATGTATTAGTAAGTTTCCATATTTTGTTATATGCATTAAATATGTCCCGTGAGAAGGCTCGTTATCTAGTGCACTAGGAGGGCACTTTTCTGCAAGACGTTGTTTGTCAATTTGTAATTTCTATACTTGTAAAAATGGTAGTATAATATATTTGTGTGTAGAACTTTAACTAAAGGATCATGTCTTGAGCCTCTGTATATTTCTCTTTGGCATTTCTGCTCGTTTTTCAAACAACCCCCCATAAGTATATTAATATTTTTAAACATCTTTGTTTTTAAATCCCCCTTTGATTTGGTTTGTATTAGTTATATATGTAGATATACATGTACTTCTGACTGCTAATTGAATATTATAGACTGTTTATGGTTGTATTTAAGAGGTATAGTATATAGTTATATTAATTAAGGTGGGTTGGATTTGTGTGGTTTAAACCAATCGCTGTTGAGTATTAGTTACTGACACTGTTTGAATCCTATTGGCTGTAGTATTTAAGAGACATTTTAGTGCTGGTGTTTTACCTTTGAGAAAGGATGTGTTTAGCATCCGAGCAGCGTCAGGTTGGTGGCATTTGCTAATAACATTTATTTTTAATAGACCTGTGCCCTTGTATTAATGAGCGTGTGTGCTCTACTTTGGTGTTTTTTGTGATTATAAGTTTCAGTATGGTAGCACCACTTCCTAGTGCTAACTCCACATTGTTAGTGATTTAATAAAATAAAATACTAAATAAATTTTTTTTAATAGAATACACAACAATATTGGGGTGGGGCACATGCCCCCTCAGGCCCTATGGGCATGATGCCACTGCCAGTACATAACCTGATTACACCTAGACTGGATTACTGCAATGCTCTGTTCCTAGGTATTTCTTGCAAGGTAGGTGCACTGCTTGCATCTGGTCCAGAATGTGGCAGCCCAGCTGTTTGCTGGAACCTCTCCATTCAAGCATATTGTACTGATTCTCCATGCTCTGCACTGGTTTCCTGTGTAGTGGCACATCAGTTTCAAGGTATGCTTGTTAACTTCAAGGCCATGCATGGTCTGTGTCCGGCTATCTAAAAGACCTCCTGATTCCATATATGCTTCTGGTTGCCCACTTTGGTTGGTAGAGACATTTCTCCTCATGATACATGGATCTAGGCTTAAAGAGATCCACTAAGTTGAGGTGTCTGCTCCATGTTGTGGTGCCTTACCTCAGTGAAGAGCAGACTGGATATATCCAATCAAAAATCTTTGCCTTATTTACAAGTGAAAGTTGTAAAATTGTGCCCAGCTGATCCCTTCCACTTTCTGGTTCTGGAAGCTGCTGAAGTCCGGCCCCCGCACTCAGACGCGTAATGACGTGCACCAAGGGAGAGTGTGGGGACGCGCTCCATTATAGTCTATGGAGGGCAACTTTTTAAATGTTTTTATATATTGTGTTGGTCATTTTGTGATTAACCAAGGGCACCGAGTGACTAAAAAGCCCATGTTAGTCACCCTGTGCCCTTGGTTAATCACAAAATGACCGATACAATATATAAAAACATTTAAAAAGTTGCCCCCCATAGACTATAATGGAGTGTGTCCCCACGCTGTCTCGGGGCACACATCATTACGTGCCTGAGTGCGGGGGCAGAACTTCAGCAGCTCCTAGAACCGGGAAGTGGAAGGGATCAGCTGGGCACAATTTTACAATCCCTTTCACTTGTAAATAAGGAAAAGATTTTTGATCGGAGATATCCAGTATGCCTTTCACTGAGGTAAGGCACCACAACATGTGGTGCAAATCGAAATCCAAATAACTCAGTGAATCTCTTTAAGTTTTTTGGGATCAGGCATTTATTATAGCTGCTCTGATTTTATGGAACACATTTCTCCTGGATGTAAGAGGAGCCTCTTCACTTGACCTTTTGAAATCTTTTTTTCCTGTCTGTGCATATTCTCCTATACTGCTGCCCTGGTGTTCAGTCTGGACTAGTCCCCCCAGCCCCATTACACAGCATCTCTAGGGCTTACCTGTTGTTGGTGCTAGTCATCCTCTGCCAGAGGACCCTGGAAAGCCCAGTCACTAGTGTGGGGCCTGTGGGGTACCGGGCTTCCATCCTGCCATAGTTGCGGGTTTTCCTTTTGTGTTTTTTTCTCTGGGCCCACAGGCCGGGCAGAATATGTTGGGCAAACTCTGCCTCGCAGAGATACCCCAGGCACCGAGAGGGTGGGTCATCTTCCCTGGCATCCTGCTGTGCTGCCAGCTATATCCTTCAGGTGGCAGCCACCGAGCAGCATGCGCTTCCCCCCAAGGGAGGGGAGCTGTCCTTAGGATGCTCAATCCTCTGTCCCTCCTCAGTCTGTCCCCGAGCTACCCATGTTCATTCCCCAACCCGGATCACTGGCATGCAGGAGGTGAGGTGTTCAGTGCCTCAGCCCTCCAGGTCACTGGGCCACCTGACTTATTTAAATCTTGTTTTAAACTCATTTGATACTTTGAGTTTTGGGTCTGGTGCTGTCTTTCAATGATCCTTTTACATAGTTTATTAACTTTAATCTATTGATTAATATTCATGGTTTTATTGTTCTGCCTGTAAGGCTCCCAGAGCCCATGGTATTGGGTGTGATGTAAATGAATTTGCCTTGCCTTGCCATGCCTATATATTGACTAGGGAGAAATGGTAATCTTTCTCCATTTTTATCAAGGAAGCGTAATTTCCTGCTTTTGAGCATAGATGAGTCTTTTCAAGTTGTGAAATGGGGATGACCGTGGGTCATCAGTTGTATCATACTTCAAGGGACAATGCTTTCCAGCCATGCAAGCAAGCCACTAGAGCATAGCATTAAAATGTGCCACTAAAAGATGATTAAAAGCACTGTCACTTTAAGGGTTTGTTGAGACTATAAAAGAGTCACCACGATGTAGTTCTGTACACCTTGAAAAAGCATAGAGGAGTTGTGTGGGAGGTTGGTTGACTCTGGACAGAGGGTTCCTTCATGTGCAATAAAGGATTTGTACCACTGTACAACAAGTGTAGTGAGTATTCTTTTCCTTTTCTAAGCAGTACAATCTGGTGCTGGGCTGTTTGTGTTCTTTACTTTTTTGGAAAAGCAGAATTATCTGCAAATCACTACTGTTGCAGTTGCATATAACTCTGCCTCATCTTTTAAAACAGCTAAATAGGTAGGTCCAGAAGAGCCTTCTTTCAATGGAAACCATTTTACATTTTGTGAAGGTGTGGAATCCTGTAGGAGAAAACTGCAAACGACTTAAATATGTATGTTCTGGACTAGGGCTTCCTGATGGCCCAGTGTTGTGCTGCTGTGCCAGCAAGCTGGAATGGAAGCAGATTTGGGAACTGAGTGGGCGCACAGGGCCACCAGGAGGCATTACTGCATGGTAGCGGTACCAGCTGTGGAGGGTAGGTGCCGTGTTCAGGTGTTCAGTGACCCCTCTCGAGGCCAGAGAGCTTGCTTCACAACAGTGTAGATCTGCATAGAGAGGCCTTCCTGCAGCTGGACTACTGTTCCTGCCTTCAGCCCAGCCTCCCCAAAGCTGAGTACCCCTCCTGGGCCATCACCATCCTCAGAACCTGTATCTAGCCCTTGCAGACCACCCTCCCTGCAGCTAGACACCCCCAGATAACCCTTTATCACCCATGAACCAGCCCCCCAACCAGTCTTACAGCTGGACTCCCTACTCTCCCTGCATAAGGACCACCCATCCAGCCTCTCCCTAGCTAAACATCCTCATTGGACCACTCCACAGCCCCTCCAACTTGCATCTGCCCAACCTCCAGGCAGCTAAACCCTCCCACTGACACACCATTCCTGCCCACGAAACAGCTGCCCCCAAGAACCAAATCCTACAGCAGACTTTCCCTCAGATGACCACTTTACCTAAAGCTGGATCCCCCAGACTAGCCACCCCTGCAGCTGGATCCCCAGTGAACTGACAGGCCAAGTGATCCCTGGCCCAAATCTACATTTCTGGAGAGGTCCAGAGAGCAGAAGACATAGAAAAGCTGCTACAATGCCTTGAGTGCTCCCTGGCCATGATCTGCAGTTTGAGGAGGCTAACAGAGCACAAAGATAAACAGCATAATTCTTTTGGCGCATGACAGAATTATAAACTGTGCAGTCATCCTAGTGTGGATTACCTGCAACCCCCTTTTGGAAGTAGCTTGCAATGTCAACTACAAGATGGCAGTTTTTATGTGCTGCCAGAGGGGGCACTGCCATTCTAATCTTTTTTTTTCAGTTCTGTGCCAGTCATGTAGGGCAGCTGCTGGATGTCACTGCTTCCTGGGCATTGATGTCAGAGGAAGCAGGAGGGACTGTAACTTCATGTAAGAGGTCTGCCCCAAGGTGATCAGGTTGGAACATAGATTAACTTTTGTTCCTGACTGTAGTCACTCAGAGCCCCAGCACATATCTCCCTCCCATTCAAAGCCCCCCTTGTGTCATTCTTCAACTCAGAGCCCCCCATGCATGCCTTCTCTCACTTTGAGCCTCTGTGCTCACCTCTCTCCCACTCAATAGGCCCTTTTTATGTCTCTCTTGTCTCTCACTGAGCCCCTGCCCCATGCATGCCTCTATCTCACTATGGGTAACCTGTGCATGCCTTTCTCCTCAGAGGTAGCCCCATCAATGCCTCTCCCCACTCAGAGCTCCCAGTGCTGCAAGTGCTTTCTGGCCCTGATTTATATTTTGGCAGCAGGCTAGTAATGGAACATACATGTGGCTTTCAGCTGCAAAAGATGATCTGGTGTTGTGAGAGCTCCTGACCCCAGGAGAGGGTGGAAAAGTGGAACATATCTGCAGCTTTCAGCCACAGTGCTGCTCAGGTGCTCCAAGTGATCCCTGGCTCTGATCTGCAGTTCGAGGGGGCCAGGGAGGGAGCAAAAAAATGGGTGGTATCATTTTTCCCCCATAAAACAGCATTATACACACAGCTATAAACTTAATCTGGACTAGCAGCAACCCACCTCAGAGGCAGTGCTTTTTGCCAGCCACAATATGTTGGCATGCTTTATGTGTCTTCTGAGTGGCGTTTCCATTCTAGTCCTTTTATTCTATTTCTAGGCATACAACAAAGGCCTCATGAGGAGTCAGGGCCTCAATGTTATCTATGGTAGGGTATGTAGTAGAGATTTCCCTGGTAAACAGGTAAAAATAGAAGGAGGATTTTTTATGGATAGAAAAGGAACACTAGTAATGCAAACTTTGAGTAGTACTTCATTTGGTTATTTTTTTTTATCTTTTTAAGGAGGGTGTAATGATCAGGTAAACAATTTTTTTTTATTTGTGGTAGAGGGCCTAGTTGAAGGTTTTTAGTGAGTAAAGGCGGCAGTCGTGTTTGTTATGGCAGGTGACTTCTGGGTATAAGGGGATTGAGTTGCTCATTGTGTGACATGGCTACTAACAAGTCCCAGTTCGAAGGTTTGCAATTATGGTGACATAATTGCATACCTTGGAGGGCATGCTATTCAATCCAATTCATTTCTGTGCTGTAAAGTTTTAAAATCTGATACAATGAAATAAAGGATTTGGTTCTGCTAACCAACTGTATTATATAAAACAAAAGACAGAAAAGTGCTCAACACTTGTAATATAATTCTATCTCTTGGGTCAAACAAGTTAATAGGCCTTGTGGTTTATTAGCTTATTTAATCCACTAGATGGAATTATTTTACTCATATAAAACCACTTTCTAGCATTTATTCTTTATATACATTTCACAGTCGTGTACCATGCATGTGCAACTTATAGCTGACCTGAATAGGGTGTTGTAAAGGAATATTAGCCTCTGTAGCACAGTATGGGTTGCTGCCCTATAGATGTTATTGATGTGTATTAGGGATACTAATTGCTTACCAGTACTGACTTCATGCTTATTGCATTTGTGACAGGGTTGAATAAGGTCCTGTCATATTTGTTATGCAGAAAGAGTTAAACACAAGGACCTGTTGTATCCTCTCCTTTTCTGTCTCTTGCCTGATGGTTGCGCAACCAAATCTTCTTGTGAGACCTAGGAACCGATCACTCCTGACAGATTTGCGATTCTTCGCCTCTCACTCTCTCTGCCTTCCTTGCTATTTCTTCTTTTCTCCCCTGCATATTTGCAGGTATAAAATATATGTGAATCTTTATGTGGGAATGTCATTGATACTGGCATCCCTTTGTTTAAGACTGTATATAGTTATACTGTTGAAATATTTGCAAGGCTATTTTGGAACTCAAGGGGTTAACCTGAGATGCAGTTTTTAAGCCCTTTGCAGAGCTGTGAACAAGAGGTCAGTTCTGGGTCACTATGTACTGTTTTGCTGCCCTGCAAGAAACAAAACTGACAAGAACATTCTGTAAACTTATCAGAACATTCTGTGAGAAGCAGGCTCTCTTAACAAGTTCCCAGACAAAGATGTATAGAAAAGAATAGCAAAGCTTTTGCTAGAGAGACAAAGAGAGTGAGAGACTGAAAGTTGGAATTAAGAGATGCCCTCAGAAGAAGGACTTAGTTTTCTCTGTTTGTACTGCCTTTGTAAATAGTTATACGGAACAAAGTTTTATATTTTATTTTGCTGTTATTGAGAAAAAAAAAATGCTATTTGCGAATTTTGAAACTGCTTCTGGTTTTCCTGTGCTTCCTGACCTGTGCCTCGATGACAGATGGTGTCAGCCTAAGTGGGATTTACATCATGCACACTCTAAGCCAGGAATTTTGTATGTGCGTACTAGACCTAGTACCAAGGAGGCATAGCAGAAAGGAGTCATTACCAGAAAGATGGCAGCCAAACTATCAGAGACAGAAGTCCAAGCTGAGACTCTATAACCAGCACCAGTCATGGAAAAAGGGCAAGCAGTGACAGAACCTGAAAGCCTGACTACCTTTTTGAAATGGTGGGCTGTACAGACAGAGAATCAGAGAAAAGAAGAGGAGCAGAGAAAGAAGACATGCAGAGACAGGAGTAGCAGAGAAAGAAGAGATGCAATGACAGGAGCAGCAGAGAAGAGACATGCTGCAGGGATTGGAGCAGCGATGGCTGGATGCCTTGCAAGTTATCAAAGCTGGAGGTTCTGGCACAGGTCCAGCAGAGCAACAAAACACCAGCAACTTAAAAGACCTTTAACTTACAAAGCTGTGTCCCTCGGATGATATTGAAGCATATCTGAAAACCTTTGAAAGGGTTTCCGCAGCCTACCAGTGGCCAAAACAGCAGTGTGCAATCAGACTGGTACCTTACCTGACAGGGTTAGCCCAACTCGCCTACAGCAATATGGACACTGCACAATCAGAAAACTATGACCTGGTGAAAAGAGAGGTCCTTAAAAGGTATGACATCTCAGGAGAGACCCACAGGCAAAGATTTCAGTCTCTGAAGTACAACTCAGTCGACAATCCTCGAGAAGTCTTCACTCAACTCAAAGAACTCCTTATGAAATGGCTCCAACTAGAGGGCAAAACATTCCCACAGATCACTGAAACATTTGTAATGGAGCAGTTCATCAACATCCTACCCACAGATGTAAAGCTCTGGGTAAAGAACACCGATCAGAAAGTAGGAAAACTGCTTATTTGGCTGAAGACTACAAAATGGCCAGACAGAAGCCATAGCAATGAGGTAATAGCCAAGCACTGGCAAGACACTCTTATTCCCATTTAAACTTGAAGTTTGATAAGAACTTTGTTGGGGGTAACAAATCTGCACCCAAGACTTTATTTGCTAAAACTGTAATAAGCCAGTTGCAAGAAATTGCCATAGTAAGAAGAGTGACACTGGAGCAGATTTGTCCTTAGCAAATTGGGGCAAGTACTTAACAGATATGAAGGTGGGAGATACGACTGTGAAGGGACTTATAGATCTGGGAAGCAGACAGACCCTAGTACATATTGAAGTGCTGGGAAAACAGTGTCCAAAAGGACCAGGTACAGGTGTCATCTGCATCCATGGGGACACTTGATACTATCCTACCAGTCAAGTGACTCTGACTATTAATGGGGTGTCACCAAATGAAAGTGGGGTAGCACCTAAGTTACCTGTACCTGTGATTATTGGAAATTACATTCCAGGATTTACTGAGTTATTAAAAGAGGGTAAATTCTGATGTTTCAGCAGCTGTGGTGATGAGCTCAGGAAAAGAAAATCTCAGATGGTGGGGACTCTGTCTTTCACTGATTTTGATTTGGACTTGTTTGAGCAGAGCGCCAAGATCCGGAAGTCCAGGAAAGAAAGACAATGCCTGAAGAAACAGTGGCAACAAAAGACTGATGGACATAAGGGGATAACATATGAAAATGCTAAAACTAAACTGATCACTGATTGTGATTTTCTATCAGAACAAGCTAACAATGTTTTTTTCCAGGGTTATTTTAAGCAGCTGAGGGTGAGACCAAAACAGGGTGAACCTATGTTTAAAAAATATAATGGGCTACTCTACAGAGTTTGGGTTAAACCGCAGACAAGGGACCAGATAGAACAATTGGTTATTTAAGCAATAATGCCTGACAGGGTGGGCGGTATTGCCCATACTGCCCACCCTGGAGGGCATTATTGTGTTTAGAAAATGGGCATCGCTGTAAATTTTATTAACTTGTAAGAAAAAGAAGAAATTGGTTTGTAAATATAGACAAAGACTACAACAAATATAGAGTTTTGATTAAATAGTCCCTGTCATTTTCTGCTGTTCCGTCTGCTGTTGCACGCCCCCAGCCATTCCCTTTTGCTTGTCCCACTTCCGAAGCGACACACATATATTGTACCACCGTCCCCCAGCTGCTGTCGTAGTGTAGAGGTTTAAAAGTAATCATATTTCTTACTTCAGTCTCTGTCCCTACAAGTGTTTTACGTCGCTGTAACTCCTCTGACTTTCTACCCTCGATCGCGCATTTTCTGATTCTGGACTTCCTGGTTATGCGATGCAGGGTCAAGGCTGCTTACGTAACCTTTGCGTGACCCTGCATCGCATAACCAGGAAGTGCAGATTCATAAAATGCGCGACCGAGGGTGAAAGCCGTAGGAGTTACAACAAGAAAAAGACTTTATCGGGTACAGCAACGGACACAGTAGTTAAGTGACAGTTTTGTTTGTTTCGGTTTTAACGTCTACAGTTCCACGGCAGGTGGGGGACGGTGGTACGATATTTTTTTGTCGCTTAGCGAGGGAAAAAAATGGCGGCTCGACAGATGCCAACTCGGGGTGCCCAAAGATATTTTATGGTAATGGGGCACCTCGAATTGGCACATCTTTCGGAGCGCGCGTCTATCGATACTTAATGTACCCCTGTGTGAAGGCTTTCAGCCAATGAAATTGAAGCAAGTGTCTAGCCCATTTTCTAAACCACTAAAGTATTGATCTGAGTTGTTACAGATAGCACATGATAATCCTCTGGCTGGTCACTCGGGAAGGGCTTGTACCCTTGCTAGATTGGTGTACAGATATTACTGGCCTGGAATTCATGAAGATGTTGCTACCTACTGCAGTTCTTGTGCTGAATATCAGAAAGTAGCCCCAGTAATTAAAAAAGACAAGGTGTCCCTGGTGCCCCTACCCTTGATAGATGTGCATTTTAAGAGAATTGCAGTGGATGTGGTTGGCCCCTTAGACAAAAGTTAAAAGGGTAATCAATTCATTTTGGTAGCATGTGACTATGCTACTCGATACCAGAGGCAGTTCCAATGTGTACTGTCACAGCCCCAAAAGTGGCAGCAGAGCTTGCCAAAATTTTCAGCAGGTTGGCATACCTAAAGAGATTATTACTGATCAGGGTAGTAATTTTGGTGCTGCATTACTGAAGGAACTGTACCGACTACTAGATATCACTGCCATAAGTACCTCCCATTTTCACCCTCAGACAGGCGGTCTTGTTGAGTGTTCAATCAAACCTAAAATGCATGTTAAAGGGGTTGTTAAAGGGAAGGAAAGACTGGGACCAATACTTACCTTATCTGCTTTTTGCTTACAGAGAGTGCCACAGGCATAAACATGTTTTTCACCATTTTAAAAGAAACATGGGAAGATAACCCCATCAGAAACACTCTATTATATGTTATATGTTTGCTTTGAGAAAGAAGCTGGCAAAATATGTTAAAATCACCCATAGTAATCATGAAGTGGCCCAAACCAGCAGAAGATGTATTATGACCATGGGGTAAAAGAAAAGTTTTCAGCCAGATGAAAAGGTCTTGCTACTGTTATCCACCACAGAAAATAAACTAATGAAGTGTCAAGGGCCTTATAAAGTGCTTAGACATACTGGCACAGTGAACTATGAGATTGAGACCCCCTGATAGGAAAAATCCTACTTTGATATACCATGCTAACCTCCTCAAGAAATGGGTTGAAAAAACATGAAAAGCTGTTTTGCTGGTTTTACCAGAAACTGATACAGAAGATATTGATGTAGCTTATGATAGACTGGAACAAACTATAACTGCCGATAATGTAAAGGTGATTGTTTCCTTAACCTCTGAACAAACCACAGAAATCTGTAACTCACTAAAGACATATAACAGTACTTTTACCACAGTACCAGGCTGAGCAAAAGGGGTTGAGCATGTAATAGTGACAAGGAATGCTCGCCCTATTAGAAAAAAGACATACAGATTACCAGAGCGGTTAAGGCTGGCGTGTAAGGAAATACAAAAAATGAAAGAACTGGGTATCATAGAAGAGTTGAGAAGTGCTTGGTCGTCATCACCAGTAGTGATTGTAAACAAAAAGAAGGGGTGTAAGAATCTGCCTTGATTTTGGAAATGTAATCAAGTGTCAGATTTGACAGTTATCCTATGCCAGAATAGGCGATTTGGTGGACAGACTGGGGAGTGCCAAGTATATCAGTACCCTGCGATCTCATCAAGGGTTACTGCCAAATCTCCCTGCCACTCCTATGGGCTTCTATCAGTTTATTGCCATGCCGTTTGGTTTACATGGTTCACCCACTGCATTCCAGCGGTACAATGATGTAATTTTATCCCCTCACACTGGTTATTATACTGTATACCTGGATAATGTGGTGTACAGTCCAGACTGGAAAACATAGAAACATAGAAACATAGAAGTTGACGGCAGATAAGGACCGCAAAGCCCATCCAGTCTGCCCATTTCTTTTTCTACCTTATAAATGTGCCATCGGCCTTTGCTCTGTCAGTGACCTATCTATTCATAGTCATTTGTATTGCTCCTTATGCCTATCCATGCCTGTTTGAAGCCCTGCACTGTATTCATAGCCACCACTTCTTGTGGTAAGCCATTCCATGCATCTACCACCCTTTCTGTGAAAAAGAATTTCCTCACATTCCCCTTAATCGGCCTCCCTCTAATCTCATGCTGTGTCCTCTTGTCCTGCTATTTTCTTATATTTAAACATGTTAGACTCTTTCACCTTGTTTATGCCCTTAAGGTGTTTAAATGTCTCGATCATATCACCTCTCTCCTCCTTTGCTCAGGGTATACATATTGGGCTCTAATCTGTCCTCATATGTTTTTCTGATGCAGTCCCTGCACCATTTTGTTGCCCTTCTCTGGACTGCCTCAATTTGGTTAATGTCCTTGTGAAGGTGTGGCCTCAATACTGCCGCAGTACTCCAGATGGGGCCTAACCAATGTCTTGTACAGAGGATTATTACCTCCCTCTACGACTTGTGATACCCCTACTAATACACTAACACCCCTAGCCTTACCTACTGCTTTGAGAGTCTGCTTGGATGATTTTAGGTCATCAGTGATGATGATGCCCAAGTCTCTTTCTTCCTTTGTGACTGCTGTAACTCCTCCCAGCCTATAAGTGGCTTCAGGGTTTCTCTTCCCTATGTGCATGATTTTGCACTTCTTTGCATTAAATCCCAGTTGCCATTCTTCTGACCATTTTGCTAGTTTATCCAGATCTCTTCTCATTCTGCCCACCCCATCTGGATCATCTACTCTGTTGCAGATCTTGGTGTCATCTGCAAACAGACAAACCTTACCCTCTAGTCCATCTGCGAGGTCACTAATGAAGATGTTGAATAGGACTGGCCCCAGGACTGATCCCTGAGTGCCCACTTGTGACTTGCATCTCTTCTGACTGTATACCATTTACCACCACTCTCTGTTTTCTGCCAGTCAACCAGTTTGCCACCCAGTTGACCAACTTCTGACCCACCCCGAGCCTACCTAGCTTATTTATCAATCTTCTATATGGAACAGTGTCAAAGCTTTGCTGAAGTCAAGGTAGGCGACATCAACTGCTCCCCCTTGGTCCACCACTCTGGTTACCCAGTCAAAGAAATCTATGAGATTAGTTTGACAGGACCTTCCTTTTGTAAACCCATGCTGTCTTGGATCCTGTGCCCCTATGGATTCCAGGTGTTGCACTATCCTTTCCTTAAGGAGTGCCTCCATAATCTTGCCCACTACTGAGGTAAGACTGACTGGTCTGTAGTTCCCTGCCTCCTCCCTGCTACCACTCTTGTGGGGCGGGATCACATGAGCCCTTCTCCAGTCTTCTGGGACCTCTCCTGTGCTCAGAGACTCACTAAACAATTCTGCTAATGGCTCTGCTAGTTCCTCCTTAGCTCCTTAAGTACCCTGGGATGTATGCCATCAGGTCCCATTGCCTTATCCACCTGAGCTTAGCAAGCTCTTGTAGGACCCTTTCTTTTGTGAAGGAGTAGTCTCCTCCCTCCCCTGTGTCCATGATGCTGAGCTGTGGGCCTGCCCTACCTTCTCTTGGTAAATACTGAGCAAAAGTATCTATTTAGGATAGATGCCTTTACAGGGTCCTCCTCCTCCATGCTCCCTTTTCTCCATTAAGCTTAGCAATACTCCTCTGGACTTTCTCCTTTCACTAATGTATCTATAGAAAGTCTTGTCACCTTCTTTACTGTTCGTGCTAGTGTTTCCTCAGTTTGGGACTTTGCCTGCCTTACTGCCTTCACTGCTTCCCTTAGGGCAGTTTGGTATGCCTCCTATCTTCATCCCGCTGTGTTCCTTATATTTCCTGAAGGCCAGCCTTTTGGCTCTGACCTTTTCTGCTACTGTATTTGAGAACCAAAGTGGTTTCCTTCTTTTTGCACTTCCTTTTCTGTCTAACACAATGGGATGTTGCTTCAAGTATTGTATCCTTAAAGCCACCTGGAACACCTGCGAGCAGTTGTCCAGTTGTTCAAAAAGGCAGGTCTGACAATTACTCATCCTACCAAATGTGTATTGGGCATGCAGGAAACCAGATATTTGGGCTATGTTTTGGGAAATGAAGAAGTCAAGTCAGAGGTTTCCAAGGTAGAAGCTGTAGCTAACAGCCCTGTCCCCAAAACCAAGAAACATGTCAGGTAATTTTTAGGGCTGGCTGGTTATTATCAGAGATTTGTTCCCAACTTTGTTGAGTTAGCTACTCCCCTCACTGAACTCACAAAGAAACGGTTCCTGAACAATGTGAAATGGACCCCAGAATGTGACGAGGCTTTTTGGGCCATCAAGGCTGCATTATGTTCAGTCCCTGTTTTAAAGCCCAGACTTTGATAAACAATTTTGTTACACACAGATGCATCAGAGGTAGGCCTAGGTGCAGTTCTGAGTCAGCCTGTAGATGGGAAAGAACATCCTATTCTATACATAAGTAGGAAGTTGCGACAGAGAAAAAAGGTACTCCACCATTGAAAAGGAATGCCTTGAATCAAAGTTGGTCATGAAGTCCCTAAGTTTTACTTACTAGGAGGTGACTTTGTACTTGTAACAGATCATAGTTCTCTTTGTTGGCTTAACCAAATGAAGGATAAAAATTCCAGAATCACATGGTGGTACTTGGCACTACAGCCATTTAAATTTAAAGTGATGCACAAATCTGGGAAAGAGACTGTCAATGCTGATTTTCTGTCAAGATATGGATCAGGAATTGAGAATTTTGAAGGTTGAAAAAACAAAAATGTGTGAATTTAAACTTCTGTTTGCCATACTGCATATGCACTGAACTTTAAAAGCTGTAAGTTAATGCTAAAAGATAATTAAAAGAAAGTTTTGGAAACCTGTTTTTGTAAAACAGGTTCCCTCTTAAAAAGGGGGTTATGTGAAAAGGTTGAATAAGGTCCTCCGCATTTGTTATGCAGAAAGAGTTAAATGCAAGAATCCCTGTTCTGTCCTCTCCTTTCCGTCTCTTGTCTGTCTGATCGTGCAACCAGATTTTTCTTGTGAGACCTAGAAACTGATCACTTTGACAGTTTCACGATTCTCCACCTCTCACTATCTCTCAGCCTTCACTTGCTATTTCTGTCTTTCTTCCCCCTTGCATATCTGCGGGTATAAAAATATATGTAAATCTTTATTTAGAAATGTCACTAATACTGGAATCCCTCTGTTTAAAACTGTATATAGTTACATTGTCGAAATGATTGTAAGGCTATTTGGAACTCAAGGTGTTAACCTGAGATGCAGTTTTAAGCCCTTTGTAGAGCTGTGACCAAGAGGTCAGTTCTGGGTCACTATGTACTGTTTTGCTGCACCTGCAAGGAACGAAACTGACAATAACATTGTGTGATAAGCCAGCTCTCTTACTCAGTTCCCAGACAAAGACTTACAAAAAGAGCAGCAATGCTTTTTCTAGAGATAATGAGAGTGAGAGACTGAAACTTGGAATTGGAGATACTCTCAGAAGAAGGGCTTAGTTTTCTGTTTGTACTACCTTTGTAAATAGTTATACTGAACCCATTTTTATTTTTTGCTGTTATCGAGAAAAATAAAATGCTATTTATGAATTTTGAAACTACTCCTGGTTTTTCTATGCTTCCTGTCCTGTACCTCGACGACAACATTAAAACAGTAATTTTTCTATATAATGTTACATATTTCTGGAGAAGGGATATAAGTGACTACTCCGCTTTGGTTTCAAAGCAAAGATTTACATATTATCATACTGAAGACGTGCCTCCTGATTTCCTTCCTGAACCTCCCACCGTCCATTTTGCAGCTCTGCCTCCTAGTATTCTTATTCTCACTGACTCTGAAGAGACGCACAAGCTCCACCTTGTTTATTCCTTTGAGATACATGAAGGTCTCAATAATGTCTCTTCACTACCGTCTCACCTCTAGTGAGTGCATTCTTAGGTTCTCCAGCCTTTCCTTATATGAGAGACCATGTTTACCCTGGATCATCTTTGTAGCACTTCTCAGTACTTCCTCCAGTTAGTGTATGTCCTTCGTTAGGTAAGAACTGCAGTACTGCACACGCTACTCCAGGGTGTCAGCGCACAATAAATCTGTGTAACAGCAGCAGGATCACCTTCCTTCTGCTTGCAACCTCCCCCCATGTTTGCAATCCAGCGTCTTGTTTGCTCCAGCTGCTGCCTTTTCACATTGCATAGATTTAGATTACGTGTGATAGCTATTCCCAGGTCCTTTTCCTCCATCACTGTAACCTTCATGTCCCCTAGCCAGTATTTGACCCATGAGTTCCTGCATCATATGTGAATGACCTTGCCCTCTTTGCATTGAACCCCAGCTGCCATATCCCAGACCACCTCTTTAACTTTGCCAGGTCCTTTTTCAGACCCCTGACACCCTCTTCCTTGTCCACCCTTCCACAGAGCTTGGTGGCATCCACAAAGATACAGATTTTGCCCTTAATGGTATCCCCAGTGTTGCTTATGAACACATTGAACAGACTGAACAGTACTGGTCTGAGGAATGACCCCTTGCAAACCCCACTAGTGACCTTTGTCAACCGTGACAACTCCCCTTCCACCCCATTAGCACTCTTTGGGTCCTCCCCTCAGCCAGTTTACCACCCACCTGGTCAATTTTTTACCTATATCCAGGTCACTCTCTTATGGGAGTCTGAGTCAGTGACCTTACTGAAGTCTAGGTACAGCATCTCAACTGCCTGACCCCTGTCCACCACCTTTGTAACCCAGTCAAAGGAACTGATCACATTTGTTTTGTGTGACCTGTTTGATACAAATCCACTGCCTGTCTTTGTGCAGCCTGTTTGTCTCAAGGAACTTGACTAACCATTCTTTGAGAGTGGTTTCCATCAGCTTGCCAACTACTGATATCAATCTGACTAGTGTGTAGTTCTGTGGTTTATCCCTAGACCCACTGTTGTGCAGTAACACTACATTAGTTGTCCTCCATTCCCATGGCACCACATCCGTGTCGAATGAGTAGTTGAACACAGCAGTCAGGGGGCTTCAAGAACTGCTGCCAGCTCACTCAGTATTCTCGGATGCATGCCATCTGGCCTATGGGATTTTTCCACCTTGTGGGCTCTGAGCTGTTTGAGGACCCTGTCCTCTGTAATCACCTCCTCTATCATCCTCCATCTGTCCCCTCCCTGTCACCAGCTTCCCCTGTAAAAACTGGTCCATCTTTCTCCTTCATGAACACAGAGCAGAATTATTCATTTAATACCTCTGCTTATTCCCTATTGCCCTCCCCCCACTCCGGCCCCTTTTTCAGCCTCATGATGTTCTCTTTTGTTGATCTCTTTTCCCTGATGTACTGAAAAAAGTATTTTCTCCCTTCTTAAACATTTCTACAATCCTTAGCTCCATTTCTCTGCCTTAGCCTGCCTTACCACCCCACTAGCTGTTTTTATATTTTACAAGTAATTTACCCTGTCCTCTTTCCCTGGGGCTTTTTATATTTTTTTATTATCGATCGAAGGAGTGCTTCCGACCAATCAGAATGCTCCTTCACTCTGAGTGTCTCACATGGATACCCTGTAAATGGGCAAGTTCAGGACAGTTTTCTAAAATATAATATATTGCTGATCAAGTTCAATCAATAATATATTAATACTACCACGGAGACCACTCTTACAAGCGTAGAATGGTCTCCATGCATATAACTATACAAATAAAGCCTTTTTTCTCTCACTGCCCTGACAATTTCTCCAGTAAACGAGTGGTTTCCTATGCTTATGGTTTTCTTCCTCTGCTTTACACAGGTTGCAGTGACTGCTCAGACACTCTCACAAATCAAGGACTATTTTTCATCCACACTTACATTCTCCATGAGGCTTGCCAGATACTCTACCAGTTTAACCACTATTTTATTGAATTCAGCCCTTCTGGTCCACAACACATGCTTTTGTATTCGGAACCGCCCTTCCATTATACATATTTATAATTTAGAGCAAAAGTCCTTAATGTCATTAAGGGTGTAGCCAGCAGTTGCAGTTGAGTCCCCTATGATTTCTGTGCCACTCCTATGATGTTTATTACCACCCCCTTAGAACCCCTAAACAAGGTTTGTTAGAATTTGTACTCCATATACCAAATTAGGTAGGTGGGCAAAGTTCACACCATTGCCTGGTGAATTGACTTTGTCCCTTTAAAAGTGACACTATCTGCCTTTTTAGCTTCATATTATTCCCAGTTGGAAACCTACATTTTATGATAACTTACCTCCTCTATAATTCATTATAGTGTATGGTGGAAAGCTGTTCCGCATGGAAACCCATGCCTGGAACAGCGTTGTTATCACTTTCGGTCGCGTCATGATCTTGTTGTGCTGCACCAGTGTCACCAGTGCAACTGCTAGTCGAACACATTCAGCATCGCAATAAAGGCCATGCAGCAACCGAAGGCGGCACTTTGGCGGCAGACACAGAAGTAGCTTTTTCCCCAGTGTTCACGAGTGGTATTTATGGTTGCCCATACACTATAAAGGTTGTGTATGAGCAGCCATACACAATAAAGGCAGTTTCGCGATCTTGAGGTTTCGTGGTAGCGGACCTCTCGAGCTACGCTCTCGAGGTCTCAGGTTACCACGGAAACCTCTCGATCGCGAAACCTGTTGTTGTGTCTTCTTGTATACACAATCCTCTATATAGTGTATGGGTCCCCTTGTTCCACATTGAAACCACTCCAAGTCAAAATGTTGTTGTGCCACAGTTCAAAGTTCATGGAATGCAATTACACCACACTGTGGTACAACAACATCTTGGCTGTTTTTGAGAGCGCAAGAGACAGCACTTCCAGTAATGGAAAAAGTGCCGCGCGCACATCTCAGTATTCAAACAGTCAACACTATGACAGGATGGCAGCGGCATTTTTTTCCAAGGTGGCTGAGGAGCACTTGAAATTTGTTGATGAGCAGCAAAATAAGTGGATCAAATGTAAAACCGCAAATGAGTATGTTTGTTTTAGTGCCATAGTTTTTGAACAAGGGGTCTCCATTCACTATATAAAATACTGTCTGGGCTACTGTGTCCAACCAGCCTGTGCTGCCACCTCGGGGATCTAATGCCGTAGGACCTCTTGAGGTTTGCTCTCGAGGTCAGATGGAATCCAAACCCCTTGGTGGCAGCACAGGCTGGTTGCACACAGTAGCCCAACCAATATTCTCTATGTTGTTGCTGGTTGTTTTGTCTGGTCCTTTCTTTGTAAAACTGAAACTCATGCTAAAGGTGTAGTTATACCCAAGGCCCCTGGAATTCTGCAGTTCTGCTGTTGCAGAATTTTCCACAGAATCTGCATCATGCCACAGAATTCATATAGTGCTGCAGAATTCATTGTTTTTGGCAAATTTACATTCTGATATACAGTTTTCCATACTGCTAGGCTCCCATACCCATCTTGTTTATCCTGTAGCCCCTCCTCTATGCTTGGTATGTGATGTCATCAATTACATCACATCATATTTTAGTCAAAGGCAAGACTGAATTCTGGCACAGAAATGAATAAATAATGCCTTAGAAATCAGAAAATGCTGCTGCAGAAGCCTAGGAGCCCTGTCACAGAAATCAGAAAATGCTGCTGCAGAGCACTATGGGGCCCTGGTTATACCCACCCTTATTTGTTACAAATCCTTGATCTACTCTTACTGCATACTTTCTGACCACTAGGAATACCCACAAACAGTGCAGCTATGCATGATGCAGTAGTCTCCTCTCTTTCCACTGCCTCACAAGTGTCTATGTTGTGTTGGGGACATTCCCAAGTCCAGGAAAGATGCAGTGGGAGTTGATTGAGGATTGTAAACAAGCACATTTTTGTGTGACAACACCAGTATGGTGGGCAGTCTGTTTTTCAGTTTTAAAAGGAAAAAAAAAGATTTTGGAATCAAAGTGACCAGTGTCATCAGCAAATTCTACAGAATGTGAGCAATCATAGAATGTGTTTTTTTTTAAACTAGAGACACTTAGAGGCCTAATTGAGGTTGACAGTGCTCCTTTAAATGAATAAACAAAAATGTTATCAAAGAATGCTGTTTATCTGTGAAACCAACCATCTCTGAAGGAAGGCTCTTCATTAGAAGTGCATTATTTCTCCTATTTTTCCAGTCTTCATTTTTCCTACTGACAATAGCTTCCTACGGTATAAGGTATTGTCAGCATTAGTTCTCCTTTTTAAAGACTGTGTTGAAAACAGGCATATGATGGGCCAATTGCAGACTATCCCCATCAAAATAATGGAAAAATACAAGTAAGAATGAAATCATTTCAGCTCTTGAGTTTTCACCTACCTATGACGAGAGTAAAGGCAAGGTCAGTGGAGAGGCTGAGGGCTGAAGGCTGATTATTATGGTTGCTTGCACATGCGCAAGAAACATGTTACAGCTTAGGAGAGAATGGGTTGTGGAGGTGCAGCACTGTTACAGCCAAGGGAGGCACTACATTTGGGGGCTTGGCACTGGTGGACCAATGGAGGCACAGTGTGCCGATGACACTGGTCTTCCAAAAATGCACCAAGTTGTAATGTTTTCTCCGCTGCAATCAGGGGCCACCTTGTCATTGCAGTGTCAGTCATTCTGTTGCAATGAGGGAGTGACCTGTCATTGCAGGGCAGAATGTTAGCTAGCCTAATACTGTTTGTAAACATAGCAGGCAGCTTGCTGCTGCATTCTGAAACAGTATTGGGCAGCCAACTGCGCGGTGTGCCCAGCCCCTCTGCAGCATGTGCCCCCCAAACAGTCTTTGTTTGCTGGCGGGAGCCCCAATCCCCGCCGGCTGCAGTGACCAAGGTATTTTGCCGATGGGTGTGCCCAATCCCTGTCGGCATATGTTCCCCCCTTTTGCTGTGTGCCAATGGGGATGCCCAAGCCCTATTGGCATAACTTCCTCCGCTTTAGTTGTGTGCTGACAGGGGTGCCTAATCCCCATTGGCATGATGTCACACCCCCTTTTTGTTGTGTGCCAATGGGGGGTGCCCAATCCCCCATCAGGAACAGTTGGCCCCCCAACAGAAGACTCCCTTGCCACGTTGAGAGCCCACCCCAGCATGCCAAATGCCCCTGTGAAGTTAAAAACTGTCCCCCAATGTCTGTTTTTTTTCCTGTGTAAACAAGAAAATGGTCCCTCGTGGTCTCCGGGGCCCCCTTGCAGCAACCCGTGCCCACCCACTGCATACCCTTCCTCTCCACACTCCCCCTCACCCCATACTTACCTCTGGAGTTTGGCATGACGATCTTTGGTGGACCGGGAACACGTCTGCACTCTTCAAAGCCAACCGCGAACTGAGGAAATGCCGCACGCTTATAATGGGATAGATATGTTTTTTCAACTTTGTGCATATCTTGGGCTTTTTGGAATTTTGGCACCAAATTTTCAACATGGGGTTTTAGGACACCTCCTCATGAATTCTGTCACTGTCATGGCGTTAATCAGGCCTGAAGGGTGATTTGCGGTCACTGTCGCGGAATCACCTTTTGGACCGAAAAACAAAAGCGATAGTGCCAGTGTTCATGAGGTGGGCTCTTAAAAGCCTATGTTGCAAATTTGGTGAAAAAATTCCTAAAATGACTGTTTTATGAGCGTGCATTGTGCAGTTCCTATGCACACTGTAAGTTCTGAATTTGTCACATTAGCACTCCAGATTTTCAACATTGGCATTTTATCACACGTACTTATAGAGCAGTACAGCTGTCATTTTCGCATCTCACCCAAAATGTGTTTTCCCACGCATGTAGCGATACAATGGCATTGATTGTGCGAAATCAATGTTTAGGACAGATTAAGAAAATCACAGTGACATTGTTCGTGAGCAGAGGTATTAAAATGGCTATGTTGAAAATTTGGTGAAAAAATTCCTAAAAATGACTGTTACGAGTGTGCGTTGCACAGTTCCTATGCATGCTCGTAAGTTCACGAATTTTTAATATTTGCACTCCAGATTTTCAACAATGCCATTTTACCACACCTCCTAATGAGCAGTACAGCTGTCATTTTTCACATCTCACCCAAAATGTGTTTCTGCACATGTAACGCACAATGGCACAGTCGGTGTGCAAAGTCAATGTTTGGGACAGATTAAGAAAAGCGAGTGACACTGTTCATTAGCAGGTCCTAAAATGCCTATGTTAAAAATTTGGTGAAAAAGTCCATAAATAGACTGTGTTACAAGAGTGCTATGCAGTTTCCACGCACGCTCGTGCTTTCACATATTTGCAATACTTCACCCAGATTGTAAACACTGCCATTTGTCCGCACCTCCTTATGAACAGTGCAGCTGGTATTTTTCACATCCCGGACGAAATGTGATTTTGCACTTCTGTCGCAGATAGCACTGTCGCTGTAGGAAATCCATGTTTGGGACACATTACAAAAATTACACTGACACTGTTCAGTAGCAGAGGTCTTAAAATGCCTAAGTTGAAAATTTGGTGTGAAAAGTCCATGAAATGACTGTGTCATGAGCGTGCGTTGCGGAGGTTCCATGCACGCTCGTGCCTTCACACATTAGCAATATTTACACTCCAGATTGTCAACACTGCCATTTGTCAGCACTTTCTTATGAACAGTACAGCTGTCATTTTTCACATCCCAGCCCAAATGTGTTTTTGCACTTCGGGCGCAGAATAGCACGGTCATTGTGGGAAATCCATGTTCGGGACACATTACGAAAATCATATTGACACTGTTCATTAGCAGAGGTCCTAAAATGGCTATGTTGAAAATTTGGTGACAAAAGTCTATAAAATGACTGTGTTACGAGCGTGTGTTGCGCACTTTCCACACACGCTCGTAACTTCGCACATTTGCAATATATTTACACCATATTTCAACATTGCCATTTTACTGCACCTCCCTTATGAACAGTATGGCTGTCATTTTTATATCCTGGCCAAAATATGTTTTTGCATTTCCAAGGCAGAATAGCATGGTCGCTGTGGAAATCACTGTTTGGGACACATTACAAAAATGACAGTGACACTGTTGATTAGCAGAGGTGCTAAAATGCCTATGTTGAAAATTTGGTGATGAAAGTCCATAAAATAACTATGTTATGATGTGCTTTACAAATTGTCCACCTGGGAACAAAAGTAGGAGGTTGTTCAGGAAAGAGGTTTAGTTTTATCTTCTGTTTTAACTGAAATATTTGAACAGTTTTGTACTTGAAATTAGTTCTGTATGTTAAAATTACTACTTAGTTATAACTCTTACTTGGGCTGTGATATTGTAACTATTGGGGCTTGTGTGCTGGGTGTGGGAACACTTGTTTGGCAGTGATAATTAGAGTGAAATTTAAATGTGATGTTTGCCTGGTGTTAGGGGAAGGGGTAATTACAAGAATCATCTTGTCTTTCATTGTCCACCTGGGAACAGAAGTAGGAGGTTGTTCAGGAAAGAGGATTGGTTTTATCTTCTGTTTTAACTGAAATAGTTGAATAGTTTTGTACTTGAAATTAGTTCTCTGTATTAAAAATTACTACTTTGAGTTGGAACTGTTACTTGGGCTATGATATTGTAACTATTGGGGTTTGTGTGCTGGGTGTGGCAACACTTGTTTGGTAGAGCCCTCCCACTCACCCTGTTTTGTAGGCTTTCTTAAATACTGAAAAGCCACTGGGGGTTAGGATTGAAGGGTTGTGCATTTCTCTTTGTGACTGAAATTTGAAGCAACAGGAACTGGTGGGCCTATGACATCATACAGTACCTGATGTCTGCATACACACACTGTTAGCGGGACTGGACACACACTGGACTGTATGTGTTTGTGAGACTTGGGAACTTTATTGGTGGGGTTGAAATTGGGTTCGTAAAACAACTGCGCAGTCAGTATAGAGAAAGACTGTATTCGGGGAAGGGCCTGAGAAAGGTGTGCCATTATGAACAGAGAGACAAAAACAGGGTGACCACATTCCAGCATGGCAGGCATCTTTGGAAGGGTTGTAGGTTGTACAGGCTGTGGGGTGTCAATAATTCTCAATTGGGCCTGGAGAGAGGGAGGCTGCCCACTCTGTAGACAGCTATCTCATATCAGGAGTGAAGTATATTGGTTAAGGAGTAAGCTGGGGGAGTTGAGGGGTGTCCAAGGATAAGGGGTGTGGATATGGGTGGCAGAAGGGTGGGGCTGAGGGGAGGCTAGTGCAACATTCAGAAATTACAGAATGCTACAGCAAGCAGAAGGGGGGATATTAGGGACAGACCCTTAGATAGGGATGTTGACTCCAAGGAAAACGTACAGGAAAACATTCTGAATATAGAGAGTGGAGGGAAGAGTCAGGAGGGGCTGTTGTGGGGAAGCCTAAAAGAGCAGACTGTGGGAAGGTAGCTCCTAAGGAGAACAGGGCAAGAGGGAGGAAGAGGGCAGTTTAGAGGGCAGTTGGGGAAACTCAGGTTACTTGATGGAGGCTGGCATAGAGTGTTACAATAAATTTGAGCTACTAAGCAACCTAGAGGGAGGAAGGTTGGTGGAAATGAAGAAACTGATACAGAGGCTGGGGAGGAGTTGGATACCCATAGGGCATCACAGACTGGCAATGGAAAGGATAGATATAGTCCCGGAGGAGAAGGGAAACATAAATGTTAATCAGATGGGGAGATGCAACATATTGCAGACATGAGGGAGGAGAGCACGACTGGAGAGAAACTGGGAGACAAGGAGGCGGGGGAGGGGCCTCCCTTCAGTAAGGGGATCTGAACCAAGGATGGGGCCCTTTGTGAAGGGGACCCACAGAGGGTCTATGGAGGTAGGGGTACTATTACAAGGGTGGGGAGGATGGTGGTGTGGGGAAGGGAAACCATCAGGGCCAGGATAAATGGTTCGGATAAGAGATGGTTAAAGGGACATCTATTCAGGGGCTCTGAGGTAAGTGGGCAAAATAACAAGGAGGCAGAAAGGGGCGTGACAAGAGGTCTCTAATAAGGTGGGAAGACTCCATGGAATTGAGATCACGAATAAAGGGGATGGGGGTTGAGAGCACATAGTGGAGGTAACCGAAAGGATGATGGCAGTGTTCGGTTCTGTTATTGGGAGTCGATGATTAGGGTATCAGTGGGAGGGACAGGGGGTGGATGCCACAGCCAGGTGAAGGTAGTGAGTATCTCTGGGCTGACAGTGCACAGAGCAAAGTTCATGGTGTACGAACTGGTTAGGGATTGTGGAGGGAAACCGGATTTCCTGGTGCATTTGGGAACTAACTATCTAGAGGGAAATAGCATTTTGGAAATCCAAGCAAGGTTCCAAGAACTTGCCAGAGCCTGTCGGGAGAATGGCTGCAACATTTCCTTTTCGGAGATATTGCCAGTACCAAAGGCCTCAGTGGAGAAAAATGAAGATCACAGAGGTTAATGACTGGCTCAGGAAGTGAGGTGAAGAGAGGGTTGGGGTGTTAGGGAACTGGAAAGGAGTTGGGAGAATAAGGGACTGTATGCCAATGACAGGCTTCATCTTGCCCTGTTAGGAAGGAAGTCCTTAAACAGGGGTTGGCTGACTACATTCAAGAAAGGTGGGGTTTAAACTTGTGGGGGAGGGAAAGGGAGGGGTGGCCAGAAGCCTCTCCTCCAGATGAGGGTAGCCTTCAAACCCAAGGGGAGGGGAAATAGACTGGGAAGGAGGTTTTAGGAGGAGCAGAGGGAGGATGGAAGTATAGGAAACTTGGGTGAGGTTCGACAAAGGGGATCAAGGATAAGGGGTGGGGGTGATGTTAGTAAATGCCAGGAGCTTGGGAAACAAGTTGCCAGAGTTCCAGGCCATGCTGTTCGTAGGGGGGTGGATGTGGTGGCGGTCACAGAAATGTGGGTCAACAAAACCATAACTGGGACCTAAACGTGCAGGGGTACACTATGCTTAGGAAGGATAGAAAGGAGTGCAGAGGGGTGGAGTGGCTATGTTCATTAGAGATGACATAGAAATTGCTAGGGTAGAAGAGGCAGAGGAAACGTGGAGGTCTTATGGTTACCTTATGAACCCCAGCAGGAGGTTCGGTCAAGCTGGGTGTAGTATAGCCCTGGGATGAGTGCTGTTCTGGAGGATGGTTTGTTGGACAACATCATTGCCCAGTGTGGACCACAAGGGAGGGAGTGGTGTTGATGGGGACTTTAATATGCCAGGTACAAACGGGGAACCATGTCCCTAAGGTGGCCAAGGAGCAGAGGCTGCTGGACAGCTTCCAGGATGTGTTCTTAACACAGCACGTGATGGAGCCCACAAAGGAGGGGCATGTCCTTGATGTGGTTCTGGCAGATGGGGATCTGGTAAGGGACCTGGTGTAGAAGATTCCCTGACTGGGTGTGACCACAATACTGTCTGGTTTCAAATAAGTATGGGGGGGGAGAGATCTAGGACACTGGCAGTGGACCTCAGAGGGGCAGACTTTGTGGGCATGGGAAATATTTTCAAGAATCACTTGAAGGGGATTACATCAATGACAAATGTGGAAAAGAGATGGGAGGTCATAAAACGGGAACTTCATGAGGCAGTCAGGACCTGCGCTAAGGTGAAACGTAAGGGAGCAAGGTCACATAAACCAAGCTGGTGGTCCAGTGAGGTTCAGGTAGCGGTCAGAGAAAAAAAGGCTGCCTACAAAAATTATAAAACAGAGGGGATGGGAAAAGGAAATGTACCATCTTGCATTTAAAAAAGTCACTCAGATGGTGCGGGTTGGGGCAAAGTCCAATAAAAAGAGCAGCGGCTGGCACAGGGACAGCAGGGAGGGAAAAGGGTTCTTCCGGTACATTGGGGAGTGGAAAAAAACTAAGGGCCATCTTGGCAGATTGAGATCATAAGGAGGGTGGGTGGAAGAGGCGAGGGACCAGACAGAGGTATTAAATGAGTACTTCGCCTCTGTGTTCACTAGGGAGGGGGATGGGATATCTACAAAGCAAGGCATGATGGGGGATAGAAGCGGTAGTGAGTGGGATCAGGGGATCAACAGAAATGGAGCAAGAGGGAGGGAGAGGTACCCCAGGGGTGTCACATCAGGATAAGGATAAAAAGGCCAGTAAGGTGGTAGGGACGGATGATGTTATCTCCACCAAAAGGGTGTGGTTAGCCCTCAAGGCCCTAAAGAAAGATAAATCTCCTGGGCTGGATGGTATTCACCTGAGAGTACTATGGGAATTGGCGGACATACTGGCTGCACCCCTGGAGGAGCTCTTCAACAGGTCGCTTGAGACAGGGAGGGTACCTAGGGATTGGCGGGAGGCACATGTGGTGTCAATCCATAAAGGGGGGTCGAGGAAAGTACTAGGTAACTATAGACCCATCAGTTTGACCTCGGTGGTGGGAAAATTAATGGAGAGTAAAGGAGGGAGGGGGAGACATGATAGAAACTTTCAAGTACCTCATGGGAATCAACAAAGTCCAAGAGGGTAGCATCTTTCAAAAAAAGAGGTGTGTAAGAACAATGGGGCAGAATTTGAAGGTGGGGGCAGCTCAGAGATAATTTAAGGAAGTATTTTTTCACAGAGAGGGTTGTGGATGCATGGAACGGCCTTCTGGAGGAGGTTGTGAGTCAAAAACAGTGGTGGAATTCAAGCATGCATGGGACAGTCATAGAGGCAATTCTGGTGGGGGTGGTGGTGAAAAAGTAGGCTGCTAGTTAACTAGGATCTGCATCTTATCCATTAGGTAGGGAAATGGATAGACTGGGTGGGCCAAGTGGTCCTTATCTGCCATCAAATTCTATGTTTCTATGTTTCTATGAGGGACATAAAGCTCCTGGAGAGGGTACAGAGGAGGGCAACTAAGATGATATGAGGACTAGGGGATTTGATGCATGAGTACAGACTTGAGGAGCTCTGCCTGTTTTCATTGGAGGAGAGGAGAGACGGGGGGGAGGGGGGACATGATTGAGGTCTTCAAGTACCTCAAGGGAATAAATAGGGTAAACACGGAGGGGATCTTTAGACTAAGGCAGGGAGGTATCACCAGAGGGCATGGTTTGAAGTTGGAAGGTGGAAGGGTGAGGGGGAGGAAAAGAGGAGGAGGTTTTTCACTGAGAGGGTGGTGGACCCTTGGAATGTGCGGCCTGGCGAGCTGGTTCAGAGATCCACAGTGGTGGGCTTCAAGAGACGGTGGGACAGACACAGAAAGTGGATGTGTCAGATGATGGCTTGCCCAGGGGGTGGGGATGGATGAAGGGGTTTCTGGACACAAGTGGGGGAGGCCTCGGCACCGAACTAGGGATCTGAGGTTCGAGCAGACTCAATAGACCGTAAGGCTTAATCTGCTGGTAATTAGTATGTTAGTATATTAGTTTTCACACACGCTTAGAACTTTGCACATTTATAATATTTTCACTCCAGGTTTTCAACATTGCCGTTTTTCTGCATCTCCTTATGAACAATGCAGCTGTCATTTTTCACATCCTGGTCGAAATGTGTTTTTGCCGTTTCGGCGCAGAATACCGTGGTTTCTGTGGGAAATCAGTGTTCAGGACGCATTAAGAAAATCACAGTGACACTGTTCATGAGCACAGGTCATACAATGCCTATGTTGAAAATCTGGTGACAAAACTCTATAAAATGACTGTGTTATGTGCTTGAGTTGCGCGGTTTCCATGTATGCTTGGAATTGCGAGCATTTTTAATATTCCCACTACTCATTTTCAACATTGCCATATCTTCATACCTCCCTATGGATGGTACAGCTGTCATTCTTCATCCTGCCAATCTGTCTTTTTCGTACATGTGGCGCAGAATGGCACTGTCGCTGTTGGAAGTCAGTTTTCGGGACACATTGACAAAATCACACTGCCACTGTTCATGACAAGAGGTCCCAAATGCTTTCATGAGGTGGGGTCACAAAAGGCCATGTTCAAAATTTGTACTGTAAATACCAACAAACACCCGAGGCATTACGGTTTCTAACCATAACGTACTACCCTGTACAGACAGACAGGCATCGGGGTGTGCCTTTGGATTACCACCTGTACTGCTCATGCCATCCCGCCCCAACCCCCTCACCCACTGACAGACATCAAGCTGTACCTTAGACACTTCAGCCCAAGACTTCACCCCATTCTTCTATGCTGCACCCATTTCACCATATGTCCTTATGGAATGGGGTGACTGTAAAGCCAAACACCCTAATGCACAGCTCAACATGTGTTGGTGTCTGCAGAATAGGGTGAGCTGACATGGCTTGACCGTCATGGGCGATGACCCAAACACTTACCCCAAATCCTGTCCATCTCTACCAGATGGAGGTGGACTTTATGTGAACTTCAGTACTTACTGCCATTCCTATTCTGTATCTGTCCAACTCCTGCATTTCTAATGCTCATACCAGCAAGCAAACATTCAGCATTGATGAATGCTTGTTATATCAGAGACAAGAGTATAGTTGGTGATCAGAGAAATACACAGAGTTTGTAGTATAAGAGCCTATTCAATCTAGTTCTCATGCTTCATATAGGGACACTCAAACCCTGGATTCAATAGTCACTTGGATTCTAATGTATTCTCCTTGATGTTTTCTCCCTGTTCCCATATTTCCTTGTATACCTCTACATGCTTCATTATCCATGTTTATCTCTGATTGTTTTGCCCCTGTCTCAATAATGTTCATTGCCCCATTCTTACTGAATTCACCTTGCACCCATTTCGGGTTACACATTCCTCTTGAGTAATTAATCCTCTTTATATACTGCAATATACTGTATCCAATTCCCAGTGGCTTTTGTAAACCTACATGGGAAGCTAAAGTGTTTTACGGCAGCTAAGGGTGTTAGCTTGTGAACAGATTCTTCTGGAGAAGGGTTGTGCTATGATTATTACCTGACCGCTTCCAGTGGAAAAGGACAAACTCAAAAAGAAATACAGTGGTGCTCAGTGTCCAGTTCAGTCATCACTAACGATACAGTATCTTGATACTACTGTCAAGATGTTCAGAAGTCACAACTAGTTTTAATGCCTCATGTAACTGTCTTTAAGTGCTATAAATATACATCATAATATGTAGGGTTGTTAAAGAGTCAGCAGGGTGCATAGTGCTATGTATATGTTTATGTCTCCACAATCACTTTAGCCCTAGGGCCCGATTCACAAAAAGGCGATGTGCGAACCCTAACGTCAAACCGATGGGCAGCACAGCTATACTAAACTCTTTGCCACAGCCTGTGCCTGATTCAAAGAAGATCGGGTGCATTGTGACACTTTTCCAGATTTACAGCAGCATGTGCCAAATATTTGGTGTCAAAGATTGCCACAAGCTAGACCAAAAAAAAGCTGTTACAACTTCGCCAGTTGGTGCACTAGATCGGAATCTGATAAGCTACAGCCGGGAAATGCGCAAGCCCTGTGTGCCATACATTCGGCACACCTGGGACTTGCAGCTTTCCTGGGACTTTTGTGAAGTGGGCCCTACATCTCTAGTGGTCAGCTGACATATTGTAAGAAGACAGGCAAGTGCAAAGTGATAGCCTTGATTATTCCCGATGGTTCTTCACTCAGTATAATGATTGCCACTTGTAGTCTTGAGGGAACCTGACACGGCACCACAGTATGGGAGAAAGACCACCATATGTTGCTCTAACAACTGGTTGCTGACATTCTAAATCAGGGGTTTGCATTGTCCTGCATAGCTTACCAGTGACATGCTCTGAATGACTAGGGTTCATTTAAAGGTTATTATACAATGGCAAGAAAATTTGCTGGTCTCTGATTGGTCAGTGTGTCCCCGGCACAGTGAGGTTATCCCAACACAGCCTCGCTATATTGCTTTGGATGCCTTGGATGAATTGATCTTCAGGATGATGCTTTGGATGTCATACACTTAAGAAACTGAGATATACTGCCACACTAAAAATCTACTAAAAACATTTTTTTATCTTGTAGAACAACAAGCCATTGTATAATAGCAATAATGCACTCCAGGGTGTGAGCTGTGCTGGGATAACCTCACTTCTGGGACATTGGACGCCATGCCCAACCACCCAGGCATGAGGTTATCCCAGCACAACCCGCACCCTGTCATGCATTATTGCTTAAATAATCAGCAGTTAATAAACTACTGATGTCTTCAGGGAAACTTAACAAAAAACAAATAATTTCACAGAATTCAGCTTGCGTAGTATGTTCTGTTGTATTTTCCAGTCCGTATGTATTGTTTTTACTTTCCTACCCATGACATCCTTGCAAATGAGCTTTGCTCAGTGGAGGTTTTCCTGGTAAAACAAATAAATAAAAATAAATATCTTCTATACAGTCCCTTCCCCCCAATTATTTCTTACTGAGAAAAAGTTGTACAAACACAGGACCTTTGTCCCTTACAGTTATTCTATCCCTGCAGTTCACTCCTCATGTGAAATTATTGTCTTCTGTTGTGACCTCACAGTCTGTTTCAGTGGGAATGACTGTGATGTCACAAGCAGAATATTATGACCTCGGGTAAGGAATACGCAGGAAGACAGGTGAACTCATAAGGAACAAACATCCTGTTTTTATGACCTCAGTAATAAATAATACAGGCAAGGAATACAAAACTAATGTGAAATATAAGCTGTATTGGGTCCAATTAGTTTGTTTTTCAAAGTTCTCCTGGAGGTACCAGCTGCTCTATAACTGATATGCTCCTTGTACAACCTCGTCATTGTTACTTGCCTTCTCCTGTCTATGTCATGCACGAATCAGCCAGGAGCCCCTCAGCCTTACCATTAAACTTTTCTTGAGGTTTAGTGGCAAAAATGCTGACTTTAGCCTTCATTTTCTTTTTAAGCTCACGTTACCCTTTTTATGTTATCTTGCACATGCGCAAGCACCATCTTGTGGTAGTAGCACAGTGAGAGGTGTGACAGTATTGGTGAATGCAAGGCACACTTTAATAGGTGCGTCCCTCGTTCCCCAATGCTAGCACTGACACAAAAATGATGTAAAGTGCCACCAACTTGAAAGAAATCTACTGCTGCTGCAATCAGAGACAAACTCATCATGCAGCGGCAGAGATGACATGCCTCCCGTATGTGCCTTTCCTGGTGAAACATTTCAATAAACATGGTGGCAACTCCTACCACTGCCATACAATTCCCAAACAAAGCCGACATCGGGGGTGCAATTCCTGTGTCGGCATGTCCCCAACCCCCCCACATTGCGTGACACACTGGGAACCCACCCCAGTGGGCTGCCGCTCATACAAAGCTGACCATGTTGGCATCTTCCTCCCACACCCCTTGTGTGGCACACTGGGAGCCCACCCAGTGTGCCCAACAAACTGTCTCCAATGTCCATTTTTTTGCCTGAAAAGAAAAAGCGGTCCCTCGTTGTCCGCCGCGATCCCCTCCCCTCCCCCAACCCACACCTACCCTCTGTGCACCCCACCTCCTAACACCCCAGCCCATACTTACCTCTGAAGTCTGGCACTGTAATCTTCAGTGGAGCAGGAACACGTCTGGACTTTTCAAAGTCGAACTGCAAAATAAAGAAATGCCGGTAAGCTGTATAATGGCATCAATGGGGGGGGGGGTCAACTTAGGTGGATATCTCAGCCATTTGTTTGAATTTTGGCTCCAGATTTTCAACATGGGGGTCTTGGGACCCCACTTCATGAACACATGCACTGTTACCTCGTTATTCGATACTGAAAGGTGATTTCACAGTCACTACATGGAATCACCTTTCAGGACCAATTAACGAAACAACAGTGCCACTGTTCATGAGGTGGGGTCCCAAAAAGCCTATGTTGCAAATTTGGTGAAAAAATTCCCAAAAATGACTGTGTTATGAGCATGCATTGGGCAGTTTCCACGCATGCTCATAACTTTGACAATTGTTAATATTTTCCTTCCAGATTTTCAACAGTGACATTTTTTCACACCTCCTTATGAACAGTATAGCTGTCATTTTCACGTCTTGGCTGAAATGTTTTTTGCACATTCTGTGCACAGTGGCCTGATCGCTGTGGGAAATCAACTTTTGGGACAGATTAACAAAATCACACTGCCACTGTTCATGAACAGAGGTCCCAAAATGCCTGTGTTGAAAATCTGGTTAAAAAAATCCCCAGAATAATTGCGTTATGGATGTGCGATGCACAGTTTCCACGCACACTTGTGACTTCACCAGTTTTTCATATTTTCACTCCATATTTTCAACATTGCCATGTTTTACACCTCCTCATGAACAGTATAGCTGTAATTTGTCACATCCTGCCTGAAATGTGTTTTCACGCCTGTGGCACCCAATGGCGCAGTCACTGTGCAAAATCACCTTTTGGCTAATGAACTGACAGTGCTACTATTCATGAGGTGGGGTCACAGAAAGCCCATGTTGAAAATTTGGAGTGAAAATACCAAAAAATGCCTGGAGCATTAAGGTTTCCAACCATAACGCCCCACCCTGTAGAGGCTGACAGGAGTCAGGGGTGTGACTTGGGACTGTCGGCTGTAATGCTCACCATTCCACCACCCCACCCCTGCAGCCAGTGACAGGCATCGAAGTGTGTCTTGGACTCTTTGGCCCCAGGTTCCTCCATTCTCCTGTACTGCACCCATCTCAGTGTATTTCCTTATGGAACAGAGTGAGCATAAGGCCTAGAAGACCCAAGGCACACTGCGACACTTGTCTGCAGGGTAGGGCGAGGTGAAATGGCATGAGTGTTGGCGGCCGATGACCAAAGGCACACCCCAATGCCTGTCAGTCTCTGCAGGGTGGGGTGGGGTAGGTGTCAGTTCAATACTTCACTGCCATTCCTTATGCATCTGTCTAACTCCTGCACTACCAATACCAATGTCAGCAAGACAACATTCGGCATTGACAAACGCTTGTTTGTTGTTGCTTTATGTCATACTGATGCTGCATATGCTTTTTTCAGTTTCATTGGGCAGAATTTCCAGGATGTTCATGTCACTGCCTTCTCAATCAAGTTATACATGAGAATATTCAGATAATTGTATTAAGGTAATCTCAAGAGCTCCTGTTTACAGTTTCAGTTCTGATTTATAAATGTAATAAAACGTTAACATTTAACAGCTTTCTGCCTTAGATCCTCAATGGTCATTGTATAAGGCTGTCAGTAAATGTGCTAACACAGCACTCTCCTCTTCATACCCCTTTGCATTAGTTTGGTGTCAAAATGTTATGCTTGGAATTGCTTGCTGATCCATCACTTTTAGTAAAGCAAAAGTTCGGATAGGTCTTCTTATTTTAAAGCAGTAGCACTGACTAGTTGCCAGCAAATTTCATTGTATACGTTTTTAATAATAATTTAGCTCTGGTAAGAAAAAAATCTCATTTTTCTTTTCATTTAATTTCATTCCTGAACTGAGATATGATGTTTTGAAGTCTGTGCAAGTTCTTACTCTCTTGCCACCCCAACTATAAAAAATCAACAGCTTGCTGTGGTAACGTCCTGTTAACCAACATACTGTATATTAGCCCCATCATAATACAATCACAGTATGAATCTAGTGGGCATACTCAAAAAGTAATATCAGTGGAAGAAAATTTTAATAATTTCTATTAGAGGCTATTTTTATTGACTTGAGTCATTAATTACAAAACTAATAATAAAAGCTGTTTAAAACATACGTGAGGGAACAAACACTATACAAATAAAGTTAAGGATATGTTATTACTAAAAATCTATGTGATGCAATTTTCTGCAACTAACAAATGCTGCTGCTGCTTTATGATTCATATTCAAACTAACATTTTTGTTTCTTCCTGCCTTTCGTTCTAGCCGTCCTCTGAAAAGTAGGGTTGTTACAGCTGAACCATTCTTCTGGCTTGGGGCAGGGGAGCAACTGCTTTCACAGCCAGTTCTGTTTTGTGCTTGGTCAGTGTTGGTGGTGTGGGACCAAATGCCAGTAGGCCTGTGTCCTCCTTTAGCACTAGCGCCTCACCATCATGATGCACCTGGCTCCCAGTTGGCCTCAGTGTGGGTGTCCAGGACTCACACGTGAGCCACAGTCTCCAAGCTGGCAGTGCATCTCCAGCCACCATGCCACTCTGTGCACCTCAGACCAACACTTTGTCCTTTAAAGTGTTTACAGACACTGGGCCTGATGTTGGGAATATGTCAGGAACCTATTTTCTGTTTTCACCAATAGTATGCTGCTGCTTTTTCTGCACTGAGGCAGTGACTTCCTTCTGATCAGTCATTCATGGTGTTATGAACATATGAACATACAAATGTGCCAGCAGAAACAGACCACCCGGTCCAAGTCTACTTGAGTGTGCGGCTAGCATCCCTAGTTTGCAGCTGCCCAACCCCCCTCCCCTTTGTCATCCCACTGCCACCCCTTCCTAGGATCAACATGGCCACTCCTACAGTCTTCCATAGTGTAACCCCTCCTCCCACTGTGGGGCACTGCATTGCATGGAGTCCTCAACCATTTGTGGGGGATGGATCCAGATTGTGGAATAGCAAACTTAGAAGATCAGACCCTAAACTGTTCCATGTCCGTTTATGTGCACATCCAAAGGTCAGGCTGCTTTTAACTACCGCATACCCCAGTCCTGGAACGCCCTACCTGCCCCCATCAGGCACGCACCTAACACCCCACCACGAAACCAGTTACTCAGAGACATTCCACCTCCAGCTGCTCCTGTTCTAACTAAGAATGTTACCAAATATCTCCGCTATTAATCTACAACGCCTTGTACAGTACCCTACCCCCATGTCATTATACTGTTTATGCCAATTGTATTGTAAAATACCCTTGTCTGCATTTTCACCCTAAATGTATGTTTATGCACTTGCTGTCTCTGTACTGTATAAGCAATTCCAATTTATGTATGTGGGTCTCAGCCCCCAGGTGGCATCTGGAATCGAGCATGTTGCTCAGTATGCCTTCCTGGTAAAACTTGTAAATAAATAAATAAATAAACTAACTTTAATTTCTACTTTCAGCATATATTTAATCGAATCTTTTCTATTTTATTTGCAGCCCACAGCCTGATAATCACCAAAATTCTACTCTAAACCTCTACAGACTCACCACCCCCCAGCTCCGCTACAGTGGGGCTTGAATAGTCTGAGATTTTTCAGCTAAGACTCAGGGTCTAATGAAGTAGGGTGTGGAGCTCCCCCCAGTAGAGGCTGAGGAATGGCCCAGTAGATGTAAAGGATATTTATAGTGTCTTTTCTGCAATGTTTGAACAGACCTTTTGTTTGAAGAAGAAGAATCAGCATTTATACAGCACTTTGTGTACACATTGTATCCTAAAGTCCTTTACATTCAATGGGAGACTGATAGTGAATGACTGTAAATATGTAGTGGCAGTCATTTGACATTTTTGGAGGCAATATAGCACAGTGGGTTAAGGCTTTGAGCTGCAAATCTGGAGACCTGGGTTTGAATCCCACAGCCACCTAGGTGCATACTATGTGATCCTGAGCAAGTCACTTAACTTCCTTCTGCTCCAAGGTTGCATCTGGAAACAAGCTTTGGCTTAGTGTGCTACTCCTGGTTAAAACATGTTCCCTTTCCCTTTTACATAAACACCCACACACAACCCTGAACGGTTGCTTGAACCAGTTGTATTGGAAGGAGATGTTGGTCAGGGCACCAAGGAAAATCCCCTACTCTTACAGCAAGATGGCAGAGTCCGAGGAGAATGAAGAAGCTGCTGTGGAAGGGAAGCTGACCTCCCGTCCTGCTGATAGTTTCCAGGAGGGCAATGGGAATATGGAAACTGCATCTGAAACCATTACAAATGTGGCGACGATGCCTGACTCAGTGGATCTGGCATGCAGATTTAGTCTTTGCTGTATTGGTCCTTGTAAGAACAGATCCAGAAGCAAATGATTTGATACCTTTTATCGGACCAACATACATGTAACAAAAAGAACAAAGTGCTTTAGCGTTCAGACCAACCCAGTCCTTCCTCGGCAGCTTAATGAGATAATGAGATAAGATGTCATTAAGTTTCCGAGGAAGGACTGGGTTGGTCCGAAAGCTAAAGCGCTTTGTTGTTTTTGTTACCAGATGTATCAAATCATTTGCTTCTGGATCAGTGGATTTGGAAATAGAGGATTCAGAAATGGAACTGGAGGAAGAAGAACAAAAACTGATAGCAATGCTGGCAGAAAGAAAAAACTGCTCAACAGAATTGATGGCTGAGGAGGAAGCTCAAATTATTCATGAGTGTAGCAAGAACAAGCAGCACAGCTTTAAATGTGCCATAGTGAAAGCTGTTCAGCTGTCAGGGAAAACAGTGACAGTGTCAGCCTGTCTGGAAGCTGGTATATCAGCAACAGTGAAGTCAGTGAGGAAATGATTGAGTTTGCAAAGAGGACTTCATTCACAGCAGCCCCAGCCTGTGAAAAATGTCAGCACTGATTAGCTGTGATCTCCTGAGAAAGCACTCCTAGAAGCAGGTTGGGTGAAGTCTCGGGATGGGACAAATTAGCTTTTGGAGCCAATGGGAGTACTGACATTTCCACAGCAACAGCAAGCAGAGGCTCAGGTAAGCATGCCTCATTTGCCAGTAAACATAGGAGAGAACTGTTTCAATAAAAGCACACCCATGGGAAAGGCCATTGGGAATGTAGTTATGTCTTTGCAAAAAGACAGGGAGCAACCAGGGCTGGCGCCCGAAAAAAACAGTTACAGCTGAACTGCAGTCAGAAACAAGTTTGCGGGGAGTAAGACTTGCTGACAACAAAAGCAACAGTGCACTTGCCAGTTTCTGGGGAATCAGTAGAAACCCTGCCCTCCCCCATGGAAAAAGACATGCCTTCACTGAGAACAGAATCGGGTATAGACATTGAGGTCCATATGCTACAGAAAGTACAAATGCTGCTCATACTACCAGCTGATAAGCAAAAGGCAGGCACCTTGTGACTGCAGTCACTTGTAAAAGATGCAAAAAAGATGATTTCTGCTACTACTAACAGAAAAGATGGAGGAATCATGGTAACAGGGGAGACCCCACACAGCCAGGCCAGACCCAATCCAGTGACTCTGAGGACTTTGAAAACAATCTTTTTTGGACAGCTGATTTTCCTGCTCGAGTGAAACCTGCACAGTTTTGACATGCAGTTAGACTGTACAGTATTACAAAGGAGATCTAGAACTGCCTCTTGACAGTGTGTATAGCATGGACCTTGCAAAAAGACTCACTGAAGTGTTTCATTTCTGAGATTTATGTGCTCATGCACAGCTCAGGGGACTCTAATTTTGATATTGCGTTCAAGACAATTATTTCATTAGATCAGTTTTGGATGCAGTATAACATATTGAAAGAGCCCCCTTGTTGCCCTCATTTATAGCAATTCCTCTCACAAATGCTTTTTAGGTGGTAACAATTTTGAATGAAGTAGTAAGCATCTTTGACATCATGTATTGGTTGGGATGAAGTGCTTGACAAACCCTTTTTGATCATTGATTTAGAGCTGATTTGGACAGTGGGTAGAAATGTAAAGTTATGTTGAAGTATACAAATGCCGGCACCCAACACCTGTCAGGAGGTTCTTTTCTATGCCGGACAGAATACTGTCACAAATGTGGATCATGTACTTGCTTAAACAACGTGTGTGACTATGCTACAGTTTGTGTTTAGAATGCAGACATGTTAGTGTTCAGTATAATAATCCCTTTAAATGCATTTTGTGCAGTGAACTTGGACATTCCTGCAGGCGGTGCCTGTGGCCACCCATAACCGGAATGATGACTTGGACAAAAGAACATTTACTGATCCTGGCCAAAAAACAAGTGGCAGCAAAAGAAAAAGGTCCTCTTGGACCACTGTGGGCCAAGCAGCACAAACCCAGGTGATTAAAAACCCAGTCCCAGCACAACCCCAGGGCGATACCTTATGTTCGCAGAAACAAGTTCCTGAAGGAGTAGTGCCATCCTCTAATCTGTCCTTGCTCCAGAATTAGTAACAAACAAATATAAATATTCCCCCTGTGTATAAGACCATGGAAAGCATGCAGGCCTCACCTGGGGCACCCATGCCTGTACAAGTCACTTCCCAGATAGAAGTACAAGAACTCTGTGCAGTAACATACTTAATGATGCCCCACCCCATAAAACTGACACAATGACCCTGGTGACTAAAGAGACAGAGGAGAATCTGAGACCAAAATAAAAAATCCATAAAAGACTTGATCCCCATGGAGAAAAAATGTTGAAGTTTTCCAAACTCTAACGACGAACAATACTGGAGGTGAGGAAGTCGACTTAGAAATCTTCTCCATAGCATCCTATCAAAGAGATATAGCTTCTGACTATAAAGATACCCTGGACTGGGTTTACAAAGGGTGACACAGGGCTTGTGTTAAGCCCTGTGTTGAACCTATTTTTTTTTGTGCAGCACAACAAACACCTTTGCCACAACTGCACATCAATTTTCTATTCTCAGGCCCAGTTGTGACAGTTCACTCGCTGCTAGGCAGCTGCATTAAACATTTGGAGCAAGCCTGTAAAAGGATCTCCAGAATGCTGCAGGCTAGAATAGGAAAAGCTGGTCTAACTTGCGGCACTTGGTGCACTGGAGTGAAAATCCCCATCATCGGTCAGGAGAATGCAGCAAGCCCAGCACACCATATGACTGGCACACCAGGAGGCTTGCATCATTACCAGGGCTTTGAAAATCCAGCCCCCTGCCTCAGGTGTGGGTATCCAAAAACTACAGGGTGGGACAAAATCTTAGATGAGAGTTGAAAAGGAAAGCTTGGTCTTCATACCTTATTGCTTTATGTAGTAATACATTTGGAAGCCTGTAGCATCATAGTGACCAAGAATGTAAGTGGTATAAAACATATAGGAAATGCATCTCAGCCTTTTCTAGTTTGTAATCCTCTCCTAAGTATGTCTATTTTCTACAGTACACTAGATTAAAGGCCTCCTTTATATAGCTGAGTAAAAACAAAACTGGAACAGGGTAATTCTTTCTGGTCATCTGGGAAAGACTTGTGTGATGTGGCAGGCATATTTTTGAAATGCACAATTTTTTTGTTATATCATTTAGTGGAAATCCACCAGAGTAGAACCCTTCTGGTGATTGTCATGTCTTTGGGATACAAGTATCATTTTATATGTGCATCGCTGCAGACAAAAGCCCTGAGGAGAGAATTATTTGAAGAAATCCTGGGCTTTTGCACACATCTAGATGTGTTATTATGAGGAGGATACAAGCTGTGACTTGTTCCAAGAGGACAGAGGATTGCAATTAGAAATTATATTGTGATACTAATTTCTTATCTCGTATAGTAACTACTGCCAGCATGCAGCATGCCAATCAATCTGTGCCTCAGCAGGGAGGCTATACATATTTTCAAGGGAATCTCGTAACCAGAATTGATTTAATCTTTATATCATAAAATGTACCAACTCAGGCTGCAACCATAGTACTAATTGAATCTTCGGATCGTTTGTTACTTGGCTGTAAATGCAAAAGTCAAGATATACCTGACATAGATAAAGGGATACAGAGACTGAACAGTGCCCTACAACTGGAAAAAGAACTACAGTCTGCTTGGTCAGCTCTCCATAGAGCACACAAAAATGTTTTCTGCATTTGTGATAGTGTATTACAATGGTGGGAAGATACAAAGATTTAAAAAAAATCAGATTTGTTCAGAAACTAAAACGAGGAATAATTCCACAAGTATTTAGATCTTGTAATATTTATTGCATATAACCTAATATTGAGAATACATATGGCTAAAGGGAATGTCACAGATCAAAATTAAAAATCTAAAAACTGTCCAGCCCAGTGGCGCTGAGGGTTGAGGCGCTGGACGCCACACCTCACACCACACTGACAACCTGGATTTGGGAACGTGCCTGGGTCATCAGGGGTCAGCCGGGAGGGAGAAGGATTGAACATTATAGTGACTACTCTCCTTCTCTGGGGAGGCAGGGATGGGGTAGCCATGGCTGTGTTGACTTCTAGTGGTGGCTGGGGGTTGTGGCATTTGGTGGCTCAAACGAAGGGTTGGCATGGGCTGTGTCTGACACACAGTGCATGAGAGCATGCACAGTGGTGTCGTTGATGCCATTGCACACCCGGGCCGAGGGTAACCAGGGAACATACTAATGAAATAGTTCCTCAGCGTACTGTATGATGGCAGTCTGACAGCACCTTGCCGCTCTGACTCTGGGTTGCTTCCCCTGGAACCTGACCCCCAACTTCCTCAGTGATGGGCACATATCCATCATGATGTGGCCATAGCGTGGACGGAGAAAGGGTAGAGCACCAGGACTTGGAGCAGGCAAGGGAGCTGTAGGACCAACCGGGCTGGGGAACCATAGGTAACACCCCCCAGCCACAGAGTGAATGGCAAAAAGTGTAAACCAAACAAAAAAGTCTAAAAACTGAGATACGGGGCTCAATTCTCAAAACGCAGTGCAAGTCGCGCCAATGGTGGCTTCAAGTTGCGCCAGTGGTGGCTTGTGCTGATTGCCAGTGTGCCAGGCACCCTGTACCCAATTCCATATCAGGTTGGGTCCCGGCAGCAAAGTCCCACAACTGGCAGCAACTGTGGTCCTGCACCAAACAGACAGGACATCTGTACAATTGTCTCAAGCTGTGGGGTGGGATATCCTTAGTGGCTAGCACTCCCCATCCCTGATCCTCTTTTATTAAAAGTAAACAAGTCCTTAGTGGTTTAGCAGAGCCCCCCCAGGCCCAATCCCCTCATATTAATGTGAAACATGTCCCTGGTGTTCTAGTGGACCCCACCGATCTGCCTGTATTAAAATATATATCACTTTCCCTGGTGGTCTAGCAGACCCCCTTCCCTATCCCTGATCCACCCATATTAATATAATAATCACTTTCCCTGGTGGTCTAGTGGACCCTCCTCCCTATCCATGATCTGCCCATATTAATATAATCATCACTTTCCCTGGTGGTTAGTGTATTAATATCTGCCCACATTAATATAATAATCACTTTCCCTGGTGGTCTAGTGGACCCCCACTCCCCCCACCCCAGCAGGCAGTGTCCCACCACCCCGTGTCCTCTGTCCCATCCCCAAGCTGGCAACCAGCACAGCCCTTCACTCTCCACCATGGCTGGCTGCTGACTGAACTGTCAATGAACGTGTACTGCATACAGTACGCACTCACTGATTGACAACTCACTGTCAGTCAATGAGCATGTACTGTATACAGTACATGATCATTGACAGCTCAGTCGATGGCCAGCGGCAGTGGAGAGCAGAAGGCTGTGCTAGTTGCCAGCTTGGGGATGTGACTGGGGGGAACGGAGTGGTGGGACATTGATTGCCGGGGTGTAGGGTCCACTAGACCATCAGGGAAAGTAGTTATTATATTACTACAGGAAGATCAGGGATAGAGAGGGGGTCCACTAGGCCACCAGGGAAAGTGATTATTATATTAATACAGGTGATTGGGGATAGGGAGGGGGTCCAATAGGACCACCAGAAAAAGTGATATATATTTTAATATGGGCAGATTGGGATGGGGTCGTTGTACGCTAACCACCAGGGAAGTGATATATTTTTAATATAGGCAGATTGGGGTGGGGGTCTACTAGACCACCAGGAATGTGTTTCATTTAAATAAAAGAGGATTGAGACTTTTGGGGGGTGGGTCTGCTAGACCACCAGGGACGTGTAACATTTTAATTAAAGGAGATCGGGGATGGGGGAAGGGACACTGGTACATGTTTCCTCCCACCCAGACAGGGCTCTGAGAGTAGCATAAGTGATCTAACTTTCCCAGAGAGCAAAATTCTAAGTACCCTTAGACCAGCCCTGGCTTGTCTAAGGGTACTTAGAATTTTGCCCTCTGGGAGGGTTTAGAGAATCCCAGATTAGGGAATATGGCTGCTTGCATCTGCTGCATGGCCCCTAGCACCATGCTGCAGCTCATTTTGTGCCACAAGGACAACACAAGACCCCTTTGGTACATGTAGCCTGTGGTTGATGTAGGCTGCATTTGAGAATCGTTCCTGGTGCATCTTTTGGTGCAAGGGGCACGTTGCACCATTCCTTGTGGTGCAAACTACTTGCCCCATTCTGGGAGCTTTGACAATTTGGCCCATGGTCTCAACAGTATAACAGCCATCTCCCTACAACAGGAACTATGTTTGACACATTTCAGGGCTGTCAAGATAGGGTATCACATCGGACAAATTTTTATATGAAGCCTGAAAAGGGTGAAAAACTAACAAAGAAGCTATGTTGAACATTTACGTGAACTATGTTACTTCTACTTTCTGTAGCTCTCCACATTGTCAATGGGAAGTCATTACAGTTGGGTATACTGCACTCCTTCAGGAAATGGCACAGCTCAGAGATTTAGAATGCTGGGAATATGAAGATTCCAAGGATCCTATACTCTCCAGTTTGTGCTGTGCCACTCAAGATGAAAGTTCTTTCCAGGTTCTCTGAAAAAAACTTCAAGCTTTTGAGCTCTGGAGCTGCAATTCTGCATAGCAGGTTGGAGCTGCCTGGCAACAGGGTGCACCCCTAAATTAAAACTGTGCCTGTTAAACTACATCTTTCAAATTGAATGACCTGCCTTCTAATTTCCACTGTTTGGATTGGGAGCCTTTTCTGTCTTTTTACTTAGGGGGTCGTGTTTTTATTGCTAAAGTATCCAATGTAAATACTAATTATATATTTTAAAAGGTGCCACAGGTAAGTGTTTTCTCTTTTTTGAGTATTTAGTTTAGTGTCTCCTGGGGGGGGTTCCCTTTCACTAAGTAAGTGTCAGTCCCCCCCCCCCAAGTATTTTAGATTTATTTTTCTCTTTTAAGTGCTTGGTTGCCTTGTGAATGGAATTGCCTTTTTAAGTGCCATTTTCCTTTTAAGTCCCTTCTCTCCCTTAGCAGTTTAGCCTAGTATTCAGGGTTTTCATTGACTCTCTATCTGGCTGTTAAGAAGTGAGTTATTGTTTTGCTAGGTTCACTGTTAGTTTCCATGTTATTTTGAGGCCTTTTAGCCTCCATTGACCAATAGCATTTGGTCGAATGCTCTTCAGATGCCAAGCTTCCCACTTTCTGTCTGATTGGTTATGGCAGTAGGGCGCGTGCCTAGGTTTTAATTTTACTTTCAGCGCTCTTCCTGCATGCCTGTAGTGCATCCTCATTATAACCTGATGACATCATGCATGGTGGCGTGAGGTCACACACAGCTGTGGGACAGTGAGCATGCGTCTATGTCTTCCTGGTAGCTCATAGACGTGCGGCTCTCAGCCATCTGTTTCAGTATAGACTTGTGGAGTGCTTACAGTGTTTTCTCAGTCACTGGTGAGACTCTGTTTCCCTCATTATTCATATTATGGGACCTTAGTCTGTGCTTCTGGAGTTCTGGGTTTGACTCCCACTGCCCCTCTGTTGGGTCAAAGCTTCTTTGTCCTTGGTAATCGGAGTGGCTATGGATGTTTTTCTCTTATGTGTCTTGTGGGTCAGCACCAGTGGTGAGACTCCATTCTCTTATATCTTTTGTTTTATGTAACAGGCCCCTCTAAATGTTTTTGTTATATATAGTAATTGAACCTGCAGTGTGAATTTGAGTTCTGGGTTTGAATCCCACAGTCTCCTCTGAACATACCACTCAAATGGAGTGCCATAGTGTAACTGAGCTTTGTGAGGTAAAATGAGGAACTGGGAGACAGCTGAGGAAACGTTGCTCAAGCCTAACATACTGCCTCATGAGGTAGAGCTCCTTACTACATGACCTTCAGGCAGGATAGATTAGAAAAAGAGGTGGAGAGTCCTAATATATGCCAAGTCCACACTTCAGGCCACAATTGTCCCAGCCCTGGGGCTGAAGAATTCCATCTAAAGTCTGTCTTCATTCAGCTACTAGTAGGAGGAGTAAAGTCACTCCTGATAGGATGCAACTACAACCCACCTAAAGTTGGGGTACCTGCCCTTAATACCCTAATGGAAACATTGCACGACCTTCTCCTAGGTGTGAAAGGATAATCGTGGGAGTCTTCAATTTGCATTGGTCTAAAGACATCAAGGGTGGGGGTAAAGGCTGCCTTGAATACAGCCCAACTCACTCAACTTATAAATGAGCCCACGTGACTAAATATTAAAACTGGCAATCACGCAACCCTTGACTGGCTACTTGCATCTAAATTGGATAGATTCAAGTCGGCAGTGATTCTAACAGATTCAATAAGCGATCATTCACCTATTTTTGGCATGTGGAAAAATAACTTTTAGAAGCTCCCACCAAGAACTTTCTGGGCCAGAGATTTCTCAAACTTCAACCAAGAATCTTTATCAGAACACTAAATGAGGTAAAATGGATGGAATAAATACACTCTCTACTATAGACACATCCCTAGACTTTTCCCAAAAAATGTTCTCTTTGCCACAAACAAACATGCTCCACTAAAACAATTAAGAGTCAGAGGACAGCAATCAAAATGGCTAACCAGGGAACTAAAAAAGCTCATCAAAGAAAGAGATAAAGCGTGGGTGCTTTTAAAATCCTGAACCTCCAGAAAGATTGGTCAAAATAGAGAACTGCAAAAGAGAGCTAAAGTGAGATAAATTAAGTTATCTAAAGAACCTGCAGGATCCAGAAATGTTCTGGACTCAGATAAATGCCCTCTCAAAGTTCCGACTAAGCAATACATCTGCAAAATATAAGCCAATGACAAATGTTGCAGCAACCCCAGGGACTCAGCCAGGGAACTGAACACCTTCTTCACCAGTCTTGAACTCAAGAACTATCCTCCAGACCCCCATCCATACCCCCTGGACAAGCAGCAAACAGTCTACCTTATTCCAATTTCCATTTCAGACTCGTGGCAAGAAGGAAGTGCTACAACTCCTCAAGGAGACTGAAACTACTGGTGCTGCTGGTTCAGACAGCCTCGACCCAAAACTCCTCAGATTTGGGCCACCAGCAATCACCACTCCCATAGCAACACTCTTTAGTCAATCTATCCTAGATGGGAAAGTCCTCTTCTTTTGGAAAGTGGCTCTAGTGACACTAGTACACAAAGGCAGAGCACAAGAAAAAGAAAACTACTGTCGAATGTCTAGCCTCTGTACATTAAGCAAACTACTTGAGAGACTAATTTACAACCAGTTCATCAATTACATAGAGCAGCACAACATACTTACAGACCACCAGCATGGTTTCTGAAAAACACAGGACTGACATCCCTGGTCCACCTGACCACCGACATTCTGGAAGCACTTGAGCTTGGCCATACAACTGGAGCAGTTTAGAGACCTGACCAAGGCCTTTGATTTAGTGAAACATCAGTTACTCCTCTCCAAGCTAAGTTCGCTAAAATTAGACAATTTGACGATATGTTAGTTCTCAGATTACCGAGGAGACAGATCCCAGTTTGTAAAATGGAAGGAATTCCTATCAAACAGTCCATAAATGATGGTGTCCTGCAAGGGTCCATACTGGGCCCATTACTATTCTCACTCTATGTCAATGAAATGAGGAATATCTGTGGGGAAGCTAAAATGCTGCTCTATGCAGATGGTGCGGTTATTTACCACAACTCAAAGGGTATCGCTAAACTAAATGGCCTGCTCACTAGAGACCTACACACACTTGAAAACTGGCTACTCAATAACAAACTGGTCCTTAATGGGAAAAAAACTAAGGCCATCCTCTTTGGTCCCAAAAGCCTAGGCCCTTAAAGGCAAAACTTGCTCAAACCTTCTTTTGCAGACTGCTCCCAGAGTGAGGACGTACACTACATCAAGTATGTGGGAGTCCTCTAATCAAGACATTATGTTCAAGGCCCATGTAGAAAACCTTACTAAAACCTTGCACCAAAATAGGTCTTCTCTACAAATTAAGCCTGTACGTTACCAACAAACTGAGATGAAAAATAGCCAACTGCACCCTTCTGCCCACCCTACTTTATGGCTCCCTGTCCTGCACTCTGGCAGGAGCTCAGAATGGACAAACTCAAATTCCTGTATCATGCAAAGGGTGATTCACCATAAGGGCAGCTAATAAAGAACATCACTGTAGAGTGCTCCAAGCCCTGAGCTGGCCCTCACTCAAGAGGAGGATGGAACTCCCATTATCCCTAGCCTTCAAACTGAGGAGCAACAAAGTCCACCCCCAGTCTCAAAGATCTACTAATGACAAAACTGGATAGATGCCCACTCAGAACATCTAACCACACTTTCCTTGAGATTCCTAGAGCTAGGACACAAGCAGAGAAAAAGTCCTTTGCCAAGTTGATCACAATACAAGAAAGCTCTTAGCTAGAGGTCTTCAAAAAGGCCTAAAGGTGCATAGTAGAAAGAAGCTCCTGCAGCTGCTACCTCCGAAAAGGCCCCGTGACATAGATGTAAAGCATGCCCCAGTAATACCCATCCTTGGTAGACACCAGTGAAACCCTGACAAATCCTCCAGAGTCAATATGTCACCATAATAAAACTGATACTAGCCTGTTTGGGGACAAAACAGTTATCATACCCTATGAAAGTATATATTGAATGTTTAGAATAGAATGTATGTGAACCACAAAGAGTCCTTGTAACTAATCTTAAACGTTGTATAATTGCCTGCCCCCATCCACTGTGTATTGTATTCTGTCAGTCTGTGATCTTTCTCTGTAATTAATCACGGGTCGCCCCTGAAAAAAGCCTCCCTGGGGGTCAGTGGGTTTACCCGGTCAACAAAATTCAAATAAATAAATAAATAAAATGCCACTGTATTGTTTTTCAGCTTGCAGTTTGTTGGTCTCTAAGCGAGCAGAAACAGGATGGTGACTTGTTTGGCTCAGAATTCTCAGTAATTCCTGTGCCATTTCTTGATATCTTTAAGCAGATGAGCACACGTTCTGATTTCCGATTAGCCCAGTATATAGGATATATATTTGTCTAGCTTATTGGTTTATCTGAGATTTTTATAATGGCACCCAACAGACGTGGGGCTGATTACCATGGTCTTTTCTTGCATTCTGTGTGGCTCTGAGCAAGTCACCTAACCACCATGACTCTCAGGGTATCTACAAAGTCAGGCTTTACCACTGTCTCTGAGAAATATGAATGTTGTAATGAACAACCTTTTTTACATGGTTTAACAAGGGCTTTTTCTTTCTTAGCACCATATCCCATTGGAGACCATCATTTTCCAGATATGTAAGACCTGCAAGGGTAATGGGGCCCTTTTTTCCATTGGTTTCCTTGGCCTTCATTGTGTTTTTTCAGATAATGTGTCTCTTACGTTTCCTCCACCCATTGGTCCTCTGAGTTGGAGGGAGTGCACTTGGTTAACAGATGGCATTAGCAAGCAGAATTGCATATACAATATATATATGTAATACAAAATCACACAATACCCCCATAATGCAAAGCATCATGGGCTGTATATGCAAATCACCACAGAATATATATTCTGTGGTGATTTGCATATACAGCCCATGATGCTTTGCATTATGGGGGCGTGTGTGATTTTGTATTTCTTTGAAACTTGGCTTCCCAGTCAATGCCCTTTGAGGTAACCCTTGCCTCAGTGCTTGCGCACTGAGGCTGTTTGTCATATACATGTATATGTGTATACACACACACACACACACACACACACACACACACACACACACACACACACACATATGCATATATATATATAGTAAATATTTATATATTCATTGCACGTAGGAGAGCTCTTGAGCCCCGATGTCCTGAAGGGCATCTCAGCAGATACACCTGACCCCAGACCTGGCCCCTAAGGTCAGGTGGCACCCACATAGGCACGTCCAGGTGCGCTGCAGTATGTACAGGGCTGTGGTTTGTTGAATGTGTAGGCAGATCCTGACCCTGACCTCTAGAGGGTCAGGATGAGGATATCGGGGGTCTTCTGGAAAATCCTAACCATAGGAACTACTTTATGGTGAGGGTAATGAAGCCTTTCAGAAGGTGGAGGAAAGGGAGTGGACAGAATGCAAGAGTTCTAATCCTCTCTTGTTCTGATATCAAAAATGTCTGTCCTATCTACTGGCTGAGGTGTATAGGGCCTTACAGCTCAGAAGGTGCTACCCATGGAGGCAATAGATCTCTGCTCCATCCTGTCCACTCCTTTTCTCTCCACTCCAAATAAATTATTGAACAGAAATGGGCCACTGTGGACCAAAAGGCATATGGGAAAAAAAAGAGTAGGAGAGGAAATCCTCCTCTGGCAGATAGGCCAGCTCATACTCCAACATTCTTGTTTTTCCTTGAAGGGTAATTGTCCTAAATGGATTTGCACAACCAGCGAGTGGATGCTATGTACAGAAGAGCCTTGCCTCTAATGGTGCAATCTTTCCACCTCCTATGCCTCTATTTTGCTGTCAGAGCCATAAACTACGAAAAGCTTATTTATGGCTGCCTGCTCCATCTCACCTGTGTAGGTGATGCTGTAGGTGAGTGGTTCAATCTTTGTATGGCTGAGCAGGCTTTGAAGTTCAAGCTGTTCACTCCACACTTCAGGGAGTTTTTATCTTTAAGCTCCTTAAGCTCTGGTCTGGATGATATTGAAGGTTAGACTAGATCCTATTCAGATCACTAGTATATTAGTAGCAGAGGTGCTTTTGCCCAAAGGCACTCGGTGGCCCAGGGCGAAAAACGATCACCTCATTCTGAAGGTACTTGGGACCTGTCTATGCCTTCCTTCCTTCCTTGGTGAAACCTGGGCCAAGATCATCTCAGCTGCTTTGAGTTTTGAAAGTTCTGCTTTTGGTTCTGCAATAAATGTGGATATATATAAAAAAAAGATCAAAGGGGTTTCTGTCATTCCGGTTCTGAATTAAGTCATGTCGAGGTCAGAGACCCTGGACCATCTCTCTCAAGTGGGGCAATTTGACCTGAGTCTCTCAGTAAGCTAGGCGGGTGTCTACTCTGATTTCCGAGCTGTTCAGTTGGAGAATTCCTGGCTTCCGATATCTTCCCGATATCTTGGGGATGTGAATCTTCTCATGCCCAGCCAGCAGCCTGTCAGTCCTGCGGACTCTTCCAGGACAGGCGCTGCCATTGGCTAGCTTCACTACTCAGCATATTTCATAAGGTGCTCATACCCTGATAGCTCAGCTCTGTCAGGAGGGCAATTGTTTCTGAACACTGTACGGTCATTACCTAGGAGGTCAGGAAATAGGACTCTGGTGGTGTTGGGATCTCTGGCAGGGGTGACATCAGAAAAAAAAGCTCTCTCAAACCATCACACATCTTGGAACACTGGGAGGTGGTGTTAAAAAAAAAATAAATAACATTTTCGCCTGCTAGGATGGAGTCCTTCTATAGTGAGGTCCAGTGGTTGAGCAGACAATTATCAGCTTCACATTTCTCCTGCTATGGATTCTGGGCCTCAGCTTGACAGTCAGGACCAGTCTGTGGGCTCGCCTTTTTATGCAGCCCATGCACATAGAATTTCTTTCTGACTGGGCTCCGACCTTGGATGTTTTCCAGGTCATGATCAACTGTTACCACACCTGGAGAACCTTGCATTCACGGGTGAGTTTGGATTATCTGAGCAAGAGTTTCCTTGGGAGCTCCCCTACAATGATTTCTGTTAGCCTATACAGCCAATTGACTGGGCAGGCAAAATGTTCATCAAGAGAAATGTATATTGAATCCAGAGGTTCAACCTTCTGTGCGAAGGTGTAGTAATTTTCAGATTCCTCTTAGTGCCTCCAGCTGCAGTGTGCAAGTTCGCAGTTCTTCATCTGTTACCGATGTCCACAGTCAGAAGCAGCAGACTTCCTGCCACAGGAGTGGTGTTTCTACAGCTTGTCACTTGGTTCTGGGAAGGAGGAGTCACCTAAAATACTGTAGATTGTGCCAACAAGGTGATGGAATTCCCAATATCAACCAGGCAGAATTAAACACTGGCAGCTTTTGCCTGCATATGAACCTTGGGCAACCTGGCACAGGTATACAATTCTTGGTTTTTCAGAGCTCCTGTCCTGCTGATTTTCATTTTTTCTAATTAAAAAAAAGAAAAAAGAAGCCTTAGGTCTTGAGCACACAGAGAGCTCAAGTGTCAACCCGTGGAGCCTTCTGGGTTCCCCAGGATCGAACCGAGAGATTTTTCATTCTGCGTGTTGTCAACGAGGGTTAAATTATGTTATGATTCCCGACTCCCCATGGGACCTGAGTCTGTTTCCGAATAACTTTGTAAGGTGTTTTGTTCCTCTTTGTACTGTAGATACGGTGGATGTACTGTGATATAACACATGTTTATTAGTTGATGCTGTACTCAGTCGGGAGGTTTGTCGAGCTCCAAGTTTTTGAAAGATCCTTACCTGGTCAGGCATGTGGACAAGGTGGTGCTCACAATGGTTCTGTTCTTCATCTTGAGGATTCCACAGCCAACCAGCTGATCCAACAAGCTGCTCTCCATCTATCTGACTGCACTGGTCTTCCCACCAGAGTGGCTGTGGCTCAAGCTGGATTGCAGTAGGCTAATAGGTCCTTCCTTAAACAGACTTATAAGTTCCATTTTCTAACAGGTTGTCTTTTGCAGAGCAGAGTTAAAAATACGACAACTCCAAGGACACCTTAGCCAAATGGGTGAGGGCTAACATTGCCATGGCTTATGTCATAGGAAAGAGGAAGCCTCTGGCTCTCATCAGGGCTCTTTTCTCCAGGAATCTCATCTGGCTTGGGAAAAACAGACATGAGGCATCTGTTTGAGAGTTATGTAAGGCAGTCACGTGGTCATCTGTCAACATTTTCTCCAAACATTACAGTTTGAATGTTTAAACTTCTGCAGAGGTGGCCTTTAGCCACAGAAATTTACAGGCAGCAGTTAGCAGGCAAATTCTTTTTACTTTATCAGGTTGATGTATGGGACAATATTCTCTCCCTCCCAGTTTCTTCTTGGGTACTGCTTTCTTAAAACCCAAGTGTAATGACTTCCCATTGACAATGTGGAGCGCTACAGAAAGAAGAAATTTCTTCATACTTAACTATAATTTCCTTTTCTGTTAGCCCTAACATTGCTAATGAGGCCTTCTTGGGAGCTCTGCTCCTGCATGAGAATATTGTCGGATATATCAGCCTGGGGATGTCCTTGTACAGTTATCACCTCTATTTCATGAATCTATCTGGACATTCTTTATTTACCAGCTGCGTCTGCAGTTGCTTTAAAAAAAAAAGAACAAGTCACGCAGCAGTAAGGGAGATCCCTTCCATACCAGAATGTTGACTACTGCTATAAAGCTTCTACAGGTTCAAGTTTAGAGCTAGTCAGAGGGATTTACTTGGTTACAGGTGAGTGCTTACAGTGCATGCAGTTTTCTTGTTGCCACTCTGTTTTTCTTTACAGTTACCACCTCCTGTTTTGGATCATGCAGCCAGTGGAGAAGAGGACGATGCACCTCTTTTTTCACCTTCTTCAGAGGCCAAGTTGCTCTGGTTATTGCACCGCACCACATGTGCTACATGGAGACAGAGTATGCACACTCACAGAAATCAACTATTGGGTATGGTTTGGTTTCTCTTTCAGAAGCGTATATTCATACACAGTTAATCATGTTATCTTCTGTTAAGTTGAAGGTTGTAGCATTTATATCATGTTTGAGGGCACTGCAATCACAAATGTAACTGGAGAGTAGAGGCGCATTGGAACCTTCATATGCCCAGCATTCTAAAGCTCTGGACTGTGCCATTTCCCCTGGTAGGGGTGCACTATACACCAAGTGTAATGACTTCCATCCCAGTGTTGGAGCTAACAGAAAAGGAAATTACGTTAAGTATGAAGAAATGTCTTCTTTTGGTACTGTGCTCAACACTGTAAATGAACATTTTTTTAATGGATGCTTAAACACTTTGGTTTTGCAATATTTCAACCTGCACATTCATTAGAATGCCCCCCTCTCCCCCAAATTAGTATTTGCAGAATGTTTGGTGATTTTTGGTCCAGTAAAGTAGTTTTTTATTGACCATGGTATTTTACCTCTCTTCATTGTGAGCGTGTCCAACTATCTTGGGAATGCTCCCAAGTGCTAATGCCTGCCCAGAAGTGACGTCATTCTAGCAAGTCACTTTAGGGGCTGACATTTGCTGGAGAATAGCTCTGTGAAGTGTGAGCGATGAGTCTAAGGGATAGATGTGTGCACGGACATTGCATTAGGCTAACTTAGCTAAAAATACTTAAACATAAGTAGATATGACAAAAACATGGCTTATAATCAGCACTGTCATTTTCTGTGGGCAAGAAATGTTTTACCAGGACAATAAAGATTGTCTCATTCTTGTTCATGCACATTATGTACAAGGAGGTCCCACAATGTCTCTATGCAGTTGTTTACAGATGGTCATCAATAAAATGTAATTAAACACCATAAATTATTTTTGTGTGTTTATTGTCTGTGTCATTTTTTCACCTTTCCTCATGAATGTCACAACATTTTTTTATGCAGTAACTAATGATTTGGACAGGCAGTGTTTATATATTCTAATGTGTCACTTGACAATTTTTGGAGGGAAAAATAACAGTTGCGTGGTAAACTCACAGCTGCAAACATAATTTACACCGGGTGTTGTATGGAGGTTACATTTGACAGCTTTTCAACCTTTCTGTTGAATTGATCTAATTTTATTTTGAACGAAAATGTATTTCCGTTTAACCAATGTTATATTCTTTTAAAATGCCTTACTTTGTGGTTTTTGGTTGCAAAAGGAAAAACAGCTGTGGCTGTGGTCTTCATTTTTTTAGTTTTCCGCATGATCCCATAATTTATTGCACTTGGTTTTACTTTTGTCGGCATAAAGATTTTAATACCACACAGTATAGTCACATTTGCTCACTGCATTTTCTTTGGTCCTGTTATGAATGAGATCCAAAGACTTGCAGAACTTGGCTGTGTGAATGCCAAAGTGAAACTGAACTTGGATGCCATCCCATCCATCTTAAATCCCAGAAAGCTCATCCATCATCACCACAGATATGAAGTGATCAGCACATTTGAAATGTTGTAGCTGTGGGTTCAGTTATGTGATATCATTTCTGACTGTATGTATTTAAATTTTATTTGTATTTCTCCTTCGGGAGATGGTTGTTATCCATTGACTGACAGGTGAGAGGGTGTTGATGGCTGGTGTTGGGGATAGTGTTTGTGATAATCTGTACTGGAACACTGGAGTTTTTGGTAAGTGAATGTATGTCTGGCAATGAGGTTGGAGTAGAAATATGACAGCAGTGCATGCACCATAACAGACTGCATTGCTGTAGCACAAACATGTCCACTTGTTACACATCCAGTTCATATCACCAAAAGTGGTTTCACCTTCCAACCCCATTATTATCCTGTATTACCTCCTACCACATACTGCACATTCCATTCATCTGAGTAACAGTTACTGGCAGTCAGTCATTTCACACCACCATGTAATATGTCCATACACTTCTGAAACAGACATCTCTTTGTGTCTAGTGCTGTCCCTTACCCTCTCCACAGGCATTGTATGCACCCCAGCCATGCCACCTACTGTCACACAACATTCTGCACGTTACATTCTTTTTCAGCACGCAACATACAGTATTACAACTATTTTCATAATTTATTCTTGAATTAGTGCTCCCAGTAATGTGTGCAGACAAGAGTAATTTTCTTTCTGTTTGTCTGTAACAGTGTCTCAGTGTGTGGCACACTTGCCTCTGGGGTCAGAAAGGTCATGAGTTTCAATCCAGATTTCAGGATCTTGGGCTAATACCCAATACTGACAATGTATAGCAGCACTGGGGTGCTGCTCTGTTGGAGACACTGCCCTTTGGATGAGACTCTGAACTGTGGTCCCTTTGGCCCATCTGCAGTGACCAACCAAGCAGAAGTTAAAGATCCCATGCTACTTATAGAAGTGGATTTTTTTTTCCTGGTGTCACATAGTTTTTTTTTTGTTCATCCATGTCCTCTCACCTCCACTGCTCTCTGTCAAGTCATGTGCGATATCACAAATGTTCCATGTCACACACGTAATGAAATCCTGTGGTTTAATCAAGCTCACATTGCCCACCGCTGGGGGGGGGGGTCTACCTTGCCAGCATGAGGCATAACTCAGTGCAAAAAGTGCACACATGGATGCTATATGGGGAAACAAGGCAACCACTATAAACCAGGATAAACCATCACCGACACACAATAGTAACCCAGATTACCAGCACACCAGTAGGACAACATTTTCCCAGGCAGACCATTCACTCTTAGACCTATCTGTTCAAATACTAGAGGCAACTTCAAAACACACAGGAGAGGAGGACATGGGAACTGAAATATATCAATTTAATCTGAACTTATACAGACTTAGTCGGGACATTGGATTTATGACACGCTATGGAAAACTTTAATATACTATGTTACTTTTATCAAAAGTTTTTTTTCTTTTCTTTTCTTCTTGTTCTTTCTGGGACTCCCCACCCCTTGCCCCTATATAGTTCAGGTCTTTTATTCTGTGTTCCTGTCTGCATGCTTTCCAATTACCCTTTCAAAGCATCCATTCAGCCTCTCTTACAAACATCTCTGCACTTCCTGATAATCATCCTGTCATGGCTATAGACCTGTTCCTATTCATTGCCTGCCAACCTTCCTATTAAGTTCTCACCTATCCTATCTTAATTACTTTGAAACAATGCATCACGGTGTATATAGACCTTACACTCTGTTTACCTCAGGACCAGATCTTTATTATTCTGTGTTCCTGTTAGGATACCATTCCTATTACCACTTCAAGGCATCCGTTCTACCTCTCTTATGAATATCTTAGCACTTCCTGCTAAATATCCCCTCACATCCATTGCCCACCCACCCTTCCTGTTAAATTATTCTCCATTATTCAATCATAATTATTTTTAAACGATGCATCACATTGTATATAAATGCTGCCTATTTTGCTCAGTTTGGTATTCACCTGAAGAAGGGACCTGTGAGGCCCTGAAAGCTTGTGCTATACCATGTTGTACATGACATAAGTTGGTCCATTGAAAAGTATCAAACCTTCTAGCAACTCCTTTGGAAAGTTTCATGAAAAATCTTATATGGTTGCAGAGTTATAATAATTTTAAAGTTAATGTCCTGATGTGACGGTAAAAAGATTGTGACTGCTTATTTTCATCATTTATGTGACATGTTGAAAAAAATACCAATCATGCCAGCCACCATCTTATTTCTCATTTTAAAGTCACAAACACTGAAAATGCATAAAAATAATCTCTTTAAAAAAAAAAAACACCTGAGCCTAGCTAAATGGGACCCATTTAGGTAGATTCTGCTGTTTGTTTTTTTAACTTGCCAGAAATACCTTTCTGGACAGCCCAAAATGCAGGGTGTCTAGCTTAGCAAGAAGAGCCACTGACCTGCATTCTCTGTATGAAAACAGCAGGACTTTCTTGAGTTCTGCAGCCACAGCTGGAACTCATACTGTGGACTGCACTGAAAGCAGTGAGCCACCAATACCCTGTGACTGAAGTGCTATATGTGTTATTTATTAGGAGACCAGGGTGCCCACCCCTCAATACCACTTTTCTTGATCCCCCCAGGTCACCCGCCCCAGTCCCATTTTCTAAGTGTTGGCACCAGGGTGCCCACCCCTGGTGTTGTTGAACAGTTCTCAGTGTAAGAATGTCAATGTCCACTGTAAACAAAAATTCTGTCCCTCATCATTTGTTTTGTTTGTTTGTTTTTCCTTTTCCTACAAAAAAGAAAATGGTCCTTTGCCGATCTGACCCCCAACCCCAATCTCCCACTCACCACTCATCACTCCACACACCCTCACTCACCTGAACATATGCCACAGTGAAAATCCACTCTCCGATTAAAGATACATCATCCTGCTGCAACCATTGAATGCAATATGAGATGCTGAGGTAAGTGTGGTTCAATGTATTTCAATTGTGTTTTGAAATTTCATTAATAACTTTGTCATTTTTTCATATTTGGACACCACATTTTCAACATGGCCTTTTTGGGACCCCATCTCATGACCAATAATGGTGAAATGATGCAAAACAGGCCCAAAAGGTGATTTCACAGTTGTTGGCAAAATCACCTTTTGAGCAGGATTTGTACATTGTCACTGCCCTTGCTAATGTGATGGGGTCATAAGAAAACTATGTTGAAAATGTGATCATAATATTTAAAAATGAAAGTTATATGTGTATGTTGACATTTTCTATGCTCGCTCACAACTTTGGTCATTTTAAATATTTTGACCCTACATTTTCAACATAGCCATTTTGCACCAGCTCTTGAATGTGACAGCTGTAATTTTTTAATTTTCAAATTGTTATTAATTTGAATACAAAAGAAATTACAATATCTCAATATAATTCAATACAAAACAAACTACTATAACATAATCACATAAAAAAAAACACCCTCCACCAATCCACCACTCAGTAGAGAGCCAGTAATAATGTAGATGAAAAGGTACACACAGGAAATTAGGTATTTTATTGAATCCAAAGCATAATATATCAAAACATAAGGGTATCATGAAAAGTCAAGAAAAATAACACGAAGTAAGGTTAGAAAAATAGGCTAAAGAAAAATAGGGTAAGGAACCCAGACCAAAGTATTACATAACCAGAATATTGTGTAACCTAGACCATCACTCCATATAAACCTTATGTTTATTGTGTATACTTACAATTATTCTTTCTAGTCTTAAATTGGCTAAAATCTTATTGAACCATTCCTAAAAAGAAATTATTTCTTGAACCTTCCAATGTCTTAAAACTAACCTTTGTCTGCAGAAATCATAGCTATATATCTATTCTTTGTATCTGGGATCATCCTGTAATCCCCAAAACACAAATTTCTGATATAAAGAACTGGGCGATGGTCAGAGGAGTTTAAATATGTCAGGATGTTTCCCAAAGTCATAAGACCTTATTACATTCCCAAAGACAAAGGGAACCAGCCATTACATTACATCTAAAACACTGCTGAGAGTGAGAAATACACAGCTTAAAAGTTTATGAGGAGTGTGGTATATATTATGCAAGGTATTAAATTGCATTAAACATAATTTATCACTGTTAATATAAGCATACAAATATTGCCATATATGGTCCCAATTAATGTCCTCTTTGGGAAGACACTCATCCAGTATTTACAACATCCGCTCAAGTCAGAGAACAGATGTGCAAATATTGACTTGTATAAATTTGAGATAGAATGTGGTTGGGAAACCATTTTGGAGCCTGAGATTATAAATTCACTATGGTCCACTACGAGAGTACAAAATCCAAAATGTTTCATTAAGATTCACTTTAACACAGATACTTTGGAAAATCCTCTAGTATCTAAATAAAAATATTTTCTAATATATCGGAGAGGTTTAAAGCGTCCCTCCTTGAGTAGTGAAAACACTTTAACGTCTGCCAACTGAGGAATCCAGCCTTTAGCAAACACAAGTTGAGATTTTCAAAAACTGGCGTGAGATGTCATGTTCAAAATTAAACTTTAAGATTTTGCCCAGCTGAGCATACACTTTAATAGAAATACCCTGTACAGAGTCACAAAGTGTTTTGGGTAACAACTTAAAATGAATATAAGGCATTGCTAGAGGAGAAATCTCCCATTTTACCATTAAACCCAATTCAAGGTTTACCCAAATAGATGTATAACTTTGGGAACTATTGTATTGGTAACAGTAAAGCCATTTTAAGTATTTACTCATATGACTAGCACAATAATAACAGGCGGAATTGAGTAATTTAAGACCACCCTGTTCCCTAGGTGCAGCTAATCTATTATATGTCAACTGAGGACATTTGAAAAGGCAAATAAACAAAGAGATAATCAAATGAAGTTTTCAGGACCAAGACAAAGGAACAAACAAGTTGAGCATGTTTGGGGATAAAAAAGTCAAGGTAGGACATTAATTTTTATTATGCTTATTCTATTCCATAAACTCAGCTGGAGTGATTTCCATCTCTCCAAATCCTGTTTAATTTTAGTTATTAAATCATTAACATTTACCTTTCTAAATTTGGTCATTCCTAGTAATATATAGCCCTAGGTATTTTATTTTATTTGGTGACCAAAACAAGCCTAATTTGACTACGTCTTCCTTAAAAACACCAGCATTCAGTGGCATAACAGTAGTTTTGTCTATATTAAGTTTGTAGTTAGCTGTATGACTAAATTGTGATATGGTAGCCAAGACTGCAGGAAGAGACCTATTTGGATTAGTAATGTGCACAAGTGTGTCATCTGCATATGCAGATAGTATCATAGAAATGCCCAAGACATTCACACCAAAAATATGGGGATTACTTTTAAGCATATAGAGCAATGGGTCTAAATAAAGATTAAATAGTAAAGGGATAGTGGGCAGCCTTGTCTAGTCCCACAATGCAGCTGAATTGGGAGGAAAGAACACCATTACAATAAATTCTAGTGCTTGGACAGGAATATAAAACTTTGATTGAAGAAAGAAAAGTGTCCAGAAACTTACATTTAGAAAGGGTGGCTAAAGGAAAAGGCCAACTGACTTTGTCAAAGGCTTTCTCTGCATCTAGGGACACTAGCACAGCAGAAATACTGGGGTCCCTAGATGCAGAGAAAATATGTGACAATTTATGAAAGTGATCAGAAGATAACCTGTTAGGCATAAAACCAATTTGTTCTCTGCAAATTAAAGCTCACCATACCCTATTAATCCGAGCAGCGAAAATTTGAGTAAGTATTTTGACATCATAGTTAAAGAAATTGGTCTGTTATTGCCTACCTTGTCTAAAGGTTTATCTAGTTTACGTAAATAGAATAATCAAGGCCTCTAATAAAGCAGAGTCAGAAATGCCACATTTATAACTATAGGAATAACATCTAAGTAACGGGAATTAGGTCATCCACAAAAGTTTTATAAAAATTTGCTGAAAGCCAATCTGGGCCTGGTGATTTATCCTGGGCTAAGTTTTTAATTGCATCTGCAATTTCTGCATATGAAATAGGCTTGGACAGTTCCTTTTGTTGTTCCATATTCAGCGTAGGTAAATCCATACCATCCAAATAGGACTTCATTTCTGATAAACAGGGAAAATCTGATATCAGGGCATATATTTTTTATAAAAACACTCGCATTCCTGATTATTTTCCTTGGGGCTTGTTTTTGTACTATTTTCTTTTTCAGATGTAATTAAGGGATGCTTCTCAAGAATTCTCTTTCTTGAGCCGCATAAGCCATCAGCTTGCTTTTTCTCTTTGTCAATATACTTAGATTGAGTCTTCAAAATAGCATATTCTGTCCTTTCACAAAGCAATTCATCATATTGATCGCTAAGAGCAATTACTCCTTCCTAATTGAATCTGGTTTGGAAGAATTTAACTGATTTTCCAACCTTCTAATGTTAAGTAATAGGGAATTGGATTTCATAGTTTGATTGCGTTTCCTAATTGCAGCTAGACCGATAAACTCTCCCCTAATGAAACACTTAAATGCTGACAATTCTTGGTCAATGCGATCTACCGAACCAATATTTTTATTAATATATAGGTTAATTTGAGATTTAATCCTATTACAAATAGCCTCCTCTTTCAGCATTTAGCTATTAATTTTCCAAGTAGAGTCTGACTTAAAACTTGATGAAAAAGTGTGGTTAAGCCAGACTAAGAGTGGTCTGACACGTACTCTGGGAGTTGTTTATACTGAGTGAATGAATGCCTTTCACACTATAACTACTAACTAAAAATAATCAATCTGGGATAAAGTATGAGTGATATGTCGGAGAATAATAGGTAAAATCTTTGGAAGTAGGATTACTCTCCAGGGGTCACAAAGTCCATAATTATCCATCAGATCTCTTATTGTACATTGTTCAGGGGAAAGGCCTGCTGTAGTTCTATAAGATTTATTTAAGTCAGGTCTGAAAGGAAGGTTCCAATCCCCCCCAATTATGAAAGGAACATTAGTGTAAGGGACCAGCACTTGAATCAGCTGAGCAAAAAAAGGATGGTGAATCCACATTTGGATCTCAAAAAAGGCCAGCACTACCTGCCACTCAAGTAAATGCAATAACACAGTATATGTCTAAATATTTGCAGTTTAATAATACAGCTTTAAACACAAAGGTGCAAAATACACAGACCTCACATATGCTGTTAGCACAGGCTGGGAGAGCAGGGCAGGGCCCAACTGACTTCTACCGGTTTCACAGTAGCCTCTTCAGGAAGTGCTGTTGTGGGGCAGCTGTTCACAGAGTATTGAATCCACATTCGGACCATAAATAGTTCCCAATAAAATGTTAGAAAAATCCAGCATCCCCAAAAGAAATAAATAATGCTCTTGTGGATCAATTATAGTGTGAGATAATTTTAAATTGACACCTGGCTTATTAAAATGGCTACTCCCATTGTCTAGTACTGCTGCTGTGTACACTTGACCTATGCCTGATTTAAGAAACAAATTAGATTCTGATTCCAGTAAGTAGGTTTCTTGTAAAAATATTATCTTACCACCATAGTGTTTAATGTGCTTAATAATTTTGGTATCTTTTGGATTTGTACCAAGCTCCTTTGTGACAGCTGTCATTTTTTAAATCCTGGCCAACTTGTGTTTTGCAACTGTGGTGCGGAATGACATTTCTGTGACACAGAACGAAATTTTGGCAGGGATATGAAGATTTTCACCTACCAGGTTCATAAGGTGGGGTAATAAGAATGCTGTGCTGAAAATTTGGTGTACAAATATAGTAACATGCACAGGTTAGCATTCAATCATAACTTCACTAATTTTCAATATTTTGACCCCACACTTTCAACATAGCCATTTTTCCACACCACCTCATAAACATGACACGTGTCACTCTTTGATTCCTGGATAAGATGTGTTTCCACACTTCTGGTGTGAAATGACAGTTCAGCCAACATACAGTAAATGGTGCATGTCATGTTTATAAGGCGAAGCATAAAACAAGTATCTTGAAAAGTTTGGGCCTAAATAAATAAAAAAAAATTTAAGAAACTTTGTGTGTAGTGTTAGTTTTGACCCCAGCAGGTATCCTTTGTGATCCTGTGCCAATAATTTAAGTTTGAGAGTGAGCTCAGTTGCCCAGCTGGATGGGGTAAGGGTGGAGGGATGGTGCTGTTATGTGACACCCCCAGCCAGGGAATGAAAGATGTAGTGTTGTCTGCACAGGGCCTGGTACCATATAGTGAGGACAACTGTCCTGTTGGCATAGGATCCTGTACCTCTCCACCTCTCCACCCATGGATGGCAGCGAGCTCTGTGGATTGACTGACAGATGCAGTGTTTGCCCTGTGTATCTGTATCTACAGGCACATGGAAATGCAAGGACCACAGGGCCTTGCACTTCTGCAGCTTCTGCAGTGCACTAGACACACCCATCGCTGCACTTCCGTAGGTGGGTGGAGTCTTCCTTGGTGCAGTGCACTCCAGCTTCATTCACACAGATCCTGAAGGACTCCTGTGAAGAGAGTACCATTCTGCCTTCTCAAAAGAAAGGAAATTCTCTGCAAAAAAAACAACAACATTGTTAATGTAGCGGTTAGGGTAACTTAATGCCATAAAAGTATGAAGTGTGGCATTAGGGTTTCCAACCCTACCTCCCCACCCCTACCCTACAAGCAGCAAAAGGAAAGAAAATTAGGGGTTTGGGTCTCTGGAGTCTTGGCGAATCAATGGTCGGGTCTTCCTTGAGGTTGTCAGCCCTAATGCCCACCTCTATTCTCACATGATTTCTCCTTCAAGCAGGGCCCTGTGTGAAGACAGATACAACAAATTGCATTGGCAAGATGTGGCAAGACATACTTCTCTATCTTTGAAGAGTTTATCACTATGAGGCACTGGCATGAAGCTGGACCTTGTGCTCAGACAGGAGGCTACGGACTAGAGGGAGGGTAAGCATAAGAGTTGGCAACCCCAAAGATGTCCCCACTGCTGATTTGCCAAGACTGCAGAGACCCAACACCCTAGTGATGTTTCTTCTTGCTGCTTGGGAGTTGGGGAGTTAGGGTTGGAAACCCTAATGTCACATGTCCTTACTTTTATGGAGTTAAGTTACCCTAATTGGTGCATTAATGAAGTTTTTGCAAAGAATGTCTGATATACAGTAGATGTAACCATGGTTCAGACATGTATGTCATGTCCACTACTGAGTCATGATGTACAGCTAAGCAGTACTGGGACATGTCTTTATGATTTGATCTTAAAATACTTTAATTAATAAAAGCAAATTTATTTTCACAGGTTCTGGATTCCATTTTTTCAAAGGTGACTGAAAACAGAACAGTAGCTGCAGAAAACAATCAGACAAACAGTTCAATTGACCAAAACACAAGTACAGTAACTGCGACTGATGACTGTCAGTGTGATATATTGATAGTGCTCACTGGAGAATTAAACAGTGAAACATCACATGTGGAGAGTTCAGAAACTAATGTTTGTACCTTTTCTGAATCTGTGAATGAGTCCCATATTTTTGGGAAGCAGCTGGAGACATTGATAATTAAAATTCTCTTTGGAGTACTTGTCCATGCCTCAAAATGACATGATTGCAGGCACAGGTGTCATCTATATAGTTGATTGTAACAGCAGTGTTGTTTCAATATTTGACAATTGTAAAAGTAAAGTGTTACCTTCTTTTGCTACATTTTATTCAGCAATGCCATAGACCTATGCAGTAATACAAACTGTAAAGATGGCCGTCAGTTGCAGTGCAGTGTAACTTTGAAGAAGAAATAGAACTGCATGCTGCAACCAGTGAAGCAATGCACAACAAATCATCTAACAGTGACACTGGAGCTGACTTATTCTCAAATTCAGACAGAGGAAGTGAGGAATCAGAACCTGAAGACAATGAATCCATCTCAGATTATAATCCAAATGACAGCGTCAGTTCAAGAAAGATGGCAAAACCATTTAACACATCTGCAGCCGTTCCACTTGATGGCAATAATGTAAGACCTTGTGACCAGAAGTATTTTCTGATTTCTCAATGAAGTCTGGCAAAACTTTTTAAAGTTTGCCCAAGATGTGGCTGTATTATGAATAAAACATGTGTTTTAGGTACGATGATCACCGTCACCTCAACTTGAGACTGTGGTTACTGTCTTATGTGGGACGGTCAGGAGACCAATAGGAACATGCCATTTATGTAATGTGCTCACATGTTCTGCAAAGTTTCAAGCCCCAGGAATCCCTCACTCATGCTTAACAGTTGCTGTCATTCACCTGGAATGAGCTGCCCCAGAACTTAGAGTCTTACACTAAATGGAGAATCTTAGAATGAAATTCAGAACTGCTGTGTGGTCATGCTTACCCCTGCATTCTAACAGCAAATTTCTCCACCCGAAGAAAAGAGTCACCCCAAAGACTTCTCTTCACTTTGACTGATTGCGGTTTATTATTTTACTGGTACTTTATAACTCTAACAGTTTAGTTTTTTTCTGATAACTCTGTGTTAGTTAGAGTCTTCATTTGTGTAAATTTATCGTTTTTGAGTAACTTCTCTGGTTCCCAGGAACTGGAGAAAGGCCTGTTTGCAGTGTGGTTCCCACCTTTCGGGAACAGCTTAATTTTGCTAAATATATTTATAAAAGTTTTCAGAGAGTACCGCTTTGTGGTGTTTTGTATTTTATTCCTGGTTCCTTTTCCATCAGAAACAAGATGATATGTCTTTTTCTTTTTCTGCAATTGGTACCTAATATTGTTGCAGTTCTTTAAAAAAATGAACCAAACTGCATTTATATATTTTCTACCTATTTTACCCTTTATAGAGATTTTTTGTCTTATTTGGGAACCACAGTGTATCTCTAGGGTTCTCAGTGTTTGGCATGACTGACATGTCCAGGAAAGAGACAGGACCTACAGGCTTTTAAAACTGCAACATTTGTTTCCAACTCTTGGCTAAAGCAGACTTCCATGAGTTGTGTTTGATTTGCTTAGGTCCAGATCATACGATTTTGTCAGTTGAGAACGCTGTATGAAGTACTGCCCTAAAACTCAGAAGAAAAGGGATAAAGCTGGCCTGGTGGCACTGAGGACTGAGGTGTCGGATGCCACACCTCATGCCATGCCGGCAAGCTGAGGTTGGGAGTGATTTTGGGCTGCCAGAGGTTGGCAGGGGAAGGGAGATGATCAAGTGTCTGATGGACTGTTCCCCTCTCCCAGGAAGGGAGGGTTTGTCATCCCACGCTGTGGCTACCCACTGGTGACCTGGTGGCAATGCCAGAGTAAGGGAGGCACAAGAGTGTGGGTACATGGCATGTACATGCCTCCACATGCATATGCTCATGCCACAAGAGGAGGAGGAAGGAACAGAAAACCAGGAAAAAGAAGGGACTGCGGGCTTAGGTGAAGCCCTGACAAGCCAACCAGCATTCTACTTCACTGTCATATCACCTAATCAGACCCTGTCTGGACTTGTTAAACTGGCTGGGGGGAGGACAGCCTTCCCCTTCCCGGCCCCCCATAGGGGGATTCCATGGGGTATATGGGGCACTTGGCAATACCAGGGGTGGACAGTCACAGGTGGATGGCAGGAGCCGAGAGTCTTGCCTGCGGTCCCTGTGGAGTAAAAAAAAGGGATAAACAATAAGAAGACATAGGAGGCTGGTAAGCAAGATGGAAATCCTGGGGTTGGGTGGGAAAATAACAAGCTGGGTGGAGACCTGACTGTCAGGAAGAACTCGGAGGGTGGTGCTAAATGGGGTGCACTCTGGGACAGCGAGGGTGAAGAGTGGAGTGACACAGGGATCAGTTTTAGGTCTGGTTCTCTTCAACATCTACATTAGTGACTGAGGGTTTGAGGGCGAGGGTGTGCCTATTTGCTGATGATACGAAAATATGCAGTAGGGTGGACACCCGGGGGGGGGTGGAGGACATGAGGGAGGACTTAAAGATGCTTGAAAAATGGTCTGGGACGTGGCAGCTGAAATGTAATGCCAAGAAGTGCACTGTGATGCACTTGGGGAGTAGGAACAGAAGAGCAGGGTACACCATAGGTGGGGAGGAAATTAAAGTAACAGAAAAGGAGAGGAATCTAGGGATCATAGTCTCCTCAAACCTTAAGATAGGAATCCAATGTAGCAGGGTGGCGGGAAAGGCCAATGGAATGTTGGCATGCATAGGCAGGGGCATTACTAGCAGAAAGAGGGAGATAATAATGCCCTATACAAAGCTAAGGTGAGGCCATACCTGGAGTATGGGGTTCAGTTCTGGAGGCCACATCTCTACAAGAATATAGATGCATTGTAGAGGGTTCAAAGAAGGGCAACCAAGATGGTGAAGGGTATGCAGGGAAAGTCCTATGAGCAGAGGTGTAAGGAGCTGGATCTGTACGTGCTGGAGATGAGGAAAATGGGAGACATGACTGGAACTTTTAAATATGTAAAGGAGCTCAATAAAGTGGGAGAAGAGGGTTTACTTAAGAGGAAGGAGGGGGTCAAAACTAGATGGCACAGCCTCAGACTGCAGGGGAAAAGATACAGGGCAATGTAAGAGGCGCTTATCACAGAGAGGGTGGTGGAGCCCTGGAACAGACTATCAGATGGAGAAGTGGGGGTTAAATTGGTGAAAGAATTCAAGAGGGCATGGGACAAGCATATGGGGCTGAGTATCGGGGTAGGGTGGGGGCTGGCAGGGAGGGGAGGTGTAGGGAAAAAAGGGCAGACTAGATGGGCTGGTATGGTTCTTTCCTGCCATCGCTTCTATGATTCTATGACATTATGGCTTCTCACTCTGCTCACACTTCACCAAAGGATTCTGAGAAAGGGTCCAGCCCCTCAAAGTAAGCAGAAGGATAAAGCTGGTAAAGATGGTTCGAAGGCAGGGTGTTGAATAGGGGAACCCCAAGCCCAGTAATAATAAAAAGAGCCTTCAAACAGACACCAGAGTTGGCACCTGCAGAGAAAAGACAAGAAGAAAAACATGTCGCCATTGCTCCTTCTGAATATGGAAAGGAGATGCCAGTGGACAAAAGTAGAATGCCCTTAATAGAGGACGTGACTAAGGCATGGCAATTCCTCCAGGCATTCCTGGCTCTGGAGAATTTCTTGATCATGCCTTCCTCATGTCACTAGGCTCCACTTTCATTCCCGGTGTCTGTGGAGGAAGGGGTAGAGATATACTATGAGGAGGAGGAGAATGAAGGAGAACCTATTGAGCCCAATGGCTCTTCTGAGTAAGAGTTTGGTTCCCCTCCTCAACCTTTGGATGACAGTACCTCACACTTTAGCATTGTGAAGCAAATGGTAAATATCCTGAACTTCCTCACAGGAGACTGCAAAGGATGAGAATAACATGGAATTTATGGACATGCAGGGTTTTAAATAATTGATTAGCAGTTTTTTTCTTGGGACAATGCTAACTGTACAGAAAACATTTATGTAGGTTTTCTAGAAGTGTTATGTTTGTTAAACACAGTGAGGCAAGTGCTATGCATTTTCACAATATTTTAGAACTTTTATAAGCAAAACGCTAATCAATTTTTAGAGTTAAATAAAACCCTGGACGTGACATGCCTAACTCCCACAAAAAAATTGTTATTTCACATCCACAAATCCCTCAGGAAGGCCACCTTTAAAATTACGTCAGTACACACTTCGACTGCTGACATAGACAAGAAAATCAAGAAAAAGTACTAGGTGGACAAGGAAGGTTCTGAATATCTCTGTAATCACTCTGGTCATGAGGGAGTAGTTCAGACTGCCACAAGGCAGCCCTTTCCTCCCAGTCTCCTGTGAAAGACTCCAGGAAGCTGGATACCATGGGTAAGAAAGTCTGTATTTTGACTCCTCTGCTCCTAAGGCAAGCATCCTACTTGGCCTACACAGCACAGTATAAAGCCCTCTGAAGCTCCATTTTGACAATGGGCTGGAAGGCTGATGGTGATCTGGCACAAGATTTGGCTGATACTGCAAAGTCACCTATGGATGTCACTAAATACCAGTTCCACAGAGTCATGGCACACACAACGTCCCAAAGGTTTGCTAGGTTTAGAACCATAAACCTTTCCAAAGGCACTCAAACAAAAGCAGTGGATTTCTCTTGTAAGAGAAATTCTTCATTTGGTGATGAGACAGAGGCTTACATGAAGAAGGTGAACAAATACAAGACCACATACAAGAGCAACACTGAAAGGAAAAAAGCCTCTACTTCTAGCAGGCCTTCTAGAAAAGAAGATAGAGGCAGGGATTACTACCCCTGTGCTTACATTACTTAAGACTTCACCCCTCAGAGGGATTTCTTCAGAGTTAGAGACAAAAGGGGTCCTAGGTGTGCAGATGCAATGGTAGCTGTCAAAGCCCAAGCTAAGTAAAATCCCTGACAAGTCTGCACAGGTCACCCTTCCATTCCCAGTGGGGGGATGGCTGATTCACTATTGCCAGGAATGGGAAAAAATAACCACAGACCAGTGGGTTCTGGAAATAGTGAGTCAGAGTCTGCTCTTGCGGTTCAAAAAAATTCCAAAACTGAAGAGGTCACAAAACCTTCAACCCTCATACTCCAGCAGAAAAACTCTTGCTAGAAATACGGCCTGGTGGCGCTGAGGGTTGAGGCACTGGACGCCACACCTCGCACCACGCTGGCGACCCAGGTTCGGGAGTGAGCCAGGTAAGGAGAGGATTGAGTGTTTGGATTACAGCTCTCCTGTCCTGGGTGGGAAGAGGATCCATACTTGGTGCCCGACTGGTCCCTGGTGGAAGCCAGGAGCACGGCAGGCACAGAGTTGACATTGGGGATGGGGAGTGGCAATGCCAGAAGCAATGCCTTGGCATAGGGGCATGCCACTCCTCCTTAGGAAAGCGCAAAAATAACTGTGGATGCTGGGAAGATGGAGCACCCGGAGCTTGCCCCCGATATGCCCTCACCTTTCTGACTACCCCCTATTCAACACCACTTACAGTATCAGTGTGTCTGCCACCCCACCTTGGCCCAGCTTGGGGGGGGAGCCACAGCTACAAGGGGCAGGGTGGTGGCACGGCAGGGCGAGTGGGGAGGCAGGGGAAGATCTTGGTGCCTGGAAGGTCAGGGTCAGCAGGACGTAAATTTTTGCTAGAGATGGAGGTAAAAAGGTGTTACAAGCAATGAGAGGAGCAAGTCCCTCCTCACAGTGGGGAAGGGACTTTACTCAATATACTCATGAGCTACAAGACAAATGGGAGTGGCAGCCCATTTTAGACTTCATGACTACCTGAACAAACACTTGAAAAAGGAAAATATCACTGCAACAAGGAGACTGCCAGAGTCTCTGGATCTAAAAGACACCTACTTTCACACACCAGTCAGGCACAGTCACAGAAAGTATCTCAGATTCAAGATAGGGAATTGTCACTACCAATTAGCTGCCCTTCCCGTTGGCCATAACTTCAAAATCCTTCAAGGCAGGCCAGCCCAAACCTACAAGGATTTTCTAAGGTTCCTGGGGCACATGGCTTTATCCACTGCAGTGGTGCCAGACACCAGGTTCCAAATGAGAGATATATCCAGTACCGGAGGTGAGATCCACTGCCAAAACTAGTGCCTGTCACAAAATGCCTGTTAAGGGCACTGGAGTGGTGGAAGACGGCAACCTCAGAGAGGGTGTCCCTTTCCTTCAGCAGTCACCTACAGTCGTACTCACTACAGATGCCTCCCACCTGGGCTTAGGTGCCCAGCTGGAGGACCTCACTGTAAGCAGTATGTGGAGCCACAGGAGTCTCAGGAACACATAAACATCCTGAGCTCAGGGCAGTGTACCTGGAATGCAGACCTTTTTCTCCCACAGGATCAATCCATCCAGATCAGGAAAGACAACACCACTACCATGTATTATATGAACAAGCAGGAAGCAAGTTCTTTAATGTGGCAGCAAGATTGGTTGGACCGTAATACCAAAAAGACCAAACTTCAGTTGTTCCCATGGGTGAGAACACCCACAAACTTTCTGTTGTTTTGTGTGAACTTTGGTTCGCTCTGTTTATTTAAAAAAAAAAAAAAACACTTCTTTTAATATCCCTTCTGCTGAGTGACTCCAGGTGATGTTGTGATGTGGAGAGATGAAAAACTCATGATCTTAGAATGGCTGTCACAATAACCCACTACCCCGCTTCCTGCCATGTGCTCTAGTAATGTTTAGTTGCCACAGTCACCCAACCGACCCGCCCCCTAACAGTCATGGTCACGGATGCAGCATGGGAGACGGCACTACCAGTTCGGCACATGAAGTGCCATTTTTGATCTCAGTCATTGATGGAGGCTGTATGCTGTCAGCACTGTGGCAGTAAGTGCGGTGGTGTGTCATGATTCAATGATCGGTTGAAGTGGTGGAAGGGTTCCTCTCAGATGTCTTCACTGGACGTGGTGTGTGTGAGAGAGACCCTGAGCAGACTCTGAGCAGCAGAAGGAAGTGATTACTAGAATTTTATTTATTTATTTATTTATTGAAATAATTAGTTTTATAACCTTTGAGTCAGGGACTCGTTACAAAGGTACCTCGTCATTGGGGGGGGAGACAACAATTAAATGAGGATTAGGACGGAGGTTACATACAGGTGAGATACATAAATACACACGTAGAGTTACAGGCAACAATTATACAGGTACATGCATATGTTGAGTTACACGCATCATTATATAACATCATACGCATCATTATATAACATCATTGTTACGGTCTGCTCTATTGTACCAGCATCCAGGCGTCTATGGGGCCCAAAGGGCATAGGGCCAAGCGAGACAGGGTTTTGGACCACTACAGGCATTTACAACATCGGCTGTCAATAATGTGTTGGCGGAGGGCTATTTTGAACCGGCCAATCCCAGGGATCTTAGTGATAGCCTCAGGAAGGGAGTTAAACCAGGCATGGGCTTTATGATGAAAGGATCTTTGGCAGCGAGAGGTCCTTGCCCTGGGAACTATGACGGTGGCTGCGGTGGAGTTATTGGTTGGCAAAGGCTGGACAGCCAGCTGCAGGGATGTAGAGACCCCTGGTGGGCAAAGCCTGACATGGATTTTTGGCCAGTAGGCAGGTGTGATATTTCAGTCTTTCTCAAGAGTGAGTATGTTAGCAGTGAAGCATAGCAGACAGGTGTGAGTTCTGCTGTGGGCACTGGTGAGGAGCCTACAGGCTTTGTTAATAGAAGTCTGGACTTTTGATAAGGAGGAGGGGTCAGCCGCTGCGTAAATTGGAAGTCTGTAGTCGGCCAGTGACAACCCAGATGAGGTAATGGCTAGTTTTAAGGCAGATTCCGGGAGACAATCTTTATGGCGGTAGAGGAGCCCAATCCTGGAGTTCATGGCTGATGACAGGGCTTTTAGGTGGGCGTGGAATGTGAGGCGTGAGTCAAAGGTGATGCCCAGGTACTTATATGTTGTTACCTGTTCTAGTGTGAGGAGCATACTGGTGGTGATGTGAAGGGGAGTGTCCTTGCCGCTGTTTTGCCGATGTGAGAACAGCATTGACTTTGTTTTATTCAGGTTCAGGACTAGTCGATGGATATTGAATCATTTTTTGGCTTGGAGGAAGGCGCTTTGCAGCGTGCCTTGGAGTAGGAGTGGGTCAGAGTGTGATGCTAGGATTACTGCATCATCAGCATAGAGCAGTATTTTGTTGGAACAGGAGCTTGGGAGGGTGTTTAGGAATAGACTGAAGAGGGTGGGTCCAAGGATGGAGCCTTGCGGGACCCCTGAAAGTACTGGTAGGTTGGAGGAGAGGGTCCCATTTAGCTTAATTCTTTGGGACCTGTTGTGAAGGTAGCTTGAGAACCAATTCAGGGGGCCAGATGAGAATCCCAGTTGGCTTAGGGAGTTTAACAGTAAGGGGTGGCACACAGTGTCAAAAGCCTTGGATAGGTCTATGAAAACTGCCCCTGCAAGTTGACCCTTGTCAAGCGCAGAGTGTATGTGGTGGGAGAATTCCAGAAGGGCGGTGGACGTGCTGTGGCCAGGACGAAACCCATGTTGCTCAGGACATAGAAGGTCGTATTTAGATAGGTATTCTGTGAGCTGCGTGGTTACTATTTTTATAAAGCTTTGGGGGAGGGAGGATTGAGATGGGCCTGTAGTTATTCGGTGGTATTCGTCCCCAGACTTATGGATGGGGTTACTTAGCCTGCTTCCAAGCATCCAGAAATTGGCCTAAGCATAAGGATTTATTTATGATGAGTGTGAGGGGATAAGCATGACATCCAGCGTGAGGCGGAGCATCCTGGCGCTGGAGAGGGTCATTACTTGGGTTATGAGAGGCGAGGGACTTTAGAAAAAAAGGTTTGGCATTGTGTGGTGAGATCATCCGGAAGTGGAATTGCGGCCTGGACGTGTGAGTGTGGGTGGGCGTGGAAACCGGGTCAAAAAAATGGGCAGGGAGAACTGTACTTAAGTCTGTGAAGGTTTTATTAAGGCAGTCTGCAATACATGTTAGGTCCGTCGAGACTGCCCCATTTATGACAATCTGAGACGGAGGGGGGGAGCGTTTTTGCCATTCAGTTCTTTAATGTTGTCCCAGAAGGCTCTGGATGAACCCCAGGAGGATGTCAAAGCAGCCTGATAGTATTTAGCTTTTGCCTGCTTGATGGCCCAGGTGCATTGGTTGCAGGCTGCCCTATAGGCTTGCCTGTCTGCCACCCTACCAGAGTCATTTGCTATGTGCCAAAGATTGTCTCTCTTTTTTAGTTGCTGGATCAGTGCAGGGGATATCCATGCAGCAGTCCGTTTTTTAAGTCTAGATGTGGTGATGGGGGCAAACAGGTCGCAGGCGTGGTTGAAGGCCGTAGTGAGGTAGGTTAGGGCAGAGTTTGTGTCTGATGCATAGGCCACTGGGGTCCAGTCGACTTGTGCAAGGTGATGTTTGAGGTTGTCAAGACCCTGGGGAGAAATCTGCATCGAGGGGTGCTGCTGTACAGGGCTGAGTGTGGGGAGGACCAAAAGCAGATGACAGGGAGTGGTTGCTAAGTGAGTCCGAAGGACTTGTACAGATGCCAATTTATGTGGCTAGTTAGAGAGGACTACGCCAGGAGGGAGCTGGTTCCATTGCTTTGTTAAGTTTAGTGGGCTGAGTGACCATTTGAGACAGGTCAAGGGCTGCAAGCTCATTCTTTATATTATCAGATGAGGGGCTAAGCCAGTTGGTGTTTAAGTCTCCCAATATTAGTTGTTCAGCCTTCTGGGGTAAGGTGGATAGATAGTCAAGGAGGGAGGCAACCGCTAAATTTTTTGTACTTGGGGGTGTGTGAGCCGTGGTTAGGTATAGGGGGCCACGACCAGGGTAAGGTGTGATTTTAAGAGTAATGGCTTGTGCCCCATGGTTTAGCTCAGGGGTAGGGAGGCCATGACCCAGAACTGAGTCGCGCAAGTAGATAGCACACCCCCTCCGCGCATGCCCATCCTATCAGCCCTGAACAGGGAAAAGCCTGGTAGAGAGACGGCTGAGTCAGGCGTGAGCAAGGAGAGCCAGGTTTCTGCTAGCATGAGAATGTCAGGGGAATATTGTGTAACCCAGCATTGGAGGGCTGCTGTCTTCTTAGGGAGACTACATATGTTCATGAAAGCAATTCAGAGACCTTTGCCACAGGTGGGCTGAGGCGTGGCAGAGTTGGCGGGCCCAGGGTTTGGGTGCACATTGCCTGAGAGCAGGAGCAGCAAAAAAATTAGGCGCCTCACAGGTTGGTGGTTGTTGAGGGTGGGGTGCATATGCAGTTGCCGAGACCTCACAAGGGTGGTGCATGGGATGGGAAGAGAGAAAAGAACTGGAGACGCTAGTGAGGAGAGTGACCATTTGTGATAGAATTAGTGATACTGAGGGTTGCGCTTTGGTGGTGGGTGGGGGTAGTGTGGTAGTCAGGGTCTGGATGGATTCGTGGGGATGGACTGAGAGGTAGACGTGCAATAAGCTGAGAGAAAAACAGGGTATTGAGTGTGGGGGATTGTGGTTTGGTCGGGGGCAGGTCAGTGGGAGATACACAGGGGTTGAGGGTGAGCAGTGGGTGCTGTGGTAAGAGAAGTACCAGTATAGCAAGGATCATGTTTGTGAGAGATATATCAGTAGGGAGAGTAAAAATTGAGTGCAGGCTCCCTCTAGTGCTGGAAGGATATAACCAGCAAATGGGAAAGTCGACTGGTTACTGCACCCCACGTGAGTAAGCCAATAAAAGGGAGAGCCGACCGAGGGTGGTGGTGGGGGCGGTGGGGAGCCAAACGCACAGCGTTCGGCGGGGCAGAGTCACTTCAGACAAAGGAGCCACTGGCAATGCAGCTCTAGCTTGTCCTGGTATGTACCTGGGAGGTCCGTTCGTTTTCTTCCCCGCTTGCAACGGAGGGAGGGGGGAAGATTCCTGGGTTCAGTCCTGACGACCGCCTGGGGGAGAAGAAAGAGACAGGCTGATAAAATAGGGTTCGGGAGGATTATCGACTTGCTGGGGGGCGGGGGTAGGGATACAAGGCAATGCAACAGTAATCCAAAATCAAAAATTAAGCAGCAGTTTGGATCTAAAGCCGAGAAAGTAAGAAATGCTTTTAAAGGCAGCAGTTAGAGTGTAGTGAGAGACAGAAAACGGTTTTAATGGGGAGGCTATGCACATTAATTTAAGCAGTAGTTTGGTACAAGTGCAGACACAGTAAAAGGGGAGGCTATGCACAGCAGAAACAGTAGAGGATCAGCAAAAAATAAAAAATAAACTATCTGCATTGTTAGGCCGAGCCCTCTATTTTTAAAAAAAGTGCCAAGCGAGTCACTTCTGAAGGCAGCATGTAGAATCATCCCCTAGCTCTCTATGCAAGCCTCCAGTAAGTGACAGACCTGTGGTTGGGTGGGGTCCCTATTTCTTTCTGTAGCTGATGAGGTAGCTAGTGGTGATTTGATTTGTAATATGGGCTGGGGTGTTTGTCACTCATGACCCCCTTCCCCCCCAGCTGGCTGGGACCAGTCTGAGGCATGAATGAGTTACAGTATGCCTGGATTTCTTACGGAGGTGCTTGGCAATGTGTGCGTTACACCCCCAACTAAATGCTCTAAGTTTATATGCAGTCCAGTTTTTTTTTATTGTGAATAGCTGTGAATTTTATGTCTAAAAATGTTGCTTTGCTTCTGATATTGTGAAAATGACACAAGTTTCTGCTGGCTGGGGTTGGCAGGGGTCAAGGCCATGGGGGACTTCCCAAGGCTATGAGGAGACATGAGTGCCAAGGCAGCAGGATGGACGAGGACTAGGGTGGACAAGAATAAGGGGATTGTTAAAAATCTAGCAACATATCATTTCTTTCTTCCCCTCTACCTGTCCATACTAGCCCAAATCCCAATGTGCCCATTATGGGTGGCGAAGTACAGTGTTCAGCGCAGGATCCATTGCTGATAAATGATGACAGGACAGTTTGCATCAGGGTGTCCTTTGCAACTGGACAGCATCCTTCTAAAGACTACATCATTGTCACACTCAGCATGGCATATGGAAACTGCAGTCTCATTCAGGAGAATGCGCTTCTACTCCCCCACACGACAAGCAGCATCAGGCTAGTTTAGTTTGGACATTTAGAGAAGGGGGACACAGGATGGGGACACAACAGTGCCCTCTGAAGATTGGGTTAATTGCTTTTTTTTATAGTCCAGCAGCTCTTTGGGGAAGCAGATAGAAGCAACAGGAGGATCCTGGATGAAAGTTGAGCCCCCCCCATGGGACACAGGAACACAGAGGAGAAGGGGCAGAGGATGGAGGCACACAATGTTGCTGCTGTGCTGTGCCTCTGAAGACTTCATTCTGGAAAGGAAAATGATGGGTTCTGGAAGGGTTTATGATGCTCTCTGTGGCTTGGACCACTTAGAACCTTGTTCTACCTGGTAGAACCATGTAGAATGAGGTAGAACTTTTTATCTTGCAAGTTTGGCATGAACCAGGTAGAACCTAGTTAACTTTTTTCAGGTTCTTCAGGTTTCAAGTTTTGTATGTTTGTATATTCATAGGTTGTACCTATAAAGTTCACAAGGTAGAATTTTAAAGATTTGAATAGCCCTAATCTTCAAAACTATGCACTGAAACAATGATGACATAGAACCTAGCATACTCCTGGATGATCAGCTCACATTTGCATCCTGGGAAACAACCAGCTCCCATTGTTCTGTTGCAGACCCCTTTGATGGGTACTGTCATAGAAACAGAGAAACACAGAATCTGATGGCAGATAATGGCCGTTTGGGCCACCTAGTCTTCCCATTTTTCCATATCTACATTCTTACCGCAGACCCTAATTGACCTCCAGCTCTTTCTCCCTCCCCCTTCCTTACCACTAAAATTATCTTGTGCCTATCCCATGCATTCTTGAACACCACCACTGTTTTCATCCCCCCACCTCTACTGGAAGGCTGTGTCAGGAATCCACCACTCTTTCTGTGAAGAAGTACTTCCTCACATCCCTTCTGAATCTACCACCCTCCAGCTTCATAGTATGTCACATGTTCTAGAGCACCTTCTTTCTTAAAGATACTTCCCTCCTGTACTTTATTTACATGGGAGGTATATAAAGGTCTCTATCCTCCTTTCTTCAATGGTGTACATATTGAGGTCCTGTAGTCTCTTCTCATAGGGCTTTTGATGCAGACTATGCACCATTTTAGTTTCCCTCATCTGGCTTGCCTTGGCTCCACTCTGTCTGTGTCCTTCCAGAGATGTGGTCTCCAGAACTGGATGCAGTAGTCAAGGTGGGTTCTTGCCAGTGATTTATACAAGGGTAACCCCACCTCCCTCTTTTTGCTGGCAATACCCCTTTCTATGCATCCTAGCATCCCACTAGCCCTCTCCATTGCCACGTCGCACTGCCAGGCCACCTTTAGGTAATCCAATATAATTACACCCAGGTCTTTTTCTTGCTTGGTAGTCATCAATGCCACACTACCCATTTTGTACTCTGCCCCTGGGTTTCTGTGCTCCAAGTGCATTATTTTGCACTTTTTCACATTGAAACTCAGCTGCCATATCCTTGACCACTTCTTACACAGTTTACCACCATTTTACCCATCCCCGGGGCCACCCAGCTTACTTACTAGCTTCCTATTTGGAACAGTATCGAAAGCCTTACTGAAATCTAGGTAGGCCACATCCACCATTCCTCTCTCAGTCCCAGAGGGATGCCCTGGTCCTGACTGGTCAAGGAAGTTTCTCATGCCTTCCCACCATTCCCACTTTTACTGAGAGTGCTGCTAAAACTGAGAAGGGAGTCAGCAACAATGATCCTCCTAGCTCCAGATTGGGACAGGCAAATTTGGTACTCACTTCTCTTGTCCTTTTCCATCAAGCATCTAATCAACATTTCCCTGAGGTACTATTTGCTGACTTTGTCTGTGGGCAGGATAACTTTCCCAGATTTACTTGTAGAGCTAGAGTTCTCTGGTCTAAACCTCTCTGAGAGGGTTTTGGAAGTACTTAAGGTTTCCAGGAAACCAACAGTGAGGAAAAGCTATGCCTCAAAGTGGAAAGGATTTTCTCTTTGGGGCTCCTCTAAATAACTCTGTCCATTTTGGGTGAGCCTTCCTTCAATCTTGAACTACCTGAGGATCCACCTGCAGTACCTGGGCTTTGGGTCCTCAACCCTGAAGGTGTGTTTAGTAGCAGTGTCAGCATATGTCTCAGCTGGCAAGGATAGGTTGGTGGCCTTGCAGCCCATTTTCAAAATGTTGTTTTAAGACCTTGCTCACCTGTACCCTCCAGTAAGGGTTCTGTCCCCCATGGGACCTGAACCTGTGTATAACTCAGATGATGAAGGCTCCTTTCGAGCCTATGGCAACTGCTGCCCTAAAGTATAGAAACAGAATTTGTCAGCAGATAAGGACCACTTGGTCCACTCAGTCTGCCCATTTAACCCTGCCTACAGTATCCCTGCAGATCCTACATGATCTCTTGTTCTTCCAACTGTCCCTTATTTCTTTTACATAGATACATAGATACATACACAGTGTCAGCAGATAAGGGCCTATGGTCACCCAGTCTGCCCATTTGAGCTTGTAGGTTCCAGCTTGCCCTCCCAGAAGTCCGCTCCTCCACCCCTGACCTCCAGAATTCCTTTTATGTCTATCCCATGCATTCTTAAATCCTGTAATTGTTTCAGCCCCCACCACTTCCCTCTTTGGCAGGGTGTTCCACTTGTCCACCACCCGTTCTGTGAAGAAATTCTTCTCATGTTTCCTCTGAATCGCCCCTCCTCCAACTTCATCCCATGCCCTCTAGTCCTGGAACATCTTTTTGCTTAAAAATAGTTTTTTCCTGCACCCTGTTTCTCCCTGTAAGATACTTGTATGTCTCTATCATATCCCCTCTCTCCCTCCTCTTCTCCAGGGAGTACATGTTCAGTTCCTTTAACCTGTCTTCATAGGACTTGTGATGCAATCCATGCACCATCTTTGCTGCCCTCCTCTGAACCTTCTCTACCCTATGTCCTTACGTAGGTATGGTCTCCAGAACTGTACACTGTACTCCAGGTGGGGCCTCACTAGTGTCTTGTATAGCGGAATTATGACCTCCCTTTTCCTGCTGGTGATGCCCCTGCCTATACATCCCAGCATCCTATTTGCTTTACCTGATGCCTTGTCACACTGTTTCCTACCTTGAGGTCATCAGAGATGACAACCCCAAGATCCCTTTCCTGCTTGGTGCATGCTATATCCTCACCCCCAACTGATATATTGTGCCAGGGTTTTTGTGCCCCATATGCATTATCTTGCACTTCTTTGCATGGAATTTCAACTGCCAAACCCTTGAACATTCTTCAAGTTTCTGCAGGTCCCTTCTCATTCGGTCTACACCCTCTGGTGTGTCTACTCTGTTACAGAGCTTTGTGTCATCAGCGAACAGTGAAATTCTGCCTTCTAGATCCTGTGCAATGTCACTGATGAAGATGTTGAATAGGACCGGTCCCAGCACTGATCCCTGTGGTACCCCACTGGTCACTCTTCCCTCTGTGGAGTGACAGCCATTTACCACCACCCTCTGGGTCCTGCCACCCAGCCAGTTACCTACCCACCACACTACTGTCCTGCCCACACCCATATTCCCAGTTTGTGTAATAGTCTTCTGTGGCACAGTGTCAAAGGCCTTGCTGAAGTCCAGATAAGCCATGTCCACTGCCCTCCCTGATCCACCTCCCTAGTCAAAAATTCAATGAGGTTGGTCTGACATGACCTCCCCTGGTGAAACCATGCTGCCTTGGGTCCTGTAGTCCATTGACAACCAGATGTTCCACCAATCTCTCCTTCAGTAGTGCTTCCATGATCTTTCCCACTCCGAGGTGAGGCTGACTGGTCTGTAGTTCCCTGCTTCCTCTTTGTTCCCACTTTTGTATAAGGGGACTCATCTGCTGTCCTCCAGTCTTTGGGTACCTCCTGTTTCCAGTGATTGGCTAAACAGGATAGCCAGAGGTTCAGCCACCATCTCTCTTAGTTCTTTAAGGACCCTGCGGGCACCCCATCTGGCCCCATTGCTTTGTCAACTCTTATTACTTCCAGTTCCTTCAGGACCCTTTCGTAAAGGGACTTGTGTCCATTTCTGCACCATTCTCACCCCTTGTACCCCTTCAGACCAATTATCCCTTCCTCAGTAAAGACTGAGCAGAAATACCTGTTCAATATGTCAGCTTTACTGTTGTCGCCCTCCACGCGACTCCCATCCTCCCCTTCAGTCTCACTATCCCTCCCTTTGTCTTTCTTTTTTTCACTTATGTACCTGTAAAAGGTTTTGTCCCCTTTAACCACTGATTTTGCAATGTGTTCTTCTGTCTGAGCTTTGGCTTCCCTACTGACTTCCTTGCCTCCTTTGTTTCTCCTGGTACTTCCTTATCCCCTTCTGCCTGTGTCTTTTGTATTGCCTGAATGCAATCTTTATGCTCACTTTCTTTGCTACCTCTTTGGAAACCATAATGGTCTCCTCTTCCTTTTCCTCTTGCTAACCTGCTTAATGCATAATTCTGTTGTTCTTATAATCCCCATTTAAATACTGCCCACTGTTCCTCAACCCTGATTCCTGTCCCATTCCTCTTAATGCTTCTTTTAAGTATCTCCCATTTTCCCAAAGTCTGCCCTCTAAAATCCAGGATACGTGTTTTGTGTGGTTTGGTTCTGCTCTTTCTGTGATTTCAAACCACAATGACTGGTGGTCACTGTTACCCAGGTGCTCCCCACTGTTACCCCATCACACTGTCCTTGTTTGTGAGCAGAAGGTCCAGTATTGCCTTCTGCCGAGTTGGTTCCATGACCAGTTGCTTGAGGAAGGCACCCTGAAGGAGTCCAGGATAAATCTGCTCCTAGTTGATGCTGCTGCTGGGATGCTCCAGTCCACGTCTGGAATATTGAAGTCTCCAACCAGTACTACCTCACCTTTGTCTGCCATCCTTGGATGGCTAGCATCAACTCCCTATCTGTTTCTTCCTCCTGGGCTGGTGGTCATAGACCACACCTGATGCGATGGCTGGCCCATTTTCCTTTCCAGCTTTACCCACAGTATCTCTCCCCATTTTGTTCCTCCTGGATCTCTGTGGCCTTATGTCATTTTTCACATACAGTGCCACCTCCTCCCTTCCTGCCTGCTCTGTCTCTTCTGAATATGTTGTAGCCAGGTATGGCCATCTCCCAGTCATGGTTATTATTACACCAGGTTTCAGTGATGGCCACAATGTCCAGGTCTGTCTGTACCATGACAGCCTCCAGATCTTCCATCTTGTTGCTAAGGCTCCTGGCATTTGCACACATGGCTTTCCATGATTTGACCTCCCTAGACTGCTTCATTGTTCTACTCCAGCCCCTTCCTTGGTTGTCATTTATCCCTGGTTCTCCTTGCTGTCTGCCCTTCTGCTGAATTTTGCCCCTTTTCTGCTTATCCACCTTTTGGACACTAATCTTCATCTTTTGCACACTGCTTTGCAGAGATAGCCACTCCTCTGGTTCACTGGTTCCACTGCTAGCTGTGGGGGGTGAGCAAGTAGGTACCCTCCTTGCTGGCCTGCCACCCCCCTTTGCTAGTTTAAATGCTTGTCTATGGTATTTAAACTTATCATTGAGTGCTTGAATTCCTCCAGGATGGATGCAGCCGCCAGGCTTGAACAAACCTCCATCCCTCCAGGTGGGTCCCCAGTCACCAATGAATCCAAACCCTTCCTCACAGCACCAGTTCTTCAACCATGAGTTAAAGTTCCTAATGCATGCACTCCTATGCTCTCCCTTGCCTCTCACAGGTAGTACTTCTGAGAAAGTGACAGAAGCAGCTACTTGCTTGAGACCCCTCCCCAGTTTTCTAAACTCTTCCTGAACTTCCTTTGGCTCCCCATTTGCCAAGTCATTAGTACCTAGGTGGATAAGGATCCCCTAGGATCCCCTAAGATTTTCTTATGTCTATCCCGTGTTTTTTGAATCCTTCCACTGTTTTAGCCCCAATTACCTCAGCTGGCAACCTGTTCAGGGATCCACCACTCTTTCTGTAAAGAAAACTTTCTTATATCCTCCTGAATTTAACCCCCAGCTTCACACCACCATGCCCCTCATTCTTAAGCACATCCCTTCTGAAAAGTACTGCCCACCTGTATCTTATTCACTTCATTTATGTATTTAAATGTCTCTATCATGTCCCCCCCTCTGTCCCTTTCTCTAGGTTGTACATATTGATTTCTTTTAGTCTCTCCAATAGATCTTCTGTTGCAGGCCCCTCACCATGTTAGTTGCCCTCCTCTGGGCCACCTCCACTCAGACCTTGTACTTCCATAGATGTCGCTCCAGAACCATACACAGTACTCTAGATGAGATCTCACCAGTGACCTATACACAGGTAACACAACCTCCGTACTTCTTTTTTTTTTGTACAATGCTTTATAGTCCTTCCTTGTATGGTTCCCATCTGACCCGGCTCCCAGTATCATCTCCCCCGAATTACTGGGGCTTACCTTATCGTGGTCCTGGGAGTGGTGCCTGCCGAGAGCCATTTGCCATCCTGCCACTGTTTTTCCTCATTTTCTTCCCATTTTTACCTGAGGCCCCAGGAGGGACGCATGTGTGGGAGGCACGATGCACCTTACAGCCCCAGTAACGACCCCTCCGCCCACCCCATTGGCTCATTGCTGGAACCCTGCTTTGTGCAACCCCTTGGCCTCCCACCAGGGGCAGCTATGAGCAAGGATGCCATGCCGCCTCCCCAGAGGAGAGCTACCATCGCAGCTCCATCCAGCTCCCTCCTCCCCGGGCCAACCTCCGATGACGCCCTAGGCTCACTCCTCAACCCAGGTCGCCAGTGTGCCGTGAGGTGAGACGTCCAGCGCAGCCCTCTACGCCACCGGCTGGCCACATCCTCCTACTTCTGCTGGCAGTCCCCTCCTAATGCAACCCAGCATCCCATTAGCCTCCAACTGCCTTGTCACATTGCTTGGATACCTTTAATTTGTTTGAGACAATTACATTGAGTCTTTCTCTTGCCTGGATGTTGTAAATATCATTCCTCCCAATTTGTATTCAGCTTCTGAACTCCTGTACCTCAAGGGCATTATTCTGGACTTTTCATATTGAAATCTAGTTTCCATACCCTAGACTACATCTCTAGCTTTCGGAGGTCTCTCTTCATCCTTTCCACCCCTCTGGAACGTTCACCGTGTTACAAATGTTGGTATAATCTGCAAATAGGCAGACCTTCGCCTCCAGATCCTCTGTAACATTGCTAATAAATACATTAAAGAAGACTGGTCCCAGCTCCGGCCCCTGTGGCACTCCACTGGTCACTGTCTTCTCCACTGAATGAACCCCATTTACTGCTACCCTCTGTCTCCTGTCCTTTACCAATTTCTTACCCAAGTTAACACTTAGCAAGTTACCAAGTATGTTACCTGGAAAACAGTTTTCCTGGTGGCACTCACATCTGCCAGAAGGGTAAGTGAGTTTCAAACCATCTGTATAGATCCTAACTATATTCTGTTCCATAGGGACAAGGTAGTGTTGAGAACTAACAAAAAAATTCTCCCCAACGAGGTGTCTAAATTTCATCTGAATCATCCAGTCATCCTTTCCAGTACAGTGGTGCAGTGCTAAATTTAGAAGTGTGGGGTCTCAGCTGGCCTGGTGGTGCTGAGGGTTAAGGCTCCGGATGCCTTACCTTGTGTTATGCCAGTGACCTGGGTTTGGGAACAACCTCGGGTTGTTGGGGTGCCGTGTGGTGGGGGAGGGAGGAGCAGGATTGAGCAGAGCCGCAGGCTGCCTCTACTTGGGGGTGGTGGGTGGGTTTTGCCCTCCGAGATCTGCTTCCCACCGGTGGAGGTCTGGTAGGAAATGTGTAGGCAGAGGGGGCAAGGATGGGAGGGTGGAAGGGGCTGAGTTGGGGCCACGGTGTGTGAATGCTTCCACATGCATATATGGCTGTGTGTGGGGGCCTTGGGTCGGGAAGCTACCTGCAAACATGCCCCAAAACCTATATATATATATATATATATATATAAGGATATACAATGAGAGCTGTCAGATAAATGATTTATCTACACAGTGCTGTTTGACCTCGGGAACTTCACGGCGGCGGAAGGCGAGTGAGGTGTCCGAGGTCAAACAGTACAAGTGTAGATAAATCATTTATCTGACAGCTCACCATTGTATATTTCATTTATGCAATAGGGATGCTTCTTATCAGTGCGGAACATTTGGTTTTGACTGTTTATCTCTTTTTAAATGATAATTTCTGGGACTTTCTGGGACTTTGGTTAACTTTCCTGGTGTATGTCTGCCTAGCGGGGTGGTTGCTATTAAATGAAACACCACTCATTTTGTAGAGAACTTCTTGCTGAACAAATGTCATGGTGACAGTATCATGCTACCTTTTTTGTTTTAAAGTTATTCGCATTTGTTTGATGAAAAAGTGAAACAAAAATTTAATTGTATGCTGTTTTTTGCTAATTATAAAAAAAAACTAAAAGGTATTTATTAATAAAACACCACTCATTTTGTAGATATTTTCATGCTGAACATTTTTTGTGTTCATAGTACCATGCTATAATTTTTAGTTTTAAAGTGATTCACATTTGTTTGTCGAAAAAGTGGAAAGAAAATTGAATTTTATGCTGTTTTTTGCTAATTATGAAAAAACTAAAAGGTATCTCTGAATGAAACACCACTCATTTTGTAGATATTTTTATGCTGAACATTTTTGTGCTCACAGTACCATGTTATCATTTTCATTTAAAGTTATTTATATTTGTTTGTCTGAAAAGTGAAAGAAAATAGGATTTTTTGCTGTTTTTGCTAATTATAAAAAAACTAAAAGATATCTATAAATGAAACACCACTCATTTTGTAGATATTTTGTCCAGAACATTTTTGTGCTCACAGTACTATGCTATCATTTTTCGTTTTAAAGTTATTCACATTTGTTTGTCAAAAAGTGAACAAAAAGCTTTGATTGACAGTTTGCATTTATCCCACATATGTGGGATAAATCTAGGTGGTTAGATTTATTCCACATATGTGGAAATAAATGGATTTATTCAATGGCTTTTGGTCTCACACCTATTGCATATATATATATATATATATACATACACACTGCATAAAAAACGTGTGGTTTCCACAAATCATGTTCTCCCCCAACCCTCCACAGGCCGAGGGTCTGGGGGCCGCCCTGGTCCCCAGAAGCTATTAGGTTTTAGATGCATTCTGGTGCAATTTGAGGGTCTTTTTGATACTATCACTATCAAAATAACAGACTTTTATTTTCTTCAAAAAACATTTTCTAAATTAAAGCTAATAATCCCACTCCAGCTGATCTTCAAACACCGGACTGTATACTACTTCTCGAGTACAGTTGGCTATCACTGCAGCAGGCATTACACTTGTTACCTCGCAACTTTAACAGATGACTCTGGCCCCACAACTCCCAGATTTTAAAATTGCCAGCTAGTTTAACACTGAACAAAACATGTAACTCTTGTAACATTTTATTTTAAGGGCCCATTTAATCCTCTGTGGTAGTTTGGACATAATACAGATACAATAACATATTTGTCAGGTCAGAGAGCTCTCATAATGTGTTTCCCCTCAGAAAAATGTGAGGGTCGAGGCCCAAGCAATAAAATCACAACATGCATTCTCTTGTCCGATATTGGATTCCCAGCCTACTATCCTTCTCTCAGTCTTACACCGCTCTAGTCTTTTCAACACTTTTTCTTTCTGTGTCACTTTTCTTTATTTCTTCTATAATATTCCTCTGCTGTTTACTTTTTACAACAACACTGGACAACCAGGGCACTGCTTTTTTTTTTTTAACATGGTAAGATCACACACATCCACTTTACTGTAGTTAACAATAAGTTCAATAACAATATTTGGTTTCAGTCATTGTACATAATCTCATCTCAGCACACTTACCTAACCTCACTGCTCCTTTACAGGCTGGTAACTATAATTCAGATTGTAGCAGCGGAGCAATACTGACTGTCTAACTCACGCAGCCCCTGTGACTCAGTCCGGGCCCAACCCAGTCCCGACTTGTAGATTTTCCTCATAGGCTTACACCTTGCAAATCCTTTTGAGCCATGCAGCCTGTGCCAGAAAAGCCACCTCCTCAAAGCCCAAGTTAAGTCCAATTGCCGCTGCCTGGTGCCCACCTTGCAAGTCACAATCATGCCATGCCAGAAAAAGATTAATTTAAAACAGCTACCCAAAAGGAATGGGCCAAGTTCCCTTGCCAACCACCAATTAACTACCCACCCGAAAAAGCCTTGCCACCTATATGCCTGGCTTCTCTACTCCAAAAGCGACTGTAGTGCATGCTAGGTGCACACGCTGCATGTGTGATGCCATAACGTATGTGCACACTACATGATGTCCCAGGTAGAATCCTTATCTCTCCATGGGTGTCACAGAATCATCGTCTGGTGGCATACGAACATACGAAATTTGCCGGCAGATAAAGGCCTAGCGGTCTATCAAGTCTGCTCGAATGTGCAGCTAGCACTCCTTATTCTGCAGCTGCCTTCCACCTCTCCTGTCATTAACCCTCCCCCCTTTCCTGTCCCATTCCCTTTTGAAGCAGTCCACTGTTCTACTGGATACCACTTCTGCAGGTAACGATTCCACCCAGCCACCACCTCTCTGTAAAAAGTGTCTCCTCATCTCCCTCCCGAACCTTCCTCCTCCAGTCTCATATCATGGCCCCTGGTGGCCCTCCCTCCTTTACTTTGAACAGCCCCTCTATACCCGTCTTGTTTATTCCTTTCATGTATTTAAAGGTTTCAATCATGTCACCCTGTCCCTCCTCTCCTCCAGTGAGTACATGTTCAACTCCTTCAACCTCCTCTCGTATGATAAGTCCCCTAGCCCCTTGATCATCTTTGTCACCCTGCACTGCACCCCCTCCAGTAACTTAATGTCCCTCTTCAGATACGGGTGCCAGTACTGCACACATTACTCCAGGTGTGGTCTAACTAATGACCTATACAGTGGCAGAATCACCTCCTCCCTCCTTGAGGATATACCCCTTGCAATACAACCCAGCATTTTGTTGGCCTTTGCAGCTGCCTTCCTACATTGTGCTGAGTTGTTCATTGACCCTGTAATGAGCACACCCAGATCCTTCTCCACCTCTGTCTGGGCTAGCTGCACTCCCCCCAGCTGGTAACTCCTCCTTGGGTTCTTCATCCTAAAATGCAGCACCTTGCACTTTTTGGCATTAAACCCCAGATGCCAGGTGTCTGACCAGGTTTCAAGCTTTGCCAGATCATCCTGCAACACCTGCCATCCCCCTAGGTCATCCACCACCGCGCCTACCTTGGTATCATCAGCAAACAGACTGATCTTGCTCTTGATGTCCCATGATATGTCTGCAATGAATGTCACAAACAACACTGGTCCCAACACCGAGCCCTGTGGAACACCGCTCGTCACTGCCCTTGGGTGTGAGAGCTCCCCACCCACCACCACCCTCTGTTGCCTTCCCTGAAGCCGTCCACCCATCTCACCAGCTTTGCACCCAACCCTGTGCCTACTTCCTTCCCAGCCTTCCATGCGGCACCGAGTCAAATGCCTTACTGAAGTCCAGATACAGAACATCCACTGCATGGCCCCTGTCCAGTTGCCTAGTTACCCAGTCATAGAACTCCACCAGGTTGGTTTGGCAGGATCTGCCACGTATGAAGCCATGATGTCTGCTGTCCTGTAGTCCTTGGCCTCTAGGGAGGGCCACCAGCTCTCCTTCAGGATAGTCTCCATTAGCTTACCCACGATGGATGTGAGGCTCACTGGTCTGTAGTTTCCCGTTCATCCTTGGGGCCACTCTTGTGGAGGGGCACCACATGAGCCATCCTCCAGTCCTGAGGTACACACCCAATGTAGTGAGGCATTAAATAGGTCTGCCAAGGTCCTGCAAGGACCTCTGCCAGCTCCTTCATGACACCTGGGGTGGATGCCATCTGGGCCTGGCGCCTTGTCCAACCTTAGTGCCTTCAAACCCTCTTGAACTCTGCCCTCCATGATTTCCCATCTGTCACCCTCCCCTGCTTCTGCCATTTCTCCCACCTTGGGTGTCACCCCCCTTCTCTGTAGTAAATACTGAGCAGAAGTACTCATTTAGTGCTTCTGCCTTATCACACCCTGCTTCCACCCAACCCCCCTCCTTCCTAATCCTTACTATGTGGTCCTTACAGCTCCTTATCTCCCTGATGTACTTAAAGAGTCCTTCTCCCTTCTTAATGCCTTGTGCCAGCCTGAGTTCCGTAGATGCTTTGGCTCCTTACTGCCCTTGTCACTTCCTTCGATTCTGTCAAGTACTCCTCCTGTCCTCCCCTCCCTGTTTTCTTGTACTTCTAAAGGCAGCTCTTTTCTTCCTTACCTTTTCCATGACCTCTTTGCTCAACCAGCTCGGCTTCTTAGCCCTAGCCTTCTTGCTCTGGGCTTTGCAGCAGGTTTTGCTGCTCCCACTATCCCCAGCTTTATGAGCTCCCACCTCTGGTTAGTGTCCATACTAGATTGAATTCTGGCCAGGTACCTTTTACCACTTCCCCATCCTCCCAAAGTCAGCCCTCCTGAAGTCCAGCACTCTTGTGCCAGATTCCACTCCTTCCTTGCCCATATCCAATGTGAGCCATACTGAGTGGTGGTCACTCCCTGACAGCGGTTCCTCCACTGTAAGTTCTCTCACAAAGTCCCCATTTGCCAGCACAAGGTCAAGGGTATTCCCTAACCTGGTTGGTTCACTGACCATTTGCAGCAGGAAGCTGTCCTGGAAGGCATCAAGCAGTACCTGCTCCCTTCTGTTCCTAGTTGTTGGGGTACTCCAGTCCAATCCTGGCATGTTGAAGTCCCCCACAATCACCACACTACCCTTCTCGCAGGTCCTCCTGATCTGTCCCGCTAGTTCCCTGTCTAACTCCTCCGTCTGAGATGGTGGCCTGTACACCACTCCCATTCTAAGAATCCTATTCTTGGAATCCTGGATTTGCATCCAAAGTGACTCGTGCTACCCTCCTCCCTTCCTCCTTACACAGTTCAGTCCTTCCTTCACATATAATGCCACCCCCTCCTTTCCCAATCACCCTGTCCCTCAATGAATAACCTGCACTCCTGGTACAGACAGGTCCCAGTCATTGTATTGGGTGGCCCATGTTTCTGTGATGCTGCAATGTCCACTCTCCCTCTACCATGAGAACCTGTAACTCTGCAGTTTCCTCCCAAGGCTCCTAGCATTAAGGGTAACCACCTTCCACCCTTTTCCCCCTCCCATCCTGCCCCCTTTTCTAGCACCACCAATAGTACTTGCCATGTGTCCTTTGTCACTGTTAAGGGGGGTAAGCTCATATGGTTTCCCAACCTGTGGTCTCTGCATATCTCTTCCCCAATTGCCACCCCCACTCCTAGTTTAAATTCCCAACTTCCTCTATGTACTCCTCCATCCTCTGTTTCAACACTTTCTTTCCCTCCTCACTCAAGTGTAGTCTGTCCTTGGCATAGATACTACTGTCCTCCCAGGTCCCTCCCCACCTCCCCCAACAGCCCATACCCTTTAGCACAACACCAGGTTCTTAGCCATCCATTAAATTCCTCTATTCTCAGCTTTCTTGTTGTGCTTGCCTTTGGCACTGGAAGTATCTCTGAAAAAGTTACTGATCTTCCTGCTCCCTCACATAATTGTGCTAGTTCCTCAAACCTCCTCTGGACTATATCTACCGTCTTGTCAGCCAGGTCATTTGTCCCAAGATGTAAAATTAAATGAGGCTTGTCCCTACCCCTTCTAGCATATTTCAGAACAGATTGTCCCACTCTTTCTGCTGTCATTCCTGGCATGGCCTCCACCCAAATGCGACTATGCCTCTCCTCCTTACTAGCCCACCTAACTCCTCTTAGTATTGAGTCCCCCAGCACTAAGATTCCACCCCTCTTACTCCCTGCTTGCTTCCATTCATCTCCCTCTCTCATTTCCTGCTCCTCTTCTTCCTCCTGCACATTATTTCCCCCTTTTACCCCTGTTGCAATTCTCCCAGCAGAATTTCCTCCAGCTCCAGTTTGGTCCAGGCATTTATCAAATACTCCTCTAATTTCATCATTTCCCTCCTCCACCTTCTTCCTCTCTAGCAGTGCAAAACTATTTTCTGAAGACCCTTCACACATGCCCGCTCCCTCTCTCCTCATAGTAACCTGTTCTCTCCTTTCCACTCCATGACTTTTGCCACTTCTTCGCCTCCCCTCACAAGTCCCTATCTCCTCCTTCCATTTGTCTTTTGTCTCCTGACCTGGTTTCCCCGGCAATCGTTCTTCCTGGCCTGGGCCCCTTTGTCTCTGCTTCCCTTCTTCTGACCCTCTCCTCACCACTGTTGGCTTAAATCGCCCTCCCTCATCTCCCCTTCTTCCTCCCTCCAGTATTGGGCTAAACCCACCCCCAATCTGCCTTACCTGTCTTAGTTCCTCCTGCAGACCCTCAATCTCCTTTCTAAGTTTTTCTATGTGGTTGCACACTAAACATCCTCCCACACTCCAGGCAATGTTTAGAAAGATTGGTGCACCGCAGTTGTTGCAGCCTACCACCCTACCCATTGCTGTCGTTGCCCACCAGCGACCCCCCACCCTTCCAGATGCAGGATACTAAACACTCCCCCAAGTCTCCCCTCTCCCTCCTCTATCAGTGCAAAACATTATTTTCTTTATTTCCCTTACCCTTTGTTGTACACGTTTAGATATATTGAGCAACTGCTTTTTATATTTCTATCCTTCCTATCCACACTCAAAAGAGAGATTAAGTAGCCATTGCACAACCTTCTGAACTCGTACTCTTCCTTTCCCCAATGCAATATCAATACGAAGAAGTAATAATGAAAGCTCCTATTTTTGCATTTACTTCCCTTCCACTGAGATAGCAGTCACCTTTTCACTTGCTGCTGTCCCTTTCCTGGATGTCTGCTTCTGCTATGACAGGTGCATATCCCTTGCCCGTTTGAGGAAGTGATGTCAGAACCCCTGGTACAAAGGAAATCATGGACCAGGGGTGGGTGGGTGAGGGTTTGGGGGTGGGACCAGCCCAAGTCTTCCAGAAACAATCAGGTAGCTGAGGCCTCTGGTCAGACCATTAGCACCCTTCCCCCACTCTGCATAAAACTTTGCAGCTAGTGAAGCCAGCAACAATGACTCACAATTCTACTCCAAGCCCCTCAAATAGGTTTGCTACCCAAAGAAACAGGACTTCAATTCAAACAGCTTCACCAACACCACATCAAAATAGGCTTGGAATTAGAAGATATGGGTCTCCAATTCAAAGAAACAGATCCAGTTAAATCACACCAATTATATTCTAAAACAGAAGAAACAGGCCTCTGCAAATGCAGCCTGCCACACAGTGAATCATCAAACAACGAGCCCACTTATAGCTACCAAAACAGGTTTCAAAATTCCAACAGCCCCAAACAATACCCTGCTAGCCCCTTAGTAGTAAGAAAGGAAAGAAATAACTTTCTACCAAGTAGAATCCACAAGAAACAATGTAAAAACAAGAAGAAGAAGCTACTGTACTGTAGATCTGATCCTGTCCCCCTTCTAGTTCCTTCTGAGAAGCCAAAGCACTGACACCATGGCATAGTGGGAGGGAGACAGCCCCAGAGACTGCCAGACCATGGGAGTCCAGAGGACTGAAAGTCAGTATTAAATGCACATATGCCAACTCTGAGAACTGCAATCAACATAAAAAAACAACTAACTAATGCTATAAGAAGTATGGGATTGGCGCTCCCTATAAGTAGGAAGTAAAGGGTTGGTGCTCCCATGCGACCCCACAGGACTACACCCCTGTTCCGATGTTCTTTATAGCAAAGTCCAGCCCAGGGGAGCAAAAACTTCGCAGTTGGATGTTGAGAGCTCTGAGATGCTACTTGGACCACACAAAGGATGTCAGGTCCACCAGTACTCAGTTATGTGTCACCTATAGTGAGGTAGGGCAAGGTAAAGCAGCATCCAAGAGGACCATTTCTTGCTAGATAGTTTCCTGCATTCAGTTCTGATATGTGAACGCTGGCAAGCTGCCACCTGAAAGCCTCAGGTCTCACTCTACAAGGGTTGTGTCTGCCTCTGTGGCTGCTTCCATGGGTGCCTCCCTATAGGAAATCTGTAAAACAACTACCTGGAAAACAGTACCCACATTCACAAAGCACCACTGTCTGGATGTACAGTCCAGAAGGGATGCCAACTTTGGTACTGCTATCTTGCAGAATCTTTTGCCTAGGTAGGTTCTGTACCCAGCCTCCCAAGGTACTGCTATGGAGTTTGCAGTGTTTAAGCATAAACAAGGGATTCCTGGGGCTTGAGGAAAAAATGATTCACCATAGTAATGTTGTTCCTTCCAAGGGATCCCGCTCGATGCTTAGTAATCCCATCCTTACTTCCCCTTCCAGAACCTGGAAAAGGTTCACACAGGAATTAGTTCTTTTCTGTTTGACTTGAGCAATACTTGTTACAGTACCTTTCAACTGATGCTCAATGAGCTAATCTTTCAAAAACTTTTCATTGCAGTCTTAAGCTTTGGGAAACTTTTTAAATTGTTATATATATTTTTTTTTTGCTAGCCTGTTACCTAGTTTAGTGGTCACTGCTCACCCTAGCTTTAGAATTAAAGTTGCCATTAGAATGCAGGAGTGACCATGACCACACAGCAGAGTTTTGAATTATATTCTAAGATTCTCTAATTAGCATAAACTTTTAAGCTCCAGGGTGGCCTATTCTAGGTGAAAAATTGCAGTTGTTAAGCATAGTGAGGGATCCCTTGGAATAAACAACATTACTTCGGTGAGTAATTGTTTCTTTCTGCAGCAGACTACCTCCAACAAACCAGCATAGTATTCTGTGGTGATTTGCATATGCAGTCCATGATGCTTTGCATTGTGGGGGCATGTGTGATTTTGTATTTCTTTGAAACTTGGCTTCCCAGCCAAATGCCCTTTGGGGTAACCATTGCCTCAGTGCTTGCACAGAGAGGTTCTTTGTCTTTTAAATATTTTTTTGTTTTAATTGGGTTCACCAAAATATAACCCAGATAGACCATCTTAGGGTAGCTGGTCCATTACACTGGAGTGTCAAACAGATGAGGCATGCTGATGAGTTCTGGTAGGACGAAACACGTGTCTATGTCTTCTGTTGGCATCCTTTGCAAACTGTGTGAGGCCTTTCAGCACCATGCATTTCTGCTTAAAGTTGAACCAGCATAGTATTCTGTGGTGATTTGCATATGCAGCCCATGATGCTTTGCATCGTGGGGGCATGTGTGATTTTGTATACCTCCAACAAAGGCTGCAAACTTGCTACAAATACTAAAATTGTCTGTCTCTTCAATCCAGACTTATCATAATGTTTAGTGTTCTTATATGCTGGCTCCAGTGAGCAATGTATGGGAATGTCAGCAACAACAACAACTGCAATCTAACTTACATGGAAAGACCATCATTTTAGGTGGTGATGCAAGATGTGACTCGCCAGGGCACTTAACCAGATATGGGCTGTATACACTGATGGACCTAGACAGCCAAAAAGTTGGCACCGTGCATCTTGTACAGGTATGTGTTAACTGTCTCAATTTAACTTTAAAAATATGCAGTCGTTGTGAATAGTAATCACTACGTATTCTAATCTGTGCACACTTACACAGGTGCGTACAGTTAGTCAATGGCTATGGTGGGACTGGAAGATGTTCTCCTATTGCTCACAGGACTTCACTTGCTATGGTGCATGCAGGGAGTCAGTGGCAGTGGTGGGACTTAGACCTGTTTTGTAGTTGCTAACAGTACTTCACTTGCCAGGTGCACATATTGAGTCAGTGACTGTGGTGGGACTTGGATACCTCCTTTATCTCATTAGTTCAGTAACTGAGGCGCAGTCTGTGAGTCACTGGCTGTGGTGGGACTTTGTCTCATCATTGCTCTCTGTATTTTGATTGCTGACATGCATGCAGTGATTCGATGGTTGTGGTTGGACTTGAAGCAGTTCTGTATTTGATTCCATTACTTCAGGTGCTCATGTAAACTCACTGAGTCAGTGGCTGTGGTTAGAAGTGAAGCTGTTCTCTCACTGCTCCCAGTTATTCACTTTCAGTGGTGCATGCATTGGTTTAGTAGCTGTGTTGTGAATTGAAGCTGTGCTCTCATTGTACATACTACCGCAGTGACTCAGTGGGTGCATTGTGACTCGAAGATTGTATATGTCGCTTCACATTTTTTGAGTTATTCATGTAACTTAAGCGTGGTGTTAACTTGTAATTTTTTCCTGTTTTCAGTTGTCTGAGGTCAAAATCTCCATAGCCATGGAGCTGGAAGGACTGACAAAAGAAATTCAATACTTGAAAGAAAATGAAATTTACATTGATCAGTATGTCACTAATAGACATGTGCAGGTGAAAACTTTCATAAAAAAAAAAAACATGCCAAGATCAAGCACTACTTTGACATGTGGCATATCCAAAAGGTTGGTAAATAATAGTTATAACATTTTTTAACATTCTATCTTCAATGCTCCCAGTTGTCACCAGTTCCAAGAACACCATTGCCATTGGAAACTCAGTTTAAGTAATAAAGGTTGACTGTACTCTGCCGGCTGTGGACTGGAACATCCAGGCTGCAGCTACAACTGGGATCATGGTCATCCAAGACTGTGTTCTGCTGACGTGTCTCATGCAGCTGGTTACAGGTCCCATTAGGTATATGCCAGTGCTGAATCTGGTACTTATGAACAGGGACAGCACTGCAAACATCACAGTGGGTAGCCCCCTTGGTTCAAGCGATCATTGTGTAGTGTGTTTTGACATACGAAATGGGCATACAGAAACACACAGTAGGATCAATCAATCTTTATTTATATATATTGGAAAGGTATGTGAGCAGAAATGCCTGTTTTCACAAATGTCCAGTGTTAAGTACATGTATACATAGTGGTAACTGAGAACAAAACAGGATAAAAAACATCATAGTACAGCAAGTAAATAACAATATATAAAAAACAGTAGTATGACAGTTAAACAAAACTACTTGGCCAAACAAATAAAATGAAGAACTAAGGCACTTGCCAAGAAACAACAACAACAATAACAGGGGTAGGAGTAAAAAGGATGACAGAGGTGAAACAGTAGAGATGGAGATTATTTATTTATTCAGGTATTTCACCAGGAAGGCACACTGAGCAACAAGTCATTTGTCTCCCGGTGCAACCGGGGGGAAGGGGTACAACTGGAATGAGACATTATACAGTCAGGTTACAGGATCAACATTAACATACAGTTGTAAGGCAGGTGTTACAAACAGTGTTACAACAGTGTTGCACATAACATATTGAAAGGGGGACAATAATAAGTGCTGAGTTAATAAGTAAACAAGTGCTTACATGAAAGAAAAGGGGAAGGGGCAAGGGAAAGGGGGAGGAGGGGTGAGGTGGGAGGGAAAGAATCATGCCACTGGAGACCCCTTCAGGATTTGAGTAACCCTGCAAGGGGACAGGGGCGACCAGAGAGAAGGGGGAACCAGAGAGATCTCCAGGAGTGAAGAGAAAAAGGAGTAGCAAACCAGACAAAGGGTGTAGGGGACAGATGGACAGGGGGATAAATAAGTGCTGAAACTGGGGAAAGTACATTAGCCGTAGCTGTGAGAAAGCCAGTGGTCTTAAGATGGGGAGGTGCCAGGCTGGGTTCAGGAATTAGGTCTGGGAAGGATGGCTGCAAATTGAAGTACTAAGGAGGTGGGCCTTGAGGGAGGAGTTGAAGGACAGGATTGTATTACAGGCTTCAGTTTTGGGGGTAGTCTGTTGTACAACTTAGTCCTAGAGTAAAAGTTTGAGTTTTGAGCCAGTTTAGTTCGGAAAAATGGGGCTGAGGCTTCCCTACTTCAGGACATCATATTTTAAAGAAATAGGGCACTGCATCACAGAATATCTTGAAGTAGGTCGATATTAGGGGGTATGGAGGAGAATGGACTGCAATAAAGGGGGAATTATTATTGTAATGGCAACATGTTTAAAGGCAATAAGTAATGGTAAGAGGAGAAAGAGGCCACAGTGGTTCTTGGAGGTAGCTAAGGTGGTGAAGTACATTCAAAATAGCTTTCTGAAAACACAATGTGACCCAAATAGAGGTGCACAAGGAGGTATACATAGAGAAACAAAGAAAGGCAGGTAGCAGGGTAAGGGTGGCAAAGGCTAAAAATGAGGGAAAAAAAAAAACCCAGGATGTCCAAAATGGGGCTACTGCTTTCTTCATGTATATCACCAAGAACAGGAAAGCTAGGGGTGGTACAGTGAGGATCAGGAGACTGGGGGTGGGTGGGTGAACGTGCAGAGGAAGACCAAGCAAAAGGTGCATTTTTACACAAATAACTATGATTGGTCTTCACAGTGGAAGCTGTAGGGAGGATGGGCCCCCATGCATAAACAGACTCCAGGTACAGAAGTGTTCATGGGGGGGGGGCTGACCCTGGCTTGGCCCCTTCTGTTAAGTCAGCCTCTGACAACATTTATGTGAGCACTACGTCCTTGGGCAGGGCTTCAAGCAGCCTGTGCTAGTCAGTGTACTGAAATTCTGGGGGGCACTGAACTTTTGCTGATCACGACGGACCGAATGCCATCGGGAGCAGCAGCGGTTAAAAGGGTTAAGGTATGAGCCACTGCCTGTATCCTTTTACCCCATCCCATGACTGCCTCTTCAGTCAGCCAGCCTGAGGGAAACAAAGAAGCCTCTCTCCCTCCATTGCTCCCCTCCAGTTGAGAGTCAAACTGAACTTGCAGGTGGGGCTTCAAGCAGCCCACACTATTAAAACTGCTAAAGTGCTGAATTTTTGCTGAGTACAATGGACCAAATGCCATTGGAAGCAGCAGGGGTTGAAAGGTCAAGAGCTACTGCCTGTAGCCTCTTACCGTCCCCCTTTTGATCCCATCTTTAGCAAGCCAGCCAATCTCTGAAATCTATGGTGGTGTCAAGTTTTTTCCTGCTGCTTGTTCAACCAGAGTCCACTTCCCTCAACAGAACAAACCGCACCTACTGGTCACCAGAACGGAACATTAGGAACAACCAAGTAAGGCTGCAGTAAATTTTGACTGTGTGGAAACAGAGTCTGGGTGTATGGGGAGGGGAGAGCTGCATGTGGTCTGCTTGTGAGGTTTGTTTTGGGGGGTACTGGGAATGTACTGGCCTGGGGAGACCAACCTGATTGCTACATTTTTTTGGGGGGGGAGTAAACTGCACTCATAAGGGAGAGCAGCCCAATTATGCCTCTTCTTATTGGTGAGGAGAATGAAGAGGTACGTTTGGGAATGAGCCTGTCTGCCTTGAGGAATGGCTGGGTTGGTGAACAGATTGTGTGTGTTGGGGAAGGGCAATGAGAAATGCTGTTTTGCCCTGATGACTGACATAATGCATTTGGGGGGATGATTAGTGAGGTGCCTGAGCCTGATACTTTGGGTAAACATGTGTGTTTCAGAGATGTACTGTATGAGACACACCTCTAAAATGCAGAAAAGTACATACCTTACACTATGTTTTAATTTTTTTTTCTGGGGGAGCATGCACCTGGACTTCCCAAGCTTTTAGAAGATTGTGGGCCCCACCTTGTTAACTGACTGCATACGCCACTGCCCAGGGAGGAGGGGATAGTGCACAAATGTCCATTTATGGAACAGAGTCTATTTCTGATGGAACCCCATAAGGTAAACATGGCTATGGGTGAGGCTGGGAGTCACCTAAGGGTGCTAAGTACGGTGCTAGCTGCCCTTCATGCAGAGCTATTTATCACCTTATCAAAGATGTGGTGGACAGAATGCAAACAGACCTGGCAAAACTAGATGATTGATCTAGGGAGTGTCAGCCATATTTCAATGGCAGAAATTCAAAAGTACTGCAACAAGGGCATGACAACACGGAGGGCTTTGTATAACATGGTGGTACTTACAGTTCAGTCAAGGTGAGCAGGATGCTGTGCTGCATAGGCAGAGTAATCTGTAGCAGGAGTAAGGAGGTTGTGTTGCCACTGTATCACTCACTTCTGAGACCACACCTGGAGTACTGTGTCCAGTTGTGGAGGACGCACCTCCTCAATGACATTGAAACATTGTAATCAGTAGAGAGAAGGGCTACTGAAATGGTGTGTGGGTTGCATGATCAACCATACAAGCACAGGTTGCAGGACCTCAACATGTGCTAAGAAGTGCAAGGTAATGCACCTGGGAAATAAAAACCCAGGGGAAGAGTACACAATGGAGGGTGAGATACTAACAACAACAAAAATGGAAAGGGACCTGGGGGTAGTCATATCAGATGACCTAAAGGTGGGCAAGCAATGTGAGAGGGCAGCAAGGAGGGCTGGGGATACTGGTATGCATAGGGAGAGGCATCACCAGTAGAAAACAGGAAGTTATTATCCCTCTGTACAGACAGTTGGTGAGACCCATCTGGAGTACTGCAGTTCTGGAGACCCACTGCAAGGACATAGACAGGATGGAGGCTGTCCAGAGGAGGGCAACTAAAATGGTGCAGGGTCTGCACTGGAAGACATATGAAGAGAGACTTAAGGAGCTGAATATGTATAGCCTCGGGAAAGAGGGAGAGGGGGACATGATAGAAACTTTCAAGTATCTCAAGGGAATCAACAAAGTCCAAGAGGGTAGCATCTTTCAAAAAGAGGTGTGCAAGAACAAGGGGCGAATTTGAAGATAGAAGGGGCGGCTCAGAGGTAATTTAAGGAAGTATTTTTCACAGAGAGGGTTGTGATGTATGGAACGGCCTTCCAGAGGAGGTTGTGGAGTCAAAACAGTGATGGAATTCAAGCATGCATGGGACAGTCATAAGGCAATTCTAGGGGTGGGGGTAGGAAGAAGTAGGCTGCTGGTTAACTAGGTGTGAAAAAAATACTTCAAATTACCTCTGAGCGCCCCTTCTATCTTCAAATTCAGCCCCTTGTTCTTAATAATTTACACTGAGTCCCCCACCAGGAGCTGCTTCCTTTCCTTGTGGCATCCTCTGCCTCCTTCCTGTGGGCCTCCCTTGTGACAGGTGTCCTCAGCCTCCCTAATCTCCTCCGTGGGTGCATCCATAGGGGAGCTGTGCTCCCCCAGAATGGTGTATGGATTGTGGAGGGAACAACTGACTGGGTGTGCCTCTGTTCCACCCTCCTCACCCTCCCTGAGCCCACAGTGGTCCAACTGCTGTGCTTTGCAACCTCTGAGGTAGTGGTGGTGGCTCTGGTGCTCCCTGGATGGGGGTTCCCTTCCTACCATCCAGTCTGGCCTGGGGGAAGGTTTTCTTACTGCTGTCCAGTGGGGCCTGAAGACGGGCAACTTCCTATCTCAGGGCAGAGAGTTGTCTACAAATAGGGCAGCATCTCAGCCTCCAGAAAGACTCCCGGAAGACTGCTGCCCCACAGCCATTACATTGCACTACTCCCCACATGACTATATACTTTTTTTTTTGTGTGTGTGTGTGTGCTTGTGTGAGTGATTGGTTTGTTATATAGAAATATATATATTATACAATGTGTATGTGATATTTTCAGTGCTGTGTGCTAGAGAGGATATGACATTGATATGCACCTTGCACTCTTGAGGAAATGATGTCAGAACCCCAGGTATAAAGGAACTATTTCCGTGGGGGTGAGGGTGGGAAGGGTTGGGCCTAAACTGTGCCCTCACAAAACAATCAGCTAAGAGCTCTGACCCACCACTGCGATGAGTGCCTTCCTGTCTGCAAGATACTATACACAACAATTTGACAGAGAAAATCCCCTGCTACTCAAACAGAGAAAAATCCAGACATTCAAGTCAGACACAGGTAAACCTCCCCAGCCCCAAAACAGCCTGGTGGTTTGTGCTCTGAAAGCAGTCAGTCCCAAAATAAGTGAGCTGTGCTTTGAACTCTTCCTGCACTGAAAATCTTAAGAATTGTAACAAGACTGTCTTTTCCTGATAATTGTAAATACCTTATTTCCTTTCAGTTAGGAGCAGCCTCCACCTGCAGTATATCTGCTACAAAGCAAAGACAATTGAAAGGTTCCCTCCTCTGTTGTGAGCACAACTCGCTTTCTTGCAAATCCTATGTTCAGTATTGCAGTTCCCAACAAGAGATAGTTTGACTAGGAAAATTAAGCCCAGTGTTGCAGCTTGAGCCAGAGGTAGCTTCACCTGAAGACTATGAGGTTATCTGATGAGCCTGCTAAATTAGTACTTTTATCAAGGTCTGTAAGATTCTTCCAGAGCTATTGGCTGTTAAGTAGCTATGATTTAAGCACTTCCTGACACAGTCTGTCTTGGCCTTATAAGGCACTGAGGTAAACAAAGAAAAACCAGTTTTCACCCACTAGGGACTGTCTGGGTCCAATACACAGCCTGTACCTGCTCTCAATTCAGGGCTTATGACAAATTCTTAGCCCAGTGAATACTCACAGTATTACAAATATTGCATTGCAAACAGTCAATCACTAACTCCAATCAAGTCAGAAGGGCAGAAACACAGAAAACAGTAAAATCTTAACAATTGTAAGAAGTAAAGCAAACTCCACCTCCCTCTGTTGATTGAAAGACTGCCTTTTCTGATAATTCTAAGTTGCTTATTTCACCCTTCAGTTAGAAGTATCCTCCACCTGAAGAATATTAGGTTTCCTAAGGAATCTGCTTCAATCTAAAGACAATTGTAAATTGTAAAGTTCACCTCCCTCTGTTGTGAGCACTACTCACTTTCTTGCAAATCTTAAGTCCAGTGTTGCAGCTTGCAGCCAGAGGTAGCTTCACCTGAAGACTAAGGAAAGAATAGTTGAGTACCTAGAGGCCAGTGGAGCACAGGACCCAAAGCAGCATGGGTTCACAGCGGGATGGTCATGTCAGACAAATATAATAGATTTCTTTGACTGGGTGACCAAAGTAGTAGACCAGGGAGGGGCTGTGGACATGGCCTACCTAGACTTTAGCAAGGCATTTGACACAGTCCCACACAAAAGATTAATAGTCAAATTAACCAGCCTGGGAGGGTCCCAGGGTGGTAGCCTGGTAAAACATTGGCTGCACAACAAGACACAGAAGGTAATTGTAAATGGAGTCCACTCTGAAGAAAGAGGAGTTACTAGTGGGACCGTAGGTTCAGTATTGGGTCCAGTCCTTTTAATGTCTTCATCAGTGACATTGCAGAGGACTGAAGGAAAAGTATGCCTTTTGCAGATGATACAAAGATCAGCAACAGGTTGATACACAAGGAAGCGGAAAGGATGAAAAGGGACTTGGCAAGGTTGGAAGAATGGTCAGAAGTATGGCAGCTAGGATTCAATGCAAAGAAGTGCAAAATAATGCACCTGGGAAACAAGAACCCAAGGGAAGAATACACAATGGTGGGGAGGTAGTACAACAACAAAAAGGAAAGGGACCTGGGGGCAATCATATCAGATGCACCTCAAGGTTAGCAATCAATGTGAGAAGGCAGTAGGGAGGCTGGGGGTACTGGGATGTATAGGGAGAGGCATCAGCAGCAGAAAACAGGAAGTTGCTATCCCTTTGTACAGACAGTTGGTGAGACCCCATCTGGAGTACTGTGTCCAGTTCTGAGACCTCATCTCCGCAAGGACATAGACAGGATAGAGGTAGTCCAGAGGAGGGCAACTAAATGGTGCAGGGTCTGCAAGAGAAGCCATATGAGAAGAGACTAAAGGAGCTTAATATGTATACCCTTGAGGAAAGAAGGGAGAGGGGGACATGATAGAAACTTTTAAGTACCCCAGTGGAATCAACAAAGTCCAAGAGGGTAGCATCTTTCAGAAAAGAGACTTACAAGAACAAGGGACACAATTTAAAAGATAGAAGGAGGGCGGTTCAGGGGCAATGTGAGGAAGTATTATTTCACAGAGAGGGTAGTGGATGCTTGGAACAGCCTTCCTGAGGAGGTTGTGGGGTCTAAAACTGTGGGAGATTTCAAGAATGCATGGGACAGACATAAGGCAATTCTTGTGGGGGGTAGGAAGAAATAGGCTCTTGGTTAACTAGGATCTGCGGCCTATCCTGTAGGTAGGGAAATGGGCAGACTAGATGGGCCTAGCAGTCCTTATCTGCCGTCAAAGTCTATGTTTCTATGTTTCTATGTTTCTACATGGTTGCTCAAAAATTAAGACAGGCCAAATATAGTTCCCCAACCTCTATCCATATCAACCACCCACCCACTCACCCACCCACAGACTGCAACATGCAGTACTTATTACTGCACAGTATGCTCATGTCCATTAGTGCAACACATAAAAAGCAGTTTTTAATTTTTCCTTACCCTGGAACACCCCACCTCTTACCATTACTTCTGCCAGCTCCATGACCATGTCTGTCTACCACTCTCACCAGTTTCTACCATTTCCTGTGTTTGGTCACCCCAGGCTTGGGTCTGTGAAGTGGGGAGGAGGCTCAGTGACAGCCCCATGTGTCCTGCTCATCTGTCCAATGAGGCTCTGGCCAGTAATGCTGCCAAGGGGACACAGGACCATTGCACAGCACAGAACGGTATTCATTAGGCTCAAGGGAGCACTATGCCAGCAGCATCACAGGGTTTCACTGCACACAGTAGCATGGCCCTGTCCACAAACAGGAGTGTGGCAGCTAGGGGCAGTGGATATTGGGGTTTGTTGGGCTGAACATGGCTGGGAGCGGAGGTCCACAGGCAGGTGGCATGGTATAGGTCTGTGTCTTGCAATGTTGGCATTACTTAGGCAGTAAGCTTCACCGTGTAATAGCTTGGACATTTTGTAATGCATGTGTAAAATTATTGGTAAATGCCAATGTACTGTAGTGTTTGCATCAGCCTTGGTATGTAGCTTTTACACTGGGGGTTTTCACGTAATTAAACTGAAAGTGGTTAAGCTACACATATGTGGCATGGGGCCAATATGCCCATCAGGTGGAATGGGAAGCCATCTGGGGTTCCTAGTGGTGCCGCACTATGCATGTACTGGGACCAGTACAGTAGTGACGCCTTGCCCACTGGTCGCATGGAGGTGTATACCATTGCACATGAATTATGGTGGCCCCTCCCTGTTGACTCCACAGAGCTCAGTGTACAATCAATAAAATAAAGTCTTTATTTAATCAGCGAACATCATTGAGCAAACTCATTTTCATGATGGACCTGGAAACACCACCAGTGCATGTTTGTGTCATCCCCAGACTCAAGTGCCTTACACAGGCCACATCCGCACCTATTGGACACATGCCACCCAGTGTATGCATGTGTGCATGTTCACTCTTCTGGTGCTACACACACACACTGGAGCTCGGGACACTGTGGCCAGCTGCATACATGTGTGTTTGTCCTGCAGGTGTGGCCGCCTGACTCATGTGTGTGCCCTCCCTGCATTGATGATGAGAGCTGACAGATAGGTGGCGCAGCTTGGCACCACTGGACTCATGACACAGAGGGGTGCCCAACAGGTCCATGGCCATGACATGGTGCAGCAATTGGGTTACCATGTGGCCACACATCACCAGATGCACCCCTTGCCTGGATGTGTGGCCTAGGGTTCACCATGCAGCTGAGGCCGCCGGCAGGATGGGGCAGGATGTGTGTGGCCCTGTCCCTGCTGTGTGGTCATGGTGAATGGCAAACAACCCATGCTGGGCACTGGTACCAGCCACTGACAGCTGCCATGCCCACTCCATCATGCAGGACATATGCCACAATGCCACAAGGTATGACTCACAGCAAATAACACTGTCCCCTATGAGACAGGGCCACACAGAACGCAGATTCAAGCTGTCCCATGGGGGTCATTTCCTGACACAGGCACAGGACCATGTGCATGGGGTAGGGATCCCACAGTTAGGGGCCACCACAGTGCATCTTCACCCAGGGGTCAGTGCCCAAGCCCCCTTCCATCCAGGTCTCTCTGATGCCTGGGGCCACCCCAAGTATGCCTGTATGTTAACATGCCCCCGCTTTGTCAGGCACGCATCCATGCCTGGAACCTGGTGGACAGCAGGAACTGATAGTGTTCCAAGTCCTTATATTATGGTAGAACTGCCTGTCTAGCACCCTATAGTTATGTAGGCATACACATTATGGCCCCATGTGGATCCCCCTGCATGTCATGGGCAATATCAGGAGCTCCGCCTCATCTGAGTAGTGCTTACTTGGAAGATGTGACCCTGGCCGGCATGCCTTGCACCTCCTAGGCCCAGCCCCATCATGCAGTTTGTGGTTGGGGTAGCTGTCACTGATTGTCCCCTGGCATCACCAGCACCACATTTGGGGAGCACTGGCAGCCACCCTCCACAACATCCTAGGCCTCTGCCCCATCCACAGCACTGGTGTGTAGAGCCCACGCCTGCCATGTCACTGGGCCAGTTCATGGGTATTCCATACAGTGTGCCATGACACCACACTGCTGTGATGGCCACTGTGCCCACCTATGTATCCCATGCTGTGTGTCCACACTGACATCCATCGCACTCAATGGTCCACGTCACATGCCTTACAGTTCTATGGATGCATCTGAACCAGGGCCTTGACCTTGTGTGCAGCCCACTTTTGATACTAACATACTAACATACTATTTGCCAGCAGATTAGGCCTTATGGTCTATTGAGTCTGCTCGAACCTAGATCCTTAGTTGGGTGCCGAGACCCTCCCATCCCTTGTGCTCCAGAAACCCGTATCATCCATCCCCACCCCCGGACAGGCCATCATCTGATACATCCCTTTCTGTGTCTGTCCCACCTCTCTTAAACCCTCCACTGTGGATCTCTGAACCAGCTCACCAGGCAGTGCATTCCAAGGGTCCACCACTCTCTCAGTGAAAACCTCCTCCTCTTTTCCCTCACCCTTCCACCTTCCAACTTCAAACCATGCCCTGGTGATGCCTTCCTGCTTTAGTCTAAAGATCCTCCATGTTTACCCTATTTATTCCCTTGAGGTACTTGAAGACCTCAATCATGTCCCCCTGTCTCTCCTCTCCTCCAATGAAAACAGGCAGAGCTCCTCAAGTCTGTCCTCATAAGTCAAATCCCTAGCCCTCATATCATCTTTTTGCCCTCCTGTACCCTCTCCAGGAGCTGTATGTCCCTCTTCAAGTGTGGTCTCCAGTACTGTACACAGTACTCAAGTGTGGTCTAACCAGTCCATTGTACAGCGGCAGAATCACTTCCTTGCTCCTAGAGGTGATCCCCACGATGCATCCCAACGTCCTGTTTGCCTTGCTAGCTGCCTCCTGCACTGCTCAGAGTTATTCATACATGTATCCACCATGACCCCTAGGTCTTTTTCCCCTATTGAGGCTTCCAGCGCCTCCCCTCCCAGGGTGTACCTGTGTTTAGGGTTTCCCCGACCAAGATGCAACACCTTGCACTTGGTGATCTCTTGGATCCCCATTGCATGGCGTAATGCCCTGGGCCATTTTATGGCTCAGTGGCATGTTCTGCATGCCTTGTTACAACCTGGGGTATACCCCGATACCATGCCCACATGACTCAGTCTCCCAAGTGGCCTGCCCACGATAACACAGTAATGCCTCGCTCCCTCTGTCATTTCAGGTGCAGATCAGCATGCTGCACATGGACAGCCAATGGCTGACCCATGTCTCCACACCCTGGAGAGAACAGTGCATTGGCAGAAGTGCTAGGATGCCAGGGTCTATGCTGAGCACACCAGGCATTGAATGGCAGAGACTCAGGACACAGCAGCATTAGATGGTGACAGCCAGGAAGGGGAGCAAAGTGATGGGGGGGTGTGGTGCCATCATCCACTAACCCCGAGGCACTGCCTGTCACCGGGGATAATGGTGATGGAGAAATGGAAGAGAGGCAATTCTTGGGAAAGTGGAAGTGGTGCCCCTGTCTTGCAAGTACTTGTGCAGCTGCAGCATCCTGCTGTGGCAGTGCTTTCCACCCCCGATCAGGTGGAGTGGGATCCAAGAGGTGTGCCTATGGAAGAGGACATGGCGATGGTGGAGGTCTTGGAGCCCATGGAGGAGGATGTGGCATTGGAGGGAGCAGCAGAGGATGATGTTGCACAACGGGGGTCCCACACGTGCGTCTTCCTTCACACAGTGGGAACAGCTACAGACTGTGATCAGTGACCTCTACCATGTGCAGAGCTCCCTCCAAGCTGTTAGCCACCATCAAAGGTTATCAGGAACAATTATCCGAACTTTGTGGCTGTCTGCATATGCCATGGGCAGAGTTTACTGAGCAGTGTGTTGGACTGTTTGTGTCCTGTTTTAGTGTTTATTTTATTGTTCATATTTGATGGTCCTTTAATTGTTATATTTGTCATGTTACATAGTACTCATAACACATATTTCTTTGTTTCTCATATCTGTTGTCTGTATTGTTCTTTTTCTGAGGTACTGGATGTTGTGGGTGGCCATCTGCACAGCACATGTGGCCTTGTGTGCCACTGTTGGTTACCTCGGTCAAACATCAGTGCTGGTGCGCCATGGTGCCTGAGTGGGGCATGGCGTGTGGCTGAGTGTCACACATTAGTGCAGGGTTTGGGGGACCACATGATACAGATGCATGCATGCTGATGCATGCACATAGAAACATAGAAACAGCAGTTGAAGGCAGATAAGGACCTCAGGCCAATCCAGTTCGCCCATTTTTTCTACCTTATGAATGCACCAGCTACACAGTATATGCTGCTGTGTGTAGCAGAGGTGCAGCATGTGCACTTTCTGGCTGATGCAGGTAAAACACCCTGTAAACCCTGGGTGTCATGCCGTGGCCCACTGCTGCAGTGGTGGCTGGCTCCAAGTCCTATGCTGTACATGTGTGATATATACACAGGTACCATCAACCCCCCCCCCACTGTGGTACCAGTGCATTGTTGACATCATGGTGGGCTTTGACATCACAGCATGACACCCACAAAGTGGTTACCAGAAGATTGTGGCATGCCATATCATGCCAAAGTCATGGATGTGCCACTGCCACCAGGTCCTGTACAATTCCCCATCAGGTACATGTACATGTTGGGGTCCTGTCTGTCCCCCATTCAGTGCCATGCTTGTCCTTGGTGTGACACTCCCACATATCTCAGGCACAGTTTTGCCATGGCTGCCCTCAGTTGTGGGGGTGTTGACATGTTGCACTGATGACCTGGGAGCTGACTGCTGGGTGCAGGGTGCATGCCCTACCAGTATGCTGTTCATGCCACATGCACCCTTGGCCAATGGTCACCATATGTAGAGGGGTGCCAGTCTGGGGGCCACATGTTCATGTCTGGGTGGGTCATCAACATGTGGGACAAAGTGACATGCAGACACATGCTTAAATGCCAGTGACTTTATTTATACACACATTGTTGATCAGAATGTGCACAATACCCACCATCCTCGCTGTGTGTATGGGGGATGTGCAACATGGGTGCTCGCATGTGCCCACTTGATTTTCTCCCATACCCCTATGCTGCCCCTGCCCCCCCCACCACATGGTGTTACAGGTTTCCAGTGATAGGATCCCACTGTGTCCCACGGTCACATATTCACTGGGATCAGCTTTGTTCGTCCACATATGGTGCATGGCACACTGGTCCTGTTGCACTGTCTGTATGGACTGATGTGGTTGTGGTCTACTCCTCCTTGACCTTCTGAGCATCTTGGTTTACCCTACCTGTCTCTGTTTTTCCTGTGGGTGCTGGGTGTCCACCGCTTCTTGGATGGTTACTCTTCTACTTCCTATGTGTGGTGGCCCATTGTACACTGTGACCACCTTGGTGCAGCCCCTGTTTTACTGGGTGTTGAGTCTCAAGACATTTCCTGCATCCCAGTGTGCTTTGTCTTCCTCCTCCTTTTTCCACAAGGGGTTCAGCCACACCAGACATACCTGCCACAGATGGTGAAACAGCCACAAATGCACTACTCCATGGTGCTCCACTGGCTGTTGGCATCAGGCTCTGGTGTGCTGGTGACCAGGGGTGTGGCAGTCATGACTGCTGTTGTGTGCTGGGTGCTGAGGGCATGTCCTATGGTGTCTGTGGCTTCCATGGCTTGTGTTATGCAGGTGATCTGGGTGTTTGTTGGCCTTTCTTGTACCACAGCTTTAGTGTTGGTAGGATATGTATTATCGTCCATTGGTTGGGATGGCGGCTGGGTGCTTAGGGCCTGGATTGTGGTATATTTTGGTACTGGTGGCTGCAGTATGGTGCTGGCCTGCTTTGTGGGTGGTTCTGTATCCTGGTCCTGTGGAACAGTGTTGAACTGTTGTGCCTGGGTAGTGTAGGCCTGTTGTTCCTGTATGCTCTGCTGCACTGTCCGGGGTGTACTGGACCACCCAGTGCTGTTGACACTGTGTGTGCTGTACATAGCATTCCTGGGCATGCTGTGGCCTGTTTGATCAGATCCCTGGGGTCAGTGTCAATAGATGAACTGGGACTCCAGTACTTGGTCCTACAGCCTGCACTGTCAACCAGGGCATAGTATGCCTGGGGTATGTGCCCACCGTGTTGGTGGCTGGTATGTGCAGCTTGGTACAGGCTGACTGGTTCACTGATCTCCAAGATCTCATGGGCATTGTGTCCATGGTAGTGTGGCCTTGTAGCACTGTTGCATTCCCTGTGCCATAATGCCTCTGCGATGTTCTGCAGCACAGCTGTGAGGGTATTGGTCTGTCCTGTTGGACAGCAATGCTTCTCTCCAGCACAGTTGTCAGGCACTACACTGCATCAGTGTGCTGCTGTGTACATACCTGAAGCCTATGCAGTACTGCTATGCTATTCACATGTCAGGCTGCACTCTGGCATGCCCCAGTCTTCATAGCATCCAGTACCACAGATATGACCTCAACCATGCGGCTGTGTTCTGCATCTATGGAGGCCTGTATTGCTGTCAGTTCTCATGTCTGTGCCTCCTGGGTGTCGGGAACAGTGACAGTATTGGTCAAGGTCCACATCCTCCATGGGTTGGGGGGGATGTCCTATGGGTTATTTATGCCGGCGCAACAAAAAAGATCATGACCGAATTTCAGCAACAGGCGCCATGTAAACTGCAAGTTGCAGTTGGCATGGAGCTGCATAGTTTGACAGTGTTTTTACATCAGGGGCTTTGCCCCCAAACCCCCCACTCAGGGTGCTTCACCCCACACACCCACCAAGCTAAAGAATTCTAACCCAGGTCAGAGTTAGTTCAGGGAGAGTTTGCAGGTCAGGGGAAGTGGTTGCTCCCTTCCAGCAGCATTTCTATGATGACATGGTGCTGTAGTCGATATTGATGAATGTCACATTGAAATGTTGCTGTTAGGGTGGCATACCCTATCCTGTGCTGCTTGCTGCACTGTGACCTCCAACTCTTCACATGGTATTGGACTGAGGTCTTGGGTGATGTTCTCTTGGGTTGTCTTTATTTTTTATTTTATTTTATTTAATTCATTCTAGGATTACAAGTTACCTTTGAGCCCAGGGCTCTTTTACAAAGGTTCCACGTCAAAAACATTGGTATCAACATAATAAACATTGGTTTCACATAATAGGTTACAAGACCAAATGTAGCATGGTACAGACAGGGTGCGGGTCGGGAAAAGGAGTGGGGGTAGGAGGATAGGAGGGGCAGTAACAGGAGATCAAGTAGGAGGAGGGGAGAGGAGAGGGTGGGGAGGAATATAGATAGGGGGCAAGGGTGGGTGAGAGGCAGCCAGACTGGTGGCATTGTCACATTCAGAAGTACGGGAGGGGCAGAGGCCTACTAGGGCAAGTGCGATGGGCAAGGAGCCTGGTAGGGGACAGCTGCGGAGGAGTGGTGTTGAATAGTTATCCATGGCAGTCGCAGGTGCTGGAAGTAACAAGGGTGTTATGGAGCCTGGATTTGAAGGCCCCTAGACCAGTGGTAGTGATAGTATCATAGGCAAGACTGTTAAACCAAGTGGGGGCCCTGTAGGCGAAAGATCACTGGCCATGGGCTGTATGGCAGTGGGGGATGCGAAACAGTTGTGGCTTTGATCCCCTGGTGATTCTGGAGCTGGTGTTTGTTTGAAGAAGTGAACAGACTCTGGGAGGGGTAATTCCCAACTCGATTTTCTTTGAAACCACACAGGTTTAGTACTGGATTCCATTTTCAAGTTAGCCAGTTTGTTTGTGAGTAGAGGTCACAGGTGTGCGAGACGCTGGCCTGGTAATGAGCTCCAACAGGCCTTGTTAAGGGTGATGGTTATCCTTCTGAGTATCGAGGTAGGCAGTGCCATAGATGATGAGGCCATAATCAGTGTGGGAGATGATGGAGTTATGAACAGCGGCAGCGAGGGCCTCTTTTGTCAGGTGCCACCGTAGGTGGTAGAGTAAACCCAGTCTGGTGTTCACTGTTTTTGCGACATTGGTTATGTGGGTTCCTAAGGACGGGTGAGGGTCTAAGATGATTCCTAGATATTTGAAGGAGTCAACCTGCTCCAGGGAGCTGCCAAGGCAGGTATATAAGGAGAGCTGGAGATGTTTGTGCCTGTTTTGGTGGCTGGTGAAAATCATGGTCTTGTCTTTTTTCCTGGTTAAGGATCAACTTATGTTCTTTGAACCAGTTTTCAATTGAGGTGAAACCATGTTGAAGGGTTTGTTGCAGGTGGCTTGGGTCATGATGGGAGGCAAGAATCACAGTGTCATCTGCATAGAGTATAACTTTCTGAGGAGTGGAGTTGGGGAGAGAGTTGAGGAACAGGCTGAAAAGCAGTGGGCCCAGGATGGAGCCTTGGGGGACGCCAGAGCGTACCTCTTTAGTGTCGGAGAACATGTCCACTATTTTTACACATTGGGTCCTGTTGTCAAGATAGCTATTGAACCATGCCACCTATTCCATAGAGAAGCCAATGTTCAGTAGCTGATGAAGCAGGAGGCGATGGTGGACAGTGTCAAAAGCCTTTGACAGATCTATGAATATAGCTCTGGTTAGGAGACCATGGTCAAGGGAGTTGTGTATGGCTCCCGTAAACTCAAGAAGGGCTGTGGCAGTGCTGTGTCCTTTTCTAAAACCATGTTGCTGCTGGCAAAGGATGTTGTATTTGCCTAGATGATCGGGGAGCTGGTCTGCTACTATCCGTTCCAGGGCCTTAGAGAGGTGTGGAAGGATAGAGATAGGTCGGTAGTTCCCATGGGTGATCCGGTCACCACTTTTATGGATTGGTGTGACTGTTGCTGACCCATTCAGGGGCATAGCTACAAGGGTGCAGGGGGTGCAGTGGCACCCAGGCCCATGAGGTTTGAGGCGCCCAGATCAAAATTTTGATGTTTATTCAAACATGGGAAGGGGCCCTGTAACATCGCCTTGCACCCAGGCCCTCTGGGAATTTGCTATGCTACTGCTTCCATTTATCAGGGAACTGGCTGAGAGAGAGGGAGAGATTAAAGATCCTTGTGAGAGGCCCCAGTACTTCTTCAAGAGTGAGGGACAGAAGTTTGAGGTCCAGTGTGTCAACACTAGCTCTGGTGTTTTTGATGGCTTTGGAGATGTATTTCCTGGCATTATTTTTATTTACTGCTCTGAAGTAGAAAGGGGGGTATTTTTTAGGTGTAGACTGATGGGTGGGAGGAGGAGTGTTGCTGTCATTGAAAAATTCGGGGAGGGGGAGGATACTGCTGAGGTCAGTGAAGGCATCATTGAAGGTGTTGGCTGACTTCTAGGTCCAGTGTAGTATTTTTGTTAATTTTGAGAGCAGTTGGGGGTGATTTGGATTCCTTCCCTGTGACATTTTTTATGTTATTCCAGAATGCGCTTGCATTTCCCGATGTTTCGGTGAATGCTTTCTTGTAGTATTCAGATTTCTGTTGGCATATGGATTTGGTGCAATCATTCCTTGCCCTTTTGTAGTTTTGGGTGTCTGCCTGGTTTCCAGTTGTTCTGGCCAGTTCCCAGAGGTGGTCCCTGTGTTTTAGCTTCTTGAAGAGGGAGCCCGTGAGCCAAGGGTTGAAGAGGGCTTTAGTTTTGCATTTTTTTAGCGGGGCAAAGATGTTACATGCTTCATTGAAGATGCGTATGAAATGGTCAAGGGCTGTGTTCGTGTCCTGTAGCCCAGTCGATGGGGGACCAGTCTTGATTAAGAAGGTGTGATTTTAGGTGGATTAGCTGCCCACGGGGTAGGACTCTGCTGAGGATGACCTTAGGTGGAGATTTCCAGAATTTATTTGACCAGGTGCAGCTGATGGGGGGAGTGATCACTGAAAGTCAGACAGTACGGCGTAGCTAGAGATCCAGGAGGGTTGAGTAGTCAGGATCCAGTCCAGTAAGGTGCTGGTGCCAGTTTTATAGTTCTTTCTGGTTGTGGAGTCTAGTATCTGGGTGAAGGTTTGCTGATGTGACCATGTCCCTGTCATTGCCTGCCTCAGGTCCCAACCAATTAATGTTGAAATCACCGACAGTGATGATTTTGGAGTCGGGTGGGAGTGTTTTGATGTACTCCAGCACTGCGTGGAGGCCCAGTCCCTGTTCTTTCAGAGGGATATATACGGTGATGACCAAGAGAGCTTTGTTCTGAGCTCCAAGTAGGATTTTGATGTGCAGTAGCTGAGCATTTGGTGTTGGTAGGTTAGCATGGACAGTGTGCCCCATCAGGTTGTCTTTTAGGTATAGGGTGCAGCCTCCTCCTCTTTTTGATTTTCAATCAAGCCTAAAGATTATGTAGCCAGGGAGTGAGACTGTTTGATTAGGAACCAAGGGGGTGAGCCAGGTTTCTACCACTGACAGAATATCGGGCTGGTGCGTATTTGCGAAGGCTTGCAGTTGATCCAATTTAGATAGTGAGCTGCAGATGTTCAGGCAGATAATGGAGAGGGAGCCAATGCGCTTGGTTTGGGTGGAGTTCATAGCAGGCCTAGGGCCTGGGTTGGGATGAATGTTTCCAGATAGAAGCAGGAGTAGGAATAGGAGTTTCAGGGTGGCCAGTCGCAATTACCTGTGGGGGAACTTGCAGTTCTTTATTGAGGAGGAGTTGACTGAGATAGATTTGTGTGTGTACAGAAGGAGCATTGTGAGCTGGGGTGACAGCGGGGCCCACTGCACCCTAGCATGAAGGTGTAGGTACATTGTGATGGGGTGAACCCTAAGGGTAAGAATGTTTTCATGAAGAATGGTGCCAGTGTGGCTGTATGAGTGACTGAGCTTGTAGCTATGAGGAGGGGAGGGGAAGCAGGATGTGGGGAGCTGGAGCAGTGGGGTGAGGGCAAATAGGAGGAGTGGTAGGCAGGGGATAGTGGGGGAAGGTAAGCATAGTTTAAGGAAAGGGAAAAAGGAGCTGAAGGAAGGCAGAAGCTGCAGTAGAAAGATGAGCTAAGGGGGGGCATGGATGGAGAGAGGAGGAGGAGAGAGGCAGGGTCCAATGGGTGTAGAAGGGGGGGAGTGGCTGGTACCAGGGGCATGGCGAGAGGACTATTTAATAAACGGAGGAGGTGGGGGAGGGGGTTCGGTGAAACACTTTGGCAGAGTTCCATGTAATGCAATGGGCACAACAGCCCTGAGCTCAGTCTGAAAGTCAGTGGGCGCTGCAGCCAATCAGGGCCAGGCAGAGTGGGCAAGGTTCAAACAGGGTAGAGCCCTGAGCGTGCTTGGCCAATGGTGGTACACATGGCTTTCCCGGTCTGAGGAGGGCTTCTTACCCATCAGCGTGGATCTAGGAGGTGGCCAGGAGATGCGTTGCACTGGGGCAAGTTCCGGAGCCACGCCCATGCCTACGGGGCAGGTGCAGCCCGAATCAGGGGTTCAGGATCTGGGAGGGAGGAAGGAGAGACCAGAGGTTTAGAGAGGGGGGGATGAGAGGAGCAGACAAAGGCAGGATGCAGTGCAGAGCACTGAATCAGGGGCGTGGAGCTGTGGGGAGACCTGCAGCAAGTGAATGCAGGGAACTTGGCCTGGTGCGGTGGGGGTGGGGGGTGCAAAGAGATACAGGAAATTAGGCAGGCGAGTGAGTAAAAGGGAGACTAGGCATAAGAAGGAGGAGGAGGAGGGGGGACAGTTTAGGCCCTGAGTGCAGAGAAATAGGGAGAGTCACAGGAGGGCAGTTAGGCAGGATATCAAACCAGCTTGCACAGCAATCGGATTCGGCAGCAAACAGTAGAAACAATCAACAAATATATACTCAGCCTCTGCAAGGCAGCTACTCTCGAGGCAAATTACACTCAAGCCCCCCCAGTCTGCAGGAGACAGAGAGATAGCAAAGCGGTGCTGATAAAAAAACTTTGGCAGAGCTCTGTGTAAGTCAATGGGTGCAACAGCTCTGAGCTCAGTCTGAAAGTTAGCGGGCGCTGCAGCCAATCAGGGCCAGGCAGAGTGGGCAAGGTCCAGTCAGGGTAGAGCCCTGACTGTGATGGACCAATGGTAGCACACACAGCTTTCCCGGTCTGAGGAGGGCTTCTTACCCGTCAGCGTGGATCCAGGAGGCAGCCAGGAGATGCGCTGCAGGGTGGCAGGTTCCGAAGCCACACCGTGCCTATAAGGCAGGTGCAGCCCAACTTAGGGGCTCAAGGTCTGTCAGCATGTATCCAGGAGGCGGCCAGGAGATGCATTGCAGGGCAGCAGGTTCTGAAGCTGCACCTGTGCCTACGGGGCAGGTGCAGCCCAAATCAGGGGCTCTGTCTCTGCCATATCTGTCTCTGATCCTTCACTTTTGGCCTGTGCACCCTGCGTGGCACATCTGTGTTGCTCTGGGGCTATGTCACATCAGGTATTTCCCTCTGGCTGCAGTTTTCCTGGTCCTGCACATCCACTGTCTCCAAGCATCCTGTGGTGTTTGTGCACCCTGTGTCTGTGTCAGCAGGCCCGTTTCCTTGATGTCACGGTGCAGTGGTGCCACTTATGCCAGTGGTTGCTATTTCTGCCTGTTCCCCAGTGGTTTCTGTGGGAAGACAACATAACCACTGTCAGTCACTGTGTTATGCAGCCATATCAGTGTGTTCATGTCTAGTGTGTGCACTGCTTATCCTTGCACTGGGACATATTCCACCCTTTTGGGGTTGTGGCTGCCAGCACAGGATGCAGGCTGTGTTATGGCACAGTGTGAATCCTTTCTTGTGTTGTAGGCCTGCCCTACTGTCCTGTGTATTGTGTGCCATCTTGCATATTTGCACCAATGGCCTACTTTTGTTCTGCCCTTAAGGTTTAGATGGGGATGACCTCCTTTTCACACACGTGCCATAGGTGTGTTGGCCCCCCTATTGCATTGGCATCATACACAGTGGTATGGTGTGCACACTTCTGCATGGTGGTTAAGATGCCACTGTGCTGGTTGCTAGCAAACATTGCCCCGGGATGTGTATCACACCTGGGGATGTTCCGGACAGTACCAGGGCCAGATGTGCTGTGGCAGGTTCAGCACATTGTGCCTGCGATGTCTGATACATAGTGTTGTCCAAGCTACTGTGCAGGCTGCTGTACTGTGGTACAGGGTTGGGGTGCTGGACAGCCCTGATAACATCAGTGGCAAGTGTGTCTGCAGGTCGGGCTGCTGAGCTTGCATGGTGATGGATCTCCCCCCAGACCCATAGCTATGGACCACACACAGCACCGACCCTGGTCCAGACACCTTCTGTAGCCTTTGTTGCCCCCCCCAACCACCCACCTCCAGCATCCTGTACCTCTGTCATGCATGAAACCCCTGCAGTTTGGCCTGTGCCTGTATGTTGTGCAGCCATACCTCTGTTGGCCACCAATGCACTGGACACTCACCATTCCCAATGCTCACACTGTCCGTTGCAGGCATGTGTCATCAGCCTGCAGTCCAGAGCAGTGCTGCCACCTATGTGTTACCTTGTCCTGCCATATTGCCCGTTGTAGCCTCAGGGGTTCATCGCATCACTGTTTTTAGCTGTGCAGATGTCCTGTCACCACTATCAGCCTACGCATTTCTCCTGTTGTCCACTTTCACACTACCAGCCTGTGGCCGACACCATGGTGTGCACCCCTGTGCCAGGGCTGTCACGATGGTATACATACCTGCATACAGTCTGGCACTGTTTCCATCCTGCACAGCTGGGAGTCATGGCCAACACATCCCTCTGGCAACCTTGTCCTGTCCTGCTTGCCAGTGTCAGGCACTGTTAATGTCATGAGTTGGGTTTCCAGCCCTTCTGCTCATGCCCAGTTCTGGACATGTGTACCAGGTATGTGGAACACATACGTGACCCATATGTTAATCTATGGGGCATGTGTGTGGTCCTTTACACATGTGCTGCTCTTGTGTAGTACCACACCTTTTTGTGTGTCATTGCATGCACGGTGGTCCCCCAGGTCATTCCGTGCTGTGCATACCTATTGCATTGTACCCCACCATATGCCCATGCTTTGGGATTGGCATCCTACCCCCCCATTTTGTTGCCGCTACAGTGTTCTTTTATGTACCTGCCAAATTTTGTGGTCAGAAGAGATCCATCAAGGAGATGAAGACCAAGGGTCGGAGATTGGAGTGTTGCTGGTAGAGGACTCTGTCCAAGGAGAATCAACTGGTTTTGACTGCTCACTATGGTTAATATCAAAGGGAAGTCAACAGTAAGAATGCATAGTTCCTGTCCAGGGAGATTGCCGCATGGAGGAACAGACCAGCTCTGCTCTGTTGAACTGTTGACAGACTACTACATCCTGCCAGTCTGCAGCCAAAAAGAACATTTTCAGTCACTTTGTGTGAGTAGTTTGCTCAGTTCTTCTCTGATAGAATGTTTCCCATTTGGTCTAGGATGTCCCTAGTGGGGCAAGGTCAGCCCTGCAATGGTGGGCCTTGTGTAAGTGAAGGCACTCCTATTGAGTGGGGTGAATTTGCTGGTGAGGGTGGCTGAGGTCGTTGAGGCAAACTCAAAGCTATGGCCCGCTTTTTATGAACTGGACCTGGGTCCTACTTATCTCCTAGTGGGATATGGTGAGTCCATTGGGAAAGGGAAAGGGGAAAGGGAACCTTGTTTAACCAGAAGTTGCCCACTAAGCTGAAGCTTGTTTCCAGATGCAACCTGGGAGCCCAAGGAAGTTAAATGACTTCCTTAGGATCACACAGTATGCACCTAGGCGGCTGTGGGATTCAAACCCAGGTCTCCGGATCTGCAGCTCAGAGCCTTAAACCACTGCACTATACTGCCTCAGTGGTGATTGGTCTAGTGTTTGCCAAGACTGTCCGGTGTTAGCTCTTGGAGGGGTTCTTCCTCAGTGCCTTGAAAGTGGCGCTGGTAAAGCCCCTTCTGAAGAAACCATCACTCGACCCTGACATCTTGGTGAATTATTGACCTATTTTCAACCTCCCATATTTGGAGAGGTTATTGAGAAAGTGGTGGCTTTGCAGCTTGAGGCACACCTCATGGTCTTTGACATCCATGAGCCATTCCAGTCTGGATTTAGGATGAGACATAACACTGAAATAGTCAGGGTGCAAAATGACCTCCTCAGGGCGAGAGATAGAGAAGATCAATCAGTTTTGTTCTCCTTGATCTCTCTCTTCAGCATTTGACACTGTGGACCACATGGGATCCATACGATTACCCGGTATGAAGTTTCCCGACATATGATTTACCAACACTACTTTTCCGTCATTACTTTTCCCGACGAAATTGTTTCCCGTTTACAGTTTCCCAACTATAAGCAAAATTAGAACTTCAACTAGAATGAACAGAATCTTTAGTGGCAGCACAATGGAACGAACAGTTGCAAAGAACGTTTCAAGCCCCACTTCTTCACTCCTCTCCTCACTGTTCCTTACCTACCCTGCATCCTAATTTTTAACACAGCTTCTTGGTTTTTGTTTTTAAAACAAACTCTGCTCCAAAATCAGCACCACTCAGCATCCCCCTCCCCCCGTGCCCTGCCATGCTCACACAATGTCCAGCCATCTACAAGCAACAGTGGCATATGACAACATTCTTTCCATTTGTATTTAAATGAAACAGTATCTCACTCACTAGGTAAAACAGGAACAAAGATGCCATATTTTTCAAACAGTCCAGTCTGCCCACATGTAGAGCAACATTCAATCAGACCAGGAGATCTAAATGATTGATGTGGCTTCTCTAGCAACAACGATGTCGTCCTACTAACCAGACTCAGACTCCCATTCAAAAAATGAAACTGCCGACAATAAGCATTTTACTATGACCGTATTAGCGTATGCCATCTTAAGTTAACACCAAGCACAGGTAAATGGTATTGTTGGAATCTAGATATTGTCTAACACCATGGGTGCTTTGTACTGCCAAAGGGAAAAGAGTGCAAAATAGTCTGCCATTATTATAATGATAGATTGATGACATGCCTGGAAAACTGGATGAAAAACATGGATTGACTTTTGCTTTGACCACAGTTGGAGGTTTTCATGGACCAGATGTGTTGCAACCAATAACTATAAAACATTTTTGTTTTATCCTTTCCCATGAGTCAGTGAATATTTATTAGTCTGGACACTGGACCATACCATGGAATTTGAGAATTTGAGAAAACTACTGTACATGAAAGGAAGTCCCAGATATCCCAGCCTGGCTGGCCGCAGCATACTGTGAGTGAGAGGGGTATCTAAGCTGAGAGGATACACTCCTGGCCAGCATGTGATAACATAACTGTAGCACTTTGCAGCAATTTTCGATCAAACAGTATTCGGACAAAGATCATGTCAGGAAATCCAGTGACGAGAAATAGCTTGCAGGAAATACCTAGTCGGGAAAATGAATGATGAGCAACCATACTAGACCCGGCCACATTGTGCTTCTGGATCACCTTAGAGAGTATTATGGCCTCACCAGTACTATCATCAACTGGTTTGAGTCCTTTCTAATGGCATGACAAGTGAGCACACCATACCACTGTGTATGATGCCAATGCAACGGTGGGGGGGGGCCAACACGCCTATGATGCATGTATGGAAAGGAGGTCATCCCATCTAAATCTTCAGGGCAGAACAAAAGTAGGCCATTGGTGCAAATATGCAAGGTGGCACACAATACACAGAACAGTAGGGCGGGCCTACAGCACAATGCAATGGCTAGTGATGGGAACTTTCTCCTCCTGTCTGAAGCACCTGCCTTGTGGAGTTCCTCAAGGCTCGATCTTGTCATTGATGCTATTTGCGGTGTACATGTTACCCCTGAGTGAGATCATCAGATGTTACAGTCTAGGTTTTCACTGTTAAGCAGATGATACCCAGCTGTTCATGTCTTTTGCTCACGGGACAAGTAACGCTATGGAAATGTTAAATAAATGCCTAGTCGAGATCCAAGATTGGATGTCCTCTAACTGGCTGAAACTGAACCCTGACAAGACAGAGGTACCTGTGATTGAGCCTGGTTGCCAACGTGATGTGGTTGCTACTGGGTCAGGGACAGGATTGTTCCTGTGTTCTCCATGCTGGTGGCATCCACTAAGTTGAGAAATCGGGGCACCATCCTTGTTGAAGATTTGACGATTGATGCTTAGGTGTCATCTGTCATCTGGAGTGGTTTTTACCACATAAGGAATGTTGCCTGGATCAAATCCCTAATTTCGCCTGGTAACTTGCCCAAGCTGGTGCATACCTTTGTCAAATTAAGGTTAGACTACTGTAACGCTCTTTACTTCAGGGTCAGTGGATGAAATGTATGTCAACTGCAGCTAGTGCAGAATGCAGCAGCTAGGTTGTTAACAGACCTTCCTAGGTCCTACCATGTGACCCCCAGTCCTGCGTGACCTGCACTGGCTGCTTGTCAGAAGGAGGAGCATCTTCAGGATGGGCTTACTTACCTTTAAGGCCCTAAATGGCTTGGGCCCTGGCTACCTGAGTGACCTTCCGACTCCTGTCCTCCCAGTGCGCTCACTCCGCTCCTCCACTGAGGGTCTCCTAGTGGTTCCAAGGCCTAGGTTCAAAACATCGTGAGATCGTGCATTTCAGATTGCCAGCCAAGCCCTCTGGAACTCTCTCCACAGATCTCTGTGGCAGGCTTCATTGGTAGAGGCTTTCAAGTGGAGTCTGATGGCACATCTATTTCAAGAAGTTTTCCTTAGTTATCTACACAGATTTTAGCAATATTTATTATTACTGAAGTTGATTATTTATTGTTTGTATTTATTTGCACTGACACTGTATGTAATTTTATTATATGTTTCTTACACCTCTTCATAAAGCACCCAGAGCCTCCAGGAATGGGCACTTAAGAAGTAAAGATTTTCTTACTTACCTACTGTACTAGGTTGCTGTCGCCCTCAATGATGTGGCTGCTGAGGTGTGCCACCATACGCTCTTCAAGGCTGCTCGGGGGGATCTGCTGGTTTGTGCCACCTCCAGTGCGATTGCATACTACCTGTCATGGGCCATCTTGTTTTGGACCTCTGCCTGATGTTTTAATAATGCTTCTGAAGTTCCCTAATGGAGTGCTTCACAGGACCTACTGCACTGACCATGGTGGCAACCTGCGTCCCAGGATTGTTTTTGTTGGTCCCTGAGCTCCTTTCACCCCACTTTGAGATAGCAGGAGGTCAACCTGTGCATTAGCTTCCTGATTGAGGATGTCTGTACCATCATCTGTGAAATGTTTTTGCACTGTCTGCCAGCTCTTTCTTGCTTATCATTTCGCAGCTTTACTCTGCCATTTTTTTTATGAACCTTGCATCAATCTCGCCCATTGCACTACTTTTCATGAAGCAACTTGCATCATGTATCATTTCTGGGGACTTTGATGAAAGTTGTTTCTGTTCCAAAATCAGACACATACTATTTGATGCACCTAGATTTAATGCAGGATGCCTGTTTCATACTTTTTGCATCGATCTAAGGCCTCTTTGAAAATTGGGCCCCATGCCCTTACTGTATTAATTGTGCTGATATATTGACATTACATTGTTGTGTTATGGTGCTGATGTCAGTATTACAGCAAGCCAACAAACAATACTAGGATTCATACTAGATATGTTAAGAAGTGCAGAAGGCTCTTGGTCCATAGAGCACTTCTCCCGCATGTGAGTTAATGATCCCATAATAAGTCTATTGTCAAATACCTGTCTTATTTAAGTTTAAATGAATCAAAAATACCTACTTCAACAATATCGCTTGGAAGAGAATTCATAGCGGAATAACCTGTTGGGTAAAGAAGCATTGTCTTAATAGTCCTTTAGGGTAAGTGAGCATAAGTTGTAGTTTATGACTTCTGAGGCTGGTTTCTCTATAATTAATATTAAGTTCCATTTCTGCCAGGAGTGAATTATCCCTAATTATTTTAAACATTAACAGAAGATCCTGTCTCAGCCTTCTGAGTTTCAAGGGGTAACATTTTAATACCCTTAATCTAGAATCATATGGCATACGTTGTATACCATCCACCATTTGGTGAGTCTCGTTTGCATACTCTCCAATCTGTTGATGACCCTATGTAGATAAGGGCTCCATAATGGTGAACTGTAATCGAGTATGGGGCAAACATATGGGGGTATAATACAAGCTTTACTTCTTGACATAATTGATCTGATACAACCTATAAGTTTGGTAGATTTTTTAACTACCTCAGTGCAATGATTACTAAACATAAGATTATTGCTAATAAGGACCCCAAGGTTTTTTTCATTGCTTACACTTTTTAAGCATTTACCTTCCATAAAGTAATCTTTGCACGGGTTGACTTTGCCCAGGTGCATGACAATACACTTGTCAGGATTAAACAACATGCCATGTAACTTTGCCCATCTTTCTAGTTTTAGGAGATCCTCTCTCAGTTTATGGTACCCATCCAAAGTACTGACATCGGCTGCTAGTTTGGTGTCATCAGTGAACTTAATTGCAAAGCTGTTTAGATTAGTATTAAGGTCTGGAATGAAAATGGAAAATAGAGATGGACCCAAGACTGAGTCCTGGGGAACTCCGCTAGTAACATATCCCTTATCAGAGTAGTGACCTCTTACCCTAACTATCTGGTTCCGCTCTCCCAACCATGCTTCTATGCAGGAACTGTAATAAGTGACCTGTTCAGTTCTAATCTTTTCATGCTCTCTATCAAAATATTATGGGGAACCTTATCGAAAGCCTTGCAAAGGTCAAGTTAGACAATATCCACAGATTTATGGTTCTCAAACAAAGCACTGACTTTTTCGTAGAAAGCTGGGTTAGTAACAAGGCCTCTTTGCTTTGAAACCATGTTGTGAGTCATCCATAATATTTTTTGAAACTTACTTCGGCTTCAAGCCTATCTTTAATTATTGACTGTAAGTCTTTGCCCAAAACACAAGTTAGACTCATTGGTCAATAGTTGATGGTATTATTGTGATTGCCTTTTTTATAAATAGGTACCACAACACCTTGGTGCCCCTCCTTGGGAACTTCGCTGGACTTTATAGACATGTTATACAGGATATACAAGGGATCTATCAACCAGGGTTCAATTGCTTTCAAGATTCTTGGGTGGAAAGTTTCTGGTCCAGGAGACATATTAATTTTAATGGTTCTTAATTTGGAAATCTCTCCTCTAGAGTATCCTTTACAGGTGGATCTTTTGAGTGGGGGCCATTTATTAATCCATTTATTAAAGATTTGTTTAGGGGTAAAGGTAGAGCAAAAATAATTATGAAATAGGCAGGCCATTTCCTTAGGGTCAGTGATTATGTCCACGCCACCTTTAAGTGGGCCTATTTTTTCCGAAGAACATTTCTTGTTGTTTATGTATAAGTAAAACCTTTTACCACCATTGTTTAAATGAGCCAATTTAAATTCAAGTTTTATGTTTTTCTTTATTGATGTTTGATTTACAATTCCTAAGTGCCTCCCTGTACTTGTGCTTATTATAATCATTGTTTTCTCTTTTGAGTGCTCTGTATGCCCTTTTTTAACAGAGATTAATTTCTGAACCTTTTTTGTATACCACAAGGGCATTTTCCCTTTTCTATTGTACAATTGATGGTTTGGGATATATTTATCGCTGAGTTCAATGATTTTATTTTTTATTTTGAGCCAGAGTTGGTTAACAGAGATATTACTTAAAGTCCAGTCCCAGTTATATAATTCCTAGAGTATATCTCTGAAGTTAGCATTTCTAAAATCTTTGACAGTGGTAATATCAGATTCTCTAATAGAGTTTATATCCATAGAGAAGGTTATGAGATTATGATCACTATTAAGCAATTGTGCATGAGTTTCAAGGTTATTCATTTTATCAGGAATATCAGTAATTACTAAGTCAAGCATATTATTGCCTCTGGTTGGCATATTGACAAGTTGCAGTAGTCCATTATTTATTTATTTATTTTTATTTATGACAATTTCGGATAACATCTTTGCGCAAACAGTGCTCTTTTACAATGGTTCCACGTCATGGACAATGGACAAGTATAGACAAGAACAGGAAGGTAGATAACAGTTAATACAATTACAGTATATGAGCTGCCAGTGGCTTTGTCCAGATAAGACAAGACAATAGAATTTATAACAGGTAAAACATTACAGAATGCATGAGCTGCCAAAGGCTTAGTCGGGATCAACGTGGATGAAAGCAATGGTGCAATATCGCCAGACATTATACAAAGACAGCCTGGGGGCAGTTACAATTAAAATAGTGATCTGACAAGTGCATGAGAGGGCCAGAGGTAGTTGGTGAGAGGACAAGGTTGTAGGGGACAGGCAAGAACTGAGAAGGGGGGATTGGATGGATAAGGTAGGTGGTGAAGAAGAGGAGTAGATGGTGATGGAGGAGAGGGAAGAAGGGATGTAAGATGTAAGAAGGGTTAACAGGATGGGTGGGGGAAGAGAGAAGAGTTAGGATAGGCAAGGAGGAGAAAGGAGAGAGAAGTGAAAACTAGAAGGGAGTTAAGGAGGGCTAGGGGAGAAAGGAGAGAGAGAATATGAGAACTAGGAGGTGCAGGGGTAATAGGTGAGGGGAGGGACAGAGATGTGGAAGGAATGGAGACAGGGAGGAGTGAAATCTGGGGGGGCAAGGGAGGAGGCTGAGGTGGTTGACATGAGATATTGGAAAAAGTTAATAGGGAAGGAGTGGGGTGTGGGGAGAGTGCATAAGTAATGGAGAGGCCAGAAGGGTGAGCAGGGAATTTAAATGTAGCAGTCACAGTGGGCACTGGCCACCAAGTGCTGTCATAGTTTGTGCTTAAAGGAGCTGAGATTTGGTGCATTGGTGATATCCACTGGGAGTGTGTTGAACCAGTAAGAGGCCCTAACTTTGTAGGAGCACTACCCTTGAGTGGCCCGGCAGTGCGGAACTGTGAAGACTAGAGTTCAAGAACTCCTGGTAAGGTGGATGGCATAGTGAGGGGAAAGTATAGACTGAACTCCTGGTGGAAGGAGGCCTAACGCTGTCTTCTTAGCAAGTAAGCAGGTCTGATATTTAATTCTGCCTTGAAGTTGTAGCCAGTTAGCCTGTTCATAGAGATCACATGTGTGTTTGTGAGTCTAGAGGCTGTGGTGAGGAGCCAGCAGGCCTTGCTTAAGGCTATGGCTATATTCTGGAGGGCAGTATCAGTAGTTGATCCATAAACTATGAGGCCATAGTCAATTAAAGAGGTGATTGAGCTCTGGATGGCCAGTTATAATGCTTCGTCTGTCAGACAGTACCTATGCTTATATAGCAGGCCTATGCATGTACTCATAGCTTTAGCAAGGTTATTTATATGCATGGAGTATGAAAGAGTGGAGTCGAGGGTCACTCCCAGGTATTTGAACTGGTCTACCTGTTCCAGCACAGTGCCACCACTACTGTAGATTAGCAGTTGTTGGAGTTTGTGTTTGTTGTGAGTACCATGAAAACAGCATTGATTTGGTTTTTGAGTAGTTTAGGAAGAGTTTACGTGACCTGAACCAGGTTTCAACTTCTGAGAAACTACGCTGTAGCTGTTTCTGGAGGTGATGGGGGTTGGAGTGGCTCGAGAAAATGACTGCATCAGCTGCATATTGTAGAATTTGGTCATGGCAAATGGCAGGTAGGTCATTCATGAAGATGCTGAAGAGTAGAGGGCCAAGGATGGAACCCTGTGGTACACCCAAACAGACTGGAAGGGGGGTTGAGATGGTGTCTCCAATTCTGACCTGCTGAGAGCTGTCACTAAGGTAGCTTTGGAACCAGCGAGTGGCATCCGGTGAAAGGCCAAGATGTGATAGTTGTCCAGTTAGTAGGGAGTGGTTAACTGTATTAAATGCCTTAGTCAGATCAATAAAGGTGACCCTGGCTAATTGGTTGTGGTCTAGTGCCTGGTGGATCAAGGAGGTGAAGTCTAGTAGTGCAGTGGTGGTGCTGTGACCTTTTCGAAAACCATGTTGTTGGGAACATTGGAGGTTATAGTTTTTCAGATAGTCTATAAGTTGTTCATCAACTATCCTTTCCAAAGCCTTGGAGAGTGGGGAATGGATGGATATAGGCCTGTAGTTGCTTGTGAGAGTCTTGTCACCACTTTTGTGGATAGGAGTCACCACAGTGGACTTCCATTTGCTTGGGAATTGTGAGAGTATAAGAGAGCAGTTGAGAATTTTCGTAAGGATTGGCAGAACTTCATCAAAGGTGAGGGTGATGAGTTTCAAATCAAGGGAGTCAGCACTATGCCTAGACTTCCCAAGTACTTTGAATAGATGTTTCCTGGCTAGCCCTTCAGTGATAGCCTTAAAATAAAATGGGGGGGGGGGTTGCAGCTGGGCTGCCTGAGGGATGGTGGGATGGGTTACTGTTGGTGTAGGGTCAAAGAAATTATGTAGGAGCACATGACTAAGGTCACAAAATGTTGAGCTGAAGGCGTTAGCAATGGTTACTTTATCCGGGGTGATAGTTCCATCAATGTTGAGCATTGCAGGTGAAACTTTTTTTTTTCCAATTACTTTGGAGAGGTTGTCCCAGAACTTCCTCCCATCATACTGGTGTTTGCAAGGGTATTCCTATAGTAGGAGGCTTTCGCCTGGTGGATAGCTCTTGTGCAGGCATTCTGCACTGATTTGTAGGTCTGAGTATTCCCTAGGTTGTCGGATGCTTTAGCACGGTACCATAGTTGGTCATGGGATTTCATCCATTCAAAGAGGTCATGAGTTAACCAATGGGTTTATTGATCCCCTAATCTTTCATTTCTTGAATGGAGCATGAACATCATATGCTGCATTAAAGGTAGTGATAAAATATTCTAGGGCTGAGTCCACGTCCTGAGCATCATCAATTGGAGACCAGTCGAGTGATCACAGGTGCATTTTTAATGGACCTAATTGACCAGGTAGAAGTATTCTACTGACAATGAATTTTGGTGGGAATTTGCTGAATTTGTTAGACCAGAGAGAAATGACTGAAGGGCCACTTATGGTGTCCGGGAGTACTTCAGCCTTAGTGATGTGTTCAGGTCGATTAGTGAGGACCTAGTCCAGGAGAGAAGAGGTCCTCAACCGGTACTTTATCCTGGTGGATGACTGTACCATTTGTGCCAGTTTGGCAGCTGCCAAGGCATCCTTATAGGCGCTTGCACAGGAGGCCAGCCAGTTGACAATGAAGTCACAAAGCAGAATCACTTCTGAGTTTTGCCCACAGGAATTGATGCAGTTGAGGAGGAAGGGAAGACCCTGATTAGTCAGCTTAGGTGGGATATATACTGACACAATGGTCAATGCCTTATTGTATGCACCTAGAAGTACCTTAATGGCTAGAATCTGAATGTCTTTTCCAGTGCTAGGTAGGGCCAGAATATGACCCACAAGTGTGTCTTTAAGGTAGAGGGCACAGCCCTCACCTTTCTTAGTCAGCCTGTCATGCCTAAAGACTGTGTAACCAGGAATGGCAATAGCGGAGTCAGGGATCTTTGGGGATAGCCACGTCACAGTGACCAATAGTATGTCCATGATATGTTGGGAGATCCAGGCAGTGATAGTATTGAGTTTTGGAAGGAGATTGCAGATATTTATACTTGCCAAGGATAGAGTAGCAGAGCTGTCAGACTTCACTGATGCCAGATTGTGGAGATCCATGGTTGGGGTGAATATTTCCCAAGAGAAGTAGCAACAGTAGTATTAGGCATTTGAGAAAGGCTTTTAGGTATTTTCTATGGTGTAACTGTGTCCTCCCTTTCAGTGGTAAATTATAAAAATGAGGTTGCAGTAAGAGTTAGCAAGATATGGGAATCTGAAGAGCTAGTGATAGCTGTAGCTCGGGGGAAGGTCTGAGGACCCTATGTGGTTGGAGGGTTTACTAACACAAAGAAGCCAATGGGTGGAACCAGGTAGATGGGGCGGAGTTTTAGTGTATTTAGTAAAGGATGGGGGTGGGTGTGTGGGCTGAAAAATCAAGTAAGCGGACAAGTCAAATTTAGCAATGAGCAACAGCTAAACACAGAAGTCAGTACAGTCCAATGAAGAGCTGCTCCCAGTGCTGAAATGTCCAATTAGCATCTGAAAGCAGCTGCAGTGCACCAATAGGAGCAGTGGCTTGGGAGCCTTTCAATCATGCAGGGGCCGAACTTTTTGAGATCTTCAGGCAGATAGGCTGGAAATGGTGACTGTGGCTGGCTGTGCAGGGAGTCTAGGCCACAGTCATAGATGGTGGGCTTACTCAAAGCTCAGAAACTTGTTCAGATCTTCAGGCAGACGGGCTGAAAATGGTGACTGTGGCTGGCTGTGCAGAGGGCCTAGGCCAGTCGTAGATGGTGGGCTTGCTCAAAGCTCAGGAACTTGTTCAGACCTTCAGGCAGACAGGCTGGAAATAGTGACTGTGGCTGGCTGTACAGGGAGCCTAGGCCATAGTTATAAATGGTGGGCTTGCTCAAAGCTCATGAATTTGTTCAGATCTTCAGGCAGATAGGCTGGAAATGGTCACTGTGGCTGGCTGTGCAGGGAGCCTAGGCCACAGTCGTAGATGGTGGGCTTGCTCAAAGCTCAGGAACTGGAAAAAGACATACATTAGACATACATAACCCAAGAAGATTATGTTCTTAAACGGAAACAATGGGAAAGAGACAGTTTTCCTCCAGCACTACAGAAACTCTCCCAATTAGTGCTTTCAGACAGTAACAACTTTATTTACTGATTTAGAACAGTTACCCACAATTTCCACTTCCTGTTGCTGGCAGCAGCCATTTCATGAACAGCAGTGAGCTTCCTGAGCTCACTGTATGCTAATATGCCTGTTTGACCTCAGCTATTGTTTGGCAGGACATATTAGCACAAAGAGCCTCAGGAAGCTCTGTGCTACTCATGAAATGGTGGCTTTCAGCAACAGAAAGTAAAAGTTGAAGGCCACTGTTTAAATCACTAAAATATCAATTAGAGTAATTTTTAAAAATAATTTTACTGTCTGAAAGTACTAATCAGGAATTTTTGTAGTGCCTGCGTAAAGCTGTACCTTTTCCACTGTTTCCCTTTAAGAAGTAGATGCTGTATGTAGCCTCCAGTTTATCCCTGGTATATTGAAATCACCAAGTAAGATAATATCTTTTGATTTCAAATGGCTTTCAATGTTATTTAATAATTGATTGTGATCACAGATGTTTATATCAGGAGGCCTATAGCACACCCCAACTACCAGATTCTTAGTTTATTTCATTTTTATTTGCACACAGATGATTTTATTCACTTCATCAACTGTTTCTTTCAGTTGGCTATATTCCAGATTGCTCCTTAAATAAAGAGCTATGCCTCCGCCCCTTTTGTTTGTCCTATCTCTATGGACCAAGTTATAACCTGGAATGAATTTATTCCAACAAGATGTCTCATCCCACCATGTCTCACATATAGCTGCGATATCAATATCTTTTGATATGAGGGTCAATTCCAATTAATCTTTCTTAATGTAATGTAGGCTTCTTGGAACGGTGGTTCCACACAGCTGCTTTCTGCTGTCCCATTGAGCAGGAAGCCATCAGCATTACAGAAACATCTGCAGCACATTGAATCAATAATTTGAGCCTGCAACCAACCACGAACCCCCCTCCCAAAAAAAAGTTCCAGTTCACTACAAGTAACAGTATTGTCTAAAATGGGTATGGATGCATATACACAGTAAAATATAATGTATGTCCATCAGTACACAGACCAGCATGTGTCTTCATGTTGAGGTTTTGACAGCAACCATAGAACCTCTCCAGTTCAATACCAAGGTTCCTAGTTTCCATGAAAACCTATCGATGCAGACACACACTCATTGTACAGGGCTGGCTATATATTATCCACTGTATTATTCAGTAATAATTACTTGACATGTAGAATTTTATCAATTGTCTAATATTCTTTGTAGGATCACATCAATTCAAACTTGTAGATGAAGTTGTGTCCAGCCACTACCTCCTGTGAGACATGCACCAAATTTCGCCAGCATACCACACTTTTGTCTTGGAGGTGTTTTACAGTTTGGTGTGCCACTTTTCTTCCAAATTTTCGATTCCTTTATGGAGCAATCAAATATGTGGCTATGAATATTTCATTGTTTTTAGATTCTGTTTTGTCGATAATGGTATTTTTGACAAACAGAAATGGCAGTAGCTTCACAATAACCTGGTCAATACATTTCTCTTTATGATATTTTAGACACATCATGGCGGCACTGTACTTTAATGAGAATGTGAATCAAGATCACACAGCAAAATCGGATGGTAGCCAGCAGTACAAAATTAGTTTTCCTAAGGCAAAGAAGGGAACCGAGGCTGTGGTCAAACTAATCAAAACTAAGACCACATACCCACATGTAACCCTATATGTTTTGCAGTTCTAAAATACATTTCTGTTGTATCTGAATTTGGTTATGTATGTCATAAATTGACATGAAAGGGATTATCGTGATACACTGGTATCATCAACATGTTTTGTCGGCTAATGATTTAAGTAAAAACTGAAGTTACATGAACAAGTGTTCAACCTGATTTGGTGCAGATCTGTACCAATGAAGACAATGTGAGCATCAATTTTGAGTACCATAGTTGAAACTACTATATGTGAGGTTCTTCTACTATTGTGTGCCATCAGGAAGGAAAACAGGTAGGCCTAGGTAAATGGGTTTGAGAGTGAGCAACAGGAAGAAGGATGAAGATACAACATTCTGCACAAACACAAAAGTGCACGGTTCTAAAGCAGTATACAACTAGTGCAACAAACCCCCTCAGTATCATAAAAATCATCATCTTTGTCCAGTGGTACTACTGCTATAATCTTTTCTTCTGCATTGTGGGAGAGCAATTTGGATACATGCATAGGTAATCCACTCAATAAAAAATGTAATAAAAAATATTGTATCCCATGAAACATGGCAGTAAAGAACATTCATAATAAAAAAGCAGGAGCTGATTTAATGTATATTTCTTTGAAAAGACAAAAAGATTGCATACATGTAAGTAAATATAAAATAGATGTTTTTAAATGATTAAGATAATGAACATTGCATCTAAAAATATTAAAACTTTATTCAGGTTGCTTTTTGAAACCATCTTGGACTCCTATATCATCTTGACAAGGGATATTTATTTCACTGACAGTTAAGAAATAGGATTTGCAAAGCTGGACTGTGTAATACCTTAAGTAAATATAAACACTACTAATCAGAGATGGGTAAATAGAAGCATAGCAACTAAGTAGCTTGGACTTATTTCCACTGAACAGAACAGATATGACTTAATATACCAGTTTGTCACTCAGAACTGGAATGTGAAACTCTCCACACCGAAGAGCTATCTGTGTTGTTTATTTCACCATACATAGGTTGTTGCCAGGCCAGCTCAGTGGCACTAGCATAGGTACAGGCACACTGCAAGCAGCTTCACTTGGTTTCACATTCAAAGAAACAGACAGTACACAAGAGGTTGCTGCTGTTAAAAGCTCTGAAAAAGTAATAATTGCTTACTTCCCATGTTAAAGTCTGAACATGCCATATGGTATATGGAAGGACTGAATAAAATCAGGTACTGTACTTAATGTATTATTTAAGAAGTTATATGTGTTAATATTTTAAAAAAACTGTTGATATTAAGACAAATTTAAGACTTGAGACACGATATCTGATTCATTGTCTCGTTTACTCAGATTTTTAAATGTTTTATTTTTTATCAAATAACTTTTTTTTTATGAGAAAAAGTATAGTTTTTAAATTATACTGCTTTTGTTTTACAATCAGACTACTTCAAGTTGATAGGAACCCTAATTTACAAGAAAACAGGTCAGCAAAATCAAGGAAATCTGTTACATCTTTTAGTGCCCAGGGTACAGCTGCTATAGACAGTAACTTTGTGCCATCTACTTGGAGGTAAAACATAGTTTAGATTGACATGCCTTGCAGAGCTTGAAATATATTTTGTATCCAGTTTAGTTATGTCTAATAGTAAATGTGAAACAGTATCGACAGTGTTACACATGTAGCACAATGATTAGGGAGAGTTGAAATTATAATAGTTTACTTTTGCATACTGTTATGTATGGTCTACAGTGCTACCCCAATTTTTTTCTTACCATATGGACACTCTTTTCCTTGCCTTTTGTCGCTTTGCTTCCAGTGCCCCTTCCATCACTCATCATTGCTCCAGCTACCTTATCCTATCACTCCCTCCACTTGCTTCCTTGTCATCTCTTATGCTATGCCTCCTTTCTCTGTAAATACTGGTTCTTCTCCTTTCCTCCTTTTTCTCTCCTCTCCTCTCCCCGCCTTGCTTCTTACTCCAGTTACTTGCTCTGTGGACTCCCATACCTTTACTGCCTGTTACAAAACTTCTACACAGTAAACTGCCATCTACTTCTGTTTCCCCTGCTTCTGAAACACAGAAACATAAATTGTGTCAGCAGATAAGGACTGCCAGGCCCATCTAGTCTGCCTTTAAGCCTGATACGTGCTTTTAGCCTCTGAGCCAATCTGGTTTGTGGCTTCCCCTCCCTCCGTCCCCCATCTAGGATTCCCTTATGCCTGTTCCAGGCATGACTGAATCTCTCTGCAGTGCTTGCTCCCACCACCTCCTGTGGTAGACTATTCCATGTATCCACCACCCTCTCTGTGAAGAAAAACTTTCTCATATTCCCTCTTAACCTCCCCCCCTCCAGTTTCATAGCATGCCTCCTCATTCTTGTACTCCTCCTGTACTGGAAGATGTTTACCCTTGCACCTTGTTAATGCCTGTGGGGTACGTAAAAGTTTATATCATGTCCCCCCTCTCCCTCCTCTCCTCCAGCGAGTACATATTGAGGTTTTTTAATCTCTCCTCATAAGTTCTGTGGTACAAGCCTTGTACCATCTTGGTAGCCCTTCTCTGGACCGTGTCCACCATGTCAATGTCCTTATGAAGATGTGGCCCCCAGAACTGCACACCAAACTCTAGGTGAGGCCTGACTAGTGTTTTGTACAAAGGCATCACCACCTCCTGCTTTCTGTTAGTGATACCTTGATACCTCTGCCAATGCACCCCATCATGCCACTGTTCCTCCCTGCAGCCATTGTACTCTGTGTTGACATTTTCAAGTCATCTAAAATAATAACCCCTAGATCTCTTTCTTTCCTGGTGATTTTCAGCAATCCCCCCCATTCTGTAGCTCTCCCCAGAGTTTTTCTGTCCCAGGTGCATAATCTTGCACTTCTTTGAGTTAAACTTTAGTTGCCACTCTTCAGACCATTTTTCAAGCTTCCCCAGGTCCCTTCTCATTGCCTCCACCCCATCTGGAGTATCCACACTGTTGCAGATCTTGGTGTGTTCCACAAACAGGCAACCCTTTTCCCTCCAGCCCTCCTGCAATGTTGCTAATGAAGACATTGAGTAGGACTGACCCAAGGACTGATCCCTGATGTACTCTGCTGGTCACCCCCCACTCCACAGATTGTATACCATTTACTACCACCCTCTGCCTCCTGTCTGTTAGCCAGTTCCTAAACCAGTTTACCACCTTATACCACTTGCCCAGACTACCCATCTTATTAACCAGCATCTTGTGTGGGACGGTGTTAAAGATCTTGCTGAAATCAAGGTAGGTGACATCCACTGCCCCCCCCATTTACTTCCTTCATCCCCCAATCAAAGAAATCTATCAGATTCGCCTGACACAATTTAGCATCTGAGAATCCATGTTGCCTTGTGTCCTGGGCACCACTGGATTACATATTCTCACTATCTTTTCTTTCTTTAGCAGTGCCTCCATGATCTTCCTCACCAATGAGATGAGGCTGACTGGCCTATAGTTCCCCACTTCCTCTCTACTGCCAGATTTGTGTAGAGGAACCACATGTGCCCTCTTCCAGTCTTATGGGACCACTCTTGTGTTGAGTGGCTCTGTGAACATGACTGCTAGAGGTGCTGTCAGCTCTCCTTGCAGTTCCCTCAAAATTCTTGAGTGTTTTGCCATCTGGCCCCATCACTTTGTCCACCTTCAGCTTTGTGAGCTCCTTCAGGACTATGTCCTCTGTGAATGGACTGGTGTCCACATCCCCCTTGCATCTCTTTTGCTTAGTTGTGGTCCCTGACCCTCCCCTTTTTCAGTGAATATGGAACAGAAGTATTTGTTCAGTATTTCTGCCTTTTCTAGGTCCCCCTCCCTACACTCTCCTTCATACCCATTGATCCTTACAGTCCTCCATTTTTTCTTCTTTCACTTTATTTATGTATTGCTAGAATGCCTTATCCCTTTCTTACTGCTTGAGCCAACCCTTCCTCAGTTCGCACCTTTGCTCTCCTAACAGCTTTCCCTACCTCTTAGATGTTAAAGGTACACCTCCTCTCTTTGGGTCTCTTTGTATTTCTTGAAAGCTGCCCTCTAGTCTTTATCCTGTCTGCCACCGCTTTTGAGAACCATAGTGGCTTCCTCCATCTCTTACCTTTGAATACCAAGCTGATGCATTGCTTTGTCACTTTCAGAATGGCTTCTTTAGGTACCCTCTGCTCTTCCACCCTCCCTACCACTCTTCTTCAGGGAAATTTGAAACAACCTTTCTCCCAGCTCTGTATCACCCCCTTTTACCTGTCTCCTTAAACATCTACTAAAGCTTACCCTGTTCCTGCTCTGAACCTGGTTAGACTTTTGTCTTTCCTTCCTTAGTTTTTATTTTGTTTGTACTTTTACTCAGAGTGGCACAGTAAGCTATGAAAGCTTTTGTCCCAGTGGGTGCAGTGATGTGAGTTGCAAGTACCTATTTTATTGACAGGGGAGTGTTGATGACAACACTGAGAAAACTCACATACTTTTCATCAGTAAATGCCATGGGATCTTTTACGTCCACCTGGAAGTGACCAGAGATGGGCAGAAGGAACCTCAGTTTAGCGTCTGATCCAAAAGGTGGCAGGATGGCATCTTAGCAGTGCAGCACCAACTCTCATACTGCACTACAGTGTAAGTTATGGGTATCACCCCAAGTATCTGGTGTGGGGTTTGAACCTACAACCTTCTGATCTTTCAGTCTGAGATGACTTTGCTACCTGCTGATCCACTGACACTAATTAAGATGTATCTGTTTTTGCTTTGCCTAGGGTAGTCCAATCCATTGTTCATTTTAGTGCCTTCCATTAATTAGATTAACTATGTTGCATTCCTCATTTTATTTTTTTATTCAAGATATGCTGTGCTACATATATTTTGTTCATATAGCCTTGCACTGCTTACCTGCACTGCATTGTACCTACAGTAGTTGCACAGTTTTATTGTCTGTAATTTTTTTCTGCTGCCTGCATTTTACCTCCTGTAACCTTCCCCCAGGTTATGCCAAGAAATGGGTTTTGGTTCAGTGTGCCTTTTTCAGTCACCATTGTTTTTTAAATGGACTCACCCTGGGCACATGGGGAGGGCTAGAAGGTTTGAGAGTTTTAATTCTGTTTACTGTTTTTTCCTTCTCAAGGTCAAATATCCTGAATAATGAGAATTCCTCAGTATTCAATCCTGAATACAGGGTCCCCCCTAATTTGGGGTATTTACAAATCATTGTTCATTACTTGCATCCCCCTAATGTGCATGTCTCATTTCACAGGGTTGCTTTGTAATTCATTTCCCATAAAGAAACGAAGGGAATGTCATCCTATTTATGATAATTCACACTTACTGTATCCCAAAGGAATTTACAACTGTAAAAAGTGACAGTGGCTGTGAGGTATGCACAGGAAGGTTAAAGAGACTGAGGGAGGTAAAGAGGAGCTCAGGGAGGTTAAGCACAAAGGAAGAGAGACTGCAAGGCTTAAAGATTAGTGCAAATCAAATGTGATTTATGTTATTTTCTCTGCTGAAGTGTAATTATAACAAACTACTCTTTCTTAAAAAAATTAGAAATGGGCTATTCAATTGTGTTTTTATCAGTACAGTCTATGTCCTGGGTGTTCATACTGTATCTACAACAATTTGTGGAAAACAGCAGAATTTCTTTTTAGTAACACAGCAGAGTTGTTCTCCTGCTAAAAACAGGTATATTGAACACCTTGGTACATACAAATGTATATTATTTTTTAAAAGTTTATATATTATTTATTTTTATAATGGTCTTGGGTAGAATTAATTAGAAATGAAGGACTAACAATACATCATCAATGTATTGTGGGCCTAGGAGCCCAGGAAAGGAGCAGCAGTGAGAAAACATATTGGCACGACCCCAATGGGAAGCCTGAAGAACTTCTTATTTTACTGAAACACAGGTTCTATTGATAATACATGCTAGTAGTACAAATCAAACAACCTGTATTTTAAATTTACAGTGATCACTAAGCAAAAGGTGAATTGCAGCAGAGTATGTTAGCAGTTAAAAATTTGATCCATACATCTTCGTTCCATTTTAGATTGCCCCTTATCTCCTGTCTTCTACTAATACCCTTCATTCCCCATTTTGAGTTTGCTTTAGCAGTTTTTTTACAGTAGAAAAACTAAAAGGAGCTCTCCTTTCAGTATGGCTTGGATCAGGCTTTCAACAGTATTCACAACTGTTTTTGTACATCTTTTGTCCCATAAGGACAGTGAGCATTGTGTCTGCACAGGCTAGTTCATTTTAGTACCAAGAAAAGTGATGTTAAACAATTGGTAATCAAAGACAACATAGAATACTGATGAAAATCTGGATCGATCCATATTAAAAGAGACACTCCTTTTCTTATTTCAGTTTAAAAAAAATAAAGCAGAGTCAAAATGGGGAAAGGGGTACTGCATGAGACAGGAGATAAGGGGCAGTCTAAAATAGAATAAAACATATAGACAGAAATGTCCACTGCTAACATGCAGTACTGCTTTAAATTACTTGCCCAGGATCACACAGTGAAGACGCAGTAGTGGTGGGACTGAAATCAGGTTCTCCAGGCTTACAAATCTGCACTCTAACCACAAGGATATACTGCCTCCCTTTTCTAGAATGGATTGGCCCATTTGAGATGCAGCTTGTATTCAGATGGGTCCTGGTCCTTTTAAGTAGGGCCCAAGAGTTTCATGCAGTTTTTTTCCCACTGTATGCACAGTGTTATTTTATCTTATAAATAGGATCATCTGAAGGAACATGTACTCACTGCAGACAAGGTGACGGGGTATGATAGAGACCTTCATGTTCCTGAAGGGAATAAACAAGGTGAAGTGCAGGGAACTATTTAGCAGGAATACAGAGTCAAGAACCAAAGGTCATGAGTGGAAACTGAAGGAGGAAAGGTTGAAGAGGGATGTGATGAAGTTCTATTTTATGGAAAGGGTGGTGGAGCCATGTAACAATATGCCAGTGGAGGTGGTAGGTGCCAAGACCATAAATGATTTCAAGCATGGCTGGGACAGAGTGAAGGGTGTGGTGGTAGCTCAGGTCAGTAGCAGTAGGGAGGGGAGTAGGGGGCACTGGGGGGGTAAACTCTATATGGACAATCGGTCTTGGGGCAGATAAGGAACTCCAGGCAGACTAGATGGACCTTTGGCCCTTTTCTGCCATCATTGTCTATGTTTCTATATTACCTCTTTAGATTCAAATTTCAGTCCAGAATAGAGAGGGTCCTAATCTAAACACTAAAAATGAGATTAATCAAGTTTGAAACCCTGAGTTAAAGTGACTTACACTGAACTAATAACTTAAAGGAAGACTACACCTTTATATCATTGGGTGTTCTGCAGGGCTCCATCTTGGGTCCCGTAATGTTCAGCTTATTTCTAAATCAGCTTCCTAGTTCCTGTCCTAGCAAAACTCTGCTCTACGCAGATGATGCTGTCCTCTTCTCCAAAGGCACAGACCCCAGGTCACTGGAGCTCACCCTACAAGACAGTTTCTCCTCAGTGGAAAAATGGTTCAAGGCACACAAACATGTCATGAATTATAAAAAAAACAAAGGCAATGATGTTCTCCAGCCTGTAGAATCAACATCGATCACACCCACTTACCATTACCAGTGATGAAGGTGCATCACTTGAACAGATACAGCACTTTAAGTACTTGGGGGTTACACTTGACAGTACCATGTTGTTTGTCTACCATACAGACAATATAGTAAAATCATTCAATATACGCATCGGCCTCCTACACAGGCATAAGCGCAGTCTCACCCATAAAGCACTAAATCTTGCTGTCTGCAGCTCAGTCATCTCTGTTGTGGAGTATGGTACTGCAGTCTACAGATCCACAGTGGACACAGCCCTCCACCATATCAAAGTCACCTTAAACAAGGCATGCCACCTCTCCACCGGTTTAGAACATCAAACCCACACCTCTGACCTTTATACCCGCGCCAACTGGCTCCAGTTCAGTAGCAGACTTCGGTACCAGACCTGCCTGCTGACCCAAAAAGCAAGTCTAGGCATGTTACTTGTAGGTGTCCAGAAGCTTCTAACTCCCTTTGAATGCAGCCGCACCACAAGAAGCTCTGGGAGCATGGTCTTCAAGGTTCCAAGATGCCACACCATTGTAGGACAGAGGGTCTTTGCCCACCAGGCACCAAAATGGACTAACAACCTGCCACAAAGCCTCTTTGCTATTCCAGTGCTAGGCCCCTTCAAATGTGGGCTATGATCATATCTGGTTACCAAAGCAAGTTGCAACTGTTTCCACTAAGGCCTCCAGCCCCTGGCTGTTCATCAATCTAAGTACCTCCTGGTGTTGTTTATACCTCCATTTCTTCCCTCACTAAACTGTACCACCCTTCTCCCCTTTGCTTCTACCCCACACTACCAGGGGGCTCTCCACCCCCTACAACTTCCCTCCCTAAATGACCCAACCTCCTCCCCTCACCTTCTACCTACCTGCCCTCTTTCCCTCCACCACTCCCCTAATACTCCCATTCCCTCTTCTCCTTCTTATACTGACATCCTGCTGTGATCCTGCACTGCCCTTCACCCTCTCACCCAACACCCTCTGTTAACACTTCCTGCTACTGGCACTGCCAGTATGCTTAGTATAAACCTCCCTCATCAGTGACGAGGCCCACTTTCTGGGTTGATTTTCAGTATATATTCTCTCTCTCTCTCTCTCTCCAGTTTGTCTTCTTGCTATTACCCCTCTCTTCCTGAGCTAACCCCTCCCGTTGTTCACTGTTTCTCCCTCCCTTTTTTTCCTTTTGTGTTAGCAAGTACCATTGTATATAATGTTTGCTTATTTCAGTCACACATGTAACCTCTTGTCTAATTTGCCTTAATTGTTGTTGTCCTCTTACAACCTCCCGTAAGCTGTAGTTTTGTTTGTTACTGTAATGACCCTGATGTGGAACTTATGTAATGAGCCTGTACTCAAAAGTTAATCCTAGATCTTAATAAATAAATAAATAAAAATAAAATGTATGTTTTATTTGTTTCCATACCACCAGACAAGTCCTTTCCTGTAGCTGTTAGGGCTATATGTGTTACCTTAGGTTTGTTTTCATTGTGCATGGTAGCCCCAAGTGACTGCCTTGGGGATCTTCATTTCATAGTTGTTGAAATCTCATTGTACATGAGAACTGCATTAGCTTATGAGAACATGATGTCAGATCAACCATTTGTATTATGTATCTCTATGCTGAAAGAAAAAAATACGCCGCAAAAACTCTCTGGAAACACATAAACTAAATGAAGTTTAAAGGGAAAATGCTGCATTACAACTCAGATAGTTTGCAAAGCTCACTGAAGGTGAAAGTGTTTTTTCATACCTTCTTGCAGCCTGTTTCTTTGAAGACCAATTAAGCAGACAGGCATACTGGGGAGTTTAAAGACTGATTATGCATCAAGTTCTCATATGCTAATGCAGTTCTCAGGGACAATGAGATTTCAACAACCACCAAATGGAGATTCCCATGACAGGTACAGGGCCTAGTGTGAAGTGTGAAAACAGACTAAGGCAGTTGCAGCACCTCTAACAGCTGCACGAAAAGAGTTGTCTGTTGACATGGAAACAAATAAAATTTAGAAGATACGAGGGTGTAGTTTTGCTTTAAAGTGACCAACAACCTTTAAGGGGACCTCTAAATGTTTTGTTTCTGTATCTCTCTTCAAACCACACACACACATACTCTAAAGCTTCAAACCCAGAGCAAAGCTTCATGGGTTTGCAAATTGTGAGCATTATCCTATTGGGGACTCCTCAGTATAGTGCAGTCACTGTCTCAGCCAAATATCAAGTCAGCCCCAGATAAAATCAGGCACCGTTGCTCTCAGTCTTAGCTGCAATGGACTGGGGACCGCAGGCAATAAATCTAACTCTAAAGTGAAGTAACGTGCAAAGAATAAAAGTTAGGGATCAGGTTTCCTAATTTTCTTGGACCATTTATCTGCTTCTGACATACTTACCATTCACCCCCCACCCATTGCCATCTCCTCTTTGAGTGTGATTTGATTTAGTGGCAATGTTTTGTCACGGCAGAAACAAATGCTTTCAGATAATGTATTCCCTGTTCCATGGGTGAAATATTGACACGGTGTCACATTTTATCCATTGATGTTCCAGAGGCTCACTGTATTTGCCACTGGACCCATTGTTTTTTCTCTCTCTTTGTAATCATCTATTAGGGTCATTTATTAGATCTTTCAAATGTGAGTAGCATTAATACGTTGGTGATGTTCAGTAATATCTTTCACTCTCACCTCTGTCAGATGATAACTTTCTAATAGATCACTCCTTGTCTCCCTTCTATTATAATTGGATGTCTTCTAACTTTTTTTGCTTAGAGATTTGAGTGCAGCTCTATGAACCATGAGACACAGACACAAGTCCCACAGTAGCCCTTAATTCACTGTGATACTCAGCAAATCAGTTAACCTCAAAGTACCTAACCTCTTTGTAATTTCTATCTACTCAGGCTTTGGGCTGTTTGAATTACCCTGTATGCCTATGGGCAGCCAGCAACAGTCTCTCCCCTCACCGCTCTCTCTTGGATTGTAAAGGTTTTGGGATACTGTTTTTGCAAAATATACTATATAAAACCAAATTTCTCTCCTTCCTAATTTGGAAAAGACTGAATTAGTGTTTTCATTTATTTTTATTTTCATTTTTGTTGACCAGATAAGCACACTAGACAAGTACATGCTTGTTTTCAGGTGTGACCCAGGAGATTACAGAGCAAGAAACAGGTAATTAAGTTCCAGAAGGATCAAATCATACAAAACAAGGAGAGACAGCTCTTCAATAAAAGAATTAGGGCCAAGTTACACAATAAACAAGAGAACCAGAGATGGTCTGTATTGAGTAACAATAAAACTTTCAGGTACGCAACAGTATTTACCTATACAGTGGTCAAGTAACCAGAAACTCTGTTAGTGCAATTACAATAAACAGTCAGATGGGAGGGAGTTATAATTATTGTTTGTCAAAATGTGGATGGAGAGCAAGGTTCAGAATCAGATTTTAAATCCATCTTCTACAATAAATGCAAAATGTGGCATTGTTTCTGACCTTGATTTCAAAACAGCACTTTGTAGAAGTAACTAAATCCTGTCAACATCAACCAATAAATAGTTCATGAATTAGCAAGTCTGTCACTGTTCCAGCAGGAAAAGCATTAATACATGTGCTGGTTAGTAACCATGCACTGTAGATAATTGCAGCTCATTGATCTGAAAGCATGATTGACTTTCCTATTTGCTCACCACACAGCCTACAACAAGCTCATGGTTGGCTGTTCATTTTTTAGATACATAGATAAGAACATATAGAACTCTTTCAGGACATTCACTGGTTATATAGACTGAATGAAGTATAAGTTGAAAGTTCTTGTATTAGCCTTAAAGTGAGACTCCAGCCAAAAGTGCTACATTGCAGAATTGGCATAAGAATATCTCCAATAAATCTCATACCAAAAATTAGGTTTCTACGTTACTTCATTTTAAAGTTATGAGCTATTTTGTAACCCTGATTTCACAACCTATTCAAAAAAGCCAGTTTCAGTGAAGAGCCACTGATGATGTCATAACCTGAACTCACAGTCTAGTTCTCATTGTCAGCAACTTTATAGGACCCATTTCTCCAAATTTTAAAAAACTGTAGCTATAGTAATTATTTAAAAAATGACATAGGGTTGACTGCAGTGCTTGCATTTCCTGAATTTCGTGCCTGAAAATGGTCCCCTGGATCAGTGCACTTACCTGGTTACCAAAGACCTAGATAAATAAATAAAAATGTTTAGATGCATGTTACTGTACTTTAGAACATGTCAGGACCTAGTTTTGGAATGCCACAGTGAACCAACCTATAGAATGTCAGGTTGGTGCACAATTTAAAAATGTTGGGGAGGGGGACTTGCAATCTCCGAATGTGGCAGGCATGTGCCATCTCAAAATGTGGTAGAACACAGTCTCAGAATGCAACAGAGACACACATCGAGGAATTTGGTGGGGACTGGCAATTTTGGAATATAGCGGGGAGGCACGCTATCGGAATGTGACAGGACACACCATATTATACTGAAATTGCTTGTCCCTGCTACATTCTAGAATTGTAGGCACTCAGCCTATTGCAAAATTATTCATCCCATCTCTACCACATTTCAACATTATGTGTCCCAGCCACATTCTAAAATTATGCATCCCCACCACATTCCAACACTGCACATTCCTGCCACATTTTCAAACTGCAGATCCCTGCAACATTCTGAGCTGGCACATCCCCGCCAAATTCCAAAATTGCACATCTCTGCCACATTCTAAAGTTGTGTTTCAATGCCACATTCCAAAATTGTCACTGTCACATTCCGAAATTGTGCATCATCACCACATTCTGAAATTGAGCATCACTGCCACATTCCAAAACTGTGTTCCACAGCCACATTCCAAAACTGTGTGTCACTGTCAAATTCTGAAACTGTGCACCACTGCCACATTCCAAACCTGTGCATCACCGCCACCTTCTGAACCTTTGCATCACCGCCACATTCCAAACCTATGTGTCACCACATTACAAACTTGTGTGTCACCACCACATTCCGAACCTGTGCATCACTGCCGCGTTCTGAACCTATGTGTCACTGCTGCTTTCCAAAATTGTGTGTCACTGCCTCATTACAAAATGATGCATCACCGCTGCATTCCAAAACAGTGTATCACCACCACATTCTGAAATTGTGTGTCACCACCACAATCCAAAATTGTATGTCACTGCCACATTCTAAAAATTGTGCATCACTGCCACATTCTGAAATGATGTGTTTCAGCTACTTTCTGAGATTGTCTCATTGCTGCATTCCACAGTTGCAACCTGGTGATATTTCAAAATCTCATACCTGCAGTATTCTAAAAATTGCACAAAACTTTATCATTCTAAAGCTATGTTTGCCACTGCATTCCAACTCCCCAAGGCATTAAGAAGTACTGTACCTTGTATCTACACATTATGAATGTGCATGTGCTGACCCACCCAGTATCAGTTTTCCTTTTTCAGATGTTTACTACAACTGCAGTTTTAAGTAACATAGGAGGAATACGTAATATAAGGTAGCTTGCAGGGAGGACTAGGTTGTGAGTTCTGGTTATGACATCATCAGTAGCTCTTCTCTGAAACTGTTTTTTTTTAAATAGGCAGTGAATTAAGGGTTTCAAAATGACCTGTAACTTATAAACAAAGTAACTTACAGATCTGATTTTTGGTATGAGGCTGATTGAGGATATGCTGATCCAAATTCTGAATTTATTAATGCAAAAAATGTTGGTCTGAGTTCCTCTTTAAAGGTATTAAAGACCACTGCCTGCACTTTACTAGAAGTGAACTGGCTACTCCATATGTTCCACAACACCAGACATAAGGCCTGATTCACAAAGCCCCCCTGAATGGTGCAAGGGGGCTTGCACCACAAGGAGTGGTCCAAGGTGTGACTTGTGTCAAAAGATGCACCAGGAGTGATTCACAACAGCAGCCTGTGTTAATCACAGGCTGCATGTGCCAAAGGGGGCTTGTGTCATCCTTGTAGTACAAAATAGAATGTGACATGGCACTAGGGGGCTTGCGGCAGATGCAGGCTGCCATATCCCCTAATTCAGGATTCTCAAATCCCTCCCAGAGGGCAAATTTCTACATATTGTTAGACCAACCAGGGCTTGTCTAAGGGTATTTAAAAGTGTATCCTCTGAAAGGATTGAGAAACATGCACCAATGTGCCATGGTCCCCCATCCCCCTCCCCGATCCCCATTGTAAGAAAAATTCAAGTCCCTGGTGGTTATCGCCCCCTCCAGCCTTAATCACCATGGTATTTGGAAAAACACATCCATGGTGGTCTAGCAGACACCCCCAGCCCCAATCCTAGTTGCAATAGAAAATAACACATCTCTGGGGGCTAGCAGACCCTTCAGCCCCGATCCCTGTTGTAATGAAAACATCATGTCCTTGATGGTAGCCCCTAGTCCCATTGTAATAGAAACATCATGTCTCAGGAGGTCTAGCAGACCCTCTCGAGCTCTGATTCCCATTGTAATAGAAAACATCATGTCCCTGGTGGTCTAGTGGATCCTCAATCCCTGTTGTAATAGAAAACATCACATTCCTGGTGGTCTAGTGACCACCCTCCCTATCCCCAATCTGCCCATAAAATTTATGGATATCTTTCCTTGGTGGTCTAGTGGATCCCCACCCCTGCAGGCCGTCCCCCACCACCCCGCTCTCCCATCCCATCCCTGAGCCAGTGACAGGCACAGCTTTTCTTGCCCCTCACCTACTAGTCATTCACTGACTGAGCCGCAGAGCATAAAATAAAGTATGTACCCTTGACAGCTCAGTGAGGACTGGCTGTGGTGGGGAGTAAAAAGCTGTGCTGGTTGACTAGCTTGGGGATGGAATGAGGCAGTGGGGTGGTGGGGGACTGCCAGCTGGGGTGGGGGGTGGCGGTCCACTAGACCACCAGAGAAAGATATATGTAAATTATATGGGCAGATCAGAGATACGAGGAGCTGCTAGACCACCAGGAACATAATGTTTTCTATTACAATGGGGATCGGGGCTGGAGGGGTCCACTAGACTACCAGGGACATGATGCTTTCTATTACAATGGGGATCAAGGTTGGGGGGGCCTGCTAGACCACCAGGGACATTATGTTTTCTATTATTATGGGAATCAGGGCTGGGGGAGGGTCCACTAGAACACCAGGGATGTGATATTTTCTTTTACAATGGGGATCGGGGCTGTGTGGTGTCTGCTAGACCACCTGGGATGTTATGTTTTCTTTTACAATGGGGATCGGGGCTGGGGTGGTCCACTAGACTACCAGGGACAAGATGCTTTCTATCACAATGGGGATCAAGTCTAGGAGTTCTGCTAGCCACCAGGGATGTGATGTTTTCTATTACAGTGGGGATTGGGGCTGGAGGGGGGGTCCGCTGGCCACCAGGGACATGATTTCTCCAAATAATATAGGAATCAGGGCTGGGGCAGCTAGCCACTAGGGATATCCTAGAGTGGTGTATGACCACCCTCCAGCTTGTGGCAAACCTGCCAGATGTGCTGTCTGTTTGGCACACAACCACAGTTGCTGCAAGCTGCGGGACTTTGCCACCAGGACCCTACCTGATAATGAATCAGACGCAGAGTCCCTGGTGCACTGGTAATTGGTGTAAGCTATGGTTGGTGCAGCTTGCACCAACCTCTGTGAGTCAAGCCCATAGTCTTTGTTTTCTGTTAAACTTTTTATTGAAGAAATTTCAAAAATGCAGAAACAAACAAACAATACAGCACCAGTCAACAATAACACCAACTTGATACAAGATTATATTAGCCTTACAAAAGTCTGTAACAGGTGCTTTTAAAACTTAATAATGATGGCCCAGTGACACTGGGAGTTGAGGCACTGGATGTCACACCTTGTGCTACGCCAGTGACCCGGGTTTGGGAATGAGCCTGGGTTGTCAGGGGGAGGGGAGGGCGGGAGCTGGACTGAGCCACCGCAATTCAAACTCCTCTCTCCCAGGAAGGGTTCTAGTCACTGCTGCCATACGGCTATCCCCAGGTGGGGGTCTGAGGGTAGTACAGGTGGAGAGTGGCAAGAGTGGGGAGGACACTGTGGATCGTGGCCTCCACACATGCATGCATGACTGCAGCATGGTTAAGGGGAAAATAGGAGCTAGCAGGCTTCATGAAGGTTCCAGCTGCGATCCTAGTGATGGGGTGCTGACTGTGAATGGATACGAGCCTCCCAGAAGGGGGGCTGAAACCTACTTGCAGCCCCAGGAAAAAACTGGGGCATAAAATGTAAATTGTGAAAAAACAAAAAAACTTAACAACATGAAAAGGTCTTTACTGAGGAAAAAAGAGACCAGGCCAACATATATAGACAAAGAACATACCCTTTCTAGGTAGGACAAATTGGCTCAATTAAGAATGGGTATCTGGGGTAGATACACATGCAAATCCCTTCCCTTTTTACTCCACCCTCATCAATGGTACTTATAGGGGTTGGTTGTTTAGGATTGCATCCATTTGTTGGGGAGGGGGGATTGATTATTCAGGAAGGGAGACCATACCTTGTTGAATGTATCTGTTTTCCCCAGAGCAAAGTGAGAGGTGCTCCATAGAAGCTAGGTGACCCATTGCCAACAGCCACTCATTAAATGCTGGTACATCAGAGGATCTCCATCTCTGCAGCAAAAGCTCTTGGCTTTAACGGTAGCATTAACTGTCCATTTCAGGAGAGGATGGTCTTGGTCAAAGGAGTGAGAGGAATACCAAATTGGACTAAGGAGGGTTCAGAGTTTATTTTGAGTGGAACTCTTGTTTTACAGAAGTCCAATATCTTATTCCAGAACTGCATGATGGCCGGGCAGTGCAATAGGATGTGAGAGAGGGACTCTGAGGCCTGATTACACCTCTAGCAGATATCACAGCCAAGAAGAACAAGAGGGTGGAGGGCCTGAGGTGTCCTATTCCACCTGTGAAGGATCTTCAGCTGAGTTGGCTCTGCCTTTGTGTCCCTACATGCTGCACATGCTAGTTACCAAGCCACCTTCCACTAACTGTCTGTGAAATCAGTCAATAATTCCTATTGACAAAATGCTTGTGTTTTGGTTTCAGATGCTGGAGCACCATCCCTGAGCTTCTTATTTATCAACCTTGCAACACTCCTAGGCATGGTTAGCCAGAGTTCTAAGGGATATGATTCGTTGCCCCTCTCCTGATCCTTAAGATGGGAGGATAGCAATGTATTTAACTGGAGGAAGAGCCAGAGGTCTTGCCTGGGGATATGGAAGAAGGTCATTAGGATATTGTAGGAATGAAGGTAACGTTAGACTGGGGGCAGAGGTCCTGTACAAAGGGTATACCCACTTTTTTCCATTTACTTGGGGAATAGGTTTGTTCCCAAGTTTGTTCCAGAGTGGGAAAAATTGGAGCAGTAGCTACTGGCCAGTGCAAGGCCGTAGCCAGTTTATGTCAGTATCTTCTTGAAATTGAGATCGTCGGCTGGCTATTAATCAACTTTTGTTTGTCATACAGTACTACCCTTGGAGAGAGGCCTCTGCTGGTATGCTCTTCCATTGATTCACACAGTGGCATGATTGCTACTGGCTGGGCAAACTATTTTAGCATTTGTTCTGTCACAAATGTGACATGATAGCAGGGAAAGTTAGGGAGTCCCCATCCCCCTTCAGGACAAGTACTACCTCAGTTTTGCTCTGCTGAGCCTAGGGAGCTTCCCTTCCCAGAGGAAAGAGCTCATCAAGGCATCAAGTTTTGAGAACCAAATAGTGAGGATTTCAATTGGGAGCTAGTAGAGCAGGTGGAGAACCTTTGTGGACAGCACCATCTTGATAGCTGCTATCTTTCCAGTTAGTGTCAAGAGGAGAAGTCTTCATCTTTGGAAATCTGCTGTGTGGTTCTCTTGGAGGGCAGCAAAGTTGGCTTTACAGGTGTCTTGTGGTTTAGGAGTAAGCTGAATACCCAGATAGGAGATCCCTAACTTACACCATTGCCAAGGGGACTCGCCAGTGTCTGTTGGGTTCAGAGTGAGTTCAATGGGAAAACTTCTGTTTTTGAGTGGTTAATATGAAGACCTGATATTTATGAGATGTATATAGTTCTTGCATGAATAAGATAGCTTTGGGAACACCAGACATAGTCTGCAGGAGAAAATCTCACTGCTTCTGGCTGTACCATTCATCTAAGGAAGAAATCTTAGACATTCATGTACATTGTTCCAGGTATTTTCAATTTACTGTCACAGGACAGAGAATGGATGGAATCTTTACCTGGATTTAGGCAGAAACTGAAAACTTCTGCTTTTATAATAGATGTTTTTCAGATTTTAATGATTGATAATTGTAAACGCTTTAAAACAGCGAAGCCCTATTTAGCATAATATTAAATAAATCACCACATAATTTTAAAACAGTAAACTTGCAGAAAACAATCAAAATGTTGATGATACCTTTTACTGTGTTAGCAAAATGGAGCCTCATAGACAGTTGCAAAAGACTGCCACAAAGTTGTTGTAACAATCACTTTGTGTTAGTTTTGTATGTTGTGCACCATAGTTCTATGCACAGAGAGGTTGTAAGGCTTTTCCTGCACCATCACTAAAGGCAATGAAACTGTATGAGGTAGGGGCATGGCAGCTATGGAAATGCAGTGGCGAGCAAGCTGATAAGTCACTCCCTGGCCACTATATCCCCAGTTACAGCTACAACACCCCTACACTGTATAACTACTAAAAGCAGTTCTGTGGTGGTGAAGTGATGGTGGCCGAGGTGGTGGTGGTGAAGACTTGGTAACTGGAGTAAATGTTCCAGTTGGGTGAACAATTAGGTGGAAATGTTCAGCTAGGGAGGGTGTTCCACAGGTTGGCAGATACAGCTAGAGTGTAGAAATTATGGGATGCCCCATAGCCCAGAAGGTGAGGATGGTGACAATTACAATAGTACCTGTATTGGTCCAGGGTTCAGGCATGCCACAGTGCTATGAGACTGTGCTGTGCCATTGTCAGACCACTCTGGCTGTTGCAGTCCTACATGGAAACAATAATATATGGATAAGATAATTTGCATTCTGTATCAAGTGGAACTTTTGCAGGGGAGATCCCCCTCCCTGGTGCAAGCTGTTTATATTGCAGCACAATGTGATGGTGCTATGGGGTGACTGTTCACCATATTTATTGCCCCTACACCTTTGGGGAGTGTATATAAGGCCCATGGTCATTATTTGTTAATCTTGTATTTGTGGCCCCTCCACTCATCCACCATCCAGCCCCAAAACCACTATCAGACAGCAGGTTGCCAGGTCTTGAAGTGGAGCATTTCTTCCCAAAGACACAGATCTGGCTAGGCAGATGACTGTGGCATGAGACACATGTACAAGGCTGTCATGCTGATGGCATTATGTGTATTTCTTCCTGTATCTTTTCATTGCGGGCAGATCCTTTGGACATGGTTGTGTGATCCTTGACCTTCTCACCTCACAGGAAGTGCTACACACAGCTTGTTGCCAGTCTTGAGCATATGCAGTGGATATGCTCTGATACTCCTTTGCAAAGGAAAAGGTTCCCTGGACAATTGTGAAGGACTGAGGTGGTAGTAAGCAACAGTGCTAACCTTCCCAGACTGGGATGCACTGCCTGTGGCAGCATTACTCAGTTCTGGCCACACTAATAAAGGCTTCCGGCTCTACTCTTAAACACAGGATGCCTATTCAGAAGTACAGATCGGCTACAAATGGTCATCAAAACAGTCTTTTAAGAAAAACAGTATCTTTTGGCAATTATACTGTCTTGATCAGGTCAGCTCCTTTTCCAAAATTAGTTACAAAAGTGTTATTGGGCCAAAGAATATTTCCTTGTTTCTTGGGCTTGCCCCCTTTTGGATTTCTGGCTGTACAGAGCTGTATAATTGGAGCAGTAGTAAATTACTGACCTATAGGAATTATGTAGCAAATGTTTTGGGCATGCATGCATAAAATGTAAGCAGTTTACTTTGATTTTATGTGGAAATCACACATACATCTTTTGAGGATGAAGTATTTAATCTTTATCTTAAGAGCCTTGAGAATTTTATTTTGTTCCATGTACCTTTTGAAGCTAGCTTTGGAGTTCTTGGATTGCCTAATCTTTAAAAGCCCACTAAAAACCCCAGATGCACTCTATTTTGTTGTATCCATAAACACTAGTATAAGGAAGTTAAAATTTATAAGAATATTGCTGTCAGGAAAGTTTAGTTGGTCTAAATATCATCCTATCCCTGCTTTATCTAAAATGACATGTCTCTTATATAGTTTGCTTCAGTGGTCCTGCAGCTGGTAACTGATTTCCTATTGCTGAGTAAAAGGCTTCTGCTTAATATGTCCATTTATTCCGAGTTACTGAAGTATTAGATTTGGGTCTGCTAGTTATGAAACTATATCAATTTCCTTCATTAGATTATTTTCTGTTTCATTGGCTTAAAGTCTCCTTTCTTTCATGGAGAATAAGCTTAAGGGCCCCAGATTGGAATTAATGGGCTTAGGTGCAAAGCAGGCCAGTTTATTCCTGACCTTTTGTATCTGGATCTACAAGTGCCATATTAGAAATCTTGAGTAGAACCATAGGTGCAGGTCCCCCTGCTGTGGCTCAGGTGCTAACGATTATGTAAATGAGTTGATCTAGTTGTGTAGGTGCTAACATGGATATCTGGCACTCATGCGCCGGATCCATTCGGCTGTCATAAAATACAGTCGAAGCCTGTCCAATGGGCAGTTTATTTTCTTATTTTATTTAGATTACTGTTTTAACAGGATAGGTAGTGGACTGGACAATTTGTCCTCTTTTTGTTAATGTCTGTAGGTACATGTACCACATTTCCCATCATGGTCCATTTGGGGTCCCGTGTAGAGGCTCAGTTAGTGTCTGCACACAGGACTTCCATCCCCATGATGTATCATAATGGGTCATCTGCTGCATGATCCTTAGCCAGGAGTGGCAGCGCACATCCCCCCACACACACATATGAACACAAACATGTCACAGTCTTCCCTTCCCACAGAGCTTATTTATCTAAGAGTTTTACCAGGAAAGGCATACTGAGCGGATTACTGCTTGATTCCAGATGTGTCCTGGCTACAACACAAAATAACATTGTGAAGTATACAATAGAACAAGGTGAGATAATAGGTACAGGCAAGTTAACAGCTGGTTACGACACAATACATGGTATAACAAAGTGCAGGAATGCAAAAGAAACATTGTAAAGCAAACAATATAACAAGGTGAGATAATAGGTACAGGCAAGTTTTTTTTGGTTTTTTTTTTACACTCTTTTTCTGGCTCTGCTTGGACCCTGGAGAACTCTTTCAGGCAACTGCACACCCGTCAGCTCTGCCTCTGAGCTTGAAACCCCCCAGCTTCCTGGCATTAGCCTGGCTGTCCCCTCGGCTCTGAGCCCTCCCGAGGTGGGGCCGCCCTATCCTCCCAGGGCGCTCTATCTTGCAATTCAGGCCAGGCTGGGCTTGGCCCAGGAGCTGGGTGGGTCCAGCTAGTGGAGTGTAATTGAGGGGGCAGTGCCGTCGCCTATCTCTAGGTGTGGGGATTTTCTTGGCTGCATTGCTCCCTTTCCCCTGCATCCCTTCCCTGGCGGAGCTCAGTCATGCAATGGTACCAGGCACGCCCACCACAGCTCCACCTCCCCTCTAGCAAGCCCTGTGCATTGCAGTGCCTCCGGTTGCCACCGGGGGCTGTTGCAGTGCCAGGCATATGCCTGGATCCTGCCCAAGAGAGGAGAGCAGTCCTCCAGACACTCAATCCTCTCTCTCCCTCCCCGCCAATCCCCGGTAGCCTGGGCTCGTTCCCGAACCTGGGTCTCCAGCGTGGCGTAAGGTATGGCGTCCAGCATCTCAACCCTCAGTGCCACTGGGCCAGCCAGGTAAAGGCAAGTTAACAGCAGGTTATGACACAAAACATGGTATACCACGGTGCAGGAATACAGGTGCATTTAATATGTGAATTAAGACAGCTTAATCCCATGTAGCCTTTCACATCCCAATCTCTCAGTGCAACCCCAACCTCTGTTCGCAGCCCTAACCCCATTCAAAGCCCATGCCTTGTTCAACAGTCCATTTACATTTAAACACGGGGCCCCTGGTGGTTTCCTCCGGTCCATCTGTTGAAAAAAAAACAGCTAATGTGTCATCCTTATGTTGTTAGTGAGCAATATCACATTTAGCAAACAGGTTACCTACAGTGTCATTAGGCAGTCCATTTTGATCTCTCCATATCTTCTGTGCCTTCTTCTTTTCCCCTTCAATCTCCTGTGGGTACTTCGTGTATCAAATACATCCCCCTCAAAAGGAAATGTATCTCCAAGGGTTTTCACCTTGGTCTATGACCTGGTGGTAATGGCTGTCACATTTTTAGGGATCAACAATGCTCAAAAATGGGGAAAGTCTTGCCAAATAACTACAGGGACTGGCAGCTCTGGTGCTATTTCAACCACCATTTCTGCTTTCTGTTCATCAAAGTTTAAAGTCACTTTGGTGGTGGGGTACCGATGAGTGTCCCCATGCACACAGATGACACCAGTGTAGATATCAGAAAATGGGGTCTTTTCTAGTACGTCGGGGAGTACTAATATATATTGACTGCCAGTGTCAATTAAACCCATCATTTTCTTTGCTCTGATGGTGACAGCTGTTGAAAAAAATTACACCAATTAAGAAGGACCAGATGGGTGGCCTCACTCTTTTTCTTGTAACAGAACCTTTCAATATGACCTTTACCATTACAGTATCTACAGATAATGTCTGGATTATATGGCCTACACCCTCTGCCTTGCCTACCTGCATTTCTCCCAGGGGGATGTGATGGGGTAAATAAGTTGGTCTTACCAGTTGCTCGGTGGCGGTAATGGTTGGGTCTATTGTCCGGTATCCTTTCCTCGATGGTTGCCTGGCCACCAGGATATCCTCCGCCAGGGTGATTGCAACTTCTGCTGTTTCCAGATGGTGTTCCTTCACCCAGATCTGGACCTCTGCAGGAAGAATCTGAAGAAACTGTTCCATTACTACAGCCTCAATTATATCCAACCGTGTCTTCCCCTCTGGTTGTAGCCATTTGTTGCAAAGTTTGTTCAGACGTGTATACGTCTCTCAGGGAGTATCATTCCTTGGTGTTTCAGGGAGCAAAAATGCTGCCGAAAAGTTGTAGTATTAATATCAAAGCACTTCAAAATCTCCTTTTGGACAAAGTCATACTTCTCAGTGCTTCGATGGTCCATGTGGCTATAGGCCAGTTGTGCTCGATCTGTTAAATAGGGAGCCAACCTGTCCACCCACTGCTCTGGAGGCCACCCACACACCTTCACTACTCAAGGCGGTTAGGTATGCCTTGACGTCATCTGTAGCTGACATCTTGGTCAGTTTGATGTCTTTAGGGAGGGCATGTGTACCTTCGCTGGACTTACTGGTCCCAGTGATCTGTAGGGCCCTCAGTCTGTCCACACAATGCTCATCTTGTCATCTTGTTTCCTTTTCTCTCTCTCTCTCTCTCTCCTAGCTGTCTTTCTCACAAAGCTGCTCCATCTCTATTTGTTTCCTTATGAACCACTTCAATAGCTTGCTCATGTCTCCCGGTGGTTCCTTGACTCTCACTTCCTCCAGTCCTTCTTCATCTTCCTCTTTGCTGCCTTCACCTCCAGAGGAGTCTGTCGATTGATGCTCTGGCTTGGCCCTTGGTTTCCTCTCAAACTCAAGGCCTGGGAGTTACTGCTCACCTGTCAGCTCGGTCTGCGCTCTGGTCATAGCGGGTCATGCAGGGATCGTCATGATGACAAAAATGTACCACCATGCCATGGGTTACCTTGTTATCAGGTCTGACACCTACAGGAATCCACCCTGCTGCTAGAACTTTCAGTATCCCACTTCTAACACCAAATGTTGCAGGTACATGGGTATAAAGATAACACTGGACACAGTAATAGGGTGCAACACACCTGCAGTGTGTTTTATTTTATACAAAAATAGAAAAAAAAATAAATAGAAATAAAACAGTTCAAACAGAACAAGAAAACAAACAATAGCTCAAGGCTATTTCACCTTACATCAGGTATCTCAAAACAATTCATCAGCTCTTCCTGCTGTTAGAGATAAATTCCTGTTCAGGCACAGGTCCTTCTGCTTACATTGCTCCAGGTAAGTGAGACTGGCTATGCAGCTAATCTGACTCATGGTGTTTGAGGAGGGCTTTTATAGCCCTCCCACTTATGGGAAGTCCCTCCCATAACATCCAATTAGTTCTAGAATGGTCCCTAAATAGGCAAACTCCTCCTCCTATATTACATAATGAGGTTTTAACTCACATGGTATAAATACACCCCTCTAAGGGCAAGCTGTTCCCTATAGGAAATCCCCTTCCTGGGGTCTTGCTAACAGGTCAGCACCTTATTTTCTATATACGCAAACAGTGCTAACATATATACCATGTGCTGTATTGTTATAGTAATGGACTCTAGCCCTTTCTTTCATATCTCAGGGCTCTATATAGAAATAAACATTATGGGGCTCCTTTAGAGACCTGAAGTGTCTCTTTATTCTTGGATTTTTCTTCTTTATTATATTATGTTTATTTTACAGCCCTCTCCTTATTCTGAGATCTACTCTATCTGTAAAGCATTTCCATACATAGGGACATTCCTGTCCCTTTAAATCAGTTGATTTCTATGTTGCAGCAGAGCAACAGGCTGCCAAGATAATCACTATCTAGCTGCTCTGCTATGGGGCTCTGCATAGACTTGGCAAGCCCCCTTTTTTATTTATTTTGTTATGCTGGGTTGTAACCTTAAAGTCTAGGGACAGCATAGTCCCTTTGTATTTTGAAGCGCTTACTTTTCAAACCGCTCTGTTCATTCAGGGAAGCAGGGTGGCTGAAAGTGAAAGTTTGCCACTCCGTGGAAACCTGCCTCTCTAGCAGCCTAGACTGGCTGCACACACCCGACTGACTCCTCCATGGCTAGCTGGCACAATTCTATTGAATATTTTATACAAAGCCAGCAGCTGGGAGTCCTAATAATATAGGGGCATCAGTAATTATTTACACAGATACCGAGTGGCAGCAAAAGTAAAAGTAAAAGTTTGCCGCTTGGTTCAAACAGTTCCTGCTTCGATGCAGGATTTCTTTGGCATAACATTGTACATAATAATGGAGCAGCAGCAAAATAATTCAAACAACATAAGCATAATGCCACTCTGTTTGTATACTTCTCAGAGGTGCTGCCTGTCTATGGCATGGGTTAGGCAAGGGTACTTTGCACCATGTGATTTAATGAACGGTTGAAAAAATGGTGTGGAGCACAGGGGTTTGGCTTCATTGGGGACTGGGGTTCCACCTGGAGGGACACCAGCCTATATTGGCAGGATGGTCTGAATCTGTCCAGGAAGGGAACAAGTCTTTTGGGCAATCGGTTTAAATGCTTCATTGACAAGCTTTTAAACTAGTCAAGGGGGGAGGCACTGATAAGCAGCAGAAAATTCCCAGCCTCCCCCTACAAAACAGGGTACTAAATGAGAAAAAGACCAAGGTAGAAAGGTCAGTGGGGGATGCTGCTACGAAAGGTAAAGCCATCAAAAAATGGAGAGCAATGAGTACCAATGCCTGTAATCTGGGTAACAAGCTTCCTGAATTAGTGGCCTTGATGGAGGAGGAACATCTGGATATTGTGGCAGTCACAGAAACATGGTACACACAGAACCATGACTGGGACATAAACATACCAGGATACACTATCTACAGGGGGGACAGGGAGGGTAAAAGAGGAGGAGGAGTAGCTCTCTACATAAGGGAAGGAATCAAAACAACAGAACAAAAGGGTAAACAGGGAGGAGAAGAAGCACTGAGGGTCAATTTGGAGACAGGCAATGGAACCACAATCCGCACAGGGGTCGTATACAGACCCCCCTTTCAGGGGGAGGAAATGGACAAGGAAATGATAGAAAGTATATTTAGAATGACAGAAAAAGGGGAGATATTGCTGATGGGTGATCTGAAAATGCCAGATGTTAACTAGAGTGCAGTTGCAACAGCCACTTCTAAGAGTGGGGTTATTCTAGATGCCCTACAGGAGGCATGCCTTAGACAACTAGTATTGGAACCCACTTGAGAGGTAGCGGCCTTAGACCTGGTTCTCTCAAACGGAGATGGAGAGAGGATCACAGATGTAGAACTGGGTAGCCATCTGGGAACTAGCGACCATCGAACAGTATGGTTCACAATAAACACAGCTGTAGAGTCAAGCCATACAAAGGCAAAAGTATTGGACTTTAGAAGGGCTGACTTTGCCAAAATGGGTGAGTGCCTAAGAATGCACTAGCAAATGGGCAGGAAGGAGGGGTGGAAGAACAATGGGGAATAATAAAAACTGCCATCACAGAGGTAACAAGCCTTTGTGTGAAGCAAATAAACAAAACAAAACGATGTAAGAAACCACTATGGTTCTCAAAGGAGGTGGCAGTGAAGGTTCAAGAGAAAAAGAAAGCATTCAGGAAGTACAAGGAATCACAGAAGGAACAGGACAGAGAATGTTATCAGTTAAAGCAAAAGGAAGCTGGGAAGGCAGTCAGAACAGCAAAGGCCCAAACTGTGGAAAAGATAGCCAACTCAGTTAAGAAGGGGGATAAAACCTTTTCTAGGCACATCAGGGAGTGAAGGAGGACCAAGGGAGGGATAGAGAGGCTTAATAAAGGGGGGGGTGGGCAGAGGGTGACTGTGAAAAGGCAGAGATACTAAACAAATATTTTTGCTTAGTATTTACAATTGAAGAGAGGGAGGTACCTAAACCAAGCAATAGAAACACTCTGGATACAGAAGTTGATACCAGCCCATTTACAGAAGAAAGGGTTCTGAAAGAACTTTTAAAACTGAAGGTGGACAAAGCAATGGGGCCTGATGGTATTCATCCCAGAATTCTAAAAGAACTAAGAGTAGAACTAGTGACACCACTGACTACCCTCTTTAACAAATCATGGGAGAATGGGATGGTACCTGAGGACTGGAGGAGGGCAGATGTGATTCCACTTCACAAAAGTGGGAGCATGGCAGAAGCGGGAAACTACAGACCTGTTAGTTTAACCTCAGTGATAGGGGAAATAATGGAATCACTTCTGAAGGAAAGAATTGTCGAGTACCTAGAGGCCAGAGGGGCACAGGACCCAAGGCAGCATGGATTCACAGCGGGAAGGTCATGCCAGATGAATCTAATTGATTTCTTTGACTGGGTGACCAAAGTAGTAGATCAGGGAGGGGCTGTGGACATGGCCTGCCTAGACTTTAGCAAGGCATTTGACACAGTCCCACACCAAAGATTAATATATTAGTTAGCCAGCCTGGGAGTGGGTCTCAAGATGATAGCCTGGGTAAAGAATTGGCTAGAGAATAGGACACAGAGGGAAATAGTAAATGGAGTCCACTCTGAAGAAATAGGGGTTACTAGTGGGGTACCGCAGGGTTCAGTATTAGGACCAGTCCTCTTCAATGTCTTTAATCAGTGACATTGCAGAGGGACTGGAAGGAAAAGTATGTCTCTTTGCAGATAACACAATGATCTGCAACAGAGTTGATGCACAAGGTGGGGTAGAAAGGATGAGAAGGGACTTGGCAAGGTTACAGCAATGGTTACATGTATGGCAGCTTAGATTTAATGCTAAGAAGTGCAAGGTAATGCTCCTGGGAAACAAAAACCCAGGGGAAGAGTACACAATGGGGGGTGAGATACTTACAACAACAAAAATGGAAAGGGACCTGGGGTAGTCATATCAGATGACTTACAGGTGGGCAAGCAATGTTAGAAGGCAGTAAGGAGGACTGGGGGGATAATGGAATGCATAAGGAGAGGCATCACCAGTAGAAAACAGGAAGTTGTTATCCCTCTGTACAGACAGCTGGTGAGACCCCATCTGGAGTACTGTGTGCAGTTCTGAAGACCCAATCTCTGCAAAGACATAGACAGGATGGAAGCTGTCCAGAGGAGGGCAACTAAAATGGTGCAGGGTCTGCATTGGAAGACATATGAAGAGAGACTTAAGGAGCTTAATATGTATAGCCTCGAGGAAAGGAGGGAGAGGGGAGACATGATAGAAACTTTCAAGTACCTCAAGGGAATCAACAAAGTCCAAGAGGGTAGCATCTTTCAGAAAAAGAGGTGTGCAAAAACAAAGGGGCACAATTTGGAGATAGAGGGGGGTGCAGCTCAGAGGTAATGTAAGGAAGTATTTTTTCACAGAGAGGGCTGTGGATGCATGGAACAGCCTTCCGGTGGAGGTTGTGGAGTCAAAAACAGTGGTGGAATTCAAACATGCATTGGACAGTCATAAGGCAATTCTAGGGGGTGGGGGTAGGAAGAAGTAGGCTGTTGGTTAACTAGGATCTGCAGCTTATCCATTACATAGGGAAATGGTCAGAATGGGTGGGCCAAGCGGTCCTTATTTGCTGTCACATTCTATGTTTCAATAATCCACCTAAGTGGACATTATTTTGTATTTAACTGCCATTTTAAACATTTCTAAACATGTCTGCACCATATACATAAAAGTGGCATAAGCATTAACTTAATTAAGTACTGCAGCACTTTAAACTCATAATATGGCACAAAATGCACTCTATGCACTTTATTTTTAAAAAAATGCACTTTATTCAACCAGCACCTTATATACTTAAAGGCACTTTATATCTTTTGACATTAAATGCCATAAATGCATGTTATTTCATTCCTGCCAGTTGGCCTTAGCCTGGTGCATAATTTGCAGGAGGTTCTAGGTGAGGGATGGAAATATGGAAATTAGAAATAAAGGCAGTAGCAAACAAGATTTAGTAAGAAATAGAAAAGACTTACATTACCGGTCAAAAGTTTTAGAACACCCCCATTTTTCCAGTTTTTATTGAAATTTACGCAGGTTAATGTCTCAATGTACTCTGAAATTAAAGCATAGAACAAATAAACAATTGGAGATAAAAAAGAAATCATAGAATCATTTTGTTTAACAAAATTTAATCTAAATTTTTGACTCATCAAAGTAGCCACCTTTTGCAGATATACTGTAACCGCCAACACACTCGTGGCATTCTTCCTACAATGGACATCAAATATTGTTCGGGAAGTTCTTCCCAACACTGTTGCAGAAGTTCCCACAAATGTGTTGCACTTGTAGGTTGCTTTGCTTTCACCCTTCTGTCCAGTTCATCCCAAACCAGCTCGATGGGGTTTAAGTCTGGAGACTGTGCTGGCCATTCCATGATTTGAAGCCTACCGTCTTGTTCTTTTCCCTCAAGGTAGTTCTTACATAGCCTGGAGGTATGTTTTGGGTCATTATCTTGCTGTAGGATGAACCCTGACCAACTAGGCGTAGACCAAAGGGTATTGCATGGCGCTGCAAAATGCTGTGGTAGCCTTTTGTTCAGGGTGCCAGTCACTCTGTGCTGTTGTCCTGTGAGCCGCCTATCACGCAAGCTGTTGACTCTCAGAAACTTGTCTTCTGATTCTGTTGTGGCTTTGGGTCTGCCAGACCTCTTCCTGTCAGAGTTTCCTCCAGTTTCCAAGTGCCTTTTGATGGTGTAGAAACTGTACTCACTGACACCTTGGCTTTCTTTGCAATTTCTCTAAAGCAGTTTTTGCTAACCTAATCTTTTTTTTTTAACCTCTAGCAGTTTACCGCTTACCTTTGTACCATTTCAGGTTATTCACTGGACTTGTATTGCTTAAATTTCAATAAATACTGGAAAATGGGGGTGTTCTAAAACTTTTGACCGGTAGTGTATGTAGGTGGCCAACCTATGCCAGGGACGGAAAAAGGTAAAGTATAGCATAGGGAGGTATTGTTGCACAACAGATTAAAGTAGGAAAAAGAAGAAGATGGGAAAGGCATCCCTCCACTGGGGTATTGGACTGGCAGAATACAGTTCTGCCATGAAGACTCTGTCCAGATCTCTCCCTCTGTGTCCCATGGTAGCCCCCTTAATTCACACAAATCACCACGTTTTCAAGATAGTTGGCATTCACAACAGGATGTTGATAGGCCATACAGACTGGATTTGACAAATTATTGCAGACAATCCCCCCCACACAGGTGTCTGCCCTTATTTTTTGTGATACTTTAAAAATGTTTTACATGGGAATATAATCTGTTATGCCTCCCATAAGAAAAAAACTGTAACTGGAATGTTAGCTGTCATTGACAGGTCAGTTAAATATCTACCAACAACTACATACAATGGGTGATGTAGCAACTTCACAGCATATCAAAGCACTTAAACAGAAGTTGCATTCCATTTATGGACAAAAGGATCCATCAGGCCTTGCTATTCTTGAAGCGTTCCTTTTATGAAGGGTGTGCCGGGGTACCCGTTTATTAGCCTGCAGGCTGTGAGCACAAAGACTATTGGCCTTCATATTTTAGATCGTAGAACCCCGCACTATGGCAGCTGACATATGGTCAGCCTGCTTGCTACAGAGTTTTCAGTAATATTATCAGGGTCTCTATATAGAAATGATTTCCTCTTTAGCTTCTGACATCTATTCCTCTCTTGAATCTGCTTCTCTCCCTTCTCTCACAGAGGAGCAACAGGCAGCTTTGACTGCTCCAACTTGACCAAAGGAATATAAGCTCCTAATGCAATATGCAACACCCCAGAAATATCTGGGGAGTGATGACTATCAAGTTGAATGGTACAAGGCATTTTCAGGCATTCTCACTCTGTGCCTTCTTAACATGTTCCAGGGGCTTCTACAAGGAGGTTCCCTTCCTCTGACATGGTCTTATACTACTATTTCTGCAATCCCTAAACCCAAGAAAGTCTCCTCCCTCCTTTCATAGTCTTTGTGGGTCTTTGAAAGTGGGGAAGGCATTGGGGTGGTGGCGCTTGGTTGGTGGCAGGCAGTCAGTGGCATATTGCGGTAGATGGAGGTGGGGAAGATCTTCAGGATGGAGGATAGATGCTCACTGGCAATAGCACCGGTAGCTAGCCCATCAGTGAATCCTTCTACCCACCTACCTAAACTTACCTGATCTCACCTGCTGTTGCCAGGTCTGAAGTCAATGATCTGCCACCAGGAGACACATTAAGTTAGGGGGATGGGTTTTTGAGGTTGAATGATTATTGAAGGAAAAGATGCATGAGAACAAGCGAACATGCTATGAAGCTGGAAGGGGAGTAAATTCAAGAGGGATACGAGGAAATCCTTCTTCAGTGAGAGTAGTGGATGCCTGGACAGTCTTCCAGCAGAAATGGTGGAGGCAAACACGGTGAAATTTAAGAATGCATGAGATGGGCATAAGGAAATCTTAGGAGAAAGAAAGAGGGAGGGCAGAGACCAAGTAGGGTCTGTGGTGACCATATACCAGTGTTTGAGCGAAACCCCCACAGCGAATCCATAACAACAACACAGCCCATTCAACATCCAGTGTCGAATGGCTTGTCAGAGTGCTGTAGATACAGTGACTCCTGGTGTTGGCCACTCTCCTCATTGATCTGTCTCCCCAGAGTTGGGGGCGCAGGGGACAGAGTTGTAAAGTCCGTCAACAACTTTTTTGTCGACAAGACTTGGTGGAACCTGCCATGACAGTATAGACAGGGGGAAAAATGGGCAGACAGGGTGGGGCAAAGTGGACTTTATCTGCTGTCAAATTCTGTTTCTGTGTTTCATCATTCTGCCTGATTTTGATCTTAAGTGCAGACAATAAGCTCCACATGGTTGTCTGGGCCCATAGACTGGAAAACATTCTTCCATCTCTGGTGCACCCCCACCAGGTGGGCTTCATCTGACAAAGGCAAATGATGGACAATGTCCATTGAACATTGTTTCTCATGGAGTATGTGACTCAGTGATCTATACTGGCTGCCCTGTTGAATTTGGATGTGGAGAAGGTTTTTGACAGGGTGTCCTGGAATTTTTTTGTGGTGCATCCATCAACCCTTGGCTTTCCTATTTCATTTATAACATGGCTCTGAAATCTTTATGCTGAGACTCAGGCATATATCCATTTAAATGACTCTCATTTCATTCCCACTGTACTTCAGCTGGGTGCTCACCAGGGGTGCCTCCTTTCCCCATTATTGTTTGCACTCTATATTGAGCCCTTGGTGGCAGCTAATCGGACAGTGCCAGAAATGGAGGGGATACAACTTCATGGTTTGGACTACAAAGCCTCTTGGTACATGGATGATGTTCTTCTTACTTTGATCAATACTGGTCAAACTAGCCTGGCTGCTTGGTCTGTGCTGTCTTCTTTTGGTGCTGTCTCTGGGTTCTCATTTAATTTCTGAAAAACCAAGGTGCTTTTACTGAACTATTCCCCTTCACCTGACTTAAAGCAATCTCTCCCACTCTGCTGGAGAGGCACATAGTTTAAATACCTTGGTATCATTTTACCTAAAAATCTGGGTAACCTAGAACTACAAAAGTATGATTCTTTGATGAGAGCTTCAAAAGATGATTGGCTAGATGGGGTCAGTTATCTCTCATTTTCTTCTCCCTAATTGAAACAGCCAGAATGAATATTCTACCTTGTCTTTTATATCTGTTTCAAACATCCACAATCATGGTCTCCTCCTTGGACTTAATATTCTCACTGGGGCTTGAGATTTATGATCTCAAGATTGGTCTGGTCTTTTGGTTGGATCACTTGCCAGTGCACATCTCATTCAGGGCCCTTCTGTGAGCCCTTCCCCTGTGGAGCTGGTACATTACTGTCTTTTAAAAGGATTGTCCCAAGAGGGCTTAATGGTGGTAATGGACCTCTCGACAGTGAGTACTGCCTACAAGGTCAGCTTGAGTGAGGCAGTGGTGGCCTATAATAGGGCTGTCACCTCCACACTTCATTCTGTTGCACTGATCCATATACAACCTAAGTCTTCTCGCTTAAGGTCCCCTGGTTTGATGGGGAGCTCAAGGAGGTGAAGACCAAAGGTCAGTGATTGAAGCATCGGTGGCATAAGTAGCTTTCAGAGGAGGACAAGCTGGCTCTGAAAATTCACTATGGTGAGTATCAGAGGGCAATCTCTCATAAGAAGGCAGTTTATCTGTCCAAGGAAATTGCTTCAGGGAAGAACAGACCAGCTCAGCTCTTCCAAACTGTGGACAGGCTGCTTCAGCCAGCCTGTCTGCAGCTGGGTAGAGATGTTTCGGTGGCAAAGTGTGAAGAGTTTTCTCTATTCTTCTCTGATAGAGTGTCCTTCATCAGAGTTACGATTTCCTCAACCAGGCTTTCCTCAGCCTGTCAGTGGTGCGCCAGACATCCCTGAGAGCACTCTCCTTGCCTGGAGTGAGATTAGACTAGTGGGGATGAAAGATGTTTGTGAGGTGATTTGAAAGCTGTGGCCCACATTTTGTAAACTGGAACTGGGCCCAACTCATCTCCTAGTGGGATGCGTGGAGTCCGTTGGCCCATTGTTCACCAAGATAGTCCAGTGCTCTCTTTCAGAGGGGCTATTTCATGATGCCTTGAAAGAGACACTGGTAAAACCCTTCCGATAAAACATCTCTTGACCCAGATGTCTTGGCAGATTACAGACTAGTCTCTAACCTGCCCTTCCTGGGTAAGATTATTGAGAAAATTGTAGCTCTGTGGCTCGATGCACACCTCATGGACTTTGACATCTATAAGCCCCTCCAGCTGGGATTGAGGTCCAGACATAGCAATGAAACTGCATTGGTCAAGGTGCAAAACAATCTCCTCAGGGCTACAGGTAGAAGAAAGTGGTCGGTACATGTCTTCCTCAATTTCTTACCAGCATTTGACACTGTGGATAATGTGGTGTTATTGGATTGCCTGAGGGGGCAATGTATACTCACAGGCACTGTCATCAGCTGGTTTAAGTCCTTTCTCACAGGCAGGACTCAGAGGGTGCTGATGGGAAACGTTTCCTCCTGCTCTAAGCCTCTGATCTGTGGAGCTCCCCAAGGAACTCCACTGTTCACAGTGTACATGCTGCCCAGGGTGAAATCATTAGACATTAGTGTGGAATTTTACTGCTATGCAGATGATACCCCACTGTACATGTCTTTTGCGCCTGGGACATGTGATGCAGTGGAGGTGCTAAACAAATCTCTAGCTGGGATCTAGGACTGGATGTCCTCTAACTGGCTGAGGCTCAACCCAGGTAAGACAGAGGAGCTGATGATCGATCCGGGCTGCCAGAGGGAGGCAGATGCTATGAGGGCTGAAATGGGCCTGATGCTTGAGACAGCTCCTCTCTTGGCATCTGCGAAGGTGAATAATCTGGGTGTGATCCTAGACAACAGACTGACACTTGAGGCTCAGGTGTCATCTGTTGTTTACAATGGTTTCTATCATTTTAGGAATATCGCCCAGATTAAAGCCTTAGTACCTCCTGGTGACCTGCCATCGCTAGTGCATGCTTTGGTGACATCTAGATTCAACTACTGCAAAGCTTTATATCTCAGGGTCAGTGGAGGGGTCCTGCACCACATGAAACTGTTGAAGAACATGGCAGGCAGGTTGCTGACAGGCCTCCCAAGGTCTTGTTATGTGACCCCAGTGTTGTATGGCCTGCACTGGCTACCAATAAGATGGAGGATTTCCTTTAATGTGGGTTTACTCACCTACAAGGCCCTATACGGTTTAGGTCCTGGCTATCTACAAGACCTTCTGACTCCTGTCTGCCCCTTGCACTTCTTCTGTTCTGCCAAGGAAGGCTTCCTTGTGGTTCCCAAGGTCCAGCTGAAAACATCTGGCAATCATGCTTTTGAGGTGGTGCCACCGGTCCTCTGGAACTCGCTTCCCAGATCTTTGAGGGAGGCCCCCTTGGTGGAAGTCTTCAAATAGGGTCTAAATTTGCCCCTTTGTAGACAAGCTTTTGGTTCTTAGTACATTATTTTATTTATTGATTTTACTGCTGTTATTTCCATGTTCTGCCCTTATTATATTTTCTCATTTGCCTGTATTCTGTACAGCACCCTGATCCTCAAGGAAGAGGCGCTTAATAAATAAAACCTTGCTTGCTTGCTTACTTCCTCTGTTTCCCTGATCCTACCATTTTACACCATAGTACAGGTTAATCTTCCAGTTTATTGGAGCGGCATCCCTAAGGGTCCATTACTTCCTGCTGCAACTACTGTACCAGATACCTTGGGGGTGGGAACCTACCTAATTTACTTCAGTATGCCAGGGCTTCCCATTTACGTCTTATTTATTACTGGTTGCATCCTCAAATAATGCCACTGTGACAAGCTGGCCTATGGTAAACAGAGAGAGAACACACTGGGTTTGAAGTTCACAGAAGAAAATGTACTTTTACTGCTCCAAATGTAAGCCATTGCTCCAGAAAAGCACAATCAGGCAATTCAACTTCTCCAGCCTGGTCAGGTAACATAAAGGTTAACACAAAACAATTATTTCAGGCTGACTTGACAAAAGGAATATTTGAACCACCTGTATGGGCCAGTATTTTTTCAATATACAGTCTTAAACAAAACATAAATGGTTTGTGGGCCAGCAGTTTTGAATACACAGTCTCAAATTAAACACAAACAGTTTTCCCTTTTAGCCTTATCTGCAGGCTGTAATTAGTAGTACATTTCACTCATTGTTTTTGGCCCAGCTGGCTAGGGTCTCTTTTTCAGCAGCAGGTTTCAACTTCTAACTCCAAAGGTACTCTCCAGAAATTAACTGTTCTCCTTGGTTTTCTGCTCTGGTTCTTGTTTTACCTTCCACCCTCCATCTTGTGGGGTTCTATGCTTAGGAGTAGCTCCTCCCTGCAGCAGTTTTCCAGCTTCTAACTGACTCCTTGCTGGATTCTCTCTGCCTTTTAGCAATCCCTCTAATTAACAACACCTGGGGAGGCACCCCCCCTTGCCTGTTCATATTGCTTTCCCTGTTTTTCCTCAGCCTCAAACAAGATGTTAACCTCTTGTTTCCCAGTGTAGTGTTTACACTGTCACAGCCACCATGGAAGCATATTGAATTTATCATTAATGATATGTATGACATTGACCCTTTTCTCTTCACTAATAGGCCTTCCCCTCTACCCCGAGGGATTACACCCGCTTCACAGCATACACCCTGAAAATGTGGTTCAAACTGCAAACTTAACCAACGCTTGTGCTATTGTTTTATTTTTGTAGAAAACTAGCATCAGATTCAAATGTTCTTCCAATTCAAATTGACCAAATGTTTGCTAGATGGCTTGGCCTTGGGCTCACATATATATTCCAATTTTTAGATCAACATGGAGTTCTTCCATTCTGGCACCTTCAGCCTACTTATGCTTTGGAAGGTAGGGAGCAGTTTAGGCATTTGCAGGTTCGGATTTACCTATTACACCAAGCCAAAGACTGAATTTGCCTTCTTCACCTGCCCCCAACTACTGCTCTGATTGTGCATGGATGCTACCAAAGGAATAACATGGGCACATCTAATTGGTCACTTTTACTGAAGTCACCAAGACTTGCTGGGAGATAGTACGCAATCCATCCTAGACAACTGGCTACATGAATTGCAAATTACAGTTACATACAACAGCTGGATGAAAAAAAGCTCTCCTGGCACTGAAGGTAACAGTTTCAGTGGTGTAAGATTTTACCTGGAAATGCTGGTATTTTTTTTTTAAAACACCGTCCATTTTGATAAAATGTCTCCCATCTCTATATGGTTCATGTTGGAGGGGCTGTGGGGAACCAATACCAACCAACACACATGTATTCTATAGTAGCAGGTTGCTACAACCCTATTGGTTCTGCCTGGCTGATCAGATGGGCTGTTTATCCCAGCCAACCTCATTAATCACTCGCAGTATGGTTCTGCTATCTATAACACCAGTGGGGGTCAGATTGGGTTCTAGGTCACTGGCTTACATTTATGTGTTGGCAGGGAAAAAAAAACAGTCACCATTTTATGGATGCAGACCAGGTTGCCTATGGTGGAGATGTGGTCAGCAATCATGCAGGGTATATATGAGATGAAACGTATTAGGGCTTATCACCATAACTGTCTTCCTCAATTTCAAGCTAACTGGCAGCCTTGGGTAATGCATAGTATGAGACATGATGAAACGTTTGTTCCTTAACCTATATCATGATAAGGTTATTCACGACTCCTATTAGACAAATGTATGGGCCATATGTCCCTGTTGCTGACAGGAAAAATATATGGTCATTGTTCTACTTCTGGTTCACTTATCTTGTAACCTATGAGTCCTTTGTGCTGTTTTTTGTAAGCATTCTGTACTTGACCTTCTGTTACACTCTTTCTGTATACCTGATGATGTTGAAATATTTGTGCCCTGCAAAGCTGTATTCATATTTCGATAAAAACAAATAAAGCAAACTCTGGTCAGAGCCAATACAATGTAAATACAGAATGATGAATTTGCAGCATAGCCATCTTATTACCCCACCTCGTGAACCCAAGTAAGTGAAAGTGTTCAAATCTCCACTGAAATGTGATTGTGTGCCATGGAAACATTGCGTGTCAGAGGTGTGGGAGCAAATTTTGGCCAGGATTTGAAAAATTACAGCTGTCACGCTCCTGAGGTGGTGTGAAAAAATGGCTATGCTGCAAATTTGGGTCAAAATATTTTAAAATTAATGAAGTTATGAATGTCCGTAGAAACATTTCAACGTACACTCATAACTTTGTCATTTTTACATATTTCAACACCAAATTTTTAACACAGGCTTCTGATGACCCCACCTCATGAGCAATGGTGGTGAAAATGTTCAAATCCTGCCCAAAAGGTGATTTTGCCAAGTGACTGCAAAGGTGCATTTTGGGGCTGATTTGCATAATTCCTCTGCCATTGTTCATGAGGTGTGGTCCCAAAAAGGCCATGTTGAAAATTTGGGGCCACATTTTCCAAAAATGACAAAGTTGTACAATACAGTTCACACTTCCATTGAAATACATTGACCCACACTTATCTTAGTTTCTCACATCGCAGCTGGCAGTTCCAGCAGCAAGACGAGTCTTCAGTCAGAGAGTAAATTTTTACCCTGGGACCTGATCAGGTGAGAGAGGGTGTGTGGTGTGGGGAGGTGGGTTGGTGACTTTTGAGTGGGAGGTCGGGGTAGCAGTGGTGAGATCAGTGAGGGACTTTTTTTCCTATTTGCAAGTTTAAAGTAAAAAAAACAAAACATCGAGGAACAGTTTTCTTTATCACAGATCCTAGTTTGCAAAGTGATATGGAGATGGCAATCAGAGGGTGGGAGGGCCACTAGATACCAGAGAATATCATGCAAACACAGGGATTGTGATCAGAGGATGAGGGGGCCACTAGACACCAGGGAATATCACAGAAACAAGGGGATGAAGATCGAAGGGTGGGGGCCTCACTAGACACCCGGGAACATCACAGAAACACAAGACAGTGATTGGAGGGTGGGGGTTCCACTAGACACAAGGGAACATCACAGAAACACAAGACAGTGATTGGAGGGTGGGGTTCCACTAGACACAAGGGAACATTCCAGAAACAAGGGGAAAATGATCAAAGGGTGGGAGGCCATTAGACACCTGGTAACATCATGAAAACACAGGGATGGTGATCAGAGGGGGGCCATTAGACACCAGGAAAACATCACAGAAACACAAGACAGTGATTGGAGGGTGGGGGTGCCACTAGACACAAGGGGAAAATTAGAGAAATGGGGACAATAATCAGAGGCGGGGTAACTGGACACCAGAGAAGCATTACAGGGTGGAGGTGCCACCTACCTCCAAACTGGAAGTGATCGTGGAACAGGAAATTAGTGAACGGGTGGGGGGGCACAGCACAGTAATAAGTAGAGAGGACTGCATATGCTTCGATTCCACTGTGGAAGGACACAGTCGAGGTATCCAGTCACGTGCTTTTAGAGTCCCCTCTCTCTGCTACGTCATAGCAGTACGTTACATAGCTATGCTATGCAATCATTCAACATGAGAAGAAGGGGGTTCAGGAGAACACAGGGTGATTAAAAACAGAGAAAGCAAGTGAGAGGGGAAGTATATGGATGTGAAGCGACTTACTCAAAGTCACACAGTAAGTAAGTGGTGGTTGTGGGATTCAAACCCGGGTCTGCAGCCTTACACAATGCTCTGTATTTTAACCATGTTTTACAATTTAATTAGGCAGCCCAGCTGAGAGATGTAGCATTATGTTTCCAGTGGATGCATGCTTTACTTATTTTTGTCTCCCATGTGCCTGACCTGCCCCATCTGCAGCTGTTCCACCAGCCCCATCACCCCTAGGGCTTGCTACCTCACCTCACTTCCTGCACAGCTTATCCCCTGTGGTGGGGCTGTTGAGGTTCCCCAAGCCCCTTCAGATGGCATGTGCATTTGGAAGTGGGTGCCTAGTAGGTGGTGTGGGCCCTGCAGAGGATCTTCACTTCACTTTGCAGCGGTCAGGCCTACAGAGGATACATGCTTCATTTTACTGCAGTCGGGCAGTATTTTTTGCTTTTTGTCCTGGTTTTCCTGCACAACTCATGGGCTCAGATGGCAGTGGCATGTGCACACAGAGCATGGAGGTGTCTGCCCACCCATTGTGCTTCCTGCTTGCACTGCCACCTGTGGTTAACTATGTGGCAGTATCGTGGTGGAGCACAGGACACTCACTCCCTTCTGAGAGGGGGAGAGCATCCTATGGGATACTCAGTCCTCCTCTCATTCAGTTCTTCCCTGATGACCTAGGCTCATTCATAAACCCCAGATTACAGTGTTGCGCATGGCAGCTCTACCTCTGTGCCAAAGAGCCAGCCTGCCACATGCTTCTGTCCATTTTACTGCTGAGTAGACTATGGCTATTCAGATCAGTCCTTCCTGCAGTTACATAATTATCTTCACTTAGGCCCAAAGAATTAAGGTCATGGGTACTATTTAAACAGATCCAAGGAGCAGTGCAGGGTGGGTTCCTTTCAGTGTTTGCAATCTGTGTGTCCCTGGGGGGCTGGTATCATGAAGATCCAGACAAAGCAATAGAAAACCAGCCACACAGTTACAGATGTTAGTAATTTGGTTTATTAGCCACTTAGTTTATTCCAAACCAAAATCCCTCAGTTCTTGTCCAATGCGTCACTCAATGTGGGCTTCATCAGGGACGAGAATCAGCATGTGGATCATAGAAATCTTTAACTACAAATGACAGCAAAAAGATTTTTTAATGTATTATATGCTTGAAACTATTTAGTCTTGTCCTCTCAATACAGGACACCCCATAGGTCCCCTGGCCTGATCTAAAGTACATTTTGTGGGTACTTTATGCCACCAAATGCATTTATGGAGAACAAAATACAGTTATTTTGTATGTTGCAATGAGCCTTATTGTGTTTAAACATCACCTACAAACATTATAAACATTGCATTTACTGAAATTGCCTTTGTTTGTATTACTTATCAAAGCAGCCTATAGTGTCTATGCACTGGGGTAGTGATTTCACATGACCTATTGTTTAGTTAATGTATGTTCCCTACTTTTTTCTAAACTTTCTTAGAAAGCAGTCCCCAGTATACAGACCCATCGTAACCATACCACACTTTCAAACACATGTTTCAGGGTACTTGATGCAAGAATGTAAGATACTTGAGTAAGTTAGCTTTTCAGAAGAGAAGCAAATTTTAGTTCTTTCTTAATCTTCCACGGTGCATAGTGAGTGTCTGTGTGAGAGGTATTGGGAGGAATCTGCTAGTTTGACCACAAATGGGCACTAGATGCTTCAAGGAGTTATTTGGAACACTGCAAGGGTATTGTACCTGCATGTTGGTGCTCCTGGCCCCTGTTCTATGAGGGGACAGGAACTTAAACTGGCACTGTTGTTTAGTGCTTTGAGGAGGCTGTTTAAGCCCTCTTGAGTTTTGGCTGGGTTGCCTTTTAAAAGGCAGCTCATATACATGTTTAGCTCTGCAGGGAGGTAGCAGTGGAGTCGAGCGTGGAGCAGAGGCAAAGCGGGCAGAGGCCAGCTGCATCTGATGGCATCAGACAGGGAAACAGGGGAAGCAGTAGAGGACTATAAGAGGATGAATAAATAACAGTGAGAAAAGTTAAGGACAGGGAAAACAAACATAATTAAGGAAGTGTGAAGTGAGAGATAAAGGCTTGCAATTCAAAGTAAACTAATAAGGGGACTTTCTTATGCAATACAAGAAACTTCTTTAGCAGGGTATATTCAATAACAAGAAAATTATATAAAAGTTTCTAGTGAAAAGTACAAAAAAGTATAAAAAAAGTAAAATATATATACATAAACACAACAGTAAAATATAGACACAAATATGGTAAGATTGGAGGGAGGTGAGTTAGGCTTAAGAGATATTATCTGTAAGAAAATCTCTTCAGAAGTAGTGAATGAAGTTTTAATATACACCTGTAACGAATGCACACTCATAAAAGAATTAAGACAAATTAACATGGCCCTAGAAATGAAGTTGATTTCCATACAGCAGGACTGATTCAGGCAGATCAAGGGGACCTCACAGATAAGAACAATGGAGAGATAACACCAGTTCCGAAGCCCAAAGGAGTAAAAAAAGGGATAGAAATTTAGAAGAGGAAGACTGGCAAGTAGAAACAGAAAATTTAGGGAAGGCAGAAGGGCTATGAGATTTACTTTAGACACTACAAATAGATACAAGCAGCTAATAGATCTGGATGTGGAGGCAAATCCAGAAACAGATGGAAGGATGACAGCAGAGAATGTTTTTACTAGGGGTGGAGTTTCACAGGACAATGCGAAATATCAAGAGGAAGACACAGGGTTAGACACACAAGTCTTACATGAAAGAGGAGCTGAGTGTTTGGGTAGGGAACAAGAAAAAGTTTCTGAGAGTAATAAAATGTATAATGGGGAGAATATTAAAATGATCATTCATCAACAGAGTGACAACAGAGTGACATGGTAAATCAAGTGGCACATATGCCACTTGAATCACATAATGCAAGAACACAGAAGATCGGAGTGGATGACATGGAAACAGGAAATGTAAGAAATACAACACATCAGATAAATGGAGAAATGTGTGCTTATCTTTTGGTGACTCAATACTAAAATACACAGATAGGTATACATCAAGAGGGAATAAAGAACGAATAACAACAAGTTATTTTCCAGGGGCTAAAATCAGGGATATACAGGGAATGTTGCCAAATATTATAGAAGACAAAAATAGGAATATTGTATTGATTTTACATCTTGGGGTAAATAATATAAAACAGCAAGACATAGAAAATAGTAAACAGGAGTATATAAATATAAAAGAGGAAGCCAGGAAATAAGGGAGCAATATTTATTTTTCTGAAATAACTCCAGCACCAAGAGAAAATGAGAAAAATCAAAAGAAAATGAATGATGTAAACAACTGGTTGAGGTGATGTACACTGCAGGAAGGCATAGGATGTATCTGCCACTGGGAACAGTTTGTAAATGATCCAGGTTTATTTTGCATTGACGGTTTGCATCTGAGCAAAAAAGGTAGCAGAAAGCTGGGGACAGCAATAAAAAAGTAATAGATATTCATTTAAACTTAGAAATCGGGGGGGGAGTGGTAGAAGGAAGACAAGAAAAACAACTTGAAAGAAAGCCCTATAAGAAGAAGAACAATGAAACAATGACTAAAAAATTCAAAAATGTATAATGGACTAAAAATGTGGTCTTTGAACTCAAGGAGTCTAAATAAGACAAAAAAATTAGAATTAGAGATAAGGTTAAAGTTAGAGGGTGTTGATATATGCTGCATTACCGAGACCTGGTGGGAGAAAGAAATACTATGGAATAGGGAAATAGAGCGATATGTACTATTTAAAAAAAAAGAGAAACCAAAAAAGGAGGCGGTATAGCAGTATATATAAAGCAAGGAATTAAAAGTACACTATATAAAAAATATGATCAAAGTGATGAGATTGAATCATCATGGTTAGCTTTGCAAATCACACAAACTCAAAAAAAAAAACTATTGTTAGGCTTGTATTATCGACTACCAAATACAAGCAAAACCCAAGATGAATTGATAGAGGTTGAAATTAGTCAAATAGCAATGATAGAATACGTAATAATTACTGGGGATTTTAATTTACCAGATGTAAATTGGGTAACAACAACTGTAAAGGACGCAACACACAAAAGGTATGTAGAGATGATGGAAGAGATGGGGCTAACTAAGTTGGCACATAAGCCACAAGAGGAGAAAACATACTAGATTGGATAATAACAAACAAAGAAAATACACTAACTAAATTGAATATTGTTGATAATTCAAGCAATAGTGATCACAGTATTGTACAATTTTATTTAAAAAGAAAGCCGTTGTGTGAAAAAGGAAATACCATCATAAGAGATTATAATAAGGCTCAATTTGACAAAATTAAAAAGGAAATAGCAGGTTGGAACTGGAAAGAAAAGTTTAGAGGAAAGAATGTAGGATGCATCTGAGAAGTGTTTAAATTGTAATTGCTTGAATTGGAAAAAAAAATACATCCCCAAAAAAGGCTTTATATTAAAAGAGGAAAAAAGCCAGTGTGGTATACAAATAAAATTATGAAGTTATGTAAAGATAAAAAAAGAACTTCTAATAAAATGAAAAAACGAAATGATCTCGAGGCTAACATAAAATATAGAAAGGTACTGAGGAAGTTAAATACAACAGTAAGGACAGAAAGAATGAGACTAGAAACTAACTTAGCTTATAGAAAAGACAATGGAAAGGGATTCTATTCCTATAATAATAACAACAAAAACAGTAAATCTACAACAGATAGGGCCTTTAATTGTAGCAGATAAGGAAGTGATAGAAACAGCAGAGATGGCAGAAAAACTGAACCAGAATTTTTGTTCAATTTATGATAGGAAAGAGCAAAACAAGATAAAAATTAGACAGAATTGTAGCAGGAATCTGGACTGGAACATTGGCGTAGACCACTTAGAAAAATTATTGAGTGAGTTGAAACCCTACAAATCAGCAGGGCCTGACCAGTTGTACCCTAGGCTACTGAGAGATGTAAGGGAATATATAGCAGCCTCCCTGGCACATTTATTCAATCAGTCCTTTTCCTCAGGAGAGGTACCTGGGGATTAGAGAAATGCTACTGTGACTCCACTGTATAAATGAAAAGGAGCCAAAACATCAGTGACTAGCTATAGACCAGTTAGTCTAATGGCAATTTTGTGTAAAATGGCAGAAACATTTCTAATGGACAAGCTGGAATATAATCTTAAGGAATTAGATGTAAATGACATAAGACAGCATGGATTCAAGAAAAACAGATCATGTCAAACAAATCAACTTGTCTTTTATGAACAAATAAATAGAAAGTTATATAAAAACAACCCAATGCATGTTTTTCTGTTGGATTTCCAGAAAGCATTCAATAAGGTACCTCACAATCAGCTCATTCTTAAAATGGGAGCATTGGGTATTGATAATAGACTGACTGAATGGGTGCAAAATTGGCTATGGAATAAAAAGCAGACAGTTAGGATTAGGGGTATATATTATGGATCATCTGATGTGTCAAGCAGGGTGCCACAGGGGTCAGTGTTGGGCCCTACACTATTCTCATTATATTTGGGGGATATACATCACAATATAAAAAATAATTTATTTAAGTTTGCTGATGATTTAAAGTTAGGGGGGCATGTACATGATAAAAAAAGTATTCAAAATCTTGAAGGGGATTTAAAAAAATTAGAGAAATGGGCCTTAGAGAACAAAATACCTTTTGGCATAAAAAAATGCAAAGTATTGCATGGGGAAAAAGAACCCTAGGCATACATATTATTTGAATGGAAAATAAATTGAATCATCTGAAATGGAAAGGGACTGTGGGATACTAATAGATGAAGGTAGGACTTTTAGGCCACAGAGATCAGAGGTAATCAGGAAAACTAGTTATATGATTAGAAACATTAAACAGAATTTTATAAGCAGATCAAAGGAATGCCTACTTCCATTGTATAGCACATTTGTAAGACCACATATTGATTACGGTTCCTCTTTATGGAGTCCCTACACAAAAGGAGAAATAAATAGGATAGAAAGGATACAAAGGACCTTTATGAAAACGACATGGTCCATAAAGAAGTATAGTTACAAAGATAGGTTGAAGAAGCTGGGCTTATTTAGTCTGGAGAAGAGAAGAAAGATAGGGATTTATTACAACTATTTAAAATTATGAAAGATCCAGAATTAATAAATGAAATGGGTATAACATTAAGAGAGAAATCCAAAGGTTTAAGAGCACATAAATTGCAAATAAAATTAGACACTGCAAAGACCAATGTAAAATACTATTCATTTATACATAGAATGACAAGAATATGGAACGCCTTACCAGATTATGTTGTTCTAAGTGTTGTACATGTTCAAAAGGGAAATAGATAAATTTATATGCTTAAAGTGATAATATTGAGCCCATTTGCAGGGAACGTTACAATGGGCAAATAATGCCTTCTCCCATTCTATCTCCTAGTATAAGAATCTAGTATTTAAATAAAGCTACAAATGTGCCACCGATGGGCTTGATGTTTTGGTACTAATAATTTCTTAGCTAGAAGATGGGTTGTTTAAAATATACAAATCTTGAAAGACATTGCAGAAACATACTGATGTCTGACTAAGTGGGAGAGGAGGGAAGGGGAGGGGGAAGTATGGTTAGACTGGTAAATTTATTCCATTTTTTTGTGTCTTGGTAGAGTTCAAACAGGACTGTAAACTACCTGTTGAAGGATGATTAACATACAAGTTACAGACAAATATTGAAATTGTTAGTTTATCTTATATACACATGATTTGTAGTTCATTGTTCTGTTCTGAATTTGTTGCTGTTGGGCATTGTTCGGCATATGACATATTCTGCGTATTTCATACCTCGATGAGGGTAGGCTGTGGAAGGTTGAAACACATGGACGTGGTACTAGATAAATTATGTGATAACTATGGCTGATCTTAACCAACTGCACATCATCTCCTGGAATGTTTGAGGCTTTGCATCACTAGTTAAAAGAACTAAGATTTTGGCAGCCCTTAAACATAAACAAATGCATGTAGTCCTACTCCAAGAAACCCATCTTCCTCCTCAGAAACATTTAAAGCTACTGGGGGGATTGGTAGGGCCATGCTATGCTGCCTGTTTTGAAGCTGACAAACATGGAGTGGCAGTACTAGTCCATCAAAATCTCCCACTTAAAGTGAAAAGAGTAGTGAAAGACATGCAAGAGAGTTGATATGTGTTTGTTGAGGGGGGACTTGTATGGCAAGAAAGTAACGTATGGCAGTAGCTATGCCCCGGCAGTGTTTGAAGTTGTTTTTTATCAAAATGTCTTGGACATTCTTCATAAGGGTCAGTTCCCAGGGTTAATACTGGGTTGGGGGGGCCTGAACTGTATTATGGACCTAAAATTATGCTATTCCAGGGATAGAAACTGCACTTCCCACATGAGAAAGAACTAACAGCTGGGAATGCTAGATTTGGTAATGATAAATATTTGGAGAACTGTGAATCTGGGAAGCAAAGAATTCACGTTCTTTTCAAACCCGCATAAATTGTGGTCTAGCCTTGATTACAACCTCAAGCTTCCTATACCAAAGCGCTAAAAGTATTTCATGGGCCCATATGCATTTCAGACCATGCTATGGTGTGTTTAATATTAAAAAAGGGTATATTGGAGCAAACAAAACCTAACTGGAAATTCCTCACTTATTTACTGGCTAAGGAAGATTTCAAGAAGCTCTTACAATCCCAATGGGAGACTTATGTTACCACCAGTAGGGGAACAGCATCATCAGAGGGCTTTTTTGGGAGGCAGGAAAAGCTTTCATGAGGGGGTAATCATAGGATATGTGGCTCACCTTAAAAAAGAGTAAAAGGGTAAACTAACAGATCTGGAAACTAAAATAAAAGAACTGGAACATAGGGTGGTGGACACTGGCACTAATGAGGATGTGAGAAATCTGTTGGTGGCCCAGGAAACATTAAATGTATTACTGACTGAGGAAGCCAAGACAAAACTCTTATTTGCTGGATAGCGAATGTATGAATGGGGCAATAAGCCTGGACCCTTTTAGTAAGGCTGATGAATGGAGGAAAAGTAATTGGGCATGTGGCCAATATTAAAAATAAATATGGGCAGCTTGTAAATGAAAATTCTCTGATCCGACAAAGATTCAGAGAATTTTACCAATAATTGTATACAGCTGTCTAGGGACAGAACAACAAGCTCAAAGATTTTTGAATGGAATTACTATCCCGCAGCTCTCACCGTAACATAGAGAAATGTTGGGAGCACCTGTGACCTCAGAAGAAATAATTAAAGCTATTAGCAGCCTTAGAAATGGATAGGAGGAGGCCCAGTTGGTTTCATTACTGTGTACTACAAGGAGCTGAAAAAGGCTCTGGGTGAGCCATTGTAGGATTTAATGGAGGAGGCAAGAGAGGAGAGGGGGCTCCCTGATTCTTGTTGTGTTGTTTTGTATTATCCCTAAGCTTGGTAAAAATGTGCAAGACTGCACCTCTTACAGACTCATATTCCTGCTAAATTGTGACAGTAAGATTATAGCTAAGGTGATGGCGAAAAAGTCTAAAAAGCATGCTACCAACCATTGTTAACGTTTCCCAGACAGGGTTTATTCAAGGTAGGCTGTCTTACCACAATATGAGACATCTATTGAACATGGTATTGAGTGGGGTCTTGGCGCCCTGGTCAGGCTTTAGTGCTGTCCAGGTATGCTGACAAAGCATTCGATATAATAGAATGGCCCTATATGTTTGAACTGCTAAAGAGATTTGGCTTGGGGGATAGGTTCATAGACCTTGTGGGCATGCTTTATCGCAACTCAAGGGTGCGGGTGTTGGTAAATTAAGCCCCCTCGAAGGAATTCACTCTCTTTCATGGGACAAGGCAGGGTTGCCCTCTCTCCCCTAATTGCCCTAGCAATTGAGCCTCTAGCAATTAAAAAACAAGAGTAAAAGAGCATCAGGAGAGTTGGGGGGATGTCAGCACAAACTCACACTATACGCTGATGATCTGCTCATTTTTGTGATGAGCCAGAAGAGGCAATGCTGGCCTTATTAGAGGTCCTAACCTCCTTTTCCATTTTCTCTAGGTATAAGCTAAATTTTAATAAATCCCAGCTTATGAGCATTGGAAAAGGAAATGGAGATAAAGCATAGAACACATGGGACTTACAGAGGGTGACAGGGCATCTTACAGTACATACCTTGGGGTCTATGTTGGACCAAAAATAGACAACCTGTATACCCTAAATTACACACAGCTTTTCCAGATGATACTAAAAGACCTACAAAGGTGGAGTGCATTCCCTATACCATGGCTGGGTCTCATAAATCTGATAAAGATGAATATACTTCCTTGAATTCTATACACAATGCAAATGATCCTGATGGGCCCAGCTGAGAAAGACCTCAAAAAATTAAAGAAGGACTTCACTTAACTTTATATGGAATGGTAAATGTCCTAGAAAGAGCCTAGCCAGGCTGAAAAGGGACTGAAAGGGGGGGCGGGTATGTTTTCCAGACCTACAGGGTTATTATCTAGCTGTACAATACAGATACCTCCAGCATTCGGTCAGTAGAGGAGGGGAGGCAAGCTGGCTGAGACTATAGGAAGAGGGCTGCCTGGGACACCTATTGGCACATTTGGCTAATGGAGGCCAGAAGGCCTATAGACAAAGCCCAAAACCTAACATTATGGGTTTTAGAAGCATGGGACAAAATCAAATCCCAAAGCGGAGCACCTAATGATCAAATCCTTCTAATCTCAGTAGCTTAAAACTGGCACAGGGTCAAAATAGCACAAGGAAAGTAGCATTGACAATCAATGCCACAAGCACAATCATGTACACAGAAATAAGGTCTGGGAAAAACATTGACTTGACAAAACAGCGCACACCGTACGTTTCAATGGGACTTTTGTTTTTTGTGGAGAGCTTCACCCCACCCCCACCCCCTGGACTCAATATAACTAACTCCAGCAGGGAGGGGTGGACTTTGGTAATGGGGAGAAACTAGGAAGGAGGAAAACTTGATTAAATAAAAAAATCTATGCAAAAAGGACTTGGTTGATCCGAAAGTTTAGACATTGTTTTGTTTTTGTAGCATTTATGTTGGTCCAGTAAAAGGTATCAAACTATTTACTTCTGGATCTGTTCTTTCAAGGACCAATATGACAACTAATCTATTTCTGTATGCAAAAAGCAGAAACACCAGGAGACCAAGTGGGGAACTGAATCACGGTCCCAAGTCTCCACTACCACTGTGTGCTAGTGCCTTAGCCACTCCACCACAGGAGTGGCTCAGCAAAGATGCAGACCACATATTATTTGATCCTTTTACTGTTATGGCAGAGAGTGACAGGGGTAGTGGTCATTTCCTACCACTATTACACCCCTCTCGCTCTAAATCCTTTAGCAGTTCTTACCATGCAGTAATTGCTGCGCTGTTTTCCTTGTGCTGTTTTGATCCAGTACCCTCAAAACCCTGGCTTTTTGCCAGGGCTGGGAGACTGGGTTTCTGGCTATGGCAGGAGAAAGGCATCAGGTGCCTAGGGGATTTATATGGCAGAGAGGGTTTTAGCTCATTCTCTGACATGCAGACAGCATTAGGATTCCATGGGATCACTTTTTTAGATTCATCAAGGTAGACACATTTAACAGGATGCTTAAGAGGGAGCCAGCAGGTACTTCTAAGCTGCTGGAATTGGAACAGGAAATCTATAGACCACGGAAAAATATTAAAGGCATGATTGGTAGAGTTGCTAGGAAGGATAGATCACTTCTCTCAGACTTGATGGGCCGGGTTAAACAATAGTGGGAAGCTGATTCAGGACAACATATTGGAGACAAGAACTGGCAGGTGATCTTGAGTTCTCATATGGGGCTTCTTGTCTGTAACAAATAAAAAGAATCCCAATATAAATTTCTACATAGGCTATATTGCCCACCTAGTACTATTCACAGATTTCATCCTGGAATATCCCCGATATGTGGGCATTGCCATAGGCAACAAGGTACATACTGCCACTATTTTGGGGAGAGTAGGACCTAGCAGGGGTACTGGAAAGGTATAGCACAGGAAAATTCTGCTATTTGAGGAACCCAAATCACAAGCACCCTGCTCTCAATGTTATTTTGCATAGAAGTGGGTCCCGGGGAGGAATGGATTCTATATTCCAGATGGGTCAGAATATTGCATGTGGTCACCAGATGGGGCATCCAAAATACCTGGGTCTCGTGTAATACGCCTACACTAGAACAATGGAAAAATATGGTGCTACAAGACTTAGCAGTGGACCCCCTGACTTATATATTGCAGAAGAAAGCAGAGAGGTTTTTGCTAAATGGGGAAAATTTTGGGATGTCCTGCTTCTACCAGAAGCACAGATGTTATGGGATGGGAGCACTTAACATAGAATATAATGGGGAGAGAGATTTCCATATAGGAGACGATGAAGGAAAATTGAACAACAGAATCCACGGCCTACACCCATGCCCTAAGAGAATAAGATATAAGGCTATATTTTTTGAACAGATAATTTTCGAGGTGATTGCTGGTATAGCTACAGAAAGTCATATAAACGTAGAAGGAAATATGCATGTTTGCTTAATTATATTTAAATGTTAAAAATGTATTACGTGTATAAACTATAGCATGCTGTCAGTATACATAAGCTTGTTTTAACCAATACTGTCAATGTGGATTGTTAATTTATGCTGATGGTGTATGTATTGAATTTTCAATAAAAAGATTACACAAAATAAAATCTACAAATGTGTAAGTATGGCTCATCTGGGAATGTTTTATCTCATCATATCTTACGTTTATGTAAATTCTGTTCAAACTGGAGCTGCATTTACTGTATACAGGTCTTAAAAGGTATAGCTACCTGTTAAAAATGGTTTAAAGTAAAATAAAATGTGGGTTTCTTGTGTCTGAAGTTTTTAAATAATTTTAAGCCTGCTAACAATTATAATGCACCAAACACTGGAGCATGCTTTTATCTTCTGTGTGGCAGCATGACTGGCAGACAACCAACACTAACTGCTGCACTGAACTCTGCTTCTAGAGTAAGTTAAGTAGTACTGGGCAGATGGGAATGTCCAGTAAGCAACCAATCACATGCCGGAGCTACCTGATGCAACATGATGATGTCATACACCCCAGCAGTTTGCCCTGGTCATCACACCCAGCCATTGCTAGGCAACAGTGTGGCATTGTCCTCCGATCAGCTGAAAGAATGAGTTTCTACATCTTTCAGTAGCATGCGATTCACCCCCAGCATGTCCAGCAGTTGAAAGTGAAACTCACAGGAGGGTGTGAAGGTGCTTTACACTGAGAATGGAAAGTTAGGATCATGACATATGTTCTAAACAGTGGTAAAAACAATTATATTGGCTCTTCCCTAACCATTGCAAATTGAAACATGTGCAACAAATCACCCTTGCTTTCACCCAGAGTGCTCAAAAGGGAAACTAAAGGAGAATTTTTTGCAAAGAAAGTTTTTTTTTCTGTTACTGAAAACAAGATTTCCAAATGTACAATTTTATAGACTGAATCAGATATTGGATACATAGATTTGCTGAAGAGCACATCAAGGAGGGGGTTGGGGGAGAGTCTATCCCACTTAGGGAGTTTCTTAGAAGGAGTTCCTCTTATACTAAAGTTGTAAAACAAAAGATGCATTTAAGATATGGCCTAGAATAACAGTTAAAAGTGTATTCCATGTAAAAATGCTGGGGGTTTGGATTAAGGTTTGTTTTAAAGAGCTTTCAGCAAAGAAACTCTGTACTGAGGAAGTGGGTTCTTGAGATTTTCTAAGGAGATATAAAGATTAGAGCACTGTGGGTATCACACATTGCAGGTTCAGAAGAGTGGTGACCTGCATATTCACTGCTATACAAAAAAGCAGAGTAAAAAGGCATGGAGAGAAGGGAGGCACAGACCATAGAGGGGTCATCACTGATGGGAAGCAAAAGCAGATGCAACAATGTGCAGCAGCAGTGGGCACATCAAATCAAATGCAGGCTGCACTGAAAGAGACACAAATTGTGAAAATGCTAGGATTCTGTTGCTTTATAAGACACCAGTAAGGCCACACTTGGAATATGGTGTGCTGCTCTGGCTGCCACAGTGTAAAATAAAGACTAGTGTATGGACAACTATACACAACAATGTTGTGTTTCCATTGAGGGTTTGAGGTGACATCTTAGGGACCGCAAGATCAAAACTAGAGAGGTCCCTTGATGTCATCTCAAACATCACGATGGAAACACAAGTGCTACTGTGTATGGTTGCCATACACTATTTTTATAGCATATTGTTTAAAAAAAAATTCCTTGTAGCCAAGTGGTATGAGATGCTGGAAGTGGAAGGACGGCACAAATGCAAACTGATTTTCTCAACAGTGGAGATTGAAAGCCATTGAAATTGAAAAGAGAGGTAACAGGGATGAAGAATAACATAATGTAGGAATGTGGAAAAAACAAACAAACAAAAAAGCTTGACGTAAGATGGATGAACTGGAGCAGAATACTGAATTGCAGCCAAGATGGAAAGTTGGGTTCACAGGAAACACACACTGACTTCCAAGGACAGTGGAGAAGAGAAAATTGAAAATAGGTGGTGAAAACTAAATAGAAAAGCAGGTAACATTTAAAAAAATATTGTTCTGAGTTAACTGTGTCTGTGGCAAGACTGGGTTTGCAGGCATAGGCTCCTGGCTTCACCTGAGCTCTTTTCTTCTAGGTTGCTTGTAAGGACAGAGCAAGGAAACTTATCAGAGCAAGGAAAAAGATTAAGGCTTCTTTTGGCTAGGCAGATTTACTGTGTGTTATTATTTTCTTTTGTACTCACAGGGGTTGTTACTGTTTGTTGCTAACATATTACTGCTTTATTTTTCTCTGATTCAAATTGTTGTTGCAGGGTATACTTTCTGCTGCATTATTACAGGGCGTGCCTACAGGTTTGTGCTTACAGATTACTGCTGTTATCTTCTCTGATTCAAATTGTTTTTTGCAAGGTATATCTTCTGTTACTGCTTTATATTTCTCTGTAGCAAAGGGTTTTTATAGGATATATCTTCTGTGAAATTATTACAGGGGGTGCTTTACAGGTTTTATTGCTTTATCTATCATTAGGCAAAGCTTTCAGGGCTACTGCTTTTGTTGTTGGGTGATTGTTTCTGCTCTTCATACTGGAGTTCATACTAGAGTTCATACTGGATAAATAAGAAAATCAGAACGCATAGCCCATAAAGATTTTCCCCACAATTCAGTGGTAGTGGTGAAAACCACCCTTCTAGATACTTGTCCAGTCTCTGCTTAAAGCAGTCTAAGCTTTCTGCCTCCACCACTTCCTGGGGCAGTCCATTCCATGTCCTTATTGTTTGACACTTAAAACACCTTTTCCTTAACTCAGTCCTACTTAGTTCTTAGTTCTTGCATCCTTGTTTCTTTCATCAGTGGTTCCTTTTCGGCAGGGGAAGGGCCCAGCCACCCAGCCCCATCCCCAACCACCCCACGCTACACTCCTTTTATAGGGTAGCACAGTCGTGACATTTCCTGTAGAAAAGCAGGAAGTGGAGGATCAGAGGGTATCCACACAGTGACCGCATTTACAGGGGCACAAGTTATTTAACTTGTTATAACAAGTTATGAAAAAACAAACAAACAAAGCACAAAATCAAACTTTGCTTTTATTTTCCTCCTTCTGATTACTCTGACCAGGTTATAAACCCAGCAACTCATCTGGAATGGATATTATTAACTGCAGGTACTGTGAAACACTTTTCAAAAGGATAGTTATACAGGATTTAGGGCACTGTCCTACATACTGGACCATTGGAGATCTAAGGGCTCAGCTCCAGGCAGCATGGGCAGAGATTGCACACCTCAAATTGCATATTCAGGAGGAAATATATTATCAGAACGGTATACCAACACTGCAGTGAATCCGACACCGAGAAGACCATAACAGCGATAGGAATCAGGCAAAACCCGCAGGTCACTGTGATGGTCTGTGCAGTGACCGAGACTGCCTTGCTGGGTGTTTTCCCCCCCTGGTCCAACTCTGACTCAGAGCTGGAATCCTAGTGACCATAGGGTGTGGGGGTGGAGCACGGAGGCATCCCCAACACCGCAATGCCGACAGTCGACACTGCGGCTGTCACTGTCGGGGATGTCTCCATGCTAGCTATTGCTGCGGCATGGTAAAACCTATAAGAACCACCTGCTATTTCCCCAACATCCAACAGAAGCACCTTGGCTGCAGAGGGTAGTTGGTTCAGGAGATTGGCAGGTGGTTAGGAGGGGATAATCGGGTGCCCTATCACTCAGTGCTCTCCAATGTATCACCTCCACAAACTATATGAAAACTACAAACAGGTATCTGTTTCTATCTCTGAAATCAAACAAGGGGGCACTGCAGAACTGGACATTGCAGAACTGGACACTGCAGCACAGGAGCTAGCACAACAATACTTACCCAAAACAGGGACCAAACCAAAAGAAGCAAAAAGGAATTCCAAAACACTTCTGATCATTGGAGACTCCATGATTCGGGGAGTTGATACCTACCTCCAGCTGGGGTTAATGGTCAGAAGTCTGTCAGGTGCATCAGCATGGAGGGATACTGACTGCATTGCTAAAATCATGCAGGAAGCAGGAGAAAACATTGACGTCCTGGCGCACGCACATAGGGACTAACAATCTCGCCAGCTGGTCAATTGTGGAGACCAAGGAACACCTGACCAGGCTGGGTGACAAACTGTCATTCATTTCATCCAGCATTGCCTTCTCTGAGATCCTGCCAGTCTGGGAGAAGGGGGCAGATGGAAAGAAGGTCAGAGAAGGAAAGATAGGGGAGCTAAACATGTGGCTCAAGGGCTGGTGCCAGGAAAAACGACACCAATTTGTAGGTAACTGGCAACAGTTTTGGGAGTGAAAGTTCTTTAAATTCGATGGACTGCATCTGACTAAGGAGGGAGTAAGTACATTGGGGCAGAAGTTTGACGTCTTTGCAGAATATTTAAACTAGCAAATGGGAAGGGGGTGTAGCACCCAATACATCGAATGGGACAAAAAACCCTCCCCCCTCATCTAGCGATCAAACAGGAGTTCAGCATGTTTGTAGTTCATTTGCATCACCAGGTAAGAAAAACACACCAAAATCTGGCCAATGGAAAATCATGTACACAAATGCTCACAGTCTGGGAAACAAGATCCCAGACTTGCAGGCAACAATAACAGAGGCTAAACTCATCATAGTAGCCATTAGCGAGATATGGTTCACCAGTAACCACACTTGGGAGACTTCAGTACCCGGCTATGTACTGTTCAGAAGAGACCGAGGTGCAAAAAGGGGTGGTGGAGTGGCCCTTTATGTCAATGAAAATATAAAAGCTACAGAAATTCAGAATACACATAAGGAACCAGAAGAATTGTAGGTCACCCTGGAAACAGGAAATGGGACAGCCATACGAACTGGGGTTGTCTACAGGCCTCCAGACCAGATGGAGGACATAGACACATTTCTGTTTGAAGATATACAAAATGTGACAGCTAAAGGGGAGGTTCTGATAATGGGAGACTTCAACATGCCAGACACAGATTGGTCAATACCAGCAGGAATATCTGCCAGAACTAGACATATAGGGGATTCCCTGCAGGGGGAGGGCCTCAAACAACTGGTACAACAACCCACAAGAGACAGGGCTATTCTAAATCTGGTACTGACTAACGGGGAAAGGATCAAAGATCTTCAGGTAGAATGTCACCTGGGGGCCAGTGATCACCACATGGTATGGTTCAATTTGGCCACTAGAACTAAATCATCCCATTCCAAGGCAAAAATATGGGACTTCAGAGGAGCTGACTTTGTTAAGATGGCCAACAGAGTTAAGCTAGCCATGGAAAGAAGAAATACAGGTGTGCGGGTACAGGCAAAGTGGGCAAGCATTAAGGATGCAATACTTGAAGCAACATCCCATTGTGTTAGAGAGAAGCAAGAGCAAAAGAAGGAGGAAACCACTTTGATTCTCAAAAACAGTAGCAGAAAAGGACAGAGCCAAAAGGCTGGCTTTCAGGAAATATAAGGGAACACAGTGGGACGCAGATAGGGAGGCATACCAAACTTCCCTAAGGGAAGCAGGGAAGGCAGTAAGGCAGGTAAAGGCCCAAATCGAGGAAACACTAGCACGGACAGTAAAAGAAGGAGACAAGACTTTCTATAGAAATATTAGTGAAAGGAGAAAGTCCAGAGGGGGTATTGCTAAGATCAAAGGGGATAAGGGGAAGTGTGTGGAGGAGGACCAAGGAAAAGCATCTGTCCTAAATAGATAGTTCTGCTCAGTATTTACTGAGGAGAAGGTAGGGCAGGGCCCACAGCTCAGCACCATGGACACAGGGGGGAGGGAGGTGTGCACTAGTTCTTTCACAAAAGATAGGGTCCTACAAGAGCTTGCTAAACTCAGGGTGGGCAAGGCAATGGGACCTGATGGCATACATCCCAGGGTACTAAAGGAGCTAAGCGTGGAACTAGCAGAACCATTATCAGAACTGTTTAGTGAGTCTCTGAGCCCAGGAGAGGTTCCAAAAGACTGGAGAAGGGCTCATGTGATCCCTGTCCACAAGACTGGTAGCAGGGAGGAGGCAGGGAACTACAGACCAGTCAGTCTTACCTCAGTAGTGGGCAAGATTATGGAGGCATTCCTTAAGGAAAGGACAGTGCAACACCTGGAATCCATAAGAGCACAGGATCAGGGTTTACAGCAGGTAGGTCCTGTCAAACTACAGATCCCTAAGGGAAGCAGGGAAGGCAGTAAGGCAGAAAAAGGCCCAAACCAAACTGCATTGGCTGCCGATTCAGTGGTGGATCACCTTTAAAGTCGGATTACTGATGTATAAAGCTCTACACAGACTTGGCCTTGACTACCTGAAAGAGCTTCTGTCCCCCTACTGCCCTGAGCGACGGCTCCACTTGGCTGATGAGGGGTTGCTAGAGATTCCAAGGGTACTGTTAAAATCTTTAGGAGCCTGTGCATTTATGTACATTGACCCAGCCCTTTGGAATTCTCTGCCCCGTCAGCTGCAGGAGTGTATGATCCTGGGGGGCTTCAAACAAGCTCTTAAAACTTATTTATGGGGCTAAACATTTGCTAGTTAAGTATACATAATGACTGATTTTACTGATTATCTTTAATATTGTTGTTTTATGTTATTGTTTTTAGTCATCTTTTGTAAAGCTCTTTGGCAATTTGAAAGGCACTTAATCAAATAAAGATTATTATTATTATTATTAATCCCACAGATTTCTTTGACTGGGTAACCAGAGTGGTGGACCAAGGGGGAGCAGTTGATGTCACCTACCTTGACTTTGGCAAAGCTTTCGATACTGTTCCACACAGAAGATTGATTAATAAGCTGGGTAGGCTCTTGGTGGGTCAGAAGTTGGTCAACTGGGTGGCAAACTGGTAGGCGGGCAGAAAACAGAGAGTGGTGGTAAATGGTATACAGTCAGAAGAGATGCAAGTCGCAAGTAGGTTACCTCAGGGATCAGTCCTGGGGCCAGTCCTCTTCAATGTCTTCATCAGTGACATTGCAGATGGACTGGAGGGTAATGTTTGTCTGTTTGCAGATGACACCAAGATATGCAACAGAGTAGATGATCCAGATGGGGTGGGCAGAATGATGAGAGATGTGGATAAACTGGCAAAATGGTCCGAAGAGTGGAAAATGGGGTCTAACGCAAAGAAGTGCAAGATCATGCACATAGGGAAGAGAAACCCTGAAACAACCTATAGGTTTGGAGGGGAGTTGCTGGCAATCACAAGGGAAGAAAGAGACTTGGGTATCACCATCACAGATGACCTGAAATCATCCAAGCAGACCACTAAAGCAGTAGGTAAGCCTAGAGGGATGTTGAGGTGTATTAGTAGGGGTATCGCAAGTAGTAAGAGGGAGGTAATAATCCCTCTTTACAAGACACTGGTTAGGCCCCATCTGGAGTAGGAGGCAGTCCAGAGAAGTGCAACCAAACTGGTGCAGGGACTGCATCAGAAAACATATGAGGACAGATTAATGGAGCTCAATATGTATACCCTAGAACAAAGGAGGGAGAGAGGTGATATGATCGAAACATTCAAACACCTTAAGGGCATTGACAAGGTGAAAGAGTCTAACATGTTTCAATACAAGAAAAATAGCAGGACAAGAGGGCACAGCATGAGATTAGAGGGAGACTGATTAAGGGGGATGTGACGAAGTCCTTTTTCACAGAAAGGGTGGTGGATGCATGAAACAGCCTACCTCAGGAAGTGATGGATAGGAATACAGTGCAGGGCTTCAAACAGGCATGGGATAGAAATAAGGGAGCAGTAAAGATGAGTATGACTAGATAGGCCATTGACAGAGTACAGGCCTATGGCACATTCATAAGGTAGAAAAAATGGGTAGACTGGATGGGCCTTGCTGTCCTTATCTGCCGTCAACTCTATGTTTCTATATTTCTATGGCAGGGCTGTTTGAGTAGTGGCAGAGTGACTGAATTATGAAAACCAAGGCATGAGGGGACAGAATAGGCACACAATTTTTTTTTTTATCTTTTTGCCCCACTGTCTTGCTGCTGATTATCCACCTGGTCACGATGCCTTCATCAGGCTTCCACCTTCCCCAGTGCTCATCCCCCGAAACCCCTGACTTACCCCTTGGAGGGTGGGGTCCTTGTGACTATCTGGGGAGAGCCAGATGGGAGGCTAATTGAAATCGAAGGCAGGCTTCATGGAGGCGGCAGACTGTGGAAGATTTTCTTCTCATATACTGAGGGCGGGGATGGGCAACAACATCCTGCATCCACCCCGCCCCATCAGTACTGTTGCTCACCAGTAGCTGCAGCACCCCTGGCCTCTGCTAGGGGTCTGTCAAGCACCAGACAAGATCCCCACCCTCCCCCTGGAGAAGGAGAGCTGTCTACAAGATGCTTCATCCTTCTCCCCCTGGCCGAGAATAGGCACACAATTTAAAAAGATATGTTGTTTAAGCAATAAGACATAACAGGATGTGTGTTGTGGTGGGATAATGGCACACATTGAGTATTTTGTGAGGCAGGAGGCTCACTGAGTGCCTTCAACCAGCGGAGAAGTGCCATTATCTAGAGAGGTTTGGGTTCCTCGGTCTGGATGGAGGGGCAGATGCTACTGCCACCAGAGGGTGGTGGTATAAGTCCAGCTCCCTTAGGTGAAACAGGGAGACCACCGAAGGGTGGTCTAGCCTAGCTCACCATGGTGAAGGATCGGGTAGAGCTTAATCCTGAAAGTAAGATCCAAATGCTGCTTGCCTACCATTGCGAAGATTCCTCTGGAGGAGAAAAAACCACAACAAGGAAAGGAAACTGGGACCTCCTGGACCATCTGTCGGTGAAGTACTTTTAACTTCTGTTTTCAGGCGAGTTTTTGTTATATTCTCAGCAAGAACAGAACTGGGTTCCATAATATTATTTCAGCCTCGTGAGAGGAGGATTGCATAATCTTAAAAGCTCCTACCCTGTAGCGGTGAGAGCACCGCAGGTGAGGGCAGTAAATAACTGGAACTCTCATCTTATCTTTCAAAGGAAACTGTGTTGTGACTTAACCAAAAATCTGGTTATTGGACTTGGAGGCCTTCTCTAACATTAAAATCTAGCCTTATGATAGGGGCTTGTAAAGTTTGGAAAAGCTCCTTTCCCCTGCAGTGGTGAGAGTATTGTGGGTGAGAGCAGAGAAATAAAACTAAACCTACTAATTGGAGATCTGAAGCCACATTCTGGACACTACAATAATACAAGTCTTTTGATAGGGGTTATTTATTATATGTTTGAAATAAGGGGTATAGATTTTGAAAGAGATATTATATTTTATACTTAGTTTTAAGTTATTTGGTTACTTGGTTATTCTGTTTATTAGATTTATAATTTATATTATTGTTTGATTAATTGTATGTTATTTATTGTAGAGTTGTATTTATTTAAGTGTTCGAGGGGGGTTAATTTTCTAGATTGTTTATTGTTGTGTTAATTATGTGCTGGGACAATATTAGGACAGTCGGGTACTATTCCCCCTCCTGGCTCAGGGACCTTCATCTCTTCTCCTGTTCCCCCCTATCGCCAGAGGTCTATAAACGATGTAGGGCTTTGGGGATTGTGGGTAGGAGGAGGAGGAGGGCTGGCGCTGGGTCTGGAGAAGGAATGGAAAGGAGTGGGCAGATAGGGATAGTGGGGACAAGGAGATGCCCTGGGGTGAAATGGGCCCAGGAAAGGGGACCTCCCTGTCTGGTGCCCATATTCAAGGGTTCTGACTATAATCAGCAGGTAAAACGGTCATCTTCGGAGGCTCATCCTACTCGGGCGGTGTTGTGCAACACCAGGTCTATTAAAAACAAAATGGCTATTATACCTGATTTTGTTAGGTCATCTGACCTGGCTTGCATCACCGAGACCTGGCTGGATGAAAATGCTGGACCAGTTTTGGCGGCAGCAGTTCCAGCCGGTTACTCGGTGATACACCACCCGAGGTTGGATCGTAGGGGCGGGGGTGTTGCCATCTGTTTTAGAACAGAACTGGGCCTAGTGAAGGTACCAGTGGGAATCACCAGGTCCTTTGAATGCATCTTAGGCGAGGGTGTGGGGTGCAGGATACATCTTGTATACCGTCCACCAGGTGACGAGAATGTTTTCCTTCGGGAGGTTGCAGACTTCATTATCGACCTGACATTGGGGTCCCTCAGATGGTTGATTCTGGGGGACTTCAATGCCTGGGTCGATGATGAACTCTTACATTTTGGTTAAGACTTCCTCCAGTTGATGATTTCACTGGGCTTCACACAGGTTATTTCCTCCTCGACCCATATTGATGGGCACTCACTGGACTTGGTGTTCCTTCTGGGGATGGGGATATCCGACTTGGTGGTAGAACCGGTTGGATGGTCGGACCATCACTCCATTGGGTTCAGTTTTGAGGCCACCCCTAATAGGTCAGCCCCTACGGAAATGGTCCGGTACCACCCATTAAGGGGTGTTTCCTCAGATGACCTGATGGCGGTGCTGGACCTATCGGGCCTACCGATAGATTGCTTGGATCCGGGAGACCTGATGTGCACCTATAATAAGGTGGTGGCAGGGGCCCTGGATTCCATTGCTCCTGTTCATGTTTGTCCTCTCACTCTTCGTCCCAGGTCTCCTTGGTTTGATGAGACCGTGAGGGAGTTGAGGAGAGTTGGACGAAGGTTGGGGAGGCGCTGGCGGAGGTCCAGTCTGGATGATGACAAACTTAGTTTGATGAACCACTACATGGTCTATCAATCTGCAATCTCTCGTAAGAAGGCAGAATTCCTGTCTAGAAGTTGCGACTACTTTCAGGCTCAGCTCTTCCGGACCATGGACAGACTGTGCAATCCGTCTGTCTTCAGCCGGAAGAGCCTTTTCTCAAGAACGGTGTGAGGAGTTTGCTCTCTTCTTTGCAGATAAGGTTGCCAAAATCAGATCGGATGTCCGCTTGACCCTCTCCAGTGGGAGTTATGATGGTTGGCAGGAAATGTCGGACACCCAGTTTGCATGGTCTGACTTCAGCCTCCCCACAATCAATGACATTGTGATGATCATCCAATCACTGCGTCCGACCAACTGTAATTTGGACCCTGGCCCCACACGTCTTTTAGTGGATTGTGTAGATAAAATTGGTCCAGTCCTTGCTGTGATAGTCTGGAGGTCCTTGGAGTGGGGGATCTTCCCAGATCCTCTTAAGGAGGCTGTAGTTAAGCCTCTTTTGAAGAAGCCCTCCTTGGACCCAGATTGTCTAGCAAATTACAGGCCTGTCTCTAACTTACCCTTTGTGGGTAAAGTTATTGAGAAGGTGGTTGCAGTGCAGCTGGATGATCATCTGACCAACAACAATGTCTATGATTCTCTCCAGTCTGGATTTAGGAAAATGCATAGTACCGAGACAGCACTTGTTCGGGTACTAAATGAGCTCCTAATAGCCAGAGATCAAAGGACCTGCTCCATCTTGGTTCTCCTTGATCTCTCTGCAGCATTTGACACTGTCGACCATGGTGTGCTATTGGAGCATTTGTGGTCTGTCTGTGGACTGTATGATACAGTCCTCAGGTGGTTTCGATCTTACCTCGAGGGTAGTACTCAGAGGGTGGTGTCTGGAATTTTTTCTTCGGCATCAGTCTCCCTATCCTTCGGGGTACTGCAGGGTTCCATTCTGGCACCCATGTTGTTTGCAGTGTATATGCTGCCATTAGGAGTGATTGTTAGACGATACGGTCAGGGTTTTCATTGCTATGCAGATGATACCCAGCTGTATATGTCTTTTGTGCCCAGCCAGGATGCTGCCATTTCAGTATTTAACAATTGTCTTGCTGAGATCCAAGACTGGATGAATGGGAGTTGGCTGCGGTTGAACCCCGAAAAAACTGAGGTGTTGGTTGTGGACAAGGGTCGCTGTGAAGCGGGTTTGTTAGCTGGATCGCCCTCGGGCTTATGGCTTGGGTGTGTCCAGCTGATGACCTCAGACCAGGTGCAGAACCTGGGCGTTGTATTTGACGACTGTATGACTTTTAAATCTCAGGTGTCAGCGGTGGTCAAAACCTCCTTTTTTCACCTGAGGAACATCGCCCGGTTGAAGCACCTGGTTCTTCCAGAGGATCTTCCAATGTTGGTCCACCCTTCGTTACCTCCCGCCTTGACTATTGCAATGCCCTTTACCTGGGGCTATCGGGGGTTGAACCTCGCCATCTGCAGCTAGTGCAGAATGTGGCAGCCAGGCTGTTGACTGGATCTTCTAGGTCTAGTCATATAACGCCTGTGCTCCGCGGACTGCACTGGTTGCCAGTTTGCTGGCGAATCACCTTCAAGGTCGGTTTGCTGACCTATAAAGCCCTACACGATCAGGGACCTACTTACCAGAAAGAGCTCCTTTGTCCCTACTGTCCCTCCCACTCTCTCCGATCCACTGACAAAGGATTGCTAGAGATTCCCAGGGTCCGTTTAAAAACTTCAGGGGCAAGATTGTTTAGTTTTATGGCCCTGACCCTGTGGAATTCTCTACCTCGTCAGGTGCGAAATTGACAGACTGTCCAAAGCTTTAAAGGAGCTTTGAAAACATATCTTTTTAGCAAAGCTTTTAATGATTTATGATAGTTTTAAAGTTGTTTAATTATTTATTGTTTTATGTATTTGTGCAGGCGCCTTGGTTTTAAGAAAGGCGCCTTATATAAATAAAGAATGAATGAATGAATGAATGAATGAATGAATGAATGGATTATCCCACCACTAGTGATGTGTAAAGTTGGAAAACATCACTCCATTGATTATTTGCAAATTTGCCTCATTTTGTGAAGTTATTACACCGTGCAAAGTCCAAATTCATGAATAACATAAGTCTGTGAAATGCGAAGCTGGCACTTCCACTGGCAGAGTTTGACACAAAGGTGAAGATTGCAACTTGTGAAGTTGGTAACTTCAATGGTGAAGTTTGGTAGAGAGGCAAAGTTTGTAATGCATTATGAAATTGGAGGTCACATGTTGCTGAAACTGCCTGTATGCCACGTGGAGGCTGTCTTCTGTACAGTGTTCTGCAGACAGAGTAGGAGAGAAGTCTATATGCTGGTCTGGAATCGAATGCCAGCAGCAAAGTCGGCACACAATGCAACAGACATCTTTGTTTTCTGTGCCCCCGACCCCCTCATTAATAAAATTAACTCCAGGAAGGGGGTCAACACGGGGATGTGGAGAAACACTCGTGGGGGGCAAAAAATAAAAAAAACACTCAATGCGGTCTGCAAAAGTCTGGGACCGAGATTCGAGCCGTGGTCCACAAATACATAGCTGCCCTGCACTGCCACGGCTCATCCCTCTAAGCCACGGTGGCTGCTCGGTGGACCATCTCCCCCGCAGAGGTCTTGACCTCTGCATCACTCCTCCCCACAAGCCATGCATGACAGGGTACAAAACCGCATGCAACATTTGTGTCTTGCGAGATTTTGTACAGCATTGTGCTAGTGCACCACACTGTATGCAGTGCGTGGTTTGACTTCACTGTTAAGCATGCAGCGAATTGACCCGCTACGTTATTTTTTTGCATTCTCTGGCTGCCATAGTATAAACTTCCCAATTCCTATTCGAGTTGTTTTTTTTAGCCTTTTTATATATTTTTTTCCTTTTATTTTTTTTTTTATTTTATTTATTTGGAAACAATCAGAATTACAACCCTTTGAGTCACAGACTCTTTTGCAAAGGCTCCACGTCGGTTACAAGGGTGGAGGGTAGACAATACAGAGAACATACATGTAACAGGTAGAATATACATAAAAAAAATCAAAGGAGCAGTCCAGTCAAACTTAGTGACTGTTGAGGAAGTTAGGCAGCAATCTTGGGATACCCAGGCGGGATTATGGTGAGATCGTGGGGGCCTTGTGTGGCCTGAGTCGAGAGTAGGGGGGCAGATTAACGGGTGAGCAGAGTTAGCAGCAGCACATATGGCTCTCTCAAGGAGGTGAGCTTTGAGGCCTGTTTTAAGTTGAAAGATGCTGTGGGTCTGTGAGAGGAGCGTGGTAGCACTTGTTGAGCCAGAAAGGGGCCCGGTATCTGAAGGATCTTTGTCAAGGGAAGTTCTACATTGAGGTACAAGGAAGGGGGCTTCGGCAAGTCTTGTATTGCACGTGAGGGTGCAGAACTGATTAGGGGAAAAGTCCGACGGGGCTAGGTGAAGGTGTATTTTTTGCAAGGATGCAGGTGTGGAACTGTAATCGTTGTTGGAAGTTTAACCAACCAGATAACGTAGAGATCACAGGTGTGGGTTAGCCGATCACAACCAGTGACTAGGCGGCAGGCTTTGTTCAGGAGAATGTTTATCCTGTTCAGGGAGGTGGGTTCAGCAGAGCAGTATATAGTGATCCCGTAGTCCACAGGGGAGAGGATGGAGGAGGTGACTGCTAGCCGCATTGCCTCGGGGTGAGGCAGTGCTTAAGCCGATGGGATGCCTACCCTTGAGCTGATAGAGGTGGAAGAATTTGGGTGTGCCTCTGGTATGAGAGGGAGGTGTCTAGGGTGACACCTAGGTATTTGAAATTGGATACTTGTTCGAGAGGGGCACCTTGAGCGCTCTTGATGAGGAGAGCAGACTGACTATGAGGATTTTAGCGGTGGGCAAAAATCATGGATTTAGTTTTATTATAGTTGATGATTAGGCGGTGTTCAGAGAACCAGGTCTCAAGTTCCCGGAAGTGCCTTTGAAGGGCCTGCTGGAGGGCGGTAGGGTGGGGGTGTTTCCAGAACAGAACCGCATCATCAGCATAGAGGAGCAGCTGACCACTGCAAGCCTTGGGGAGGGAGTTTAGGAAGAGGGTGAACAGCAGTGGGCCTAGGATTGACCCCTGAGGGACCCCTGAGGCAACTGTTTTAGGGGTGGAGAGGGTGGAGCATATCCTGACTTGTTGCGAGCGGCCTGTGAGGTAATCCTGGAACCAGGACAAGGTCTCCGGGACCACATTTAGTTTAGGGAGGACTTGAAGCAGGAGCTCGTGACTGACCGTGTCAAGGCCTTGGTTAGGTCCACATATATGGCCCCGCAATTGAGCCATGGTCGAGGGCTTCATGTAGGAATGAGGTGAGCTCAGTGAGCCGTGATGGTACTATGACCTGAGCGGAAACCATGATGCTCCTGGCTAAGGAGCTTATGCTTGGATAGGTGTTCGGTTAACTGGTCAGAGACTATTCTTTCAAGGGCTTTGGAGAGAGGTGGAAGTATTGAGATGGGTCTGTAGTTGCTGGTGTTGGGGGTCTCCACCCTTCCAGGATGGGCGTGATTATGGCTCTCTTACAGGTAGAGGGGAACTGGCCTAGGCAGAGCGAGAGGTTAAAATTTTAGTGAGGTGTGGTAGAGTGGCATCAAGGGAGAGCCTCAGGAGTTTAAGATCAAGGGAGTCATTGCTGTTCGTGTTATGAGAGATGGCCTGGAAATATAGCGTTTAGCCTCGTGGAGGTGATGACTGGAGCCGGAAGGGGGTATTGGTAGAGGGCTCATGTTGGGGGAGTTAGGAGGGGGATGTGGGATAGATCCGAGAAGGCCGAGTTAAGGGCTTCGGCGATAGTAGTATGATCTTGGGTGACCTCGCCATTAATAGTGAGTTGCGTGGGGATGGGGAGGGTTTGCCACTAAGTTCCTTTATGTTATCCCAAAATTTTTCCCATCACCCCAGGTAGAGGTTAGGTGTGTTGGTAGTAGTGGGCTTCGCCTGCCGCAAAGCCCATGTGCATTTGTTCTGGCCTCCTGTAGAGTTGTCTATCCTGGATGCTTTGGGAGTCTATGGCTTTGTGCCAGAGGTTATCTCTATGCTGGAGCAGGCTTAGTAGGGGGGGTGTGATCCAGGGGGTGGATCTGGATTTCACAACTAGCTTAGAAAAGGGGGCGTATAAATCACAGGCTTTGTTGAAGGTGGTTATAAAGTGATCCAGAGCGGAGTCAACTGACTGGGCAGTATAAATGGGGAGCCAGTTGCTGGTGGTTAGGTGGGCTTTAAGGTTCTTTAAACCGCCCTGTTTGAGTCTACGTTGCCAGGAGATTTTAGGGGGAGCTGGGGGCAACTTCCAAGACCTTGATTACTTTCCTATTATTCCAAGGTGGGATCTGACCCCTTGAATTATATTTGTTTCTAATGGGAAAATACATATCAACTACAGTGTTCAATTTATCAGAGAGTGTGTCCCACATCTCATTTAATGATTTATTAACAAATGATTCCTGCCAATTCCATTTGCTGAGTTCTTCCTTCATGGAGTAATAATTAGCTTCTTTGAACCGCTTATAAGAAGCAGTCTCTATGATTGATATATTTTCACTTTTAATTCAAAATTTAACCATGTC